>OW799208.2:18498396-19752562 GCA_941918905.2 Xestia sexstrigata
CAAGACTTTTAAAGAATATAGCACAGCATACAGATCAAAGGATCTCTTAATTGCTATGAACAGTAAATCGTTTAACCATTTTTTATTAAAGGGAAATGTAATCAAGAATGAATTTCACTTCTGGATTTATCTAAGCTTCGTGTTTCTACTTAGATACTACAAACCAGTTTACAAACATTTATAACGGTTTCTTCCTCCTCAGCTCACAGGGACTCTTGTCCTTGACTGCACGAAAACTTCTCTATACGTAGGCAATTTGGTAGACATTGGTGTCGATTCTGTTGTGCACAAACTAAACTTAATTTAGGCTATTGCTATCTTTTACTCAAAGGCAGTGCGAGAAAAGGACGGCTATAGCTATGAACTAAGTTAGAGATGTCAAACTAGTTTATGCCTTGCGCTTCACCGTGTTTTTAGTCGACATGTTTTTACGTACACCCTTCATTTGTATGGAAATATTAGTTCCAATTAAATTTGACAGCTCAAAATTACGTCCGTCTCTTACTCGTTTTATTAGAGAGAAAAAGATAGCAATAGCCTAAATTAAGTTTAGTTTGTGCACAACAGAATCGACACCATTATCAGATCATCATAAACTTAATTAACCCTTTGGAACTCACTACTGGAGTACTCCACTTTCAGATAAATGAATAACCTCTTCTTCAATGTCCCGGTTCAAGAGTATAAAGCCTTGTGAAAAATTGGTCCTTTGAGACGCCAGAATCCGACAAATCTTTGGGACCTTTAAGGCGAATCTCTGTGACGCCAAACGCTGTTAGTTTGCGTCATGCGTCGTCTACCATACTCGTACGCACCGGTCTCGTGCCGATACGCGAGCGGTGAGAAAGTTGTTCAGCTGCTCTCTCGACGCGATTGATGCTGTCTCGCGTGCGCGCGCGCAACTGCAGATGCCTCCGGGATCGCTGCGTCTGCGTCATCTCGATGCCACCAGTCAATGAGCTTTCCAAATCCATCAGAAGTAAACTTAATATAAACACCGCTAAAGTACCTACTACCGAATATTCATTTCATAGCTTTATTTCCATGTCTGATCTCTTTTGATCAGTTTTTCGATCGAAGTTTTTTTACAGCAAAAGTAAACGAAATCGATGCTCAATTTGAATGTTGAGTGGTTTAGTTTTGTTGAATCTAAAATGTAAATTGTATTCTATGTCTCCTGTTAGTTTTTCGTCTGATGACTAAGATAAACTTTAGAATTAGTCTAGCTTTCTAAATTTTTAACTTTTGGCATAGATCATTCACATTTCGAAACACTAAAAAATCTTTAAAGAACCACAAATGTTTCTACATCGGTATTATTAAAAGGAGAACATTATCAAGGCTCCACTAAAACGAATATCAAACAGTCGGAAGGCGAGGACAGATAACGCCGGAGCTTTATGAAACCGTTCCGAGATTACATCGGTTTCATCGTAAGACACAACACGCGATAAAAGATGCTGAGAGGTCACAGTTATCTTCCTTCCTTATTTGATCGGGCGCGGCTTTCATATGTTACAGAGACATAAGTGCCTGATAAAACACTTTGAAAACCATTGGCCTTTAGACGTTAAGTGTTTCAGCTCATTTAAGATTTATATTCTAGACTCTCATATATACAAAGTATACATACTATAATTATGGCCAGATATGATGTTGTTCATGGTACTAATTTCATTAACGGAATAAACAGAGTACCATTATAATAATCTACTTAGCTTCGGGCTCTAAACAGTAACTGATTGATTGCCAAGAGCACCACACGTCTGCACGTATACATAGATAAACTAGCGATGCATCTATGGAAAACACACAACCTCTTATTACCATTACATGAATTAAACATCCTCATAATACATTCTGAAAGCAATTATGTTCATTGTTACATTGCACATAATAAAATAAATCAGCGTCGCGATGAAACAGTTGATTGAATAATTATGTTTTATCAAGAGGATGTTCTTATCCAACAAGTAACAAATTGAGAGAGATGAGTTGGGTACAGGAATAACTGCAGTTTGGGTCTTGGTACCTAATTGTATACGTGACTTTGCAGGAGAGAGAACACGTGGGGGCCCGTCCGAGTACGCATGATTCCTATTTGGGAACGGTTCGTAGAAAGTTTAGAACGTTTGACTTAAATATAGAAAGGCCATGAGGTTTCTAAAAGGGGATATTCCAAGACTAGATGTACGGTCGAACAAGCTATTTGGTATACAGTTTAACGCACAAATTACATTGTAAAATGTAAACCAAATAGCTTGTTCGACCGTACATTTAATATTTCCTGAAAGTGTATTGACATTAAAACTTTTTAGAACAGTTAGGCTGAGGCCAAACGAGCGTAATTTTGTGAGTCGCGTAATTTCGGTTTCATACATGCATATTTTTTACGTCGTCACGACGTAAATTACGCGACTCACAATATTACGCTCGTTTGGCCTCATCCTTAAGTAATTAAAGTCCAGCGTGGGCTGATGAATACTCTGAACTCATCGTTGCTATTCATAGAAAGGTAAACGAAACAGAAATTAAATTAATGTTGACACAACACTTGTATAACAAATAGAGAAAAACTTGAAAGAGTTTGTGTTGATAGCTTCTAAAACAGCGAATGAAATAAAAACAGCCGCCATTTTTACATGCCCCAGGATGGCTCCATCAACAACTTATGTTGACGACTTTCTAGAATATGACAAGTGTGAATGAGATGTTTTAATTGAATTGCCTTCAGCGTTGCGTGTGCGACCTACAAACGCATGACTTGACGTATAATAAAGTTTGCATCCAATTGCTTCCATGTTTATTTAATATCGCATCGTCGGGAATTATTCGAATTATAATTAAATGCCTTAGCAGCGGAGCCTTCGTGCGGGTTTCTCTAACAGAAAATTATTTATCGCTAAGTTACGAATATGTTTAGAAAAAGTTACTTACCGTCTAATAATATAAATTCATTATCTAGTAGTTTATTGAAAAGATTTCCTTCTTCAGTTTCATTTTCAATAGGGTGGGTATCTGCAACCAATTTATCCGTATAAGTAGTTAAAAAAAACAACAAATTTTGCCCCTTACAAGACATTTAAGTGCAAAGGTTGTTTTCTATTTTCGCATGATTTATTTTTATTCAACACCTTTTCTAGTCGTAAATAGGAAAATCGATTTATAGTTATCCACAACATACCTAATAGGTAAACATTAGCAATAATACTACTACAAACTTTAAAATTATCATACACCTGTAGTGTAAGCACATAGTAATAAAAAGTAATACATGTGGCATACGAGCAAAAGCTATCTATGATATTGTAGATAGTGAGGATTTGTTATAAACATAAGTATCTAATGTAGTCGTGTTGCGGGAAAGTCCACCGATGCGCGCGGAAGGTCGGATCGTTTACCCCACAACGTGATATCATATACCTACGTTACGTAACAGTTCAATGCCTACAGTTAGATAACGGAAATTCAAACCCTAAACATCATGAATTTTGGGACGAGTTTCCATCGCTCCGTCTCGTGGTGATTTCATCTGTATATTGAACAGTGCGTGTAATGAAAGCTTTTCGTAATACCAATAAAGTGAGCACACAATCTTATCGCTGTTGTGTCAATGAGTTACTATATTTTCTATGTTTTTGAATAGATATTTTATGTATGAACATAGCGGCTCTTTCGTTTGAAAAATTACTGTCTGAATTTTTTATGTGATCAGAATCAAAACATGCTCGTAAATGTCAATGTAGGTGAGTAATGTGGTGATACGCGCCGTTCAGGTCGAGCCACTCTGTCTAGGTTAGTAACCGTTGTCTCATTTGCCTAAGTAACGACTTTGGAGCTTTGGGTGTACAATCTGGACCACTGTTATAAATACTCGATAGTCACAAAAACTTTATTGGGATTTTTGTTACGACAACCTCGTTCCCGAAACAACGCAAGAGCTTGTTTTTTTACGACAGTGAGCGCGGTCAGATTTTATTGGCTGAGCCAAAATTGAGACATTTTTAGGTACTTAATAACTTTAAAAAAATACTTTGTTGGCATGTATTGCCTCAAGCATTTCCAAGTAACACAGACGGAAGTTCGACTTGAAGTCACGTATTTAACTAAAACATTGTTGTTTCTTTGGGAAAACGATTCATCAATTCGATGTGGAATTAGCACCCATAAAATATATTTAACCAATAAAATCACTTCAGAAGTGGCGCCTCGTTTAACTTCGACGTTAAAGGCGACCAATATTTATAAAAAAATGGTCTGGTATATTTTTTAGATAGCATTGGCGCTTTGTGGTCAAACGGGTTACTGCGCAGTGTACGCATTAGTGAAACCCACAGCCGGTAGCGATTTCGTATGATCGACCTCGCACTAAAACTAGATTTATCGCTCTTACTGGCAACTAAAATGTTTGTTATGAACGCTTGAACTAAATAAAGCCAACCCTGACTTTTGGACTGAGAAATGCATAAAATAAAAGCGCAGTAAAACTATTTTTGCACCACGTGCAGAAATGTTTCATGACCGCAATGCCGCACACAAATGTAATAACATGTTCAATCTTTTCCAAGTACGTTTCCAAATAGTAACATCTCATATTTGTAGAAGAAAATTTGAGTTCAGCAATTTTGTTAAAGTAAAAGAAAGCGTTTCTCAGCAAAAAGTTTCACAAATTGAGGAAAATAAAAGGAGTCAGTATGTCGGATGAAAAGGAGAGAGAAAAAAGTCTAATGGCAGAAGTCTGTAGCGTAACAACGGTATATAAAAATGGGTGTTGATAGTAGTTTCCATTACGTGTTCAGATATTTGTTTGAGTTTTTCTCTCTTCGTTTCTTATCCTTTATTTTCTACAGAGTATTAAAGCGCCCCAGTTATAACGACAATAAAGATAATGTCTTGATTTCTTCATTGATGAGACTCGTTTTATGTTTGCCCAATCAGACGATTCAATACTTGAAGAAATTTCTGTAGGTCGTTTTATAACCAGTACCATCTATATCTATCAAATTAAGCTTCTTGGTTTCTGCAAAACAAATCTAACCCACAAAATAGAAAAAATAACGTCAGCTAAGGTTGATACACGCCATCACCGTATTCTTTTCAATTGTTTTAGCTTCAGGATCAGATAACCATTCACGTCTTTCAAGCTTGCCTTAGCTTTAAATATGCGTCTCGCGTATTAATGTAGCCTTAAACTAATAAAAAGGATTGTAAATACATTTCATACGACTGGATTCGAAATCTTCGCAATAAATACCTACTGGATTAAAGGTACCGTCATATAAATGAAGACAATTGCTCATTCAGATGCCCGAGGATTAACCACGATAATTAATTTATCTAGATGATCTTACCATTTAAACGCTCATCTAGATCGTTCGATTGCTTTTTATTTATTAACTTATTAAACTACTAACGATTATTTATCGCACTCTTTACACACTACGAGACAACGTATGAAAGTAGTTGATAAAGTTTAATTTGTTCAATTAAAGAGCTTCATCTCGTAATGAAAGGATGTGCACTATTAATGTGATTTATTTGATGTTAATCAAGCAGAGCGTTGACTACTGATTACTCGAGGAATTCATACGAATACAGAAATTCTTTCTAAATTAACCGGAGATACTGTATTGGTTTCTCACGTTTGTCAGCTTTCACAATTTATTCCAGTTTTATCTCTGTTACAACATTTTCAATTCGTCTGCTGCATGTCGGTACTAGACTAATGAGACAGCATTATTTATCATATTATTAGTGGGTATATCTAAATTCCGTTGCAGCATTTCGGTTTATATAAAAGGCCCTAGTAATCAAGAGAGTATGTTTACCGTCCATTTCACCGCACCGGTTTGCTGTATTTTACGAAAATTATCAATTCATAATGCTCTTGCGCTTATTCTGGGCCTCATAAACATGTCTTGTGTCTGTCTATACCCCTCCCCCTTTACAGCGATAACATCTTTGGGATCTTTGGACTGGTTTTCTCATTCCATCCATTTTTGTATTCAAAACTTTTCCGACACGTTCCTCATTTCTGTGCGTGTTGCCCTACAACAAAAATTAACGCATTACGTCATATCACATTAGACGCCTTACACCATCAAAAAATCAATGTAATACGCGTTTTACAGTGACAAATCGGAGCGTGCAGTGGCGTGACTCGTCACAATTTAGTGGTTGCCGAGGGCTGTTGGTGACCCCGGCGATATCTCCGATGGCAACACACGCCAGCCATGTCATGTAGGTGTTCCTACCGAATTTGTCTACTTTTATAACTGTAGGAGTGTAAGCCAAGTTGAGGGGTTGCCGCGTACGCGTCCCTGAAAAGATTCAGCTTGAAATAAAATGTGAGGCGTGTCAAGGTTTTTGGTACTTTTGTGTAGATAGATACCTGAGTGGTATTAAGTTAGGTATACATTATTTTTGTACATCCTCTGTTTTGGTGCTATTTTTGGTACACATTACATTAGTTTTTATACAAAGCAAGATATGGGTTAAATTGTTGTTCATGGATATATATCTTTAGACAACTTAAGTAAGGGTACTTAAGTAAGTGGTGAAGGTTGCGGGAATCCGCTGGATGCGAGTCGCACGGGACCGGTCAATGTGGCGACACTTGGGGGAGGCCTATGTCCAGCAGTGGACGTCTTTCGGCTGAAATGATGATGATGATGACTTAAGTAAGTGACACCTGTCCACCTTCGTCTTTGCTAGACTTGGGATAACATGACATGTAATTCTGGTTATAGCACTCGCTTTGCCCGTAAACACTGTTCTAGAATTATAGCCACATCATATTTATCAAATAGATCAAACACATAACTATGTAGTGACATACGCGACTGTTTGTTACCATTGTAGTGTTGTTCGCACTTAAATCATGCGTGATCGGATGAAAGTACGATTGTGGCGTTATCTCGCATCTTCCCACGGGCGACGCGCGACGGACGGCCTGAACCGCCCTATTGTTTCTTGTTGATATTATAACGAAAGAAACTACTAACAAAACAATGCTAATAGGATGGATCTATTACAACGATAACCATGACATGCTATACATCATTCATGACTTTTTGTTGAAGCCCCTTCTATAAAAAGAATAAACCATTTAGGGCCTTTTAAAAATACAGCATGAATAAAAATATAAGTGCTGTTAATGATGATGAGGAAAAATCGCCGAATGTATTCAACGAAAAAGCGGCACGTGGAATGCTGTAAATTAATTGTACATAATCAATCAGAAAGTCTTGTGAGGCAATCGTCCGTCGTCGCACCAAATAAAGAAGTCTTACAATACACGCTTCATTTAATAAATCAGCTATTTAATTCGACCATCAAAATTCGACAGGTAATCCTTTGAATTCGTTGGTGCGTGATAATGCCGTACTCCAAGCGCCAAGGGACCAAACCTTTTTTCGTCTTCGGCCACATTCGAAGCATGACATCGATTAAAATTCCTCGGCGCGATCCTCCATTTTTGGGAGTTGACATATTTCTTAACCGCTGACTGGTAGTTTTTTTACGGTAAATGTACTTGTGGACATGTACAGTTTTGTGTCGCAATATCCCATATACCTCGATACGCAACGCGTGACCGCCGGACGTTTATAATGAACGCGTCAGGTTAATAACCCACACAGTACCATAAGGTCCGGGAGATTCCTAACATAATAAAGATGTAATTATATCGCCATGTCCTCTTTAATTACATCTGTGGTTACGTCCGCCAAGAAATGTTGAGCCAACTAGGTACAAACTTTACAGGCAGCTTATAGGAAAATTTTCCGATTCACAAGACGAAATTGCTATTCCGTTCAGGTTATCGGGACAGCCCATCTGACACCTCGGGCGGCACAAAGGCGTGACGTGAGAAGCGACACTCCCGTCTAATATATTGTGCAGTATGGCCGGCAGCATCAATTGCAACTCGATTCCCCTGAATTTCCCGCAATAACCGGAGCTATTTTCAATTGGCCGTACGTGTACAGAACGCGTGCCGCCAACCACAGCTATCCACGTATCTTTGCCCACAATTTCGATAAAACCCTGTGTTCATCACATCATCTCGTTGAGGTGTGCGGTTGGCGCTCAAGTTTTATGCTGACCAAAATTGAAAGTACCAAATCGATCACGAGCATGTAACTAAGTATATGTCTATATCACGTTACAGCACGGCAAACAACGTTTCTCAACGTTACCGCAAGGGCCAATTTGAGAGCCGAGCCTTCCGAGCCACCCACCGGAGTCGGCCTGATTGATTGCTAATGACTATTGTTACGCTGTTACGCAACCCCCCGGGCGAGCCGTCCGAACTGACACCGTACATGACGGCTAACATTACTTCCATACTTCTGCGTCTCATGGATGGACTAAACCGTTTATTTGCGAACAACAATAAACGGATATGTTGGCCCTCGGGGAATCGACATATCAGTGATACCGGACACACACGGGACTGATCGAAGCCCTGTAATAATCGACGATATTCACCTCCTCAGGCCAAGCAATTTGAAATGACATCAGTCTATGATTGCACTATATTTTCATTCTCTTGCCATATAATCTGGCGCAAGGTTCTGTACAAATATAAAGATGTATTTGCCGTGGGCTGTAATTGCTATCCAATGGATCTGATTGATTGTTAATGGATATTGTTACGTGATCGCCTCTATTGGGCAGATAATGCCTGTACGAGTACATAGAGGTCCATGCTCCATCGCATCTGCTTGATTGATTTGACCGTATGAGGTTTCTCTCTCAAGTGGTTGCCTTAGTGTTTGCAAGTTAATAGAGGATTTCTCGGACGATAACATCTAAAGCTCTGGCTTGCAATTATGTTTCATTATAGTATTCCCAGCAGTTAAGTTACTGCTAATGAAAAGTCCATGGAGTGCTTAATGTTATTAAATCGCCTTGAGGGTTGCTGTCCAACGATATGCCGCAAATTAAATGAGTATAATTATATTTAAATTCGATGGACGGATTTAAAATTATGTAGTATTAATAGCGCTTGCGACAATCGACGTTGCGTGTGGTGTATAGCCTGATTCGCTAGCAATTCGTGACGCGCGATAATCGATCCGCGAGCATCGCAAACTAGCGAGTTGCGATGCCCAGCGACCCGGCAGACCTCGATCTGAATCAGCACGCGGCCGATTCAGCGAACAGTACAATCTGACCAAGTTGGAAACGCACAACACTGCCAACGACGCCAGAGCAACACACCGGCCGACCGGCCTCGGTCGATTACGATCGCGACGCTGCATCGCCGCACTCCCATTATGGCCTTTTACGTGGCGATTGTATCAATTGTGACGTCGATTATCGAAAACTCGCCGAGGTCAATTCTCACAAAAAAAATTCTTTGAATCCATTCATGTGTTAAAAGGGTATGTCTTTTTTGTCGATAGTCGAAGTAGATACGGACGAACATAAATATTCAGCAGGATATCGTTTAAATTGTATGCTCTTAAACATCTATTATCTGAAGGTGATCAGTAAAGTAACGTAGTGGGTAAACAAAGGCAGCAGGGTCAGGGCAGACTGCCGGGGGCGATGTGCTGCTTGATTTATGAGTGCTCGATACCGGAGCCCTTCCGCGGTGTCCGTTGACGGTAACCGCACGGATCTCGATGGGCCCTTTAAAACCACCAGTAAATCCCTACTTAATAGTATCGGCGTACGGGTTGCGGTTATATTGTGTATATTTATGCATCGTGTTTCCGGTTTCGTAAGGTTTCCACTTTATACCTGTTAACTTACCTTAATCTCAAGACGCCTAGAGTCATAGTAATGGATGTGCTTGTCAAACGAGGGTGGCATATTCGTACCGTAATTCACAGTTCCACGCAATGAGATATGAGTGGTATTACGATCTGATTATGTGCCATTATTGTACGTAGTGTTCAGTTGTAAAATTGATGGCTGGACACGAGAAACGCAGCTACTATCAATGAAAAATACACCATTCGAGACCTGTACTTACTCAAAGAGGGATTCCAGGCCGCTCCCTGCCATTAACGAATTAATTTTCATCTTAGCAAGAAGTTCTGAGGTAGTATTAGAAAATAGTAGTCGGTGAAATTGGAGCAAAGTTAAATGACTGATACGAGTGCGATCGAACATGTTCTTTGACCACTACAGGGCGCTGCGGTTTCTACTCGGTCGGTAACATAAGTAGCCCAGGACAGAATTAATTATCGACGGGTAGAAGTGCTCAACGGTTTCTTGTGTAAAACGAGACGAGACTCACCATGGGAAAAAGGTTAACTGCATATGCATTCATTGTGGACGAGGTGAAATTTCCGACTTGTACAAATGTTCGAAAGTCTTTTAACTTTTTACGGCGTCGCATGGGGATGGTCAATGAAAGTTTGATCGTCCAATTACCTACCGTTTGCGAGGCTAGACTTTTAATAGTGCTTTCTTTCAAGCAATATCTTCTGTGAAATATAGCAAAAGTAACGCTTTTTTACTCTAATTCTAGCTACTTATGTCGTCAATACTTTAAGTATAAAACGATCTAAGTAGCGTCCAAATAAATATTGTACAGTAAATAAAGGTGCATACTATTGAAAACAGCTCATAGGTTTAATAGTATTTTTAACGATAAACTTTATGGTGTAATACATCACGATGGTATAACATCGGTGTAGGGTATCTTAGTAATTGGATACACTTATCGTGGCGGCCGCGGGCGGGTCTGTCCCCGTCTACCGCGTGGATTTATCGCCGCAGCAAATCATTGCGTTCATTTCACTCGGCTTTAGCTTCCCTTCAGCGGAACCTTTACCTCGGCCCTCTACAAACCGCTAAACTTCCATTAGCCTAACTTCCGAATCTTCGGCTAACTTATAATGTCCCCAAAACACGAAGGCAGGAAAACTTATTGCCAAATGTGTAATATAAATTCGGATACTTCCGCGAATCTTTGCCGTTTTGTCGAAAATATATTATGAAAGTGGTTGATTCGGGAGTCTATTCTGCTTTATTAATAACACAAAAAAAAATGTTTACGTAATAGGAATGCCACATAAGTTGTTGTTTTTCAGTTACATAGGTATTTAGAGAACCGACAACCCAATGAGATAAACAACACCAAAATTTTTGTTTTTAACAACCAGAAACTGTATTGTTCGATTGCGTCACAGTTCCAAGAAACTTTACTGGAATTAATAAAAGCTAGGTTGTTGTGGTCCTGATTGCCACACCTTATAAATTATTCGTCGAAAAAACCTCTTAGTACGTCGCCGACGAAATAACGAAGGCAGTCATTAAGTCCTCCATTGAATTTATCACTGCCACAAATTATCAACGTAGAAACGACATAGTAAAAAACTTTATTTACCGTTTATAACTTTAAACTTCTGAGGTTATTACAATGGCAACACCCTCTTTTTGGGGTAAAAAGCAATTCGTCCCAAAACTAAAGGAAAGTAATAAAAAGGTTTTAACTAGGATTCAGACGTATAAATTGTATGAGCCCCTTTTTATCGACGAGGGGGACACTCATTAAAACTGTTTCCGATACAACATGTATGTTCGACCGGATCGCAGTGTTTGTCGTAGTATCTCTCATCGGATTCGTCAATGTCAGCTCGATAAACGATTCTACTAAATCGGCAATGCATTATCCATTGTGTGCCTTAGCCGCTAAAACTGTTCGTGATAAATGAGACACGTCTAACGTGAGACAATAAATCAGCTTCTTCAACCGGCAAATGCTCTCGCGTCAATATCTTACTTTTCCGTGTATCTTTTCGTCTATCTCATTTCCATCGATGTACCATTTTACCAGCTAATACTTTTACGATTGTTTTACCAGCATTGGACGGAGAACAAAACGATTTTTTAGACGTGACCGTTCAAACGCTCGTTGCATTGTACCTAACAACAGTTCTACAGCTGGGATCCTGAAGGTTAACGCGGAGACGATCATTTGTAAAGCTTTTGACCTCTGATGAACAATGTTACCCTTCGATCGGGCCCGTGATAAATGTGTGCACCTACATTTATTTTGAACGACCGTTCAACGATCCTTTTTGTACTTTTCTTTTGCTTGTAAATAAATCATTATCGAATGGATTTATATTGCATTTGTGCAGCGTGCCAGCGGGTTGTTCCGCGAACTTTGTTTTACGTAGGGTTTAATAGGTCAAGCTTTAATCACTATCAATGGTTGCATAAACATACATGTATCGTGTTTCCTTCACGTGTTCGCTTTACACCGTTAAGTGTGTCCGGTAACAAGTGGAGGCACAGGTGTAGGGCTTCGAGACGTTACGAACTCAGGCCATCCCATGACCGGGCTTGTTTGTAACTTAACGCTTTGTTTCTCACGCATCAGGTTACTTTAATGCTATTTAATGTTAAAGCAAAACAGAATTTGCAAGTGTTACTCGGAATGTGAACATTTGCAGCAATTTGTGAGTATACGAAGCAAGTAATAGCGGAATTACGCTTTGCTTAGTTTATTTACACAACGTGAAATAGACGTAAAAGTTGTTATCCCACAGTCATGAATTGCCGGTTCAGCACAAAAGTACCTATTTACATTTAAGCATGCCCTTCATAGATAAATCTAACGGATTTATTATTTAAGCTATAGAGTTTCTTTATTTATAATCGGGCTCTGTCTATCTAAATCTTCATCTCATGATAGCTTAGCATATAAATCTCGGAAATTTAGATCAGTAAAGCTTGCGTGCTGGCCTGATTGCGACTATAAACTACTCATCCTGAAACTAGAAGTGCAGCTAATCCTAACATTATGTGCGCGCGTTCAGAACCCAACAGACGTATTGTCGTTGATTCGTAAGTAGGTAACGAAGTATGTAGTTATCTGGCGTCAATTTGTCAGAAATATGAAATTGTCTGTGTGCTGTTTTGTAACGGGAATTGGTTTTAAAAGATGGCACCTAACAGTATTGTCATTATCGTCATATTAGCTCTGAGATTTCCACAGTGGGACATGGACCATCTAATTGTCAGCTACGATGAACAGTCTCATGAGAATTTCGCCATAACCACCACTTCGGCACACGGATTGACATAATTCGCCTTTTACGACACCCACGAGAATAAAGGAGCTGACCTATAGATTCGTTGTTAAGAACTGCACGGTGCAAACAATTGAATCGACAATGCATTTCCTTTGCATTCGAATGGCATGCAGTGATCTCAGCACTTACTCAAGATAACGTCATTAGGTGAGTGTCAACTGAATGGCTGATGAATTTGAACCTTGTAACGGTTGCACATCTAAACTTTTCTTAATTCATTCTTTTGCAACTCTTTCACAATTGTGTCGTTGCAGACTGTTCTAATTACATCATTATTAGTATTACGAGAGCTCTTTTGCTTTTTTATCATTTTAAAAATTTATCTTATGCATTTGAATCCATTATTGAAGAATATCATCTTCGGTACTATTCTCTTTGCAAATCCCGCGGTACGTATTTGAATCACCCGTGTGAGTACCACACACGTTTCTTTGGTGTTTATGACAGTTTCCCGATTTAACTCAAAACGTGTAGGGAACCTAAACCAGCTTCCTAATGCGTCACATAGTCACGTGTCTTAGCAGCTGGACGAAAACGTGAGTTGACGAAATTGGTTAAAGTAACCACGTCGACGCCGCGTGATCTGCGATTTGCGGTTTAATTTTATATGATACGATCTTGGGTAAATGGAAGTATTAAATCTGTGACGGTAACGTGAAAATGGAAATTTTCAAGAGTGAGTGGTAAACACGGTAGTAACGGTAAACGTCATCGCGATCTAAAACTAACATTTGCAATTACTACGAGCAAGACTCGATTTCTTCTGATTGTCTGTTATTCTCTTACAGCTACAAATCGAAGTCATTTTACAGACAGTAGGATTTAAAACATGGACATTTATTGCCTATCACTCGAGTGAAGCCGCAGGCAATGCGTTGTTTGCAATGATCAGTGGTATCCGGTCCTTATAAGTCTTTTTCTTCACATCAAAGCTTCTCAATCCTTAAGCACCACATCATTGTTTAGCTTCCGGGTCATTAAGGATTATAACTGTGGTCTCCGTCTAGAACTCTGAGCAATACAGGTAGATATAGACGAAGTTATTAAATTGTTATTTTCACATCTATTCGACCTTAATGATGTGCTGACAATATTTTATTGTTATCTACTACGTTCAGTTTTTTATAGACGATCCTCTTCACATGTTCGATTAAAATTTAACTGCCTTGTGAATATTTCCAATTGTTTTTACTCACATATGGGTATTTATCACTGATTATTATCATTACAATTAACAGATTCCCCGGTTTAACAAGAATAAACAGGCTATGCTTCTCTTCCAATTAAGAGAAAAACGAGCCGAAGCGTCGCCTCGCCTCCACACCGGTCTTATACTATTTTCTACTTAGATTTTTTGTTCTTCGATAATTTCATGCTCATCCTAACGTCCAAGCCTTTCTTTTTTATACGTTTATCTTTTGGTTCAAGTTCTTGTGAGCGTCCGATCTTCACTTATAATATAACATTGTTATGAGTTGACAGCGATTATTTTAACAGCGCTACCAATTTTAATGCAATTTATCCTTTTTTGCTCTGCAGGTTGTCGTCCAAACTTACAGTCTGTAGTTAAGGATCTGATCGGTTAACTTGCTTCCAAAAACGGCATTCTTGCGTCACATTGTTGACTGTGGCGTGTTGCGCTTGTAATAAAGTCAGTGACATTTGTTTAGCTATAAACATCCATAATTCTGAGGTCGGGGAACGAAATGTGTCAGGTGAGCTGTGTCGTTTGCAAAATGGAAGATTAATTCGGAACTTTACGACTCTCACCGCCCACTGTATTACTGAAAGTCAATTTCATAGCTATGGCCCCGTCTGTTGCTGTTATTTCAAGAAGTTGAACTTCGAGACCGTTCTAATAGGTTCTTGGTCATTCATGTACCTATGTGGATGAAGTGTCAGCAAACTATTCACTTTCATTTCAATTGATGTTTCTTTCTGAAATCAATGAATAAATCTCAGCCCTTCGAGGTTGCACTAAACCATTAAAGTCAGCAAGCAATAAATATTTTTCTTTGAATAATTATTTTGTACGGACGTTTGGAAGCTATACAATTAAAAACTACTGCAAATATTCCTTCTTACAAAATTGGTTCGAGTTACGTGTGGCCGGAGGCGTAGCGGGTGTTTTGAAATTGAAAATATAATTAACACGGACCGTGAACTACTTCATTATAAAATTGAACTGACTTTTGAACGCCTACCGCATACATTTTATTAATATTAATTCGCTAGAGCTGTTCAACTTACTTGTTCCGATTCACAGCTACCTGCGCAAGAGCATATTTGAATATTTTTCCACACTACATTTTTTGAATAAGTGTGATCAACCCTAATAACATTTTGAAGGCACAAAGTGCTGCTACCGAATCCAAAAATATCGTTGTTACAAAACATTTCTTGAAAAAAATCTTCAATTTGCTCATCATAAATTTATGCCCCTTAGCAATAAAAGAAGTATAATAACTGTAATACAAATTGAAAGGTTACACAGCCCGTAATCAAATCCTAATTGCGAAAACGACGTAACATCGTTTTATTTATGACCGAGTGACTTGACAACCGTTACAATGATGGTCAATCGTAATTAGTCACACCGAAATGCAAATGTCAACTTGTCGGTCACGCGATGCGATCGTTTGCGACCTGTGTGTCTGTGTGATGAAACATTTTTATTAATTACTAACAAAAAACGATGATCCTGGGCATTGCACCGTACATTCATTCCAGATTTAACACATAACATCACGCCTGTAATCCCCAAAGGGTTTTGAAGATGTGTACATCGCCACTTTGTCAGTTTTCTTTAAGTCCCATCATAAGAGTTATGCCCGACTCGTCACTGTTCCTACTCGTCATCAAAAAACAAAAGATCACGATTCACAACTGTTTCAACAAGGGGTCGCGCCTATTGCCATCAACCGGACACAAGTCCAAATTCCGGGCTGCTACTGATAAATTTAACCCAATTCTAACACTGCCCGATCCAGGGCCCAATGCTCGGCTGTAGCAAGCGATCATTAAACTAAAGAAGCAGTTAGTTTTTGACCTTTGTAATTAATATCAATCTCAAGCACATATGCAAAGTATTTTCAGCCTTCTGCGGTTTTGTAACTCAGATACATGTATTATTCTCATATGTTGTAAAGTCAAAGCATTAAGAGGTCAGCTGATGTGAACGGTTTATTTTTTAATGTTAATTCTATTTATTGTTAATTGATTTCAATGATCAGTATAACAATGGAACCATTGATTGATGGCTTCAGTAATTGATGCTCATTGTCCATCAAAAGCAAGGTTAGTTAGTACTAACAGCAAAGAAATGTTATTGAAACTTTGTGTGGAACTTCTCGTATTGAATGTCTTTGTTTGTAACTCGGAAAGAATTTGTGATTTCGTGAGAACAACTCTTCAAGGTCTACAACTGAACTATATTACTTTGAAAAAATCGGTATTGAAATATTTATTGCTTCTTATATGTTTATTGGTTACGAGTTTTTTTTATTGCCTGATAAAAAGTAGAGCAAATAAATACTTGTAAAGTATTGTTTAGGTACTTGTTTTGTTTTAAAATCTTAAAATTTCTTGTCATCATGATTTTCTTTTGCTAAATCTCAACATAAATCATTATTCAAGAACACATGTACCAGGTCGTCCAGTTAGCCATAGCGATGTGTATGTAGGTCAGGCATAATAGGCGATGCCATGGCTCCATCGGCGGGGTTGTTACCAGCCTTGTCCAAGATTGAACTAGTTTTTCTATCAATCGAGGCGAGGGCGAGGTGATTGTGAACTACGATACGATACGAACAAGTTATAAGAGAATTGCGTAGGCGTATTGTCATTTTGTGACTAATGCACTGTTTCAAATATTCAGGCTCTTGCGTAAGAAAAACTTTTTGATTCACTTAGTTTTTTTTTTGTCACCGACTTCTGAAGCTAAAGTTATTTTTCCACTTGTTTGTGTTTTTTGAAGACGGTTTTATTTTTTGTAAAACAGTTTTTTTTTTATTTTCCATTTTTAGTTGTAATATCCTATACAAATATTTGCTATGCTTTTATTTTACATTGTTAACAGTACATGTCATGGTAATAGGCTTATCCCCAAGAAATGGAACTTACTTGTATTGTACACGTCTGCGTACCCCTCAGAGTATACCGGCTTGATGGTACGTCATGATGTTGTATAAGCAAGCAAAAACATCCAAGCGATTGATGACAACACAAACACGACCGATTTACCATCTGTTTTTGAAGAGTTCCATTGTATATCTCCGAAAATCAGCATCAGATCTTCACCAAATTTAAATCGGAACATCTCAGGAGTATACTCTTTCAAATAAAAAATAATTTTGAGAATCGCTCCACAAATGGGGGAGAAATCGGTGAACATGATGAAATTAGACCACACGACTGAAGTAAAAATGTTCATAAAATATAAACTACTGGGCTAAACTATGTTAAATTTTGATGGGACCAAATGGCAACTATTCCGCATCAAACTAAAGAAGAAAAAAAATAAATCTCAGCGTAATCGATGTACATACATAAAAAAAATACCAATCGAATTGAGAACCTCCTTTTTGAAATCACTTAAAAATCACTTGAGATATCTATATAAAATTATTTAAAGAAAATTTAATTGATTGCCACTGTCTTATGACGCAATATCTAAAAGCATTTGAATCTTCTACATTCTTTCCGATTTCGTTTATTTTTAACCAACCATTGTTCTATGTTCTGTTTGTAAGTATAAATTTTGAATGTTTTGTAAACTGTTATTGGGTAAGAATGTTAGTTCACCAACATTTGTAGTTCAAACAGGTTCTTAGATGGTAATTCAGAAAGTGATAGAGATCACATTTGAAAATATGTGTTATAAATCGACCTCACTGGTACTGCAACACTTTAATACAATATTTCAATATCATCTCGCGTCGTGGATGACGTTACTTGAAACAGTTGGACGGAAGCCAAAATTATGTCTATAGCTGATAATCTCGCTTTTACCAATATGTGTCAAGGCAGAGCTTTAAGCATTTCGTATTAGCTGCCGGCTTTATAATGGACATTCTTGTACTAATTTCTAAATACAAAGTCTGGGAAATATTCATTCAGTCGTTCTTTTAAACACCATTGTCTTGTCACAATATATTTTCGACTTGCACCAAGGCGTGAATTAAAAGGTCGCGTTGAACGAACGCAAATCATTCCTTCTATCGAGGTAATGAACTTTATAGATGTGGCTTTGAACTAATAGAATGTGATTGACGTGCGACCGTTGTCGAAGCCAGACCAAGGTCGCGGTCTTCCCACTGCTCCTACTGCGTAGTACTGTTAGCAAAGAGAGCTCTACGTGTGTTGATGAGAAACTTTGTGAGTTTCCGTTAGCTTCCCTTCAAAATCTGCCCGAAATCTCGGCGAAGATTGTCTCCGAGCTGTCTTCAACGAGGTCACGAGGTTTACGATTTCACTCAATACGTCTAAATACTCACGCTCCGCGACTGCTGCGCTTGTTGATTTTGGAAACCGTTTTATGTTGCCATAAAACTCGCACTGCTATATTCCAACGCTTTAAAGGGAAAACGTACATCTTTGCGTCATATAATCTCGGAGAGCCATTCGATTTACGACTTGTAAATTATTTATCCGCCGTAAATATAGAATTCCATTTCGTAAACGATCTTCCCGTTTTATTAACTCAATCAGCCACACTCAAATAGCCTCAAGATAAAGATGAGCTGTAGAACATAAAATAATGCGTATTTACATACATGCGACAAATATTAAAATTGCTCTATCAGCTAGTAGAGATGTTATGTCTGTATGAAATTTTCGATTTAATGATATCCTCTAGTTTGAACCGCAGTGTTAACTAAGCAGCGATTGTTACTAGTTAATATTTAATAGCCCATCGACATTGGTGTCAGGCTCGAGAGAATGGAAGGTTGTCGATCGGCACACCTCACCTACCGCTGCGGACGTGCAATTTACGCCGCCACTGCATTCCTCCCCTTAACTATCTCACTGTAAGACATAATTAGGCTAGCATCGAATACACCGGCTACATTAATCTACATGGCCGTACTTATTCGATTAACCTTTTACGTGTAAAGTATTTGTCCTGCTTTAAAATACTTTAATGGCAATAACGGTCACGAGCTACGTCAGCTCTAGGTTTTTCTCGCGTATATAAGACATCTTGTTATAATTCATTGTAAAGATGTATAAGGAGTTTTTTTTATGAGCTGGTGCTCCAATATTTCTTACGAGATTAAATGCATGTTTGTTCACAAAAAGTAGCCTTGCCTGTGTGGTATTCACGAAGCTATTTAGATGTAATGTAAATCTTAAAGGGCAAAGGCGGTGGCTTTAAGTACTTCGGACTCGTAAATATATCTGTAGGCGCAGCAGGTGACCTCTTAGGTGTTTAGTTCGTAAGCTTGCGTATTTATTGCATCCAATTCTCTACTGGCTTCTATTGTAACTCGGTGGAAACATTTATACGCGCTGTAAATCATCCTCAACGTGTGAGACAGCATGTTTCCTTGTTTCCCTGTGGGATTTACTACTGTTCGTACTTTATCTCCCTTGGAAATAAAATCAAATAGCATACAAAGCTGTGTTTGTTTTTGCTTGGCGCAATATTTATATGCGGTTCATAACTACTATCTGTTCCTTGGATAATTTAAATAACCGCATTCTCTTATTTGACCTTAAGTCGTGTAACAGCTCTGTGCCTACTAAGCTCTAATGCATTTGCGCTCATATTGTGAATGCTTACAATCAACGTTATTGTACTCTCAACAGTTTGTTATTCTAACCGATAGCAGATTACAAAGGAATCTGTAATTGGCAACATTTGTCGAGTATAATGATTGCATTTGAACACCACCTGTTTATACGAAATCCGCGTGGGAATCGGCGAGCGCCCGCGGCGCACCACAGTTGCGCAAACGCACCATTCGGTGGCGGCGACGCGGCAACCGACTGAAGTTTCGAAAACGGTTGCGACTGCGCACCTCGTTAATGCTTCGCTGGAAGACGAGTACAGTTACAAGAAATTATTGAAACAATTTAGCAAACGTTAATTTTGAATATATCACATTTGCAACATTTAGGCTACCTAGACCAAAACTCGTTTTTAGACCCACCCACGTAATGCAGGTCAGCTTGGATGCTGATTAAATGTACAGCGAATCACTTTAACCCGTTAAGTCGCTCGTTAGAAAGAAAGGAGCCTGTTATAATTGGAACCGTGTTTTAATATTTATCATGAAATAGCTTTTATCTGATCTTATCTTGATTTTGCACGAATGCGCTTGATAAGTAGAGAGCGACGCTATTTCTAAAAGATTATTGTGTCTTTCGTTGGAATTTTTTCTTGGTATATTTCCAGAACACTCCTAACTGTAGTAATAAACGAAGTCGTTTGATTCATGGTATGCAAACTTCTGTGTAGTTCATAGAACCATCCATCATTCCTAGATAAACCCAGTCACAGCTCACAGGCCGGGTAATTAACCTGATTAAGCAAAGCCAACACCATCAACGTTGTTTTCCAACCTATAAACCTAGAGTACAAAAGAAGAAAGTCCCGATACTTTTCCGTCCGCTTCATAAATCATAACCTACGCACGTCAGAAGCTTTATTTGCCTACACACACGAAATTGTTAAGACAAACAACGCAAACCAGCTCTGTAAACGCTTCCGTTGCTCACTTCGACTATTGTTTGCACAAATAGGTGACAAACAACACAACGAGTGAATGCGACCTCCGTAAACGCTTTTTACTGTCCCTCGATTGTCGTTAATTTGGAACTGTTTCGGGCTATTGTAAAAGTGAAATCTTAAACGGTTAGAGCGAGTCTCAATAGTGAATGATCCATTTTCACAGAACACTAAACTCGACTAGAATACATACTTTTGTTATTTATTTTTTCGTGTATTTATCCTCCTGTATGACAAATATGAAAGCAGTCTGCACTTACGTGTGACTTGAGGAAATAGATACGGATTGGTAATATTCAAAAACACTTCTGAATACAAGTGACCTTGCTACTGGCCATATTAAGGAATAAATATTGTACAACATCTTTTTCGAAATCCATTGTCCTCCTTATTTGGTAAAAATCGAGAATAACTTAGACAAGTTCTTCATGTCTTTAAGAATTTGGTTTCTCTACAAAAAGTATCCCAATTAATTAATTTTTAATAAAATACCAGACGTCTGACGAGTTGATGAGATTGTGCAAAAAATCATAAAGAATCATAACCATAAAACTGACATGAATATTGATAATAAATTAAAATTCGCCTCTAAGAATAACGAAGATGTTTGGACTAATTTAAAAGATGTAGGTCACGATATCAGCATAAAAACTGCTATTGGTAAGACGACAAACAAAATCTAATTAGTCTGCCAGTTAGATTATCAAAAAATATTTGACCCGTGTTTTTTATTTTGTTACGTAAACCAAAATAGACGAAGATATGACGCTGTTAAAATTCTCAATACGTCACGCCTAGGTATAATTTTTAGGTCTAATTTTTAGTTCTGACGTCACGAGCCCCCACTACCGAGTTATGATGCGTTTTATCTTTGTCAATATTCATTGATTTACAAAAACAAAAAATACATGTTCACTAATTTCCAATACTATATCTGACGGACTAAATAGATTTTCATTTTTTTTATACTGTCGTCATGCCTTCACATTCATATCGATATGTTAGTTACGCCCGATATAGAAATTGAATTTTCGTTAAATTAAACTGCTCAATAAAATATTTCAATGCAAATGCAGTTTGGCCAAAACATTCGACTACACAAAAGAATTTAAAGCTCTTAGGCTCACAAAAAAAAACAACTTAACCACAGCTTCCGGATTCTCTTTACTCACTTTTGAACTCTCGCCAAGTTTCAACACGAAACCATGAGCTGAAATCCAACGCAAATGCGATTATATTAAATCCTAAGCTTTTTCGTGTCCTGAATGTAGAGAAACGAGTGTTAAGCCATTCGGCTACAAAGTAATTACTAAGCAAGCTGTGCTAGAGAACTTTCTGCAGTTTATGGATGTGTGAACAGATGGTGCCGCTTAAGCCGCAAGAAGCAATCATGAACCTTTTCAACGCGTGCAGGATAAAACGACGAACCTATAATAGCACCTTGTTTGCACCTAGCCTCCTGTAACAATATTACGTCATAATTACTTGTTGACGAAACCAACTGCACAAGACCGTTTAATCTTCAATGCAACAATGCTATTATTATTTCATTAACGGTCAATTTTCAATTACCGCTATTTACTTAATTATATTATGTACGTTATTCAAGCAAAAATCGAGTTACCTACCGTTTTATTTATCCGCAAATCATAACCACAGTCGTTTATTAACAAGATACAGTAAGTACTGTTAAACATTTGAGGTGAGCGTCTTTATAATCACGTATCTACTTAATGATTTCGATTAATTTTTCACTGCCTAATTATATCGGAGTCATGATTATTCAAGCAGTCATTATTCCTTTGTGCATTTAATCAATTTGCGAGGTTGATCATATACAATCAATTCCATCGTTAAACGTTGATAATTAAACTAGTTGATATTGTTGGTTCACTTCCTATTTCGCCGGTGATATAAATATCTTGGTCTGGGTGCCAGATAACTTACGTAAGCGCCTTTACTGCGTTCGTTCTCGTTCGAGTATCGTGTCTTTTGTGTTTTTTACATTAGTCTAGTATTGGATTTCTTTGCTTCGTGTAATAATTACTTTATTTTGTGTAATACAGTATCTCTATCTATCCATCTCATACGTTTTTGCTCTGGCATGCAGCAATCAGATATTGAGTTCAAACATTGTAATTTTACGTAAAGATGGACGGGCTGTCAGCCCATTATGGTAAATTGCACGTGTAGAGCTTCCCTGGCAGCTTGTTAGGATTTAGAGTATTGTATGCCGTAGTAATATGGTAATTTATAGCAGTCCAGCTTCAATCTCTCAATTATGTTGCGTTGTTTGAAATATAAAATATTAATATACATTGTTATACTAATAATATGTTGTGACCCCCCTTGGGCTAACCCCCTTGGGCTAACTTAGACTGTTGTAGAAGAATGCTATATTGACTGTTGATTTAGAACAATAGAGCTTCTAATTGGTGTCTACGCCTAACAATACATACATTTAGTTATCGGATATGTATGGCATGCTAAGTATATTACAGGTTATTTTAACGTATGTCCATTAGAAACTGTAAATGAGATTCCAGTGAGTACAATACCGAATTAAACTCGTACTATGTCACAGAATACATTGTTATACCGTGGGATAACGTCACTTTAATTACCACAATACAAGCATTTTCTGCACAAATTGAAAATGTAGCATGACGTATTGTTTGGATTGTTTCATGCAGTTCTTTGTTCTTCGCTGAAACGTGCATGCATAGATGTGTCTCTTTTTATTGTACATCGTACCGAACGAGAGCGAGAGAGATGCAACAGTGTGTCAGTGGGCGCAGGTGAACGGCCGGCATACATTCGCTTATCAGCCGCAGACCGGTAGTGACGTTCCGTCGCACCTGCCGATTTCTACATCTCGATACTCAGTATTTTAAAGTTGCTGTCGGATGCCGCATTAAATTACTAGTTGTCATAACAACTACAAACCTTTAGATATCAAACTTTATTCCTAAGATTTTATTCTTGCGGCTTCAATAATTTGTATCGTATTTGTATTAATACGCAGTCGAATTACACGTCTGAATAGATAAACGATAATAGAAAACGTCATCGATATCGATAAAATATTAGAGTGCGATGCCGTAGTAATAGAAGTTTTGTCATCTCGAGACGATTAAATATAATTGAATCTGCCGAGTAGCAAGTTCGAACCAATCTAACCTCTCACGAAGTCGGGCGCGATTCTGTGCCGCAACTCCGAAGAGTATCGTACCGCTCGCTTCGGATTTCGCAACGAAATATTACGATTACGATATTGCACAATTCAGACATCGACACATTTAATTTTCAAGAATTCTAAATGTCAGCTTTCTTGAAAATCTGGATGTCCTTAACACATTATCTTCTGTCGGTCGTATATAAAATATTCCGAGGCGTTATTATATCAACATTGTCATGGTTTTTTATGCATTCTGTAATTGACTTGTAATCGAAGCCTTCTAATTGTACTGGGAATCGATAAGTAAACTGGTTCTTTTTCATTTCAGGTACGTTCCATCGGACAACTGCGTACGGTTAATTGGAGCCGGGTATGTACACTAACCGTTTTAATAATGACCGTCGTTGCTGGTATGAAAGTCAATGGACTGTACCCTGATTGCAAACCTGTAACGATTCCTTCGAACAGACTCAATGTCGACTAATGTAAACTCTTCTTGTTTGATTTGGGTTCGACAACAATTTATGTTAACTGAAGGCTAACGGACAACACATGAGATTTTAATGATCTCATCGTCACTAAAATCAAAATTGTCGAGTATTTAAAACGTACTCTCAAGTGTTAATACTACTAAAGTCGTCGTTGAATTACAAATAACGCTATTAATCGAAGGTAAATTAAATAGGGCTTAGAGGTCACGCCTAGAGGCGAAATATCACTGGAGCTTCAACCAACGGCACTAGAGTAAACGTATTTTGAATAAATATAGTATACAATGAATCTACGACTCTTAAAATAATGTCATTCTCTTAGCAACAGTTTACTGCTGACAGACTTTATTTCTAAAATCAAGATGAGAACCGTGTTGAAATCATCTTTGACTGTGCTCATTTGATGGAAGTCATTAGCAACCAAAGAAATGAATAGCAATTTCGGGTAACAATAACTGCATGTCAGTTATCTGTGTCCACAAACGACCTTCGTCAAATAATCCACCAAAATCGGTGTCACAACCAGTGAGCCAAGGACGATACGATTGACATTGTTTATTGTTTACCCCCTTCATTTTTTTCGCTCGTTGCCCAAGAATGACATGTTGTATGAGCTCTTGCAAAAACCTAGCGCTTGGGAATATACGCCCGGATAATTGGCAATTGTTTTCTATGAACTCAGTGCTTACTTCGTTTCTGAAGCAAGGTTTCGACCGATTTTTCCCGTAGCTTACTTAAACCGTGGTAAATCTTAGTTTGCAGAAAGTTGATGTTATGATGGAGATGTTATTTAACTTTGTTTAATTGTTTGAAGAAACTTGAATGCAAATAGAAAATATAAACTCGTTGGGACTTGGGAACGCTCGGTTAATGGTAGGGTTGAACCTTTATCGACGTATTACTGTCGCGTGTCTATCTTCATTGATAATGTCAGTCACTGCTTGCATTTACATCGTCTATTTTATTTTAAAGCTATTAGTTTTATTTAATGATTGACGTGTACTTTAATATAATATAAAAATCGAGGTGTTTTAATGCACTTATTTATTCAATATATTAAGACGTTTTGATTGATTATTCATGAATAATATTATGTGGTTGTACAGATTCGTTGGCATTCAATTGGTAAGCGTCGTTGGTATGCGTTTATATTTATTCGCGGGCCTTGTTACATAACTATTTCCTTATTTTTTATTGGTATCAGTATCAATCGTGACGTGAAGTTCTTTTTCGGAAACTGTTACAATATTTATAAGATGCATCGTCAAGAACGTCCGGTTTAAACTCTTTAGAAAATGAGTCAATTATGTAGGTGGTTTTTAGACCAGCAGGAAGGTAAAAGTAAAAGAAAATATTAAAATGAAAGTGTCATGCTAAAAAGGCTAAGGAAAGCGGACTTTATCCAAAGGTCACCTTTGGATAAAGCCGCTTTCCTTAGCCTTTTGGTCTGCATATTTCCTCGAGAAAAAGAACAAAGAACCCTGTGTTTTCAAGGATTTCAGGTAGAGATGTTATAACGTTAAATAGCATCTAACAATATAGGATACTCCACATAAGAGAGGCTTACGATTGACCAATATCTCGTCAGACCTTAAGCGATGCGGTCGACAAAGATGTTGTAAGTTCAGGTAGACACAGCTTGTAGCCGGAAAAAAATACAACCTGATTTACCTGCTCATAGCGCGGCGTAAATGCACTGCTTATATACTACTGTAAGATGGTCTCTCATTTTTCCACCAGTTCTGCCACAACAAAACACTCCTCCATCTGTGTGGGCCTTAAAGTATCCGATAACTTTAATGTCATTTAATAAATACAAAATTATATCCTTCGACTTGGCCGACCTGCGGCACCAAGTCTTGATTACAGTAAAAGCAGTAAAGTTAAATTGACAGACATCTTGCCCTTGGAGGTTAATGTTAACTTCGCATGTGAGTTGCGAGCAGACTTTTGTAACGATGTGCGAACTAAATATTAGTCGTCTTAGTACATTAAGTTAAGCAATGATAGGATATCACGCAATGTCCTTGCGAACTGCCTATGGACATTTGTCAAAAGATCTCACAGGTGAAACGACTTGAGATTATGATTGAACAGCCGGTTAGGGCGGACTTGACACAACATTGAGATTGAGATGTCTTCATAATTCATA
This sequence comes from Xestia sexstrigata, assembly GCA_941918905.2. Taxonomy (NCBI): domain Eukaryota; kingdom Metazoa; phylum Arthropoda; class Insecta; order Lepidoptera; family Noctuidae; genus Xestia; species Xestia sexstrigata. The sequence goes on from OW799208.2 coordinate 18,525,011, forward strand.
AATAAATTTTAATAAAATCCCTAAATGATGGTGAAAACTAACGCAATCATCCAGACAGGTACGAAAAGCGACTTATAAATATTTAGGTAAAGATTTATTATCTAATTTTAGATCATTTCACAAACCGTGATCATCTCGAACTTTTGTAAAGCTTTTATTTTATACCTAGACGTTTTCTTTTATATCTCTCAGCTTTTGTATTCGAGAACATTGAAAAGCCTGAAACATCGAAATTTTCCGGGGAGTTTACCGCAGGTGCTCCGCCTTTATTGTGTTCGATACATAACCTACATTGTAGCAGAGTTATATAACCTGTAGTACAATCGGCAAAAGAATATTAAAGAGAATACTTTTGGTTTGAAGTTTAAAAATGAAAAAAATATTTTCAAACAGAATGAAGCCTTCTAAAACATGTCGTTATTCGATAAAATCATAATATTCGTATATAATAATATATAAAGCAAGTGCTCTTATTTTTTATACTTAGCTTGTCAAGTAGCTAATGGATATAACATACAATTTAAATACTCGTAGTCTCGTTTAATTGCACAAATTAAAAGCTTAACGGATTATTTTTACATGGTGTCTTTTACCTCGATATTGCCGTGAAGATACGACTTTTTCTGTGCCATTATTGCAGAACACCATGCATAAAAAGGAGTACGTTATTATACAAATTGCAGTAAGTACTCGTTGCTTACTCAAATAATCTTTATGATTAAAAAAATACATTGTAATACAAAAGCAATTTGTATGCAAAGAAATCCAGATGTTAGTCGGATCTATTTCTAGTTTCCAATTGAAATCCACAGTAACAAAGTATAAACATTCTATCAAACTGACGGTTTTGACAGTTGTCCTATATCTTTCAGCCACCATTTTTATAGCACCAATGCTAGTTAGCTTTATTACGAGCCCACCACACGCACGATGTATGCGCTCAATTTCAAATTGAAACTGTGAGATATACTTCAGACGTATTTAATTACCATTGCAATAATTCAATGGCTGGTCTTAACGCATTGAGATTCAATTACACATAGCATTTAAGGGATTCACCAGTAATTAAAATGTCAGTTTAAAAATTATATCGCTGTGTAATCTTCGTGGAATCGTTGTACTTGTTAATGGGTCCGAACTTGTAGTCTCTTATCAGAATAAAATATCGAGTTTAGATATTGGAGACAGACAGGCATGTGATGCGGAGGAAGTTTTGAGGAATGTGGATGGCTATAAGAGTAGAGGAAGACCAAAGAAACGGTGCATGAACTGCGTCAAGGATAATATGGCTAGAAAGGAAGTGACTGCTGAGATAACGAGTAATAGAGAAGTATGGAAGAAGACATGCTGCGCCGATCCCAAATAAAAATAAATTGGAGTAAGGGCAGGAGAATATTAATGGAGACAGTTTCATAATTTTAACTCTACTCGGCAAGTCGGCAACTCGGCACCAAATGTGATAGAAATGTGTCCTGGATAATTTTATAACTAAATTCCCTCTTCATCTTGATAAAACTTTCAAATTGGGACATTAAGCTTGTTTCAAATTATATTATTATTCAAGAACTAGTTCCAATTTTAGGACAAGGACGATGTTGAAAATTAAACTTGGAGCTTTAGTTCGTTTCTGATTTGGTCTTAATTTCTGTTCAGAATTTTATGTTTCAAAGTACAATTAATGTAAATTGCCTCCTTTGGGAGCACTTCAGAATTGAGGTTGGGCTTTGGTGGGTTTTGATTGGGAAATATTTAATTGATATTCAAAATAATTATTGGTCTCTTAATGATGACTTTCGGTTTTTTAAATAAAGGATTATTTTATGACTATCTGGCTTTTTATCAAAGTTGGGCGCAGTAATTTGGTACTTGGATATGTAGTGTTTTTAGGACACCAAATGGGAATTATTAGAGCATCATTAAAAGAGGCCCATTTATTATATACATATATTAAGAAGGAAGGAATTATTTAAGGTTGCATTAAATACATGCCGTTTCGATTTCTAGACTACAACTTACCTTGCAACAACGGCTTTCATATCGACAAGAAGTGTGTTCAATTTCTTTATACCTCGTCACTCATTCGCATGCTCTCGTGACTGTGCATGACGTAACTATTTTCACCGTCTGAGACACACCTCGCTTGCATAATAACGAGTTCACGTTTATTTCGCACGATTTTATAGCAAAAAAAAAGTCGCCTAGACCTAAGTCGAAGAAAACTTACATAATAATGGTTGTTGGTTAAATCTGATAACATTTTCTTAGAACAGGTTTCTTGTGAGCACATTTAAATTAAAGCGATTTTGTTATTTTTATAAGATCGATCATTTTGCAAATTAAATTCACTCTGCTTTATGTAGGGAAATAAAATAAAACATTTCTACAAATAAATAGACTACGGCAAACTTGTGTTGTTTTTCAAAATGCCCCTTTGTAGACCTTGTCCTCGCTCTATGGTGCTTAAACTGAAAATTTAATATAAGGTTAACAGGGTTACATACTCACTTCCACAGGAAGGGTGAATGTGCCCATTGCAACTTTAAATACATAATGTAAAACCTTTTGTCCCCTCACCGTAGTTTTCTAGCGTGCGCAAACAAGAAGGAAAACACGCACGTAAACCATGCTAGTTTTCTATTGGTGTCCGCACTAATCAAGATTTACGTGTTACCAACCAAACGTTGTTGAAACGACCCGGTTATTCCGCGAAACTGAATCATACACGTGATTTTATATGATTATAATTTGCAAAGTAGTTTATGTAGCGCCGATACACGCCTTCCCGTTATCGATTTCAGGTTAGTAGATAAGTAATGGGTGTAACCTGCTTCTGGGTTACGATGGATTGATTAAATGTATGTACCGTGTGGTCTTAACTGAGAAAAGACCACCCGTCGCATCCGGAGGTGTCGTTTGCCGATGAGACTAGTCATTACCGTCTACTTGCGTGCTGATAGCATCGACGCTATCATAAAGGATTGGTGGCCCAGTTTTAAAAGACACTCCGACTTAACATTATTAGGGCGTGGGTTCGAATTCGAACCCAGGCGGAATACTTTGTGTAATCTATTTCATCACCTCTGCTATCCAAGAAGACGTGACATCTACTAACCCCCACTGGGTCCGCGTCGTGGATTACTACAACACAGACCACCTTTCGATGAGAGAAAAAATAGTTCCTCTCATCGGAGAAGAAGAAAGGAGGCCTGTGTCCCAGCAGTGGGAATATAATAGGCTGACTATTCTTAACCTATCATCGACTAATAAACACCGGCCAACAAATGTCCAAAAATAAAACAAATTTAAACATAGACGTTGAGGTTTGAACACGTTATCGTGGTCTATTGGAAGGGAAGTATTCACCAATAAAGCGGACAGTTACGAGCCATTATGATGATAGATGTATTACCATTTCTCTTCCAAACATGATATGAACATAGGTTAGGAAAGCAAAACAGCCTTATCGAATATAGAGTTTGTTTTATTGTTACCAGCTAACCCATGCTCGACAATAACAGTATTATTAACGTTGAACAGGATAAAGACTTCACAAAAATATACAAACAAAATTATTCAGAACGCGGAATTGTTTTGATACGCACTCAATAAAACTAGGTGACTAGTTTAACAGAGCATTTACCGAAATGTTATCTTCGCTGTTTCATATTATTTCATGCTTTGAAAATATCATTATTTCAATGTTTTCCCTAAGAGACGTATTTCGGCCACCCCGTTACTGAGATTCGTGCCGGTTTTAGTCTCGACTGGTTTAGGTTTGTTTAACCGATTTCGATGTTAATGAATAAAGCGGCTTCTCAGTTTAACTAATTATGTTATTAGTTCCGATGGAAATATATTACCATGCTACTAGTAACGAGGTTAAGTTTGACGAGTTGGTTCTCAATTAATTAGTTAAACTTTACATACATATTGGTAGATAACGTTTTCTGGCTCTCTCGGGAAAGGAAACTCATTAGACGGCTTGCGGTTACATCATATGGAAAGTGCTTCTTAATTGCTATTATTAAATTGTAAAATTTAAAAGCTTGTAAGTAATTTCATTTTTATTTGCCACAATAATCATAAAGATAAACGATTATTTTAATACACAAACCATAAATATTAGATCCAAGTGTCTTCTTTATTTATGTATCGGCGTTATTATGTACTTTAAGTAACTATTCAAGAATACATTATGTACAAAGTTATCCTCAATGACTCTTGAAATGATTTATTCAGTACAAAGTTAATTTTAAATTCGATTAAGATCGTTTATATTCGAAAACAAACGGGACTGCTGAAGGCATATTTGGTTAACCGATGCGTCGGGATCACTGCTTCCAATGAATAAATAACGTTTCTATTAGAGTTAACGTCCTCTGTTTACATTTCTGAACAGTCGTATGTTTCTTAAGTGGAAACCCTTTTATTGCCCCTGAAATCTGCCTCATCCTGGAACTGCTGTATTAAAAAAATCATGTGTTTATTTCCGTGAAACCGCTGAAAACTTGCAGATGTGCGTCGGTGTTGTTTGCATGGTTCTAACTTAATAATTATATCCTACAACTTAACACATTACTGCTAAACGACTGTGCAGACAAGAGTACAGCGAACGTAAAACAACAAGTTTGTTTTGATTTTGACAACACAAAAGTACCTAGAAATATTTTCTAGATTTATTTTCATTAGCGCTGGCCTTAGCTATCAAAAACAGGTCACGTTATTATAAGGCTTTACCTCATTACATGCTGATATTTTCCCATTAAAAATGGTTGATGTAAACAGCTGAATTTTGAACCAGAATTAGTCGTACAGAATGTTCTAAAAGTTTGTTTTCGACTGTTTTATGTATAATGAAGGAAGAGTCTACTTCGAATGGCTTTACGTGAAACTATTCCAAAAAGCTTGATTTACCTCAGGGACTTGTATCATGAAAGTGCTGCGCTGTGTCTGTTTGTGTGTAGACTCGTGTTATTAGTAATGCAACGGAATTCCCACCTCTCGTTTCAACTCTGCTTCGTAGGAGTGACGTGTTTGCCTCGCCGCTATTTCTTTTTAACTTAAACTAAGCTTTTCATAGAATAATTTTCGTTTTCGTAGCGGTTACCTGACCTATTTATGAAGCTCTGTTTTTCTTTGAAAATTATTCTTCCATTTATTCTTTCTTTCGTGTTTTGAATTGAAAAGGTTTGATTGCTTCTGTAGTGTTCGTTTTAGTTCAATGACCTCCATTTCTAACACCTATCGGGAGCTTCTCACATATTGTGGTTAGTTTGTTGTTATAACGATGAAGTGCCTGAATAGGTAGAAAAAAATAAGTATCCAATAAAAACCCAATAGTCAACGTCACCATTATTTACATAATAACCGTCTGCTATTATATCATCAACAAGTTATCGTGGTATTTTCCTTTTACAGCGAAAAAATCAAATAGCACAGAATGGTGCCAATCTTGTGGTCAAACATTTAATCAATCATGGTAAACTGTTCATCTTATTTTTTATCACAGAGTTCAATTGAATTACCTATAGAGTGTTCAAATAATCATTCTGCATTTCTACAATAAAAGGTCGATTTATTGTGATAGCTTCAAGCGGATTTTTTCATACAAGATCATTCAGTTTTTGTACAAGATCATTATTAAGTTACCTACACATCTTGACTGACAAACTGTGACGGCCATGTTCCTTCATAACTATAATTAATATTTTCATATCTGTCATTTTTTGTTTAGATATTTAATACTCTTGCATCTCCAGTTAATTTGGTATATTGTCTGGCAATGAAACGTCTTAGGTTGATGACATATTTAGGATCTTCGAATGATTTTAGTTTTTTAAGTTTAAATACTTACCTACAGTACGCTTGCTTGCTAAATAAACTGATAATTATTTTAATGAGACCTGAGAAGGGCCTTCAGAACATCTATTAAAAATAAAATTCAAAACTATAAAAATGCTTATGCGCTGAATACAATTTTGTGAACCACCAACTTGTATTTGCGGTTGTGCCAACTTTTATTGCATTCAATAATAAAGTTGAAGTTACTTTAATGTAATTTCAGCGGTTGTCAACACATTTGGTATTTCAATATAGCATGGCGTCTCGCGGGAACGAGGATATCATTGGAGTGGTAAAGGTCACTTGGTTTGAGGAGAGACCGGTCAGCCTTGGGCCTTGTAATTCACTTTCATACTTGCCTGTATGGCCCTTCGTGTGGCCTCTTTTCTCAACTCTGTTGGTTTTGTTAGCAGACCTGCGATATACAAGACAGCCCTTTCTTTATGTGTGTAATCATATCTTCTTATGTTACGAAGCGAAAGTTTGTTTGTTGAGGGCTAACACAGACAACCTTCCCTGTTTGAGAGGCATTTAACCTCCTTTATCTCGCTAAGTAGTGTGTGGACATCCGTGTCACAATGCGTTAAATAAAATCTGATTCTTTTGACATTGATGTATAATAGTTTATATATCTATAAAAAATAATAACTGATTAGACAGAGAGATCTGATACAGCGAATGACGTCATTCGCTGCATCGACATACAAAATCCATACTAAATTCCGTTTATCTAGAAAGAGATAGAAACAAAAGTTTAAATGGTTATAACTTTTGTGTTGTTTGGCCGATTTATGTCTTGTTTTCGCTTTTTGTCATTATTTTTATAGTACTTACTTTAACATTCCGTATCGAAAGAAAATGTATGCATATTCCCTATTTAATAGCTACCCTCAGGGTTTTAGCAACTAAACCAGTGCCTATTATATGAAAATTACAATCATACGCATATAATTTACACGCCTTTAATTTGGTACCGTAATTAGTTTCTCTGTGGTTGCGTGGCGATTAAACATTGCCTGGCTTTATAACGAGGAAGCTCATTACTCAGTGTTATTGTTCCTTGGGACTGCAACACTATCTAAGTAAGTACCATGTACTTCCTTACTTTGAATTGCATGACATTGGTGTCGATTCTGTTGTGCACAAACTAAACTTAAGTTAGGCTATTGCTATCTTTTTCTCTCTAATAAAACTAGAAAGAGACGGACGTAACTCAGAGCTGTCAAATTTAGTTGGAACTAATATTTCCATACAAATGAAGGGTGCACGTAAAAACATGTCGACTAAAAACACGGTGACGTGCAAGGCATAAACATCTCTAATTGAGTTCATAGCTATAGCCGTCCTTTTCTCGCACTGCCTTTTAGTAAAAGATAGCAATAGCCTAAATTAAGCTTAGTTTGTGCACAACAGAATCGACACCAATGTTTTATACCGATAGTATCGATGTATTATATTGTTAATTTTAAGTCTATTTTGAAACAAAACTTTAGTTCGAACTATTGCCGTCTTCAAATGGTCATGTGCTCTCTGAATGTATTCAACACAATTTACATAGGGCACTCATAAACAAATTATATTGGCAATAAAATGTGCGACCAATCTAATCGACTCTACACCTTCTCGTTATCTCAACGGATGAAACACATAAAAACCTATAGAAGGACGGACTTGTGTTACAAGGAAACCTACTAAACTTAATTTTACAGTCCGCTTATACGAGCTTTAAATCTAACCTTTCCTGGTCACCATAATCGTAAGCAATAGGTTTAGTTTTATAACTCTAGTTTCCATTACCTCGGCATGTCGAGTCCCGCGCAATACTGGGAAGGAACACTTACCCGTTCATATAATCGATTCGATTCAATATTCTATAGAAGGTTATCGTTTGTTTCGGAATGCTCGTATGTGAATGAACCGATTATTTCTCTAAAGATATTCCTTATTTTATTACTAAATCGTAATGCTAAAGAACATGATTCTATTTCTATAAATATAACTACATTTAAAGATCGGACGGTATACTTAAATTCACGAATTCCGCTGAACGAGGCCCACGCTTTTCTTGCTTGCAAGACTTTACCGTTATACTGTAACAAAACATTGCAACGTAAACGAGTGCATTATCCTAAATGCCCATAAAAGGCACTCACTGAATATGTTTAGAGTTTATTTTCTAAATAAGTAGTTTATGCACTTAGTCATGTCGTGCTGGTCCTTGCTTACGATGGTAACGCAACAAATACGCTGCAACGAAAATGTAAAGGACATTCACACAGTCAGATCAGAGGACTTAAAAGTTACAGGCAATTAAATAATAATCACCTTAATGAAGAAGGAAGGAAGGTAAACTCACTAATCGCAAAACAAGGCAAACGTCATGAAAACATAAAACCTGTTTGATGAAAGTATAACTATACCTCGTGTCGCGTCGTGATATAGTAAATAAAGTCATATAAAAATACTAAGAACACCACGATATATTCTAGATACGCCATAAATAAAAGTGCTCAGTGCATAACAAGAACGTTCTCCATGACAATTAGGGTAATTACCAACTTGAGTAGAACTATAACATACTCGGTACCGCTATTAAGACGAACTCGGCTCAATTATTATAAGAAGTGCTTAGGCAGTAAAGTTTAATTGTATTAGGGGAAACTGATAGAGACGTGCGCAGTCGGAAGATTTTATAGCGTTCGGGGAATACTCGTTTGTAAAGTGGATAACACACCAACAAGACTCCCGATCCGACAAACCGAGATATATTGGGAGGGCACATCAAATTGGCTAACATGGCTGGATTACAGACGCCAGAATAATCAAATGTGTCTGAGAAGTCTGATGAGATACCCGACTGTGTTTACTGCCTTAGTGGAAGATTACGGCAAGTAGGAAAACAAATCAAAGTTGCCGACATAGCTCTTTAAATTAGCAAGTTGTAGTGGCAGTGTGTGTGCTTGTAATTACGTTGCTCGAATCTCGATACTTCCAAAGAAACTGCTTATAAAAGGCTTTGTAAGCTCACAAAGCTCACACAAACAAGATTTTAAGGTAAAATTTTACAAGTCTTGGTTTGGTTTATAATTATACGCATGTGTATTAATATTATTATCACCGTAGAAGGATATAATGTCAACATCCTTATCTCGGACAGTATCAAGCTTTCAAGAATGTAGCACTGTAGTGTCAAAATATTACAAATCATCAACCTACCTATTCTAATTGGAAGCTGTATTGGAATGGCTTTATAACCACATCATAAGATAAGATAAATACCAATAACTATAAAATAACACGTTAGACATAATAAATATGAATTTATATGATTACATTAGCTTGGTCTTTGGGCTTGAGAGTACCTTTGATTATTTCTCAATCCCATTATACTATGACGCAATGTAATTTGTCGACAAGTGTGACTACGTACAACTTACGAATTGTGACTGTTTATGTAGCAGAAAACAGATTATAAAGATTCAATTCAAACTGATGAAAATTTAACGTATAAAAACGAAAGCGTAGGAAATCATTTTTCATCAATCATTCTCATTTCACATTTGCGTAGGAACTGCAACCTATTTGCGAAACATTCGTTCATTTGACGGTTTAACGGTATACATTTGAAGCTATTTATGGATCCTATTCTATTGTATTGTCTAAATACCCAACATGAAAGGGATTTTCACGGGTGAGTTACATAATTAGGGTGCAGGGTAAGTTGTCCGTGTGTTCTGTAATTTAGTATCTGTGGTCAGACGATATCGTTATTTTTATGTCGCACGGTACGTTTTACCGTAGAACTCGATTCTAGACAGACACCCTTTTGTGTGCCGAGGGGCGGCCACCTTGGGGTTTAAGTCAGTAAGGTGTTCGACAAACCTCTTTGCCATTCCCAGACATTGGAGTCATACGCGCTTAAAAGGATAGTATGAATCAAATCTTTCCACATAATATTCCATTTTTACAAGCATCCTTACAAATACCAGCTCAGTAATATAGGTTGATTAATAATATGCAATATTAAGTTATGCAACCAGTAGCGCATTAGTTGGTGGGTATATGCTAATACTTCTGTAGGGCATGGGCCGGGTCGCTCCGGCCAAGGATATCGCACTGGAGAAGGGACGTTGAGTAACATTCCACACCGCTTTTCGTGGGCTTTGAATGTGAATACAAATAATCGGCAACTAGAACTTAGTGACAAAGTAATAAAACTTTAATAATACAGTAAAGTTGTGGACAGATGTTTCTTTATTTTATTGATTTCAGCACGCACGGTTAGCCGCAGTTAGCCGGGAGTTGTTTGAAAGCTGAGGCGCGACAACGGCACCTGTGCGCGGTCCTGTTTTAAATAGATCTGTATCTCGCGGCACCTTTGCTCGTTCTACTTTACTTGCAACGCCTTATAGCGCCATGAAAGGTTTGCATCTTCTCAAGAAGCATATTTAAGAGTACATATCGAATGTTTCTGTAGAAGTTCTTGGTTTAAGAATTATGTTTTTGTTATCTACAGAGATGTATCCATGTACCTATCTAATGTTTATTCAAATATACAAATTACTATTGACACTAATAAATGTTCCATGAAAGGTATCAATCGCCGCATTATGTTGATCGCTCAATAATATATGACAGCTTTAGAATAGACCACGTAAATTCTAAATAATTGTGAATGAAAATGTATTTTTTATTCGTTGAACATTCAAGGTGAAACCGATGTCAGCGCACTTATTATGTAAATCCTACCGCCTATCACGATGACTTATTTCCTTCTTTAGCTGCGTATAAGGTTATCTACTACATCTCAAGCAAATTATTTACTGACATTGGCTTGTTTGCCATATTTGTACTAGGGACTGCACTTTTGTTGCCAAAAAAGATTTCAACTAAAGATGCAAAATGCAAAGATGAAGATCTGAATAATTTACCTGTTGTGATATCCATATCCTTACTACACCATCATCTTAAGTTAAATTTAAATCGTTTACGGGTGCGGGTTATAATATGGCATCTGGTGTTAAACCAAAAGCACCTAAATGCCACTACGCATTTATACGAGGTCCCATTTCAGTTGGTCCTCTCAAACGGAATTTCATGAATTCGCACTGGAACTCTCTAAACGACGCAAATTAAATTATTCCGAACTTAATCGAATTACTCCGAACTAAATTGATTTCATTCATCTCGTTTCCTGCAGTTCTTCCGTATGATCAATATTTGAAGTTTTCTGGCCAATACAGACATCTATCTATTTGGTGTGTGTGTCCATTTCTATGTTATAATGGGCGCATAGCCACACAGCACAGCAGGTAATGTATCGCGGTGTGGTCACGTTCTAAATAACCCACTTGTATTATATTTCACAGTCTTTGTGTCACGAATCGTGACAAAGCTCCTGTCTCTGTATCATCGTTCACATTGTGCAACCCGATGTGCTGAGCCGGGCCGTGTGCCTGTTCACAGGGGCACGATTACCCAACCAGTTTCAGTTGCGCTCGATTTCCAAACCCTCTCGATGCGCTATGAGGTTTTTGCCTAGCCATTCGGTTTGCTGGATTTATGAAGACGCATAGTGAAAGTGTTCGTCGCTTATGAAACACCCGAGCGCGCCGTACACTGCGAGAAGTCATCAACTCATGTCACGTTTTATCAAACATTTCATCCTTTGAAGCGTACTCGCAGTATTTCATCGTACGCGCCAGTTGGCAGCGGTGAAATTGGTATTCGTTTGGTTGGACTTTCAAAGGGGACATCTGATGAGGCAGGCGTAACGGAGCGCATATCCTGTGACATGCCCATCCACATAACTTAAATGCATTCACGTTATTTGCACGCTGTAACTGTTGTCTAGAGATACACGCCCATTTAGGAAATCAGTCGTGTCCCATAATTGGTATTAAATTATTAGCTATAGCTGTTTCAGTCATTGTTTCATAAGGTAATGAATTTTCGCCTCACGTCTGGCCGAACGCTGGCGTTTGCACTGAAAGCAGATTGATTAATTTCCGTTTACTCTCCGGCAACGAACAAATTTACTCTCGTACCTGCCGTCCCGTCCGACATTATGATGAAAAATGATGTGTTTTCTGCATCGTCGAATGAATTTTGAATTTGATTAAGAGTATAAAACAAATTATACCTTAATGTTGTCCGCTACGTGAAGGTTTTTAGAAGGGCGTGACCACAGCGGAAGGTCGTTACAAATTGCGTGTGACATCATGTTCATTTTGTTGATCCTCTACCCCGACGTTTTGCGTTAGACGTGATAAAATATCAGGCCATTTTCGAGGATAAAGTTCTCCACGAATTAAAATCACTTTGATGTTCCCTAACTGATTATGATTGACTAAATCAATTTTGTATAATCATCTCAACCAGGCCTTACCTAATATCGTTATAATTACAGCTATTATTCACTCGCTTATTTCCGTCCACATTGTCGTTATGATGAAAAGAAACATGAGATGAAAGGTTTTGTAAAAAAATATATAAATTATAAAAGCTTGCTTAATATGCGAACAATTACAATAAATTCTCTGTGACACGTAGTTGTTCAACTCTTTGTGTAAAAAATGTAAAAACGTCGCTTTGCATCGGGCATGGACGGTGCCAAGAGATTATGCTCATGATGGCAGTTAATTACGGCTTCTTATTAGGATTACACATTTCTTCGACTTCATCCAAATTGTTGTTTTAAAAATACAATGAGCGTGGGTGGTGAGTTCTTTAAACCGTCTCTTTAGATAGCCTGTCAAACTAGTTCAGTAACCTATTTAAATGAGGTAGCATCTTCAGATAAAAGAATGTTCACCGCTTTTGTTTTATTTTATGTTCTTGGTTTTTATGTGATTTCCGGTCAGTATGAGATTTACAATGTCTTGCCACAAGGAAGGCAAAATCCGATTTATATTACGAAATGGGTCAATACTCAATAGCAGGGATCCTTTTTATTGCTGTAATAAAGACGAGCTTAGTTTATTGGGCAAAATTTTGCGTAATGCCTTGTGACATCTCAGCCTCAAACTCAGTACAATTTCGGACAGGACACATAAAAAAAATCTTTTATGGATGTAAGTCATTCATAAATATTTACAATATTTTCAGGTCGTGTACCTAATGTAGAATTGCTTAGTTGGCGTACATGAATACCGATACACCGACCGACCGATACCGGTCAGACATTACGGGGTGGGACGTTCAAAGTCAGGCAGTCATGCACCGAAAATAATTAGGGCGGTGCAGCGAGGCGCAAGCGCGCACGGCGCACCTCTAACAAATGCGCGCGCGCAACGGTCACCCAACTGTATAACAATATGCTGTTTATAAAGTGAAATGACCGACTGCAATGATTTCATTTAACAGCCATAAATTGTATACCGTTTTAGTTGAAGAGGACAGACATTATTCATGATTTTTCAAGTTAGATGAACTGTGTATCGAGAAAGGTCTACGGAGACCAAAACAGCACAAACAAAGGCTTGTATAATAATGCTACTTTATAGTCGTGATAAAGAAATTATATTGAGCTAATAATAGGTTTTCTTCCTTATTTGGTCGTTTTTATTCGATGTTGTCTTGACATTTTGACATTATCTAAATAGATGGTGGAGACGGGAAACATAAAATTAAATTCAATTCTTCTTTCAAATGTCGATGCTCCGTCATAGATAACTACTCCCGCCCACAAGAGACCTATGAATTCCTGGTATTTATCTGACATTATGAGTGTTCGAGTGCTCACCTCATGGTAAAGTCTACCTGATCATCCTACGCGTCACATATCAAAGATGGCATCGAGCGATTGTTGGCTTTCTAACAGCTCATTACTAGTTTGATCTTTGTGCTCGGCTGCTGTTTCTCTCAATTCGCTTTATCTTGTTAATTGGAGAGCAACACTGTCGCTGTCTGCTCCACTTCTGGCCATTGTTCGAGACACGACACTTTCTAAACTAATCTGTACTTCATATCTAGTTTTAATGACGTAGAGCCTGAGCTTTTAAGCCTCTAAAGCTTAAGCCGTATCATACTACATGAATACAGAATATCTTAAGGTGGAAACGCCAGGGTAGTCCGCGACGTACGTTTTTTGTAATTTGCAGGGCCGTGTCAAGTTGTATGTTGATTAAAATATGATTTGCGACCGTAACAAATATAGAGAGTTTACTTTACAGAGTTATAATCATTAAAGTCATCAATGCAACCCTCTAAGTTCATTTAATTCATTGAATTACCTTCTGATGAAATAGTAATTGACTAGGATTAAATATTTAGTTAAACACAGTTTGACATTGGTGTCGATTCTGTTGAAAACAAACTAAACTTAATTTAGGCTATTGCTATATTTTTCTTGACAATAAAACAAAAATAGACGGACGTAATTTAGAGCTGTCAACTATAGTTGGAATTAATATTTCTATACAAATGAAGGGTGCACGTAAAAACATGTCGACTAAAAACACGGTGAAGCGCAAGACATAAACTAGTTTGACATCTCTAACTTAGTTCATAGCTATAGCCGTCCTGTTCTCGCACTGCCTTTTAGTAAAAGTTAGCAAAAGCCTAAATTAAGTTTAGTTTGTGCACATCACACCATTGACTTGCAAATTGCAAAAACTAAGAAACATTGAATTTCGCTGTTTCGCTAGCTACCCTGGCGCTTCCACCTTAAGCCGTGTCATACTGCATGAATATCTTAAGTACTTTTTGATTGGCATACTCGTCAGTTTTAAATTTATTTCTTGCTTACTTTAGTTACTGAGCAGTAACTCCACGAGTCCACGTTTCATCGTCTTGTCTTATATTTTATTCACACTTCAAATAAATAATCTGATTTTATCTCGAGGATTTGCGTTTTTGCTTGTTTGCCAATATTTATAGCTGATTTACGCAAATTTCATACAGTAAGCAAATAAATGCGTTTTGCAGTACTAGACGCGCACTCAGCGATATTGTGGACTTTCGACTCATCGTTGGACTCTTGATTATTGACCTTAATTTGAGCTCTGATTAAAATACCGTGTTTTATGATGCGTTTGTTATCTAGCCGTGTCTGGGTGAGTGGGTGTGCACGAAATAACTCTAGCATAATTACGATCTCGACTTAGCTCTAATTCGTGAGTCACGGCCGAGTGAAATGGCACGCGGTCCATGATCGCGCCGCCCGTTCATTCAATTACGCTGCGTGATGTGAATTGAAAATTATTGTACTTGCCTCAAATTTGTTGTCGGTTCATAACAGATCCACGAGCTTTCACCTTCTATCAAAATATTGACAATCGCAACAGCGACTAGAACACGATCAGCATCGAGATAAACTCGTATTGAAGCCATTGCAGTATCGGCTTGATCTCTAGACTTTGACTAGAGCCGGTAGGTTATTAAAGCTATTGCACTTATCATGTGTTGTACTGATAAACACACAATCATTATATTGTCACAGACTGCCGACGGGTGTGGGTTGACTGGTAACGGTGCGCCACGAAACTGGGACACATCGAAGTACGTAATCGTATTATGAGCTCGTTAACGTAATCCCGCTTGGACCTCAATTCTGCTTCTGTCTCGGCTCAACTGAATCTTCTAATAATCTCGTATGAATAATTTGTAGGTAAACTTGGAAACGTGCACCGGGATTAGATTCGCTGTCGCGCCCTTTATGACAAGCTTCGCTGATTCATCAGGAATGACTTATTGATTCACTGAAAATAAAGCTGTGCAATAAATGCGTCGTCAAGACGCCTAACACGTACCTTATGACCAATAAGACAATCGTTATTACCTACTGTCTGACATGTAAACAGTTCGCGCATTGTTTTGCTGACTCATAAATTATGATAGATGACCGACTCGGCTCCGCCCTTGATACTGCGTCATAAAATAATGACAACAAATTATACCATTATTATAACTTGACGTCTAGGATATCAGAACACGGCATAGTGGTGCGATTAATTGTTATGGAAGTTCTTCTGAACCCATAAAACCTAATAAATTAATAGATATTTAACTAAATGTATAAAACACTTTCATTTATGAAACACCCAACCATTTTTATACAGATCCATGTATGAAATGTATTTAACGTTTTCCTCATAACCTAGACCTTTCAGGCAAGCCGGTTCTAACAATAGGT
Organism: Xestia sexstrigata; assembly: GCA_941918905.2. Lineage (NCBI taxonomy): Eukaryota > Metazoa > Arthropoda > Insecta > Lepidoptera > Noctuidae > Xestia > Xestia sexstrigata. The sequence goes on from OW799208.2 coordinate 18,540,987, forward strand.
ACATTATTCAAATGGTTTTAAGATTGCATCTCAGTAGAGATAAAAACCCATACACAAATTGTTTCCGAGTAGAATACGTGTCCCCGAAGGCCCAATTCCTTGAGCCCATTGTCGTCGGGCGCGATGCTATCATGCGTGGGCGATGTCACGATAAGTTACATTTGTTAGATCTCAAGTCTGTTTTCATTACTCGTTTACCTCGTGACCTTTATGACTTAGGGTTATTTGTGCGTGTAATGAAGATCGTGCACGTCGCCAGTTCATTCGAGACTGGGCGTGTCCTGCTAGTAACTGGATTGTTGTAGATTTTTGAGGAGATACGACTCCCTGCGGAAATATTATGCGGCCGACCTGACCGCTCTGACATTTAAAGAAAGGAATTTTTCTGTGTCGAGGTAATTCTCTTTATTAGCTCGTAATTGCTCTTGTTTCGCTAAAGTAATAGCCTATTACGGTCCCATACAGTCTGTAGTTGTATGTAGTAATAATGATAGTAAATTGGCTTGTCTAATAAAAAGTGGAGCTTATTAGTGGACACGTTGTTGTTGTTATCCATGAATATAATGTAATCGCTTCATCAGATATAACTAACCTACGCCTACTGATTTTGAGTGTTTGTTGATGGTCATGAAATGACTAAAAGTTTCTTACTAACATGTAATTGATGTCCACGTCGCCAACCACCTGTTTATAAAGGGTGTAAAAAGATCCTTAACGAAGCCGAAAGGCACTTGTTCCCCCCGTCATTGCGGTCATATTTTTTGTTCTAGAGTTCTAGACCATACCGGCCTGAACCTTCTACTTAAGGAGATATTGGGGGTCAAAGTTACAACCTTTTCACATGTTTTTTTTTTTTTAATTCATGTTTTAATGTAAGTATGAACTTTAAACACTTCCACCTCCCCCGTACTATTAAATCCATCCATCAACACGATGTTTTGAGTGTGTTACATTGAGTCCTACCGTAAAACGTGATTTTTCACCTCAAAAACAATCGTTTCCCAGCAATACTTTTGCGTAAAGTTACCTAGTTTGATGTACAGAATGCTTGGTTGATGGCTTCTTGAAGAATCCGTTTACACCATGTAGTCAAGAAGTCTTGAACCAAATTATGTTTAACCTCGTTTCTGTAGAAGCGCACGACAACTCTCCAAGTCTCCATATGTTGCGATGCGAAGGGCGTCGTCCTCATCTCAATTTATACCTACCATATGCATGTACATATAAAGACTAATTTATTCAATACAATTTATTAAATAACCGGTATATTTGGGCTTATACTCATGTTGTATAACGGACACCTGTGGACCTCGAAGGGCTGTGTAGGCCAATGTAGGTGTATCTGGTGTGATTTGATTACGACACCTATGCAGTGTCAAGTAATAGAGGTCAGACCTTTAAATACTTTGTTCTAGTTCTAGCCTCAGAGCAGATACAGCTACTTCCCCCTTGGAATTGATACCTATTTAATTGCTTGTACTATTGCTGGCTTCTCTTCATGTCTTCCAGTGCTTTCGTTCCAGGGTTTATGATTGTGGACCACTCATCGTAGATTTTGTCCAGCTCCTACCGCACTGTTCTTCGAAGTCTGCCACATCGCCTATTACGTCAATATTCAATTTGTATTCCAACCCGACTTCTTTAAGTAAAATCGACAGTCGAAACAACCAATGAATACTTCTTTCCTTAATCAGTAAAGTCACACAAACTGCTCACCATCAATAACCTCTAAATACGTGCCGTCACATTCTGGATCTGAAGAACATCTCAGTTTCTGGAGCACTGCCTTTATCTCCCGATGCCTTTTCATTGGGTTCAATATAAGAGAAAATTACGATGGTACTTCAATAGATATAAAACACCTATGTACACTCTTCTGGAAGGCGTATCGGATATTCGGAATTTCAAAATCGGATTAGGAACTTTTTGTGTTTGGATGGCGTCCGGCTTAAAAGGTAGGTACCTTGAATATTTTAAAATTGCGTTTGCTAAAAGTTTAAACGTCCTTCCGTTCGTGTCCTCGGGCTATGTGGCTTCAATTAACCCTTTTCATCAAATTAAATTGGATTGGAATCGTAATATTTAAATTGATTTAAGTACTTATTCAAAAAAAGTTGTAAAAAATGTTTCTCCTAAATCAACCTACTTACTTTGCTCATCTTTTTATCACTGTTGTAATTTAAATAATGGTGGCCGTACTGTCATCAGAATCAAATTTACTATCCCCGGGAAAAACACGTAGTAACCAAATATTTAAACTAAATGAAACCATCGTATTCTTTTACATTTCAAACATTCGGTACATGCATGGCCCATCCAGGAACATTAGATCTGTGGGAAACCGCGTTTCAAAGTCCTATTGAAATTGTTTAATGACCCGCGTAACTTGAATGTGGGACTGCTAAGTAATCAAGGGGAGGTAGAACGCTCCCAACTGACTCACTTGACGACTTTCGATTGGATGTTCCACTTCCAGAACGGTTGGTAACAAAAGCATCGCTGGCAGTAAATGATCATTCAGTTGGCTTGGTAGAAAAAACAGGTTTAGGACAACAAGTAAGTACTTACACGTGTGTGCCTTGACCCTGTGTCTTAAATAAGACCAACCGGAAACCGCTTCTTTGACTCATGCTTGTTGGTCCCATAGTGTTAGTTAGGGTTGGCGTAGTATATTCTTATTCCATTGTCCCCTGTCCTGTCTGCCGTAGTATTATTGTTGACCCCCTTTTATGTCATGGCTTTCACAATCCGTCTTGAATAGGTACCTGCAAATATTGAAATCTAGGTAGAGAACATAGGCAGTTAAATATTCAATTGATGGGTGTGTTACCGTCATAAACACTACTGCAATACGGCCCTCTAATATTTTTAATTAACGTCCATTAATTGTGACATTAAGCATAGCTAAAAGAAAGATCAATCATTTGTACGGATCCTGGTGCGTTGAAAGAAACATCATCGTAATATTTATTAGCCGTCGTAAACGCCAAGTGACTATGAATTAATTATGGCTTTACGACCTTTTGCAATTAACAGCAACATTACGAGTATGCCGCCGCATGCCGGAACAAATAATATTTATTGATTAGTTGACTTCTCTTTCATTCGTTATTTCATTTGCAGTGACACTCATGCAAAAATGCAATTAAATTGCTAAACACTGTCTACAGATATTCCCGTTGCCACCCTTTGAGTACGGACCCCTAAAAGCAGGAACTTATTCAGTAGATATGCGGCCTTAATTCGTTATTTTGACTTTTCAACAATTTATGCTAATTAAAAATCGAGTAATTCATCAACTCGTCCCACATGCTCACGGCCCATTTGGGACGAGTTGATGAAAATCAAAATCTTATCTAACTACTACACTAATATTATAAAGAGGAAAGATTTGTATTTTTGTATGTTTGTAATGAATAAACTCAAAAACTACTGCGCCGATTTCAAAAATTCTTTCACCATTAGGTCGCTGATAACGAATTGACCCCATCTAGGTAAGTCATGGTCGGTAAGTTATCGTCTAGGTACAAGTCGTAAATCATCGTGCTATAAAAATAGGTACGATAGGTACGAATAAAAAGTGTGGTTACTAAAATCCTCTAATATGCATGATTATTTGAAATCTCAACATTTCCATTACAAATATCTAACCAGCTAATCACTAATATCGTGATAATGTTATTTTTATAATATTTCATGATGACGAAGCTATAAGCATTTTTACAAAGCCATGTATTTTTGGAAGCGAAGCAGCTTCGTCCGTTTTCAAGCTTTTGCACGAAAAGCTGTCACGGCCTCTTTACTTCTATGTCTGACACTGACTGACAATCAACTCCTACCTAGACATATCATGATCGCTTTATATGTGAAATGTCAAAGTTAGTTCAAAAGCTATGAATGTGTCACCCACAGATGAAAAATAAGTATGAGAACAAAATGTAAACGCTAAGGAGTTTCCAAAGGCATAGATAATAATCAACTACTAAAATATAAATCACTCAAACCCCAGGGAACCTACGTCACGTGAATGTTCCATGCGTTCACTTTATGTAACTAAGAAACTATTAACTAATCTGTGATAGACTGTAAGTACTGTTGGCTTTGAATTAATCGGATTAAATGTATTTGCTCGAAGCCTGTACAAACAAACTCGTCCCTATTAAACTAAGTATGATGAAGGAAGCTATTAACTTGTCACTAACGCTATAACCTGACGCGCGCTTACTTTTTTTTTTTTAATCTTAGTAATAATTTATTTATTTCACAAAAAGTACTTATTATAAATTACAAATAAAATGCTTTGAACAGCTGTAATAGGCTAGACGACAAAAAAAACAATTAGTCCGTCAGTCAGATTATCAAAAAATATTTGACCCGAGTTTTTCTTTTGGTAAGTAAACCAAAATTGACAAAGATATGACGCTTTTAAAATTCTCAATACGTCACGCCTAGGTATAATTTTTACCTAGGTCTGACGTCACGAGCCCCCACTCCCGAGTTTTGATGCGTTTTATCTTTGTCAATATTCATTGATTTACAAAAACAAAAAATACGTGTCCATTAATTTCCAATTCTCTAACTGACGGATTAAATAGATTTGCAATTTTTTGATACTGTCGTCATGCCTATTGTACACAAAAGTTTTAGCATCTGTAGCCGAACTAGGAAGAACCTGTATTTCGGCTCACAGCGCCAACCCCCTCGAGTTACATATCGCTTATATTCAATAGTCGCTAGAATAAATTACTTTTAACATATTCCATACAAGATATTATTATCATCATCATCATCATCTTGCCCTTATCCCAATTTATTTGCGGTCAGCACAGCATGTCTTTTTCTTCCATACTTCTCTATTACTCGTCATCTCAGCAGTCACCTTAATTGCCATGTAAATTCTATACAAGATATCACTGTGCCATTATTCTAATAGTTCCATTGAAACGGACTGAACGCGTATCTAACATTGTCAATTAACTTTATTATTGATGATCACAAGATAATCTGTCATTGATATATTAATCATGAAGCCATGAGAGATCCGTTACACTGAATATTGAATTACTCCAATAGGATGTAAATGCTCTTTGTTAAAAAATATTAATGGCTGCTCATATTTTTACAGAAAACATATTTCAAATTCCAAGGCTCAAAAGGTCATCCATTATTCTGTAAAAAAAAAAAACATTTATACTTAATGCAAACACAAGCTCTGTCTATTAGTAAATCTAAATAGATTCCCCTCTTCAATACGTGATATCCTTGGCCGCAATGGGCCCTTGCCCTACAAATTTACCATAGCCTAAAGGCATTCTGTGTTGCATGTTAACGTTGACACCAGAATAAATGCGCACGCTATATAGATTACTATAAACCTTAACAACGAAGGGGAAAGAAACACATGCTCGATTAAAAAAAGAGTACTTTATTCACAGCTATATCAAAACTTAATTAACTAATTCTAAAACTATTCACTGTCTTCAGAGTCATTTTGTACTTTAATCACTCTGCCAGTTTCTGTGTCATAAATTGCTCTGTTTAGGGGGTCATCTTCGTCTATTATGGTGAATTTTTCAAAACAATGAGGCTCATAATAATTCTGATCAGCTTTGAATATTACCTCGCAAATAGCTTGTTGCACGGCATTTTTGGTCGCGTCTGTGTATTTCTTCATTTTATTTCCTATGAATGACGTAAATGATTTGATCTCCTCGTCTCTTTCTGCTACCGTTTGGCTGGGACCTGGTGCCGGATGCGATTGAGGACTGTCAGGTGTAACATCATCTTCTTGTGCTGCTTCCACTACTTTTTGGATGACTTCTCTCTTGACGGAGAATGACCCTCGACGAAATCTTTTCATTGGCAGAGGTGTGCCAATATGGTTTCTCAATAGTGTGTTTTGTATATAATCAAGAGAATCATCTTCTTCTTCGTCTTCTGTGCCCTGAAATAACATCAAATTGTAACAAATCGAACAATTGTTGACAGCGAAACTAATGTACAATGCAGTTTGTTTGAGAATATATGAAATAAAATAATAACTTATATTATCCATAGGTACGTTACCTAGGTAATAAATAAATAAAGTAAGTAGTAGATAAACGGCTGACGGTACGACAGGCAGTTGTTACCTGCATTCATATTGATAAGTAAAAAAACACAAAGTTATTCTTACATTTAAGCGTCGTTTTCTTTCATTTTCTTTATCCATCAAAAAGGCCATGTCCTTAAATGCGAACCACGTGCTCTTATAGGCTTGAGATGGATCTGTAAACAAAAATATATTCATGTAAACATACCACAATTTTTTATTACATAACAAAAACAATACAATAAATAATATGTCACCTGATGTCTCCCTGATGCTGTGCATAATTTTGGCTTTTTCTCTTCTAAAAGATGACATTAAGATTATCATCTTGTGTTTACATTTATCCGGAGAAATATTAAGTTTTTCGCCTATCACCTGCCAAGCTTGAGGCTTCATAGTCTTTTTAAAAAAGTATGGATCCTTCGGGTCCCACAGAACAGGCTTTGTTCTAAATTCCCGTATCAGTTGTAAACATTTTTCTTCAGTCCACTCGTCCGTTACTGCCGTCGCCATATTTTTAAACTTGCAACAAGACACGCGTCGATTCAGGTTCGTGCGAACGCTACACTGGGCACAAAATGGCGGTCGCCATCGGAACACGCGGTGGTGTGATGTGACGTCGCTTAGACGCGTTGCAGTAACCAGCCGTCCGGTCGAACAGCCATCCCTTTCGCACGGTGCGCGCTAGTGCTAAACTGTGAGGGAGTCAGCTATCTTTATCGCTATTACACGTGTTAATCACATGTTTACTAGTGGCGGTCAACGTACTGATACTGTAGCGGATCTATATTAGTGTGGGTACGGGTGAACATGTGTTTGATAAAACGAGATTCGTTTGTATTGTTGTTCGCTGAACAGCTCGCTATGTGCGTGACGCGCATCATTGACATGTGGCGCGGGCGCTTGAAGCTAAATGATTTACGATTTATTTCTGCATTCCCCATTTAAATACACATTTACGTGTCAATGTTAAGGGGTTTTAAATTAGGTGGCGCTCGGCATATTGTTTACTTTACACACAATAATCCAACCTTTTGATAGATACCTACTATAAATAAAATTACAAACCAAGCAACTAGAATGTAACTTGCCGTATCTGTAGGTAATACTCTGTTTGAACAGGATTTATCCAACGCGTATCAACCTCAGACTCCGCAACTTCCTGTTTACGCTACAACCAGATTTAGTTGATCCTAGCCGCTTACAATACAAATGATAAATTCCTAGACCCGTAAGGAAGTCATTGTTGGAATAAGAGCATTGCTTGTTGTTTGTGCCCGGTTATAAATTCAGCAACTTGCTCATTGCGTAGGTGGATAGGTAGTCGAGTCGAGTGAGGTCAGTACTTTACAGCTCATAAAAATGTCACTTTCAATGGTTAGTCTAGGTCAGGTAGTAGAGCAAATTCAAGTAAACTGTCATTCAATACGTCGTTCACATGCAATTCAAAGCCACTTTACCTGTCGGTTATTAGGATATAACCGTGGATGCCAATGCGTGAATGCTGCGTCCAGATGATCGATTGTGAGATAGCAGTTTAGATAAAGACAGAATGCAAGATGCAAGTTGTCTTATGCAGCAGCGGCAGTGCCGGTTGCCTGTCATTTGTACCGCGATGCATGCGATTCATGTTATCGGTAAAGTTCAGTTCGCTATGTGAATGCTAAGAGGGTAGATTAGTCATGCGATGCACTTCTATGTTGTCGTTCACACGCGTCGAACACAGATGTACGAACGATAATAGCTAACAATAAACGTACCGGCTTTGTATAAGTTTTCCTTGGAAGGATATATCAGTCGTTGACGTTGTTGTCTACAAGCAGTTGTTATGTCTCCACAACCTCTTATATTATGTAAACTCATGAGAATGCTTGTTTCATTGTGTTCTGTGCAACCCAGCAACGCAACAACTACATTACAAACTAAATTGAAACGTAAAATGTCCATACATTCTAACTTAGCATTTAAAGTATTATCTGAATATGAAATAGTATGCGTTATTGATTCATGGCGTTGGATAATATATTCTAAATTAATTAATACCTTATCTTGTAGCATGACGTTAATTCCATTGTTAGTCACTTTGCCTATGATGAGCATCATATCGTGATTTATTAGAAGCACTGTTGTTTTTAGTCGGTCTAGAGTTACTGGACCAGGATTTTCAAGTAGCAATAAATACACTTTTAGTGCTAGGCTGGAAACTGATTCCATCACTTTGAACCATTGATCACTTTCGTCCTTTAATTATTCTCTAGACCTGAATACAGAATCCGATAAATAGAACATAATTTATGGTAATGGACAATTAATTAATCGATCTACTAATGAAATAACGGCCTACTAGCGACATTTTTTAATTTTTGTCCCTACCAAAGCTGACAATTAATTACAAAAAAAATCTCAAGTGTCCACTTCGAGATAAGTGAAACATTATAATACCGTTAATACAATCCCATTTAACGCTATGCGTGCATACAACATTTTCTTGGTCCAAGATAATGTCGCCCAGTTCAATTAGCACGATTAACCTGTCACAGTAATGTTTTACTTCTATCAATTACTCATGCAAATGGTTCCGTTCCATGAATATTCATTCAGCTAGCTCACGAAGTTATTCTTTTTAAATTACCACCGTTACTCACTTAATTTTCTAGCATAAAATAAAGGCTGTCCAATTTATTAGAAACAATGTTAACAGTCTCTCTGTGGTAACTTTGAAAGATAAGATTGATATCAATGAAAAATATTCTGGGACTAGTTGGTTAGGACATCTATGTCCCATAAAGCATGCAGATAGAAACAATAAACACCGTATTAGGAATTCACGACCATGTAGGTCTTTTCTATAAATGATAAACGCATGTACTTACACCTATCAGTATGAGTAAAGCGTATCTCACACAAATTGACTTGCGAAGGCCGCTATTCCAACCCAACGTTCGAAGAGCAATAAAGCAATGTTTCAACCATTGTCCCATTCAAATCCGGGTTTATTGAAATATTCGCGTGTGTGAAGTGATGAAAGTAAATGGTCACCATTATTCTTGTCGGTGGACGCTGTGACGTTGATTTAAACCGAACTCTTCCGAAAGCGGACGTTGCCGTTAGCGTTGTTGAGTGTTGACCAAGTTATTGTTATGTCCGAACAGCTACTATGAATTATTGTTTTGTTTGCTCTACCTCTTGACTTGCTGGCTGGGATTGTAAAACCTTCTTGGCAAATTATAAAAACAGATTTCATTTTCAACTTGATTTGTAAAACGTTGTTAGTAGTTTTGTTATCCACTTCAGCACCTTTTTCCATGTATGTATATGATTCGTGTCTTCTGCGTCTTCGATATTTTACTTATTTAATTTCAGTCTTTCATTTTAACATAGGTTTATCTTTATTTAGATTTGATTCTTTCTTTTTATCAAATCGAGATTGGCAGGTAGGTTCTATCTAGTTATTTCCTCTTGTTGCTCGTATCCTTAGTAGTGGTTGCAGCATCGTGACTTGACACACTAAACCAATAAGCGCCTGAGTTTTATATTGCATAAATCAATCGAAGCGTGAGTTGCTTACATATATATCTGGTTCATATAAAATATTTGTATTACAATAATGACCTATCATAGTTGTATTGATAAAAGTTCCCACGCTGCTTCTAACATTCAACGTAGGGCTGTTACTTTGTGTTTGGGATCGCCCAAACGCCGTCTTGAAATAAAACACGGAAGGTCTGATGCGTAGAAAACGGTGGTGAGGATTCTTATTCGGGAGCTGGCACTTGTTCTTCAGGGAGATGTTTCCTCGTAGACTGCTGAGATCGAACTGTGTCGGTTGAGAAAACATCCCCCTCTTTTATACAAAAACTTTACTGCTGGCCAGCGGACCATTACCTCACCCCGCTTCGCTTTATTTATTCATAACATTTTTTACAGATGCCGTGAGCTGGCGAGTCTTTCTTTATTCTAAAGTTTACACTTAAATCTAACTAAATCCGTTTACACCATACCTCTACGATGTCCCATCACGCAACGGCGTGAGGATAAAGAAGCGCACATATATAAAGGGCCCTACCCCCCCGCTTCAGCAGTATAAATACCGCGAGTAGCCCCGCCCACTCGCTCAGTCTGTTTGCGGACATCGTAGCGGTAAAGCGCTCACAAAGTATGACTTAAAAAACCTTATCTATACTAAATTACACGTAATTATCTTATTCTAAACATGAAGATCCTATTTTAAATATGAATTACGTAAAATAATTAACATAAACTTGTAACAATCAACAATATAAGCGTAAATCTACTCATAAAACAATAATATGCATTCAAAACAATCATAAAACACATATTAACACTCTAATATTAAGTAAAATCACAACATTGACTTAGAAAACGTAAAATAGAAATACAAAAACGTAATTGTCGACTTAGAAAACGTGAATCGAAACCACAAGTCGATATTCGTATTTACAATCACTGTTAATTATCTAGCTATTGCCACTACTCGCGCCCCCGAGCGAGGTTACCTCATGGGTCGTGCACATTCTCCCGCCGTCGCCACGCTGCGACTCCGTTGGCAGCACGACTATCTTCTTCGTAGGACGACGCAGGACGTGGCCGCTGCTGGTTGTCACATCCACCACTCGAACTTCCCCGTCGGCGCCTGGATACAATTTGCTCACTCGTCCTCGCGGCCAGGTATTGCGCGGTAAGTTGCCATCGCATATCACGACAAGGTCACCCACTTTGGGCTGGGTCCCAGTGCTGGTTGGCTCCCGCCGGTGTTGGAGCAGGGGCATATATTCTCTTATCCATCTTCTCCAAAAGATGTCTGCTAATACTTGTGCTCGCTTCCATTGTTGGCGAGCTGTTACATCTTTCTGGTCGAAGTGTCCCGGCACTGGCACGTGAGGATTAGGCCCGATGAGTATGTGATTCGGGGTTAATGCTTCTGATTCCAGGGGATCCACCGAGACGTGCGTGAGAGGGCGTGAGTTCACCGTGTTCTCAACTTCTGTCAGCAGCGTCACCAGTGTCTCGTCGCTCGGGTATCGCTCGTTCAGGGTGATCTTCAGTGCCTCTTTCACGGAGCGTACCATCCGCTCCCACGTTCCTCCCATGAATGGTGCTGATGGGGGAATGTACTTCCATGTGATGTGATGGCACGTTGTCTCGTGTTCCAATGCTTCTAGTGCTGCCGCGCCGAGTTCTTTTTCAGCTGCTTTAAAGCAGGTGGCGTTGTCGCTCCATATCTCTTTGGGGCAGCCTCTTCTTGCTATGAATCTTCTTAGGGCCGATATGGCTGAATCGGCGCTTAGTGAGTGCGCGACTTCAATGTGGATTGCTCTGGAGGTCATGCACGTGAAGAGGGCGCCATATCTTTTCTCGTGATGGCGTGCGACTGTCACTTCTATTGGGCCAAAGTAATCAAGTCCCGTAAAGGTGAAGGGGCGTGCGTGGTGAGCGAGGCGCGCTGGTGGCAAGTTTCCCGTCAGCGGGCTCGCTGGCTTCATCTTCCGGATGCGGCATTGCAGACAGTTCTTCAAGGTGCTTCTTACAGCCGGGCGTATCTTCAAGACCCATAGCCGTTGTCTTAGTTCGTTTACGACCATTTCCACACCGCCATGGTGGAGCTTCTCGTGGACGTGGGCTATGTACAGACGGGTGTATGCCTGTTTGCCTTCCAATATAGGAGGATTGGAAGCATCTTCTGTTATTTCTAGGGCCGCTGTTATTCTTCCTCTCAGGCGCGCGATGCCTTCGGCGTCAATGTACACGTTGAGATGACTCAGGCGATCGTGGTTGCTGGGTGTTTCTCCTTTTGTGATGCGGGCGATTTCCGTATCAAAACTCTCCCTTTGACTAGTTTGGACCCACAGCTGTTCAGCCTTCATTAGATACGAAGCTGACAGCTCGATGTATCGGTGGGTGTTCTGGGGAGCGACCTTCTTCTTCTGTTGTGTAGGCTGATTTTTCTTGACTGTTCGCCAGTCAGGGTCTTTGGCAGCTGTCTTCTGCGTGCGTTTTCTGGTGGCTGCGACCACGTCTTTCCTGGGCTTGCACAGGTCTATAAATTGTAGGACTCTGGCCGTTGCCCTTATAAGTCGGATCCACTTCGAGAATCTTTCGATCTTCGGGAGGGAGTCTCTGCTGTTGTCTTCTTGGCATAAGTGACACATCTCCCTTTCTTCTCCTGTGTCATAATCGACCACACTTTCTTCTTTGGGCCAGTGTGACTCTGGTAGTTTCAGGAATGAGGGACCCTGAAACCATCTGTGAGTGGCATCGAAGTTGTCTGGTGTGTTTCTTGTCGCGTCGTCTGCCACGTTTTCTTTGGAAGGGAGCCACCTCCACTCGTTTTTCTTGGTGGTCTCTTCAATTTCAGCCAGCCGATGTGCCACGAAGGATTTGTAGACTCGTGGCTCTGACCTGATCCACACTAGAGCGGTGCGTGAATCACTCCAGTAGGTCTTGCTGGTTACTGGATAATCATGTTCTTCTGTCACCGTTTGTGCGAGGCGTGCTCCTAATAAGGCTGCTTGTAGCTCGAGTCTCGGTATAGACACCGGTTTGAGTGGTGTGACGCGACTCTTGGCAGCTGCTAGTGACACGTGGACACTGCCATCTGGGCGTTCTGTTCTCCAGTATACTGCAGCGGCATATGCTTCTTCGCTTGCGTCAACAAAGGTGTGTAGTTGACACGCGGTGCTCTGTTGGTAGTCGTAGCATCGTGGTATCTTCAGCTGTCTAATAGTGCTGAGCAACGTGATCCAATTCTTCCATCTGTCTTCTAGGGCTGTTGGCAATGGATCATCCCAGTCGGTCTTGTAGCGCCAAGTGTCTTGGAATATTCTCTTGGCTGGTGTGGTGACTGGAGAGATCAACCCCAGCGGATCGAACAATGCCATTATTATGCTCAAGGCTTCTCTTTTCGTGGGAGAGCGCTTGTTTTCTTCGACTTCTGAGGGTATCTTCATGGTGTTAGTGTTGAACCCTATGCAGTCTTCTTTGACGTGCCAGAGTAGGCCAAGCGTCTTCTCTGTTTCTTTGCCCCCTAGGCTCACTGTTGTAGAGTTGTCTTCTTCAGGGAGGCCAAATTCTTCTATTGTTCTGGTGTCGTTGGATGTCCACCCACTTAATACGAAGCCAGCTTGTTTGTGGATGAAGTCGACTGCTTTTGTTATCTCACGAGCTTCTTCTATAGTGGCGAAGCTCTGTATATAATCGTCCATATAATGATTCTTCTGTATTGCTGATGCGGCTTCTGGGTAGTCAGTCGCAAATTCACTCGCATTCTTGTTCTTTATGTACAGTGCGGTGCATGGAGATGAAGTGGCTCCAAAGATGACGGATGTCATTCTGTACTCTTCCGGTCTGCCCTCCCGCCGTGCGCCTCTCCATAGAAATCGCAAGGCGTCTCTGTCTTCTTTTCTGATCTTCACTTGCATGAACATCTCCTTTATGTCCCCGCTGATTGCGTATGCATGTTGTCGGAACCGCATTATTACTCCGGGTAGGGATTGGAGTAAGTCTGGTCCCGAGTGCAGCATGTCATTGAGGCACATGCCGGCGGCTTTGGCTGACGCATCATGGACCAGTCGCGGTGGCTTGTGAGGCTTCGCTGGATTGATGACTGGAAAGTGGGGCAGGTACCAGGTCTTCCCTTCTGGTGCTGGGACGGGTGCTCGTTCGGCATAGCCCGACTGGAACAGATTGTCTATCCTCTCTTGGTATTTCTGTTTGAGGTCTTCATCTTTATCCAGTCTCTTCTCTAATGAGTGCAGACGTCGTTCAGCTTCTTTGTAATTGTTTGGTATCTGAAGGTCTTTTTCTTTCCACAGCAGACCGGTTTCATATCTTCCATCTGGTAGTCTGCTGCTGGTCTCCTGCAGTATCTGTATAGCTTTCTGTTCAGGATCTTCTTTGGGTCTCTTCGGCTCGATACATAGGGATTCGAGCTTGAAGTAATTCTTGACGAGATCTTCTACTGTTGGCTCTTCTTTCTGCTGGAGTTTGCCGCAGAACGCTACTTTTGCTGTGAGCGAACTGTGACAGCCATGTAGAACCCAACCGAGTTGCGTATAGGAGGCAACTGGCTGGTTGCGACGACCGGTGCGGAGCTTTCTTGACACGATGAGATGCCAGTTATCTTGTCCAATTAACAGTTTGGGTGAAGCGCGCTCATAGGTGATCTGATCTTTGATGTCAATCAGATGTTCGCAGTCTTCCAGGTGGCGATCGTATACTGTTTCTGGTGCGAAGTTCAGTCTCTCGACGGTGCGCGCTGCTTCGATTTCATATTCTTCATCGGTGTATTTTCCTCTGATGCTGAGACTGACGATCTTGCTGCTGTCGTGTCTCACTTCGTTGCCGATGCCTTGTATCCACATGGTCTTTTCAGGACCATCGGATCCGATGACGTCAGCGATGGATGCGTCTAGCAGAGTGACTGTGCTTCCTTCATCCAGTAGTGCATAAGTCTCGATGCTGGTGTACGGCCCCTTTAGGATTACGGGCGCTATCTTCAAGTATGCACGTCGACGGTCGCCTGGCTTGGCTGTTGATGTGACTTCTACTGCAGGTGTAGCCGCTTCTTTCTTTGCTGAGTCACTGGTACCATCTTGTTCTTTGTCGTGATGCAGTAGCTTATGATGCCTCATGGTGCACCCATGTCTTCCACACGGCGGAGCTTTGCACTGGATTCGTCGATGTTTACTTCGGAGACAGCGGTAGCAGATGTTGTTCTTCTTCGCGACTTCCCATCTTGTGTTCGTATCGAGTGCTGAGTATTGCTTGCACTCAGTTAGCTTGTGTTCTTGTTTGCACTGAGGACATTGATCGTCTGACGCGGTCCTCTTCCCTGTAGTGAAGGTGCGTTCTATCTTCCTGTTTCTTTTGTCTCTTCCTAACGCTTCATCGTTGACTGCTTCTGGCAAAGCGTAGGCGCCGCACTTGTCTGCTTCTTCGTTTAGGAAAGCAGACATTTTCTTCAACTCAGGGATGTCTTCTTTCTTCGTAGCCGCGTAGTCGTACCACTTGCTTTTTAGTATAGGAGTTAGTTTTTCCGTTATTGTTCGCACCATCTCAGGGCTGTGTAGATATTGAACTCTTCTTAGTGCTTCAATGGTGCCCACTATGTTTGCTACTCGTCCGGCGAAGACGCATAAGTCTCGCGGGTTGTCGGTGACACGATGCAATGTCTTGACCTTTTCCATCTCTACGTGGATGAGCGCTTCAGGTCTTCCGAATCTTCTTTCCAAGGCTTCTATGATCAGTGCTGGGTGCGGTTGGCTTAACAGTAGGCAACCAACGGCTTCCTTTGCGTTCCCGCGCAGGCTTCGACGTATGCGTGCTATGTTTTCATTCTGCGTGAAGTATTTCGAAGTTTCTTCAAATGTTGTCTTGAAACAAAGCCAGTCTGCGCAGCTTCCATTAAAGATGGGTAGCTCTTGAATGTATTTCGGCGGCTCCCTGGTACCTCTCACTGCTTGAGAGAGTGCTGCGGCGAGCGTCGACACATCTATCAAAGGCTGGCTTGTCTTCTGCACCTCTTCTTGTTTCTTCTTATCTTCTGGCGCCGGCTGCGATGGGTTCGCATCAGTATTTTTAAGCCATGTGCTAATGCGGACCGAAGCTAGTTCATCTTCTAGGTCATCTTCTTCATCTTCTGAAGTGTCCGCTTCTGCTTGGAGTCGTTGGACCTTCAGTTCCTGGAGTTCGGCTTCAGCTTGAATCTGCGCCTGTTTGAGCTTCAATTCTGCCAGTCGTTCCTTTGCCTCTAATTCGGCGAGTCGTTTCTTCTTTGAAACTGCGGAGCGGCGTGATCTTGAATCTGTTGGTTTCAATGTGCGCTGCGATGTCTTATCCTTATGGGACGCAGCACTATTTTCTTCGGTCTCCGTCGACGCGGTTCCTTCGGCGGTCGTCGAAATGCTATTCCCGCTACCGGTTCCTGATTCGGTGGCGGTCTTCGACGTACGACTCGTTGAAGGATTCCCCGTAGAGGCCTCTTCTACGGCCTTAAGTGCGCTTAGCTCTTCTTGCCGCCGTTTTGCTTGTTCACCATCCTTACTGCGTGTCAACACCATCTTCTTGTCGTAGGGCAGTGATCCGGCTCAGAAGGACCATATGTTTGGGATCGCCCAAACGCCGTCTTGAAATAAAACACGGAAGGTCTGATGCGTAGAAAACGGTGGTGAGGATTCTTATTCGGGAGCTGGCACTTGTTCTTCAGGGAGATGTTTCCTCGTAGACTGCTGAGATCGAACTGTGTCGGTTGAGAAAACATCCCCCTCTTTTATACAAAAACTTTACTGCTGGCCAGCGGACCATTACCTCACCCCGCTTCGCTTTATTTATTCATAACATTTTTTACAGATGCCGTGAGCTGGCGAGTCTTTCTTTATTCTAAAGTTTACACTTAAATCTAACTAAATCCGTTTACACCATACCTCTACGATGTCCCATCACGCAACGGCGTGAGGATAAAGAAGCGCACATATATAAAGGGCCCTACCCCCCCGCTTCAGCAGTATAAATACCGCGAGTAGCCCCGCCCACTCGCTCAGTCTGTTTGCGGACATCGTAGCGGTAAAGCGCTCACAAAGTATGACTTAAAAAACCTTATCTATACTAAATTACACGTAATTATCTTATTCTAAACATGAAGATCCTATTTTAAATATGAATTACGTAAAATAATTAACATAAACTTGTAACAATCAACAATATAAGCGTAAATCTACTCATAAAACAATAATATGCATTCAAAACAATCATAAAACACATATTAACACTCTAATATTAAGTAAAATCACAACATTGACTTAGAAAACGTAAAATAGAAATACAAAAACGTAATTGTCGACTTAGAAAACGTGAATCGAAACCACAAGTCGATATTCGTATTTACAATCACTGTTAATTATCTAGCTATTGCCACTACTCGCGCCCCCGAGCGAGGTTACCTCATGGGTCGTGCACACTTTGTATACTCATGGTGTTAATTCGTTTATTTCCTTTTAGCTTGTACAATCCTCTACCCATGCTTTCTGAAGTATCTGATTATAGATTTCATTTTTTTATTACAGTATCCCTATTTTGTTGCAGGTAAGCCCCGCAGACGCGAGCTTTCGTACTCGGTAAGCACAACTTCATACCAACCTATCATCTACAACAAAATAAGGCGCCACGTTATAGATTATTATAGTCCGACCCTTTTTATCCCATTATTTGTTATGTAGCTACCTGCGCTGGACATTCGGGGAATATTTATTTTTAAAAGTAACGTCTTCATTTCATTGTATGAAACTACCTCTGTATCAGTTCTTCGTATTTGGAACTGGTTGTTTATCGTAGCACGTTTATTTTTTTCATTTGCATACATAAAGTAACATTCAGCTCGAGGTGTATGCTATTGGAAAGTGATTGTATTTTTATTAGTGTCGTTTGTTTCTTCTAAGACAAGGCTTGGGGTAGGGCCTGCTCGTAATTACGTTTTTGCCATCGCATACAAATGGCCCCTGTGCACCGCATTCGTAATACTCCGCCATGTTATCAATAGCACAGCTTGTAATATTGGACTGGCTTCTCATATTAACTTCATACAATTAAATGTTATATTCTGTTGATAAACTCAGAAGGGATTATTTCACAATGTCTGTGGTTGCAAACAGCTTTCTAACTCTTGGCGCCAAACAGTCGATTACTTACTATTAACTTTCCAACAAATTGTGTCGTTTGTTCGCTTCAACCGAGTTTTCAATCGATTTTCCGAAGTTCTGTTACCCACTGCGTTTTATTTTATTTTCCTGTTTTAGTTCATGCAATGTACATAATTTGCATTTTCTGGTTTTCTGATATAATCCCCGTCATTTTCTTCTGAGATTCTTTTACTTGCTGCTGAATTATATGCTTTGCGAATTATATGTTGCTTACTAGCTTTGCTTTAGCGATTTATTTTATGTTGTAGTATTAGAAGAGAAGGTACAGGTTTTGCAGTATGCGTCACTTCCTTGTTGACATTAAACGATAAGTATCTGGTTAAATCGTTTTTCAGATCTTCCTGATAAACGAAATCTTAAAGTGCAAAAACAGGATTACAAAACGATCATGGCGCTGTAAAAAATAACAGAGGAAAATATATTAAACGGTGACCCTACGTTTGTTTGACTTGAGTATTAATACGGGTAATACGTGACTGCAATAAGGAAGGCGTTACGACTACAATAAAATCGCTGTTCCGTCCGAATACGGTGGCAATCTGCACTAAAATCAACTGGTCAAATGAAGCGTTCATATTCAATGCGGTTCCGTTTGCTGGCGGCCTTGAATAAACTAAATCCGCAGTGATCCGATTGTACCTAAGAGAGCGTACATACGAGACCAGATTTTTTACTATCAGTCATCGTGCTCATTAAAACGCTCCGTCTAACGATAAACATCGTTCGATGTATTGAATGTATCCTTATCCGAGATCTACAGCGATCGCCGCACGCACGAGTGGTTTCAAATCCTTTCGATCCTTCACGCGGAATCCGCTTTTTATCTATCCTTTGATCACTCGCTATTCAAAGGTAGGGCATCATTTGCTTTATTTCGTGTCTCAGTTTAATTCATCCCTACTGCGATAACTCAATTTTGTCAGAAACATTAAGTTGCTTTTTTGAATGAGACCTTGACGCACGGGGTCGCGTACGTAGCTCGCACTGTGAAAGAGGTCAGAGGATGAAAATACTTGCTCGAAAAAGCGGGCTTTCTCTTGTAGCTTCGTGGGAGGTGAAAGTCGGACGGCTTGTCCTTGAGTCCCTAATGTAAGTTAGAAACTCGGTGCGGGAACAGTATCTAGTTTTTATGACACTTCTTCCCACCGTGTTAATCGAAAGAATAGATTCCATTTTAGGATTTTTTGAGAAAAGAATTAAGCAGCACAATAGACAGTGACCAAAGCATTAAAAAAAAAAACATTAGTAGCTTTACGTGTATAGCTTGCACCAAGGCCAAGCCATACTTATACTTTCATGGTCGAGGGATCCAAAAACGGACAGAAAGAATAATTACCATCACTATTATGTTAATCAATTCTTTTAACGACGCCGCATGGGGCCAAAGTTGGAGCTGCACTCGAAATTTGAGACAACCCATTTAATAGTTATTTCACAACTGGTTTCAATATTACCTACGATAAATTATTCACAGCTGTCGCATTTGATGCTTTAAAACGTTATCAAAACGAGCAAAGAACAGTAAAGTCGCTTTTTCCGTTGTGCTTGTGACACGGCGACGCAGCGCGATTTTCGTATTAATTAGTCACTTCGAAGCAGGACGATTTCGAATATTAAATGGGGGTCGATTTCTGAAAATCAAATAAATGGTTATATTTACCGTTATTGTTGTTTACTGTTACAAAAAGCTTTAGTGCCGGCCAACGATACGCTCCGTAAAGTCGGACTAAATGCAGTAATGTGAGTACTAACACTACGAACATTACTATTGTGTTGTTTAAGTGTTTATACGTTTCCACCAGTTGTTAACTCCCTAAATCTCACTGGCAAACTGCATTACAAGTATATAGTTGTCATCCTTTGTCAAAATGAAAAGAAGATGGTCAATGCTCAGTGATGCCTGACCACAAAAACAAGTTTATAAGTATGATATGAAAGACACGCTTATAAACTGTGACGAGGCAAAAGTTTTACCTCGATCTCAGGGCTGGTATAATGTGACACCATTCCACGACTTTAGTGGAGTATTTATAAAAGAGACGCGACATCGGCTGTTACCTGAGGGTAAATGACCACCTGACCCATATCCGCGTCCCGACTTTCACCGGCGGCCATTCACCCGGGAACCAGCGCGTAAACATACGTTCCAATTTCCAAAATGGACTCGCACGGAACGAACGTAGTCCACATTAATTGGGACGCATTCCAATTAAGACCTCGTTACGTACGCCTCTTATGCAATTAGCATCGTCCGGCTAAACCATTAAGTGAACAGGCGCGTCCAATTTTTAAAATGAGAACACAGTTTTTTCTTCTGATCCGATTTTAGTTGTTTTTGTCCCTTTTTTATTTACCCTACATGTCCTGTCAAAATGACACGTCCGAACTCCGGAGGTTTGGATAAATGGCAAAGGTTGAACTTTTCCTCACCCTTGCCTTTTTCCGGTATATCCTGATTACGTTTTGTTTTAAGGAAAAAGGTCGAACGTTAGTTAATGAGCCCACAAAGTTCTAGTGGTATGTCATGAAGCTAAGGTTTGACCCCAGCAACCCTTAGGGAAACCAGACATTTCATAAGTATGCACTGGCTTTTGTCAAATACACAAAAGACTGGTTGTCTCTTAAACAGGTTAACGGAACTGCTGTACTTTGAACGATAAATATCCACAACACCGCAACATCAATACTCTATGACAAATCGGTTACAATTCACGTTATTGCATGCTCTGAGACTATTGTCAAAACCAATTTCCCACAAGTATCGAAACTATTGCAAAACCAACGAGTTTTTGTAGTCAATGTCGAACGAGATGTTGTTGCTTACTAACTTATAATAGATACCGAAATGGGAACTGATAGATACGATAGTATACACTAGAATTTCTGTTACACGATGAACTATTAAGATTATTTATTAAAGTCTATCTATTTAGCATTCATGTGGTCTAAAACAGACGTGTGTTATTGTTTTCCGTATACAAAGAGATCCTTTTGATGCCGGTGCCAGCACAATGATCTGTATTTAACCAATTCATACCACTATTGTCCTTGTGCCACGGCTGTATACAAAAGACCTGTTTGCATAATGTATTTATCTTGCACCATCTAATTAAGATCAAAATGTACGTGTATTTTCTAACACACGGTCGGACTGCAAATTATGTATTGCACCACAAGAACGTATTACTGGAAAATAGCATGTGGCTGAATTCCCAATTGCAAGGATCGATAAGCAGAATGAAATGGCTGGCGGTTATATTTCGAAGAAAGAATTATGTTAGAATGACTAGCACAAGCCGCACTACTCGTAATACTTAACCATAGGACTTTTTTCTTTTAAAAACCCTGAGATTGAAAACAATGGAAATCTAGATGTGAATGATGTAGAATTTCAGGAAAACTTTGTCAATAAAGTAAAAAACCCGGCCAAGTGCGTGTCGGGCCAGTGTAGGGTTCCGTAGTAGCCCCTTATCACAATATAGAACGAACCCGTTGGTGCAGCGCCATCTAGCGGCAGCTATATGAAACTTATGATAATTTATTATGTTTTTTTAGTTTCGATTGTTATTCAATGCTAGTCTTTACCCGTTATTTACAAGCAACTACTTCATCTTAGTCATTTTATAGGATTTAATCTAAGGATTTTGTATTTGGTACAAAATTATCCAACACCCAAGTTCAACGACTATTACTGCTAAATTAATAAAGTTATCTTAACCGCTATAATTTTTCTTTAAAGTTCATAAAATGCACTATCATCATGATTTTTTCCAGATTTTTCAAGCCAGCAGTTTAGCTTTTAGAGGGGGGGGGCCTACTGGAACAAAAATTTGCACTTTATAGTTTAATATTTCGTAAATGGGGCATTAAGTCGAAAAGTAGTATTAGCAACCCCTAAATCATTTTAAAAGACCTATTTAACGATACCCCACACGATGGGGTAGGTAGACGATGAAAAAAAAATTATCCCCACTTCACAGTTAGGGGAGCTACCCTAAAAAAAATATTTTCCAAAATTTTATTTTACCATTTTGTCGGCGTTATTGATATACACACCTCTACAAAATTACAGCTTTCTAGTACTAACGGTCTCTTAGAAAAACCTCGGACAGACAGACGGACATGACGAAACAATAAGGGTTCCTTGTCAGGACTACGAAACCCTAAAAAACGAAACAAAGCAAGTAAAGCTGGTCTAGTTCAGCGGACAGTCTGAATAAAATACAATACTGAAAGAAATTCTAACAATGTCGTTACAAAAGACCAGTAGCATCTAAACAAAAAAATATTCCTACAATAGGTATGGAGAAGTGGAAAGTCTAAAAGGCAACAGCAATTTACGTAGTAAAGTAATTGAAAGTCGATTCCAATTCAGGTGCAACGAAAGCGTTTACTGCGCGTAACACGAGTTTAGATAATATAATAGCTGTACTTTCTAAAACGTTTCTTATTTACATTGACTTTAATTTACTATTAGCTGATAACTAATTGATTTAATCTTAAGCAAGTAAGACCAAATCCTATACAATAAGCACTTCCACGGTAACGTAGTTAAAATGATCACCTTCAATTACATTCAATTCGAAATACCGAGTTGTAGATCTCAACAGTTTTGAAACTGCGTCTCGGTAATCTTAGCTTGAACTCTGGAACTGGATGCAATTATATCTCTGAGAACCTCTCATTGCGCGCCCTTCCTCATAACGTGGTCTTTTTTTCGAAAAATCATGCTCAAAAGAGCTACTGTAGTGCATTGAAAAACTTGAATCTTTGGAGGTAAACCGGGTGCGTATTCAGAACTGAAGGGACAAGTGGGCCTTGAAGCAACGCCGCTCCGGCCGACCGCAGCCGACATGCAGTAAAAATAAATAGGTACACAAAAAGCCTTCGAACTAAACAAGGTTACATACGGATAGGGGGCATGATTCAGACACGCCGTGATTCGACGTTCACTCGAATGCATCGCGATTATCTGTAATATGCGCGCCATGTGCGTTTCTGTTTGTGCGGTGCGTACTCGTGATTTTGTTATATAAATGCTGATTTTAATTACATTGAAATACGGTTCGTTTTACAACGTAATTGCTACCATACGCATGATGTGCGCTCGGAGTACTCAAGACAAAGGATTCAAATTATTTTTATTTGCCCCTGTTACCGTTCAATCTGTTCTTCGTTGCGTTATTCGCTTATTTTTACCGTTGATTGCTCAATGGTTGGGACCATTGAGCAATCAACGGTAAAAATAAGCTGTAAAACCTTATTGTCTACTCTGTGCTTGTACCTTTTGTCGAACTCGTTGTTTTTGTTTAATTCCAAATGATACTTATCTCGGCCATCACGAGCATGTACTGTTATATCAACTAGTAACAAGTCAACAATTCGGTCGCAATATTTATTTCCTGCTCGCGCAATAAGAGCATCTCCAAAAATTCAATCCGCAGTTATCTAAATTGGATTATAGTCTTATTTACTCTTGTTATAATAAGAAAGGTCGTGACTCAGCTCAACGATTTTACCATTTCACGCTGAGTTTTTGAAAAAATCGATAGAGATGCATTTCGAGGTCCGGGTTCTTGAATAGCATATCCTGTAGCTGATTGTGGTACCGTTTCATTGATATTTGTTGTCGTGCGTGTTGAATAATCAGTTTTGCAACGTTCGGTCACATTGTTGGAGCAGAGCGCGTGCGGCTCGCGGGGGCGTCGCCCCAGTGAAAGTGTGAAAGTGAGGCGAATGCGCTTGCACACCGCAGTTCTACGACTGTCTATAAAACCTACCATATATTGCGCTTTTCTGATTTATTGCTTAGTTATTAAACCAACTTTGTTCAATTTGCGCCACTTTCTAGTCATTAATTTTCATTTAGTAACTGCAAATTCTTGCATCCGGATTTGATCTCAGTATTTACGAGATACTTCATGAGCAGTACCCATTTAATTCTAATCCTTTTAAGATTCAAGCCCACATAAAATCAAGGTTAGAATTGTAACTTTGATGTCGCTGTAAATTATAAAACAGTCACGATTTAAACTATAACGAGAGGAGATGAAAAAGTAAACGAGGCCCGCGAATAATGTATCTAGAGCGCAGTGGTGGGCCGTTGTTTGTGCACTGACGTACAACCGACCTCAACTCGACTGCACATATTTACATATCATATCCTATATTATATCAACCTGAAAATATCACTTTTGAACACGGCTGTTTAAAAAAAAATTAAGCTTTGGAGATTTTTGCTGCAGCCGTTGACTAACCAATTTAAAAGCTGCATTTAATGTTGTTTTCGTTCATTTATTGCACTTTCCCTACAAATTAATAAATGAGAATCTCACGGGAATAACAATAATTAGATGTAGGAAGGAATTAATTTCGTATGTTATACTGTTCGTTTTGTAGCTGAGTTAATTGATTTCTCATTAAAACTACCATGTTTATTATCTTCGACTACTTACTACTACCTTAACGACTGTACAACTGAACCGTTTTATAGTAAGTAGATGTCTTAATGACTTGTAAAACTATTTTATATGAACGTTATTTATATCGAAGACGGTCATTAGCTTAATCGTATCGAGATATTTCGTGTTTACCTACTACATTAATCTTTTATCCAGCAACATTTAGTATCCGGGCGCTGACATCGATTAATTGTTATTGCGTTGTTTCCGATCGAAATACGCCCAGATTTGTCTTAAATTATCACGAAGCAAGACTTTCGAAATGTATGCGACACATAAATATGTACAGTGCGGAATAATGATAGTAAATTATCGCAGTGTCGAGTCATGTAATTGTACCGCAATCGATGCGTCGCGATGCGACCTCCATAACAGTAAAGCATCCTTCTCGCCGATGAAGTGTGGCGAAACAGATAATGTTTTAGCATCTCTAATGATTGCATCGAGATAATATGTCGCTTTAATCACACCAGCTTCACAATTTGAAATTTCCGTGAATAGACATGCGAAGTTGACGTTGACTTTAATGTTTTTTGGTTTCCTTTTTATTGAGCAATTTCTGTAAGATTGCAAGACTGGTTCATGTCACAAGTTCATGACAGTTTCAATCTAAATACTCCCAAATAACTTACTTGTCAATTTTATTCTATTCAAAAACATTTCTCTACACTAAATATTTTTTGTTTCCTAACAACAGCAATCTCGCAGATGGAACGTTCCTCCAAGACAATTCAGAATCACTCTGTTTTACATTAGACATTGTATTGTCGAAAGCGACTATGAAATGTGTCGTAATAGCCGCTACAAACGCTTCTACGAATGCTATCATTTTCAGGAGCGTGCGCTAAACGCTCAACTTGTTTGTATAATACCCCATGAATATGAATTAAATGTAGATTATGTTGCAACAAATTGCATTTTGTCAACTGTACTCGGCGACAATGTCCCATTTGTATGTGATTATCGTCGCTGCGTGGTAAGTAATTTAGTTAGTGCTCCGCCACGTTAGAATGAAGAAGCAAGTTTTAAACTTAATAAACGCCTTGAGACTTGAATTTATTATGAAAGATGTACATGTAAATTACATCTTTGTTATTTGTCTGCACCGACAATTCCAATTAAAGCTTACCACGCCTAAGGCTCCGCAGACCGTAGTTATACAAAACTAGATTCTGTTCTGAATAAACCGAATTCCTGTTCCACATAACTATGCTAATGAATGAAACTCATTTAGTGCAATCTATTGAGTTGCCTCCAAGTATGTCGTAACTGCTTCTAAAATTGATGTAAGCAAGTTTTGCTTTTGATGAAGTTTGCGGGTATTCTAAACTGAAGAAGTTTAAATTTTTAAAAGCCTTGAATAAAGATTTGTACTTATCAAATAAATAAATAAATGATGCAAATAACAAAATGCGTGGCCAGTCCAGTCATCTCCTAGTGTCGTGTTGTGCTTATCGCACGGTTGACGGTCGGTGCATTGAAGCTGGCTCAGATTGTTATGAGACGCATGCTACCATGATTAGTAATGCATGATGCTCGCTCTTCGAGTCGCTCTCTCTATTGTGCAGCGCATGACGTTTCACAATCTTTTGTATATGCCAAGCCAGAACTCATCATTCTTTCATTGTAGACCACAGTTTGACTTTTTGTACTGTTTTTCTTATCTATCCCGCTTTGTGTTGGTTCTCGAGCATTAACTAATGTCCCCTGTCTGTCAGATGATATCGGGCCTCTCGTTAGTGGCATTGTGGCACCCACGCCGACCCTGCGCGCGGACCTAATGGACCACTGTCAGGATTACCTATGAGCCGTACTATCAAACGTTTACCTGAATGCGCTGATGATTTATAGATAAACAATTTTGCTCACGATCTAGTTATGCTAAATCTGTTTTCAAAACAAGTCATTTTCAAGGTATTCCAGGCCATGATTCACCGGCGTCAAAACATCAGATTTGCGTCGGTGTGTGACAGAATACGAAATCTCAAGAGCGTGTGAACCGTGATATGCTCTAGGAAGACAACCAGCGATGTATCGGTCTCACGTGCACATGATTTTATCTGAGTTTGCGTTTCGAGTTTCGACCTGCCCTAATCATTGATCTTTACGTGTCTAATGGAAAATATGAAAATACTTCCGACTTATTCGTTGGTTTCGTTGTTGCAAGCTTCTCTGCCAAGGATGTAGTCTTAAGTTCAATATCTTGGTCAAATTTGTGTCTGCTATATGCTCGCGCATGCCCGACTACATGGGACTTTTACCCAGAATTTTTTGGGGTGTATACTTATAGCTTTGCCCATCCCTTCCTACTGTACTTGTTGATTCCGTTTGTTGCTCTGTTTTTCTAGCGAGAAATCGCTCTCACTCTTCAAATTCGAACGCGAAATCGTTGTGATTGTCTCGTGCGCGCTCTCGCGAGCACGTTATCTAATACACTTCCCACAATGGATCAGTGCTGAGCGCTCCGACACAATGCTTCCGTCGGCTTCGGTTCCGCTCTCGTAAATTAGGTAAGTGGTGCATTTGACTAAACTTCACTTTTTCACCGGTCCACTTTACCCCGCTGCGCGCTGTTGGATTTACCAATCTATAATTTGTTTGCTGCCGATTAGCAACGCATTTGTCCATAAAAGTTGATTACCACGCCATCTCGAGGGTCCATTAGAGAGCTGCCGATTCGCGACGGGAATTCATGCGATCTTTTCGCACGACAATCGGGAGCGAGACGCTACAACTAGAGCGACTAATATTAAAATGGACCGGTTTTAGATCATCTAATACCTGTTGCTTGGACCGCCGGCAACGCCGTTCTGCATGTACTACTTGTTTTCTAGTTAATTTATAATCTAACCTTGAAATAAACGATTCATATTTCATTCACCAAAGTAAGACACCAAAATCATTTGAATTATTTAAAAGTGTGCATGTTTAAAATTAGCATCATCCGCTACCGGCGCGGCGTGTGCTTCGGTGCGAGTATGTAGGTCGATCTAACTCAACGCTACACTTTCGTTGGCGATATGCAAATCAGAGCGTGAGCCTAGTAGTCAGTCGGCGCCACAACTATAAAATTGTTTGGAAACTGCCTAATCGACTCGTCGTTTTGCAGGCTGCACTCGGTTTCTGCAATATTATTGGCATTACAGTCATTACTATCCGGTAATTGTCGGATCCACCGCGGCTGCTTTCACCTCAATTCGAACAATTTCCCCTGGCTCAGAATCCGCTGGGTCCTGTAGCCTGTAGCATTAAGTGCTCATATTGCAATACAGTCGCAGCATTCACCCAGTAATGTGTGGGAAATGGGCGTTCCAACTTTTTTTAATTGCCTTGTGTCGGCTGTGTGGTATGTTATTATTGCGGAGCGTAATGCAACGCGGGCCACAGAAGTAAGGCGCCTAGCTGTCTCCGGACAATTTCGTTGTTAATTATCTTCCATCGGCTGGCTGGCTGCTCGGTGGCACGTCTGGCCTGTAACTGCTGCTTCGAAAGTAGGCAACGAGTGTGTGGTGCCTGATGCACGTCAACTCCTCTCCAATAGTATTTTCGTTGCACAGCTGTTGTGGGTCGACGACCTATCTGCGGAGAGCCCAGCGTGATGTTTTGTTTATGCCTCTATTTCTGGAATAGACGTTCTACGAAATGATTTATTAACGCAGAAGCGTTTGGCTTAGTATATAACACAAGAGACCTTTCACACCCGATTAATTTAAACAGTTATTAAAAAAAATACTGTTTTCCTTATATCTTTCAGTTTCAGAACTCTCAACAGTTCATTAGTCAACAAAAGTGGCGTACTCTTAAATTACACGCAGAATCCTAATTCGAATTTGTCGTTGCATTACAATCGTGACCCAAAGACAACCCGATTCGGTTCGCGGTGACGATTGACGCTACAGCCTCGATTCAGCACTCGCTGCTCACGTCTGCGACGAATCCGGGACCAAATGACACACTCACTAATTAA
The DNA here is from genome assembly GCA_941918905.2 of Xestia sexstrigata. Classification (NCBI taxonomy): domain Eukaryota; kingdom Metazoa; phylum Arthropoda; class Insecta; order Lepidoptera; family Noctuidae; genus Xestia; species Xestia sexstrigata. Next base: position 18,569,220 of record OW799208.2, read on the forward strand.
CTTAACTTATGAACTCGGATATTTTACTCCAATTCTTTTCCTCGTTATAAAAGGTCAAGCCGGCTTTAACTAACGAAAAGGTCGTTAATGAAATGAATATTCATAAAGCATTATGGAAAAGCTGTCTTTGGGCTTTCGCTTTACACAGCTTAATCTAAATTACACTGGAAGATCCGAATTGAAATATCAACAAAAGTGTACAAATTCAAGTTTACTTTAAACTGTACCTTTATGAAGATATTGCCACATCAATGTTTTCAACTTAATAACTTATCTGATTTTATGACATCAGATAACAAGTTCGCATACGTTTATTCTCATTGAAATTCTCACCGTCTACATTCCCCCCATCTTAAAAGCGCTTCTAGCAGTATATTCATTATAATTTTAGCGAATTCACCTCACCCGTTACTTAAGGCCTAGATGGCAAAGCGGCTGGAAAGATACGTTTATTATCTGGTATTTGGCACAATACCGCTGTTTCGCTGTAAAATAACATTCTCTCTTGATGAGTCTATTACGTAGACATGAAATCGTACTTTGCTACTTGCGTCCATATCTACCGCAATGTTCCTATGTCGTGATACACAGACTTGCATTATTATTGCTGTGGAATATTTGATAGTCTATTCAGTATCGACATCGGTGGATCTAGGGCATTTATTACCACTTATTGGTGAAGAAAACGGTTCATTCTCCAGTAAATCGTGTAACTTTGTCGCATATGAACAAGTATTGTAGCATCTGATCAACGGTTAGCTGAATCCCATTTCAAATGTAAAACTAGGTTTATCTAACAAATGAACAACAATACGTTCTCAGAGTTTGTGTGTAGCTTTAAATAAAACGAGGAAGGTACGTCAAACCTGCGTCTGACGACTTAAAATTGAGTTGTGTTTGAGAATTCAGCCGTAAAACGTAAGTGCAAAATAACGATGCATAACAATTAAGCACTTTAATAAACTTTTAACGCGACATGGACCCGTAAGGCCGTAACTCATACAAATTTTTGTACAAATTACACTTGCTGAATTTATGAAAGAGCTTTATTTTCTCAGTATGAACTCTTTAGCTCTTAATTAATTCGACTAGGTAAGTCGTAAAAGTTATATTAGGGTGCGTATATAACAAACGAATATGGAACAAGAAACTTTACTACGCCAAATTATTCACCGATTCTCGAAATGTCGAGAACCTTTGGAGTAAAATACCAAGGCTTCGAAGAACTTCCTTAACTAGATCTAAAATCTCAGGACCATAATATTCTAAACATACTACCTAAATACGGAAAAGATAGTTCTTTATCTGATGTTCTAGCTCTGAACTAGCTCGCCTTATCTAAACGCAGCTTTAGATGTGAACTGAGTCATCGGTAACGACGACTCGCTTGTGAGTACTCGTGACGTGAAATGCTAACCTGTAATTTAGACTAAGATTTACGAGGCGACTCTCGTTGTGATTATAGTCATTCTAAAGTGTGCGGCTGCCAAAATTAAGAGGTTACAACGCGCAGTGATAAGTGGTTACATACACGGTTTAAATATATTTGAATATTCGCTTACCAGCCAGTTTTTTAGGAGTCTGCATTGCTGCAGTGAAAATCTGCATTTTCTGATCTCAATTTTTTATTCAAAATTCATGTTACATGTTGCAAGTCTCGTCATTAATGGTAATTATGACACATTCTTATAAAGCGCTACAAAGACTAATCCTGGGAATTGGTGATACCTGCGTATGATGATACCTACTACATGCTGGCATTTTCCTGGTATAATCTCAAGTCGCATCTTACGACGGTTTTAACCATACAAAACACCGCCTAGTCATATCTATGCTTTATTATACGCAAATAAAACTATTACGCGGAGAGTCATTTGTAGAAAGATCAAGGAATCCATAAAAATATAATATGAAAAGAGTATAATCTTGATAGCAGCAAAAAACGTAACACGGTAACAAGTAGATTGTTGCCAAGCACACTTAACTGCTATCTGATTGCGTTGTCTAACTGGCTTACTGAATTAAATTTCATTGCCAAAAAACGCTCCAAGGAATAATTAAACTCATCAGAACCCATACACTAATTCCCATAGTATCGACGCGCAAGTTTTTTGTGCTATGCTTACGTTTATAGATTGAAGTCGTCACGTTTTTTGTTACATCACAAAAACATACACCGTTCACGGTGCTCGCTTAAAATTTTATTTAATCATAAGCTTTCAACTCGCCTTTCAATTTGAATTGCCAACGATTTTGCATGTTTATTACTTCTTTTTTCTCTCTCTGAATTACCATCAGTTTTTCTCTCATCACGAGTTTAGTCAGTTTGTACCGCCAAGTGTTTTTTCTAGAGCGGCTGCCTTGCCCATAAATGGCGTTATTTCCTGCCTACACCTGCGCCAATGGTCATTCCTTGGCAGCCGACGCGTCGTCGCCCGCAATCAATGCCTCACGATTAATAGCAAGCCGCAAAAACGTCGGCTTAGCTTCCTCAATAGATTATTTTTTTGCGGATAAATGTCCTTTTGGTCGATTTCCGAACGCATGCATTTGGATCAAAGAAAAGCGGTCCAGGAACCATATTTCTTATTTTATAAGAATTATCTGTAATTGAAATTTTATTATGCCCATAAAAACACTGATTTATTGTGCCTGCCCCCGTTGTTTCATGGATTTATCCTGATATACTTTGACACGCTGTTAATTGGATATCTGAAACCCAATAAATGATTTCAACATGAAAACCCTGAACTATGCATAATGTCTGTAATCTGTTTTTTGAAACAACAATGAACATATTCTAAAATAAATGTGAACGTCTCGCCAGAACGTTAACTCCCATTCATTTCAAATACGTTTTGTTGAGATCAAAGTTCAAATCGCTTTACCAACGAACTGTTCTCGTTGGTGAGACAAGTCAACACTAGACATCGTTTGGGTGAAGCTCCACTGTTCAAGTCAACGCTCTGTGGAATTTTCTTGGGAGAGTTGGCTATGACATTGAACCCTCGTCAAATCTTGTTCGAGATAGTGGTAATACCGACGTCTTTACTGCGACCAACGTCATTTGCCAAAACCCTTCAAACGGCTTCATTACAAGCAGCGAGTTTCACTGGTGAGTTGGTTCTCTTATTGATTCTTAATGGGCGGTAGACGTGACAGTTGGTTACATTACACCCACTGGCGGTTTCATTGTGGAGAAATTACTTCTTGATGTACGTGTTTGCATCGCATTCTGCACTAATTGTTTCAACAATATGATTAATATGCCACACGTGTTCACACAAAGGGCAATGACAAGATTTTGTTATGTCCAAACCGATAAACAAAGTACACAGCAAACAGGACAAATGTTTACCGTGCTGTCACAATAATGATGTCACATGTCTAATGTAGTGTGTCTACTTGTCGAGATAACGACAAGTTCAGGTTGTTCACCTTTCACGAGGCTCGTGTAGTTAGAGCATCGCATGACAAAATACAATGAGTACGTTTGCTGCGCCTAATTTGAAAGCCAAAAGTACAAAGTACAGGTACAGTTCGCGAACAGTTCACGGACTATTGCTTTGTGAACGCCCCGATATATGTACGAGTGAAATACGTTGATGCACGCTCAACAGTTACGGTAAGGAGGGCAACATTCGTTGGCTAGCTACCTCCAACGTATAAATATTCAAAGTAGGAGATTTATTGCTACGACATGATGTGGTTCAGATTCCACTGATACTAACAGACGACTGTTGGTAATATTAGATCTATAAAACAAGAAAACCACACGACAGTCGTAATAAATGATGATTGGTACTTGCCAGTCAAGAGGAACGATGGAGCAGAAATAAGATATATTCAGTTTACAAATGTGTGAAAGGTTACTCCTGTACGATATAAATGTCGGGGGCTATTAGCTTAAATCTTGAAGGTTCAGCCTCTTTTTCTTACTTCTTAAATCTTCTTCGGATTTAATTAATAGCAAAATTAACGTGAACCGCCCACGGCACAAATGCGTGTAGGACCTTTGAGTAATCTCGAATATCCACATTAATTGCAAAAGTTAATTTAGCAGCGCTCTTTAGCAGCTTTCTCACGCAAATTGGGCGTAGGAGGACGTTTTCTAAATATTTCACGTCGCCGCTGCAGCGTTGGAATAATTAATGATTTAGTTATTTATTATCGGACACTGCACGCAGGGTCAAGAATCCTACACATTACACATGAGCTATCGGGAACTGCGACTCGGCTACATTGCCGATGGTGCAGCTTTCAAAATGATATGACTAAAGAGACAGCTTTAGCTTTAGTACAAGGTGAACATCGTGTGCTTTTGATATCCGTATAGCTTGTCATACGGCTTTCGAGTGAATCAAGATTGATTGCCTACGGAATTCTGACATGCAAGCTTCTGTCCTTTACTTTATTTATAGGTACGATCTTATTATCACTTAGTGTTCATGTAAACAACGTATCGTTGAAAAGACTAAACATTTATTTTTATCGTTATCCTTTGTCATCTTCTTTCGGAGCGTACCAAATCTCCACAGTAAAATACGTCTTCATATTTCATTAAAACACGGTCAACGATCTTGCTTCAGAAAAAAAGGCGAACGAATAAACATCTTTTTGAATACGACAAGAAAATAAAACGTATCCATTCGTTTGAATAACAAATTCGGCCACGAAACTAACATCCCGACGAAAATATAAAGTGTAGTGACAAAAACGTTGGGCTTAGCTGCGAGTTTCCGTCTCCGGATTTGTTCAAAAACCTATCGTGTATTTGCAGGCGCCTCACGACTTCACTTTCACTGGCGAACTATCAATCCCGACTGTCACGCTTAAAAAATACATTGCATACTTTGTACTTATTTTGTATCAAGGGATTCCGTTTTACTCTTTTCTTGTGATATTTGCTATGTAAAGAATTTGCTTGGAACGTATTTAAGTATTTCTTTCTACTATATCTGAATAAAAATAGGCTTTGTATCTGATGTTTATGGCTCTGGATTAAAAATGTTGTGGGATGTGGGACACCAATGTTTTCTATTTCATAATATAACACCACGCCTGTATTTCCGATTAGTTTGTATACTCACCTCACTCACTCGCCAGTTTTTTTTAAGTCCCGTGTAATAGGGAGACAAATTCAACTCCAGGCTACTACTGAGAAATAGGGAATATGCATGAAATACAAAACTCTTTTTATTTATTAGATATGCCTTGTATTGGTGCTTAAGAACATTGTGGATCACTTATTTAAGTTTCTAAAACATCACTTATTTTACAATTTATTGTTTTATGTAGCATGTTTTTGGTGAAAAGGAACGCACTCTCAAAATACATCGTCCCTTGATAACGCCGGTAGTGACGTCAAAGTCTATTATGTCAAAAAAACACTGTTATTTGAAAAGTACTTAATATTGACGAAAATTTATTGTAATATTGTTATTGCAATTTATGCTTGAATAAAGCACACACAATTGGTAAAATTATTTTATTAAGGCCAAAAGAATAGATGTTAACAAGGCAGATTGAGGTAAATGACGTCACATCATGGCCGCGACAGTCATGGACATTTGAACTGTCATAGAAAATTGCAGAAGTTTAATATTATTTTTGAGCGAGAAGCAGTCGTTGAACTGAACTTTTAATACTTTTCTTGGGTTGTTACTCGTATTAGTGTATTTTATTGATTTAAGTGAAGAAAAAAATACATGCTTATTCCCTATTGCTACTGGAAAATCCCAATAACACTGCCCGACCCAGGAACCGGAAAAGAATCCAACTGTAGCACTTGGGACCACTCGACCAATGAGACAGTCTTCTTTTTGAGTGCATTTTGTTTTAATTTTAGTGACTCACCATAACAATAGCAGGTCACTCAGAAACTTACACATTTTACAATAATCGATCAGTCTGGTCACTCATTGTCTCGCCTTTCTGTGTCAAACGGGAACTGACAAACTGTCATTGACAGATGCTGAACCAATTCCACCACTGTGAACCAGTTTACTGAATTTGGTCCAAAACAACAACCTAACATTTCTCCTTTAGAATAATAATAACTATCTTAGTATTAATCTTAACGATATGTTCTACAATACACTAGGTAATATTATAAGGTTATTGCCCTACCATTGTTTACAAGCAATTATCTGCAGTATCTTGTTAAAATAATAATTAAATCGAGCGTAGGTACACAATAGACACTATTGCGCCTATATTCGGCGTTTTAATTACGTAGACTAAACAATTACTCATATCAGACAAGAGTTTAACGTTTAACCCCTTGATCATGTAATTTGATCTCGGCTTTTGTGGCGTCACTAGTTAGAAAGATAGGTAAAATGTAAATGTCAAATGGTAAAATATTAACATGTCAAAGGAAACCGAAGTTAGGGAATAAGTTTAAAGTTAGCAGAGTTTTCCCACGTGGTTTAGGGGTTGTTTTGCATGTTATTTATGCACGATTAGCTAGTAAGATACCAATTCACGAATACATTTTAGGTTGTTCTACTTGTTTGATCTCGAATTATCGTGTCTACGAAGTTGCTACGAAATTCGTAACCTCGTAGCAACAAAGTTACGAATTTTATGTTGGTTCTTGGGTCTCACTGTCTACTTAAGCTGTCTTATTTCATCTGATTATGAAAGCCTTCTACAACATTTTCTGTATAGATATAATTTTTCATTTTTTACTTGTAAGCTTGCTTCTCGCAATATTACGAGAACAAGAACCTAATCGAACTTATAAAGATAATTGCTCGTTACATCGTATCCGTATTGCTGCGGGAATTATAGTAAACATTATCAGTTCCTTATCTACCCTTTAAATGGTACTAGTAGGCAGAACGTAATTAAAGCAATACACAATCAGAAGTCACGTCCATTCCCATTGAGCTTCACCTTGAATGCTTTAATACAATTCAACATCTGAACGAATTAAATAAATGCTTAAGAATTCCTTAATGAGTTCTTAGGTACGAGCCAATATTCTTTTAATTAAATGTTAATAAGAATGACTTTTATGCAATCATAAGCTGTCAACATAATCAATGTCCTGTAAAGCATACTATACCTTGTGCCAATATTTGTTTCGAAACAAGTCATACATGAAAGCAAGTAACGAATTAACCGTTTAACTGCCCATAAATCAGATTGCATAAGCACAGTTGACGCATCCGACACTTTCCCGGCGCACGCAGCGACCTCTGAACGCGGGGTGGTGAACTATTGCATTGCGGTGTGCGGAATATTCTACGCCTCGGCGGCCCACAGGCCCACAGCCTTCTACGCCGAGGCGAGGTTCAACGTACCAACGTTATCTATGAGTTCTATGACGCGAACTAAGTAATTGCAACGTTTTTTATGATAGCTCTGCTGCTACTCCGTGGAGTTATGCTTTTCCTAGTCTCTTCGCTGGATCGTTTAGCGTAAATGTGTCACCGTTATGTGAATTCATGTGGTGCCAAGAATTAACTGTGATGGAGTTGCTTTTCTTATCATTGGAGCATATATCAAGCTCTATAGGAATAAAAGCATATTTTCAAAAAGTATTACTATGAAACAAAATAAAATGCGTTATGGAATGAAGGTCTTTAAACATACAACCTAAATCACGTAGGCCACCGGACAAAGAATGCAGACTTCTGGGACACGACTGCACTCGAGGACTCGATGTCCCGTTCTCATGGTATTACTGAAAGAAGTATTTCGCCCTGCCTTAGGAAACTTGGTAAATAGACATTCGCTAAACATAAATATTACAAAAAGACTGCTTACATAATTGTGGTTTTACCTTTTAATGTCCTCATTCGACGTACATCATTACCTAATTGTATTGATTGAGTAGCACTGCAAATTGGCAAAAAAAGAGACGTGTCTGCAACAGTCGTCATCCGATGTGGTAATCCTTATTTATCATAATGATGAATAAGTAGCTTGGTTAACTTTCTTGATCAAAATAAAAAACTTTTTTGCAAAAACTAAAACCGGCTTCAAAAACACAATCTTGTGTTTTGAAGTCTGTTTTATTTTTAGCAAAAAAGGGTTTTATTTTTATTTTTAGTTGTAATATCCTATACAAGAATTAGCTATACATTTATTTATCATAACATAACATCACGCCTGTAATCCCCGAAGAGTTGGGCTGAGGTGTACCCAATAGCCGTGTGGTATCCGGCAGAGTAGAATAGAACCAACCCATTACACTCACGGGTGTCGTATAAGGCGACTAATGTCTGAGGCAGAACACCTTGCGCCTCCGTAGACCAGAGAATGGGCAGCAGCGTTTTCTGTTAGTTTTTCATTACTGCGATGTCCAATCCGCCTGCCAAGCGTGGAGATTACGGCAAATTCCTCCCATCATGGGAGAGGCTTATGTCCAGTAGTGGACGTTATGGGCTGTTGTAGTAGTTGTAGTAGTAGTACCCAATAGTACCTACACCCACATTTCGCCAGTTATGTTTAAGTCCGATGTAATAGGGGGCGAGTGAGGGCACAAATCCAGACTCCGTGGCTCCTACTGAGAAATTCCTGATGGAAAAACGCAATAACACTATGCCCGACCTGGGAATCGAACCCAGGACATTATGCTGAATATCACCATTAGATCTTCACCAAATTTAAACGGGACCACCGCAAAGTAATTTTCTTCCAAACGAAAAAAGAATCATTGAAATCGGTTCACAATTGGCGATTAAAAGGCTGAACATAAACACAAAAAAAAAACAAAAAAAAAAACAGACGAATTGATAACCTCCTCTTTTTGAAAGTCGGTTAACAAGACATCCCTAAGCCCTCGCCTCGCGTTGTCAAATTTCAGAATTAAATCCTCGGAATTAATTGATCAACTCTTGTTTGCCTAACACTTTCTCTTTCCAATATAATTTGGCTTAAGCAAAACCAACCTAAAGAACAAAACAGTCGCTATGGAGACGGCTCCCAGCATTGACACGATGCCCTAGTGCGGAAAAAAATTGCTAGAGCGGAAATTAAACACGCCTCTTCACGGCTAATAAAACGATCCGATACAGAATGAGTAGCCAAAGTATTATTTAAACAAGACTACCAAAATCCAATACAATAATTAAACATAGGTACATGGATTAGTAACGGAAGCCGAGCGTGGCATGTTCGGTTGATTAAGCGTCGCCTATCGTCGGGCGGGCCGCAGTGAAAGGTTACACTGTTAAAGGGTTAAAGTTCACTAGTTTTATCACCTCGTCGCCTGTGACATTGTTAGCTAACTAGCATCTCTTATGCCAGTTGGTGCCTATTGGCTGAGCTCTGTTCTGTCTCCTGCTTGATGTAGAAGTGGACATTTTTCTAACCCCTCCACTATTCTTTTTTGTTTTTTAGTTGCGGGATCTAAGACAGCTTAATTGTTCTCCGGGACTCGTCGAGCTTCAATGCCCTGGCATTTTTCTGGTGGCCACTGTTAAATCTGATTTTCAGGAGTTTTAGGAGAGGACTTGCAGGTGGCCGACGTCATGGTAAGCCACCAGGATTGTGAAAAGAGTGGCGAACTTGTCTAAAAAAACCACTGCTTTGAAAGCTTCATGCTCATTAGCGAGACACACGACAGATAGGCGGCGATTAGATATACGACAGCGTTCTATTTTGGGCAGACATCAAAGTCCTGAGCGACGCGTATTTTTAACGCTCCGATTTTAAGTTACATTTTTACTTCTGCGTAATTAAGTGCACAAAGTTCAATGCACGGTAATTTGTCGCCAGGTATATTACACCGCAAATAAGGCTATGAATATTCTATTGAATTCAGATAAGGAAGGCGATGTACACATTGCATAAACCTGGCACGTATCTGTCATCCCAACTGTAATTAAGTTAAAGGCTGTAAAAACAAGAATACCAGCAACAGCCTATAAACACTCCAGTAATGTGTTAAGCGGGCTTCCGTTCGCATTATCGCTTCAACTAGGCTCAAAAAAAAAATCGTAGACCACATTTACAAAAACGCTTGTAACAAGTTCAGATAACACGTCGTGATATGCTTTGTGCTGTAAAAACTAGGTATATCAGCCCGCTTGCCTAGGCTTTCGTTATACGCTTAAAAATTGTTTGTTTTTCTGTTAACTCGGTATGTACAACTGAAGCTATATGACAAAGTTTGGTAAAATGACTAAAACAAACTGAACGTGGTCATAGCAATGGTAATACATCATACAGCGATTAAAAAGTAATAATTAGACACGTGTAATTTTTCGGCAAAGTCAATTGTTGACATTTAAAATGTAGTTGCGAGCGCATCTGTTACCATTTATCATCATCTTACTTACAAACACACGAACGATGACATGTGTATATTGTTAGTGATATTATACATTATGCCTTTATGCACGTAAATAGAAAATCGATCAGTAGGCACTTTCACGTGGTACGAGCATATTAGCTCACAGATACAATACACCTCAGTACCTCACCCGTTCACTTTCGCCTTTCGTGGTCACGACCGGCCATAGTTCACGATCGTCACAGACTCCTTAGCCACCGGTATTCAAACGACACGAGAAAGTTTTCAATTGACCTTTACATAAATATCATTGCTACTACTACTCTCACTCAATAGTCTTGGCCTTTGCCTTGTCACACTTGTTAATGTTCCAACAACAAAATAGTAATTATATTCACGGTAATGTTAGGTGAAGTGGGACAATGTCTCTATGCGGTATAAACATGCCACTCACTTGGTCATTACTGCTTATTTAGATACTAATTACCTTGCAACCTTAAGCGATAGTAAAAGTTACTGGCTGCTTTAATAGCGTTTGCCTTCGCACACTGTGGTGTAGATGATTCAGTTTTCTCTTCATTCAAGGGTTTTTGATATGAAACATCTATAGGCGCTGGTAAAACCAAAAATGGCTTGGCGACGCGTCGCCAACTGTCAAGTTGTCAACCCGGCCCGACAATCCCGAACATTACCCCGACCTGTTGAAGCGGATCTACATATTTGCCACGGTTTACAACAAGCCAACTGGTCTCGGGGCACAGCGCTGGGTTACAATCTCGTGACTTCGAGTTCGATCCCAGCCTATGGATTTTCTTTTTTGTGAATAAGTAATTTTGTTTTCGTTTTCTTTTATTGTATGTGTTTGTTTTTTCTATTGACTTTTTTAAAGCATATTACATGTACAAAATAATTTCGATATTTCACATCTGCGAGGCGTCCTGTGACGGCTCACGTTTTTTCTTGTCCTATGTCTTGGGTGATGGGTCCCTTCTAAACGCCTAGTGCATTTACCATCAAAACACTATCTATTTTCACCGCCTATTTCACCATTTACTGCCGTGATTAGTTGCATGTCAGACCTGCAACAACTTTCATATCGAGTTATCTTAGGTGATCTTTTGATCTGTTGCAAAATTGGTTAGCAATAACATGAGTCATGTGGTTTCACCTGTAACTCTTGAGAACATGCTTTATGTATTTGGATTTATGTGGCTTTTAAATTACTTCAAGTGTGAGTTGTTGCAGCGGATTTGAGTCATGTACACTGAAGTGTCTGTTGTACTTGTAAGTTGAATAGTGTTTAGGGATATTTTCATCTCTAAATTGGAAAATGATTATGTCGATGTTGCATTGTTAAAATCCATATTCAAAACTATAATTTGTTTAAAAATAGAACACGAGGGCGGGCGTAACTGCCAGGCAGGTCTCTGTAATATAAATTAAATGTATTCTATACAATATTTCCATGGTTAGTAGGGCTTACAAATCCGCATAATACTCGTAATGAGTTCAGTTGCATTTTATCGAATTTCAACCTCAATTGCTCAGTAAAGTACTGCCGCGTTAACAAACCTCTTCTGAGTAAAATCAATATTTCAAACAACTTCGCGAAACAGCATACAAGTGTTCGCACCACTTTCCACCCGTCATCATTACTCAAACTGTCATTTACAACTCATTTTATTACCATTCATACAATATTTCAACAATAGCTAACGAGACTTGATGAAGTAAAAGTTGCAAATGCATACTAATGGTCCATTGTTACTTTCTACCGAGTCGTTATATTATAACGTATCGCCGACATAAAATGTGATTGGAGGTCGAAACAGTAATAGGTACCGACTGCGAACGGTGCTGAGATGCTTGCTTTGCTTTCATATTTCATGGGTTGTCTCAAAAGTACATACTTTTTGTAAAGTACTACACGAAGACATTAGTGTAACTGCACATTAGACACGATTTGTGTATGGGATTTAATGTTTTTTATATTGCACGCTTTAGAACTACTGCGCTAGTTTTCAGTTTCAACCGTTGAACTTAATTCCTCAAGTTGGTCACGGTTTTATTGCAATTTATGGGTCATTACTGTTCTATTGCATTTTAAATGCCCAAATACTCATATTATTTTGATATTAAAATTTAAAATAACAACACAAAGACCCGATGAGCCACTTAAGTTAAAGAAACGATAACATCACAAAATGAGCATAAGGACACAAAGATGTTTAATTTTAAATTGTAGCGATATGCAAATAAGAGTATACAAATTGAATGGATGGCTTCAACGTGGACATATTGGCCCCCAGATAACGCGAGGTACGCAGGCGATATTTGGTCGAAGGCTGCTCGCCGTGGCGTGTGTGATAGCGATCTGACTGAACGAGCGAGCAATTGCCTTGTTTGTCGTGCCGGTGACACAGCCGATACTACGGTATGTTGATACCAGCCCGATTGGAGGCGGCAATTTGTTGGTGACGATTTATTTTACACACACCTGCGTCACCCAAGCGCTCCTGGCAATTATATCCGATATCATGATAACTGCGCGCCCATCTGTCACTAAATATTATGAAGATCGTTTTAAACCCCACGATCCCAGCAATATAATCCACGATTTATATTTCGCCTTTCATTCACTTTGCCCATCGTTAACCACGTTATTATAATTAAGGTATCCCACTTTCATAATCTTTATCATTTTCGGGTAAAAACGACTCTGAGCAATTTAATGTAAAGCTCATGTAAGGACCGAAAGTTTCTTTTATGCTAATCATGAAATAACTTGTCCATAACTGTTATTCAAATGCTGTACGAATACGAAGATAAGAATTCGCTCATGCGTGTTGCACGTGAATGTATGCAGTTCTAAATGTCCCTCGTTTGTAAATGTTCACAATATTAGTCACCGAGCATATAGTTGATGGCTAGATTCCTAACTCTGGGGAGGTCCGGTAAAGTGGGTAATACACAGTCGGCCGTGCCATCGCAGCTGGAATGACATGACTGAGCCGTTTTCGAGCTGGCCCTACGGACACGGATACATTGACGTCGCCATTTGTGACATTTTGATGGTAGATTGTTCTGTTTACATACAAACGTCTATGGCCACCTTCTAGAAACCTGCGTGTATTTATACGAGTTATCATATGCGTACATCTTAAGTACGCACCGTTTCGGTCATGACTCCATTCTGTATTGTTTCTACGAAAGGAATAGCAAATGAAGCGTTTACAACGGACAGATCACTTCAACAGATGAAATATGAGCTTGGAGTTTGGCGTTGGACAAAGTAACTTTTCACTTCACCAGTGCCATTAGTTGTATTTGGTAATCAATCAACATAATGTTCACCTATTAGTCAGTCGGTTCGTTCACCTCGCCTTTCAAGGTCCAAGCGTGCATTATTTTAGCGTCGGTGGCGACCCACACACGCACTACTATGCACAATTCCAAGTACGATGCACTAGGTTGGAGGAATGAGAGCGCGTGATACGAATACATTACCGATTATCTTTCCAGTGCAGATTGTATCAGTATATAAAAACCTCCCGAGAACACTGCCACACCCTCATGAAACGGTGCGGACAAATTGAATTTTCCCGTAACAAGGCCAAGTAATCACTTTTATAACAAAGTATTCACAGTGGACTATAATAAAGGGAACAAATTCCAAGCCGGTAGAGTTGATTGTTTTTGACATAGAAAACAGTTCATCTAATCAGCTAGTAATCCAATAATCGGATAGTGATCTCGGAAGAGATTTAATAGGTCCCTTCCTAAAACTAATAAAAGTTTTAGGCTGTCTTGCTTCGTGTTCAATTTACTTGACAATAATAGTGTTGTACAATTGTCAAGATGACAGTTGTCCATTAGAGATAGAGGTGAGCGCAGCGGTGATTTACGACGGCCATCGCCCTCTTTGATGGCTCCTTGTATCTCTAAATGAAACGCACAGTAGCCCGTAGCTACTTTTATCTGATGGTGGTTCGTATTCTCAGGTGGATGACACGACCACACAAATTATTCATGAAATGTTTCCTTCTTTTAATGTTTTTGACTATAAGAACTAAGGTCACGTAATAGTTTTCGTTTATATAGGTTTATTAGTCTCCGTAATTTTCCAAGTCATTAAATCTTGTGAGAGTTTCATAAAGACTCCCCACGTGGGTATGCGCGCGCGCTGCTTTTTTGCTCAACGGGCTCAGCGGCACATCGTTCGTCATTACGCGTTTATTATCTGTTTGGCCTTGGCCGTGAACGGTCGCGCAGGACACACTTGCGCGTGGGCAAATACGGTGGCTACACAGCGTACCGCAGAATTTTGAATCGACGCAGCAAAAAACTTATTGTGTCCATACCACGAAATGGTTTACTTGACATCGCACAAAAAACTACCCATATTAAATTAAAACACCACATTTTAAACGTAGTTAGAATAATAAACCTATTTAAAATAAATATGTACGCGTGTTTCTTGTAGTTTTTGTGTAGTTTTTTCGAAGAAATTAATTTTGTATTAGAATAAGTATGTTTTAGATGAAGAATAACAAAAATAAATGTATACTGCCACCCCCTGCTGTGCATGTTACAGCTAAATGATGGCTGTCTCTACAATAATAAACAGTAACGTCATACATGTATGATTCATTTATAGGATACGTTACAAACATTTAAATAATATACTTACCCAAGTCAAAACTGGTATAAATGACAATCCTATAGTAATATATAAGGATTTTGAAAATTGGGGTCAAATGGGCATGAAAGCTTGTATGGAAATTCATCGTTCTCGACGGTGGGAAATCTTATCGAGCGCTGACGCACGGTTTATTAAAAAAGAAATTTAAAGATGTACAACTCTGTACGTAATCTTCTAAAAGTTCTTGATTAGCACTTGACAGTTCAACAGAGTTCATTGAGGTCAATTGCAACAATCGGTAGGTTAGGCAGGTCGTTAGGTCCGCCCACCAGTGTCGGCGTGCGCCAGCCGACCTATTCCACGACACCACATCCGCTGGCGTGCTCATAAACACACATTTGCTTACTCCTTCAGTTACGTAACCTGCCTGTTCATTTGTTCAACCCCCCCACATGCAATTATTTACAATATGTGCGCAATAAACAGCTATTTGCTACACGCACTGCACAAGTGTACGCTACACGCCCTTTGAAGTATACTAATGCGTACTCCACGCGAGATGGTTCATCTCTCTAGGGAAACACCATTTCCTCACATTAAGTATCTTTCTAAATGTCGTCATAACTGAGTCTATCTTCATCGCATGTTGGAATTTTATTAAATCTACGACGGTAAAATGAGTTTTAAGGTGACATCATACGCTTTTCGCGAAAATATGTATTTTAACGATGTCGTCGTCACATTGTGATAACATCACCGACGAGGTCATCGCACCGATCGTTAAAACGATACACAATTCACGCGAAAATTTCAAGTGGGATGGATGACTGTCCAGAATTAGCTCGTAATCACTTCAGATTCCTCATCTACGATAAGCCCAAGAATTGTTTATTATTTGTTCAAATACATGAAACTAAGCGATTCCGACCAGACCACGATTCGAGAACATAATCGTAAAATCACTTGATGAAAGCTTTGCCCGAACATAGCCAAGCTCGCAACAAAATCAATAGACTATTCCAATGTAATTCTCGTCCAGCAAAAGCAGCTCTTTATTTATATCACTTTATTTGTTTTGTAACCTCACCTAAAAGTAAATGCCATGTAAACTTGTAAATGCATCGTAAAGCTATGAGAATGCATAGCTATATATTTCCAGTTGTTCGACGTACGCTCGATGGATTAGTCAAGAATTTGTCCTGCATAAAATGTCGTACGCGCCTATTGAATGCACAAAACATATCATTCATTAATGTCACATTACGAAAATGGATAAATGCAACAGCATTATATAAATGTCCAGAATGACAGCGCTTACCGGAGTTGTGGAGTCAGATCACGCAGACGACATGATATGCTCGGAGACTGTATTTCTGTATTTTCGCTTATAAAATAACGCTCAGAGACAATGCCGATGAGTGAACGGTTCGGTCACGTATGTGCTTAAGAGATCCTTTATTCGAAGCGTGCGCGAAATATAGAAAATCATTTTTGATTGTCATATCAAAATATTATATTAAGTTTTTCACAGATAAAGTAATAGGCTCCAATATAATATTTGCTCTAGAATGTGATGCAACAGGGGGATACCGGTTTTTGCTCGATCGGCTCCTCGGCGTCTAGCGAAGATACGATAGTCAATGGACTGAAAATGTTTTGCATGGAATTGATTAACCCCGTGGCCTCGGCGCTTTTGATATTTACTCCTATCTTTGTGTTATTATAATATTATAGTAGAATATTTTATTTACTTGGAGTTTTACTACCATGTTTATACTTACTTTTTCATCTGATTTTCTTCCAGCTGAGTTTATGAGCTTTTTAGCCTTCTTTGCTGTCTTCAAAAATAACTTAGCCATATACGGTCGTCCATGACCCAGCTATAAGATTACATTCCATATTCCAAACTGCTGATATGACAGATAGTTGTTTTGCAAATATTCGATCAGATAAAGAATGCTCCTGTTTTGCAAATGTCAAGTCGTATGATACGAGGGGCGTTCTCACGGTAGCTCTTGAGAGAAGAACAGAGAAAGCCTTATCTCATGTATCGGAGCGCGAACAATGTGAAGAGCGTGTCGATGCTTATCACTGGCAGCCTATCTTGTGGCTGTAGTGCATTCGACTTTCACTCGCGCCGCCGCCGCGCTGCCGTGTCGCTCCTAACACCACTTTGTTGGTGCCCGTCTTGTCTTGTTAGTGTTGGCGGAAATTGTGACGAGGTGAGGAGAATCGATGACTTCTCGTGAAAGTTGTTTCAGAACGTATCGCTGATTTTTTGCCTTAACGAGTGCACGCAACTCGAGATGAGTAAAAATTGTTTACCTCGAAATATGTAAAGTGCGTCACTCCAGCGGCAGACGGAACAGCTTTTTAGCGTTTAATATTCAATAACACATCCATAAACGTCCATTGTGTCGGTATGGATTATGGGTGTAGGGGACGCCGGTTGTGTCGGGCGCGCATGGTAAAGCGAGCCTGTCGTGATTTAGTGCAGGGCCGCAGCGCATACGCAGCCCACGGGCCTAATTACAAAGTGTAATGAGTCGACGACAACGCCCGCGCTTGCGTCCGCCCGCGACTCCACTCTGTCCCCGCCGACAGACAATAACTAACTTGTTGAGGTGACAATACCGCGCACGCCTCTTCTAGTTTTACATCATTACATTTCTCCATACTAATATTTAAAATGTGAAAGTAACTCTTTCTATCCGTCTGTTACCCTTACAACGGATTGCTATGAAATTTGGCACTATGATAGGCCATGACCTAGGTTTGGACAAAGAATTCTTTTCAGTTTTCAATAATCCCAGTAGTACGTGCTTGTGGGATAATTTCTGAACCCCATGCGGGCGGAGCTGCGGCAAAAAGCTAGTGTAATTATAACTAACAGAAATAAAACTTATAAAACTTGAGAATAGAAGACTCATAAAACTGCCGTAAAGAAATAAACTGTGTTCCATACTTTTATGTAAGGGTAAAGGGTATACACACGCAATAAAGGCAATGCATGCATACTCGTAAAACCCCAGGATATAAAATGTTTACACACAACTTAGCAAAATTAAATGATGCTTCAAGCACAGAAGTATAAACATTTCACGACTGAATAAAAAAACAGCGAATCCAATTTTGACTAAGAACCTCCATAATATCCTTATCTTATCTATATAGAATCAAATCACAAACATCGGTTCAAGATCACGAAACCCATGTTCAAATTAATATTTTCATTACAACATTCAATAGATGGTTATCTGCGCATCAAAAACCGAGTACACTGTTAGAGCTATAACCCATTACATAATTACAGAGCGACGGGCGTTTTCATATTATGATTTACGCACGAGTGAACGCGGTCCGTTGCTACGGCTCAACTTTGGCAAAAACACTCAGCAATACTATTCCACTTAATTTTGCATCCAAATGTTGAACTAATCTCAAACGATTTTCGACAGCCGTTTCTTATGAACAACCTTTTTGTGCAGAATATGGTAATCAAGTCTTTAAAGTACACGCTGCGAGCAAACATAAATTGTCATCAATATTCCATTGAACAATCAATCAAAAGCAAAGATAACTATCGCCTGTCTGAGAGCAATTTGAGCGAGCTAAGACCATACATCAAGTTGTGTAAATCGCCATCTTTTTTTCGTGACCAAATGTCGTCACAACGTAAGTGGTGGACATACAAAATTCTGTTCTATTAATCTCCATTGAACGGTATGAAATACTTCGATCATCTCGACAAGTTACATCTTACATGACACGTTCCGACGGCTGTTATTAATTTCTTTCAACAGTATCAATATGATAATGAAATTACTGAACTGGTTCCAGTGACAGCCTAAGTTTTTAATTTAGAGAGAAAATTTATATCTTGGGGAGTTCTTTTTCTTCGGTATGCACTTCTATTTCCCACAGCATTTTGATCTCGTTAAGAAGTTCCGTTGTTTGTTCTATATCATAGGTTTCAGTCGTATTTGTTTTATTTTCATAGATTTTCCGAGGCGAGTCATTAAGTTTTTGCTCGCAGCCGTATTTGCAAATGCGGTTCCGGTACCGTTGTGGTAGAGACCACCGCACGCTTGTTGATTTTTCGCTCGAATTGATGTTTCGTTGCGTATACTGGAACAGAACAAAAGAAAGAGTTTTTTAGGTGTCTTTGTTCGTACAGAAATGAAATAGAAGATGTTAACCAACGATACAAATGAAGTGGGAACTTTTTGTTCTCGCCTTC
Organism: Xestia sexstrigata; assembly: GCA_941918905.2. Classification (NCBI taxonomy): domain Eukaryota; kingdom Metazoa; phylum Arthropoda; class Insecta; order Lepidoptera; family Noctuidae; genus Xestia; species Xestia sexstrigata. The sequence continues at coordinate 18,588,351 of OW799208.2, forward strand.
GTGAAATATTATGAGGTTTCTACCACTGTTGATAGCTTTCAGTAATGAATATACATGCACGATCTACGATTTGAAATGATTTCACCAACTTTTTGCGAATGCATACAAATGATTTATTTCATCTTCAATCAGTTCCAGATCTGTTTCATTTTTTGCAAATCAAAATCAAATATCGAGTCCACTGCAACTGTCAGACAGTCATCTCTTCTCCTTATTCTCAGTGATATTAATTAACTCATTCTTGTTATTTTGTTTCAGTTTCTGCCACTCTACCGCCACAGAGGCCTTGGATTCCACTGACCCGACCGAACAGAACTCGTCCGACTTGTAAGTATTTAACTACCATGTTTACCACACAATTAGGTGGTTTCCCAAAACAAATATTTAAAATAACAACATGAGTGTGCAGTTACTGCTCGTTGAAACATTAATTTAAACGATACCATCGCACTTGGGCTTTTTTATTCGTCGTAGTAATACGATTCATAGCCGCGAACTTCGCGAGATTATTTAATAACGATAACAAAAAGCTTAGCAACAAGTTCGTCATTAATAAAGTGTCATAGTGGCACGTACGGGCGCGGCGCACGCGGCCCGTCTCATAAATAATCAACCAGAGCCCGCCCTATCATTGCAACGGTAATGTTTCCACCCGTGGGAGACCCCAGGGATACTAGTTTGGTCCTGGTTCAGTCCTAACTTGTAGTCTTTCATCCAATACCGTTACACAGTTAACGTTGTATGACATTTGAATAATTCCAAGAGGAGGAGCTTCCTCGTCTATGATAGATTTATCTTACGATTACACTAATCAAGTTGCGACCCCTAGTCTCTGCTATATTTCTGTAGAAATGTCCAATCTTACCCTTGCAATCCGTTTATATCTGGAGATTATAAATTGACTGTTGTCATAACATTATAAATTACAGAGAACACAAATGTCCCTATTAAAAAAGCCTTGTACTCAAAGAACACACACTATGTTACTACTCGTTCAACAGCATTACCCGTGTGGTGAACAAGATGCAAAGTGATTATATCAAGATGATCTGTCGAGAAGCGAGATAAACACACTTGGTAGAAAATCTTTATTCTATTCGCCTGTAAAGCATAGATTTTCTTACGCTTCCTCGCAAACCACTTTATGGAGTTCTCTGAAATTTATTTTAGCTTGCAGTTCTAAGTAACAAGTAATCGTGAAGAGTGTGCCGGCGGAGTTTAGATCCCGTCACGCGTTTCTGGCTGGCACTCATGCCGCTTCCCGACGCACGATGCGCGTACCCAATTTACATAAATCAAAGCGGATGCTCGAGCCTGGCAGGCGCTCGAACACCTTACACCTATTGGCAAATAATTAATATCGTTGCACATGCCACATTCCTCATCATCACCTGCCTAGCCTTTTCCCAACTATGTTGGGGTCGGCTTCCAGTTTTACCGGATGCAGCTGAATACCAGTATTTTACATGGATCGACTGCCTATCTGACCTCCACAACCCAGTTAGTACTGGGTAATACGATACCCCTTGGTAAGACTGGTTGTCAGACTTTTGGACCTCTGACTACTGCCATATTCCTCATTTGTTACAATACCTGCAACTGCATCAACTGCTTGGATATGGAAGTTTGCCACATTGCGTAAATCAGGGCCAAGCCATCCAGGAAGCTGGACACTTATACAACGACATTACGCGTTCGACCTTCTTGTTACATGGCGACTATCGTATACTCGTATTTACTTGAGAATCAATCGACCGTAAATAGGAAGCGATCTACAATACACCTAGAAACCGATTCAGTCGATCGCGCTTAGTCGCTCTCATGGCCAGATTGCATGGGAAGAGAGGAAATGCCCTTCGTCTCGCCATTCGCGGATAAACAATGCACAATGAGAGACATTGGCTGCGACCTCCTCGCATCCGTGAACCCGCGGATCCCGCAAAAATATATTAAATCTGGATAACTTACTCTCTTCAGACAGTGAATAAATCACATGGAGACGTAAACAAGCCTCGCAGACGACAGCCGACAAACCTTGAGACTCCTTCGTTCTCGTAAATGCGACATATAAAAATCTATTGATGGCTTCGAGGTATATTGCTCCAAGATTGTGTGACAGAATAAATTCCAACATAGCTTGATTACAATCCGCACAAAGTCTCTGGTCATGGTCTCTTTAGTTCAGGAGTCTAACTATTATGTGAATACTTTCAACCTTCATGTTTTTAGCACTTGTTTTCTTAAACTCTTGATAAACCTTTCTAACCATAACTACTGGTGAACTGGTGACCTTTCTAAGTTATTTTATGTAAAAAATCATGAAACAATGGACGTTTACAACTCCAGAATAAATAATTCCTATGTCTGTCGTGATACAAAATGCCCACGTAATGGCATCGCCAATAAACAGACGGCTGTGCGCCTCCCCCCATTATATTCAGATGAGACGAGATAGCTAACTGGTTTTTTTTTTTCTTTTTCGTTACCAACATAAACACTGGAGTGAGATGTTCTGATCGGCACAATCTGCAACGTAATAACTGTTCACACCATCTCCCTGTTCTTAAATCATGCACGTTTCTCAGACTGCGAGGCTAGCTAGCCGTTACCCCTACGAGTACTTGTTTGATTAATGTGTGTTCATGATTTAGCGAATGCATCTTTGCTCTCTACACCTGTCAGCAATTCTAAGAGAAATCGCCGACTCTCAACACATTCGATTTGATGCATGGCGTCTATCTCAACTTAGGTACCTCCAGGCAATTTGTCATTTTCACTAGTATAATGTTCTAGAATTTTCTAATCGACCTTATCAGTAATTGCAGTAAATAGAACTAATGAGCGCTGTCATTCATGGCACAGTTATGATTAGCTTTGTTTGCTGCCCTCTCATTGTCATGTCTTTTATCAAAGAATGGAATAGTTTATTAAAGTATAATTAAATAATTATCCACCTACTTATAATACTCAGAAAGTACAATTGCAGAAAAAGACCTACAACAGAAGGACGCTCTCATGGCACCGACGCCGACGCACGACACTTGTCGATACAGCCTTGATACAACGATTCGTCGCAGTTGTACACTTTCATATGCAAATTACTGTAGACTCGATTGCAATGACTCATCTTTTTAAATTCACTCATTTGTATGTCCAGACGAACTTTGTTTCATTGATTGCATTAATTATTCTTCCGCTATTAAATCTAAACACATTACTGATACAGCAATTAATTACAATGAAAACTTTACCACTAGTGATTCTATTGGCTGGAATTAAATGAGAATTTGAGCGAAATCGCATGATTCGCTCCCATTAGCTGAAGGTGAAATCCATGAAGCAGTATGGTCGGCAACAAGTACCGATGTTACGTCTCGACTCCCACTAACAACATCTTGTTAGCACCTATTGAGACTTCTTACGTCATATTGTCGATCACACCGGGCTCTGACCGAACGTGATCTAATGAGTTCTTTACAACGCCAATCCAAATGGAAATCTTTGCATACTTAAATCGGTTTTAATGAGCTGTGTTCAGTGCGCAAAAAAGGCATGTGTTGATCTCTCACGAATCGTATCGATATTAGAAATCATTACGCGAGCGTGACTATAACCGACCACGCTAACGGTAACCATTGCCTCAAAGATTTGACTGCTGGCCGCCGATTACAATAATGTATGATCTGTGTGCTCGTGTAGGCATTCACGCGCTACACGATGAAAATTACGTTGTTCAGGATAAACGTGTAAAAGCGAAGTGTTGCGAGGCTACGCGAGCGGTGCAAATACCCAGCGGGTCGTCGTGACATGCCTCACTAGTCGGCCGACTTCCGTCGCCACGCCTTTTCCTTTTTACTTTTATATTTTACTACACGCACTAGTAAGTTAACTTTACAAATATACATACATGACATCTTTGATATGCCCACGCTTCGGCGCTAAAACCATAACGTACAGCACACAATGGTCGTAGCTATCAGAAATATTGTAACCACACGCAGTTAGTGTCACCTTCTCCCATTGTTTGTGCTTCGTACACGTACTATTTCATCATCGTCGTCGATTTATTTGAAATGAAGACACGCGTCCACATGTTCGACAACATTACCATTTATGATTGTGTTGGTGTGGAGCTTTCGTTTCGCCCGTAGTTCCTTAAACAACGAACGATTATCGATGCGTGTATTGTTTCGCGACATTTGGCATGTGCGCCGCGTCTCGCGCGCTCGCAACGGGCATACAATGGACGTATTTGAAGCACGTGCTGCGGCCGTATTGATCGTCGCCGAGTGTCGCCAGGTGACTTTGACTTTGTGTCGATTAGCATGAGCGCGAGCGCACCGTGCGATCCTTATCAATTTGTCCGGACTACGGCTCCGCGGACGATCTCCACGCATTGTCTTGTCCTTCCAACTGTCGTGTGCCCGTCAGCGCCGCTTTGTCTTACAACCTCCACTCCCGGTTCTTTGTCCGTTGATTGACTGAGACCGGCTCGATTAAATCTAGATAATTGCATCTCCAAGGTCTTCCACGAAGTTGACATTTAGACGAGCGGACCTCATCGTCCTGCGCAGCGCGCCTTTTGATTCGCGTAATGAGACGGGTGCGAGCGCGCCGCGTCCGCATAAATCTGAGATAATGGTGTGGAGCGTGAGAGAGCACAGTCGTGCCACCTAAGTTTACGTAATAAGTGGATACGTTGAAATGAATCCGTCGCTGTTAGTTCGCGGAATGCTTATGATGCCCAATTTCCTTGTTTCACCTTATTCTACCTTCCAGCACGGAAATTGAAAAGTTCTCATTCAGACTGGTTCTAGCCAGTCTGAATGAAAACATTTCCGTTTTGCATAAATGTCTCCATTGTGTAGAATGGCTTCATCACAAATATATGTATGAGTGTTCTAGTTCAATTCGTCGTTCGTTATAGATCGTAAGTCTCAAATCACTGCTGAACTAAATTCCACAAAATCTGAAAACTTGATTAGTTACAATGTGCGACCTAAAACAACAAACGAATAATCTAGTGTGGTCGGAGCATCGGCCGCCGCGGCCTCCTGTGAGATATGATTAGAAAAAGCAAAGCTATTGTGTCGCGTGCCCCCCGCCGCATGTGGAGCGTAATACGAGTCTCATTTTAATTGGAACATTTTTTATCTGTCACGCGAGTTGTGCGGACGCTGGTAACAAAGTGTCGGAGGCTGCTAATTGGCGGTGATGCTCACCCAACATGGTGTCGTGAGATAAACGGCGCGGCAACACCGACGTTGAAAGAATTACAACTTATTCAGAAGCGTCTTCACGTTCCGTGTTTATGTGGTGACGCTGCCGTACCTAAGCATCATCAAAGTGACGCGATACATGGTTGTATCCAAAATTAGGACAGTTCTCTGTAAAATCTGTAACTATAGAAGTTGAATTTTTAATCTCTTCCACACATCGTCCTAGATATAGCCATACAGTTTAAAATTATACATAATTATTTTGTGCTCTCTATATAATAATTACTGTCGTCCACTTTTCACACACGTTGCAGACGTCTGTCGTCAATTCGTCACACCAAACACCTGTTATTTGGATTATGAGTATGAAGTTTTTAACACGCAATCAGAGGCTGTTTAATCTGTCTAAGGAGACGGAAAAATCAGGCCCTTCCATGACAGAAGATGGCAGTCAATTCTTACCAATCTTTAAACATAATTCTATTTCTGCATACAAATAAGGCTCTGATTCGTTGACAGGTATATTCACAGTAATGTGTTACAACGTGCTGTGCGACAAGTACGCGACACGACAGATGTACGGCTACTGCCCCAGCTGGGCGCTCGAGTGGGACTACCGAAAGAAAGGCATCCTCGACGAGATCAGACATTACTCCGCAGACATCATCAGCTTACAGGCTAGTACACGTGTTTACCGTCGTCCGTCTTCTATCACTACATATTATAAAACAAAGTCCTCCGCCGCGTCTGTCTGTCTGTCTGTTCGCAATAAACTCCAAAACTACTGCACCGATTTTCATGCTGTTTTCACTAATGGATAGAGTGGTTCTCAAGGAAGGTTTTAGTTTATAAATTGTCAAGTTTTTGTATACATTGGCTAAAATATAATGATATTTGTCGGAGGTGTCGGAAAAAAATAAACCGTCTGGGAGCTTTACTTTTGTGGTCGATATAACCGACATGCGAGCGAAGCCACGGGCTTCAGCAAGTCTAGGATATGAAGTGAAAAGTAGACCTAGAAGCGGATCAGTTACGGGAGTCGCCGGATGCAGTAACTGCAGAATTGGTCTTGTCATCCTGTGGTGACTCTTGTGGGTAGGCAAAAGCTGAAACGTATCTGGCAACTATTATAAATTAATAATAATAATATAATGAATATATATATTTGAATGAGATAACTTGGGAATCGAAGCCCTCAAACCTCTAATCTATACAGGGTGCAAACAACCTCATCACGAAGCCGTCAACGAAGCATTGTGTACATTAAACTTTACGCAAAATATATTGCTGGGAAACTACATTTTTTTGGGGTGAAAAATCATGTTTTGTGGTAGTACTCAATGCGACGCACAACACGCAAAACATTGTGCCAGTGGATGGATTGAATAGTACAGGGGTCGTGGATGTGTTTAAAGAATCTTAAAAAGTCTTACATTAAAAACTTGTATTAAAAGTTGGAACTTTGACCCCCAATATCTCCGTAAATAGAAGGTTCCCAGATAGGTGTATAGCAAAAAAATTTATCGCAATGACGGGGAAAACAAGTGCTTTTCGGCTTCGTTAAGAGGTTTTTTACACCCTTTATGTAAACCATATAAATCTGTATTTGATGCTAAAATTATAATTGGTTTTGAGTATTAGGTTTATGTATTTGAATTGCTCGACTTATGTCATGTAAATAATTTGTTCTTTTGATATTATATTCTTCTAACGACCAACTTTGTACAGGAAGTGGAAACAGACCAGTTCTACAACTTCTTCCTGCCGGAGCTGAAGCAGGACGGGTACGACGGCATCTTCTCGCCCAAGTCCCGCGCCAAGACCATGGGCGAGTCCGAGAGGAAGTACGTCGACGGGTGCGCTATCTTCTTCAGATCTGCTAAGTATGTGCTAAGTTTGTTTCACATTTTACTTTCTCCATGTATATTGTATAACGGGCTGATGTCCGCAACTCCACGTCAAAGCGCGTATTTTGCGTATGGGCTATAATCCACCACGCGGGCCCAGTGCGGATTGGTAGATGTCACATGTCTTCGAATTTTCGGTTCTAGGACATGCCGGTTTCCTCACGATGTTTTCCTTCACCGTTTTGAGTGCAGTGGTGATGAAATAAATTACACAAAGTAATGCGCCTGTCTGGGTTCGAACCCACGACTTACTGTTCGTAAGTTGGGGCCGCCACCATTGGGCCAGCGCTGCTCTACTTTCTCCATGAAACCAACACAGAATTTAAAAAAAAATGCTGTCCCGTACATGTATTGAAATTTTGTAGGAGTCAGCAGATAATTCCTTTGTGAGTTTGATGTTGGTCGTCAACCAAGCATTCTGTACATCAAACTAAGTAACTCTTCGTAAAAATAAATGCTGGGAAACGATTTTTGTTTTGGGTGAAAAATCACTTTTTACGGTAAAACTCAATGTAACGCACTCAAAACATTGTGCTGACACTTAATAGTAAACGGGTTATGGAGGTATGACCAAAAACTAGTCTTTGAAAAAAAACTTGTGAAAAAGTTGCAACTACCCCGTAATATACTTGGGAACCTACTAGAGGTTCAAAAAATTATCGCAATGACGGAGAGAACAAGTGCCGTAAAGGGTATTTTGTTAGTTTTTGTCTTTTAATTTCTCCTGTATCATGGGTGTCATGGGTGTGTTTACGAAATTAAATATTTAAATCCATCCTGTATAATCCCACAGTTAACCTGATGTCCAAAGACTTCGTGTTTTCTTTTATTTTAAAGTGAATAAAAAACCTTTTTAATATGAAACTATAAACAAAATGATGTCCATAAGCTCTTACATTTATCTTCATAACAGCGCCGATGTCGATACGCCCCCACAACGTATCGCTTACCACGCATAGGTTATAAGTCAACACACGCTTTAGTGTTCAAGAAAAAATATATTAAAAGCTTTATGACTTCATTTCATCGCGGCATTTTAAATGTGTTAATATTATTTGTATTTTTTTAGTATTACATGAGATTTAATATAACTGACGAAACGTGGGTGTGGGTGTATTATTAGGTACACTTCTGCCTCACCCTTGGGAGATTACTGGCGTCATGTTGTGATTATTCCTGCCTGGTTGGTCTAGTGGTCTCAAACGCTGCTGTTGGGAAGGAGATCCTGGGTTCGATTTCCAGGTCGGGCAAAGTCTTATTCGGTTTTTTCACCAGGAATTACTCAGTAGCATCTTCAAAACTTGTGTGACTCTAAAATAACTCGCGAAATTTGGGTCTGTCTAACCCTTCGTGGATTACAATCGTGATGTTATGGGTGTGTTAATACGATTGTTCTTTTTATAAGGTGTTCATGTCTACTTTGTATTCCAGGTTTGCCTTAGTGAAGGAACACCTCATAGAGTTCAATCAACTGGCAATGGCTAACAGTGAGGGATCAGATAATATGTTAAATCGTGTCATGCCGAAGGACAATATAGGGTTGGCCGCCCTTATCAAGACGAAGGAGGCCGCTTGGGAAAACGGTGAGTACATAATGGGGAGGCTAACTGTGGAACTAATGGCGCTAGCATAGTTGGTACCCAAACATCGTCATTGGTTGAAAATGTGGTAATGTCATTTTATATTTCAAAATAGATTAACCTCATTGGTCAGATTGAGACCAAGTATGGTGGCGCCATCTGAGATTTACTTTACCTTAGCCACCCCATTGTAGCATCCACCTTTGTGCGTGTGGCACTGAGAATGACAGTGATGAATTGATGGATGTAATTATATAAAAGCGGTGTAAAGGGTCTCTTCACGAAGTCAAAAGGCACTCGTTCTTCCCGTCATAGCGATCAAGTTTTATGTAAAGAATGCTTGGTTGGCGGCTTCGTGGAGGGTCTGTTTACACCTTGTATAAAACAGGTTTTAAAAACACACATAATGGAATGCCTACTGGGAAGATTCAAGATGTTTGCGAAGTCTGTTTTCCCTGTATCAATTTTCCCACTAAACTCTTGACCTCAATCTTATCCTGAGGACAAAGATGAGGTCGACGTTGGAATGAGCTATCCCAAAAGAAGCCCATTAACTCGTGACTTGGGGTCATATGAACTCGGGAACAGGTCGCAGGCAGGGAATTCCACTTCTTGGCTGTGCGCATATTAAAAGCTGTATGAAATAATGATGAAGATGTGTGTGAAGTGTGTGCAATATATGTGTGATATCCACCGACACGCACTGCTCCCGCGTAGTGGATTACGACCCACACACACTCACAGAGGTCCCAGAACTGGGGACATCGTAGAGCTTGTGCTATTCTAGCATAATGCAATCTGCATTAGACCCAACTCACAAAATAACGACCTATTTAAATTCAAGCTTGATGTAATAAATAAGATAACAAACCGTTGCCATAAAACATTCAAAGGATGGAGCACCCACCTAATTCCCAAATTCTTAACATTAAATAAAGTATGAGCGGACGCTTACGCTCTTAGCCCTTAATTGAGCCGCTGACGCAAACGTTGTAATTTAAATATGAATTTATGAGGCCTCTTTCGCCACTCATCCTCATAAATTTATAACGCCACTGCGCCACTGCCCTGCGGAAGCGGACCAACAAAAGACTTAAGTAACAGGCGAAATTTCAACGTCATTATGTTGGTACCTACTTCCCTTTCCGATCAGCCTCGTCATCGCTCGTTTCATAGCCCAAAAACTAACTCAACTATGTTTTCAATAACTTTCCCAACTATGTTGGGGTCGACTTCCAGGCTAGCCGGATGTAGCTGGATACTAGTATTGAACAAGAAGCGACTGCCTATCTGACCTGACCTCCACAACCCAGTTAGTACTGCGTTATACGATATCCCTTGGTAAGGCTGGTTGTCAGACTTTCAGGCCAGGTATCGACTGCCAAAGATCTACCGTCTACCGCAGAAATTCAGATAGCAATAATAAAAAATAAAATTTTACAGCTTAATTTAGTTTTAGCAAAAAATATTTGTAGAAGCACCGACCGGCGCGAATTTCTAAAAGTATTCGATAAAAAGCGTGTCGGTTTTTTCTTGTCATTCTGTCTCGTAATTATCAGGTGTCTATTAACCTAAAAACTGCAATCGATTTCTTAGTACTTTCTCTGTACGCGAAACACGTACATGCAGTGGCCAATAAGAATAAAATAGCAAGTTGTATTTGTTTACAAAGACTTTATCGGCGGAAAATAAAGTAAGAATAAGATACCTGTCTAATGAATCAGCCTCATATAATTCTCATTTATTTTGCCCTTTGCAGTATTCGCAGGCAGTTTTCCACATTCTCAATAGCATTTTTTTGTTTTGGTTGTCTTAATTTCGAAAGATCTTACCTAATAGTAAGGAGTTTTTTTTTTTTTTTGAAGAACCTAGAAAGACATTCCATAGGAATTTCATGATTTACAATCCCCTATGTCACCATTTAAAAGTTCAGCTACAACCTGCTGCAATAAATCAGTTCAAACCTTCCCCTCTAAAACTACTTACATGCAACACACATACATACGGAAAGTTAAAAGTAATAGATAAAACTGCACTAAGTAGAAAGAGGTCACCTTACGCCTATCTACTCTGTCAACATTTATATTTTCCTTCGATCGCCTATTACTTGCGCACGATAAGCACGAACGTTACGAAGGGGTATAGACTTGTGCCACGTCATGACGTCATTCCTTGCTGAACGGGGGACTGGGGAAACCGACTTCTACACTGACTATTTTAAAAATGGTCTTGTGAATATATTTATGTACAGTCTTTTAATTGGGAACACCGTTAAAAGCTCATTGTAGTTGGCGAGACCATAGCTAGGACCCAATCTGCCCAATGAAGTCAAGCCATTTTGAAATATAACATAATATAACATTACCAGATTTTCAACCAATGACGACACTTGGAATCAGATATACTAGCGCCATTAGTTTCACATTTGCCATCCATCGATCGCAACATTTTGATACAAGTATTCATTTGTCTGGTCTGCTCAATTTCCTGACTATAATTACGCAGGCGACTGTATGTCCCCGCAAAGACTGACAGCAGCGGCAAAGCCACCCAATCTTTTTGACGGATGGAGTGACACGACGATTGGTTTTTTCTATAAAACCAACAGCAGGCGACAATATTGCTACCTACGGATGCTTTTCCGTTTGGGGGACTAACCCGTTGTGTTATGCGGTTGCAGTAGAGTTCGGAATTGTATACTTATTTTATAAATAGTTAGCCCGGTTTAGCAATCGAGTAATGTACGTAATATGCGGGTTTAACACACAGTAATGTGACTTATTTTTGTCACTCGCGTGTTGCGTTTGTTCCAAATTCATGCTAATTACAATAACACACATGGCCAGTGCGTGACGAGAATGAGTTTATAGGTTGTGGGTTCAAATCCAGGCAGCCATTTAACTTTTTGTAAATAACTTTATCACCACAGCTCTCAAAACGGTGAAGTAAAACATCGTAAAGAAACCGGCATGTCCTAAATCTAAAAATTCGAACACATGTGACATCCACTAACCCGCACTGACCCCCCATAGTGGATTACAGCCCATTCCCGTTCAGAAAGAAGCCCTGTGTGACCTGTGTCCCAGCAGTGGGAACGTTATAGGCTGATAATTACACTACGCCAGTATGCACACGCCTCTACACTTTACATTACAAGTCTAGATCCACCATTAGACATTACACTTACTTTAACTCCCAGTTAAACATGGTTGTAAGATATTTGCTATTAAGTAAAGTGCGTTCTAAAGTGCATGACTATCGAAGTATCGACGCCGCGTCTGCGCCGTGATGCCATCGGCGTTCCTTAGTTATCGCTTCATAATAGAGGACGGGGATGAATTGAATATCCTGTCTTTGGATGGAAGACTGGAGATTACCTATCATCTTGAACCAATAGCTCTTGGCGTTCAAGAGCTATTGAGGTAAAAAGGTCCTACCGTAGTACCGTCCTTCGGAATTCAGTTCTGTTGAAAATTCTTTAGTCAGCATTTAATTATTATAATCTCGGCAAATAATGCCGAGAATTATGTTGATAATAATTAACATGTTACGAGATGTTCTATGCTATGAGGCTGTATGATACAGAACACGTGTTGGTAAATTGTTACTAGGAATGTTTTAAGTACCGACTTTTGTAGCTTAGCTACGCAATTTTGATCTCTTGTTAAACTGGGGTTGAAATTAAAATTTAAAGTTGCGCGAATTTGAGGAATAGTTAGCATAATGTGTCTGTGCCTAAAAGCCATCTAAAAGGAAAGGCAAATATTTATGTAACCGCTTGGCACTTATTAATGCTTCTTTGTACAAAAATTACAGGAATACCAACAGACTCATCAATGCTCGGCCAGCCGATCTTAGTATGTACCGCTCACATCCACTGGGACCCGGAGTTCTGCGACGTCAAGCTAATACAAACGATGATGTTGAGCAACGAGCTGCGTACGATTCACGAAGACTCGGCGCGGACGCTCCGGCTGGCAGGCCAAAGGGATAACGTGCAGTTATTGTTATGCGGGGACTTCAACTCGTTGCCAGATAGTGGTAAGTAACTGATTGATCTGATTTATGCTGTTTTTCTCTAATTGATTTCGATGCGGGATCCAAGGGATGTATTGTTTCTCTGGTACTCGTCAAGCTTCATCACCTTGGGGCTTTTCTGGTGGTCGCCACAATTGATTCTGGCTTTCAGGAGTTGCAAGTGGTTGGAAATAGTGTAGCATACTTGTCCCAGAAAAAAAAGTGATCTGATAGATAAAGGAATTTGTTGAGACAAGCCCTAAGTGTTCTTGTTTTTCTTATCTACTAGTTATAGTTGTTTGGAGAACAAGATCGATACGAGATCCACAAGATATTGACTTGCTTTGATTACAACGTTTTTTGAACTATTCGTCTTTTGCCTTTTGTCGGGCAAAATAAAGTGGACCAAAGAAATTAAAGCTTGAATCTATCAAGTTATTTTCTTATGATAAGTTTAACAAAACCTTGAACCCGAAGAAAATAAACTAACTAATTCGTTGAACAAAGTAGACAGAAATATCGATCTGTTTTCTCCGAAAGCTAGTAACTTAGCCACTTTATTTGACTGTTTGTCATTTACTAGTGTACCCAAAATAAAGATCGGCCCGATATGGACTTTACGACATTTGCTAAACCTTCTATTACTAGATTGGACACTATATGACTGAGTTTATGCGATTTGTACACCTATTAATCTATTGCTCAATTTTCAACTTTTTTGCTTTTGCCATAAAAATTATTTTATTGTTGCATTTTCTAGGAAAGCAAGCAGGCTAGCAAGCACCTATGAAGATAAACAAATCAGTTTTATTTTCTTATCTTTTGTGTTATTTTGATAAGCTTCGATTTATTGACCAGATAGGGACGGGTGAGTTGTACAACAACAATAAAAGTGTCTTCGTCAATATTTATGTACAACTGCCGTAGCCTGCATAGCTTATTGTGCGGGGCATAGGTACTTTGTCAATTCCGTTGCGGGTAACACCAAAGTATAAACCTCACCGTACTTAGATCACAAGATAAAGTTCTTGCACTGAGAAAAGTGAGCTTTCACTCGACTCGACTCGACGACGATTTTCTACATGAGTAAGATAGAGAAAAAAAAATTGCCGTCACGGGACGCCCGGCAGATGTGAAACATCGAAATTATTTTGTACAACTAATACCTATGCTTAAAAAAAAGTCAATATAAAAAACAAACACTTATAACGAAAAAAATAAAATAAAAACAAAATGACTCAATTCACAAAAAGAAAATCCTTATGCTGGGATCGAACTCAAAGTCACGAGATTGTAACCCAGCGCTGTGCCCCGAGACCAGCTGGCTTGTTGTAAACCGGTAGGTAATGTTCGGGCCGGGTTGACAACTTAACAGTTGGCGACGCGTCGCCACGCCATTTTTTGGTTTTACCCGCGCCTATATATGTTTCACATCAAAATAAAATAAAAAATCATTCAAAATCACCATTCATTAAAATCATTTTATCATTCTAAATTATTTGTTGACGCAGATCTAACGAATTAGATCTTTGGGTTTAAAACTTACTCCATAACGCATTACCTTCCAGGCGTGGTAGAGTTCCTGTCGTCAGGCCGCGTATCGTCAGAGCACCGCGACTTCAAGGAGCTCGGGTACGCCGGCTCGCTGCGCCGCATGCCGGGCTCCGAGCACGAGTTCACGCACAACTTCAAGCTAGCCTCCGCCTACAGCGAAGACATCATGCCCTATACTAATTACACGTGAGTATTGTTCATTAATCGTTCTGGCCCACTGCTGGGCTGAAGGCTACTTTATGCCCTCCTAAGTACTCGTGCCCCGGGCTACTTGAACTAGCCCTCCGCCGAGGACGACACGAGCCGGTCTCGTGTCGTGCTTTCGATGTTCTTAAAGATCGAATGAACGACGATCAGTCATCCCGGCTTGGCTTTTGTAGCTTAGATTTTTTTTACTTTATCGTTTGGTCATAAAAGGACCATTCTACAGTACCATATAAGTCCAGCTGCTACAGCCGATCTAACTAATGTGGGGATCCCTCTCGCTGGATTTTGCTAACAGTCGAGGATCTGTAAGATCCGGGTTTAAATATTATTTGAAATTCGGTTGCATAGTGAAAATGTTTATGTAATAGTAGTATTTAATATAGCATTTTTTTGTTTTCCAGATTTGACTTTAAGGGTATAATCGACTACATATTCTATAGCAAGCAATCAATGACACCCCTCGGTCTCTTAGGGCCGCTGTCACAGGACTGGTTCCGGGAACATAAGGTGGTCGGGTGTCCGCATCCACATATACCTTCAGGTAAGTTACTACTAAAAACAACAAACTTTTGAGTCGAACTTTACTTTACTACGAATACAAGGTTGTCTTATTTAACCCAAAGTTTGACTGGTAGAGAATTCCTTGTGGCATTCATTCCTCCTATTTCTGTTGTACATGAAGTTTAAATAAATATCCAAAATTACCATTTTTCACTAGGAATTTCTCAGTAACGTAATCAAACTCCGAGCTATTACGCCCGGAGTTTGATTACGTGCCTCATCATCATCAGCCTATAATGTTCCCACTGCTGGGACACGGCCTCCTCTCAATGAGAGGGAATGGGCTATAATCCACCACGCGGGCCCAGTGCGGATTGGTAGATGTTATATGTCTTCGAATTTTTGGTTCTAGGATATGCCGGTTTCCTCACGATGTTTTCCTTCACCGTTTTGAGAGCAGTGGTGATGAAATAAATTATACAAAGTAATGCTCCTGTCTGGGTTCGAACCCACAACTTACTGTTCGTAAGTCGGGGCCGCTCTCGGTGAAGTGCAATAGGCTCTCCCCCACTATAACATGGGACTAAAAGGACTACGGCGTGTTGTCATGTTATGTAATGTATAATGTTTGATGTCGTATTACAGATCACTTCCCGCTGCTAGTGGAGCTGGAGATGTCCCCGACCGCCAGCGCGAACTCCAACGGTCTGATCGGGCGCAGGTAGCACGCGTCCCCGCGCGCGCCGCGCCGCAAGCGCACGCCGCACTGAGCCCGACCGAGCCCGACCGCGCCCGACCGAGCCCGACCGCGCCCGACCGCGCCCGACTGCGCCCGAACCTGCCCGACGCCGACACAGAACACCGCTCAGTGAGCCGACAGTGTTTGCTACGTTTGAAATAGGAACCGAACTTTACAGCTTATAACGATGACGCTTCTACTATACGGGGTCAAAATTTAACTAGCTAGCGAAACTTTGCAAATGTTATGGATCTCAATATCTCAAAACAATAAAAGAAAAAAGATTGTCATGAAGTTTGTTTTGGGGTCAACAATCACACGTAGATTGATTACTTGAAGCACCAGTTATTTTCTATCTTTACTTCACTTACGCGATAGTATCGATGTAAAAATGAACTGATACTTTTAATAACTAAATACGACCAGCGGTTATTGACCCGAAAAAATATCATCAATCTTATTAAGATATTGATCTCATGACGTCTGTAAAGTATCGCTAGCTAACTAAATTTAACCTTGTAGAGCGACCAGTATGCCTTGACACTTGAAAGCATATGAACAGCAATAAAAGTGACCAATTCAGTTCTATGTTTCTTCCGCTGTCAAGATATACAGGGGCCACTTTAGAAGCGTTTGTCAATAATATAATTAAAAATAGAAAAGTATATCTTTTATATCGCGTTAGGATTTCATTGCATGTTGGTAGAAGTAGCAGCCTACGATAAATCCTACGGTACCTTTCCGTAGAAGAACCTACAGTGTCTCACTGCTACTTTTCCCAACTCGCCCTATATCTTGTACGCGTTTTGAAACATTTAACATTGCCTAATCATGGAGTGGCATTTACCTCTAGCGTGCGCTATTAACATGTCACCTTTTCTATTTCATATCTCATTCTCTTATAGAACAAACATTTCATGCACGACTCGAGGTAACACCACTGAACTCGGCAGTGTTCATACTTTCAAACCAATTTAGCTTATAAACTATGCCCTGTTAAAATTCTCTAATTAACTTCCGTAACAATCCGTAATACCGCGGTCGAATATTTCAAACTACGTTCACTAATATCAAAGTTCACTCTAATCTTTACAAATATCAGTAAGTAGCTTATGAATCGTTTATGTACAAATAACTTAGTCTTAAGTACTTACTTAAAATCATCTCATAGTGTAACTCTGCGTTGTTTTTGTTATATCGCATGGTTTGGATACTTCCGTTTCCGGACTCAACGTTACTTTAGTTGATAATTTTCAAATGTATTTTGTATACCGTTACAGATGATACCGAACGTCGTTTTCTCTTCATTGGGCTATTAGTACTGTAGTACTTCGTAGTATTCACTTAATACTTGATAATGTCTCGAAATTTTGTTTTGCTCAATATTTAGATGTTAACAAGACCCTGTTTAGACAGCTTGTGAAGTTGATTAGTTAAAGCGAATTAGAATTTACTATAATAGTTAAATTGAACGAAATATTTTAGAGAAATATATATTATAATCAATTCCCTTTGTTGAATACCGCCGAATTACGTGCTAAAGAGGTGTCGTAACATGATATATTTTTATAAATGACTTGTAGGCAATATGGTAGCACTGCCAACGTATGTTAGACCTCGGAGTACAAAGTGAAGCGGTGAGTTCGGCACACACTGGCGCGTTGTTCGACTTTTACGTTTCAGTGAACAGATAACGGGCCGTACACTAGTATTATATTAGTTAGATGCATGGAAATTAAAACATGAAGCCTTTCAAATTATTAGGAGTGAGTGTAGTTTAGTGTGGTGAATGAAAGTGCAATTGTTTATAACGAATCTGATTAAAATTATGTAGTTGTAATTTTAAAACGCTGGTTCAATAAAATATGAATGAACTAAATGAGACCTACGCTTATTGTGTCAATAAAATTGTATGGAGGAATGGTAAAGATACATATTTTTTCAGTCGATTATGACAGAAATTTTACGCTTAGTTTTTCGATGTACTATTATTATACAGTTGAGGAATACATTACAGCTACATTATTGTCTGCGGAGAAAAGTAAAAGACCTGGAAGTAGGTGGCGCCACTATAGATTGTTCTCATTTTGTACTTGCTTATTTAATTTTCCGGCGTCGTTGAGGTTTTTTATTTTTCCACAAGAGCAGAGTTTATCAATCGATTTCAACGTTAATTTTTAAAACATCTACGTTCTCATAATGTGTGAGTATTTCAAACGTCCATTTACCAATTAGTGATTCTAAATTCCTCCACTGTATATTATTTAGAGAATATTGTTGGGATGTTAATGCAATGTACGTGTTTGTGAGGTGGTGGAGTCGCGAGGGACGCTTCAAGAACTAAACCCCCTCTTATAGCACCTGTTGTGTGTGATAGAGATGGAGCTATATGCCCTATAAGTCTATCTCTTTTCCACATTTATAATACTGCTTTATGAGATGGTAGTGAGTCCCCAGTTCCCTCGCAGCTCGACCGGTACTACTCGTCGTTCAGTGAGACTAGTGTTGTGTACTAAGCTTAGACACGCTTTGTATTTCAAACTTACAGATTGTTAGCACGTATTGGGACGGTTACATAGAGTAACGACTCAATGAAATGCTTGAGAAAGTTGTATACTTGCACGAAAACATCTGTGTGTTACTACAGTCGCTGCACAGAATAAAATGACACCGAGTCAGTCGTTTTTCTATCTCCGCATCACCGCGAGCCTATTCATCACAGTCGTTTCCATGAAGAAATATGCGACCAAGCATTCTATTAGTTAATTACTCTGTGTGTCCTGCCCGACGTCGCGACGAGAGCAGTACTGATGTACTTGTTATACACGGTATAGTTGGTACTTCTAGGGCCGGGTTGTAAGATAGCTATCATAAATCTTTAATAATGTAATAGAATATTTGAATTATTTTTGATACTTAATTAACTATTATAAAGTTTTATAGAGACCATTGTTAAATCTAACACTGCCTACGGAGTGACATCACGTGTGTGCAATAAATTTTAAATATCATAAGTGATTATGTGAAGTGATATAGTGTTGTTTCATAAATATATTATCAGACACGAACAGTTTGTGTCGGGACAAACAACTAGTTGTTACAGGCTTCCATAGAGGTACCTAAGGAACAATGTACACATAGTGATGGTTAGGTTCATTCTATTTTATTTGAATAGGTCGTTGCGTGTCAGTCCTTTACAAGAAGTTTGAAGTAAAACTGAAGCAATAGTATAATAGAAGCGATGAATATAAAAGACATTGTAGAGATGTAATGTCTGCTGAGTGCCTTTCGTAGTAAGGAGGTGCTGAGCCGTTTTCTCCAGACCCAACACTTGCATCCGTTTACTTAGGTAGGACTTTTTTTAGGCCCCTCTTCTCATAACCAGAAGATGAAACATGCTTCCCAGGACATAGTTTATCCATTTGTACTCCGTTTTATTTGTAAATCTCCAGTGTTACGTAAACTTCTTGGTCGCGAAGACTGTCTCACTGATCGGTAAGTGTTAATAAGTGGTTTAGGTATTAGACGGCATTTCTATCGGTATAGTAAGACTCGATGACGTTCGGTTCGGTCGTCGCGGTACAGTCGGCGTTGAACAAAAGTAGAGCGGCGCTTGCGCGGAGTTAGGTTAATTGTGGCATCGAGTGTACTAACAAACTGCTCGGCGAGACTTGTGGCATCGAGTGTACCAACAAACTGCTCGGCGAGACTTGTGGCATCGAGTGTACCAACAAACTGCTCGGCGAGACTTGTGGCATCGAGTGTACCAACAAACTGCTCGGCGAGACTTGTGGCATCGAGTGTACCAACAAACTGCTCGGCGAGACTTGTGGCATCGAGTGTACCAACAAACTGCTCGGCGAGACTTGTGGCATCGAGTGTACCAACAAACTGCTCGGCGAGACTTGTGTACCCTCCCCCCCCTCTCCCTCGTGAGGTATAGCCGTGTCTGCGTATGTAAGTGGAGAGTTGTGTAGTTTAGTGTAAGTCTTGAGTTTTTTACGAATGGTCTCCTTCGACGGGACGTCGCCGCCGGACGCCCCCCCCCCCCTAGATGTAAGTAGGTTATGTCATGTGAACATCGAGACCCTCCTCCCCCCACATTATTCAACTACGTATCATTGTTACTATTCACAAAATAATTATCGTTTAGTTGTTAAGACGTTTCATTTGGTTCTGTCGAAACATGTTCAGTATTCGCGACGTCACACGAGTGGTCCGATCAAAAATTACGAAACGATGTTAGTATGCATTTTATTTTTTAGTTTTTTTAATTGATGTTCCGGAGGCGTCCGACGGTGAACCGCTCCACTTTTAGTATTAGCGGGTATAGCATACTGGCGTAGTACAAATGTTTGTGTGAGTGTCGATAGTTTAGTAGGCGTGGTAATTGCGTCACGTGTCTTGAAGCTCCTGATCGATCGGCGTGTATAGTTCGGTTCAAACTTAATGGCGGCTCGGAAGTTAGCTGCAAGTGACGGTTTGCGCATTATACAGACAAAACGATGTGTCATCTGCGCCCCGTTGATACCTAAAATTGTTGTCTGCGCAGCTTTACATAAGATGTTCCGAATCGCCATAAAGTTTAAAGCGTTATTCCTGCGCAGACCGTCACTCGCAGCTAATTTCCGAGCCGCCATTAAGTTTGAACCGAACTATACCTTTGAGCCGAGACGCGCTAGTGACGTTGCCGTCACCCTGACCTGTTCCAGTCAGGGTCGAAGAGTCCTGAACACATCGTAAGGCGTCCTCTAACACTGGCGACTGTCTCGTAGCGTCGTGTCGCGAGCACAGTCGATCAGGGCGCTATGTTTATTACCTAGTCATCGGCGCAGGTGGATGAATCGCATCCGACTCGCTATAGAGCGAACGATTTTGAAACCATCCAGTAACATTCAAAACCGCGTCGTTCTAGCCAGCCGTTTACGATCGATCCCTTGCGCAATGTTCTCGTTGTGAGCGTTAGTTGTTTCATCGGAATAAGTAGTGATATTTACAAAAAAAATAATTAAATCACCTATATTATAAACAAAAAACTATTTGGACCACTGCATAGTTGTATCTACGCTTATTTTTTGTCATCTCCATCGGAATTATTTATATCGAATAATTGATTTTGAATATTTTTATTATTCAGTATATTATATTATTATGTATATCAAACGACAGGTGCTGTTGTATTTAATTTTTAATGTTACTAATGTGATTGTGATAGAGCTACGTCTCTCTTGTAATCTATCTGATGTATTGTGAAGAAAAATTAAGCCAAATCATAAAAAGGGTATATTGAATTATTACTTTTAGGATAAATGGAGTTAAAATGAAGTTTTATACGAATCAAATTTTACTACTGACGCTGTATAATTTTTCTAAGTACAGTAGATTTAAAGTCATATCATGATGATCTTGTTCTAGTACTCGTGTAAATTAATGTAGGTTTGTAAGACTTGTGACGTCACACGCTGGCCCGCTCCGCCGCGTCAGAGCACAAAGTATGGAGAGTCGTTACCTAAGTCTAGTGTATATTAATATCTATTTACGTTTGCGGCGGAACGGGTCCAGCGAAGATTATCCAATTTTGCCTTCACCGCTCGCGATGACAAATATTAAATTTAAGTTGACATGAGTATTCGAAACGATCCAATGTTTTCTCTTTAAAAATATCCACAAATAGTTTTTTTAAATAGTAGTGAGTATTTTTGCATTTACCGTGTTGTCAGTAATTATACGATACAATATCTTATGAAGCATAATAACTATATAGGGGCTACGTACAGTCGACCTTGGAACAATAGCAATACAATAGGACAACAATTATCTGCTAAGATTTGGCTTTACACGATTCTGTATTCTGAGTTATACTTACGCGGGACAATAATCTAGCTTCGCCTTCAGTACTGTGTGCATCTTATTTGCCCATTATAATAGAACCGAAGAGCATGTTTGTGAGTGTGTACGGTGATCACTAGTATGCATAAATATGGTGGTCTCGTGAAATTCGCATGTAAAGTTCACGAGCAGAAAAACTCATGAACTTTTCTTTCGAATAAACAAATATGCATCAGTGAGCGACCGACCACCCTCATATAAGTATGAATATCTTAGTAAATGCAAGTTATAGTCTGCTACACACATTTACAGTATTCAAACAAACCAAGAGAACATCACGATGCGTAAGTATCGCTTATGAATAATCTAGAGCTTTATTGCAACAAGTTTATCTTATTTGTAGAACATATAATTATGATCTCTTTATTTTTAATAGAATTTTGATGGACATTTTTACTTAATAGTTGTAGCAGTGTAGCGTTGAAATAGGTTTTTTTATCGCACATTACATTTGTTATATTCCACTGTAAGTATATTTATTGATTTACAAAAACTGATGCCATCCAAAATTGTGAAAAGCACTTTTTGTTCGCGTCGTTGAAACCTCTCTGCGCTTAATCATTATTGAATCGTCTTTTTAAAACTTATTTCAATATCGTGCTATTGATTATTCCTTTTGGAACTACTTTTATTTGTACATATTTGTATCATATCTTCATTTATTTAGTGTAAATACTCAGTTTGTGTTTGTACAATCCTGTTAGCTCTTCCAACGGGAGGCTTCAACGATGCTACTAAGTTTTGGATAGTGATTCGAATAAACCACGAGAAGCCTTCATGTTATGTGTATATTTAATTTGTAAATATGTAATTTCGATAACAATTAATGCTAAACAACGAGCGAGCCGTCGCATATTGTCAGCCGTTTGGACTTCTGCGCACACAACCAGACTCACAGCTACGGAACACTTAGCCTTCACTAGATACAACCACGACAGACATTCCACAGGCAACGAATTAGCTCAATATGAAAGACTGTTTGAGACTTAAAAAAAAGGATATCATGATAATTAAAAATATTTTCTGAAGAACCTTAACGAGTTTACAAAATGTGTTTTATGGTGATTTAATGATAAGATCGCAATGTTTAACTCACTAGTATGTAAGGACAAATGCTTTACGACACTGTGATAGACAATACAAATTTACCTGAGAGAGACATCATAGGCATTTATGAGAAATTTAGAGAAACTGGAATGTAAAAAAATACTCTCAGAATCAGAAACGGACACCGCTTGGATTTGTGACAATCTGTAGGAAGACACCGGCATTGAAGTGATAAGCGCAGGATTAGGGAAACACTTTTATTATAATTCTTACAACTTTACAAACATACACACAAACTCACAGGAACAATCGGTGTTTGTTTCTCGTTTAATTGTAATAAAAAGATCTTTAAAAGTACAAAGCGTATGTGCAGAAGTTCGGTCGCGGCTCGATACAGTGTTCGAGCGGCTATGCGCGTGCGCAAAAGTGTGCTTGTATGTGCCGGCTGCGGCAGTTGTTAGTGTGCGGCCGCGCGGCCCGCGTCTCGCGTCTCGCTGTTCTGTTTGTTGATACATTATGTATATTTGAAGGAATCAAAAATTATAAGATGAATTTTATTACTCGACTTTTATTTTTACAAACAAAATTCTTACATTCCCACCCCTGTTAGTGCATCATGTTTCCTCCCCCATCCATAGGTGAAACGGCATGGGCATTAATTTTCTAGGTAAATCTCAAACAAGCACGCAAGGGCTGTTTATGATACTCCTGTAAAACATATTATTTAAAAAAAAACTGAAAATGACCTATGCTGCTTTTGGCCTGCTTTGAACCTAACAGACAAAACGCCTGTATTTTCTAAAAGGTTCTGCAGAGATGTGTTGAACAACTCACATTTGGCCATAATCAACTGATATAATTTGCTTTATTGGACAGTTAGTCTGCGTGTTGCTCTGCAGCAACACGCAGCCTTTAATAATTTTAAATACATTTAAGATATCAACCAATGTAGTAGACTCCACAAGAATAAAAGCTCAATCATTTTTATATATACATTTAATAATAAACCTAATGTACTACACTATTTCACTACAAACAAAGCTAAAAAGTTAAATATATTTGAACACAACATCTTTGAAACTGTCCACAGTCTGTAACTCAAGAGTGACGGGACATTGAAGCCAGTTGGCCAACAATTCTTCAGTGTAGCCGAGAAGGAAATACATTTTCATGGGCGAAACTGCTCGTCTGATGATCGCCGCTACTCTTATGTGGTTGAACTGACGCTTGATTATGACCTGGAATTTTTAAAATTATTATTGTTATTAAGACAAATTGCATGCTCAAGTTGGCCGCTGCCTATCCAATTAAGCTAGATGCCAGATGGGGGTATAATCAACCCATCTCGGACACAATAGGCTTGTCAACTGAAAAAATCTAACTAGTCAGTTCGATTATCAAAAAAAATATTTGACCCGTTTTTTTCTTTTGTTACGTAAACCAAAATTGAAGAAGATACGACACTTTTAAAATTCTCAATACGACACGCCGTGGTATAATTTTTAGTGCGTTCTGACGTCATGAGCCCCCAATCCCGAGTTTTGATGCGTTTTATATTTGTATCAATATTCATTGATTTACAAAAACAAAAAATACGTGTCCATTATTTTCCAATACTCTAACTGACGGACTAAATAGATTTGCAATTTATTGATGGTGGAAACTAGCTTATGCGCGTGTGGAGCCCCAACACAGGATATGCCACAACTTTCCTGCCTGTCGTGCACAACTAGTTGCACCACCCAGGACTTGAATGAGGCAAACGACAGAGCTGTCCAGGTTGGTACGTACTGGTCGGACAAAGAGTCATCGAGAAGAAGATTATGACAGAATTCATTTTCATTTAAACAAGAATTTAGATTAGTGCCCATTTTGATGTGAAACATCTATTGGCGCGGGTTAAACCAAAAAATGGCGTTGCAACGCGTATCCAACAGACTGTCCAGTTGTCAACCCGGTTCGAACATTACCGACCTGTTGAAGCAGCATAAGATCTACATATTCGCCATGGTTTACAACAAGCCAGCTGGTCTCGGGGCACAGCGCTAGGTTACAATCTTGTGACTTCGAGTTCGATCCCAGCTTAATTATTTTCTTTTTGTGAATCAAGTCATTTTGTATTATTTTCTTTTCTTTGTTTTGTTTTCCAGGGAAAAATTAATAATATTTAATTTATTCATTATGCCATTTTTAGTTTCTGTCGTAATCTGTTCTTTTAAGCATATTACTAGTACAAAATAATTTCGATGTTTCACATCTGCCAGGCGTTCTGTGACGGCTCACAATCTTTTTTTTTTACAAACTAAGTAACACGAAAGGCTAGCCATTTTTAGTTTCTGTCGTAATCTGTTCTTTTAAGCATATTACTAGTACAAAATAATTTCGATGTTTCACATCTGGCAGGCGTTCTGTGACGGCTCACAATCTTTTTTTTTTTTTACAAACTTAAGTAACACGAAAGGCTGCCCAACTCAAATGGGCAGGACATATCTGCCGCATACTGGACAAACTCTGTGCCAAAATAGCAGGAAACTGATGCCCTGACACAATGAGGCGGGGTGCAGGCCACTAAGGAGATGGCGGGACTAACTGGACAGGTTTTGTTCGAACTGAAAGGTGAACGCGCAGGTTCGCGAGAAATGGAATGAATGGAGGGAGGCCTTTGCCCAGGAGTAGGACAGACTAGGCTAGAAAAAAAAAACAACACCTAAATAAAAGTGCAGTGTTGGATTTCCATCTTTTAGGTCCGAGTCAGGCATGCATTCAAAACTCACTTTGTAAAGTTTGCTTTCAATGTAAGGGCACTACAATTAATGCCATCCTTCTTGTATTGTTTTGAAAATATCAAGAAGTTTTTGATACACTCGAGAAAATCAGTGATAAATATTGAAAATGTATTAAAGATATTAGAATTATTAAGGTATGCATTGTTACCTCACTGCAAACAAGTCCGTGCCAGGTGCCAGTCATGAACCTCCTGATAAATTCATCTTCAATAGCTGTCTCCGAGCGTCTCAGACCATCTTTTAAACTTGCTGAAATGTTAGACAAATTGCTATATATATTACAATAGCTTGTTTCAGTAGTCTATGAAAACAGGTTAAAACTAGGTTAGAGTATTTGACAATGGTGTAGTGAAAGAAAGTAATCAGTGCCAGAATATGTGCAGGAAGCTTACAGAAATAATTTCAGTACATAAATAAAGAAAAGGTAAATTTTTCCTATAATTATGTTCTGAAATTCCCCCTAACAATTACAACACACAATTACAATTTTCCCATAACAATATTGTCTGGAAAACAACTGCTCATAATTTCAGAAATAAATAAACTACTGTAGTATTTAGTTTGCCACATTGCAGCACAAAATGTTACTGAGTGAGAAACTGTCACTATAACACACAATAGCTAATATGTTGTCATATAAGTTTGTTAACACACAGGCATATCTTAATACCAGCCTTTATTACTGTCCCACAGCTGGGCAAAGGCCTCTTCTCATACAGAGAAGGCACGAGCTTTGATCATCACTCTTGCTCAAGACGGGTTGGCGATTTCAAACTTATATTAATTATAGGTCCAGGTTTTCTTCACCGGATCAATGTGACTTTTTCAATTCTTATACATGTACTTTCTAAGTAGGTATATCTTGGACATCACAAGCGTATCTTACAACAAAAATTGCCTTCTTTTCTTTCAACTTACAAGTATTCCATGAGTTCCATGATTTACGATGAGCAATATAATGTGGAGCGTTAGCCATCTCGTATGTTAGCGGCTTGTCCCGTTTCTTCGTGATCCTGTACTTCCCTGATACCACTCTGCATAGCTGAGCAGACGTGTGCAGTTGAGACGCTAGCACGGGTGCACATTGTGCTATAAAACCGGTCGCAGCAACACTTGACTAAAATCATTAGAGACAAGAATCTTTAGCATTCAATGTAAAGTTATATAAGCATAATAAAAGCAAAATCCAATTCACCTGGGCCAATTTCATTAGAGACGAATTCATAATTCTTTTTCTCTATTGGCTATTGCAAATTATTTAGTTTATATGATACAAACAAAATCGATTGAGGTTATATTGTGAAAATGTAATTTGAATGGTATGTCATTATTGACATCATTAGTGCGTTCTGTTATTGCAAAAATCAAAAGAATATTTTCTCGGAGAACAACAATCAAAATTAGTTCACATAGGATGGACTTGATCGGGACGCATTTTCGCAATAACGCATCCGGTATTATCGACTGATAATAACGCGCCTACGTGGGAGAGCCTTTTATGCTATTTTTTTGTCAAAGAATGGTAAAGGTTGGTGTTATGGTCGATGCTCCAGGGTAACCCGCGAAATTCAATTTTTCTTACGTTTTTTGCAATTTGCAGGTCAGTGCTAGGTTGTATGTTATTTAAAATATTGTTCGCGATTGTAGGACGTATGTAGTTACAAAATTATAATGATCAGAATCATCAATACAACCCTCCAAGTTCCTAAAGGTCGAGAAATGACTTTGAAGTTGAAAAAACTTGACGTAACTTTGCGGCAAGGTACTTTGTAGACACGGCCGCGGCGTTTGTGGATATTCCACTCTACTTATCTGATCTCTAGCACCACCACAGCTACACTACATCCACTACAGGCCAGCCTATAGCTGTAAGTACCGTCAAGCAGAAGCTTGGCGGTAGAAAGATAAATGGTGGCAGTAGGTAGGTACTTCCCCGTAACTTCAGTAAAAAATATACAGGGCGCCCGGTAATTATTGGATAATGGCTTATGTAGAACTTATGGCCATTTAGAAAAAAATACGATAAAAATCTATAGTGGTACAACTAAACAAACGTAGTAATTAGGCAAGTTCATTTATTTTGGAAAATTAGTATGAATATAGTGTATACAGGGCGTCCCACGGATATGCCACATGGAGGGAAAGTACCTTGAATATTGTAGATTTAACATTTTACTGAAAGAAGACATTATTTTAATTAAAAAAAAAAAACAATTTAAACTGCATTCATAGTTATTTAAATAATTACATGGTTGAACCGGGAATCGAACCCGTTACACGAGAAAAATAATCACCCTGTAGCTTTATCATACCAATTGAAAGGCTTCATTATAAGTATTATTTTTTGCTAAATAACATAGTGTCAGAAATAAAGGAAAACCATGAATTTTAACATTTTTAATACAAAATTAATCTATTTATCAAATGCTCAAAATGAGTGAGTGATTTTTTTTAATGGGGTTATGTAAAAAAATAGTTTACAAGAACCAGTATGAAAGTGTCCACGAGCTAGCAGAAGTTAGACGTATTATTCTAAATATCCACCACAACAAGATCAAAAAATCGACAGGGAGCGAAATAACCAAAAGAGTGCGACTTTGTATTCAACAGGGACTCATTTTGAGCATTTGATAAATTGATTAATTTTGTATTAAAAATGTAAAAATTCATGGTCTTCCTTTTATTTCTGCTTATGATGAAGCCTTTCGATCGGTATGATAAAGCTACAGGGTGATTATTTTTCTCGTGTAACGGGTTCGATTCCCGGTTCAAAAATGTAATTATTTAAATATCTATGAATGCAGTTTTAATTGTTTTTTAAATTCAACTAATGTCTTCTTTCAGTAAAATGTTCCATCTACAATATTCAAGGTACTTTCCCTCCATATGGAGGGATGCACACGGATGCACACGGATATTGGCACGGATATGCCAATATCCGTGGGACGCCCTGTATAGTTCTAGTTGTAGTATGTATTTAGTGTACGTAATAATTTTAATGATCCTGTAATAAATCTTTAATAAATATCTGCATATTCCTCTCGTATGAATTAATATTTAGACAAAGTTTAAATATCTTGGGTAAAAAAAAATGTAGGTACCAATAATTTTAAAATAATGTCGGTTTCAAGTAGATTTGATAATGGTACAATTCATAATTGTATCTACCTTAAATAGTGAATGGTAAGTACTAATGTAGACAAGGAGAAAAAAATTAATATAGCCCCCTATTCTTATGCAGGCCCTACATCTACGGATAAACTTTTTTTTTAAATAGATTTTTTTTCGTATTTTTTTCTGAATGGCAATGGGTTCTGCTATAGGTCATTTCGAAGTTATCCATTCATTGCCGGACACCCTGAATATATTTTAAGAGCAGCATCATTCGCTTAAAATAACAGGAAACTGGTGCCTTGAAACAGTAAGGCGGGGTCGCAGTAGGCCACGAAGGAGATTGCGGAACAAACTAGACAGGTTCCGTCCAAACTGGAAGGAGGACGCGCGGCTTCGCGAGAGGTGGAAAGAGTGGAGGGAGGCCTTTGCCCAGGAGTGGGACAGAGCAGGCTTAAAAAAAAACATTCACTTCTTCTCTTTAGAAAACGGTATGGCTGAGCTCTATAAAAAACAGCTATGATGCCTAATAGCCCAGTCAAATTAGACATGCAAGGTTACAATAATTCGCATAGAGCTAAAAATTGGTACGAATGTTAGGAACACCATTACAAATGAAATGTCAAAAGTCCCCATCGATCCGACCTTTGCAATAAAAAATTCAAGGTCGCTTAGATGTTTTTTTTGCATTTTTCAGGCAAACGGTAAGTTTTATCATAAAAATAAATTCGACAAAATTGTAGGTCGTGCAATTATCTATAGAAAAAAACTAGTTTTATACTTGTATTTTTTTTTTTTGCAAAGGTCGGATCGATGGGTCTTTTGACATTTCATTTGTAATGGTGTTCAAAGTCAAAGTCAAAATTATTTATTTGCAGTAAATGTGGTACAAAAGATAGTAAAATAATATGTAGTGCAAAGACACATTTCGCCATAAAATTGGCATGCAAACATTAAAGAATTAGATGCTAATTTCAAAACAATAACTGTATGTGAAACAAACATTAAATTAAGTAACTAAGCGTGTTCGAAGTTACTTAATACAAAACAAAATTTTACTGTTAAACACTAAAACCAAACAAAGAAATTGTTAACAGAAGGAAAATAATATATTTCCTAATATACAAACACAACAACATATTATTATAATTTAGGTAATTCTCTACAATACATTCCGGTAATGGTAAGATTGACAATTAGATTTTTTGAGAAATTCAGTTTAGGAATTAAAGCTATGTGAAATAAGGCATTTTTTCAGAATTTTGCAGAATTTTCTGTACGGAAGATCAGTAATAAAATTAGGTAGAGAGTTAAAGATGAGTGGAGCCATATATACACAATTACGTCTAAATAATTCAATCCTAGGTATAGGCATGGTAAGTAGATACTGCGTAACTGGTACCTACGTTTATTAATATTGTTTTTCAGTTTAAAAAGTGAAGAATTAGTTTTGACAAATTTTGCAATTTCATAAATATTTATACACTGGTCTGCATGAATCAGTCCAGTCCATATTGAAGATTGAGCGTTTGCATTTTTTTTGTGCTAACAACATCGGGGGAAACTGACCAAAATACTAATATTAGCATGAATTAGGAAAACGAAAATTTTATCAGCCTGGGTTAATTTAGGAACAGTCACATGTAACTTCAGAAGAGTTTCCCCAGACAATGATTCCATACCTGATGATGGAGCAAACATAGGCGTGATATACTATTAACGCAGTTTGTCTGGATGTCTCATCTTTAACTGTTTTCAAAGCGAAAACAAATATATTTATTTTAATACATATGTTCCCAACATTCGTACCAATTTTTAGCTCTATGCGAATTATTGTATCCTTACCCCTATTTTTTGAGCTAATTTGACTGGACTATAAGCACATTTTGTGTTTTAAACATAGCTGTATTATATTAATAGGTAGGTAGGTACCTACCTATATTGTTACGAGTAGGCATTGATAGGTATGTATTCGCCAAGTTTAATTACCTTTATCAAGGTAGGTACATAAACTTCTAATAAAAATCCTAATTATTTTCATATCTCATCAAATTACGGTTACGTGTTGTTTAACGACAATTTTACAGATGTTTTATGATTCTTTGAATAAATCAGTAAGAAAATAGCAATGGGTTTGCGTAAAGGAATAAACTTTACGGGGTTTTATTTTGTTTTTGTGTTTATATTTATCTTGACATGCTGTATTCATGGTAAATATGTCATATATTGGCTAATTTTGTAAAAAAACCTTGTTTTATCAAATGTACGTATATGTACCTAATTACTAGGTGTGTAGGTACATACGTACATTGTGCATTCAGTATGACTGCTTGCTTACTTAAATTGTAAGTATTTTCAAAGTCCATGTGTTCCAGTCAGGGCTGTATCTATGTAAATCTTTGCTTCACTAAATGTCACTCGGTGCCTTGCCCCCTTGTACTTAGTTAAAAAATCACCACCAACACAAAATGGAAAAAAGATTTAAAGTTATCTAGTATCCAAAAATAGAGCTGACAATCAGCACTTTCTGAATATCTAATGTTAGAAAAGACAGCCCCGCAAAAATCCCCTACAATGTTCACCTCCCACTACTTGTCAGCGTTTGGGTGAGGAAAAAAAATAAGTTACAAATTAAAAGCTTCGGCTAGCGACTTCGCACGCGTGTAGTTTGATAATGATAATTGTTCCATGGGATCTTACTACCGGGATAAAAAGTATCCTATGTTTTAATTCAGGTTATAAACTATCTGTGTGCAAAATTTCATCCAAATCCGTTCAGTGGTTTTTGCGTGAAAGAGTAACAAACATCCATCCATACATCATGGATGTCTGACTACAATCTTTCGCATTTATAAAATTAGTAGGATTTGACATGATCCTCGATAGGCAATATGAAAATTTCAAAGGTCCCAACTTTTAGGGACCTCGCACACTAGGCGGCCACGAACACGACTATATGAGATGAAATGAAATGAAAGAAGCTTCGACCCTCTGTGCTTCGAAAGTTTGGCCGCACGACCGGACGTACGATCAGTTTTGTTCGAGATAGCGGGCGGCCGGTCATTCGAGAAGTCGTGGTCAGGTCCCAAGATGTATCACCCCCTTTATTATTTTTATTTGCATAAAATGTCACCGATCAGATTAACACCTCATTCGTCAAAATTGGCTCAAAAATACATACATAGACTGCTATAATTATAACCCTTCCTTGGCAGTCGGGTAAAAAGAAGAGCAAAGGCTCAACAACCTTCATGGCCATACCTTGTCAAATACTTGACTGATACCCAGGAAGACTGCGGAGCAATACAATTGGTTTTCCAGGCATCTGCTAATCGTATCAACTACACGGTGTGATTGTTCGATTGTCCCGTGTTTTTCCCCTTAAACCCAAATTGGTAACACTGTATTTAGTGGTTCCTTCATTCTGATCAACAATATCCTCTCAAAAAACACCACCTCCTCGATTACAACAGTAGGTAGGTAATATTATACAACTTCGAGGACTCCCTCTGTTATTTATGTTTCAGCAGAAACCGCGTCTAGTAATAACCCTACAAAATCATTGATTGTCCAGGAAATTATGAAAAAAGTATCTAATTTAACAATAGATGCCCTATCTAAAGCACCTGCACAAACTAAAGAAGAAGTTTTAAAGAAAATAGAACACAAATTGAAAAAATCAGCCAAAATGATGGGTCCTAACGGAAAGAAATATATTAGTTTAATTATGGAAGAGTTCAAAGCGAAGATGAACGCGGTAAGCAACGGAAATGAAATGCAAAACGATTCAGATGATATAAAAGAAAAAAAAAATGAAAGTGTAATTCGTAGAAATAAAGATGAACAGCTTCGGGTTACGACCGAATCAGACATAAAAAAAGAAATTATAAAAGATATATCAAATAAAATACAAACTCTTGCGAAAGGGTTTATTAAAAATGCTAAAACTACTGAAAGCAAGCAAGAGATATTAGAAAAAATTAGGGAAAAAATTATGAATTCGACTAAACAAAAGCACATGCAAATTCACAATAAGCATGCGGAACTTAAGGCATATAGCAGTCTCATCGAGCAGGGCCTTGAAGAATCCATGCGGAAAATTTTAGAGAGTGAATCAGTTGGAAGGCGCATGGACAACCAAGCACAGGCAGACATACCAAATGCAATTTCGGAAGAAATCATAGCAGAGGAAATGACAGAAAATGACGTTCCGGAAAACGCAACGAATGAAGAAATTTTAAAGAAAAATGAATTCATTATGGACCTTGAAGAAATTAATAAATACAGGGTTCTTATGTCAGAATCACTGACTGGCACTTCTGTCGATCCACGCTGTAAAGAAATTGTAGATGACATATGCCTTGGTATACAATTAATTAATCAATTACCGTGTGATGAGGGAAAAGTTATACCCATTGAAAGTCTTTGCAACAATGTCTCTGACTGCTCAAATGGCACAGATGAAAAGAACTGTGCTGCTCAAGGTAAATACGTATATAAAACTAAGTACGTGTATACGCACAATGTAATACGGTTAATGGTATCCTGCGCGGCTGATAACACTGGAACCCGGCAGCTGCTGTCATGTGGTATGTCTGGACATGTTGCAGGCGTCGCAGTGCGGCAGGTGTCGCTGTACTACAATTTGAATTTCTGCTTATTTCCTCTTCCTATACTACACTACAACAGCCCATAACGTCCTCTGCTGGACATAAGCCTCTCCCATGATGGGAGGAATTTGCCGTAATCTCCACGCTTGGCAGGCGGATTGGAGATCGCAGTGATGAAAGACTAACAGAAAACGCTGCTGCCCATTCTCTGGTCTACGGAGGCGCAAGGTGTTCTGCCTCAGACATTAGTCGCCTCAAACGACACCCGTGAGTGTAATGAGCTCTTCCTATAATGTTGTTAATAAATTCGAACATTATTTTGCCTAGTTTTCGATGTTTTCGCCTTATTGTTTTCCCATTTCTTTATCTAATAGCATAATATGCGTGCCTAATATAGTATAATAGTCTTATTAAGCAATAACTTTTACTAAAATTCCAGCAATGGATCAGGTGCGTAAAGCTACAAAAGTTATGTCAGAAATTGAAGCAACAATTAATCGTAAATGTCTCGCATCAACTGAAAACGGCCTTCTGATCTCACAAAACGAAATACTACGGGATGTATTGCAGACTCAAATAAATTTCTTGCACAAACATAATAATACAAAAGGAACAGAAAGCAAATACCGAATTCCTGATGATGAATTAGTAAAAAAAACCGTAGCAGATATAAATAAGATATTGAGTACATTAACTTACGCCCTGGATGGGTCGCTTTGTGCCCGTGTTACCGATGAAAACCACCAAGGCAACACCGACCTCCGCAAATTTAACGACATTGAGCTTGATGCTATTGATGAACTTGATGAAGTATCACGAAAACCCGGCTGGTCCCCGAAATCATGTAGTTGTAAAGGGCAATATTGTGAAGATCCAACATGTCGTGCTGCGTGTAAACGTGTATGCTGGCAAAGATACAGTTTAGACCACTGGGGATGTGAGGCTCTCAGTGGAGCTAACTCTGTCTCTCTCAATGATATTTGTGACGGGAAACTGGACTGTTTTGACGAAACTGACGAGAATTTATGTGTAATAGGCATTTATAGTATGTACATATACCTTTCATCTTCCGAATTTATTTCTTGACGAATTTACGAAACCACAAAATAATGAATGACCATTATTTCAGATGGTACTTCCTGGAAGTTTGGAGCAGCAAAATCCTACAACATTTTACTAGATTTACTGAAAACTAAATCTAAATCCAACGACTTCATTAAAAGCCGTAATAAGTTTATTGCATTGCATGCTTTAGTCCGCCAGCTACAGAAGCAAACTATAACAACAAGTACTGACATCCACACTATAAAGTCTCTTAGAGATGAATCTTTTAAAGTGCTCCTATCAATTTATGACGATTTATTGGACAATACCGACATGGACAAATTAGAAGATCTGTATTTAATTTTACTAGCAATTAACGAAAAATTGGTTACTGCCCTTAAAGGCTCTCACACAGGCAATGATAATTTAATATCAACGGAAAGGTGTTACTGCAGAGATAGCCAATGTGCTCTTCACAGGTGTAACAAATACTGTATTCAGTCTTGTTTAGCGGAACCCGTGTTTACCAAATTTTCATGCAACGATGTTAAGAACCATACTACACATATTGAATCAATTTGTAACGGAATAGTGAATTGTCCTAATGAAGAAGACGAAAAGGGTTGTGCAAAAGGTAAGGAAGGAGCAATGCATAGCTTTGAAGTTTAGTGGTATTCAGTTTAACATTAGTAGGTACCTGCGTGTCCTTTGCAGATGTTTGCCGAGCACACCATTTAGTAGTATTACGTCATAATCTAGAAAATGTAGGAGCGAAGCACAGAGGTTCGATTCTGGGAGAAGCCATATTATCTTGGAAAGCTAAGGTAAAATTTGTTAAACAGAACAGTATAACTTTTTTCGTGAAGGGTAAATTTGTGGTACATTTCGTTGACAATTTTCAGGTTACTGCTGCCTTGATCGTCGCGGAGACAACTGAAAGGACTACTCGTCGAGTAATGATTGAGATAGTCCGCCGTGTCCTACACGACCTGGTGCTGGCATTCGCTGCGATGGAGGACTACAGGAGATCCAACTCCAAGTTTGCACTGCAAGAATTTAAAGGCATATCCAAAATAGTGATGCAAACACTAAAATCTTGTACTTATTAAAATTATTGATGATTTAGTTTTAGTGTACGATTCCTGTAGTAGATTCCCTGCAATGCATCATTTAATTCATCGTATCGTAGACTGATGAGTCACACTTCAATTGACTAAAAACACACTAATGGGGTACAAAATTTGTGCCTCATCCCCATTAGTGTGTTTACCTATGATAATGATTCAACCATTATCATTAGGTACATACCCAATGATTATATTAATTATAGGTCAACAAGACTTTTATAAGGCTTAAGTAAAAGTTGTTCTGAACTTGCAACACACGGAGGACAGCATGATTATAACGCTGTTACTACTACTATGTCTATGAAGGGGCATTTGCTCTGCGGTAAAGAACAGTAAATTCGCAAAAACAATATGCTACCTGTACCTACGCAACAAGGTAACTGGTAATCACACTTTCTTTTGCTAATTGATCGACGCAGTTATCAGACCACAAGAAGGACCGACCCGTTATCTATACGTTGCCCTAATGAGTCACTTTTGTAATAAAATACCAGCAAGTCGCAAAGGCAAGTCAGTTACTTGCAAGCGAGAGCACTGAAAACATGGCAGGTGAGTTTACAAGATAACATGTGATAAGATATGTGATAACAATAGTTGCTAGAATGTACCGTTCTCAAATAATTGTACGTTAATTTTCCTTTATTTCTTGTGACATATTTTTGTTGTATTCGTAATGTGACAAATTGTCAGCGTTTGTAATTTTGGTACACGTTTCAGTTTTTGTGAAACTTGTTATAAGATAATGGAGAAATGAGTTACAAATTGCATTACGTTTTTGTAAGTGTAGAATTTAAAGCACTCACCGCATTGGCAAGAGTTCATTTCTGTCACCATAATTAGGTTTGTTTCTATCTCCTTGCAAACAATTATTATTTTTGCCATATTGCTCAATTAGTTTGAACAGATGTTGTTTCAAAACAGATATACTCGTACTACTTACATTTAATTTTCTTTCACTAACTAAAAATCCTTCAAAATTTAATGAAACAAACTATATCACCTAAGATAAACACAATATTATTGAAACAGAAGGTTCTAGATGATATTATTTGGTCGGCACTGGCGCTGTGCTCATTATTATGTAAATACTTCACGCGCAGCGTTTCATTTGTTTTCAGCCGAAACAATGCAGCTCAAGACTGTGACGAGGCGATTATTGTCCCATTTCTGTTGACTTATTTATAACTTTGATATGAAAATGCAATTTAAATAACATAGATTTATCTACTCAAAGTGAACCAAACTCAAAGTGAAAATTGATGACCTGTAAAAGGCCAATGAGGCCCCTATCTGAGAATTTACCGCAAAAAGTTACCGTTACAGCGTTTGATATTATAAAGGATAACGAGAAAACACTAACAACTACCTTTTAACAATAATTCTCAAAGCCCATAACTAATCGTAGAAACCTTGAGTAAAAATCGAACAATATCAATAGGAATGCCCCAAGGGATGATAATCGGCCCACTTGTTTTGTAATAATAATAATGTTTTTTAAGGAAAAACCTTTATCTCTAGATAAAAAATAAGGTATGTCAATTCCAAATACTTACTAAAGTGATTAATACATCGTGATTACTTCATAAGTAGATAAACAATGTGTACAGCAGGATATATCAAGCACTTATTCAATACCTGTATCTAATCTATGAGACCAAGGTGCTTTATATCGATTAACAATAAAGTACCATATAGATATAAAGTACGTACAGTGAATGTAAAAAAGGATGCCACATGAATAGATTTGATGTTAAAATAAATATTTCGACGAATAATAAAGACCAATGAAAATGGAGTTCCCAAAAAATATCATCGTGAAAAATAATAGGCTCTTAACAACAATAGACATGTCTTTCATCGATTATAATTATAGTTTTTATCTATGAGATTAGTGATTAGAGCTCGTTGGATGTTTCTTACTTAAGTAAGAATAATCTTATTAATAAGCACTTGAGTGAAATTCCTTGAGGTAGGTACTCACTTTATCAAAGTAGTGCAAAACTACAATAGGTGCAACGACTTGTGTCGAATCAATAGTACTTTTATTGGCCAAGTAATAATCGCCGTGACTACTGTATTTACCAAATTATAGATACGATAATACATATTTCTCTAACGATTCACTAAATAGTTTTGCAGTAATTATTACATCATGGTCAAAACAATCAATGTTTTGTTCTATAATGTGGTATTTAATAAAAAATCAATTAAAAATCTGGTTTTGTAAGCATTTAGGTAGGTTATTAGTTCTTCATTATAACAGCATCAATTGTAGGCGTAACAAATATCAGCAGTTGCACAACCGCACTATTGACAAGTAATAAGAATGCCTCAGTGGCCTCAGTAACTTTGATTTTCAATCTTGACAATGAACCAAAGCAACATTGTGCAGATCGGCCGTACTATGGTTGGGGCGCACCACCGCCTCATTACCCGCCTCCCCCTCCCGGACATCCCGGCATGTACCCCCCTGGCGCCCCAGGGGTAGTCTACTACCCGATGCACCCTGCGTACTTCTACCCCTACCCGGGAGGACAAGTTCCGCCTCCTCCTGATGGCGGAGAAGTCACTGTGGTCGATAACGCAGAGCCGGAATTGCCCGGAGAAACTGTCGAGTTGCCGTGGAGTAAGTCTGGATTGGGTTCCCGGAGATAGCACCTTCCTTCACATATTGTTAGAAATCTAGAATCGTTTCTGTGATAGAATTTGTTAACTCGAAATTACATTATAAATATTCATGGTCCCGAACAATATCTACCTATGCATTGAAACACTTCATAAAAGCAATTGCAATCACAATATCAACTTTTAATCAATACTTACACATAATTCTTACACGGAAACTGTCGCATCGATAATCATTAATCTAATCCGGGACATTTTGGTTTTACCGATAAAAACTAGTGATAAAAATAATTTCGCAATGAATCGTTGGACACGTACAGTGTAAAATATTATTACAACGATAAGGAATATTTGAAAATTTCACATTTATTTTCGTTATACCGAACTTATTCATACACACATCAAATGTAGGAATTTTCTGAAGGTGTTAACTCCGAGTAAAAGCTTGATTGTATCGTACGCCATGTCTGGGCCAATCCTCTTTATGGAGACTGTCCAATCCAGACTTACGTCTCACCATGTCATTGTATAGTAGCTTGTTAGTGTTTGGAATTAGAAGTCTTCATCCATATAGAGTTTTGGCCGTAGCTTCTGTGTTGTCAGTATTCTGGGGAAGTCATACACCATCATTTTCTATGTGTTCTTCTTCTTTTGCTCTTCTTAACTCTTGTCTTCTTTGTTATCATTGTCTCTTCCATAACCATTCTCTCACTAGAATAACGTTTTTGTTATAGTTTCTCTTCAGACTTGTGAAGTATTCGACTTGATGATTGTTTAGAACTCATTAATCATTGGTAATCTTTGCACTTTGGGTTTCACTACAAATCTAAGTGTATCTAGCTAAATTTTATTGCTGATATATGGAATTAACTTGTTTGTTGGCACTTATCGTGTATTTTTATTAAACAAAACCTATCACCTAAGCGGAGTTCTACCTGTCGTCATGTGGAAACATCGTTGGATTTTTCGGGATCTTCTTCATTATTATTACGAATACTGTGTTAAAATCACTAGTAATATATTACGCCAAAACAAATGATTAACCCTATGTCCTCCTAATCCAGGTACATACCGTTGGGTCCCAGCATGTTTGAGCCAGCGCTCAATCCCCCCCGGTGCGCTGCGCGTGGGCACAGACGTCGACGGTGATGAGATCTACGCCGGCAGGGCCCCCCATGAGGGAGACATCCTGCCCGCTAAGGTCATCCCCAACAAGAACGCTTGCTACGTCTCCTGGGGTGGCGAGGAGATCGTGAAGGACCAGTTCGAGGTAATTGTTTGCAGCATTTTGTACTGAAACGTTTTTACCATTTGGATTAGTAGCCGGAAAATCACGAGAATAGTGGTAACAACCACTTTTTGCACATCGTCGTCCTCAGGTCTATTATAATCTACAGATTATTTATCGTACAACTTTTTTGAGAGAGAATCCGACTGGTTGACAAAGTTGTCAACAGTCGTCAATTAGCGTAACCTGATACCGTGATAAAAAGGGGGCTGGGACAGACTGGATGCTGAAGACATAGGATAGGGTGGTGTAGACTAGCTTGGAGGCCTTTATCTACCTGTGAACTGCGATGACTTGATGGAAATTCTAAGTAGACTAACTGACTATGTAACCCTGGTTCTAGGTCCTGGTCCCCGCGATGTTCTCGTGGCAGTTCTCGACAGAAGGCGCGGTGCCCCCGGGCGCCGTGGCCGCGGGAGTCACCGCTGACGGAGAGAAGCTGTACTTCGGAAGAGTCACACACGATGGATGCACCACGCCCGGCAAGGTACGGTTATACGATAACAATACTTATTTCTTGTATTAAAATATATTAGTTTATGTGCCAAAACAGACATACATTTTCTGTGAGAGTTTCTCTCCACTGTTTCTGTTCAAATCAACGAGGCTGGTAAAGGCCTATTTATTTGTTTTTAGTCTTAAGTGGATAAATGAGTTC
This sequence comes from Xestia sexstrigata, assembly GCA_941918905.2. Lineage (NCBI taxonomy): Eukaryota > Metazoa > Arthropoda > Insecta > Lepidoptera > Noctuidae > Xestia > Xestia sexstrigata. Next base: position 18,628,260 of record OW799208.2, read on the forward strand.
AGAATTATTATTTATTTTCAACTGACGGAGTTCAGCGACATGTACAGCATAGCGCATAGTGAATAGGTAATGTAGAATTTTCTGGATTACGAGGGTATAAGAAATACTAACTGAAACTGGTGATGTTGTTTATAAATCACCACATTCTCTACTGGGTCCTAATAAAACATGCAAAGAGAATAGCTGGTACCTAAACTGAATGAAACATGGCCAAAATAACCATGCCAGATAATCATTGTAATCTATGCCAAAGCCGTCAGCCATCTTTTTTTTAAAGACAACAAATAACGAAACTAAATCCTCAATTCCAGATCCAGCCCAGCCACGGCACCTGCTACTACCCCTTCGATGGTGAAGAGAGGAGCTCAGCCGAATACGAAGTCCTCGTCCTCATGTAAAACACTAACACTACAACCTATTTATACTGTTACATACTAAACTATAAATAAATAAACGATATTTATGTACTAGACAGCTGTATGACCTTGATATTCAACCTCCTTGCCTGAACAAACTTCCAAACAAATTATGGTGATTTTTGTAGTACATTGATATCGTTAATTTCACATACACCAATTACTACTTGAGAAACATCGTGTTTTATATTAGAAATCGTAAATCCTGTACAATTTTTTATAAATTTTACGTACCTATGTATCTGACAAACTTTTATTTTTCTGTTTTTTTTTTTTTAATATTATTTAGGTACAATGAGATATTAGAATAAGTACATTATTTAAGGTAGATACTTAGTGTACATTTTTGTGTTATCATTTTTACGTAAATAAAATGTCTATTGGTGTAATTTCCGTAAATCTTGATGTTTTCTTAACAAATAGTAAGGTTCCATAATGCCCTACTTGGGGTTTCGCGCCTTTTTTATCCTAGCAGTGTGAGTCGATAGTTTTTCCAATGTTCCTTTATTTTTATAAGGTGTCAGGATATATTGTTTACGTTGTTATCCAATGATTATTGATTCATCTCTTCATACCAACAAGTCAACGCGTCAACCAATCGCGTCAACAAATCAAGTGTCGACATACATTTGTATTAAAAGGTATAAGAACAGTGGCGTGTGTCAAATATAAACGTCGTCGTTGGTCTAGTGGTTGCAAGCGCCACTGCTGAGCATCAGGTGCTGGGCTCGATTTCCGATAGATGAAATTTCTCAGTACCTGGAAATAGGCTCGCCCCCTATTAGGTCATCATCAGCCTAATAATGTTCCCACTGCTGGGACACAGGCCTCCTCTCTATGAGAGGGAATAATAAGGAGGCTATAATCCACCACGCGGGCCCAGTGCGGATTGGTAGATGTCACATGTCTTCGAATTTTTTGGTACTAGGACATGCCGGTTTCCTCACGATTTTTTCCTTCACCGTTGTGAGAGCAGTGGTCATGAAATAAATTACACAAAGTAATGCGCCTGTCTTAAAACATAACTAGCGACATGTTTGTGTACTATTAGGTAAACCTCTGCCTAACTCTTCGGGGATTACAGGCGTGATGTAATATGTTATATTATGTTGAAGTATACATAAGTCTAACCTATATTTTCAAGTGGAGTATTGATGAAATATAGGTACCTATGTATGTTATCATGACTGATTCACTTCACTCGATACAATGCCTACATTGATTGCCAAATAGAAGATTACTGTACCTTTTATATGAATCCGAGAAAACCTTAAAAAAAAAACAAGCGATTGCAATAGACAATTTATTAGGCAATGTTAGATAACTACCGATCCGCGTGAGCACTTGTTCATAATTATTTAATTGCGGCCTTTTTTTTATTTTTTATTACAATATTGGCTTGCTCTTGACCTCGATCACGCCTGATGGAAAGCAATGGATGAGATCTATGATGGACGTGCCCATAAGATGCCTGTTCACTCTTGCTTTGAAGGCAGGTGGGTTAAATGTGGGTGGGAACATAGACGCAGGCAGAGAGTTCCACACTTTGGCTGTGCGCATAATAAAAGGAGAAGCGCTTAGTACGACACTTCGGGATATTAACCAAGTGCGGATGGTACGTCGCAGTACGTCTGCTAGTCCGTCGTAGTCAGCATTCGAGATAGTTGCCAAATAATTGAGTACTTTATAATCATCTTGTCTCATACTGCTCTTGTCTCCATGTTACTTGGGTTGATTAACCCCCGAAAAAAAAAGAGGGGTGTTATAAGTTTGAAGTGTGTATCTGTGTGTCTGTCTGTAGCATCTTAGCTTCTAAAGGGATGAATCAATTTTAATTATTTTTTTTTTGTTTGAAAGGTGTCTTAATAAATCATTCCCCCTGCGTCGAGTCCCTTTACGTCGACTCGTGATTTTTCTTTGTTTTGATGCAATGTCTTTTGTTTCGCCTCGACATAGCTGTCACAGAGTACAGTCACATTGAAAACGAAATAAGGCTATTTAATTAATAAAGTTATTGTCTTAATCGTGAGTGTTCTTAGCTATGTTTTAAGAAAATGTGCTCAGCCGTTTGAAGATCATCACCTCTTTTCTAGGTGATGATCCCTTTTGTCAACCGTGACAACCGTCAGACTATTATTTAAGACCCGCAGGTACGGTCGAACAAGCTATTTGGTTTACATTTTACAATGTAATTTGTGGGTGAAACTGTAAACCAAATAGCTTGTTCGACTGTACATAAATAGCCTTATATTGATATCTTCATCATCCGAGTTTTTTCCGTGCCTCGGTAAGCACGTTAAGCAGTTGGTCCTGGCTGTCATTTGTAGATCTTTGACAGTGGTTACAGGTAGTCAGTGGCCAAAAAAACCGGCAACCAGTCTTACCAAGGTGTATCGTATTATTCAGTACAAACTGGGTTGTGGAGGTCAGATAGGCAGTCACTCCATGTAAAATACTGGTATTCAGCTGCATCTGGTTAGAGTGGAAGCCGACCCCAACATAATTGGGAAAAGGCTAGGCCGATGATTGACATCTTCATCATAATAATTTTCTATGATAGATATTTCTATATAATTTATGATAAACCAAGTCATTGCAAACAATCCTGCCGGGGCTGCGGGACTGTTCGAAAGAAAACATCGTGGCTCCGGAACACAAAGGGCGATGAAGGAACATGGATAGGTTTTAGTCAGTAAAAGTCTGACACTCCCTCCTGCTCCGCCCAGAGCGGGGGCGAGTCATTTGATGATAACCTATCCGAAAAAAAAAAGTAATTGCAAACAAAGCCTATGATTCTGTCGTCTAAAGGCCAAACACAACAATAACTTTTTTTTATAACTTTAATATAATTTCTTATAAAATATAACTACAAGTTAACATGCATATAAACAAATAATTTGGCTTGCAAGGTAACCCAGTATGAGATATTCATAATCACATCAATGATAGATACGATGAATCATTATAGTGGGACAACCGATATGCGCTCACGCAGGTCGATTTGCATGCTGCGGCCGTTGCGGCTCATTCCGTCATCAGCCACCGTCGAAGCCGCGCGGGTATTGTGTTTACAAATCCGTAAAGAAATCTTTACGGTAAACATTGTGAACAAAAAAGTGAAGTTTTTATCTAATTGTTTTTTAATCCGAAAAATCAATCGACTATGAAGGCTGTCGTCGGTTTTGTGATGCTCGGTAAGTTTTGTTTTTATTTATCTTTTGTTATTGTTGACTTCCTTATGTATTGGGTAATTCTTTGTACCTAAGCCGTAAAATACTGAATCCATTCTCTACGACGAAGGTCCTTATTTAAAAGCTAGAATGATAAGCAGGTTTGAGCCTGGGCTATTTTCACTAACACGTCACCAGAGTGAGACCTAAATGCCTGCCTAAATAAAAGCGCACAAATGTTTTACGTCGGAAAAGCGCAAAAATACTTGGGCATTCATTTTAAAATAATTGGAAGGCAATTTCTTACTGCATTAACTAATTAAAGGTGTCTAACCTACCACAAACAATAAGCATGGTTTCTGGCCAAATCTTTGCAGTCTCCTTCAAAGATAATTTGAGGTATTCGAGAAGGTCCTATCCATTTCTTCAATCCGACCACAAACTGATATTGAAACCACAATGAGATCAAATGCGTGTGGTTAGGGAACTTCAACATTATTTACATAAGCTGTTATGTACCTAATCCCCGAGATGGGCTTACTCTACAGAAAACCACTTAACCCTATGCTCACGATCAACAGGGATTTTATTTGGTAAACTCTATAGAGGTGAAAGTAATAAGAGAGCTGATGAGGATGAGTAACTTTCACTGTAGGACTCTACCATTCCACTTCATACTTTGCCACCTCTGTCCAGCTGCTACCAGTATCCCTGCAGACTTTCGCAGATTCACTATACAAGGTGTAAACAAGGTGTATACAAGGTGTAAACGGACCCTTGACGAAGCCGAGCTCAACCAAACATTCTGTACATCAAATTTTCCGGGGTGAAAAATTCTATATAACTAAAATTAAAATGAAAGCTCACTGAATGTGAACGTAAATCAACATTACTATCTCGGTAAATTAAATAATTTCCTAATGAAGAGAAAACGCAATTTAGAAAATTGCTTTCCATTTTCCTATTTACGTAACAAATCATGCCAATCAAGGATGGTTACTGGCAGTAATCTGTAGGCTGTAGCGTATATTTATTTATGTAGGTATCCGCCACACTGTTCCCAAACCACTGTAACTCCTGAAAGCCAGAATCAACAGTGGCGACCACCAGAAAAGCGCCGAGACAATGAAGCTCGACGAAGTCCCAGAGAATGAATTTAACTGTCTTGGATCCCGCAACGAAATTAATCAGAAAAGTATAGTGGAGGAGTAGGAAAAAACCGTAATTTCCACTTCCCTCCATTTCAGCAGGAGACAGAACGAAACTAGGCCAATAGGCACAATAGGCTAAATTCCATACATACGGAGCGATTACCGACCCCTGAGGACATCCCATGGTAAGGGGCTTTGACATAGAATAATGACCGAGTTTGAGTTTCGCGGAACCATTTAAAAAGTATGAATAAACAAGATTTTATATGTTTTTATAGCAGCCACGATTCTTCAGTTTAAGTAGTAGCATCGGCCACCATGCGTTATCAAAGGCCCTGGAAATATCTAAAAAGATTCCAACCACGTACTTGTGTTCCGAGTTATTAACAATTTTTCTAACAGAAAGTGCCGCGTCTACGGTAGATTTTCCCACGGTGAAACCGAATTGGTTGTTATGAAACTTTGGCCCGTCTGGCAACAAACGTGGAACGATAAGGCGCTCCAGGAGTTTTCCCAAAGATGGCAGTAGGGTTATGGGCCTGTACGACTTAGGGTCGTCCGGTGGCTTATCACCACTTTTTGGAATTATTCGTATAAAGCCACGTCGCCATACGCGAGGGAAAACGCCGTCCGCAATACATCGGTTGAAAACAGATAGAATGGCGTCGCCCGCTGTTTTACACGCTTCTATTATCATCCGATTAGATATTTTATCTTCACCTGATGTTAAGAGGCAGTTTCCTGACAACATTAATTAATTCGTACATGGATGGAAGGTCTGACGCTGGTGATTCAGGTGGCACAGCAGCCCACGCTCTGATCTGTTGATGGTAGTCATTGTCATTTACCGGCGAATCATCAGGTATCAAACTATTTAATAGAACTTCGGTTGTTTCCTTAATACCGGTGGTGTGTTTATTATTTACTTTAATGTTCTGGACAAACGCCAGGTCGACTGATCGATTAGCTTTGAATTCGTGATACAAAGGAGACCACGGACCTTCTTTATCTAATTTGTCCCTTGGAATTTTTCACCGATGCTCTGTAGCGGGACTTGGCAACTCTAAACGCATTTAAAGCAAAGTTGAGTGGGTCTCCGGTGACCTTTTGTTTTTTAAGCTTGTTTAAATGCCTACGCGCTCGGCGATAGCTTTTACGTTGTTCAATTAAGTAGTCACACCACCAATCACATCTATGGATGTTGGTCATAGATGCGCGACCAATGGCGATGTCAGCACAGTAAGTGAAGGTGTCTGACATAATTTCAGCACTTTCTTCATTTATGTAGGTATGAAGAAATATAGGTTCCTATGTAATTCCTTATTGTATTGGTTTGGTCCGCAAAGATGACGACCATGTAAAATACTCAAGTAAACCCCTTGTTTCACTGTATCCAGCCCATTTCGTAACTTTCCCATTTCGACAACTAAACATAATAGCATCACAAGAGTCCCATTTCGTAACTATTTTGATCTTCAGACATTGAATCCCATTTCGTAACTATTTTGAACTACATAATATTTAATCCCATTTCGTAAACTTTTTGTTCGGCAAGTACAGTTAGCACTCAGGAGAACTACTAAGAAAAATCACAATTACTGTTCGGTATGTGTACGCATTTCATTTGTTTTGATCTGATTATTCGTGTCGATTTCAAGCAAATTTGCCTCGGTTGTTTAATTAGACAACCATTCAAATAAAGAGGGCTATGCGGGCTATGCCATACTGCTGTTTAAAAATAATAACTAAAATAATAACAGTGACAGCAAGTCTATCTCATTATTTACACAAGAAAGTAGTTCGACCCGAACTTGAGACAGAAACTTTCAGACAACAGTCAGCTGAAACTTACTTTCAGTTTTGTTACAAATAATAGAAAGGTTTGCTCTGTTAGTGGTGAAGTTCCATAACTAAATAATTTATTATTGTCAGCATTTTTGGCTTTCTTGCCTGTATACCGACTATCTCTATTATTTGCAGGACTTGTATTTTGGTTCTTATACATTTTAATATGTTAAATAGATTGAAACAGGGACAGACCAAATGAAGTATGATGGATAGTGTGAAAGATAATTATGACCAGAAGGACGGTTAATGCTTATGTAGTTCATACCTTTAAGGAAGAAGAGACCATGATACACTGACTCCAAATAAAATGACATAACCTAGAGGATGATGATTGTGTTGACGCACAAACCACCAAATTGAAATTATTCAGCGGTAATTAAAAAAAAACATCAGATGTTCTATACATTCTGTTTAGGTATTGCACTTTTGTAGAAAACAGATTTTTTTTCGACGGAAAATATCTATATGTGCACTCCAGTCTTGACAATACTTACTTGTAACTTTCTACTTGTTTCCAGTCCTGGGCACGGTGTCAACAGACATGGCGGGCGAGTGCGACATGGCCAGCTTCTACACCGAGCTGGGCTGCACGCCGGTGGCTAGGGAAGACGGAGGACTGTGTCCTGAAGCCTTCACGTGTCCTGATCTACATCCTGACCCTACACAGTGTTACTATAAGTAAGTATGGTAAAGAGTGTTTTAGGTTTCCGCACTCGAGGGGTTTAACCAACGGGGTCCTATTACTAAGCCTCCGCTGTCCGTCCGTCTGTCTGTCAGCGGGCTGTATCTCATGATCCGTAATATGTAGACAGTTGAAATTTTCAGAATGTGTATTTGTGTTCCCGCCTATTACAACAAATAATAAAAATGTTATTAAAAATTACTAATACTACGATGGTACGGAACCCTTCATGCACAAGTCCGACTTGCACTTGGCAGGCTTTTTTTCAATAAGTCAATAATAGGAGCGGTCTGACGAAAGTATTTCACTTTACCTTAGCAATAAGTTACCTGTGATAAGAAAGTACTAACTAAAAATGGCAACAACATCTCCTGAATATATTTTAAAATCGTCAACAAAGACAAACTATTTGTTTTACAAAGTCCTTGCTCACGTTAACGGAAAACTGCCACTTTTGAGTCATCAACCCAAACAGCCATAGGACGTCAAAAAATTCAAACAGTTACACTAAAAATAATAAAAGAGTAAATAAGCACCCACCCAAGTGGTGACCTCGTGGATTACCCAGAAGCACCCAGCAGTTAAAATGACAAAAAGACGGTGACCTCTCGCACGGCCGTCGCGTCGTCGCCGTCGGCGTCTGCGCAGGGAAACACCGCGACCTTGCGCTTGATATGATGACAGTTTAGATATGCTGATATAATTTAATAGATAATGGTGTCAATTCTGTTGTGCACAAACTAAACTTAATTTAGGCTATCTTATGTCATTCTTATGATATTAAGGTTAACTCCGTAACTGGTAGGACAAATGTGCGTTGCCTATTTTTTTCCTGTTGAATAATTTTGTGACAAAGACCGCATCCTAGTTAGACTGCAAGAAAGTCAATCAATTTCCATGATTCCAAGAAACTACAAAACAGACCTACAGAAAATACAAACTGACGCTATATTTAAATTACATAACTATGCATGCATGCATGCAGGAGTTCAAAGTCTTAGGAAAGGCCTTTCATGGCACTACATGTTGATTCCAAGTTAGGGTATAGCGTGTTCTAAGCTTCCAATTAATGAATTTGAAGAATAAGTATCTTTTCTAGATGACATAATTGCATTGTCCCAATGGTGTCATACTCCCATTTACCCCAAAGGTTGACTGGTAGAGAATGCCTTGTAGCATTAAGTCTGCATATGTACCACTCCTGTAATTGAAGTTTAAAAAAATTCATCATCATCATCATCAGCCTATTAATGTTCCCACTGCTGGGACACATGCCCCCTCTCTATGAGGGAATGGGCTATAATCCACCACGTGGGCCCAGTGCGGATTGGTTTCCGATTTTTTAGTTCTAGGACATGCCGGTTTCCTCACGTTGTTTTCCTTTGAGAGCAGCGGTGATGAAATAAATTACACAAATTAATGCGCCTGGCTGGGTTCGAACCCACGACTTACTGTTCGTAAGTCGGGGCCGCCACCACTGGGCCACCGCTGCTCTACTACTTAAAAAAAATATATATATATAAATAATTCCCGGTATTCAACTAAAATAGCTTTCGTTCAGAAAAAAGCGGAAAGTAGGTACCTAAATCAGACTCATATTCGCTAGGTTGATGAAACAATGTCTATATTTATAATTATTCTCATCAACTTTCGTAGTAAATAAAGTTGTGTGTTTACCCAATTTATAAGCCTAAGCTTCTTCACTTTTAATTAGCTGTGTAAACCGATCGACCAACTTTATGGGCCTGTTAATTAAACAACTTTATCGGAAGAACTTTCCAGTACTTTTGGGTGCTTTCGATTTATTTAATAGGTATCATAATTAAGGATTTGTACAACCTTTTATTAAGTAGAAAGTGCCTATTCTAAGCGCGCTTACTTTAATTACCTTAGTGAGAATGAAAGGGCTCAATAGGTGCATCTAATTAGAAATTTAGGTACTATACGATATACTATAAGGTATGATATGTTCGCATAACTCGTCAAAATGTATGGAACAGCTGTTTTTTTTTAGCGATGCGGTGTTTTGTCCCAGAGTAAAAGTTGTTCATAATGATGAGTACAATGAACCCTTTTAAGAGATTTCGTGTATGAATAGATACACCTTCCTTATATAGGTAGGTAGGTGTGTACATGAGATTCATCAGCTACTTTTGCAGCTATTTTCATGCTTCCATAAAATAATCTGCGGAACAATGTCTGGTAAACGGCCAAGAGTCCTCGAGATATTTTTTTCTTCCATGCCAACACTGCCAATAACAGGAGCGGTTGATAATTAGGATAAAAAATATTAACTTTATTTTGTAAGTATCTAGGAGTGAAAATTATGACCGCGATGTTTACGAGGAGCCGGATTTAACTTTGCTTTTAACAGTAAATTCAATTTACCAACGACCCTTTGTAAATTGTATGCTTTAATTAATAAGAGAGCAGTGTAACTTGTTTATTTATTTATTATTTATATTATTAACACATTAATTCTATAATAGAAATAAAAATATTTACAAATATCAAAAAGGGGTTACAGGGCGTCGAAAAATTCGTCCACATCGCTGTCAACAGGAAAAGTGGCCAGAAGGCTGGCAGCATTGCCACGTTGGATGGCAATGCTGATTCTTTGGCCAAAAATAGGCCCGCCCTCTGGTCACGTGAAGAGTCGACCAACCGTTTGGCGATTTCCCGAAATACTAGGTGGGCACTCGGACCCCATGGCCCTAGTATTTCAACCCCAAACGGCTCAAACACATAATTACCAATTTAATTATAGTATTTGCGCCGTTTGAGGTTTTCAGCACCTGCAGCAGCCATCCCAGCGCAGCACACTGTGCTAGGAAGATGGGATGGCGCAAGGGTGTCGACGCAAGTTGCGTCCCACACCAAAGGCCTAATTATATTCGGATCATAACACACATAACATCACGCCTGTAATACCTGGAAGGTTAGACAGAGGTATACCTAACTGTACCTACACCACCATTTCGCCAGTTATGTTATGTTATAATATTGTAGATAAAGAGATTCAATAACAACATGTACCGATATAGAACTTGCTACTAATACCTAATCTTAACTTAGATTACTTCTCTTGTTTGTTTAAGCAAGTATGTACAACAATTGTAAAGTCTCTCAGTCTTCATTATGCTTTGTTGAGTCAATTAAACAACAAAAATGACCACTTTATCTTCTCAAAAATTTCAAACCATCAGAAACCTAATACTTAAAGGGTGCCAAACCAATCAACAATCTAGTCTACAATAACAAATTCCATCGTAACATTACCATCTAAATAATACCCAATATAATTGTCTATTCCAGAGGCGTCTCCTACGGTGACAAAGCCCCCATACCACAGTCATTAATCAGCAACCCGTGTTCGCAAGCCTGCAGCTGCAACGTGTTTGCCGGGGAGCCGCAGTTCAATTGCGCGGCCGTCGACTGCGTAGAGATCTTCGACTCTGACAGGGAGCAGCAATGCATCAACACCTATGAGGTTGATTCGTGTTGCGGCACTGGGACTGTTTGTGGTAAGTGGTTATAGTGTTTTAGAATGTTGTTTAAAGTAATGGATGCAGGTGTGACTGAAATTGTAAGGAGTAGATGAGAAATGAGGCGTTTTAGTCTTTATGGCGGAAGAGTCTTGTATAGGCCAGCACATCAAGCTTACCGTAACTGTAAATTTTTCTCAATCAACCTTAAACTTAATGCTTTAGCGATAAAGTTGAAAATCTATTAAACAAATCTGACAGATTGTAGTAGCTTGAATCTTGATGTGCTGGCGTCTGTACGTTAGGTTACTTAATGAGTTTTACACTAAAGCCCGGTTTCTACCAAAGCGGAGAGGAGCGGAGCGGAAAGGAGATGTGCAAGATTCGACCAATCACAGGAAAGACGACGGACGCGGTGTATACTTCAACCAATATGATTGGTCGGTTTCCGGATGCAGACCTGTCTGACCTCCACAACCTAGTTAGTACTGGGTAATACGATACTTACCCCTTAGTAAGACTTTTGTCTGACAGCCAAGGGCTTAACGTGCTTTCGAAGAAACTCGCTATGGAAAGAGTTCACCTATCCATAGACCAACCTAGGCAAGCGCGGCTTAAACTAAAGATTGACCCGAGCGGCTGTTATTATTTAGCCACGAGCTCCTCAATCATGTTTCAAATGTTAAGCGTTAAAATGCATTTAATGAGTCGCGATGCAAGGCGGTCATAAAATATATCAAATTGTTAGACATATATCTTTAAATTGTTTACACTGATAGGTATCTTGTGCACTATATCTAGGCTTATATTGAAGCAAAAAATACAAATTTGTGGAAACAAATTCAGTATAAGCCTCCAAAAATTGCTGTTTTGCACAGATTTTACCTCAACTTTGGCCGTTCATAACGTACTCATAAATTGTAAAAGTAAAGAAAATATCCCGATAGAAGCCTTGCAAATGTAGTGGAGATTCTAAATGACAAATATTAATTTCAAAAACTTCTAAGACTTATTCAAAAACACGTATTTCCTGGAACAAGTTTTATAAATTTTCGAACACTATTTTGCGTTCAATGTCCTCGCGTTAGGCGGTATGAGGTACGCGGGTGACGAGCAGTGCGGGGTCGGGGCTAGGTAAGACAGGGGATTTAAAAGAATACCACCGCTGTGGCTCTGGATGAAAGAACAAGCTTTTCGATCATGCTCGCGTTGACGATAGGCGAGCCGGGAAGGGCCCTCTTAAACTACGTCCATATTCAACTAATAATTTATGACACTCGACACAATAAAAACATCCGCTGGTTTCCCATAACGAGCTAACGAATACATTAACACCCAATCTATGGCCTCTGCCAAAGGAAAACGGTCTCCAAACATCTACAACTTAACTTATGAGTTCATCAAATTTAATTAGATTTTAATAAACATTAAACTATGCACCTGCTCCGTCAAAATAAATCTATGGCTTGTTAATAAGACTTATTTTTAGATGACACACTCTTTAATGGCGTTAACAGTATGGCAGACAATAGGGGTCTCCTTATAAGCGGTCGTAAAGATCGGCGCAATAGCAGGATTACTGTCAACGATCTATTGTCAACTGATAATAATGATGGAATTCACATCCAGGTAGTTGGTGCTATTAAATTAACACAACACGATGAGGATGAACTAGTAAAATATTCTTGATAACATAACATAACATCACGCCTGTAATCCTCGAAGGGTTAGGCGTATAATAATAAAAATATATCATTTAATGCAGGTAACAAAAGACCCATAGGTATCATATATACCTTACAGACTAACATACATATTTATAAAAACCACAAAAACCTAATTAAACTATTGAACACGAAGAGACGACGAGAGATACCGATACATCCACACTTATGTTCAAGTCCCATGTGTGCCTTTTGCCATTAACCGGGCACAAATCCAGACTCCGTGGCTGCTACTGAGAAATTTCTGATGGAAAAACCCAATGACACTTTGCCCGACCTGGGAATCGAACCCAAGACCTTGTGCTCAGCTGTCGCGCTTGCGACCACCAGAACAATGAGGCAGGCATATTCTTGTTAGTACCTAGTTATCGTAATAGCTATCCAACCTTTTTTTTTTTCGGATGGGGAATCATCATCAAATGACTCCTCCCGCTCTGGGTGGAGCAGGAGGGAGTGTCACTTGTGTTCTCTTTTTGTATCTCTTCCGAACAGTCTCGCAACCCCGGCAGGATAGTTATCCTACTTTATGAATAGACAACGTTACTGCCTATAAAGTGCTAGGTCTCTATGCATGTGGAAGGATACAAGAGTGCCTTTAGTATCTCGAAAATGAGCCATAACATACACAAATATCCTTTATAAGTGACAAAGCATTTTTGTGTATTCATTCCCTAAATGGGATATGAAAGTTATGAAGGAATTTCGTCATTTTTGACGAATATGACTTCAAGTAATTATTAAGACTCGCAACGTCTTTCTGTCAGTCTATTGATAAACTTATTTCGAGCTACTTATTTTGTGATTTTTATAAGCTCATACTGCGTGGTAATTCCAGTCAGCAATATGAGCTTTGCATTCAAAGAGTGATAACTTTAAATGTTAATGGATGGAGAGGGAGAGGAAGATTAAATAGAAGATGGATGGATTGTGTGAGGAATGATATGAAAGGAAAAAACATAAATGATAGCGTGTCGATTGACAGGAGAGAATGGAAGAAAAAAACGGTCAGGAAGATGATGAACGCCACCAAAAAAATAACTTCTGTGTCTTCTTCAATGTATCGTTGCATCATTGCATCATTTGATACAAAATGATTATACTCATAAAAGGACCAATATCGATGATAGCAGCTTTACCAACCAGTCCACCTTGACTGTGGTCGTGACTCGCCCAGTCGTGCGTTGTTTATATAAATATTTATTGTTTACATTCATATTTATTTAAAAACACATTGAGTTTTGTTTGCGAAACTCAGCTAAACAAATTGCAACTTTTAAGGCAATGTGCCAATGGCATGTAATATTAAAAACGACCCTAGAGGTCGTTTTGTGAATATTTTTGGCAGCAATTACAGCATAGTTTTTTTTTATTTGATGTGGATTTTTTTGTTAAGTAGTTTCTCAATCGACGATAATAGTGGAACTACATTAGTAATTCATTTTCACTGGACTAGATTCGTGAAATAGCAATTTTCCTCGCGTAGTTTGGTTCGTAGTAAATGGCCTATAGTTCTGATTGCCAATTAACAATTAATTTATATTTTCTAGGCAAAGACGCAATAGCTGAACTTGCTACCTGCGAAGTCGATGGCCAGACTTACCGTGAAGGTCAGACCTACCAACCCAAGAACACGCGTAAGACCTGTGTCTGTAAAAAAAACTTCAACGAGACTGACAATGCTGCCAACTGCAGGGACATCAACTGCGGTATAGAGATACACTACCAGAATGATTTGCTGCAGAACTGTGCGCCCGTGTTCCCGGGGAATATGCGCGGATGTCCTATTGGATTCGAGTGCCGTAAGTTTTGATTCTACTGATTTGTTGACAATTAGCTAGAAATGCATGGGATAATCTATGTTGGGATGAAAGGTTGGATCTTGAGCTGCAACTCACAACAGATTTTTGTTTTGCAGTTTGAAAATTCTTTAAACAAACGCATGTGGCTGTAGAGATTGACATCTTTGGTAAAGTGATCAGTTTACGTAGCGCTTTCATCCGTTGTTGTTAGACCGTGGTTATACTAGAGTTATATGTTTAACTAACCTATGCAGTTTATAAAGTAGAGGTGTTTTTTTTTTTTACTTAATTGCAAGCGCTACTGGTAAATTGGGCTAAAGTTGGCAATGTAGTATTTTGATCCCTTTAACTTGTACTGCGGATCTAACAGTAGTTTATCAATTCAATACATTTTTAACCCCCGATCAAAAATGAGGGGTGTTTTTAATTTTTTCACTATCGTGGTCGTTGATGAAATATCACTAGGCTTTCAGGACATCATCATAAAACTTAATTAACTGGTTTTTTTTTATCTTCAGCAACAAACAAGACCAAAGTAGTCCGTGGTCTGAACATCCGTAACCTTACGGATTCCTGCGTCTTCGGGAACTCGACGCTCATTGTCGGCGACGAACTATCCGTCGAAGACAATTGTACCAAGTGCACCTGCAATGTACCACCGTTCGTGACCTGCATGAGGAAGAATACCTGTGATTCTACTGTTCAGTAAGAGTTTGATTGAAAGTTGGGGGGATGGTGGAACTGTAAAAACAAAATAAAATAAAAATAGCCTTTATTTACTACAACTTACTTACAAACAGACTTACATGTATAATTATGTGTGTATAAAGGGTGTAAAAAACCTCTTAACGAAGCCGAAAGGCACTTGTTCTCCCCGTCATTGCGATCATTTTTTTGTTCTACACCATACCTTGGAACCTTCTAGTTACGGAGATATTGGGGGTCAAAGTTCCAATTTTTTTTTTTTTTTTTAATATAAGTTTTTAATGTAAGATTTTTACTTTAAACTCCTCCACGACCGTACTATTCAATCCATCCATCAGCCCAATGTTTTGAGTGCCTTACCTACAAAACGACTTTTTTTTGGGGTGACAAATCATGTCACCCCAAAAAAAAGTCGTTTCCCAGCAATAATTTATGCGTAAAGTTACTTAGTTTGATGTACAGAATGCTTGGTTGACGGCTTCGTGATGAGGTTGTTTACACCCTGTATGTATTTGAATTAATTTATATTAGTAGGTAGTAGTCGCCACCGCGGCGCGGCGTATGCCTTTTATTTCCAAAACCTTCCCATAGGTTCTGTAATAAGATGAAAAAGGTGGCAAAAAAGTTTTTGGTGGTACTTAACTAATAGAGCAAAATCCCAGGGCCGCCAGATATACACAGACATATTTTCTGTTACCAGGTACCTATGCATAAGTTAATTAACGAACACTACTCAATGTCACACATTTTGTTCATCAGAAATAAGTAACCTCTGGCGGCGCTGAGATTTTGGGCCATACAAAATTGTTCAATGAAAATGTTATTGAGTAAAGTTATTTCTGTTTTTGTTGTTGAGATTGTTTTGATACAATGTGTTATACAAGGATGAAACTCGATTTAAGACTTACGGATTCGTTTGAAATCTGTTAGATTGAGCCGAGATTCATGCTCTATGTGTGAAGTAGCGACTAGCGTTGTGTAAGAGATTTTTGTTTTAATTAAACGTAAAAGTTCTGAGTTTGTAAGGCACTAGTTAGCGGGAAAATTATGTTCGTAGAAAATAAACACATTTTTATAAAAAATATATCATTGATTTATTTTATTGTTTCATAAATTGCTTATTGGTAAGAATATTTATTTAATTTGTAATTAAGTAGTTGCTTAATTTAACTTAGATCTACCTTAAAATCGAATATAGGAATCACATGACATTGACTTAAAAATAAGGATATTTACATTATGTACACGTACACAGCCTAAGAGGACCTTTGTAAACTAAATTATAATTATTTATATAATTAAACTATGTTGTGACGACCTAAGAATACTTATTTTTAAGTACTTAATAATAAAATAAAATCTTATCTTATTTATATTGAATCACATTATAGGAAAGATTATTAAAGTACTTATTACATTTTTTATTTTAACGTGTTTATTTTTCTATACTACAGTGATAGGTACATTGTTGGCTTTACATAGTTATAATAATATAAATGCTTTTTATGGCAGTTTTCTTAACTAAATTGCAAAAAATTAATTATTTATACCTAACAAAGAGAATATTAAAAGTATAAATTGCGATGTTTTTGAGATCCTAAACGTAAATAATAAGTGATAAGTAGGTATATAAATGCAAGGGGGCAGTAAAATTAATTCAATAGCATTGGTAGATGTGTTTTTTTTTGTCATTAACCTCATGAATCCACTGAAAGTTTATAACAGTGTAGTCAATTTGTACTCTTTACTAATTATTTGAATAGCTGTTGCTATTTCGATCAACAGCTAACAAAAGTTTTAGCAGTTAGTTTACTTACCCGAGATTTGATAAAACTTTCAGTAGATACATGGATCTTCCGATTCTTTTTCTGAATTCCATTCCAATTAAACTAGCAGGTGTCGCCATTTTTCTCGAGGTTCGTCGTAGTTTTCGCGCCGTTTAGCTAAAGCAAGCCAAACCAAGTTCAACCCTGAACATCTGGTTTGGTCTACCTACATCCCTGACGGCAACGTCCAGGAGTGGAAGACGCCCTGGCTTGTCTGTCTGGTACTCAACGATGGTGCGCGCCCAGCTTGAACTCTTGTGCTGTGGACCAAGTTATCATTTACATAATTATATTGTTTCCTTCCTTCTGAGAGGTGACTCGATGGAACTACTTAAACTTAAAATCCGTGGTTGATTATTGATTTTTTTAGATGCTTAAGTCCTTTTTATCGGGTGTTATCAATTTGCCGAAATTAACTGGTTGTCGGTGCAAAGACGGCTGTAATGTTCAAAGACTGCAGACCCGGTCCTGTGGTATAATTAAGTACCTGTATGGCACTACAAGAGTAACAAACAATTTGGCATTGTAGAACGTTGTCTCTGCCACTCATAGCCATGGTGATAATAAGAACTAACTCATTTGTGTCATTTACACCCGAGTAAGTAACTTCTGTGACTATAAGGCCGTGTTCACACCAAACGTTTAATGGTTAACTGTGAGCATCAAGTTTAGAATCTATACAAAACACAACAACTGGAAACGATTAACTATCACAAAATTCGACATAAGATCAACTGACCTGACATTCATCCAACACCGCCTTATACCTGAGCCTGTTGTTAGCTTTAGGCAAGATCTCAGCGTCATTGTAGGCCAACAACTTGATGCCGCGTCTGTAGTTGTTGGTTGTTGGGTCGTAGTGACCAATCGTGTTGCGGCAGTGGAGGGTTACATTCTGGACAGCCTTAGTTGACATCAGCTGCAGGTATGTCAGTTGGGTATGGTCTGCCTTGTATGTGATCTGCAAATGGAAAAAGAGGTTTGGTTTCGTTTCTATTTTGGGAATTGCAAAACCAATCAAAAGTTATGTCGACTTGGAGTAAGGTTGTATCAATGATTATGAACTTACTTATGAAAAAACTAGCCTGCTTTCATGAAATAACAAAAATTACTCAACAGTTTACAGTAGATGTGTAGGCACCAAAAGAAAATGGGCAAAAAGATATGGAAGTTGGTCCCTATTGGCCAAGATGACCCAGTGGTCAACAAGACACGGTGGTCAGACAGTTCGAACTGATCAATGTAGTTCTTTAGACAAAATAATCGCCACGAAGGCCCACACAGTTTGGTTGCTGTCTTTGAATTTTTGGATAAAGGACATGTTAGTTTCGATAACAAAAACTCACAGTGAATCCATCATCCATCTCGCTCAACCAGGGCTCGTGCTCCTCGCCATTATACGAGATGTCCTGTGACGTCATCGGCTTGGGGAAGACGCAGCTGCTGCCGGTCTCCATCTCGCAGTGCACTACGATGGCGTCGTTGATGTTGCCGCCGTTCGGGTCGATCCAGTATTGTCCTGTGAATTTGACAGAAGTTTAGTTTGTAAGTTGTACTTTGGTCTAAATTTAGTTCTGAGACATCAGTGAATCAAACTAAGAGTAAGAATTCTGGAGAATTCTGCGCTCTTAACAAATGGTAGCTGGAAGCTGAACCAACGTCGGGTTCTATTCAAGAGTCCGACGTGACCGCCATTCTCTCCAGACGGCAGACAGAGAGGAAGAAACCCATTTTTACTCCATTGGCCTTTTTCGGGTTATTCTACTTCTTGGCTTCAAGTGAGAGTCAAAAACTATAAATAGAAGGTTTACCAGCGAGTGAAAACTTCAAAATTGGAGGCAATCCGGATTATTTCCGACCAGCTTAGAATGGAAGACAAGCTTTAATTTTGCCATGGCAAGCAACAAAAAAAAATAGAAGAAAGAGAGATTTAAAAAGATTAATTCTCTTACCGCTTTCAAACTCAGGATGGTGGTACTTGATGTCCCCGCAGGTCTTAGCTGGTGCTTCCTTGGACCCGTCTGGTTTGAGGAACTTGTCAAGAGACACCTTGAGCCGTTCGTAAGCCTTCATCACAACCTCCTTGCGTTCAGCTGCTGTCATATCCTCCTTGAAGAACCGAGGTGGCAGAGAGTTGGGGTCGTCGCCTAGGGGATCTGGGCCTTTCACTGAACCTGTTACAGGAAACATCATTTAATAAATCAAATCATTTATTTCTTTGTAAACATAGCAAGCATCTACTACGCTAGGATAAGCGAGAATATGTGTGAGGATCAATACAGAGGGATGCGAGTGAAACTAACCAATCGCTTTTTATACACCGCTTGAGCCAAGGTATTGGTTAGTTTAACCCACATGGCTCGCTGCATGTGCTCGCACATCTCTGTTGAAGAATCAGCCTTAACTCTTTGTATTTGCTTTTGCTTTTATCCCAAGATTTATTTAACGTTTAAAATTCCAAACAATTTGACTAAACTTCTTTACTCACCTTGTTGTAACATGGCAGCTAAAGCAGCAGCGTCATAAGCCAGGCCCTCTCCAGGCGGGCCGGGGGGTCCAGCTGGACCCGCAGGTCCAGGGCTTCCGTGTCTACCGGCTTCACCAGGAGGTCCACGGCCTCCGGGCACTCCTGGAGGTCCTTGCATACCAGGGTTTCCGTCGCGGCCAGGGGTTCCTATAGAAATAATGAAAATAAATTTATTTGATCCAGGTTATGGCACCCAATGCACACACAAGAAAAAAGTTATTTGTAACAGTTGTTTACCAAACGTGGATACTTTCAACAGACAAACATTTAATTTAAGAATCTGAATTAACTGATATAGTTAGTTACCTCGTTGTCCGACATCTCCATCCTTTCCAGGTGGTCCCTGTTGTCCTGGTAAGCCTCGTTCACCAGTTCTTCCTGGAGCGCCAAGCATTCCGGGAAGACCTGGTAAGCCAGCGTGGCCCTTAGCTCCATCTGCACCAGCCTCGCCTCGTTCTCCCTTGGTTCCGTCAAGACCAGATGGTCCCATTTTACCCGGAGGTCCTTGTGGTCCATCCACTCCAGGTGGGCCGCTTTCACCTCTGGGTCCTCGTTCGCCAGTGGGTCCTGAAGGTCCTGATGGGCCTGGTGGTCCCTGATAAAAGAGGTTCAATTAGATTTCTGATAAACATATGTATATATATTCTATATTTATTTTATATTTTCTGATATATCAACAAATTATGCAGTTTTGCCAAGCTTTACGTGCAAACAGTGCAAAAAGAAAGCTGCGGCTTACAAATATGCTTTAAACATACTAGTAACTGTAAAATCTAAGACGTGACCGTAATTACTTGTAATCCCGGTGGTCCACCAGGTCCCGACTGGCCCGGAGGTCCAAGTGGTCCCTTGTCACCAGGTCTTCCAGAGATACCCGGTTGGCCTTGCTTGCCCGGTCGTCCCTCTGGGCCTGGCTCTCCCATCGGTCCAGCTGGTCCTTGCAGACCCGGAGTTCCTGATTGTCCTGGGGCACCATCTGCACCTGTTTTGCCTGGTGCACCACTTTCACCCTGAAAATAGACAGGTTTTTAATCGTTACATAACAAAATGCATGACTACTGAACGATTGTTGTTTAAATTGGCCCATAACGAAATCAGCGAAGAAGTGGCCTTGATAATTATTTCAATTAATTTATATGATTACATCTGAATGATTAATACCTGAGCGCCTCGAAGTCCTTGCGGTCCAGGTGGGCCTACAATTCCAGGTAATCCAACTGGTCCTCTCTCACCAGCCGCTCCGGGTTGACCACTCGGTCCTTGCAAACCTGGTTCACCTTCACTGCCTCTTTCACCCTTTGGTCCCTCAGACCCCTGAGGGCCTGTCAGGCCCATCGGTCCAGGGGCGCCGGGCCTGCCTGAGTCCCCTGTTGATCCTTTGCCACCAGGGATACCGGGGGCACCTGCTGGGCCTGTGCTTCCTTGTGGACCCTGAACACAAAGACAACAAGGATTTAAAAAGGATATACACATAGTTGGAAGGACATACACAGAGTTGACTTAGTTCAGTACCATTCTCAATATTCAGTATACTTACGGGTGGACCCAAATCTCCAGGTCTTCCGGGTAAACCACCGTGTCCCGTTTCTCCTTTCGGTCCATGATCTCCGCGAGCACCCTTGGCTCCAGCTAACCCTGGCAGACCACGTGGGCCAGATTCACCGGGCACACCTGACCAAGAATAATGAAACATTAGAATCGCCTTTTGATTATGTCAATAACTTTGCTGTGAGCGAGTGCATGATAATTTAGCTCTGATGAATTGGCTCACAGATGACATGGCTATGATGGAGGTACGTGACTTCTGAGATGACACCATCCTTAAAGTGGAACAGAAATGTTTATTTGGCACAAGTACCTTATGCAAGAAACATTAGCCTATATTTATTTTTTTGTAAAAAATTGTTGTTTGCCAAAAAAATATTGACGAATAGTTATAGATTGAATTACCTGGGCTTCCCGTATTTCCTTGTTGTCCTTTCGATCCAGCGTATCCTCGTTCGCCCTTCAGACCAGGCATGCCAGTAAGGCCAGGTGGGCCAGAAAGACCAGGTGAGCCCTGTGGTCCAGGCTGCCCTCGTTCCCCTGGGGAGCCCGGGGCTCCTAATTCTCCAGGAATACCAGGCGCTCCCGGTTCTCCTCTCTCAGCGGGTTCTCCAGCTGGACCGACGGGACCAATTGGACCCTGGGGACCTTGTTCTCCTTGGCGACCTGTAGTAACACATATTTCAATTAATTCGTTGGCCGTCTTTTGAGCTTTTTTCAAATATTGATTACACACAGAAAATTAGCAAAAAAAAAACAGTCAGTTAGTCTTTGGGGACTGCCGATAGAAGTGAGAACTAAGTAACTTGTGAATTGTATCGTCGAGCTGTGTATGCTTTTTTTTTTTAATTTTTTGTTAATTTTCAAAAATTTTCACCTCCCCCGGTCGTAGCACTGCTACGGGTCGTGCACCGCGCACGAATAAGTGGTGCTACGCCGTAGCGGATTGGCTACGAAAAGCGTACATGATGGTCACGCGAGTTCCATGATTTTTGTTCACCCAAAAATTGCTCAACAAGCCTAAAGAAGTTTTCACTTCAAAAATAACAAGTTAATCTTTTAAAAGTCGGAGAGTTTTTTTTGCTTATTTCTTATTGAAAATATATTCGAGCAACATTACCTGGAGATCCATCATTTCCGGGCGGACCCGCAGAGCCTCTCTCGCCTTTCTCTCCCGGTGTACCAGTAAGTCCTCGCTGTCCAGGCATACCCATCGCTCCTGGGGAACCTGGGTGACCTTTAGCACCGCGGAGACCTTCGGGACCCTAAGAAATATATATATATGTATAAAAGTAAAATAAGTTGTTACATGGAAATATCTAAGATGAAGCTAAGAACTTGATTTAAAACCTTCATACGACAAAATCGTTTTTACTACTCTTAATAATAAAACCTTTAATTTTCTACTACACATGTTTACTCTTTGTTCTAAATCTTATGGCTGGACTCACACATTCTGAATTCCTCTCTGAATTCAGAGTTCAATTTCATTCCCACACACATTCTGAATGAGAGAGGAATTCAGAATGTGTGAGTCCAGCCTTAAAGTGGTATACCTACTCATCATTATAAACAACTTTTACTACGGTAACCCGGGTTTTGGTCACATAATCGTCCAAATCTAGGAAATAGCTGGTTTCCTTTCCGCTTTTTCAGGATTCATCACATAGTAATATGTATTTGTTATTGACGAGTACAGTGACCCCGTAAAAGTTTTAGACTAAAGAAAAAGTAAGGTGGCATATTCTATTGTGTCTTACCGGTGGTCCATCAGATCCCTGAGCGCCAGATTCTCCTTTCTCCCCCGTGCTTCCCGGTTGTCCAGGCTGTCCGCGGTCTCCAGTGAACCCTCTCTCACCGCGTGGTCCCGATGGTCCCGAAGGACCAGCAGGTCCCGCCAGACCTGGCTCTCCTTCCTTGCCTGGCGAACCTGGTAAACCAGCTGCTCCTGGCATACCCTGGGCAAAAGATAAGATAGGTTATAACCCCTCGGAGCTTTAAAACTGTAAAGTGCAAATGGTGCGCCTCAGATTGAAATGGGTGAAAATTTAAATTGAAATTTAAAAAAAAGTATACCATACTTTTAGGGCAAGTAAAAAAGCAAAGTATACGCTAATATTAACAATCCTCTAATTGATAATCCTCTTGAAACCCGTTGCAGAAATACGAAAAGCTTTGAAAGCGATTACCACTGGTCCAGGATTTCAGGTGTGTGAAAAAATAATAATAATATTGTTTCTAATAGATGAATTGGACAGTTGATGACTTTCAGGCTGTAACAAAATACCCCTGGAAAATACTTACAGGGAATCCAGTTGGTCCAGCAGGTCCCGATGGTCCTCTTTCACCCGATGGTCCGGCGATACCCTGAGGTCCTTGAATACCAGTTGCGCCATCACGTCCTGCGTCACCTTTAGGCCCTTGTGGTCCTGCCTGGCCTGGATCACCGTCTTTTCCTGGTTCACCCTATGGGACACGACCAAATTTAGCCATATACCTAGCATAATAAAATTATAAGAAATAAATGAATACAATTTCATAGGTAGTATAGCTACATTACTTACTTGCAATCCCCGTTCTCCTGGACCACCCATTAAACCAGGTGGACCCTGTATACCCTGAGATCCCTGTTCACCAGGCCTACCATCAGCTCCCGGTATACCCCTCTCTCCTTGAGGACCAGTCTTTCCAGGCATTCCAGGTCTTCCGATAGTTCCTCTTGGTCCTTGCAGACCTTGGGATCCTGGCCTACCAGGGTCACCTGTGCTTCCTTTAGACCCAGGTAGACCAACACCTCCCCTTTCTCCAGGTTGGCCTTTAGAGCCTATAGGTCCATCAGAGCCAGGAAGACCTCTCATGCCCATTAATCCTCTCTCGCCTTGGGGTCCAACATTGCCAGCAGGTCCCCTGAGACCCCTCTTTCCACGTTTTCCCTCCGGGCCCATGTTACCGGGTAATCCACGTGGTCCTGGAGCACCAGATTCTCCCCTGATTCCACCGTCACCTTTTTGTCCTCTTTCACCAGGTTGACCCTTTAAAAATTACAGTAGTTTAATGCATAATTATGTTCCATGCTTCTTTAATATAATGAGCAAGCGCATGCTCAATTTTTTTTTTAAGTCAAGATTAACAAATTAATATAAATCCATAACGCATAATATTTATATTCATGTATGGTGTTCTGTGAGAAAAAAAATGAAGAATGTCCACTGTTCCGTGTAAGATTTAATTTACCCATTGAATGTTGTCAACTTAATTTTTTGTTTTCTTTTCTGTTATACCATTTTCATCAAACAACATAAATAAATAAAGAAAGTCAGTATCTTACCGGCATTCCTTTAGAACCTGGCAAGCCTGAATCTCCAGCTACGCCTGGCAATCCTCTAGGTCCAGGGAACCCTTGAGGGCCAGAAGCTCCCGGTTGTCCGTGAACACCTTTCTCACCCGGGATTCCATCACGGCCAGGAATACCAGAGGCTCCAACTTCACCAGGTTGACCGGGACGACCTGCTTCTCCTCGTGGCCCTTGCATTCCTTGACTGCCTTTAGGTCCATAAACACCCTGTTCACCTTTCAAGCCTGGTGCACCTGGGAATCCTGGTGAGCCTGGTTTACCGACGTTGCCCTAATAGAAAAAAGTGATTTTATTAATAGTAACACCAACAAATTATATTTCAATAACTGTGACTGGTTATCTGAAGCTCACGCTTATGAGAAACTGTGAAGTATGTAAAACCAGCTCTTACCATTAATCCTTGAGGACCTGGTGCTCCATCAATACCTCGCACACCAGGAGGCCCGGGAGGACCTTCGCGACCTCTCTCGCCTCTAGCACCAACAGGACCCTAGTCAACAAAAACAATAATAAAGTCACTTAAAAATACCTTCATTTCCGTATGAACTTATCAACAAATTTCATTGACATAATTTATTTTTGCTTCTCTATACCCTACAGTTTACACTAGACAAAAAAAAATAAACCAACAATATTTTCGGTGACTTACGGCTGGTCCAGTAGGTCCCATAGGTCCAATCATTCCAGTCGGCCCCTTTTCACCTGCTAATCCTTGTTCTCCCTTAGAGCCGTCTCTGCCGTCGAAACCTCGATGTCCCTTCAGTCCTTGGATACCGGGTACTCCTGGAGTTCCACGAGGTCCTGTCTGACCAATTGCACCAGAGGGACCAGGTTCGCCATCTTCTCCAGGTGAGCCCTATTAGATTTGAAAACAAAAAACGATTCGCGTCATATACTTTTATTTCAGTATTTTTTCAAGAGTCTGAAGATCGGGAGTACCTTTTTTTTTAATTACTAGCTGCCGTCCCGGCTTCGTCCGGGTGCAATGTAAATACTCGTAATATAAACCTTCTTCTTAAATAACTCTATCTTTTGCTGAAAACTGCATTAAAATGCGTAGCGTAGTTTAAAAGATCTTAGCGTACAGACAGCGGGAGCGACTATATTTTAGACTCGTACTATGTAAAGATTTATCATTTTTATTTACAAAAAATATCTTATTTTTTTAAAGAGCACATTTTCCTATTTGCGTAAACTAGATTGAACCTGTGCTTCAGGCTACAAAATGCATAATACCATTCCTTTTCCTTTGGAGAACTATGACCATTAGTTATTCTTACATCTTTCCCCGGCAGCCCTTGGGGTCCCCGTTCGCCTGCTGGTCCTTGCTGTCCGGGCAGCCCTGGTTCTCCCGGTTCTCCCCTTTGTCCTTGGAAGCCTTGCGGCCCGGGTGGTCCTTGTGGTCCTAAATGGGAAAAAAGGTTATATTCAGAATATTATATTTTAGAAAACAGCGCTGATAATTTTATTATCACGATGTAGCACTGGTATACTTTTATTTCATATGCGACGTTATAGATGGCACCACAAATTTCTTTTTACAATTTGCCATTTTGCTCTTTTTTTATTTTTTTTTTAACTCTTTTGGACCAGAAATCTGTCTTACCGGGAATGCCTCTAACGCCTGGAGTGCCAACTGAAGCTTGCATGTACTGGTAAGGGTCGAAGGGAGGTCCCTTGTCTCCTCCAGCTGAAGCCGCCAGTTGAGCCAAGTATGCATTCACCTGTACAGCACAATATTGTTAAGTTGAGAAAAGAAATAATAGGGTCGTTATTTACTAGTGCAAATTGCTCATTTGTTACAATGTTTTCTCTTTAATTTTAATCGAATCATAAATCTTAAATAAGGCGATTTCAACACGACACCGAGGAGTCCGGCGGCGCGGGCGCGGCGGCGGCGACGGCGAAAGATTTTCGCCGCGCGGTTCGGGCATCAACGGATTTCATACAAACCAATGTGACGTGAGATCCGCTTCACCTATCGGCCGCGCGGTCGAGCAGTGTCGTGTGTGAATCACATTATTTCAACATCGTTAAGAGGCACTGGTAAATTAATTTAATGCTTTGGTTAATAAAACGTTTTGGCGAATAAATTACGTTAGTTAATTAATTGCTTTGCTAATGCTATAGCATAATATAATGAAGCTTTATCTTCTACAGTATTTAATTACACTTATTACATTTGATAGTAGGTAGGTACAATTTTTATCCAATTCTTATCAACATTCTTTACCGCCTTTTCCTACCGCAATCAGAGACCTACACAATATTTCCTGTGTATCTTGGGTGGACCTGCCCTGTTCCTGTTCTACTTATTTATTTAGCAGTATTTTCAGAACACATATCTGCCTACTGTACTACCTAATGGTAGTACAGTAGGCAGAAACCACAGAACGCCAGCTACTACGATTCTTTCGGACTCCTTTGCCTCATCCACGTTCATACATCTGTTTTTACACGCACGCCGGTTGCGAGTACTATCCACACTTACATCAGGTATTTGGCCGGTAGGACCAGGGATTCCCGGTGCCCCTGGTACTCCGTTATACCCAGGTGTGCCCGGTGGGCCGGGCGGGCCCTCATCTCCTGTGGCGCCGGAGACCCCGCGCACTGGTGACAGCGGCTGCGCAGCTACGCCGACGAATACCGGCCGGGTTGAAGCTGTCAAGAAAAGATCATCTTCATCATCTGCCTAATCTTTTCCCATCCACAGACCAACCTAGCAAGCACGGCTTAACCTAAAGATCGACCTTCGATCGAGCGGCTCTTATTATTTAGTCATGGGTCCCTGTCAAAAAAAGATGATATAAGAAATACAAAAATTAAATATACGATAGATTGGGTAAGTGAGAAAATCGTTGTCTACTCTCAATTTCAGTTGCAGACGGTATGTGCAAGTGTCGAACTTAGCAATTATGTCATAGCCTTAACATCACGCTTGTAATCCCCAAAGGGTTAGACAGAGGTGTACCCTAACTGTACACCCACATTTCGCAAATTCACTCTGAGGTTGTAAAACTTTTTTAAAGGAGTGCCGGTGGTGTTAAAATAATACTATTAATGCCTTATCTGCCTAGCCTTTCCCTCTATTCAGACTTTCAAACCACTCAGATGACAGCCGGGACCAACGCTTCAATATGCTTTCCGAGATACGGAGTTAACGCCGCGACAAATTGTCGCGCAGCGGACAGACTTCCGGCGTGATCTCATGGCGACATGGAGAGAGCGACTGTCGCAACCCCGTGCAGAGCACGCCACAATAGCGGCGGTAAGTCCCCTCTTTGAGGAGTGGCTTGAGAGACGCCACGGCGTCCTCACCTTCCGCCTGACGCAGGTCCTCACCGGACACGGTATTTTCGGGAGGTTCCTGCACCGAATCGGGCGGGAGGAAACGCCCGGGTGTTTCCACTGCGAGGATCGACCGGAGGACACGGTGGAGCACACGGTGGAGGTGTGCCCCGCGTGGGCGGAGCACCGCCGTTTTCTCGAAGCGGCGATTGGCGGCGGCGACCTCTCGCGTCCGGCCCTGGTGCAAGCCATGGTCCGGAGCGAGACGGAATGGGACGCCGTCACCTCCTTCTGCGAAGCAGTAATGCTAGAGAAGGAGGTGGCGGAACGTGAGAGGGAGAGAACCTCACAGCGTCCCGGCCGCCGCGGGAGACGCCCCGGGCGTCGGGGGCCACCACGTGGCCCCCGGCCACCGTAGGCGCGGGCCTGTGGACGGTGGGCTATGGGCTAGCTCACCGTCCGTCCGTCTCATGACGACAGGCCGTGTCGACGGCGCGTTCGTGTTCCACGCGTGCCTCAAAGAGAGTCAGCAAAAAGGAAGGTGTCCGAAAGGACCGATGCCTGCCGGGGTTGCGGGACTATTCGAAAGAGATACCGTGGCCCCGGAACACAAAGGGCGATGAAGGAACATGGATGGGTTTTAGTCAGTAAAAGTCTGACACTCCCCCCTGCTCCGCCCAGAGCGGGAGAATTGATGATTTTGATGATTTCCCATCCAAAAAAAAAAAAAAAGATACGGAGTTAACCCTGTATGTAATGGATATATGGTCCCATCCACAGACCGACCTAGGCCAGCGCGGGTTAACTGCAGATCGACCGGGGCGGAAGTGATTCTTTATCCACGAGTATCTTAAAAAAACATAAAACATACCAGGAGTAAGGCAAAAAGTACATGACATACCAGTTGTAGTGCAGCCAGGCACAGTGGAGCAGTTGATTCGCCCTCCGCGGCACGAGCAGAGAGTGCAGTTGTCTGTCTTCCAGTTCTCTCCCTCAGACCACGTGCGACCTATGTCCACACACTTGGGACTGGCTGGAACTGAGCAATAGGAAATATTGAAAGTAAAATATATTTCTGTTCTACACATTCAAGAGGATCGTTTTCTTAAATTCGTTTCGCTACGTATTTCTAATCAAATAGAATCCAATCTGACTTCATAGTTTTTTTTAATTGTATGTATTTGATTAATTTATAAGGAAGGTTACTCAGACTTTTGGTTTTAATCTCCACATGTGGTGTGATGTGGATGTGCTTATATTAACTTATAATGTAAATCGGTGCAAACGTTCATAGAAAAAAATAGTATGATTACGCATATGGCATTCGTGATACAGGTCCTAGTACGAGTGCCAAAGCATTCCTTTGACTCCTAATGCACATTATACTCGACCTTTTTCTAGTAATCAATATTTGATATCGTCATCATCATCTGACTAGCGTTTTCCCAACTATGTTGGGGTCGGCTTCCAGTCTAACCGGATGCATCTGAATTATATTATTATATTTTACATGGAGCGATTCCCTATCTGACTTCCACAGCCCAGTTAGTACTGGGTAATACGATACCCCTTGGTAAGACTGGTTGTCAGAATTTTTGGGCCACTGACTATCTGTAATCAAGATTTTATATATATTTTTTCATAGGTATTACCTCTAGGCGTTGGTCTTCGGTAAGTCGGTGTGTCTGTAACAAAAACCAATATTACCACAAAATCCCACAATATAACAAGCGAAGGACGAGAACACAAAAACTTTATTGAAGAGATAAAGAAACTTCGTTACAAAGAGCGAGGTCGCAAAGCTAAGTAATATAAACTCACTGATGGTTGATCCACGGTAATTACTATTCCTCTCGGTTATTGCTGGAACAAGACAAATTAAGATGTTTCACCGAATATTCTACACATTTTTGTGAAAAGGGAACACAAACTGAAATATTTTGGGAGTATGCGACACTCGACATTATTAAGACGCCCTCTTTAACTTTAAAATACTTGCTACTTGCACTAAACGACACCTTACTTACAAAGTTTAATATCACGCCTGTAATCCCCAAAGGGGTGGGCAGAGGTGCACCTAATAGTACACCCAAATTTCGCCAGATAATAAGTTAAGTCCCAGGGGACGAACCTATTGCCACCAACCGGGCACAAATCCAAACTACATGACTGCTACTGTGAAATTCCTGATGCAAAAAAACCTAAAAACACTTTGCCTGACCTGGGAATCGAGAATCGAATCGAATCGAAACCCAGGACCTCATGTTAGCAGTTGCCCTTGCGTCCACTAGACCAACGAGGCTGTCACCTTAGTTAATGACTATATATTATTGCTCTGAATCGAATTAAGTTTTGAGGTTCTCAAAAAAAAACCGTTATAATTCAACCAGAGAGCGGACTTATTTAGGTATTCATTCTGTGCTGCTTTGGGTTAGTGAAAACGGGCATGAGTGAAGCAAAGTGACAGTAGTGACCTAAAACAGAGTTGCGTTTGAGAAAAATCAAGAAACGATCTACCTCGTTACTTGGTCATAAATACTTCAATTAATGAAATTGAGTTATGGTTTACTCTTTCACTTTAAAATTATTTACAATGCAGCATCTACATCAACAGAACCTTTTTTGCAACGAAATCCTTTTGAAAACCTAAATATTTGACGGAGCCCTAAAATACGTTTGTTGCCTAAAATAATAATAAAAAAAATCAAGAAATGGAATTGACAATGGAATACTACTAAAACTGATTCAAAGCTAGTCTACTAGATTTCGCTGTTATACAATTTACTTGGTTAAAAAATATTATAATTTTAGTGACTGTCGTACATAGTAACTTAAATTACTCTGCAACCTTATTTTTCTTTG
Organism: Xestia sexstrigata; assembly: GCA_941918905.2. Classification (NCBI taxonomy): domain Eukaryota; kingdom Metazoa; phylum Arthropoda; class Insecta; order Lepidoptera; family Noctuidae; genus Xestia; species Xestia sexstrigata. Next base: position 18,658,643 of record OW799208.2, read on the forward strand.
GTATATTTGTAATTATGATCAGTATTTTCGTGGAGCCCACAGAGGCTCCACAGAGCCCTAGGGTTCCGCGGAGCACACTTTGAGTAAGGCTGCACTACATCATCCGTCTAGCCTTTTCCCAAGTACGTTGGGATTGGCTCTCAGTCTAACCAGATGGCCGGCCATCACGGACACTTATTTGTAAACATTTTATAAAAATCTAAACCGGTTTTCTCTTGAAATAGCAGTTTTAACTTTGAGATAAGACCTATTTCGTAGTAGTACCTGTCAATGTTGCTATAGCTATGGCTTCCAAAATACTATGTCCGTGAAAACGTTGAACAATTCACCCGCAGAAAATCACTTTTAAAGCTTGACTCACGCTAGACCGTGTTGGGTCCGAACCGAGTGTCGACCGTGCAATTTTGTATGGACACACTCACGCTTCTGAGCCGCTACCGAGCAACGGACAATGGATTGTGCTACGGCCGACACTCGGCTCGGACCCGGCACGGTCTAGCGTGAGTCATCCTTAAAAGTTGCTGTAAACAGGCGGTCTCGAAAAACAATAATTGATAATACTATATCAAAATAATTGTTTTTTATTTTTTTCATTCTTAAAATCTCAATGCTACATGGACTAACATACCATTTTCGTCGTCGTCGTCGTCGTCCCCAACGGGATTATAGTCGTCATAGTTGATGAGATCCGGGTCCTGCGCCTGAGGCAGCTCCTGCAGGATCTCCTCGCGGATAGGAGCATCAGACAGCTCCTTGCAGGCGGCTGGCAGCACCAGTAGCGCCAACCAAGCAGCGTTCAACCACCGCATGGCTGCCTGGGTCCACAATCAGAACAAGTAAGTATGCTTGTCTCACTTTAATTCAACTCAGGTCAATGCGCATAAACCCACATGGACATAGACCAAAAAAAATATGGATGGGAGGAATGATATGAACAAAAAGGGATTAAATAATAACTGAATTGAAGATCAGGTGTTGAACCGACCCCAAGTGATTTGGGGCAAGGCCATGGAGATGACGATGACTATATGGGCACGAAAAAGTTCCAACCATTTCATTCAGGTGAACGGTTCGAATTTTTCATTTAAAATTTAAAATATTCGGGAAGACACAGCATGGTTACTCTTTTAAATAAAATAAACCATGCAACGTTCATATGAAGGCTCTAGAAGATCTACACAATGTACCGTGTTCAACTGCCCGGTTATTCTGTTGATGAGACTGTAAACGAGATCGAACAAGCTCGTTAAAGAAAATCAAAATAAATTCTAGATCAAATTAATTGATCATACATAAATGTTTGCAGAGCATTTACGCAACAGCCAATTTCAGATACAAAATTCATAATGAGTATGGTCTCAATAAAATTTATATTAGACGCTATTGACTCGAATTCCTAACAATCAAGAGCTCCATCTTGAAAATCTAGTCAACATGCGTACATTAAAATATTCAAACTATAGATCTTCATAAACGGTAATATAAATCAATGTTGACGATACATTAGCGTCACAGATCGTCCAAGGCCATCAAACCAGGGCGTCGACTCGGGTATTTAGCCTCTTCTTCAATCAAGTCGTCTAAACATGTCAGGAGCAAGTAGCGGTTGCTCCAGTAACCTTTCTAACAAACACATCTGTCTGTATGGAGATGACAACCACCAATTGGCAACATATAATAATTAATTTTAGCGACCGAATGCGTGTCTGAAGCAATTTGTTTATTAAACAGAATTGACTATGATTCTACTTTCGTTTATTGAGATTTTGGCAGTTTAATTATTTTAAATAATTGGTAGGGGTCATAGTGACGTTAACACTTCGTTATTAAATAGAGTTGTGGCGCCAGTAGGTAGCCTGATTTGCGACCTCTTTTTGAATAGTATACGTAGGTACCCATTTGGAATTGAAATCTAAACACTTGGAAGAACTTTTCGAACGCGCCTTCACGCAATCAGAGTACATAACAGCATAATTATGGGTACCACTTTCACTTTTCACGTAGGCGACAGTATAGTTCAATTGCCAGGGCCTAGGTATGGCTTGGACGTACAACTATACAGAGATATGTTATATACCGGCCTGGAAGAGGCCGAGTAATCATTGCTATCACTGTCGGTTTCATATTTTTTATAGTTTTGGATTTAGTTTTTATACGGAAAAGAGATGAAAGCAGTAATTTTACCTGTGTATTTACTTAAATACCTATTCACTCATTGGGTCCTCAAAGAAAATTATTACAACCTCAACAAGTATTGCTGTTTTAGTAAATGCACTTATTACATAAAAGCTAAGAGATAGCGCAGCACTACAATGTTTGTTTATGTTAACAGATGCAAATGGGTGCGATGCAAGCGTTGCAAACATATCGAGGGGCGATATCCGAGCAATGGAACGTATATTGTGGAAACTGTATGCCACGGGGTGTGCTTATGTGGCTTGTTTATTTTAAAGGATTCGTTTGTATGGTTAACTATTGGAGGAGTTTTTGTTACGATTCTAGTTAAATATTTTTTTCTCGTACACAAACCGCAAAAATTAAATTATAGTTTTGATGAAAACTTTTTAACCACAAATACTGTCACTAACACTTGATTATTTCATACTATTCTCGAAATTTAAAATGATCGATTTTCTTTTGAGCTCTTCCCTAGTCGCTGGATAGATGGCGCTGAACTTAGTACGTTATTGCAAGGAACGGAACCTAAAAAAACTGATTTTAACAAAGCGCGAGAAAACTAGGTTATTTTTGGAAGGTTAAGCAAACGAAAGTGTCAGTCAACGAGCGTATGTGACGTGACGCAATGTTTTTTTTCCCAAGCGTTTTGGCTTTGGCACCAACTATCGTCGTCAGTTCAACGCCATCTATAGAGTTCTTGGAAATTAAGTTTTTTTGAATGCCTCAAAAAGAAAACCTCTCATTATGTTAACTACTAGAACATGCATTGTTCACTTTTCAGGCATCGCGTCGTCTACAATTTAAGCCCAAATAAAAACCCCATTTGACTGACTCAAATATTCTAATCAGGCAAAGAGCCGATACCGCTCCCGCTGATCTCATCGCGTTCAAAGTGTCCGTTACCTATGCTAGATAGCAGTAGTCGAGACTTTACGGCACTTCCAAGTGGAATTTAAGAGCAGTCTTCGGAACGCCTTACCTTTCCAGTAAAAGCTCTTCTAGAGAATATAAGTTCAGGCGGCACACGTAAATAAGTCAACTTTTAGTCGAAGGCTTCGGACAGCGAAACAAACGTAGCTATTAGATTGTAGAAAGAGAGTATACAAGATATACGGACCCGGGACCATACACGAAACCGTCAACCAAGTATTCTGTACATCAAAGTATATGAGTAACTACGCAAAAAATATTACTAGGGAAAGACTTTTTTTGGGTAAAAAATCACATTTTACGGTTACTACCGTATGAATTGCAATAAAAAAAAAGTTTAAAAAATTTGGAATTTATCTTCCAATATCTCCGCAACTAGAAGATTCCCGGGTATTTTCCAAAACAAAAAATAAATCGCTATGACGGGGAGAATAAGTGGCTTTCGACTTAGTTTGGGGTCTTTTGCATCCATTAAAATGTGCATGAATGGCCAAATGAAAACCAATATCTAAAAACACTCCAAGGAAAAGAGGATGACCAGCACAGGGCCGTCCCATGTGGTGACGCTTAGGGGAGGCCTAAATCCAGCTGTGGACGTCTTGTAGCTAAAAAATAATGATGATTCAAAAAGGAATCTCGAGGTCGATTTTCATGAAAACCATAATGGTAACCATAACCACACTTAGAAAATTACCCACACACCCACACCGTACTACTAAACTGAGCAATATTACCTATATGTAAATGAATTCAAAATAATGTAAACACAAAATGAAAATGCAAAATAGTTTGACATACCTATGTTCTGTTTGAGATCGACAGGGGGATGCGCGGCCCGCCCGCGCCGCGATGAATGCGCAGCCTCCCGCCGGCATAGCAATAAATATGCGCCTACGCGTGACCCGATAGCACCGCCGTCTATGAGCACAGGGGACCACAACCATTGGTTGCTGCATTATTAACTCAGAGGGTAAGTTTCAGTAAGATTAGAAGAGAAAAACAAAACATTGAGGAACACTTTGAAGAACATATACATGAAGACAGAGGAAAAGAAAATCATCATTTTTGAATAACTTAAATATATACATGAATCGGGATAGTATTGCGACATTTTTGGTGTAATTTACTTATGTTTAATTGTCTTGGCCCAAACATTTTTGTAAAATGGCAAAACATGTAGCTATGTACGCGCTCATGTACTTGTAAGACCTAGGATTATTTAGCACATGTTTTACAAAATGAATATTTTTTTATCTTTAAAGAAAGAATTAGCATTGCATTAGCATTACACCGAGTGCCCATTGTGCCCAGCACCCAAGTTGTATACTATGGAGGGCTTCAAAGCTTCTGAACAAAATTAACAACTTTCTACTTTCAGTTCCCAAGTAATGAAAACAGATGTTATGGTAAAACATTAACATATAACCTACATAAACTCACGCCTTTTTCCCATGGGGGGTGTACTCAGGAACTACAAATGGCCACCTGCTACTTTACAAACACCTTTCCCCTCGTTTACGTTTAAAAACGTTATCTTATTTAACTACAGACCAGAATAGACCCCTTAAAAAGATACATGAGAAGTTGACAGTTTTCAAAATCCTTTACAAAGTTTTCTTTAATAATCCGAAAGAGCGCTAACGATTATATTGTCCAACGTCCAATCAATCAATGCAATACGAGTACAAACAAATCTCTCTCTGTACGGAAAATCTATACGAAGCGCGGCCATTTTATAGTAGAAATGTTTAGCTTGGTGTGTCGCCCTGTGTACTATTTTAATCCTTATTAATATTTTACCCAGTAATATACTAGTATCTACACTTAGAACAAAGCAAATCGTAAGCTGAGCATTATGGTCACGCGCGGTGTGGGCTGTATCCCCAAAGTCAATAATAACGATAAGCTACTAGAGCTTACTCCATGGTCCGTTTTAGAACTTTCAGTATACTTACTGGCATACTATATTGACTCAGGTTGGCTGCTGGAGCTCAAAGCTAGGCAGTTGCTGTATTGTGTGTTTCATCCTAAACACAGTTTGCGAAGGGCGGGCGTTTTGGGAGGCTGCCTTGTGTAATTGACGTTTAAACAGTGCTGATCTTCAACCTAGTTTGAATAAAATGACTTTTGATTGATTTTGTGGTTGTCAAAACCTCTAACAGGATTTATGCCGTATCTTCTCTCCTGCCTGTCATACACCTGCAGCTTCCAGGTCTTAAATAAGACTAACGGCAGAGCTGTCCAGGTCACTACGTGCTGGTCGACCAAATACCTTTAATTTATAGACACAAGAACACATATATAGACAAAAAGTCTTTGGAATGTCTGCGTGTTCACGATCCGTTGGCATTTCAGTTTACAAGAGGTTACGAGCAGTGGAAGAATCTTGGATGTGGATTCTTATTTCTGGTGTCATGTTCAGCAGAAGACGTCTCCGTAGTTCCATCAACATGCTAAGAAGAAGACGAAGCGTCAGCAACTTACAGGGAAAATACGATCTTATTTCATCTTCCCTTGAATTCTAATCTAACCTCATGACTTATTGTCATAGCATTTTTAGTCACCATTGAAAAATGTTGCTCGCCCCTATTTTCAGTAAATAACTAGGCCGCGAAGTAATATGTATTTAGTGTTGTGTATTCTATCGCGAGCGCTAACTCACCAATACTAAAAGCAAACGACCGCTTTTTAATTGTACAGGTCAACGGCGCGCGCGCCGAATTTTATTGCTAAGCGCCATTTGATTGGCGACCGTCCCTCTTGTGTAAAGTAATCAGAATATGATTTATTCGTACTTAAAAACGGTAAAAGAGACAGTAAAGTACCAAAATTAATATGTGCCCGGAGAGTTTCTCAATAAGAATATTCAGCATGAAATCTTTATATCTGAGTTGGTATTGCAAAAACGTCAAAACTATATTTGTAAGATCCTGCAGGTAGGTGCCAACTTCCAGATTTTAAAACAGCAAAAATTGCTTAGAGGCTTGTCAGCAACGTTGATTTTTACTCATCCTATGAACCTGAACTAAAGCGAGTAAAGCGACTTAAACAGGCGAAAGTTGGCAAAGATATTTCAAGCTTTCACTAAACCTGACGAATCTCCCCTGCCAGTATGAAACAACAAATAATGTGGTCGAGATTTCAGTTCTCATTGAAAAGTCAGATTCTTACTCACGAAGAGTAGTTACCTACTTGCACCCACTGAGAGATTACCACAAAGTACAAATTCCACCTGTGAATTGGTAAACTGATCATTTTGTGTTCAATGACAGTAAACACAGAATTTATTTCTTCAACGCTTTATTTTCAGGCAAAAGTTAGTAGTTACAAAATTAACTATTTAGACTAGTATCAGATGACATTGGAATAAAATTAAAAGTTTTCAAAAGGAATAACAAACAAACAATCAAAGAGAAAAAAATATCAAAACAATGAATCTGTGTTTTAATTCGTGGTGAGACAAATCGTTGGTGATGCATCATCAGCTCATCCAGTAGGTATACTTTCTGAAGTTGCACCGTCATCTCCGGCAAGGTTACCACGCTACTATAAGCCACCAGAAGCGTTCACCCTCATTCTCCAGGCTGCCATTGTGGCCGAAAAGTAACCTGTCTCCATACCTATCCGTACTCACAGCCAGTTTGAGTCCCTGACCATAATCACAATTTATTATGGAGAACACCAGAGTACCATTTTTAACCATAGGGTTCAGAAAATATCTGTGCCTCTCTTCGTTAGAATTAGTCGAGCCCCAAGCCTGTCTGTCTCCTATATTGTCCTCGTTTACGTCCAATTTTAAGTACATATTGCAATCAATATTGTACAGTTTGAAGGAGACCCCGCTAATGTTCCACACGGGGAGCATCTTCCAGCTCACTCTCTCACTTGTTAACACCTTGCTGTTGTCACCCCAAGCGAGTCTATCATTGTAATAGTCAGTGTGCACGTCCAGTTTCAAAGGCTGCAGGTATTGTTTGTTGACTATTGTTACAGCGTGCTCGCCAACGATGTGTTGGAAAGAGTTAGGAAACTGATTGCGAACAATATCTTGAGCACCACCGTGCCACAGTTTATACGCGAACGACATGAGCTTCTGAGGAGCAGAGCTGATAAGCCTCGTGACAATTTCGTTGATGATTTCACTCGCCGCTCCGAAGCTTTTGGCCATACGCACTGCGGCGTCATACTCACCGGTAGCGATCTTCATGTACAATTCGTCCTTAAGAACGCGGGTATTTATAAAATAGACGTAACTATTATAGTACGTCAATCCTTGAAGTTCGCTAGGCAGGGCATTCCAAATAAGGGACAGGCCTATTTTCGCCAATTCATTGATGAGCTCTAAGGTCTCTTTAGAGTCGGCATCCACTCCGTATACGACCACTTTACCATGATCTTTGCTCACGATGCGTGCGATGTCCTGAGCACAGCTGGTAGTGATGTGTCCCTGTCCTCCCGCGACGGTCACGGTGAGAACGGAGTTGCTTTTGATGTAGCCGCTGGTGTCGCAGTTGTTGGAGCTGATGACGGGGATCCTGTTCGGTATCTTCCTGTCAAGGTCCGGACCGCCGCCCACCAGTTGATATTCATGATTGACATTGTAGCAGTCTGAGAAGCCACGAATGCCTTCATCGGATACAACCTTTCCTTCGCCCCAGTAGTCAACATGTGGAATGTGATCGTCGAGAGAAACAGGTATCTTCAACAAGGCGTACTCTCCTATGTACGGAACTTCGGAGTAAGGAAATCGCTTGTCGATATTGGTGGTGTAATTTGGTCGGTCGGCAAGCTTCCAGACGGTCTTAGAACGCATTTTGAAGCTCTGTGCGAAAATTAATCTATAAACAATGAAAAATAAATATATATGAGTTTAGAGTAGAAAAAAAACGGGCTTCTTCGCCAAAAGAGTACAAAATGAATCACGGATAGAACCAAGGCAACAGACTAGGTCAAACAAGGAACAGAACAAAAAATTCAAATGTATCAAAAAGATTTATACTTGCCAGTTTGAAGTACCTATACTCCTATGAATGTGTGGTTTTCATTGCGTAGAGAGTGTCTTATATACTGGAACAGTTATCAGTTTTGGAACTTAACCGAGTAACCGCAAGTACATAAAAAAAGTATTTTGGGAATTGAAGCCGCAAAACGATAATAGGTATATACCTACGTAAAGATAACACAATCTAATTAAATTATGCCTGTAGGCAAAAGTATCTACCCACATTTCACAAGTTATGTTATTCTTTTACAAAGCTCTTTCCCCATATAAGCACTAGGTTTATGAAATGAAATAATATCTAACTTGCCCATTTGCCCATTCGTCTACATATACAGGGTGTAAAAGACCTCATCACGAAGCCGTCAACCAAGCATTCTGTACATCAAACTAAGTAACTTTACACAAAAATTATTGCTGGGAAACAACTTTTTTTTTGGGGTGAAAAATATTTTTTGAAGTAGAACTCAATGTAACGCACTCAAAACATTTTGCTGATGGATGGATTGAATAGTATGGGAGTCGTGGAGGTGTTTAAAGTAAAAATCTTACATTAGAAACTTGTATTAAAAAAAAAAACTTGTCAATAAGTTGGAACTTTGACCCCCAATATCTCAGTAACTAGAAGGTTCCCAGGTATGTTGTAAAACAAAAAAATGATCGCAATGACGGGGAGAACAAGTGCCTTTCGGCTTCGTTAAGAGGTATTTTACACCCTATATATCTACGCCTTGGAATGGGCAAGTACAATAGATACCTCCACAAATTATTATGCCTTGTCTGTGACTGTAACTACGCTTTTTTTTGACATTCAAAAGTGCCTCATCATCATCTGCCTAGCCTTTTCCCAACTATATTGGAGTCGACTTCCAGTCTAACCGGATGCAGCTGAATACCAGTATTTTACATGGAGCGACTGCCTATCTGACCTCCACAACCCAGTTAGTACTGGGTAATACGATACCCCTTGGTAAGACTGGTTGTCAGATTTTCGGGCCACTGACTACCTGTAACGACTGTCAAAGATCTAGGATCTAGGACCAACGGCTTAACGTGCTTTCCGAGGCACGGAGGAAACTCGGTATGTAATGGGTGGTCACCCATCCACGGACCGACCTATACAAGCGTGGCTTAACCTTCAAGATCGACCCGAGCGGCTGTTATTATTTAGCCACGAGCACTCAAAAGTGCCTGTAACGGTGTGATTAAAATATTTGCTTTGTGATAATTACGTTTGAGTTTAGACTGTTCAAATTATTTTCACAGTCAAATTTAGTATTTATTACTTGTTTATCAAGTACATGAGATCACTTCTGAAATATCGAAAAACATAATTTAAGGATATTTAATAAATGGAGCAGCTATACTTCTTCCCTATCAAATTTGGTAAGATAAGTAAGTACTTTACATTCAATGTAAAACTAAAAGCAACTTATGAATTAAAAACACCTACACCTCTGCCGTATCTGCCGGGGAACAACAACCGTGATGTTATGTTTACCCACGTCATGACTATCGCTGGTTATCAAATCGCCATTTCTTCAGAAAAAGTAACTTAAAGTAACACTTGGCAATATACAACTATAAATAGCCCCCACAAAATAATGATTAGGTATAAATACACTAGTTGATAAAGATAAATGATAACGCAATGACGCGTCCTTCAAAGGGCAACATCACAACAATTGCCCTCAATGCGCTTCGCCGAAGTTAACCAATTCAGTTCACTATCAACTTGCTGTTGTTGATTGATCAATCGTAGTCATGACGTCATTATGTGAACAAATAGGACCTACATTCCAAATTAGGTCCAAGTTTAATTTACCTACAATAACATAAGTGATTTATGAAACTCCAGTATATTATTCCGAAAAGTAAAGCCATTTAAGGAGCGCGCCTATTTATTTTCTTTAAACTTTTCGCTCACTAAAGATGGTACAAAAGCGGACAAGTGACGCCGGCATTCATTCTTTACCAGTAAACCGTGTGTGATGGAGAGATGACATGGTAGGTGCCCTGGAAATCGAACGAGGGACCTCATGATAAGAAGTAGCGTTGTAATACTGTTCTAATAAAACCAGTAAGGGTGTCTGTAATCTTTACATAGTATAAAACGATGTCACTCTCGCTGTTTGTACGCTTAGATCTTTTAAAGTACGCAATGGATTTTAATGCAGTTTAGTAGTAATAGATAGAGTGATTCAAGAGGAAGGTTTATATGCATATTGTACCCGTGCAAAGCCGGGGCAAGTCGCTAGTTAAATATATGTCAAAGAAGTGCTTTGCTGCAAAAAGTCGCTAAGATGGTTTACACAAAATTAATTCACGATCTTTAATTACGCAAGGAACACTAAATGAGTTACCAAAAGATGTCTTGACACATCGCACATTAAAGGCTGGCTATAGAATACTAAGTAGCTATCAGTTCGCTCCCTTATCCGTTCAGTAGTCCCGCGAAAGCCTTACCGGGTAAACGCACCCAAGGTTGCGAAGGACGTCGATCAGCTAAAGTCGCTGTATCGAAACTTGTACACTGCTCGTTAGTCAGTGTCGTTACTTGGCAGAAATTTAGGCTGTGGTTTAAGGGGTTAAAGGATTACTTCGGTTGCGGTCAGATGAAATTAAAGTTCATTTAAGTTTCTTTTCGTTTGTGGTTTTGAAAATTACGTTAAGTAGAAGTAAACGTTTCAGTTTAATCTATCATAGAAATACTTAATTGTGTATATGTGTAAGTTATTTTTTTTTAAATAACTTACACATAGACGCTTTTTAGATTTGTGAGTTCTATATCTACTTCATTATTTATCTTCAAAGTTTCACGTTGCCGTCGGCGTGTGCTTTCTTTGAAAAATAAAAGTCCATCCAGATTCTAATCGTCAAGATGTATGGATGGTTATTGGAGAGTGTTCAGCACTTTATAGTGGTAAGTTTCCAAATATAATATTACTGAACTTAATGCTTAGGCTAAGATCTTTGCTTAATCTAAATTGTCGTTTGGGGTCAATTTCTCATGAATTCATCCCAGCTTCCTTGACGATGGTATCCAAAGAGAAAATTTGGTGCAGCATCAATAAAGGAAAATAAATGTGAACAGAATGCGTTAGTGATGGTAGGTACCTACCCCAATTAAATTTGTATCAGTTGCGCGATATGTAGGTAACAATGTCGTCAGTGACAATCAAAACCATTAAATAGATAAGGTGGGTGGGTAGATAGCTTGGGTGGTCAACATCGTTTAGGTACCTTACACTAAGTAGGAACGTAGGTACCTAAAGGGAAACTATTAGTCTAGGGGACATCCTAAATGACACAGTTTTAAATTTTTAATAGAGTTTTCTATTTAAAACGGTTTAATTCGGTATTTTATTCGTCAAACGTGGCAATACACGGTTTGCACCAAACAAAGCGCGCACGTCTAGTGCAATATCTGCTTTCTTGTAAGAACTAAAGTATGTTTCTGAAGAAGGCGTAAAAACGGAAACCTTTGAGCGTTTTTGCCATATTTTAGGTTCTATTTTCATGTCTCTTACTTGTTTAAACGTATAAAATACCAAGATTCAGAGGATATACAGGGTGTAAACGGACCCTTGACGAAGCCGCCAACCAAGAATTCTGGACATCAAACTAAATCTCTACGCAAAAATGATTGCTGGGAAACGACCTTTTTTGGGTGAAAAATTACGTTTTACTGTTAAACTCTTTGTAACGCAATCAAAACATTGTGCTGATGGACGTTTTTAATAGTAAACGGGTTATGGAGGTATTTAAAGTAAAGTTATGAACTTAAAAAACATAATCCTCTGGCGCAGTCGGGTAAAAACTAGTATTTGTATAAAAACGTTGGAACTTTGATCTCCAATATCTCCGTAACTAGTAAGTTCCCAGGTATGGTGCAGAACAAAAAAATGATCGCAATAACGGGGAGAATAAGTGCCTTTCGGCTTCGCTAAGAGGTTTTTTACACCTTTTATTTACTCATGGGTAATCATGTTTTTTTCCCTTTTTCCGCCTTCCTTAAATGGATTGTTTTTCTAACCTGTGACCGTTGTAAGAAAAACAACTTAACAATGACTTCCTCTCGTGATCTTTCAACTCTCATATTTGGTGAAGTAACTGAACAATAATAAAAAGAATATTAAAACTCTTTTATTATTTATTTACTACTTACTATAGTATAAAGCCAGTTTTACAGCATCAGAATACCGCAAAGATGTTTCACTACGTTATTTAATAGCTTTACTTTCGACGCTAAGAATATTCTACTGGATCAGATAAAAATACCTAGCGAAACTTAGCAGACGTGTCGGGTACCTATTGCTATCTAAATACATATCTTATATTGAAAAAAAGAAATCGCGGGCCTTAAAAAACATTAAATCTTTAACATATAACTTTAATCGTTTTTAGAATATCGATTACAACAGTGATAGCCTATTGATGTAAACGTCGGACTGCCATGTCATGGGTCTCAAGTTCGAACCCAAGACACGCACCTATGATTTTTCGGATTCATGTGCGCATTGTATAATTATCACTTGCTGCGGTGAAGAAAAACATCGTGAGGAAACCAGCATGCCTGAGAGATATTTCTTGATGGCATGTAAAGCCAAGTACCTACGAGTAAGAGAAATATCAACAACATCCATTTATTTTCTGGCTACTTTCGCCCATAGAAATATGACAGACTAAACATACATAATTATGATAAAATACAAATTGTGTTAGTAAATACAGCCTTAAAACTATGTTAGTAACACTTCACTTGTGCACTCTGTCACTTTGCGTTCATGTGGCACTTGCCCGTGGAAGCGACCAAACTCAAAAACACAAAAAAAAACCCACCCACAGTATAAAACTTTGACACCTGGTGAGGTACTAACCACACGATAAAGAAGACAAGAATATCGAGACCATTTGAGACATTTGAGCAGTTTCGCTAGCTTATTTAATTTAACTTTGTTTATTTATGTATAGGTTATAGAGTAGCTACCGTAAAACAGGGTGTATAGAAACGTAAGGATGAATCGAGATAAAACTTTGAAAGGGATTTTAACGTCGAATTAATATGGCATGATGCCAACGAGGTCTCTAAATAATTAAGCATAATTAAGTAAATAGAATAAACTACAAGCTGTTGGTCTTCTTCTTTATCGCGTGGTTAATGCCTAACCTAGTGTCAGAGTTTCTATGCCGCCCATGGGCTTCTGGAGAAATATCTCTTAGAAGCATGCCGGTTACATTTCATCTCGATGTTTTCCTTCACCGAAGCAAGGTATAAGTCAGTTGTTAGTAACATAATATAATATTAGTTCAACGTTCAAATCCCTTTCTAAGTTCACTTTCTATTCACCCCGTTTTACGTAGTAAGTAAAAAAAAATATGCTGTGTACCTCAGTCACGTCGTGGTCTCGTGGACTCATAACTCAAAAAATCTGAACTAAGGTGCCATAACACGTGTTCTTTCTGCCCGTAAGTCGAATATTGAGTTATGACTTCAGACACCAGGCTCAGACTACATGACTACATGAGATGATTATATGACTTTACTATACTTGGCAGGATTATGAATACCGTTTATGTAAACTTACTATGAGCAGTGTAAGCAGAAAGTATTTTCGCATTTTGCCAACTATCCGGTTGCTGATCTTATATTTTAGTATTTGGCTGGATACCGGATAATATTAACACATCTAAATAATAAAATAGTCTCAAATCGTATTAACATACACACTATCTATTGTATAGAATCTCGTTCTTCTAACTTAACAGCCAGATGTGTTGCTCGGGAGTTTGTTCCGCCACTTCTTCTTCTTAGCTAAAACACTAGAAAGTGTCGCAAGAGTCGACTATCTCTTGTAAACTTCGACTTTCAAAAAGTGCTGATTACTTATCAGCCTATTTTGAATAAATGACTTTTGATTTTCTACATCTGGGTTGTAAGTACAGTACCTAATATAGCTCAATATACATACATAAACACACTTCTTCTCATGAGGGTAGCAGGATTTCCAGAATGCCACCAGCTAATTTATCTTAAAACTTTATTTAATTTTAAGGGGCTTTATTATAGTTTAATGTAGTATAGAATAAATGATCATTTCTTCTCTGAACGCGAAAATGCCCTGCAATTATAACAAAAATAGTGTATTTTTCCTTTACTAGCAAGTGATACGTTTGAACGAAGCCAATTAATTATCTATATTGCCATCGTTATCGTAAGGGTGGCAATTAATTCATTACTACTACAAACGCTGGAAGGGCGTGGATGTCCGTATCCGCTTGTAGTCAAGCTTAGATATTCTCATGGAAAAGTTTATAGTAAAGTTATATTAGTAGTTTATAGTTTTCCAACTCCGGATGTTTGTCTTCAGGGTGTGATCATTGGTGCAGAAATGCCAGAATTGATACAAATTACATAAATCAGAGCTGTCGTACTGTATGGATCGGAATGTCTTTTATTTCCCACTGACATCATTAAGGTATAATAATATTTCAAGAATCTGGATTTTAAATTATTAGGGCGGGGTAGTGGGGCCAACGAAACGACGGTTTTGATTTTTCCCGTTGACCCCATCAGTGGGGCAAAGCACCCCTGCTTTGCCCCACTGGTGGGGTCAACAGTGCATGATGGTGGCAGTTCTGAATTTTTTAATCAACTTGATAAATCCCGTCGGATCTATTAATTTCCATTTCGTTACTTTCCTTCGTTGTGCCAAAAAATACCCTGTATTAAAAAGAAAGAAAGAAAGAAAGAAAGAAATCCAAAACACTTTCGCAATTAAATTAGTAGATTTTTCATCTCGAATGCCAAGAAAACGTTCTTTCAACAAGACAAATGGAATAGTTTTCAGAACTTTGTCTGTGTCTTGAACACTTTCAACTACATTTTCTAGTTCATTCCGTTCTATTTTTAATTAGATTTTGGCTTGGCAATAATGACAAAAGGTCTTAATCTAGGTCTTATCTATACGTTTGATAAAAGCACACAAAGTACATTTTTCAGTGTTGTACTTTTTACATACAATACAACCATAGAATTATTTGCAATAATAAAAAAATATAATACTTGAAGACGACTCCTTCAATCATAAATGATCTCCACTGATTTTCGAATCTCTTTACATAGTTTCAGTTTATTATACCTTCATAGTAAAGAAAAACAAACCACAAAGTATTTAAAGTGAACAAGCAAATTATCGCCTACCTAATCAATTTGTAGGAAATAGGGAAGGATCACGATAGTACGGATCACGTAGGTAGTTACAAACCCAAATGGCAGGAGGTACTCACCGAGATTTTCTTCTTCTTTATAAATGAATTGAATTGAATTGAATACTTGGGCCATCTCTGGTAATGTAATATTTAACTTCTTCTAAACCGATATTATCTCCTAAAACGACTTTTCCAATGTTTTTTTTTTTTCACTGACGCTGTTTAGTTTTTTTTGTGTGTACTTGTGGCCTGTGCCAAATAAATACGTTTTCTTTCACTCTTTCTACAGCAACGTGACATTTTATATATATATGTTAATGCACCATGCTGATATAAAGCCTCTTGGCCTTGTACAGGACAAATTTAGTTAAATGTCGTAGTCTTATTACAGTTTTGTTTTTTGATGTTCTCTTTTAATTTAATTTTTGTTTTATTACATATTTTGTTCTAAGCGAGTTTCATAAATACTTTTTCTTTCTTTGTTTCTAACGACTGCTTTATCCCACGCTGAAGTCATGGCAAACGACACAAAGTTGCTAACAACAGTAACAACACACATAATTCGCAGCCGGACAGTCATGTGTTGAGTGTAGATGTGTGTTGCAAATTGCAAACAAGAGACATTACGGTCGCAAATAAAAGTCGAGTTCGCCGTCGCCGTCGGGCGCCCCATTACGAAATTAATATTAACTGTCCATGGGAACACGTGGATGGAATATTAAACAATCATTATTATTTTTGTGCACGACCTAGTGCCTTAATTTGTAGGTACGGCTTTTACAACACAAAACAATTGGTAGTGATTTGAACAGTCGCTAAAGTCTATACTTTATTAAACTAGTATATTAGCTGGCCTCGAATTCTGCTTAAACTCCATCCTGTACTAGACCAGCTCAATATCTAAGTATTAATCCCGATATGAAGTCGACGGTGCTTGCGGTTTAAACATAATTAAATCTTTGTATGTTTGTAGGATGAATGCGGAGAAGAAATATGGGAAACGATTCTTCGAGAATCGGGGGCAAGGAATACTGTCTTCAGTGCTACACAGGTATCTATCGATAACATCCGTATACAAGTATAGATATATGTAGTTGTTTATGTCTTTGGGCGGATTTCACCAACGGAACTGAACGCGGTTAATACATCTAGACGGCGTTCAAGATGTCAGACCGTCAGTGTCGATATTCCAATGCAACAGCTCTTGAACACGGTTCAAATGTGCTGAGCCCGTTCAGTTTGATTGGCGAAATCAGCTCTTAGTGATCCAATGGAAGAATAACAAGTTAGGTGACCTATTCCTTTTTTTCAGCAATATCCAGATGCTTTGATGCTGCGAATCGCGAGCGCTCTCGCTCGACTGATCACCAAAGATCCGAACAGTCCTGCACCATCCAAACCAAGCAGCCCGGCTCCCAAAAAACGTTCAATTAAAGTCAAACCAAGCTGGCGAAGTGCCTCTGTTCACACAGACAATAGAACCCAAAGCTACAAATGCCCCTTCACAGCTACCAACGCCTTGAAAAGCGTCACCAAGAAAGAAATTGATGCTTACAATTCGTCTGAAGAAATAAGGTCATCTGTAGCAGCGTCTACTGGAAGAATCAATGAAACCAGAATCCGTGAGGAAGCTGAAATTGTTGCCCGAGAGTTCCACAGGAGGAGTCTTGGCTTCAAGTTTGAAAATCATAATGTCAAGGAGACGGTTGAGGAGCCTATCCCTGAAACGAGCCAAGTAGAGGAACCTGTTTCAGACCAAGTAGATGAAGAAGCAGCTGCTGAGAAAGTGGTCCCTGTTTCCGAACCAGTTTCCCCAGAGACTGAAGTGAAAAGAAACTCTATCCTGAAACCGACTGGATCACGTAAAACCAGTTGCACGTCTGCTCTGGAGGTGTACAAGCGTCGAGGCTCCATTATTCCCCCTCGACAGCGGATGAACAGCCTCAGCCTGGTTAGCGAAGACAAGCTGAACCATATGAAGGAGAAGTTCGGAACCCCTGAGAAAGTGATGCATTTCTTCGGCAGATGTTTCGTGAAGTTTTTTAGTAATTACGGGTAAGTTGAGAGTCTCTTCAATGGTGTTTTCTAATGATTTTCACAGAATAGGCGAGATGACAAAAAAAAACTAATTAGTCCGTCAGTTAGATTATCAAAAAATATTTTACCCGTGTTTTTTCTTTTGTTACGTAAACCAAAATTGACGAAGATATGACGCTTTTAAAATTCTCAATACGTCACTCCTATGTATAATTTTTACCTAGTTCTGACGTCACGAGCCCCCACTCCCGAGTTTTGATGCGTTTTATCTTTGTCAATATTTATTGATTTACAAAAATAAAAAATACGTGTCCATAAATTTCCAATACTCTAACTGACGGACTAAATAGATTTCCAATTTTTTGATACTGTCGTCATGCCTATTTAGAGGCTATTAAATAAAAGCTAGGCTGACGTTATCTCCACACGGCGCAAACTTCTACTTTTGCGGATTTTCGGCTCGAGGTTTCTGAAATTTTAACATTTAATAAGCTATCCTGTAGTCGTTTTTTACTTAAGAATAGGCCGGTTAGGCCTGATCCTAGGTTCAAGGCAACGAAGAAAAAGTCCATAAGCTATTTTCCAACGTTTTTACTTTAGAAACGATAAGCGGGAAAGGCCTTAACCCTGGGTTAAATGTAATATCCCTTGCTCCGCATTGTCCCCCCAAATCTTTTTCGTAACATAAAGTAACGTTACAAGGTCTGGAAGCAAATTTATCTAAGCTCCCGCCAATATTGAGCTGTCATGCTAATATTTGAGGCTTCAGAATCATGCCTGGTCGATAAGCTCCCGACCCCGATTCCCGATTTAGATAAGAAAAGGGTCTGATTCATACAGTTTAGGCTAAATTATGGCCTAATATATTTTGCCGCGTAGGTTCGATTCCTGGTCGGGCAAAGTGTTGTTGGGTATTCCTATTTGGAATTTCTCAAGACAAGTACAGAGTGGAATCCCGACACCGACAACAAACCACGTTACCACGTAATTCAGTACATCATTCTGAATCCCCACATATAAATTTTTCAATCTGCTATTTCTTACAAAAAAACATTATCAAATGCCCAAATGGAACCACTGTTTTTTTTTAATTACCGATGAAAGTCTATGTCCCTAATCTCCTACCCTCCATATGTGTACACCTCTGCCTCTACCTTTCGGGGGTTACACGCGTGATGGACAAAAATGTTGGAAGCATTACTATACTAAGGTTCTGGACTGTTGCTTCATCCTTTTGTTTTTGACCTTCAAAATTGCCTGTAACGGTCGTATTGAAATAAATGCTTTGAGTTTGAGTTTCTACTGCGTAAGTATGAAAGTTTTTCCACCTGTAAGTAGTAGTTTCATATTAAAACCTCCTTTCTACGGTATCCTACGGTATCCATCCTTTCCTGCTGTGCTCATTAGTCTTAGTTACTGCCACTTAATAAGTTAAGTTGCTCAGTAGGTAAAGCCATTACTGATAACTTAACTACGCGTCACCAAAAGAGGATAAACCGTTGCTTTTAATGGTTATAGCTTTTATGACTCAAGATTTACCTTCTCAAGGAGCTCGTGGCTAAATAATAACAGCCGCTCGGGTCGATGGTTAGGTTAAGCTGTGCTTGCCTAGGTTGGTCTCTGGATGGATGACCACCCATTACATACCGAGTTTCCTCCGTGCCTCGGAAAGCACGTTAAGCGGTTGGTCCCGGCTATCATTTGTAGATCTTTGACAGTCATTAGGTAGTCAGAGGCCCAAAAAGTC
Organism: Xestia sexstrigata; assembly: GCA_941918905.2. Lineage (NCBI taxonomy): Eukaryota > Metazoa > Arthropoda > Insecta > Lepidoptera > Noctuidae > Xestia > Xestia sexstrigata. The sequence goes on from OW799208.2 coordinate 18,677,746, forward strand.
TGACAACCAGTCTTACCAAGGGGTATCGTATTACCCGGTACTAACTGGGTTGTGGAGGTCAGATAGGCAGTCGCTCCATGTAAAATACTGGTATTCAGCTGCATCTGGTAAAACTGGAAGCCAACCCCAACATAGTTGGGAAAAGGCTAGGTAGATGATGATTTATCTTGTCACTGTCCAGTGATCTACAGTTAGCTCCGGCATGGGTTTGTTCCCTAGGTCGGAAAAAGTGGTAGGTATTTAGTTTTTCCAATAGGGAATTCTCAGTAGGTAACAGTTGAGTCTAAATTTTTAACCAACTGATTGCTTTCACATAGGTTTTAACAGGCCAAAAAGTGTTTCAAACAACCCTCCCTACTTTATCAGGGTAGACAGGTGCCATGTTTATTTATCTCCCTTTATCTCTTAAACATAACTGGCGAAATGTGGGGTGTACTATTAGATGCGTCTTTGACTAACCCGTCGAGGATTACAGGCAAGATGATAAGTAATGTTATCTCTTTAAGCGTATATACGCGTAGTGTGAGAAGTGTTAAAAAGGTAGCTGGGACAGTTGTGGAAGGCGAAGAAAAGGGTATTGTGTTGTGAGGCAGCTAAGAAGAGGCTTCTGTCCATCAGAGGATTGATAGATTTTTTTTTTCAATACACTTCCTCGAAATCGGGTTCAGAACGCCCTACGATTAGGTTCAACATGCAATGGATTTCGCACACCTGCGTTTTCTTCATTTTCCCGCACGTTTGCGGGAATGAAAATTGCCACAGATAACTATCGCTATACTTAGTCCAAATTTGTTCAACGCCTATAGTCGGAGGTGAATGTTTTTTTTTAATTTCGACAAAGCAAAATGCGTCTTTACGGCGTAAATTCTTTTTGAATATTCAAATTGTGTTTATAAATAGAATATCCTAAATAAACATGATGTGTGATTATTTTAAACTAATATTAACTTTAATAAACAAACTAGTATTTGCGTTGTGCGCGAGCTGCGCGCAGCTTGCGGGTTTCGTGTTCTTCGTCGTCGAAGTAATACACGTTGACATTAAAATTTGTTATTGCACTTCTCGGCTCAAAAACATAATTCCGCCTCGAATGCAATAACAAAATTTCTCCACTTGTATCAAAATGTACTATTCCCGTTAGCTATGACACGATGATCCGCGCGACCGGCCGCTACTTCTGCACGTTCCTGCAGTCCGTGGACAACATCCACCAGCGCATGCGCTTTACGTTTCCGCGCATGCGCTCCCCGAGCATGCAGCTCACTCGTGCGCACAGGCACGGCGCCGAGCTCGTCTACAGCAGTGGCAGAACTGGGTACACGCATTATCTTATGGGTAAGTATATCAACGAACATCTGTAAAAGATTCATCATCATCATCAGCCTATTAATGTTCCCACTGCTGGGACACAGGCCTCCTCTCTATGAGAGGGAATGGGCTATAATCTACCACGCTGGCCTAATGCGGATTGGTAGATAGATGTCACATGTCTTCGAATTTTTTGGTTCTAGAACATGCCGGTTTCCTCACGATGTTTTCCTTCACCGTTTTGAAAGCAGCGGTGATGAAATAAATTACACAAAGAAATGCGCCTGCCTGGGTTCGAACCCACGACTTACTGTTCGTAAGTCGCGGCTGGCACCACTGGACCACCGCTGCTCTCACGTCTTATATTAGTTAGCTGGTCTGCTGACACTAGTGTTAGCAGTCTAGACTGCTTGAACATAAAGAGTTTTCTCTTACTCTTGTTTAGTACCTTAGGCTTATACAAGCGATAAATATAAGTAACAGTTTTTCAACTTTCCAGATTAGTAAGTCCTTCTGGAACATAAACACTATATTGTTGGACTATTCCATCATAACTACATTGGTGTTTTCTACCGAACATTTCGATGCACCAGTCTACTGCTGAGAATGGCCAAATACATAGTTGGATTTCTTTAGACTAGTCACGGGGTGGTCGTCCACCTTGGGTCAAGAGGTTATCCACGAGGATTTCCATTGGTTTTTCTTACATTTACAAACGTTAAGAAAATATTACCTACCTTTATTTTAGTAGACGAGTATGACAATACAATCACATTTCAGGTCAGCTGTATGAGATAGCAGAGGACATTTTCTCGCTGAAACTGAAGGTATCAGTGGTGAAGGAGAGCATGGAAGGGAACTATTACGTGGCAGTTCTGAGGCTGGAGTTTGATAACAGTGATTATGTAAGTATTTTGTAATTCTTTTAGGACGTATTTTAAACACGATTGCAGGAGAAGTCTACCGGAAATCGTAGGTGTTACGCAGGGTACAGTACTCGGTCCAAAATAAAATATTTCTTCGAAATTATATTAAAGGGTACCAACGGAGAATGAATATTAATAAGGAGGAAAACCTTTGAAAATTCAATCTCTTTTACATCATTAAATATTTTATTCATGATCGATGCCAGTTCGAGTCAAGCTTATTACGATTCTTTTTATCAGAAATCTTTTTATAACCCAAAAATTTCCCAAGCTGAATGCATGGTTTTCTAAATCGGGCCTGTTCTACGGTTACATTATTATCTTTTCAAATTAAGCTCAGTATAGAGTTACCGGCTTCTCATATAATTGGGGCAGTTATGTGGGACAATATGACCCGGTTATAAAATATGATATTGACATGTGTCCATTAATTACATTTTGTTCCCAGGGTGAGTGAGAAACATCGATGTTTAAAATGGTACCTACTAGAAAGCAGAGAACAATTAATCATTGTTATTGTTCTCAAAATTATCAGTCATTTATTCCACATACTTAATCATAATATCCTCTTTCATATCATCATAATTTCTCAGGAAACGGATCACTTTTTTGATTAATGTGGAAACCTCAAATACGTGCTTTATCTCTAAGATCATTTACCGCAAAAATATAAAGATCACACCGCACAGTGGAGAAATCGATCTTCATAATCCGCTCTACATGACAGCCAATAAATAATCATCTAAAGACTTGCTATGATAGTTTAATCACCCCGTCGGCGTGAAAAGCAGTCAGCGTCACCCTGACAACGAAGGATTCGCGATAAACAACCCCTAAGTAAAGAAAACAGGAACGTGAGAAAATATAACTATACGAACAAACAAATTATTTCTATTTTCGCGTTCCTTAAGCTCAAAGATGTCGAGTCATAAACAAACATTTCTCGACAAATTGAATACAGCTACAAAGGGCTAAATAAAAAAAAGAAATAGTAAATAAATCTCCGATACTTCTCTCCGTAATGAAACAATCTCGTTTAAACGAGTGCTATTTACAGTAAACAGCTATTCAGACGAGGCTATTGTCCCTTTACCTGTTACGCCACTTTATTAAGCCCTTGTACCATAGCATAAAAATAACCAGTAAACCAACTTAACTAGGCCTATTTACCCACTACGGTAAAGCCAAAAGGAAATTTAAAATAAGGTGTTAAGGTCAACTAAACTTTGTTATGTTGCACACACATAATACTTAACAACTTATCTAGCGCCTTACTCACGAAGAGTAACCTGTCACCTGAAGGCCTTGCAGCTTACTTAGCATTCGTGTAAATTTTCTGCCAAAGCGTATGAGCCGATTCCGATCATTTGTTCCTAGTTGAAATACTGTTTATTCATGCTAATATGTCTATTGTGCCTCTACATTGCGGCACAAGGCTTATGAATACATAAGAATAGCTTTCTCGGGTGCCCGAAATTGCTATTGACTTGTTAAACTGGATTACGGCTTGTGTTTAGACTAAATCGAATCCATGGTATCCAATGGTATTAGTGGCCCATGTGTAATATGGTCGAACATGTTAGTAAAATGACAAAAAATAGAGTTTATCTTCCATTGATTTGTCAAATTATTACTGAGTTGTGGATAGGTGTTCTAAGTAAAGTTATCGTTTCGGGGCTTTCAGTCCCGATGTAATGTAGTCTCGATGCAATCTGCGTTCCAAAAACCGACCCTTGCATAGTTCGGAAAAGCTAGCTGGGTGGATGATGAAATTGGAAATTAATTCATGTCATAATTGTTTAGGTCAAGTTAAAGTTAAACCTTATTTAAACACAGATGGTTTAATTCTAGATAAAAACCCAGTAATAACTAAAGTAAGTGCTTGATGAATAAGGAATTTGTCTGATTGGATAATCTGAGAAACTTTGAATTCTACGGGTTAGTGGCCGTCTCAATATATACACTAGTTTACCACCAGACTTAGATCAGCTAAATACCAAAAAACGAAACTAAATTGATAAATTGAAACTAATCAAGAGATATTTGTAACAAAATAGATGGAACTAGCATTGATCGTAAAATTGTCACTTGCAGTACTAAAATAATGGCATTCGTAATGAAACATTGCCCCAATTTCGGTGTATGCAGACATAAAATCTGATTTTATGATCCTTTATGAAACCTGCGATGTGTGATGTGAGTTAAGATTCATATCGTCCTCGTCATGCTGGGACCTCTGAAAGCCTTCTGAAAAAATTAGTTACTGAGCCTTGAAGAATGGGTATCTGCCCCAAGGTCCAATAGCCATAAGATGTACATAATTGAAGAGTTTTTCAAGGAGAACCTTTACTACTAACACGGCTTTTGGCGATTCGCAGTCCTCTCGTAGTTATTAATAGATTACTATTTGGACACCGAAGTTAAGATTTTCTTGACAACCAATTAAGGTTTTCTGTATACCCAATAGTAAAAAAGATATAAACCATTACATAGAGCTTTTCAAGGAGAACCTTTGCCAGCAATACGACTTTCGCCAATTCGTTGTCCGTTCGGAGTTAGTGACCTAAATAGGTGACTAATTGAGCACAGATGTTAATTAAGATTTCATCGAAATGTAGGTACTGCAGAATACTCGAATATTCGACTCTTTCAAAGTAAGAAGTGAATGAACGTGAAATTACAAACCCGTTTCTGGTGAATAGGAGAATGGTGTCCGGTGTAACACAGTACAGCAGTCAGTGTACTGTGTTCAGTAGCTAATGGCGCGGCATAGACGCTTAGTTGGCATTGATCGTGTGACATTAGTTCACAGATGACTGCTCGCTGTACACTGTTCTATTAATAGGCATTAGTTCAAATGGCTTGATAGCGGATTAAAGTACGGTTTTGTCTTACATATTGTGATGTACACCGACTTGCTTTCGTACTCTAGTAGGTCGTTTTTTTCTATAATCCTCAAAACACTGAATGAGACATCGACGAGTGAATTTAAGTCATCATTCAATTTCAGACCCTTCACAATACAATTTTTCGTCAGTTAATAAAGTTAAAGAAATGAGCTGTTTTATCCAAATTTTCATGGTGGACATGTTGATTTGCACGTCGCGCATCGCAGTCCCCACGGTGGTCCTGAATCTAAAGTAATTTTTTTCGCTTTCCTTCAATGGTTCGCAATGACCTCGAGCCGGTGTAGGCGCCTGGCTTTTGAGATCCACCTTGTGAACACGGTAAAATTGGACCACGGAGTGAAGATGTAGAATTGGATCCAACCTTCTTATTAATAATTTAATATTCTCCCCAGTTCGCCACTCCAGCACTACGAACACAGTCTTTTTTCCGCAGGCTCAATTTAGCTAGTAAGAACTTTTGCAAATCTGGATTTTGATTTGTAAGAATCTTACAAGCTACATTGCCCCAACAAATAAAAGGTTTGCAGGTTAAAATGATACAACTTAAATTAACTATTTATTAAATTAACGATAAACTTATATTATTTTAAGAAGGAAACCTTGCAACTTTGCGTGTTTTTGTAATACCCCATTACAAAATTTGTAGATTCTGTGAAATATTGACCACCATATTTTTTCCATCACAGTCATATCCTATACTTTTATAATACTTATTAAAATATATTTTCGTTAAACGGGTGTAGGCCTTTTAGGCAAATTGAGCGTAACGCCGAAATATGTAAGAGGGCTCTTAAATTGCAGACTTTTTAGTCGTTAAGATAATCTTAATCTCTTAATAGACCACACGGCTAGCATCCTACGTAATAAAATACAGTTCTGGTTTACGTGCAAACAAATAACACGCCTTTTATGGAGCAAGAGTGTCGATCAGAATCGTTCTTACCAAAACTGTCGCGTTGACTGTCTATTGTTGATTTTGCCATTGTCTCGGAACCTTGCCCTGTATGACAACAAAATATATTTTATGATCCTTCGATTTGGGAGGACGAGAAATCGAAGATTTAGAAACTGTAGAAACGATTTAGCATATTTCGCTGGTTTGCGAGAATACCGACCGACGCAACTTATTCGTCAATTATATAAACCTTTATTTTAGCCAAATGTGTGCGGAGGGCCACCGCACACTATAGACAAGACTGTCTTTAGACAGACAATTACCCTACTAATGCGAGAGAGACAGACAATGTATTCTCGCTCGCACTAGTAGGGTAATTGTCTGTATAAATACTGTATTTTCTATAGTGTGCGGTAGCCCTTACCGTTAGAACTAATAGGCTATTTTCCACGATCAAAAAATAGCAAATCTATTTAGTCCGCCAGTTAGAGTATTGGAAAATAATGGACACGTATTTTTTGTTTTTGTAAATCAATGAATATTGACAAAGATAAAACGCATCAAAACTCGGGAGTGGGCGCTCGTGACGTCACAACGCACTAAAAATTATAGCACGGCGGGCGTGACGTATTGAGAATTTTAAAAGCGTCGTATCTTCGTCAATTTTGGTTAACGTAACAAAATAAAAAATACGTGTCAAATATTTTTTGATAATCTAACTGACGGACTAATTTTTTAGACGGACGGATTTTTTCAGGACACAAGCCTATTATATCATTGTGTGGTGGACAACATAAATGTTAGATTTTTTTTTTTTGGTAACCTTTCAAAGCGATTTCTATATAAATATTATTATTAGCCTTTCAAAGCGATTTCTGTTTCTATGGATCATTTTTGATGGCAGTGCTTACTCAACCATAAAACTCTCGCTCTTACTACCGTTCCTAACTCTTTTCTAGTAGATAATCAATTTGCATCTTTGTCCTAGAAAACAAAGAAGAATCAAAGTGCAAAATGCGGGATTTTGTAATGGTCCCAAACTCCCGACCGACACTGATTGATTTTGGGGGTGTTTAGTCTGAATGGACCGCTGTCAATTCATTTTGGTCCGTTCAGACGTAGACAAAAAATGTTTACGTCCGAACGGACCGGTGTCAAAAAAAAACAAATGAATAAACACTAATAAGTTTAAAGGGACAGTCGCATACATTGTTGTTGTTGTCATTGCTCACGCATTTTGTTGTTGTTATTATAACTTATAGGATAATATATTGAAACCATTTTTTCACGGCCTGTCGTCATAAGACGGACCGACCGCGACGGCGAGCTAGCCCATTGCTCACCGGCCACAGGCCCACGCCTACGGTGGCCTGGGGCCACCACGTGGCCCCCGATACATATATTGAAGCCAAAGGTCTGACTTGGCTAGTTTTCAAACGAATTAAAAAAAAAACATTATTTATGAGCGCAAGTTGGTTCGCGCAAAATGTGTTTCGAGCAAAAGTCCCAGATCCATCCCAAAAAGTACTAGGCTGGCATGAGTTCAAGGCACTGTAGACCCACCGTACCCCTGGCCGTACCCCTGGTGGTACGGTGAGTGTTTTAAAGAAAAACGATACCACCAGGTAATAGTGTTGTAACACTAGTTAAAACCACTTCTGACCCTCTAGTAGCAAGACTTTTCGAGATATAAGCAAATTTAGAACCTGCCACGACTCCATAACGCGCGCTCGCTTTGCGAAAACTTTGTAAATAACACTCTTTAACTTCTGTCTCTGAAGTCCCTGAAGGCTTCCGCCGGCCTCCTTCATCGGCCTACGGCCCGGTGCCTATGCCGCCCATAAAGGATTAAAAAATACAACACTGTTACCTGGTGGTATCGTTTAACTTTAAAAAACCCACCGTACCACCAGGGGTACGCCCAGGGGTACGGTGGGTATCCAGTTCAAGGTAGTATTTATAGTACTTTTCGTGACGTGTACGACACTGCCCATAATTCTAATCTCAAAATTAATGATGTAACCAAGATTTTGTAACAATATTTTGATTTTAAAAGAGTGTCCATGGAGTTTCTTGCCCGTTCTTCTCCATAGAGATCTACGCTAGGGAATGGGCAACTACAGTACTTTCTCAAGTTATTATGCCTTGGGACTGGGACTGTAGCTTTGATTTTCTTTTTTGTATTTTTGACATACAAAAGTGCCGTAATGGTCTAATTGAAATAAATGCTTTGAGTTTGAGTTTGAATTAATTATTTTTCTAAATAAATGATAATAAAAAGACTGTTAAAATCATAACCCTTCCTTTTGGCTTCGCCGTAGTCGGGCAATGAATTAACATTTTATTTCATTTTTTTAACTTTTGCACCCCATTCGGGTGCAAAAGTTAAAAAAATGAAATAAAATGTACTTGATGAAGTTTATTCCTTTTTTTTTTTTTGACACTGGTCCGTTCGGACGTAAACATTTTGAGTCTACGTCTGAACGGACCGCGGTCCATTCGATTTGGTCCGTTCAGACTAAACACCCGATTTTGGTCCCCTACGGACTAATCGACGGGACCAGCGGACTGGAATTTTAATATTTATTTTTCCAATCAGTTAGTCGGTGGGTCAGTGAAACGATTGGAAATTCGTGAAATGGTTTTATCGATTCGAGTGAAAAAGTTATTACATTCAAATGTAATAACTTTTTAACAGAAATATTTTTTTAGTCAGTCATCATCCCTATTGCACCGAAAGCTATCTTTTTTAATCAGTCTCGACAGAGATAACAACAAATTCGCTAACTTTCGACTGCTGATTACTCACGAAAGAATTCGGATTCGGTTGCAATAACGATGCTTGCGAGTAACGCAAGAGACTTGCGTTCCCACTGTTGGGACACGGCCTCCTCTCAATGAGAGGGGATGGGCTATAATCCAACATGCGGGCCCAGTGCGGGTTGGTAGATGTCACATGTCTTCGAATTTTTGGTTCTAGGACATGCGGGTTTCCTCATGATGTTTTACTTGACTGTTTTGAGAGCAGTGGTGAAGAAATAAATTACACAAAGTAATGCGCTTGTTTGGGTTTGAACCCACGACTTACTGTAATATATAAGCAAGTCTAAACAGGATGAGAGCTGAAGTAGGATATAAATATAGGTACTGAAATGAAAACGGTATGGCCCGGAGATGACTTAAACCCGAAATATGACCGAGGGATGTAGTTCTTATAATATATGTGCACACGCACTACGCCGAATCACCAAACAGCTGCTTTTTATCTCAGGTTCAATCACTGATGCTTGCGAGTAACGCAAGAAACTTGCGTTTCTCGCAAGCATCGTTATTGCAACCAAATTTATTCGTTAGTAATTAGCAATCAAAAGTTAGCGATTTTGTCGTTATCTCTGTCAAGAGAGATAACGACAAAATCGCTGCCGGCCTTGTTTAGTAATCCTTCTCACGAAGTTACTCTAGTGACGCAGTTAATTAATCAAAAGCCTTTTCTCCTAGGCGCCTCTTTATGGGCTTAAGTTGTGGAAAGATAAGATTTTTGTATAATTTATGTTGTACTAGCTTTTTATGGCGGCTTCGCTCGCGTTAATTTAGAATTTGACAATCAATTCGGGTCGAGGCGAAAGACACGTGGCGCCATCTATTATCGTTAACGTTAACGTTATTTTTGTTTTCTTCGGAAACTGTACTTTTTTCGGGATAAAAGGTACCCTATGTCCGGTTGATTAGATTGTTTTTCCCGATTTCAGGGTTGATCCCGAGTTAATGTTATTTGTAATATTGAGTACGATGACCCCTACAAGGTTTAGGGTGAAAAAACTAAGCTCGTTTATATAAAGTACCTACAAGCTACCTTAAACCTGAAAACAGAAAACTAGAAGCCCTGGGAAGGAAGCGTTTCTACGCAATTTACATACTAGTAGAGTAGAGTTTTACTACACCATCCATTAGCATACACATAAATGTAGCACCATGTAAGTACTCTCCGCGCGGGCTGTTTACTTTGCCAAATTAAAGGTTGAAACCTGAATAAAATAAAGGGTGTAAAAAGATTCTTAACGAAGCCGAAAGGCACTTGTTCTTTTCGTCATTGCGATCATTTTTTTGTTCTACACCATACCTGGGAACCTTCTAGTTACAGAGATATTGGGGTCAAAGTTCCAACTTTTTTACATGTTTTTTTTTTTTTTTAATACTAGTTTTTAATATTATAACTTTACTATGAATACCTCCATGACTTGTTTACTATTCAATGCATCCATCAGCACAATTTTTTGAATGCGTAACATTCAGTTTTACGGTAAAACATGATTTTTGACCCCAATAAAAAAGTCGTTTCCCAGTAATGATTTTTGCGTAGAGTAACTCAGTGACCAGGGGGCCTAAAATGGCTGCTTTACCAGAATCGTAATATGAATCACGTTAAACAATTAAACGTGAATGGACTTTATGGTCATAACCATATAGACCATTTTAAGAATATAAAATTTTTAACGTGATTCATTATATGATTCTGATAAAGCAGCCATTTTAGGCCCCCAGGTATGATATACAGAATGCTTGGTTGACGGCTTCGTGAAGAGTTTGTTTACACCTTGTATGAGATGTTTTCTCTCTGATGTACCTAAATGGTACGCAGAAATTACATGTATTTTGGAAAAACATTATTTAAATATGTAAGAGTCAAAATAATAATCTTTTGATAGGATAAAATACCACGAAGTCAAATATAAAATCGTTTCGAAGTAGGTACTTAAAATAACAAATAACGTCATGATGACTTTTGAATTCAAAATTAATTATACTTACAAGTATTTACTATCTTACAATCTGATAGATAGATACATAGGTCACGTAGTATAGTAACTTATTTACTTTATCTATCATGATCAGCCTATAATGTTCCCACTGCTGAGACGCGGCCTTCTCTCAATGAGAGGGGATGAGCTATAGTCCACCACGCGGGCCCAGTGCGGATTGGTAGATGTCACATATCTTCGAATTTTTGGTTCATGCCGGTTTCCTCATAATGTTTTACTTGACTGTTTTGAGAGCAGTGGTGATGAAATAAATTACACAAAGTAATGCTATTACAGTAAGTCTAAACAGGATGAGAGCTGAAGTAGGATATAAATATAGGTACTGAAATGAAAACGGTATGGCCCGGAGATGACTTAAACCCGAAATATGACCGAGGGATGTAGTTCTTATAAGTGTGCACACGCACTACGCCGAATCACCAAACTGCTGCTTTTTATCTCAGGTTCAATCACTGATGCTACGGAAGAGCCTGCCCTGCCTGCTACCAGCTGTACCGGCTTCCTTGCTGCTGCAGCTGTTCCCCTTCGGAGTACTGCTCGACAGGAGAATGAAGATCCTGAAGGCGGGAGAAAGAGTAAGCTCAATACCTATAAGTCGTAACAAAGCATCATGTCTGTAATTTCCAAAGATGTAGGCTCCTACAGTTCACCTCTTGTGTTTTTTTTCCTATGTAATATTTGGCAAGCCTATTGCCAACAGCCAGGCATCTATGGATGGTGTCGTCGAGTGTCGAGTGTGCAATGTGTTGTGTTACTTTATAATACATGTAAATAAAATAATAGGTGCAGATGCCTACAGATCCAGATTCGAGACACTAAATCTGCTACTGAGAAATTCTTGGTGGACAAACCATAAAACGCTTAATTAAAAATTACTAATATTTAATGCTCTTATGTCGTGTCTGTTATATTGCAGTTGGTTGCGGCATGGGGTGGACCTCTCAACCGCATTGAAAAATCTGCTATCGCCGAAATATTACGGCTTAGGAAGCCCAAAGTAGCTTTTACATGGGACAAGGTAAATTTTGACAAAATATTTCTTAAATTCAGCTCAGCAGGCCTAGCCAAGTTACAAACGTTTCGTATCGATTCTCTTTCTACAATCGTAAACGCCTCGGCGTAAGCGATTGTAGAAAGCGATAAATTGGTAGCCAAGTTGACACGACTGAGTCGATCGCTCGTTCTCTAATGTCTGTAGAAAAACCTACACTTTAGTCTATGGTGAGCGTTCCTACCAAAGAGTTTAGCGATCAACATTGTAGAAACGATAACATTCTGTTCTATCATTTTGAACGATGTAAACTTGTTCATGAATTTTCTATTCGTTTGTGTTGATCACGAGATTTAACGTTGAGATGATGTCATTCCCATTCATTTGAATAGTTTTCTACTAGCGTTAACGATTGTAGATTGTCAACTTGGCTAGGATTGCTGTAGTCTCGTCTTTACGAAATTAGTAAGCTTTCGAATTTTGCTTGTCTAGCAAATAAATCGGCTTGGAAGTCCCTACAAAAGTCCGAAAGATATCATGATAAAACACAGCTATTTGTATCTTCTCTGTTGCAATCCTAAGTGCCGTTTTCGCATTCGGATCGTGGGCGTTTGTAGATAGTTCCATCGTTTATGCATTCTAATGTATATTTTGTCTCATCCAGGTTGTGTGCATGCAGACCATGATCTTTGACCTGGAACTATTGCGGTACCGCGGAAAAACATGCGGTTCAGAGATCAGGAGGGGATCACAGGGAGCTCGGTCCATCCTGTTGCGAGGACCTATCTATCTGCTGGAGGAGATTGATTCACTTATATTCCTATGCAGTCCAATGTAAGTGACAACCGGTTATTCTTTGATTTTAGGGTTCCGTACCCAAAGGGTAAAAACGGGACCCTATTTCTAAAACTCCACTGTCCGCTCTCTGTCTGTCACCTGGCTGTATCTCGTGAACCGTGATAGCTAGACAGTTGAAATTTTCACAGATGATATATTTCTGTTGCCGCTATAACAACAAATAATAAAAATGAATAAAAAATTAAAGGGGGCTACTACGATGGTACGGAACCCTTCATGCTCGAGTCCAACTCGCACTTGACCGGTTTTTTTTTAACCTTTGTCAAGCAGTGAACTGTGGTAGAAAGAGAAATCTTCCTACCACAGTTTCTCGGCTGCGCCACATAACTCGTACACATAACACAATTCATTATTAAGAGCGTAAGTCCATCTAGCCGATTTTTTTTTAAACAAGGCTGATTGATATGTTTTTTTCGCATACCTGACGATTGTTTTGTATTTTTTATCGATTTTCTGATATTCATGTACACACGGCGACACATCAAGCTATACATTTCCAGTATAACCTGACCTCGCTTTGTATGAGCTTCCCGTACAATGAGAAATCAGCTTAATTTGTTTTTGCATAACTCGATTGGTCGTCCTGCGTATTGTGTTCACCAACTCAAAATTTGATTAAGTTTTCTTAATTTCAGCTTCAACGACTTGGATGAACTGCGTCAAGCCGGGCTTTCCCTTGCCGATATGAACGGACACGGTCTTTCCAAAGAAATGCTCCTGCAAGGCTGGCAGCACCTCTCCCGGTTAGACCTGCTCTTCGAGAAAGCTGAGAGCAGGAGTCTTTCGTTAGAAAAGTCCTGTAGGATTTTGGATCAGTGGAAAAAGAGAGGAGATCAGCTGTTGTATTCTATGATACCGAAAGGAATTGCTGATCATTTGAGGTCGGGGAAGGATCCTATGGCTGCTTGTCAGGTAAAAAAACGAAAAAAACAATAATTAACTCGAAATCAATAATGTCTGAATAAAACTTGTAGATAAACCATTTGTAAAATCGCTACGAAGCCGCTACGAAATCGCTACGCGCTGTAGTTCGCGCGCGTGCTACGATACGCTACGACCTCGCTACGCCGTACGTAGCGCTCGTGAATGAATGCAGAACAAATTTGGAGGGAGTTCGAAATGCAGAACTAACTTTTGAATTGGTTTAGGTTTCCGAGTAAACTTTGTCGTAACACATTTTGGTAGGAAGAAGTAGTCTTATCTTAGAAGAGTTCGTCCCAAAATGTAGGTTTATGATACTACTAATAGAAACTTTTCTATGTATTACAAATTGCCTGTTTCATTCGTCATACCTTGTGGCTCGATTAACAATTGCTTGTTTGTTTCAGGCGTTTGAAAACGTAACAATAATATTCTGCGCCGTACAACTGGCGGAGGCAGGCACCCGAGCTGATGTCATGCAGGTGGTCGCCTATATGAACGACGTGTACTCCAGGATCGATAGACTCCTCGACACACATCGTGTTTATAAGGTAGGACACTTTTCAGTTTGGTTAGGTAGCTTGGCAGGAGGCTTTAATTTGGTTACCGTTTTGAAGTTGATACACAAATTTGTTGTCATGATCTTTGGTCGCTACAGGGACCAAAGATCATAAAACTTTTCTGTGATTACCGCAGTGGCTAAACGATTTTAGCTGCGCTACGTTTCAGTTTCGTATTTTTAACCCCCGACCAAAAAAGAGGGGTGTTATAAGTTTAACGTGTCTGTCTGTGGTATCGTAGCTCCCAAACGGATGAACCGATTTTCGTTTAGTTTTTTTTGTGTCATAGATAATTTTATACCAAGTGTTCTTAGCAGTGTGTGTTTTATGAAAATCTGTTCAGCCGTTTGAAGATCATCAGCTCTTTTCTAGTTGATGAGGGGATCTGACTAACTTCCTAAGTCCGATCGATTCGAAATTTGGTACCGTGTTACTTCAATGATATTGAAAGTATATGGTAAGGTAACCATGACCTGATCAGCCGTTTGAAGATCATCAGCTCTTTAATAGTTGATGAGGGGATCTGACTGCCTTCCAAATACCTACTTTAAAAAGAACAAAATAAAAGTAAAATTAAAAATTTTAAAAACCCCCCGACACAAAAAAATAAACTCTAAAAACTAACAAATAATATTTTTACTGTCATATATATTATGTAAGTTCAAATATTTTTATTTTAAAAGCGTCGCGTCGTCGCGTCGGGGGACCGCTAAAGTTTAAAGTATTTTTCCAACAACAGGTAATTAATTATTACGAATTAAATTTAAGTACGTACGAGCGATCTTAAGTTTCATGCATAGTCTACGCTCTACGTAATGCCGCGCGCGGCGAGCTCGGTGTGCGGTATGCGACCCGAACGGGCAGACGACGTTGACGTTTGTGTCGATTTTGTGGCTTTTTCGGAGTAAACTCTTTTGTTGCAATCTGCGACTACACCTTTTTTTCTCACTTAGCGGTCCCCCGACGCGACGACGCTTGGGAAATAAAAATTATTTGAACTTACATAACTATATGTGACGATAAAAATATTATTTGTTAGTTTTTAGAGTTTATTTTTTGTGTCGTATTTATAAAATTTATAATTTTGTTTTTATTTTTTATTTAAAAATAGCGGTAGTAAGGCTGCCTTACGTTCTTAGGGACCTGGGTTCGAATCCCGGTAGGGGGCATAATGTTTGTGTGATGACATGACCATGGACATTTGTTTCCGAGTCATAGATGTTTATATGTGTATTAATTGTGTATTTACAAAAAAAAGTATCTATGTAGTACATCAACTATCTGCTGTCCACGAAACAAGCCTCGTTGCTTAGTGTGGCACTAGATGGCGTTGTGTGTAATCCAGCGATATTAAATATTATTTATTATTATTTTCGCCTAAACTATACACATTCTTTATATTTTTACATATTTCTTAAAAAAAAAAAATTTAATGATATAAAAAATAGTGGTCCGTCGGTGTCGGGAGCAGCGTCCTAGCTACCGGTGGTTAGGGCTCCAGAGACAGAAACCTGTTTAGAATACGAGCCGTATCGAGAAGTACTGCCTTTTGAATTTCTGAATCAGGCCCATCTGCCAACTTGATCCAACCGCCTAAGGAGAGCTTCGAAAGATATTATTATTAATCGAGTTTGGTAACACATCCCATTACAGAAGAACCAGTAGGTACCAGATATGTTTCTTATCTCAAAAACGTTACGATTTCGAAGTGGTGTGTCTTCTTTTGAAATTTTTACTAATAACTTAGGCCCAGAAGGTGACCAAGTAGCCTTTTTACCAGCCGGGGATCATAATTCTAAAAGATTTCGTTGCATCTTCAGGTAGAGACAGTAGGCACTGTGTACATGCTGGTGTCAGGAGCCCCTGAACGCAGACGTGCGCACGCGGGGTCTGCGGCCAGTGCTGCCCTCGCCATCTCGCGGGCCATCCCTGCACTCACTATAGGTAAGGCAAAGAAATAAAATCGTCAGTTACAGCAACTCAGTTCATCAGTTGAAAGATGTGACTGCAAAGATCAACTTTTACCAAACATACTTCGACCGTTCATTGCAACAATCTAGAACAAAATAATTTAAAGTGGTGATAGTGTTTATTTTTTACTCAACGGCACAATTATAAGCACTGCCACGTATCTGCCAGAAACCTTAAACGTACCTATATCTATATTTAGGTACCGACTCTGAAATATTTCTCTCTCAAAGTTTTCCTTTTAAATTAGGCATCCACACTGGGCCGGTGGTCGCTGGCGTGCTCGGGCTACGTCTGCCTCGATACTGCCTCGTGGGAGATACCGTCAACACTGCGAGCAGGATGCAGACATCTTCTGAAGTAAGTGGTACCTTCCTGCTTCTACTAGCAATAGTGTGTAGGAGGTGGGTATAGGCCAGATGACCCCCATAAGAGTGGTCCAAATTCAGAACAATATTGCGTAGTGATAGTTAGAAAGATCACATTGTGAGGAAACCAAACCAGCATGCCTGAGAAATATTTCTCGACTACTTACATGTAAAGCCAAAACAGAGGCCCATGGACGGTATAAAAACTCTGACACCAGGATAAGCACTAACCAACCACACAAAAAAGAATAGTAAGAAGTTCTAAACTGCCTAGATAAAAATAATTCAATAAATTTTCAACACTCAGCAGGTACTATAATATTAAGACTTTGTGCTTAGTTTAGTGTTTGTGTAAACGGTCACAGTTTATTGACCGTATCTAAACTTATTTCCACACTCCTGGATCCCGTTGAAAAAGCTGGAAAGAACACCTGTCCTGTAGGCACTACACATTCGACTTTATTTTTACTCTTTCTTAATTAAGGCTGATGCTCCAAGGTAGCCCGCGAAATCCAAGTTCATAAAGGTCTAGGAATGACTTTTTCAAGGTCAGTCATTGCTAGGACCTTTATGAATTTGGAGGGTTGTATTGATGATTATAATTCTGTTGCTATATAGGTACGTCTCGCGAACAATATTTTAATCAACATACAACCTAGCACTAGCCTGCAAAACGTAAGAAAATTTTAATTTCGCGGGCTACCCTTGAGCATCGGCCTGAAAGAGTGAATGAATGATTGGTTGTGTATTTTTACTTTTGACTTGATAAAATTTTAATCTAGTTTACAATAATGTTTCTAGTGTAGGTAATTCTGACATTTCAATAGTTTATGTGTTTGTATTTGTGTCCATCTATTTTTGTTTATAAGGGTCTCAGACCTGAAATAAATGATTTTATTTTTATTTATTTGTCTTTTCAGCCTGGCCGTGTCCAAATATCAGCAGTCGCGGCAGCACAGCTACCAGCAGGGAGATTCCGGCTCAGATCTAGAGGTCTCATTAAAGTCAAGGTAAAAACCCCATTTATCCCATAGTCATAGCGCAGCAACAAACAGAATTTAGTACCTATATGTAGTAAGAACCTTTTGAGAAGAAGGAACTTACTACGCTATGGATCTCGCCGCCATCTTGTATTTTCGAAAAAATTTAAAGTCTTCAAAAATAGGTGACTCCTGTCATTCAAGCGCCAAAACATACATGCTGCACTGTGGACTGCATTTCTTTCCCATTTTCACAGGGCAAAGGCACAATGGAAACGTTCTGGTTGGAAGGCGAAGTGGAAGAAGAGGAGCAAAATGAAGCTTTTCAGCTGTTCTCAGCATTGTGCGGTGATAACTGATTATATTTCCTATCTCGAAACTTGTCTTATAGCATAGCAATATCAGTCATTGACCCATCTAAATTTTTTGACGTTGTTCATTTGTAAAACGGAAATAAAGCCTCTTAGAACATCTATCGAGATACACAATATTTGAATAACAAAAATCGACACATTGTTCATTGTTTTGGTTCATGCAAGAAATATGAGGGAAAGGTCAATGACCGTTATTGCCATGCTAGTTATATCCATATTCAGACAACTAGCGTAGACTACCTTGTCAAGTCTAGAAAACAGGCAGACTCACATCTCGTACTTTAGACTTTAGGTAGGTAGTGACAAAATGTATTTCAGCAAAATCAAAGCATTTATTTCAAGTAAGCCAGTTACAGGCACTTTTGAACTGTCGAAACAAAGATGAAAATTAAATGTAGCTACAGTCCCAGTCACAAGACATAAAAACTGTGAAAGTACTGTAGTTGCCCATTCCCTAGCGTAGATCTCTATGGAGAAGAACGAGCAAGAAACTCCATGGACACTCTTTTAAATCAAAATATTGTTACAAAATCTTGGTTACATCATTCATGTTGAGATGGTATATTATGTGAGAACAATGTAGCAAGATGTGCACGTTAAGTGTCCATAGTAAAAACAAAAAATACAATTCAAAAATACATTCAAGAGATGACCAGTCACAACTGAGAGCCATTCAAGAACATGACGCATGGATCAGCACCATTCAACTCAACCATTGTGAAGGGAACTAAATGATCCGACACATGCACCACTATCAGCGAGACATTTGAGTGAGCATGACATACTCTCTAAACTAATCAATGTCAACGTACCATCATAATTGAATTAATTTGAATTAATTGATTGTTTTATCGTACACAATGACTTTTTATCGAATTAATCTGTAACTGTTATCTTTATGGTAGCTTCGAAAGCAATAAAATTGATTGTCAATACTGATTACCTACATATTATTTTAATTAAATCGGTTAGAATAGTTTGCTTGTACCTATGTGATTATACCTATGACGTAGAACTTAATAGGTTTTTGTTCTTCAAGGCTTTTTGAGTGTACCTAGATACTTATACATAAAATAAATTATTTATTAAGGAAAAAGTTATAAATGTGGCATAGTAAAAGATTTTTCTGACTAAAACATTTGGAATACTGAATATCTACTGTTTATTAGGGTACATAAATATTATGTCATTGTGTATACAGGGTGTAAAAGACCTCATCACGAAGCCGTCAACCAAGCATTCTGTACATCAAACTAAGTAACTTTACGCAAAAATTATTGCTGGGAAACAACCTTTTTTTTTGGGATGAAAAATCATGTTTTGTGGTAGAATTCAATGTAACGCACTCAAAACATTGTGCTGATGAATGGATTGAATAGTACGGGGGTCGTGGAGGCGTTTAAAGACCCCCAATATCTCCGTAACTAGAAGGTTCCCAGGTATGGTGTAGAACAAAAAAAATGATCGCAATGACGGGGAGGACAAGTGCCTTTCGGCTTCGTTAAGAGGTGTTTTACACCCTTTATAGATTCATATTCAAATTTTTATTTTGTAATCATCTATGTAATACACATGGAATGTAATAAATAATTGAGTATTCAGTAAACAAAACACATTTTGCTAATATAGTAATAATTTAATATCAACAGACGAATTAAATTCGTATTATTTTTTGTTGCTTTTTTATAATTTGTTTCAATTAGGTACAATATTGTGGCTTATTACTAGGCTACATTATATATAATATCGGTTGAGACAACAATAAGACATAAGGCTTTGGAACTGAGAAGCGTCGAATTATTTGATTGGTCGATAAAAAAGAACGCCAATCTGTTTTTTTTTAATGACACACGATCATCTCAATTCCAAAAGATCCATTTTTGTGTATCTAAACCCGATAGCTACACTTACTAATAATAGTTTAATGATTTAAATTAAATAAATATAATCACATTATAAGTGTAGAAAACAAAGTATTCATTTACATATTCAGAAAAATATTATAATACTTACATAATATATTATTTAGTATCGTTATTGTGCATGATTTTATTTACAGAAAAAGTGCAAATACTTTTAGAAAAAGAATGTAAAATTTGCTGCAAATTGCATTAAAGAACAATTTAAAAAAATGAAAACATTGCTGGCTGGTTGACTTTCGCCTTTCTCCAAACTTATGAAGATAATCTTTGTCTGTAAGTTAATTTTGTAATTGCATAGCTACCAATACTTAAAAAAAGACATAGTTTCTGCAATGCTTGAAATTGACATTCTATGTTAGAGTAAATTATACAATAATAATTACGAGAAGTTGTTTTCTTTCATATCAATGAACTCTTACATGTAGCCACATGTAGACGGCTACATTAGTGGTTCTTGAAAATTACAATATTAGGCTGGATCAGAATCAAAAAGAAAATAACTTTTAGAAAAATAAAGACTTGTAAAAGAGGCTTAGCTCAGCAGTCTGAGCTTACCCTTTTTTTTACAAGCTTTTATTTTTATGTAACAATTGATTTTCTTTTTGATTCTGATCCAGCTAATATTGTCGCACTTTGCGCCAATTTATTATTTCGTTCTTGCAAGTAAATAAACACAACAAGAGACTGTAATATATATACAACAGGTTTACATAAAAAGCAACCCCACTATCGATCATGTTTTTTCTCGCTCGCTTAAACATTTAAAGAGCGAGAGGCAAAGTATTTTAGATAGCAGAGTACCCATTTTAGTAACTATGGCGGTAAGAAAAAAAAAATATACTAGACACGAATATAAAAAGATAAATACTGTCAAGATTGAGCTGAGTTTTTCCTAATTTAATAATTATTATTTTCACATCATTTTTATGTGGTGACAATGGGGAAACGCCTGTCAAAGCTAATTGTAGATGGGGTTACCATAGCTAAATCCCAATCTGACCAATGAGGGCCAGCTATTTTGAAATATAAAATGATGTTGGAGCTAGTTTGTTAGCTAGCGCCGTTGACAGTTGCCATTCCCATTTATTTCTTTCTAATGAAGAAAAGAAGTTTCTAGTACAAACACACAGTTGGCACTAAGGTACATTGGGACGGTTAGATATTTTAAATTCCCTATACTACAGTTTAAAAGTTTACGTAAATTTTACTAATTTAAACAAACAAGTAGGGTAAACGCACCAATTAGTAACAAAACGTTATCAGTATAACAAAATTGTTTGAGCAAACGAAGAGCTGGTTTTTCGTACGATTAATTTTTAATGAATGATTTTCCGAAATTTATTTTGAATTAAAATTTATTTAATAATTTTACTAACGCTTTGTAATATGTATTAGAAAAAAGTGCAGTTTTATTCGTTATTAAGTCTATTTTATTTTATTTTATTTATATTATTTGAGGTACAGCATGTTTAGCCTAACTAATTTAATTACTAAGGTCAGAATTTAAAACTTTCTAATGGTAATCGTCCTGTATAGGTACTCATGTTGGTCCATAGCTGATATAAATGGATCTGAGAGGACTGATCTGTCCAATAACTGGGCACAGATTATTTTTATCTTCTTATAATCGCCTATGAATCAAAAAATCTTGTATTCAGCTGCATCCGGTTAGACTGGAAGCCGACCCCAACACAGTTGGGAAAAGGCTAGGCAGATGATGATGAATCGCCTATGAATCGGCGTTTATCTAAATACGTAATAGAAAGTGTAAATATTCAGATTGTATACATTTCACTAACACGCTATTATATTATATTAATATCATATGGAAAAAGATGGTTCACTGAGAATAATAATTTAATAGTAAGTAGCATTTAATAGTAAGTATCTATAAGTAATGGCCTATACTGGTATAATTGTGAAACAAAGTAGGCGCAAGCGCGGGAGGATTGTGAGAAGGGTTGTTAGACCTGGTTAGAACATTCAGAGTGGAAGGGGGACAACGACGCACAAACTGTTACCACTTAATAAAAAAAAACACCGGTAATTAAATAAAAAACATCGGTAATTAAAAAAAAAAACATCGGTAATTAAAAAAAAAAACTACGTTGTGCATTGCTGTCTCTTCGTCTTAGTTTAGACACTAACAGATAAAAACTATAGTTTCGATATCGATCGAGAATATAATATTGTATCGAGATGTTTTTTTTTTGTAGCTCAGCTAAACTCCCACGTTGCACAAACTACGTATGTCCCTTTACATTGCTACCTACATTGATTGACATTTTCTATACGATTGGAGGAGTGGACATTGAATATTGGGCATTTGATACTGCTCTAATTTTCTCCACTAGACTGTAGAACAAAAGTTAAGGCACTAGAATAGATAATAGAAAAAAAAATAACAAAGCACCAAAATATTATTAAAAAAAAAAGTGCGTTGATCTAAATTCACGGTCACCAGCACTTAACAAACGTAAACTAATTATAAATAATATCTTAATAACAATAAAATCAACTTTTGGTCCTCAAACCTTCGGAAATATAACAATAATATCAAAACAATGTAAAACGCATTCATCAATAAATTAATAATCAAAGGGTTTTTTGTTTCTTTTGCGTACATTAGCGTGAAACTTTTGTATTACTTAACATACTTTAATATAATGTAAAATATAATATTTATATTATAATTTCTAAATAGTGATTCATAATATTTAATAAATATTGGAATTAATGCATAATCGTCCTCTAAAATATTTATACAGTATTAATTTTATTGTTAAATAAGTACTTTATTTAAAGGTATATCAAGTATGAAGAATCTAAATGACTCTATTTAATATAAGTGTGGTGTTCAGTCTTTCCATTTTTATATAAATCTGGTTGAAAGGACATAGATAACACTCGTTCATCTATATTATTCTAGTAAATCGAATTTCACACAGTTCTATCACAATATACTGTGTAAACTTATTGCACTGATGCAATCAATATTCTTAGGTCTAAGGAATGTCGCTTACGTCTAAACCTGATTACTTTTTAAAGAGAGCTGTGACCTCTTCGATCGTTCTGTTCTTTGTTTCTGGCAGCTTGAAGTAAGTAAAGATGAAGAATAATATGAGGAGAACAGTGTAAGGCAAGAATACGAAGTTGCCGAGTGCATCCGACATAGGAATGAACGTTAGGCCTACGATAAAGTTAGCGAGCCAGTTGACGAGAGCGCCGACACTGACGGCGGCGCTGCGGGCCCCCTGCCCGAACAACTCTGAGAGCAACATCCACGGGATCGAGCTCGGGCCGACACCAAAGAACGCCACGTACAGGAACGTGAATATCACGGCGAATATGCTCATAGTAGCGTTGTCTTCGTACGTGAAGAACGCGACAGTCATGAGCACAGAGAACACTGCCATACCGGCGAGACCTCCCAGTTGCAGCGTGCGCCTGCCCAGACGATCCATGAGGGGAATCGACACCAGAGCCATAATGAACAACATGCTACCCACGCCTATTGAAGACAACCTCGCATTCTCCTCTGTTAGTCCAGCATTCACGAATATCGTCGTGGAGTAATACAGCACAGCGTTGATACCTCCCAGCTGCTGAGATAGATGCATCACGACTCCAATAATAAGAGGCATGCGGAGTGCCTTGATCACGAACAAGTCCCGAATTGTAAACTTCGCCTCCTGTCTGGCCGCGCGATCCTCCACGTGCATGTCATTGATTTCGTCGTCGATTTCGCTCGTACCACGGATTTTAGCTAGCTCCGCTCTTGATCCCTCCTCATCGCGGGCAACCAGTAGCAAATAGCGAGGACTCTCAGGCGCAAAAATAACCATCACACACTGAAGTGCTGACGGTATAATCGCAAGTCCAAGAAGCCACGGCCAGCCTTCATCACTTCCCATTATCATATCGATACCCAAGATCTGTGCACCAACCAGTCCGAAAGCGACCGCTAACTGGTTCACTGTTCCGAACGCACCTCGCAGCCTCAGTGGCGCTACTTCTGACACGTAAGTGGGTGAAGCAGTCGTTGCAAATCCGCAATTGACGCCTATGATAAATCTTCCAATAATGATCATTTCAACAGAGTCAGCCAGTTTGCTGAAGCCCATGAACACAGCACCGAGGACACCGATCATCGAGTTGACAAGAAGAGCATTTTTGCGGCCGAACTTTTCTAGCATCCAGCTGGCGAACGGGCATCCTATCATACCTCCGATGGCGAAGATACTGACGATGACGCTAAATATGAAGCTGGAGTCGGCGCCTACGTACTGCTCCTTGATGAAGTTCTCGACGAAGGGGCGCGGCGCGTTGATGACGCCGGTGTTGAAGCCGAACTGCAGCATGCCGAGCACGGCCGCGCTCACCGCGTACAGCAGCGCGCCCGTCACGCCACCCTCCGCCATCTTCGGCTTCGAAGATTCTGAAATAACAACAAAAAAACCATGAACATCTGTAGCTTGTACATGCGGCGAATGTCTGTCCGGGTACCTACGTCGGGTGAAGTGTAGGTAGGTACATATTATGTACATAACGCGAGAATGGGTCGGCCATGCTAGCATGCCCGCGCGTCGTGCCGCTGGCGGTCGGGCGGCCGCTGTGGTGTGTCATGCTCATCTCAGTCGCGCTGGGTAGCTCGTCTCCCATCGGGGGGGGGGCAGCTGCAGCGGTGGTCGGGACGCTAGGGGCATGTGCTATCGTCGCGCGTGGTGGGTGGCCGTGGTGGGCATGTCGATATGAGCTGATGTACATTCAGTCAAAAAAGTATCGGGAATGGATGATTTGTTTATGGTTCCAAATTTTTTTTTTGTTTTTTTTTTATGTTGTTAGATTAGCACAACTGTTTTCCATTTTGGCGCGGAGTTTGAGTTACATCTGTTAATTAGATTAAATACAGTGCTGATTTTAGTTATATCATATCTAGCGTGTATTGCGAATTTCTTAATGGACAAAAATATCGGACAAAAAGTTTGTCTTAAATTTTGCATCGCCAATGGAATTTCGAGTTCGGAGTCTCTGCAAATGTTACAGAAGGCTTACAGTGAATCGACTTTATCAAAAACACGCGCTTATGAGTGGTACAAAGCGTTCAAAAGCGGTCAAGGTGTGATGGAAGATTTGCCTCGTTCTGGTAGGCCATCAACGTCTGCAACTGAAGTTAACATCGCAAAAGTGAAGGAAATAGTGACTGACAATCTTGCCGGAAGGTCAAACGGTAAAAAAAAAATATTATTCGGACGTTATGCAGCGTTTAAGAGAGCAAATTAGATAAAAGGGCCAGATTTGTGGAAAGAAAATTCTTGGATTTTGCACCACGATAATGCGCCTTCGCACAGTTGTGAACGATTTTTTGACCAAAACTCAACAAATACCATCGAGCAACCACCTTATTCACCAGATATGGCTCCAGCCGACTTCTTTATTTTTCCTAAACTCAAATTACCACTTCGTGGCACCCGTTTTCATTCAGTAGAAGACATAAAGGAGAATTCGCGGCGAGAACTGAACTCAATTCTGGAATAAGCATTTAAAAAATATTTTTATGATTGGATTATTAGTTGGCGTAAGTGTGTCGGTTCTGAAGGAGCATACTTTGAAGGTGATAAAATAAATTTGGATAAATAACTAATATTTTGTGTTTTATTGACCTTTTCCCGGTACTTTCTTGACAGAGTAGTATATGCCAGTGTACATGTACGGATACTCGAGATGTAGGTCAGTATAATTATGTACCTATCTACGTCTTTTTTTAATTAAACATTGGGCAGCTCGAGTATGTGTGCGATAGGCGTGGTGCGATGCGTACGTCTGTAATAAAATTAAGTATGTGTTCCCTTACCTTTTTTTTACCTTTTATAATTATGTACTATTGTTAGTAAACGAAGAGCTGTGTCCACGAGAACACTGCCGACAAACTGTCCTGCAGTTTGGCAGATTTGTGAATTGTTGAAATAAATAAAAAACATACAGATATAATCTAATCAGATCTGGGTGTTAAAGTGATCAGTAGCAGCAGAAGTGTTACATTTTGTTAAAAGATAAAACTGCATCCGATCTAGTATATCCAACACAATTCAGATTCTTATGTAACGGTTTTATCTATCTAGGTTGTTCTGAGAAAACCTGTTTCATCACAATAAAATTTAAATCCATCATTATGCAAATCTAGAACAATTGTAGTCACGCTTGTTATTGTTTTTTTAGTGCCGTGGAAAAACCAGAAGGCCAGCTCAAAATCTAACAAAACATGATCTTCACATGTTTGACATTTAAAAATATTTCTGCGTCGATTTTATATTTAGGTACCTACACACAAGTAATGAGTGGCTTGTATGAACAGTATTCAGGATTAACCACGCTGATAAATATCCGAAGCGAAACGAAACACTTGCATGTATTTAATATAATTTGAATTAGTGACAGAATGCAATTTGTAAACAAACAAGGTGTACAGTTTGTTACACACGCAGTTAATGAGTTTAGGGAAACAGGCAAACATGACTCGCAAACACCACCGTCAGTTTAACGAAGGGAATTTGTAGGAAAAGTACTGTATTTAAGGCGACAAAGACGAAATTATTCTCATGCTTATAAAACATAAAGAAATCTAAAACAGATTATTATTTGGCTTCGCAATACTGTGAGCGCCAATTTACGTGGGGTTACAAACTAACTGTAAGTAGAATGTCTTTAAAACTATCTTACCTATATAGTTATACTCGTAAAATATTATAATATGCTTTTCAACATCTAGTTTTTCTCCGTTTTTTGGTACCGTTTCTTTACTTATATGCATTTTCTTTTTAAAAAAGAAAATCAAGGAATTTAGCTTACCGGAAGACTTCATTGCGTTACGTTGGGTCGTACCGAGTCGATATACTGAATAGTTCTAGTTTTGTCCCCGAAATATTACCTTTATCAATCAATAAAGATAAGAAATCTGATCTACTTCTGATAAAGAATAAGATTAAAAAACAAATAAATGATGTCTACAATTCTAAATAATAATATTTAAGCTTCCTATCTTGATGTCAAGATAGCCGTGTTACTATGTATTGGGAATACATACAATATGCAAAATCTATGCGTATCGGTTGTATGACATTGATTACAGATAACTCATTTTATTGAATGGTTCTTTGTTCACAACATCTTATCTTTTTTTTTGGGTGGGAAATCATCAAATGACTCCTCCCGCTCTGGGCGGAGCATGAGGGAGTTTCAGACTTTTACTGACTAGAACCTATCCATGTTCCTTCATCGCCCTATGTTGTATCTCTTTCGAACAGTCTTGCAACCCCGGCAGACAACATCTTATCTCATATCACGAAAAAAGTACGTACACAGGTAAGAAAGGTAAGGAAAGCAACATAGCACACATAATAGTTATTTATGATACTAGTGCGGTAAGTAGGTTTTAACAAACGAGTAGACGAATGTAAGCCTGAGACGAAGTCGAGGGCTTACCATAGTCACGAGTTTGTAAAAACCAATTTCTGCACGTGTGTCATATTCAACACATTTGCTCAAAAAATTCATTTACGGAGCCTATAAACATTGTTCGAAAGTTAAAAATTACGCACCATACAACGGAACGTGCGGTAAAATAGGTACTCTCGCCTAAGTACCTATTTTACCGCATACCCCGTTGCACCGTGCGTATTCTTTACGGTTTTTTTTTAATTAGGTCAAAATGAAAATCCAAGCTGGCACCGACGAAAATTTTCGGTTTTTTCTTCATGGGTGTCATTTTCGTGGTTTTTGGGGTCGCTGATAATGAAAAAAAAAAGGTCAAAATGAAAATCCAAGATGGCGCCGACGAAAATTTTCGGTGTTTTCTTCATGGGTGTCGTTTTCGTGGTTTTTGGGGTCGCTGATAATGAAAATGAGGTCAAAATGAAAATCCAAGATGGCGCCGAACAAAATTTTCGGATTTTCCTTCATGGGTGTCGTTTTCGTGGTTTTTGGGGTCGCTGATAATGAAAATGAGGTCAAAATGAAAATCCAAGATGGCGCCGATGAATATTTTCGGTTTTTTCTTCATGGGTGTCGTTTTGTGGTTTTTGGGGTCGCTGTTTGTTTCACTACATATTGTACTGTTTTCTCGTGAAAATGTGTTGAAAAACATTGTATGACACACGTGCAGAAATTGGTTTTTACAAACTCGTGACTATGGCTTACATTGGTCTACTCGTTTGTAAAAACCAACTTACCGCACTAGTATCATAAATAACTATTTTGAGCAAATGTGTTGAAAAATAACATAACATCACGCGAAGGTGTACCTAATAGTACACCCACAAATCGCCAGTTATGTTTAAGTCCCATGTAATAGGGGGCGAGCCTTTTGCCATCAAACGGGCACAAATCCGTGGCTGCTACTGAGAAATAAAAGAGACTTTGCCCGACCCGTGAATCAAACCTAGGACCTCATGCTCAGCAGTCGCGGTTGTGATCAATAGACCAACGAGGCAGTCCCCATACTACATTGATTTCCAAAAATAATAGTCTATGGACACCTGTATCTGCTCATCATAATTCGAAGCACAATTTCTTCAAGCTGACTTACAACATGAAACAAATGGCAACCTACGTAAATAAATGACGATCTATTTATTTGTTTTACAGAGAACCTCCACCATTTCTTAATTAAAACGGACTTACATGTGTGCCAGTCTCAGTGGCTAAACAATTTTGAATATTATTTTACCGAAAAACCTATTTAGCCCAATTACTTTCATGATTAAAGTAATTGTCCGTATGTTTAGAACAAATGAAATATTTTTTGTGTAGGCTAGGTCGGACTACTAGATAGATACAATCAGATACCACTGTTCATGACATTCCTTTTATGTATTTATGGAAACAATGTTAAAATAAATCACAAAGTCAAAACGCGCCTGTGTTGTTCCGCTTGAGAAAATATATAGTTAGATATTATATGTCTCAAAATCATTTGACTATTATATGAATAGTTTAGTTTAGTTGTTTCCAACAATAGGATATTATTAGGAAACAATAGAATAATAATATCATTAAACTACAACTACTTGAACTATTGTGTTTTATTTGTATTCTTTTCTACAACTAAAAACGTTTCGGAAGCTGTAATAAAATTAAATTAAAGAAAGGGTCCAACAAACCATAAGGAACAGTAAAAATTTATTCCAGAATTATTGCATATTTAGATAGAGCTCTATTATGACTAGAGTAAAACGTCGAGATTAAAATAAGAACATCTCATTCAGCAAAACACAAGCAAACAGATGAAGCTGGGAAACGAGCTCCCTCAAATTAAATTGCAATTTCTCAAGATTCGAGAAGTTTTATTGGTTAACATATTCATGTAGTAGTCAGATAACAACATAAATATCTCAAGGAAAGATCCTTGTTCAACTTGCTAAACCAGCTTATTGCATAATAAATACTGCATCAGTAGTCTTGCAGAAGTTTGGTTGTTTAATAGCAACTTCAGTCTCTACTTCTAGAACTCTCCACCACCGATGCACCCCAAAGTTTTCAGATTACTGGCTATTTTTTAGACTTAATTAGTAAAAAGGTCGGTGATTATTAGATTCTTCTTACTTGTTTGGTAAAACCCATCGTTCGAAACTTCCATTTGTATCGGTAAAAACTTGATTACTTATGTTCATGATAAAAAAAAAATTGTTTTGTTTATAGAATCATCTTAAAATAAAACGAAGAACATAAAAGTGAACAAGTAATTAACGAAAACATAATATTTCTTTAAACTATGGCTTAAAATATGTTGGCAGTTAGTAAACTGTTAACAAAGTGCAGGATTTTTATCACTTTTTACTACAATCACGAAAACGAATTGCAACACAAATTATACTGTAAAGAAACTACTTTTTATTACTAAGTAGTTTCATTTTTACTATCGGCAAACAATAGATCTGAAGCAATCGACGATATTCTAGTGAGTTGGCAAAGTTGTTGAAACACTTGAATCTACCAAACAAGTAACAGACAATGCTTAACAAAACGAGGCATTAGTTCCACTTCGCGAAGTGAAAAATAATGAGACGGGGAATAAAAGAACACGGTATATACGATACTAATATTCTAAAGCTGAAGAGTTTGTTTGCTTGAACGCGCTAATCTCAAGAAAACCTAGTTCAAATTGAAAAAATATTTTAGTGTTGGATAGCCCATTTATCGAGGAAGGCTATAGACTATATAACATCACGCTACGACCAATAGGTATAACTACTACAATAATTGTATAGCTAGTGTATTATATTATAAAAGATACGAGTACCTAAAAGCTTTAGCTTGAGTAAGTAAAAATACTCCAATAGACTTTTTTAAAAGGTTACTATACATCTCACTGAATTTGCCGGAATTTATGCCCGACCATGAAAAGATAAATAGCTATGTCGAAACAAGGAAGTACGAAACACATGCAATCTTTTGTTCCACAGAAATATTTCCCCAAAAGTGACCTGGCATAACAAATAAAGCCTTATGAGGTATACAAATATATGCGATGGAAATCTTACTATGTACTTTTTAAATGCGAAAGTTTGTGAGGATCTCTTTCACGAAAAAACGGTTGATTTGTATGAAATTTGGAATACAGATACTTTGTAACCTGGATTAACACATAGGATACTTTTTATCCCGGTAGTACGATTTCGTGGGACAATTACCCAACTCGGTTCTAGCGAAGCCGCGGGCATGAGCTAGTGTATTATAAACAAGGAATGATGTCAAAAACTATTTGAAGAATGATGAATTCTTAATAGAATAGTAAAGTATTATAGTCTCTATATCAGTGTGTGTAAACATTTCATGGCATTAACAAATATTTTGCACTTGGACGAAACCAAATGGAGCACAGACTGATAAATTAATGAAAAGGTGAAACGACAGACGCGGCGCGTAAAATTATTTACTTTACTACATATATCACATATTATACTAAATCATATTTTACAATAGGATTGTACACAAACCGGTAACTTAACGGGTTATTTAAGTTACAAGTTTTATTTTTAGTCTCAACAAAAACCAACAGGCAATAACATTCCGACAAGGTTGATCAGAGGTACAAGGACTTTAAAAGTAGGTGACAAGACACTTTCTGTTCGAAAACAACTTATTCAAGTTGCTACAATTTTATAAGAAAAGAGACAACTCACCAAAACAAATAGAACTCCAAATGGGCACGGTAATAAAAACAGTATTTAGACACAACGAATAAACAGGCAGACGTTAACACAGGTGATGGCAAAAACAGTGTTGTAGAAGCGACGGGACAGAACGCACTGGCTGCAGTAAAGGTCGTTCACGACTGTCTGACAGCTGTCGTAAAGCTTAGAACATATTGAACGTAACGACCGGCTTGCAATGAGATATTCAAATCATGCTTAACGCTCCACGTGGTAGATTGCTTAGATAAATATCTAAGTAAAGTAACGAGACAACTGAATATCTATGTGTCATTGTAGATTTAATAAATGCTATAATTGAGAGACGGAGACGCAATTGAGCATGTTGACACGCTTGTTTTCTACAAAGGACTTGACACAGATAGATTACTTTAGGCGAGTAAAAACCTATAAAACAAATATTACATGCAAAAACGGATTTATTAGAAGTTACTATGCGTGACGGCAGATAATGATCACAAATACATTACGATGAGCCTATTAGTATAGTTGTGCGTAGAAACTGCGAAACGAATGTATTTAACGATACCCTTATAGGTAATTCATCATCATCATCAGCCTATAATGTTCCCACTGCTGGGACATGGCCTCGTCTCAATGAGACGGAATGGGCTATAATCCACCACGCGGGCCCAGTGCGGATTGGTAGATGTCACATGTCTTCGAATTTTTGGTTCTAGGACATGCCGGTTTCCTCACGATGTTTTCCTTCACCGTTTTGAGAGCAGTGGTGATGAAATTAATTACACAAAGTAATTGCGCCTGTCTGGGTTCGAACCCACGACTTACTGTTCGTAAGTCGGGGCCGCCACCACCGGGCCACCGCTGCTTTCCCATCGCTCTTTATAGGTAATTACCGAGTTTATATTCAGTAGAACACAAACGGCAAAATTACTTAAGAATAATTAGGAAACGACCCAGAATGGCGTTAGCCAATTCAGTCTCTATCGATCACGAAATTCAGTAGTTTGTCACTAATAGTAAATGTAAGATTGTATATTGTTCTTGTTTTGAAGAACATGCTAGAAACATAGTAAACACATGTCTCAGTGCCACCAGTTCAGCCAAATTATCTTTAAACGACTCCTACAATTGTCTTATATTTTAAAACAATACGCAGCATTGTTGATAACTACTCGTTTCCAGTGTAGGTACAATTACTTCGATTACAAGGTGCAGTATGTAATAATATATAATTTACATTAGATCTCACGATCCACCTGTGGCTATTGTTATGAATGACAAGGTCACTGAGGCCAATAAGTAAAGTACATCAACAAGTTGACACAAAAGTGATAAACCATAATTTATTATCATTACCGACTTCGTAAAATATAACAAATAACTATAATAATTTTTTTTAATTTATTTTTTATTTTACACTTTTTAGTTACGAGATGGGGAATTTCGCATTTTATTTATTTTGGTGTACATTTATCACTTTTCACAAACCTACCTAGTCATCCGCGCGTATCTTGTATACCTAGGACATAATATAACATTTTTTTATTATTAAAATATGGTCATGATATACCATTTTAATTTTTACCATTTTTTTCTACCCGGGGTAACAAAAGGATTCTAACGATAACACGTACATCGAAGAAGTTATGGTGGAATAAAGATACTCACAAAACATACATACATACGTGAACCCTGAAAACTCCTTTTTTTGGGCAGTCGTGTAAAAATAGCCTGTAATTCAAAATTGGCACTCCTTTTGCGTTCGAAAAACGCGGTGGCCCAGTGGTGGCGGCCCCAACTTACGAACAGTAAGTCGTGGGTTCGAACCCAGACAGGCGCATTACTTTGTGTAATTTATTTCATTACCACTGCTCTCAAAACTGTGAAGGAAAACATCGTGAGGAAACCGGCATGTCCTAGAACCAAAAAATTCGAAGACATGTGACATCTACCAATCCGCACTGGGCCCGCGTGGTGGATTATAGCCCATTCCCTCTCATAGAGAGGAGGCCTGTGTCCCAGCAGTGGGAACATTAATAGGCTGATGATGATAATTGTATAGTTTCAACATGAAATCCATCCACGCACAGGAGTGTGTCTTACAACACCATCGTTACTATAATATTATCGCTTTCATTAATTACTGACTTTTATTGGTAAATCGTATGCTTATTATATCAATGTCAATTACACAATTTTTAGAATTTTCATTCCATTGCCATAAAAGGCTATTTTGATCTATTCCAGTCTTTAGGTTATTGATTGCAAAATGTTTGTTAAAATACACTCAAAAATTAAAAAAATATTGATTGCTTTGAGATTCCGCTTCCTAATGATTTGATGCTCAAACAGCAGTCAAATTATTAGATAAGAATATAAAGACCGATGCAATATTCCTAAACCACGGTTCAATTATTTCATAAGAAAACAGGTTCTCTAACAAAAATAGATGTTGGATCCCGCTATAATTTATGGAAACTTCGTAATCACAGAGATTTTTGCATCTAAGTAATCATAGCCCTGGGAGACCTGTTATAAGAAAATCTCCATGATAACATAATAATGACAGACTAGAAGAATGTTAACTAGGGTCAGGTCAGCAATTCAGCATAGTCACTTGTAGTCATATTATATATTTACTATGACATGAAGGAAAATACGCTATTTAAACATACAGTAGAGCCAATTTAATAGATCAAATTTGACACATCATCAAAATACAACAACGTAACCTTGTAACGGCTGGCATAAAATATTATTTAGTTTTTTCGAATTTAGACCTGCACAATTGCTTATCTCATATTATTATTTTAATGACAAAAGAAAGTAACCTTTACTTTGAACTGACAGATGTCAAATGTGATCTATTAAATTAGCCGTAGTTTAGCGAGTTTTGTTTTTCTTACATGAGATTTCCTGCATGTCATCGAGGCACACAAGATATCATGTTTATGAATGTTGCTCAAGCATGAACCTTAATTTTAAAACTGATTGGAAGTTTAACACTGGATTGGATTAACCGAGCACCAAGCAAGTTGTGGAGCTTGAACGTTTTTGTGTGTTGATCTCTCTAGCGAAAGAAGTCAGAGAAACTACACTTAAATACTTGTAAGGCCGATATGGTGCCGTGTGTCAGTAGAACGGGTCGTTAAGATTGTTAAACTTAGACATGCGTGAAATTGCGGAACTCCATGAAAAATTATGCTTTTTTTTTTTAAATTGGCAATAAATATCCAAGCTTGGATGCAGGATGCAGCACCACCTTCCCGCCCACAAAATGCACATGCGGGAGCGTTATACCCGTTTATTGAGATGAAGAAATAGGGATATTACCCAAAATATGGTTAAGTTTTTACGATACCTTGCAAAAATACAAAGCAAGTAAAATATGACGCACAAACACAGACCGTAAATTACCATTAATTTTAAGTATCATTTCCAACGCTGAATCAAGTTGTATGAATAGGCTAATCATTGTAATCACATCCTTTCAAGCTTGCTAACGATGTTCTAATTGAGAAAACATACACCATCTCTCCGTTATTTCTGTAGGTTTGTACCTATTTGTAATATTATATTATTGGGAAAATTGAGCTTGCTTTAGGGGAAATTGGTTTTCAATTTTGCGATTATTTTCGTTTCGATTTATCTTGTTGCAAAGTCTGCGAAGCCCTGAGGCATACCGCGGTAATCGGTTTTCGGGTTAATGCGAGGTTTTCGTGTCAAGTGTGAGTGCTGTTCCAGAATCGAGTACAGACTTATGGTCATTACAGTGGCCTACATATTATAAAACAAAGTCGCCCGCCGCGTCCGTCCCTATGTATGCTTAGATCTTTAAAACTACGCAACGGATTTTGATGCGGGTTTTTTTAATAGATAGAGTGATTCAAGAGGAAGGTATGTATATAATTTTCGGGCGGGCAAATCCGCGGGCATCAGCTAGTAATTAATAAGAATGGTATAAAATGATGATTATATTATGCCCTTAAGACGATATTTTTTTTATTATGAAGGGTGTAAAAAACCTCTTAACGAAGCCGAAGAGCACTATTTTTTGTTCTACACCATACCCGGAACCTTCTAGCTACGGAGATATTGGGGGTCAAAGTTCCAACGTTATGACAAGTTTTTTTTTTTAAATACAAGTTTTTATTGTAAGATTTTTACTTAAAACACCTCCACGACCCCCGTACTATTCAATCCACCAGCACAATGTTTTGAGTGCGTTACATTGAGTTCTACCACAAAACATGATTTTTCACCCCAAAAAAAAGTCGTTTCCCAGCAATAATTTTTGCGTAAAGTTACTTAGTTTGATGTACAGAATGCTTGGTTGATGGCTTCGTGACTAGGTTGTTTACACCCTGTATATATATTTTTTTAGTATGGATGTGCAAAACTACTCTAAAATGTTGGAACATAACTGGCTGGCTGGAACTGACAAGATAAAATATACGTAAACAAAACCCAGCAGAAGGAATTTTAATATGTAATCTTATTATGTAAACATGGATGTTGTTTATGTAACTAGAGACGTCCAACGCAAAATACTATGATTACAATGTATATTATTATCCGTTCTGTGTACTCCATGTTTACTTAGTATTTCCAATGATTCATAAATATTAAGCCAAGTTACTTCAATCCAAAGTTCAGAAATATACACTCATAAGATAAGGCTCGGCGCAAAACGGGCCACCAACCAAGCCACCGGTAGCCAGCGACAAGCAGTCCACACGCCTTTTCATACATTTTGTTGAAACTCGCCGCACACGCACGTCGTGGCGGCCACTCGCTAGATAGATACTGATCTGTTGCAAGAACAAGTTTTTAAGAAGTAATCAGGAAAAGATAAGACTCAGGGCTGAACCTCATCTAGCAGCACGGAATGAACGGTATCACACTTTTCGATGCTCTATACTTTTCTAGCGTAACCCTTATTACATGTTATTTACATGTAACCTCGAGGTTCAGGCGTCATGTCCCATGGTTTTCCCCAGTAACCCCGCAACGCGCGTGCTAAACCGCAATTCTCACCACAATATATGGTTTGACTAAGGCCGTTTATCAGGTTACTTTCATTTAATTTACCATTTCGTAGTTTTTGCTTTATTTACAAACCGATTTAATGTAAATATTTGGTTCCATATTTTGACAATGCAATAATTTTCGATTGGGATATAAAAACAATTTCTACGTTATTAACTGAAAGCTAAGTGGTTACTTAAAATTATATTGCAGCCTGGCATATCCCTTCGTCTGTTGAGCCCCGCCGAATCGGCGTGACGCTACCTATTGTTTAACTATTATGTATATTTTGCTAACAGATGAATTAAATGAAGGTTTTCCAATTATCTAGCATCCCCCAGTGCACAAGACTATGAATATTTAACTAGCGTAACGTAAATACAATATAGATTGAAAATCTGTTGCATAATCATAAGTTCATTCTAAGTCAATTTTATTGATACGTATTATGTACTCGTTCGTGGATTATTCTTCAACCTTCGTTGTATCGTGATTTTCGGCTGCCAGTTGTTCCACCGTGAGAAATTGAAAGCATTTCTCAACATTACTGGTACAGACGCTACCCAATCAACCTTGAACCTAATGCTTCAGCGACCAAGTTGAAAATCTATTAAAGACAGATTGTACTACTACTATTTGATGATCTTGATGTGCTGGCGTCTGTACACTATACGAATCAAAAGCATTTCGATACAGATTCAAATACCAGTGGTGTAAGTAAAAGTGTAAACACGATCTAAGACTTTAGAGAAAGTGTAAACACGATCTAACTCTTTAGAGAAAGTCTGACGGCGCAGCGATGGCGGCGGCGGCATAGCAGTCACCAGTCACTACGTCTACGCCATTGATCTAATCGTCACATACCGGGCCGAGACGTGCTCTGAATAATACAATATCATGTGAGACTAACTAGATTAAGTTACGGTCTGCTTGCATGGAAATTAGATTTTCATTAAAAGTAAAGCTAACCATTTTTTGCCGACAGCAGTATTATAACAAGGCTTGGACGGGGTCATTGCTTGTACACACGATTGTCTTTTTTCTTTCAATAAAGAAAAAAAAATCTGCAGTCCTGGAAATAAGACTAATGGTCATATTTCCAGGACTGCATAAAATGTTTAAAAGAACTGACATATAAATGGAGTCTTCAGTATGGTTTGTGAAATAAGTCATTTGTCGCATGCCAGAGCCTGGTCAGTATGCTCTACGAGTAGATTAGATATCCATCTAGTATTGATTTTGAGATAGGATGACTGTTAGATTGGACAGGGTGATGACCCAATACAAAATCTCTAAAGGATATTTAAAACCAGTCCATCTTATCATCACGACTTATTCTGTTATTTCTTGTAAAAGAAAGAAACATTTCCATGTTGAAGATAAGCGGAAAACAGAAAGTAAAATATTAAACATTTCAAAACAAGTTGGGGTTCGAAGGAGAAGAGCCTGTTTATTTTTTTTTATTTTTGAAAGAAAGACAGCATACGAATGTAGATAAATGAATCTTGTTTTAGTTGGGTTGATTTTAGGGTTCCTTCTATCTGGCAGAATCTTGATGCTCCGAAATTTATTTGGCATAACAAATATTTAATATATAGTTATTGTTTGGCCGAACGTTTGTATGTCCTAATTTGCAATGGCATACTTTTAAGATGGCATAATTTTATTTGGCATAATTACCTTTGGCAATGTTCAAATTCCGCATAATTTCGTTTAGAATAACGTTTATTTAGAGCGACGATTATTTGGTACAATTTCACTTGGCATACTATGATGATGGCAGAATTTCATTTGGAATAATTTTATTTGGCATTATTGCCATTTCTATAAAATAGCATTTTTAAACTTAAATTAGAATTAAAATATTGTCTTAAAAAGACAATATGTTGCGCTAAAAAATTTAGTGACAGAAACGAATCACTCTAAAACCGACTCCACGTAGTCTTGTCTGCCCTACCCCTAGAGTGTAATTTAAATCTTCGTAGGCGCGGAGGGGTGAGGCGGCCCGCGAGCTGAGGAGCAGAGCAGGTGGTTTTAAGCGGTGGTGAGCGTAAAACAAATCTGCGACAATAAGCTCGCGTGGGGCCGCCGGAGCTCCGCAGTGCCGGAGACGTGACAGAAACCATGCCTGCTGCATGTTGCATGCTTGCTTGCATGCATGCATAGTGTATGCTGGTTTTCATGTTTGCATACTGCATGCTTGTTTGCATGTTATCATACTGCATGCTTGCTGCATGCATGATGTATGCTTGCCTGATCAAAAATATGCAGCAATTAACATTATCGTAGTATGTTTGTGGCGATAAAAATAATATTTTTTAATCAATTTTGTTATTATGGTACGAAATACAAAATTATTTTAACTATGAATTTTCTGTAATGTGATAGATATGAGGCTTTCCATTATTATGCATTATGAAATTTATGCCAAACGATGATTCTAACTGTAATCTTTCTGAAATATATAGTTCTGCCTTTTAATGACTATCGATTTGAAATTTATGCCAACAGATGATTCTGACTGTGAACTTTCTGCGATAAGTTGGTTCTACATTTAATTTTTATGCATTTGAAATTTTAGCCTAAAGATGTATGATAAATGAGTGTCTGCCAAATGATTTTCTGCGAAATGAAGTTTATGCCATCCGCTGTAATCCAAAATAATATTATGACATAAAAAGTTCTGCTATAAAGGGACCGACCCGATTTTAAATTGCCATAGATTTTTTGCATTTAACAATTAACCCAAGCAATTGAAGGATTCTAGTCATCCAAAACAAATTCAAGTTTCCATATGGGTCAGAAAGATATCTAAGGAATTGACAACAGCCGTTTTAAAACAAAACGTACGTGAACATAAAAAGGGCAAAAACATACAATATTTTTATATTCTTTATCATTTACTTGAAGTACATGAATCTTTACGAAATAAGTCACGAACTGCCCGATATAACGGTCGATGAGACGTGGAATTCCAATAAATTCCTGCAATACCTACTGTGACCTAATTCTCAGTGGGGGAGGACAATAAAATGCTTACCTGAGTAATGCTGAACGTTTGACCTACAACATTAGCCCACTGGCATTTATTTATGGATTTGTACGGCTAGGAAGGGACGTCGACCCACAAACTTGTACTTGGACTTGTGGACTGCCCGTAACAACAACCTAGAATCAACAGCTACACCTAAGTGAATATGCACCAGCAAAAGGCAAATAAATTGTTTGGGTTTGAACCCGATTATGGCAAACGATGCGACACTTTGTACATCATGTCCTGCCTGAGACTTGCACGTTACA
The DNA here is from genome assembly GCA_941918905.2 of Xestia sexstrigata. NCBI lineage: Eukaryota > Metazoa > Arthropoda > Insecta > Lepidoptera > Noctuidae > Xestia > Xestia sexstrigata. Next base: position 18,717,048 of record OW799208.2, read on the forward strand.
GGAACTAATTGACCGTAGTGATAACGCTCGATTCCGGTCTGACTCAGCAGTTTAGAAGAAGAAGCAGAAAGTCAGTACTTAGCTTCACCTTCTATAAAATGAAAAAAGGTTGCAAATGCAATACAAGCGAATCATTGACGAGATGTAGATGAAGAACCTATAAAGATTTGATTTATAGCCAGGGAGGGGAATAGTCCTGTCTAAAGTCCAGAAGTAGATTTATACGGGTTGTTAACTTTAATGACGGCTAAGACGAATGACGATGAATAGCCGTAACAACAAAAGGGTCATTTGTAGAAGCGAGCGATGTTCCGTGCAGGACAATGTTTGAGTATGAAAGGCAATTGTTTACGGACTAATTTAACGAAGTCTGTCTGTTTTTGGGGCGAAAGGAGCATTTCATAAGTAGCAGAGTGAAATATACTTTTCAGGATGATGGTACAAGGTGGCGCAAAATTAATCACCCTAACGAAAGATGTTATAATTTTTGCAAATGGCGTCGTACCTCAATCATATTTGATGTTAGTGAACTTAACTGCAGAATACAAAAAGGCACGCCATGGAGCGCTATACTCCAAAAAAGCGTGGAATAATAATTGTGATGGAAGCGTTTCCTGGTCACATAATCTCCCATTTTGGCTACTTGGCTTGGCTAGCAAGATCAGCCGATTAAACCATCCCAGACTTCTTTCTTTGGGGCTCCTTGAAGTCGCGGATTTATACAAACAAGCCTCAGACAATCGCAGACCATAAGTAGATTATTCGACAGAAATGCGAACAGTTATCACCGGAAATCTTGCGTAAAGTCATTGAAAATGCGACAAAACGAGCACAATGTGTATCAACACTGGCGGCAGCCACTTAGCGGATTTCAGCTAATTTTTTTATTTAGTTAAAAAAGTTATTCAACAAAAAAATTGGATGATTAATTTTGCGCCACCTTGTACATACTGCCTGGTCAATATTCTTAATAGGTAAATAATAGTTACAAAAGTTTTATGTTTTTCAGTTCTGGATGTAGGAGCCCATTGAAGTATTCTTTTAACATCTTGGTTGTAACTTGTAAGTCTTGTAACCAAAAGATATTTCAATACAAACATAAAAAGACAAAGACTTAATGGTAATAGCTTTTCAATTTTAACTTCGTTCTAAAAACAATGCCTTTCGCATGGCAGTGACATCTAATAGAAATGAGGTTCCCTGAAATTTAATATCATTCAGTGACTTACATTTTTGTAAGTCATTAGGTACTTATGTACATACTTTATCAATACCTACTCGTGTGAACTGTGTTTTATTCTTTTCACTATGTTATAGACATAAAAAACTTAACCCGACTCTTTCAAACCCGCCACGAATTCACATTGTCGTCGTGACGTCTGAGGGCGAATTTCACCGATGAAACTTATCACGATAATAGCACAACTAAACTCCGTTAAAGAGCTGTCAGTGTCAACTGTCAATATTCTACAACAATGATGTTGAACGCGGTTATTAAGTCGTGCTGGTTTCTCGCATTCAGAATAATTAGTGAATTTCACCGGGAGCATTCGCCTGTATGTAACAATCCAAGATTCGATTTTGTACAGAAACATATGAAACTGAACTAACAGTTCACAACGTTACAGGATTTACAGGCAAATGCTCCCGGTAAGGGAGCGCCTTTATCTATATGTACTTCTTTAACTATATGTACTTCTTTAACTATATGTACTATTATTATAGAGAGGTAAAGTTTGTGAGGTTATAGGGGTAATCTCTGGATCTATGGAACCGATTTTGAAAATTCTTTTACCAATAGAAAGCCATGTTGTTTGTGAGTGATATAGGCTATATTTATTACTAGAAAAAATTATGGGGGGGGGGAATAAGAGGAAAATAAATGTCCAATGGCCACTAGTACAAAATCAAGGTAACAATGCAAGGAACAACAAGGATGTTTATTTGTTTAAATTGCGTAAGATTTATTAGAGTCATTAAATAAACAAAGCACATCGTTTCCTGCGGTTTCGCACAGGACAACCATGATTTTCTTTCCTTGTGTAGGTTACCTATGTACAAAGTCAAATGTCTGCCATGCGTCATATTATTGTATGTCTCATCTAGTCTAAAGGGTCCAAATATAAATAAGTTACTCTTAAAAATAATAATAGTGGTGGGTGTTTGACGCAGATGTCTGACGCCTCTCCAGTTAATAATATTTGTAGGAACTTCTACTCGTAAACACGCGATCTGAATTCCTTTTGTTCAAACGCTCCATGTTTTTTTTTTTTTTTCTCTTCTTTCCTGAAGTTTTGCAAACGGCAGTTGGCACCACTGGTATGAGTGGGATTCGTAAGCAAGCAAACCTATCAACAAGGAGTCGACACGCATGAGCCCCCCTGTCCCACCTGAAATCTCCCATGTCGTTAACTTTTCCCTTTACTCCGGTGAGTTCCCTTCCCTCTGGCGGAAAGAATTCCTAATCCCACTCTTCCCAGTCACTTTCGTCCGATTTCCATCCTTCCCTTTTTATCTAAAGTACTCGAGGCCTGTTTCCATAAACAATTCTCTCAATTTATTCATCATAACTCCCTCATTAGTCACAGTATCGTTTCAGCTCTCCTTAAAGTGACTGATGATATAAGGCGGGGAATGGAAGACACTAAATTTTCCGTTTTAGTGCTGATAGATTTTTCTAATGCTTTCAATACCGTCAGTCACGAAGTCCTTTTATCCATCCTCTCCTATCGAATGGTCTCTCCCGAGGTTTTGCATTGGTTTTCTTCCTATCTTCGGGGGCGTCAGCAGTCGGTTCTTGCGCAAGACTCTTCTTCCAAATGGTGTAACCTTGATGCTGGCGTCCCACAAGGCGGTATCTTATCTCCACTTCTGTTCTCTATTTTTATAGATCTCATAACTACCGAGCTTCAGTGTGCGTATCATCTTTACGCTGATGACTTGCAGCTCTACAGTAAGGCAGGTGTTGACAACTTATCTGATGCGATTGAGGGGCTGAACCGGGATCTAGCAGTGGTAAAAACTGGTCTTATCGTTTCGGTGTAGCCGTTAACCCAACCAAGTGCCAGGCTGTCATTGTAGGGACCTAAGCCCCTATAGCTTGAGAAGGCTGAATGGTTTAACGGTGCCACCGGTTATCTTTGACGGCACAGTGATTCCGTTTAGCTCTGACGTGAAGGATCTAGGTTTGCATGTTGACACCTGCCTTGACTGGCGTAAACAGGAAGCAAGCAAGAAAGTCACCGGTACGTTGCGGTCGCTCTATCGGTTGAAAAATATTCTCCCGTCCCACATAAAGGTAATGCTGGTTCAGTCCCTTATTTTCCCCATACTTGACTATAGTGATTAGTGATGGGTCGGTGACGGTTTTTCCGTTAACGTTGATTTACGTTTGTCAACTGGTTAATCAACTAGTTAAATTCGTCAACGAGTTAACTTACTACTAATGTCAACTTGCAAGTGCAACGTAAACCGTTAATTAATTTAACGGTTTTTATTCAACGCTGCGACGTTCAATTTTAGTTAGAAACAATTTGGTCCAAGGTTTGTATTGGAAAACGTTTGATTGATGGTTCTACTTCATAGATGACCTTCCCTTCATACTTATTCATCAGGCATATGAGGACTGACTGAATAGAATACAATTAAACACGTAAACAATAGAGACGTAACTCCTAGAGAGGAGGTCTGTGTCCCAGCAGTGGGAACATTAATAGGCTGATGATGACGTAAACAAACAAACTAGTATTAACCGGGGACATGCGGCACGAGCGGGCGCGCTATTCCATCAATATCGTTTTAAGTACTATTTTTAAAATAAATATTTCGAAAATCAACTCTGTAGCACGTTACTTTACACGTTACACGAGTTCAAATTATATGACATGACCGTCTCTCGCAAGCTATGACTTTATTTTCAACGTAAGTTTTTTAATTCGTTGCGTTTGCGTTCTCGATTATTGAACGAGACGCACGAGTTAAATTCAACGTCGTTGACGAATTCAACTAGTTGATTCATAAACAGTTAACGTTAATACGTTGACAGGAGATTAACGGTTGATTCAACTAGTTCATTGATTCAACGCCCATCCCTAATGGTGATGTGTGTTACTATGACCTGAATGCAGATCTCCTCAATAAACTTGACCGACTTCTAAATAACTGCATTCGATTCATTTTTAATCTCCGTAAGTATGACCATGTGTCCGCACATCGGTCACGCTTAAAATGGTTACCCATCAGACAGCGCAGAGCGTTAAGGGCGTTGACAACTTTGTTTTCCCTTTTAGATAAACCCACTTCTCCTTCTTGTCTGACTTCTCACTTCCAATATTTATGCTTTGCGCACAGCAAGAATCTTCGTTCTTCCAATAATCGTCTTTTACGATGTCCTACTCACCGCTCTGGTTTTCTTAAATCTTCTTTTCCTGTCCAGGAGGTTTTCCTTTGGAATGCGCTCCCTCTGAATATCAGGATGGCAACCTGTCGGCTCATATTTAAAGTAAAAGCTCGCGAACACCTACATAAGAAGTTGGCAGACTTGTCTCATAATTAATTAGTTGTTTTGCATCATCGTTGTATTTTAATCTCTCTTGACTTTGTATATTTTGTTTGTATGTAAGTATATATGTATTTATTGTTTTTTTTATTATATCTAAATATATTGCTTTTTTTCTTGGAAATTTTCTGTACTTGCACCTACTGTTTTGTCTCTGCATCACCCTAAGGTAGACTGGTAGAAAATGCCCAAGGCATTAAGTTCGCCTTTGTACATTATGTGAATAAAGTTTTAATATATATAAATAAATAAATATTATGATAAAATTAAGGCAAGGACGCATCACAGTTTTCTTTTTACTATTTTTTTTTTCTTTTTCTTTTGTATCTGCAATCAGTCTTGTTTACTTTAAGCAGATGTGGTAAGTGGCATTTGGCAGTTGTAGTGTGCTCTCCAGCGAGAGCAACTACTCATAGGTGTAGCATGTAAATATTTAAAATGCTACTCAAGTGGGTATAGACAGAATGTCTTTTCTTTTGTGACGTTTTTGATACGTGCGTGTTGTCAATCCAGCGGCCAGTTTATTTGGGTTCCCTATCCATTTGCATAAAATTTTAAGACCTAATATAAGTAGGCATACTTTTGTTACTCCTAATTATATTTTCGCATAACCGCTTACGCCTAATTTTTTTAAGCATAATTTCTCTAATCATAATAATGATTAAGCATAACATTCTTAGGCATAACAAAGAAGCATAATAATTAACTCCTAAAATGTTAAACATACCCTAATTGGATATAAAAAAAATATTTGGACGATTGGAAAAAAACCATATCTCCTGAAGCAGGTAATACATAACATGTTTGTTTTGAACATTGCTGATTGTGAACATATGCGGGTTTTATCCCTGTAAGAAGCATGTAAACAAGCATGCACCATGCATGCAGCATGCAAGCAAGCATGCAGCAAGCAAGCATGCATGCAGCAAGCAAGCATGCAGTATGCAACATGCAGCAGGCATGGTTTCTGTCACGGCTCCGGCGCTGCGGGGCCCCAGCGGTTTCACGCGAGCTTATCGTAGCAGATGCGTTGAAACCACCTCCTCAGCTTGCGGGCCGCCTCACCCCTCCGCGCCTACGCGGGTTTAGATTACACCCTAGGGGTAGGGCAGACAAGACTACGTGGAGTCGGTTTTACAGCAATTCGTTTCTGTCACTAACTTTTGTAGCACAACCTAATGAATTTTTAATTCAAAATAAATACGTAAAAATAACTCAAATTTGATTTCGTTATTTCTATTGTGTGCCTAAATAGTAAATACTATTATGCTAATAGTCATTATGCCTAGTAACATTATGCGAATTCTATTTATGCCAAAACAAATTAGCCTTCAAGGTAATTATGCCAACACAAACTGTGTGCCAAAAAAATATGGCAAAGTATTATTACGGCAAAACAGATTATGCCAAAACAGTTATGCCAAAGTATTTTAGGAAAAAGGAGGGATCCCTTTATTTGGATGCCTCTCCAGCCTTTTCAAGTATGTTTTGGATATGGCCAAGATTTCCTCGTTCACGGAGTTCAAGTCAGAGTTTGAAGTAGGTTGTGTATTTCAGTATTTGTAATGAACCAAGGCCCATTGTATATAGTTCTTAGAATTGCATTTTGCATTCGCTGTATGATGGAAATATTAGTGTGCGGCCAGACTGGCAGCGCGGTGCGGAGTGCGGTGTGGGTGCGGCAACGCACGCGGTTTGCCTGGCCAGAGTGGTAGCGCGGTGCGGCGAGCGGCGCGGTATCGGAGATCCCCGCTCCCGCCAGGGTTACCAACTTAGGGGTTTTCCCCCTAATTTAGGGGTAAATAAGAAAGATGTGATTTTTTTAGGGGCGTTCTAATTTTAGGGGGATTTTTTTATTTTTTTTATTTATAATTGTAACCGTAGGCGCGGGCCTGTAGACGGAGAGCTATGGGCTAGCTCGCCGTCCGTCCGTCTTATGACGACAAGCCGTGTCGACGGCGCGTTCGTGTTCTACGCGCGCCTCAACGAGATGTCAGAAAAAGGGAAGAGGTCCGCAAGGGCCGATGCCTGTCAGGGCTGCGGGTTGTTCAAAAGAGTTACGACGGCCCTAGAACACAAACGGCAAAAAAAGAAACATGGATGGGTTTTAATCAGTAAAAGCCTGAGTGGGAGGGGTCATTTGATGATGTACCATCCGAAAAAAAGGGGGATTTTCAAGTAATTGTGGGAATTTTGACTTAGCTTGAGGGGTAAATATTTTTAGGAGTTGGTTACCCTGGCTCCCGCACTTGCCGCCCGCGCCCTCACTGCGGCCACTTGTATGAACGAGCTATGGCTTGAGCTGCCCGCGCGCGATTCGCGTGCGGCCCGCGCCAACTAGCCCGCGCCGCAGCCCGCACCCGCGTGCCCACTATGGACACTCCAATGAAGTTCATATGTATGAGCTCGTCGCACCGCGCCCGCACCGCACCCGCATTTGCAGTCTGGCCGAGCACTTAGAGTTGCTACAACTCCCCCACACAATAAGGATTTGTTGTCAGTCGATAATTTACTGTTCCGTCCTAAAAGCCAGTGTAGGTTTTTGTAGCGCAAGTTGCAAGCTCATCTCTCTTAGTATTTATGTGCTGCCTCCACGTTAGGCGGCGATCGAGGTGTAGTCCTAAGTATCTCACACAATCTTTATGTGGTAGTCAATTCTTATTTAGCTTTACTGGCAGACAATCGCCTCTGCATAGCATAAAAGTGACCTGTACCAACTTAAATGGGATATTACCTACATTTTTAAGTAAGAAAATGTTCTGTAAAATATATAATACTAGTGTAAACTGACTAGTGACTGTTTTTAACCAGAACAAATATTGCACTGTAGATGTCAGTTAATAGACATTTTTACCCGGGGTGAAACTGAGTTGTTATTTTTCTGTTTTATAGGTTTTAAGAAACACATTATTTAATTGCCGTCAAACTTAGCATTATTTTTAATTTTAATTAAGACTATAAGCCACATGGTGCGGCCTATATTACTCAGGGATAATGCAGCATTCTAATGGAAAAAAAAAATTTAAAGCGGTCCAGGAGTTTTTGGGTTTATTCATTACAAACATACAAAAATACAAATCTTTCCTGTTTATAATATTTATATTAGCATAGATTTAAGAGCTAAGTATTCTTAAATCTTTTCCGAAGTCCTATCTTCCTTTGTAAATTAAAAATCTAATTTATTTTACTATTTATCCTGATGAAAACCCATGTTTTAACTAAACAGCAGAGCAATAATTTAGAAAATTGTTTAACTACTTCAAAATTCCTGATTGTACATACTTAATAATAGGAACGTAAGGCCTTGATACAACACATTACTTTGGTAGCAAAAAGCATTTAATTGTACCTACACACTACCATTATTTGGAAAGTACTGTACTTGGAAGAAAAAGATATCAGATAATTAAAAAAATAAATTGCATTCACAAACATAATTATGTATTAAATTAGGTCTATGATGAGAATTAATTACTCTACCCTGCTAACCAATTTTAAATTATTTGGATAGTATGATAAATAATCACAAAATCAAATCAACTTGACTTTGAAAAAATATTGTATCATCAACATTTTTTAATTTTTTTTTTTTAAAGAATAAGTGGAAGCTTTTTTGATGATGGCCAATGCTGGCTATTTTTATTAAATATGTCTATTGTATATCATGGAAACATAATAGTACTAAAATATTAATTTCTAACCATTGCCTCGTAGTAGTGCTCCATAATTATCACTTTGCATTGTCACCAGTCAACTGTTCTAACACAACTGGACTGGATTATTAACGCGCGGTTTAGAAACCGGTTTTAAAACATTCCACCTTCTAAAACTTCACACTGCTAAAAATACCTCAAATCTTAATATTTATTCCAGTTGACAGAGCAAACAAACCTTGAAATCAATTTGAGAAATATATGTTAATTATCAAATAAATGAAATAGCGCGTAGCGATGCGAATTGATGCAATAATCTGTGAACCAATGCGTCGCATGGGTGTACCACCGCACGGTAACGTAATAAAAATTATAACATATTAAATAACTGGCCGCCCTAAATTTACTGATTATTACACCCAAGATATATAAATCAAACAACAATTTAAAACGTAAACTAAACGACTTTCATATTATAAAGATGAATAAAAAAATAATTTAGAACATACCTTTAAAAATAATACGAAGGCAATTTATCTACCGGAGCGTGGGTGTCATGTTTCTATTTAAATAATTCTTGCGCTTCTTAGGAACTGCCGGATATGTGTATCGTCTTTCTGAATTATTTAATTGGGGAAATAAATAACATAATACAATCATCCACCGCACCGCCAACTACTTGCCAGTTGCCAACTGTCAGTGTTGCCACCTTGGTTTTTGAAAAGGGGCAGTCTGACAAGCTAGAATGAGCTAGATTTAGCAATTTTTGACATCAAAAGAGGAGAAAAACAGCTAAAAACATAAATACAATTGCAAAGGGTTAAAAAAATTGTTTATTTGAAACGTTTTAAGTAAAGTAATTTAAGAAAGCGCAAAATCTAATTTTATCAAATTGTTAAAAATCATATACTTCATTAGAATCTTCCAAAATCATATCTGCCGAAGCAGAAGTCAAAACATTCACACATGATGTTACAAAACCAACCCCAACCAAACCAAACCCAATACCCAATTAGTGATTATATAAAGTGTGAACTGACAAAATCTATACTACATGGCGCGCGTTGTTTCATAACTTGGTAATCGTGGTGCGAAGTTATCGTATCGTTTGAAAAGGGCTAGATTGCTCTTTTCCGGCCAAAGCACGAAAAAACGAGTTTATCCACAGTAAAAAGTGCTAGATCTAGCCCGAAAAGGGCTAAGGTGGCAAAACTGCCAACTATCCCAGATTACTGAGTACACTGTATGTATACTCTGTATAATTTTATCAACTATACCAGCGCCCTGTTCCACCATTGTTTACTAATCAGATAAATCGATGTCACGAATGACAGCAGGACGGGGAGTTGTGGTGTTATCAAGAGCGAAAGAGAAAAAAATGCGAAAATAACAATAAAGAAAACGTAAACGTTTACAGGTTATTTTATTTTCATCAGTAAACTTTAAACTGTCACGGTTTCTTTGAATAATCAAAAAAGTGTACTAACTAAATTTAATATGTTCAAAATCCTTTTTCACGGCTGTGTATTTTGAATGTGCTTATGTTTTAACAAACAATATCTACACATTAACAAATAAAAACAATAAAGTAACCAACATAAAATATTATATTTGTTTTTTACGGAAAACTAAAAGGACTCGTCCTTAGATCTCATTTTTTCGTTCGGAAACTCAGCGTCTCAAGACTCAAAATAAAATACTCTATGGACTCAACTATTTTTAATTATACCCGACTACAGCAAAGCCAAAGAGGTTGTGATTTTAAAGTTAAGGCACAGAGAGAAAAAGGTGTGATAATCAATATATAATATTCAGTTGAGTGTGTGCATTAGTAATTCAGAAACTTTATTCTTTTACCTGAAACCGTAAAATACTTCTAGTACCTTCTACAGACGAGTAGAAAATTTACATTGACATTAGCGACCCTGAGCGTTCCGATTTAAAAGAAATAAGTACCATATTTAGCATTGCTTTTTCCTAAATCTATCCGAGCGAACAAGTTAGAAGAACGAAAACAGATGACCGAAGTACTGCTATGCTAGGCTTAAGCAACTTTTCTAGGCTGGATTGAAATAAGAAAACAGGTGTCGAATACTTTTTGTTTGTTGCGCAATAAATAAAAGTAATCAACAGTAACAAGCAAAACAACCGGATCAGCAACTAAACATCTCCGGAAAAATCAGCAAGTTCAACTCATAATGGAAAAATATAATTTTATGGATAAATTAAGGATATTTTTTGGCCTACGCCAGAATCCGCCTCAAAATGATTTTCGAAATCCGATTTGGACCTCCGACGACGAAGACGACGGCGATGAACTTTACTCTAGACACGAAATGAATGAGTTTAGTGATACCATCGACATGCATGAAGAATTCTCCAGACAGATGTTTGATATGCTCCGATCTTTTGGTTCCATGTTCGGGGACGTTAAATCATTCATTAACGAAAACCCCTTCGATTCATTCACGACTATCCACCCGCAGCTGCCAGAACACGGTGACCAGGAACACTTCAAAGGTGACAGTATAAGAGAGTACTACCTGAAACCTGGCTACCACAAACGTTCACAGGAACATCTAAAAGAAGACAAGGATTTGGATGGAAAAATAAATGATTTAGCAGGACTGTTTAAAAAGAACAAAGACATTCCTCCTATGACACCCTTTAATGGAGCATTGGTCCCGGGGCGATCATTCTGTAAAACCATAATCACAACCAGTGTTACAAAGCCAGATGGGTCAGTGGAAACCAGACGAATTGTGAAAAATGGCCATGATGTGATTGAAGAGACCATCACGACGACATCCACAGGGACGGACACACGGATGCCTCCACTCTCACCAGGTTTGGATCACCAATTATCAAGTCCTGGCATTATTTACAACAACATTATGTCTGACCTTTTCTCATTATTTAGACATTTTTACTAATATTGTTCCCATTTCTGTAGTTGTGTATGTTGTAGTACATTTGTGAAAAAAAAAATAGTTTAAGATGATAACTATATTGTATTTTCTCTTTCTTGCAGAGGATGTTAATTGAAATTGATAGCTACAACTGTTATAGGATTTGAATATGATATTGCAGAATATAGATGTTTAATAATAGCTAAAAGTTTACTCTAGATCCACAACTTGTAGATTTTTGACCTGATTACTATCGTAAATATTTGTCTAATATAATCTGTAGATTCTGGGTAGTATAAGATTCTCATAACTAACTGTTATTAATATTATTGATCAAATAAATGTCAATCTACTTTTGAATTATATTATAATACAATACATAATAGAACCAGTGTTTTACTTAACATCAAAATTAAAGTTAACCACTGTTTGTAAAAATTCAAAGTGGATGGGATGACGATGCACTAACACTTACCATGTATTCAGCACATCATTCTGAAATCCCTGTTTAAACCACCCACTCTGTATATATATTATCTGTCTAGCCTTTTTCCAACTATGTTGAGGTTGGCTTCCAGTCTTACCGGATGCAGCTGAATACCAGTATTTTACATGGAGCGACTGCCTATCTGACCTCCACAACCCAGTTAGTACCGGGTAATACGATACCCCTTGGTAAGACTGGTTGTCAGACTTTTTGGGCCACTGACTACCTAACGACTGTCAAAGATCTAGAAATGAGTTGAGAAGTTGAGCTACACGACAACCGACAAATGCTTGCACTGACTGGACAGGTCCACTCAAATCTGTGTGGTTCTTTCTTCAAAAGACCATCTCGGACACTAATCTGCATAGTCGTCATGTGAATTGAGCAAGATTGTCTGGACTTCAAAAGAGACTATGACCTCTGAGTTTGTTTCGGCTGTTTCTTCTCAGAGTAGTCAGGTACGAAACACCGGCCCCAACTAGTTTAAAAAAAAATACGTGTAAAAGTGTTTGTAAAAACCTACTTGCAAAATAAACATCATTTATCTTTTTAATGACAGCCGGGACCAACGGCCAACTATAACGTGCTTTCCGAGGCACGGAGGAAACTGTATGTAATGGGTGGCCACCCATCCACAGACCAACCTAGGCAAGCACGGCTTAACCTAAAGATCGACCCGAGCGGCTGTTATTATTTAGCCACGAGATATAGAGTATCTGGTTATTATAGAGGAGCTCGTGGCTAAATTAACGTTCGTGGCTAATTTGGTGCAATAGCCGTTTCATGAGATCGAACAGCAAAGTTAAGTTTGTCCTTTAATTATTCTGGTTATATAAAAAACAAACTTAACTTTGCTGTTCGATTTCATGAAACGGCTATTGCACCAACCGCAAATAATAAGTTTGTTAGCACATGTAAAGGGAAAAATCTGAAAACCATAAATACCTATGTACTTTAATAATAAAGTACATAGGTATTTATGGTTTTCAGATTTTTCCCTTTACATGTGCTGTAAGACATTGCTTCTCTCCAAAATTCGTGATTCTAAGTAATCGGGAACCACTTCCGGTTGACCTAGAATTGACAATTTTGGTTAAAAGCAAGGTCTTACAGCACAAGTAAAGGGAAAATTCCGAAAAATAAAAAAGTAGAAAATTAGGGTAAATAAATGGTACTTACAAGTTTTCGCGAAAATCTAAATTTGCCCATATCTTTTTATCGTGTTGGCTCAGGACCTTGAATTTTATACACCTAACAGGGACTATAGACTTCAGTATCTGGTATAAATTTCAACTTGCTAGGTCCACCTGTTCCTGAGAAAAAGACAGACAGCCGGACAAGAGAGTGATCTTATAAGGGTTCCTTTTTATATCTTTTGAGGTACGGAACCCTAAAAAGTAAAACAATGAAACACCAAAATCAATCCCACATAATTTATTCAATAAATACTTAAATTTTTAAACATAAACTTAGTTGCTAAGCAAAAGTCAAGTGACGAAGTTACAAAAATATAACAAGAATTTAATCAATCTTGTAGATTGTAGTTAGTACCCTAAGCCGCTATGCATCCTTAACACTGTATTTTTGTCAAATAAGCAAAACTTAAAACAACTGGTTGTAGAAAGAAGTTTTCAGTGTCACATGCAATTAATTTGTTGAAACCTTTCAAAATTAAAATAAGTATTGCATCATCCATGCATAATTCCTTCTCCAATTTTCTAGTAACCTAACCCAACAATTTTAGTCATAACTTTATCGCATCACTTTTGCTCATACGTATACATTGGCGTTCAGTCGCAGTAGCAAGCATCGGCCGTGTTACTCTTGATCCACGTCAGGTATCGGTTGACCCTGGAGTACACGCCGTATTTGTCTGGTCTGGCACAACCCTCGCCCCAGGACACCACACCTGAAAAAAAAATGAAGTTGAAAATCTAACATCACGCGCGCTCATGTCCCAAATTCGTCGAAATAGTAATAGGTTATAATTCCCGAACAAGCTCTATCACGAACTGAGGCATAAGATTGGTCTTCCACTCACCAACTTCCTGGTACTTCTCGGTGGTCTCGTTGAACACATGCAGGGGTCCGCCGGAGTCACCCTGACAGGCGTCGCGACCACCATCGGGCTCACCAGCGCACATCATGTTGTCTGTGATTCGTCTGCCGTAGGAGCGGTCCTTGCATTCCGCGTTTGATACTATTGGTACTTTCACCTGGAAAGAAATGAATGGAGATTGTATGAGACTGACAGAGTCCGACTGGGAAAAAAGACCTACAAAAGCATGTGCGCAAAAGCAGGCTAAGCAGTCTTTTTTTTCGTCGGGGAGTCTCTGAGATTGGCCGTTTTAAATGTTATTATTATAGGTAGGTACTTGAAATGTAACTCAGTCCACACTGATAGCATCACAGACTTGAAAGGTTTTCCAATATTCGTTACACTGTATGCGGTAGAATGGTAATTAAAAGTAAAGGTACCAATTGAGCAGCAATCAATACAATCCTATAGTTAACTTAAGAGATAGATATGTGGCATTGTGGTCTCAATAGCCCTATGGTCCTGTGGCAGAAGAAATTATTGTTTTTTCATCGTCTCTAACAGTGAGGTCATCAATAACTTTCAAGATAAGGCTTAGCTAAGTACTTAATGTATGTTTGCCTAGTCTTTTTTTTATCTTTCTATAGTGTATACGTGCAGTGTGTTTATCACAAATATGCATGAATATCTAGAAAGTATTTATGAAATCTCCAGCGCGATTTCATCAGTTTAAGCCTTTAAGCTGATATCGCTCTAGATATAGTAGTTAGGAACATGAACAATACTATACCTCCTGCAAAGTATTGGAGACGGAACCGCCTTCATCAGTGACGCCCCAGCCTATCACAACGCCACAGTTGCGGGTATAAGACAGTCCAGGGGCGGGCAAGCAGACGGGTCGCACTCTATGGTCATCGTCAGCCGGCTGTACTATGGGTGTAGTGGCGGGTTCTTCAGTAGTACTGCTACTGGTACTGCTCTCGGTAGTCGTCACCTCGTCATCCCTGCGAATGCGCTTTACTGCGCTGCTTAGATCCAGCTGAGGAACAATAAAATCATTTTCTAAATCTTGGAAAAAAAAATGGGGTCTGCCTCTAAATTGAAGAACTTACGAGACGGAAATTGGTTTACCGGGACCGCAGTCCCCAAAGCAACCCTTGGAGACTGCGCAAGTCAATAATTTATTTCAATTTCACGGATTTTCTCGAGTAAGGATTTTAGAGGCGTTAAAATGTCCTGCTTGAAGTTTAAACGCATTCTAGTTCTGAAGCGGGAGCGGTGTCTCTACAGAGATTTATAGAGATTCTGATCAACAAATAATTTTAACATAAGTAATGGAATTGGATGGCCCACGCCAACCAAAAGAGTGTAAGTAAAAGGAATTCGTTAGCGATGAGGAATGTCATCTCATCGCTGGAAAGTGCGGATTTATCTTCATTGTCACGCAATTCCACTTCAAAACAAACAGTAGTTGTTCGCCATTTATTTTGTTCACAAACAAGTTTTAATGAGCGGAACGACTTAATAGAGACATAAACCTTGTCTTGACACGTCTAAATGATTTACCTCCTCCTAAATCAACTGCTGAAATGTTTAAAATTGCCATCTAACTTCTCTTTTAATGAAAATACTTATCCACTATAGTGTAGCAATCAGTCACATTGGTCTGAATCTGCTCTTTCTAAGCCTCTTGTAGTTTGTGAAATTATCATTGTTTAATTGTGGACCGAATGGTTCTATTTTAAAATTCAATGCTGTGCCAGATTACCCTTTCATCAAGCTTCATCAACGCGATGTCGTTGTCATAGGTGCCAGGGTTGTACCGCTGATGACGGATCACGGCTGAAACTTTCCTGTCAATGGTCTTCGTCTCATTGGGGTTCTTGGTGTCATGTTCCAGTAATCGAATTGTGATGCGCTCCTTGCGGTACCTGTCAAATACAAATGGTAGAAAATCTATTAGTGGCAGATCTAGTGTAGATTAGTGAGAACAAAACATATGATAACAACTAAATACATTTGAAAAATAAAAAGCGACATTATTGAATAGAGGTACCTAGAAAAAATTAACAGTGAATACATAGTTGATTGTTACGAAGTTGCGTAGAAAATAGGTTGTCCCCAAAATGGCCATGTCCTACATCTCATTGCATAGCGTCATCAACTCATCAGCACCAACCAATTCAAATTAAAAGCCAAATAGCACCAAAACTGTCCTAGTTTACAACCGGCGCCAACGGCAGTTTTTATATTCAGATCATCTTGAAAATGTGCACCTGTTTGATATTAACAAAAGCATTTAGATGTGTGCGGCAGAATGCAAGTGGCAGGGGGCCAACTGTACGATCATCACCTTTTCTAGCTATGGTAGGTAGGCAGGTAGGTAAGCACGGATTGGCACAAGTCACTCAATGGTGTTTTTGATCTCGATATTATGCCGTTGTGTCGTTGGCAGCGGTTAGTAAACAAAATACTTTATTAAGAGAGCTATCAGAGTTCTACTTTTGAACCATTTTATCTTCAGTCTCCCCAACACAAAAAATTGGCTAATTTATGCCATGCCAATAATACGACCCATCAGCTAATTAGACAGTAGGGAAGGTAAGGTTGTATCCCAAGCAGATGAAACCGCCATTTGGTCAGACTTTGAGGAGGTTGATAGTGAGTTGTGAATCTACCTGTTCTACAACATTTTTATTGTGTCGAACGCATAAGTAAGCCGATTCTAGGACAGGTACTTACTGCCATACCTTCCACACAAATTCTGTTTCTTTGCTTGATTATTAAGCTATGCTTATTTCAGTACCAGATACATACCCAGTACAGTGCGCAGCGGTAAGGACATACAGGTCATTGATGAGGGATCCGCCGCAGAAGAACCTTCCGTTGTACATCAACATCGCCATCCACGGGTACTCGCGCTCCTTGGTCTCATACCCACCAACAATGCGCCGCTTCGTCCGGGCTACGCCGCATTCTGGAAATTAATAGTTTTGAGTGATAAACAAGGAGGATTTTTTCACCCAATAAAGGGGTCTGCAGAAATTGTACATTGATTTTGATAAGTTTTGTAGCGGTATTTTTTCGTTCCTCTGTCTGATTAGATTGGCAGCCGACCCCAACCAACGTAGATGGGAACAGTCTCGCAAGATGATATTGTCCTAGTAGCTAAAGAAGTCGACCTTTGATCTCAAACCGCATTGGAGTAGCTCACTATCAACTCTTCGATAGAAATTGAAACGAAAATATTTCTTACACTAATATCATCAAAACCTTTACTTACGGCAAGCGGGACAGCTAGGTGGAGGATCGTGAATTACGATGGGGCTGGATGTAGTAGTACTGGAGCCACCTAGTAGATTGCTGACCCATTCGATAAAGCCCTTCTCTTTCTCCTGTGGCTCGATACTCGCAGCCTGGCAGCTCGTCACGCCGACGAGGCACACCAACAGGAACGTCCAGTTCATCCTAGTATGTTTCTAGAAAGAAATAGAAGATGGGACTTATTAAAGCCGGCAACCTTACGCTGTGGGGAGATTTCTTCCTTTCGGAAATACGAGAGTTTTCCCACCAAGTCCACCAACGCATGAAAAATATCGTACCTATCAACCTATGTCGTGGGAACTTTCCGAGGCCTGAATCTACTGTTGGACCCAGAATATTAACAGCAATCGCGATTCATGAATCGTGGAAAACGGGTCAGGCTGTCAGCTCTAAAAACAGATTGATTATGTCAGACGCATTTATTTCACAATATTGAAATGGCAAGTGATTCGATATTTATACGAATTTGGTCCAGAAACGCGTAGCTATATCTTGTTCCCGAAATTCCACCGACTTTCGGACAACCTCAACTTGGTACTGCTTCGAGTGTTGCTACTTCTTAATCCAAGACCGCGCGTAGTTACAAGACCATAAATCCACTCCCACAGCTAAAATCATTATCACAACAATTAAGCAGGCGCCTTCTCTACGTTTCATTTCAACTTACTTGAGTAAAATAATTATAATAAAGTTTCCAACGAGATTGCATTGCTGATAACGTTAACGAAGAATCAAGGACACGTCGTGACCGGGTCAAAAAACCCGCTACGGGTTGCGGATGTACCGCTATCTTAAGATCACTCATCAAATCAGCATCCATTATCATTTATTTTGTTTTTTAATTCGATCGAGGACTCAAATCGTTGTGGGACCCCCAAGGGACTATAATAGAACCTAATATAAATTACAACTTTGATCTTCAAAACAAAGGATGTACCGTTTTTTAGGGTTCCGTAGTCAACTAGGAACCCTTATAGTTTCGCCATGTCTGTCCGTCCGTCTGTCCGTCCTCGCTTAATCTCTGTGACCGTTAGCACTAGAAAGCTGAAATTTGGTACCAATATGTATATCAATCACGCCGACAAAGTGGTAAAATAAAAATTGGAAAAAAATGTTTTATTAGGGTGGCCCCCCTATATGTAAAGTGGGAAGTGATTTTTTTTTTAATTACAACCCTGACGTGTGATATATTGTTGGAAAGGTATTTAAAAATGAATAGGGGTTTTCTAAAATCATTTTTTGATAATGTCAATAATTTCGGAAATAATCGCTCCAAAAGTAAAAAACAATGTGTCCCCCCCCTCTAACTTTTGAACCATAAGTTTAGAAAATATGAAAAAAATCTGAAAAGTAGAACTTTATAAGGACTTTCTAGGAAAATCATTTTGAACTTGATGGAAACAACAGTTTTTGTATTAAAATTTCTGGACTAAATTTGTAGTATATTCGTATATGCAAGCATTTTGGAGCGCGAACATAATGGATACCCACCTTTAAACTCATAAGTGGGAACACTTATTGTGACGGACGGGAAACTACGGAACCCTACACTGAGCGTGGCCCGACACGCTCTTGGCCGGTTTTTGTGAAACTTCAGATCTTTCTTGAGGTGAGGTCATGAGATATATTCTGATCGATGCAAATAAAGTTTTCTCTTCCAATTTGAATAAATGTTTTTTTAAGGTTGAAAGTGTTGCGAGAGTTTTGTTTTCTACGAGCAGCTTAGCATACGGTCCTGACCTCTGAACTTGATGATTTTTCATCGCACGTTGTAAAAATAAGAACGCCTTAAATCCTAGGTAACCGTGCCACGAATATTTTGATATTTTCATGATATTTCTGATTGATGGTAATGAAAAATATGCTCATATTTTACCACCGTTAAATTCAAATAAGACAATCCCTAAAGGTGCTAACTACTTATTAATTCTCTAGAAATCGTGTTACAACATAATCGAAACGGCTATAAATAATCTGTTGAATCGCAAGTGATAGAATAAAATTGAAATTTCCCGATTGGTATGCGCGCACCGTGCGACTCCGCGATTCCCGGCCGCTCTAGCGAGTAGAGAGCCGTCGGTTTTCCTGCTCCCAGGCTATTTCACGGAAATGAAAGTGTTTCGTCATACTTAGTTCTTTTTTCTCTGCTGGACCTGGGCACTTTATCCAGGACCAACTAGATACCTTACAAAGGTTATACGATTGTCAAGGGTTTATGAGAACTGTGCCACTGATATCTGTGTTGCGAGTTGTGGTGTCTGATGAGATGACGAGTAATAGAGACGTATGGCAGAAGAAGACTTGCTGCACCGACCCCAAATGGATTGGGATAAGGTCAAGAGAATGATTCGTTGTGGGTGATGGATCTCTTGCCATGACTTACCGCAATACATAATTCAAATTCAGTAATTCTAAATGAATTCTATCTTTTGTTGGCACGAAAACAATAGGTTCTTAGCTGAGATTTATTGACTAAAAGATAGACATGCAATTATAAATAACTGTCTATCCGTAGACGTTAATTTAAAATGCATGCCATGCAGTTGTCTCAGACGAAACTGTTGGACTGGGTGGGTCTATGCAATTCTGTTAGAATTAGAAACTGTGGCACATTCATAAAATAGATTAAGTGGAATCTAAGATATCTTAGACCTAATAAAAAAAAAAACAGACGAACAAAAGTAATAAGTTAAAGATGCGCGCGCTTGTGGGCGAATGCGTGCCAATTCTACATAAGTAGTAATTAATAGACTCCTGTTATACAAAAAATCGGGCAAATTACTAACCGTATGATTGTAAACACAACACTGCACAACACGACCACTAATAAAAAAATCAAGGTTAAAAATGAAATCGGAACTCACGAGGAGACAACAGTTAGCAGTGCGTAAGGAGGAGGACGAATGGCGACGTTGCGCCCGCGTCGGACACTACAGATCGCAGGCAGTCGGAGCCCAGGCCACCAACACTTTCTCCACTACGTTCCACTTAGTCCTGCACACCGTGGCTACCGTATGATGGTCCTACACCCGCACAACCACTTATAAACACCCAGCAACGTTGTCACAAATTCCATGAGCAAATTTTATGGAATTATTATCTGTAATGGCGTAATTAGAAGCATTAGCGAATCATGAGGGATCCTAATCGATGTCTACATGCGATAGTAAGTGATCTGTTTGCCATGTTATACAACTGTGTTAAGATGCGCCGGTTATTTGCCGCTAATCATACGGTTAAATATGACTCGTAATCAGTGCATTGCATAATATAACAGTTTAGACTTTAGAGTATAGTAGGTATCTGGGAAAACATAAGTCTTCAAAGTTTTACTCTTCCAGGATCAACAGATAGGGATTGCTATGGTTTAATCTGCAGGTTCGCATAGTCATCATCGTGCGTGATTTTAATGTTTAGAATTTGGCTTCTTATAGAGCTATCAAATATTATAATGTAATAAAGTTTGATTGCTTTATAGGCCAAGTAAATTTTAGACAGACTTTTATTTGACAAACTCTTTAATAACGTTAAAATCGACATGCCTATCCAAGCATTGCCGACCTGTCTTTTTCAATGCTTTATTTAATGTCCCTGTGGCAATTAAAACTGAAACAGTTATATGCAAACGAACTCTGTTAAAAATGTATCGATCCAAAATTGCTAATTGTATACGGGTTATTTAGGGGAATAGGTTTTAAAAGGACCTAACGAAAGGTATGCAAGACAGAGCCTCAGTTTTTTTGCAACGCAAACAGTCGCAGTGGATTCTCTTGCTTTGATCAAAATGGGAGGCATTCAAAACTGAGTAGGTACTTTGCAATAACTTATCAAGTTATTGCAAAATGCCTACAGGATGGAAACTTTTTTAACGGTTTTAGGGTACCTAACTGTTTAACATAATAAGCCAAAATTTTGTCAAACATAAGAAGGAACAGCCAATATTTCAATTCAGTGGAATGTTTGCAATGAGCAAAAAAATAGGTACACAGCACCGCCACCTATCGGTCAACCAAATATTGTGTTGTTTGTGCCAAAACTGAACCTTATGTATATCAAACTAAGTGCTTCTACATGTGGAGGGGTTCAAAGTAAAAATCTAACATTAACAACATGAATTAAAAAAAAATACTTTAGTGAAAAAGTTGTAACTTTGACCTTTGACCTCTAATATCTCCGTAAATAGAAGGTTCCAGGTATGGGCTAGAACAAAAAAAATATCGCAATGACTGAGAAAATAAGTGCCTTTTGGCTTCGTTAAAGGGTCTTGCTGTCTTGTTACACCGATTATACATAGTAAGCATGTATGGCAAACAAAATATAATTTAGCGGTTCTCAAAGTCAGTTACTTTAAGTTCTATAAAACATCATATTTATGCAGCTTCGTTTACAAATTAAAATTAAGTGCAATAAAAAAAAAAAAAATTTGCAGTTGCAGCGGCGGCGCCGCGCGCCGGTGCAAAATTAAAGATTGCTCCAAAAAGTTAACCATGATTTATTAATCACTTCTCTCTTACCATAAACCAAAGGTTCCCAAACTTTTTTCTCTGGTAGTCCTGCACTTTCAAAATTTTCTGGTTTCGGTGTGCATTTTTTTCAATCCCGTGGACCAAAAAAGAAAAGCAAGAAATTTGCAATATTATTTTTTTCGCGCTATCTGTTAGGATTGCATGAGGACCGTAGCTCCTAAGATTTTTTTTTGGTAAAAATCTGCCTGTCGTCACCAGAACATTTGTTTTTTTTACTTTTTCGAGTGGCTTAATATCTGCCTACATTGATAGAAAAGCCAAGCCAACATTTTTGTTCTTTAGTACCAGATAAAACCCCCTTTTTTTTCAAGCTACGTAGACCCCCGAGTCCCCGACGACGGGTCTCCCGTGAACCAATGGGGGTGCACCTGGACCACTTTGGGAATTACTGCCGTAAACCATTGTTTATCATTCTGTAAGATTTTATCAGACAAATATTTAAATGGCTGACAGGAACACTTTGCTCACAATGTTTTTTTAGTGTAATTATTCGTTATCTCCATATTTTGGGCTAAGTGAAAGAGGCTTTTACGTTTCTACCTGCTGTGCAGGCGCCATACCGCACATTGTAACTAGGCCAAACAGGCAGTTCGACCCGAGCCAACAATAAATTCAATACTTGTTCCAACAAGATTCCGCTGCATTCTATAGGTAACTTTTTCCCGTGGATCATTCCTTGCAACTGCAGTCACGATGTTGCTGATGCAGTGTTTCTACACCAAATGTGTGACCTCGCCAAGCCAATTTGAAGTACCTATTACCAAAGGAGTAGGTTAGCATGTCTTCACCTACCTACCTACCCGGTTTGTCATATATACGGTAATAATTATGGTCCCAGAATAGATCCCTCAAGGTTACCCCATTAATACTGTAAAAGCTTTTGTCGATTCAGCATGCTTGTTTCGCAATAATCGTATTCCTTATATAAAGATCTAAGTGACTCTCTCTTCTTCTTCACAATTTCCGCCGTAGCATACTTATTATGTCACGCCTCTATATTTTGAAGGGTCAGGCAGAAGTATCCATAATATACTACCTGTGGGTGACTACATAAAACTGCGCCGACGAAAATAGATTGAGATAAGGATAAAAGGATGACGATCGACACAAAAGTTATGGATGGAAATTCTAAAATATCGACATCGTTTAAGAACAGAGAGCAAACAGCTCTACACGTCAATATTTCTCCACACACCAAGCAAATAACCACCAAGTAAATTCCGTGATCGCTCTTAAAACTGTTGCAATTCAGAGAGGTTACAATGAAATCAAAAAGTGGAACATTACATGGTCAAAGTGTATGCAGGCCGATACCGGGCTTTAGCAGCCAATGCTGAGCCAAGTGTGTCAGTGCATAGGGTTTATTTTATTTCACAGATTATGGAGGCATCAATAAATATGATAAAGTTGTTTTTACCATTGGTCTTGATTAAACTGAAAATTATGAAGCGAGAATTTTCGTTCGAGTTTGCTACAAGTGAATTCTCAGAAAAAAAAAATGAAAATGCCCTTATCCCAATATATTTGGGATCGGTGCAGCATGTCTTCTTCTATACTTCTTTATTTAACTCGTCATCTCAGCAGTCACCTCCTAGCCATATCATCGTTCCACACAGTCCATCCATCGTTTCTTTGGTCTTCCTCTACTCTTATAGCCATCCACAATCATACTCAAAACTTTTCTCACGATATTTTCATCATTCTCCGTATTAGGTACCGTTCACCGTATTTGGCCACGTTTTTTTTTTTAATTTGTCATACGAGAGACGAAAGAATTTTATGAAAATTCGTTATTTTTGCCTCTGGGAAATACCATCGGCCCGCCTGATTTTTCAATATTATGTTTTATATTTTGTTGAACGTCTTAACTGCAGAAAGGCTTAAGATCATCCACGTTGTGAGCTACAAAGTGTAACTTGTGTACGCACGTTGGCTGACACGGTATACTCCAGTGCCTACAAACTGCAGCTTTATCGCCATTTTAAACTCGTAGAGCTTCCTGGAGCCATCGATGCCATCAATCTTCAAAACATCAGTCAGTGGGCTAAAAATTTGAACCGTCAACCCAACTAAATCACGAGCTTTCATTATTGGAGGCAGATATTGTGTCAATTTATTGTCATCAGTTCTTTCCCCTGTTGTGTACCCACGATGGGTCCCGCCTCAAAGAAATTGTTTGTCGGTTATTAATTGGACATTTTCTAGAAAAAATAAAATAATTAGTATTTTTGTAATTTTTTTACATTATGATTCAGTTTTTGAGGGAGATTCTCTCAAGGGGAGTGGAATAACTCAAAATGAAAAGGGACTTTCTGGATTCTTTTTACATTAGGGTCCAGTTTTTACCCCTAAGGGGGAATAGTGGAATAAGCCTAAAAATAATAATAGTTGTTTCCTACAAAACTGCAATACCTACACGGTCAAAATGTATGGAACAGCTGTTTTTTTTAATAACCGAGAAATAGTACGCGGTACCGCTTTAGCGTCGGCGTCCCTTCCATCCTGTATATTATCTTTTAATTTTTAACTGACTTAAAAAAAGGAGGAGCTTTGACCTTTGGTTGATTGATTTGGTGTTTTTGTCACCGGCTTCTGAAGCTAAAGTTATTTTTCACTTTTTTGTGTTTTTTTTTGTTTGTGTTTTTTTGTATGCAATAGAGAACAAGAATACCTCTCCCTTTTCAGGATATTATTAGGTATGTTTCGCACCTTTACTCTACGTTTATTGTGTTTGCCTCACCGTTTGGTCTCGTCTCGTCTGCTGTTACTTGCAGTAGCCAATCATTAATGGGTGGTAAAAGAACCAACACCAAGCCAAGACTTCTTGACTGACTGACTGACTTCAAGAACAAGAAGTCTTCTTTAAAGGTACTAGAAAGGATCCTAAATAACGGTTTAAGTAAATTCCTCAACAAACATCAGCTCATAGCTGATAATCAGTATGGATTCCGCACAGGAATCTCTAATGAAGACGCAGTTCTTGAGCTAACACAATTGGTTGATAGGAATCTTGACAGTAGAACCAAAAGTCTTGGGATCTTCCTTGACCTCTCTAAAGCATTTGACACAGTCTCTGTTCCCAAACTTATCTCTAAATTGGAACTCCTAGGGGTACGAGGAAATACCCTCAAAATTTTCCACCTGCCTACCTTCATGACCGGACCCAACGAGTAAAAATTGGAGAGCATATAAGTGAAGAAGTTTCGACCACTTACGGTGTACCTCAGGGAAGCATTTTAGGCCCCAGCCTCTTTCTAATATACGGCAATGAGTTGTGCAGAATGACTATCCCCAACTCCAAGATCATTGCGTATGCTGACGACACTGCAGTCATAGTTAACGGACCAACTTGGGATAGCGTTAAGCACTACGCAGAAGCGGCAATGTCAACTATAATGAAATGGCTCAACCATAACTTGCTTACCCTAAACTGCGACAAAACATCGTACATTCCCGTCGCTATCCGGCGTAACAACCTGCCGACAAATCCTTCTTCATAACAGCGCACACCTGCTCCAAACAATCCCCACAATGCTCATGTCCGACGCTTGTCAGAACTGATAATGTGAAATATCTGGGTGTCCTAATAGACTGAGGACTACGATGGGACAAACATGTTGACGCCACTACCAGTAGATGTTTAAAACTTTTGCATATTTTCAAATCCCTTAGGGCTCATTTACGGAAACACGGCGCGTCGCGCGTCGCGTCGGGCGGCGCGGGCCGCTTAAAATTCAAACATACGGCAATGTATGACAGCGTTTACGGAGAAGCGTTTTTACGCGGGTTTGCTAGAGATGCAGCGTTGAACGCCGCGTCGGACGCAGCGGTGCACGCGGCGTCCAACGCGGCGCCCACCGCAGCGACAACGCGGCGGGCGACCAAAGACTGCTTGATGCTCTGTGCTGTAAAAAACCCTTTTTTACCGTTTTTTTTTACAAACAAATGACAATACTGAGACTTTCACGACATCAAAGGAGTTTGCATAGATGACGTGGATGATTCCGATTTGATTTTATCGAATCAGTACTGCAAGTACGTAGGAATCGATTCGATAAATCTGACAGTTATTCTCGACAAAATGGCTTTTTATCTTTGTTATAAACTCATTTTGTCGAGAATGACTGTCAGATTTATCGACTCGAATCCTACGTACTTGCACGGCAGAGATCGGTTTTTTTAAATAAATCGACATGCCTTTCGTGCGGGGTGTGCAGCACGTATTCTTTCCCTCCTCCTGCAACGCCGCGTGCGCCGCAGCGTTGTCCGCTGCAGGCAACACTAACACGCTACAAGATCCGTGGCGTAATAGAGGAAGACCCGTGACGATCAGATCATCGTTATTTTATAAAACCTAAAAGTTTGTCTGTGTATGTCCCTAATTTAAAACCCTCACGGTTCCTTTGAAAGTTATCAGGTAGCAAAGGTGTTTAAAATTGCTCGCGAACCACGATTATTATTTTTGGAAATCTAACAACATTAAGATGTTATGCCTGGGATTCGAAACTGCGACCCCTGGTTTAGGCTGCCTGTCCACTGAAGCGGAGCGAGGCTGCGGAGCGTAGAAACAGAGAAATATTAACCAATAGGATTGCAGAGCGGAGCTGAGATTTTATGCGATCCTATTGGTTAATATTTACAAGGAGGCCACCAAACCGTTGGACTACTTGCTCCAGTGACAATTGGTCTAAAATAGTCGATCTATTGTAATCTTATTGGTTGTTATGACCGAGTAAGGTAAGATGAAAGAAAGAAAGAAAGAAAGAAAACATTTATTTGGCACAGTATGCTATAAGTGCACACAACAAAACAAAAATAAGAATAAAATATAAACTTAAAATTACACAATTAAAAAACTTAAAACTAAACAGAAAAAAAAAGAAAAGAAATCATATATTGTGTGGCCCAGTTTAGTTAGGCGCTCGTTGTTATAAGCGCGTCGCAGGGCCCGGCAGATCGAAAACTCCGCTATCGGGAAACTCCGCTGCCGCGACAAATTGTCGCGCAGCGGACAGACTTCCGGCGTGATCTCATGGCGACATGGAGAGAGCGACTGTCGCAACCGCGTGCAGGGCACGCCACAATAGTGGCGGTAAGTCCCCTCTTTGAGGAGTGGCTTGAGAGACGCCACGGCGTCCTCACCTTCCGCCTGACGCAGGTCCTCACCGGACACGGTGTTTTCGGGAGGTTCCTGCACCGAATCGGGCGGGAGGAAACGCCCGGGTGTTTCCACTGCGAGGATCGACCGGAGGACAGTGGAGCACACGGTGGAGGTGTGCCCCGCGTGGGCGGAGCACCGCCGTGTCCTCGAAGCGGCGATTGGCGGCGGCGACCTCTCGCGTCCGGCCCTGGTGCAAGCCATGGTCCGGAGCGAGACGGAATGGGACGCCGTCACCTCCTTCTGCGAAGCAGTAATGCTAGAGAAGGAGGTGGCGGAACGTGAGAGGGAGAGAACCTCACAGCGTCCCGGCCGCCGCGGGAGACGCCCCGGGCGTCGGGGGCCACCACGTGGCCCCCGGCCACCGTAGGCGCGGGCCTGTGGACGGTGGGCTATGGGCTAGCTCGCCGTCCGTCCGTCTCATGACGACAGGCCGTGTCGACGGCGCGTTCGTGTTCCACGCGCGCCTCAAAGAGAGTCAGCAAAAAGGAAGGGGTCCGCAAGGACCGATGCCTGCCGGGGTTGCGGGACTGTTCGAAAGAGATACCGTGGCCCCGGAACACAAAGGGCGATGAAGGAACATGGATGGGTTTTAGTCAGTAAAAGTCTGACACACCCTCCTGCTCCGCCCAGAGCGGGAGAAGTCATTTGATGATTTCCAATCCGAAAAAAAAAAAAAAAAAAAAAAAAAAAATGCCTGGCATTCGAAACTGCGACCCCTGGTTTAGGCTGCCTGTCCACTGAAGCGGAGCGAGGCTGCGGAGCGTAGAAACAGAGAAATATTAACCAATAGGATTGCAGAGCGGAGCTGAGATTTTATGCGATCCTATTGGTTAATATTTACAAGGAGGCCACCAAACCGTTGGACTACTTGCTCCAGTGACAATTGGTCTAAAATAGTCGATCTATTGTAATCTTATTGGTTGTTATGACCGAGTAAGGTAAGATGAAAGAAAGAAAGAAAGAAAACATTTATTTGGCACAGTATGCTATAAGTGCACACAACAAAACTAAACAAGAATAAAATATAAACTTAAAATTACACAATTAAAAAACTTAAAACTAAACAGAAAAAAAAAGAAAAGAAATCATATATTGTGTGGCCCAGTTTAGTTAGGCGCTCGTTGTTATAAGCGCGTCGCAGGGCCCGGCAGATCGAGATCCACTGTTGTCATACCGCGAGGCACTCGCGCTCCCTCCAGCAGCTCGTCCCGTAGGTCGCAGCGAGCCGCACGACGAGGCAGCGGGGGCGGGACTCCACCGGAGCCGTCGGCTGCGTTGCGTTGATGCGCCGGCCTCCGACACGTTTGGCGCTCACTATATCATGCGCTTTAATTTTGACGCCAATCTTACATGGCAGCGTAGGTGGTTTTTTCTACACTTATCTCTGGAACATTCGATATTGGATATCATTTGCGAGAAAGTCCTGGTCACGGTCGTTTAAACTAGTTTATAAGGTCCCCATTCGACGATTGCGACACTTAGGGTTAGGCCAGTTTGGTCTCCATAATAATCCATAAACTATCCTTTCTTCCAAGTTACTCATTCTATCGTAGGTTAATTTTACAGATGACCCTAGCTCCGACAGGTCATCGCGTAGCTGCTGGAACTTCAGAACTTCAGACAAACACCATAGGTTGAGCACAGCAACAGAGTATAGAATCGCACACACCGAGCGACGTTAAGTCACAAGTTGGTTTTCCGTTCCCCAAATAATTAAATTCTATAAACTGTGGGTTTCGGGTACTTGTATGGGTATTGATGGGGTTCACTAAAAAGTTATTTACAGTTTTTTAAATATTTAAACAGCACAACAACAGCAGTATTTTTATTTATTCGCGAGAAGAACACAAAGAGCTTAAGACTGTTTGACATTCCTGACGTGACAAGATGACATAAGGCCGCGTGCACCGCCCGCCGCGTCGTACGCGGCGTCCAACGCAGCGTGCGATGCCGCGGGCAACGCGCCGCCAACAAGCCCGCGCAATTGAAATTTTCTTACGTTTTAGCAATTTCCAGGCCAGTGCTAGGTTGTATGTTGATTCAAATATTATTTGCGGCTGTAAAACGTATGTACGAGTAGTTACAGAATTATAATCATCAAAATCATCAATACAACCCTCCAAGTTCATAGAGGTGTAGGAACAAAAAAAAAAAAGGAAAAAGTATTGATGATTTTGATGATTGTAATTCTGTAACTACATACGTCTTACAGCCGCGAATAATATTTTAATCAACATACACCTTAGCACTGGCCTGCAAATTGCAAAAAACGTAAGAGAATTTGAATTTCGCGGGCTGGTTGGAGCATTTACCTTAAACAACATGGTACTTTGTAATACGTTCGTGTTTGGGCGTGTGATAGCGCGGGACGCTGCACGCGCCACCTCTCCGTAAACGGAAAAAACGCAGAACGCGTCACGCGACGCGCCGCGGAACGCTCCGCCTGACGCGCCGCGTCTCCAGAAATGAACACATAAGAGACTCGGCTGCGCCTGATTCCCTGAAGAAGGTGTACTATGCTTTATGCCAATCCGTCATAGGATATTGCATTACAGTATGGGGTGGTGCAAACAAAACCAGTGTTCTGAGGATCGAAAAAGAGCGCAGAGAGTCGTACTGAAGGTGATCGGTTTAAAGAATTTATTCTCATAAGAACAATACATAGGTTCACTTAAAATGAGATACAAAGTAATTTTTATAAATCTAAATAAAGACATTTTGCCTCCGATGCGTGTTGGTGAAGTTATACAAAACAAATATATAGGAAGTATGTAATTGCTAACATTTAATTTGCGGTATGACTACATTTCATAAACGTATTTTCTCAGTTTTAGTTTAAATCTGTTAATATTATCACAATCTTTTACGTCATTTGGTAGGTCGTTAAACAGCTGTGCTCCTTCGAACAATATGGTTTTTTTACCGTAGTTAGTCCGAGCTTGTCTTCGTTGTAATTTATTTTTATTTCTTAGGTTGTGTGATATTGTTTTTTTTTGTAATTTTAGTTTTGATTGTAAACTGTTCGTGGTGATTTTTTTTATTAGAATGCAGGTACCGTATGTGTATAGTTGTTTAAGATTTAATAATTTTGCTTTTTCAAATAGTGTTTTAGTTGAAGTAAGGTAGTGATAATGGTATAATGTTTTTATAATTTTGTTCTGGGTTCGTTGTAAAGGCATTAGAATAGTTTTTGCGGCAGATCCCCATATTTCAATAAGGTACTCGAGATGTGATTTTACTAATGAGTTATAAATAATAGTACGTATTTTATTTGGAATACAATTTGAGATTTTGCGTAATGATGCTAGTAATGACGTTAATTTTGATTTTACATGTTCGATGTGCAGTTTCCATGTGAGTTTGTCGTCTACCCTCAGACCGAGATATTTTTCGTGGCTCGATCTTTTTATTATGTCATTGTTAATAGTAAGAGGCGGGAAGTCTGGTAGTGGTTTGTTTTTTGCGGTGAAAATCATGTATGTTGTTTTGGATGTATTTATTGTAAGTAAATTGTATTTAAGCCACTCACTGAGTATAACAAGATCTTTTTGAGCATTTGTTATAATAGTGTGGATAGATTTATCGAAATAGAAGAGGCATGTATCGTCCGCGTATAAAGTTAGGTGACCCGTTAACCCTATTTTGTTTATATTATTTATATAGATTAAGAAAAGTAACGGACTTAAAATTGAGCCTTGGGGACTTGGGGTGATGTCACGCAAACCTTATCGCTATCCATCCCACTACACAATTATTCGCTGATTCTAAAGTACTTCCAGTGCTTCAGCAGTCTACTGTTAGAAAACACGCTAGCGTTCCCCCAACCGACCCTAAAAAAGGAAGAGACTACCCCTAAGTACCTCTCACAAAACCGCCTTCGCTCAACACCAATACTACACATTAAGTACATACAAACAAGTTCACAAAAACCTAAACATTGTCGATCGAAATGTGAAATTAATAACGGAATGGCTACTGGAACAGGACTATCTACAAAAGAGTCCTTACTTAAGTACATCTCCTAACTACCTACATATCCCCAATCATACACAACACACCAGCACACACACCAGCACACACACACGCACACACACACGCAAACAGACACACACATCACGTTGAAAATATATAAGTATACTACTACTTATATTAGCTTTATACCTATTCATAATCGCTCAGGTAGATCGACACAGTTTACTTTTATACTTAAAGCATCACTTTTTAAGGTGAATCACTGTCTCAAGATACAGGTTACCTAGTTTGAGAAGCAGGGTTTTCCATATAGTGTACAGATTTCAGTTCCTAGATTGTATTGCATTGTGTTACTACCTAAGTTCATTTAAATTGTGTTTGTTTTATTATTATTATTATTCTCTAAGTTTATCGCTATTTGCGATAGCAAAAATATCAAATTAAAAAAAAAAAAGATTTCTCGGACACAAAAGATAATGGAAATTTCACATAAAAAGCTATGTAGAGAAAGTGTACCTATAGATAAACTAATACGGCAAAAAGATAAACATAAGCCTGACGAAAATAAAGAAATAGACAAGAAAGTGATTTAAACTTTCTTGAGACCAAAAAAAATTGCATCACGTAATTCATTTATTTCTTTTAATTTAATATTCAAGTCAAACCAATCGATCTTGCAATACAAAGGCAAGAGAAGACATTTAATTAACTTTAATGGTCTACTGTGAAACAGCGCATTTGATACAGGATTTGAATTTATCGGTAAAATTAAGCATTCGTTGAACCCCAGCTGTGAGAACTCCTCAATGATTTGCATTCGATTTTAGGAATAATAAGAAAGTAAACTTTTACCTTCCAAAATAGGAAATACAGCATTAAGTACCTAGAAAATCTACCAAAATTGAAGAGTCATTCCTTGAAAGTCCAATCTAAACTAAAGAAGCTCTCGCTTTCATTAAAAACCTTCACCTCATTAGTACCAACGTAAGTACTATATCTGGAAATAGTGGAAATATATCAAAATTACAATTCGAATTGAAAATGAATTGTATAACAATAGTAATTCGATATAATATAGTGAGTAGGCGTGCATCGTTATCTGCCACATACGGGTGGCCCGTCGCCTTGGCACCGTTGCACATATCTTCAGCACCACGCGGCTCTTTCCATGAAATTAACCTTCAAAAACAGTCACAAGGTCACTCGATGTTTGTCTAGACGAACTGATAGCTAACCCTATGATAAACATTTCGTAAAACAGGGAAATAACCCAGATAGCGTCGAGATTTGAGGTTCAAGTATGAATGTTAAGTCAACTTTGGATTTTTTTGAAGGTAAAGCTCCATTGTTTATTATTCCTCGTGTGGTTTTCTCTGTTTGGATTTTGTAATCAACATTTAGGCTAAACTTATTTTTTTAGAGCGTCCGCGACGCTCAGTGTTACCAAGTCAATAAATTATTACAGCGGTATTTACACATGCTGGCATTACGCACATGGTAAATCATAATATCAATTACAGTATTATTCCATGGCACACGACGTAAACAAGAAAGTAGAATGGCACCGCGATGTTATTGTGGCGGCCACTGCGCACGCTGCGAAGCCTCCGCACTGCCCCTGCATTCATGTTTGTTCCGAAATATCGAAAATTGCAAAACGTTCAAAATACTCCGTTTTAATCCTGGCATTACGTAAAAAGTTGAGTAAGATTGTCCAAATATAAAAGAATTAAATTGAACCACTCGAACCATCCGGCACTGGGTGAAATTAAATGCACGTTGCGTAACGTTTAAGCTCGACTTTCTGCAAGGATATATGCGCACTACACGCGACCCACTCGCGGACGACTTCGCGACATCCTTTCTATACACACAATAGTCAAATACCAGGTTATTTTAAGACGCACTTCTTTAAATTATGCTAGACTAGCCACGCAAGTATATCAAAGTTCACACGCGTGAATATTTATGATGATGATAACTCCAAGACTGTTAAAACATAAACGAAAACATGAAGTTATACTCGTACTCCTTGGTTTCTTTTTCTGACAACAAAAAAATCATCAAGACTGCAAAAGAAATATGTAGTGAATCGCTGCTAACTCAATTTCACCAAAACGCGTCGTTGCATCGTGATAGCCCAGACAATAGACATTAAAGAATTCGAGACGATCAATTAAACTTATTGCACGTGAAAGCGATCCCATTCATTATTACGAGTATGTACCTGCACTCTTATATGGAATGCAACGGGACCCGTGTTCGTTTAAGGGTGCCCCTATTAATTAGTGACAATATACAGCTTTACCGAGTCATAATGTGACATAACTAATTAAGGAACTTGATTTCCCGCTACCGGTCGCACGTGAATGGCAAGCCTTGTGTTGTATTTATGCATCTTTAAGAAGGGGCTTGCCTCGTGGCCGTGCCTGCCTGTAAGAGGAGATCGGATGATGAATACCAAGTCGCGCCACAACATTCATTTGCAGTAAATATTTGTTAATTCAACATATCGATTGAACTAGATATCCGACACGTAAAACTGTAAGTTTACATACTGATTACATCTAAATAAGTTATTTAAATCAGCAAGCTGCCTTAATAACTTAAACTGAAATAAGTTTAAATCTTTAAACTGCACATTTCTATTCATAGAGTGCAGCTATCACGGCCAAATCGCATTGCATACAACGTACAGCATGAGAAGTAGTAAACACAATGCACACCTATGCAAGTATGCATATTATTAGAAGTAGACCCGATTAGAAGAATCAATGATGGTCAGTGCAACGGGTTGCTCAATCAGCTCTTCGGCTCAAGGTCATTATCTAATCCGCTGGTCCTTCCACAATCCCCGAGCGGGCTCGGCGCGAGTGGGGTGACGCGGCGGCCGTCACTCGCTCAGTCGTCGCGTTGCCGTGAACTTGGCCTGATCTGGTCTGTCACACTGGCCCCGAGGCCTTATCGGAGGCGCCGCCCACGGCCTATAATAGCTGGGCCGGCGTCTCCCCCTGACTATAGAGTGGGCTGTGACTCCGACAGACATGTTTCGCGTCCTCTGCTTCCTCGCTGCCGTTGCCGCAGCCGCCGCCTGCAGGCCCTGCAGTGAGTGTCCCTATAATTTTCAACTGCGGGATTTGTTTCAGCAGCTTTCATTATTTTTGTGTATTAGTGAAGTGCTTCAGTTTTTTTTTCGGAAATATTTTCTCGATGAAAGTTTTGTTAGTTTTATTTCCCTAATTAATATTAATTGAATAATTAAATTGTATCGGTAAGTAAAATCAATATTCCCAGACTGACCTCTAAAGACAATGAAGTGGTTTCATAACTAGCTCTTCCATTGAGAAGTATTTACAAGTGGATATTCTTACACAAATTTTAATTTCTAATGTCTTATTCAATAGGCATTACTTCAGTTTTAGTTATGTCACAAAATAAGTGCTAATAGTTTGAAGTGCTTTTAGAGAGTGGTCACTTACTGGCGATACTTATTGGCATATAAGCCTGTTGAGATTAAACCGCCAAGATATTTTCACAAGTATGTTAAGAAATGTTGTATTTATTGTCTTTTACCGATTAACAATTACTTACATCCGCGACTTTAGTGTAAAAGCCTTGGGATACGCGAGCATACCGTTGAAATTAGTGCGAAGAAAAAAGTCTTATCTTTATCGTATTTTCGATCGCATTTTGCGACCCAGTTCGCGATAATAAATTACATTCGTAGTTACGAAAAATGTACACGCGTGTAGTAAAGATAAATGAAATATGCATTCTAATGAATTCTAGTGCAAATATAAAACGAGAAAATTTTGGCGCGAATGTTTGTTTACTAACATTGCGTTCTCTATTATGCTAATGAACGTGTGTACGTTAGCTTCTAAGGATTAATATTCAAAGTGAAATTGCTATTATGTCGGATTCCTGAGAGGTTGCATCAGCTTTCGATGGTTCACAAAATACTAAACTTGTGAAAATAAAATCTTATGTTAGCTAATTTTAATAGGTACGAAATAAAAATAAAAAAATGTCTTCCTTACCTTCTGGGAAAACAAGCTTGATTTTATGTTACGGAAAGTAAAATGCAAATGAAAATCTGAAAAAAAGAGAAAACAACAACAGACAATCAACTGCGCAAAACAAAAAAGTGTCACTTTCGAAAACAAAATGCAGATAATGTCATAAGGTCAATATCAGTTGGCTTTGGCTAAAGCCTAAGGTGACACTTGTGGTGTGCGTGGTCTTACGTCCATATAACAATTGCCTAATGATTCAATCACCGCTTAACATGACCCCAAGTAAACAGGACTTGACCTGCTTCGCTCACAAAGGAAAAATACTAGACAGGAAAAAATTTAGAGCCAAATCTATCTTTAGCCGATTTATGTAATGCATCAAAAAACCCATCAGATATTTTCGGTTAAATAATTACTTACTTATCCGTAACGAGCGTAAATTCCAAAAAGATTCTGTAGATATCATAACTTTGTTTTAGTCTAATTATATGCTCAACTTTACCTGAGTCCTAATAACACAAAAAAGACTGTGTAGAGAGCATAAGAATTAATCATCATCATAATACTTTACTGTCAACCGCTAAATCTATCTGTGTTATTTATATTCTCCCAAAATTGTACTTATTCAATTAATGGAGGTTTATAGGAGTAGGACTCCAGGAATCTACTACGTCAACGTTGAAGATTTACCATTCACTACTCCACTTCCAGCTTGTGGGGTGGCTCGGGGTGCCCGAGTAGTTGGTGGAGAAGCTGTGACTCCTGGAGAGTTCCCCTGGCTGGCAGCTCTGAAGAGAGATGGCAAGGTCATCTGCGGAGCCACCGTGATTGCTAGAGATCATCTCATCACCGCTACGCATTGCGTACATGGGTAAGTTAATTGAACTCAGGGACATCACAGTTACAACTGGTGCTGAAATTCAAACTCTCTATTTCAAATAAAGATAGAGTGGGCAGATATTTCTCCAGAAGGAGGAATTGAGGTTCTAAAGGTACTTGAAATACTGTAGCTACACTTTTTAACGAAGACAAAAGAGTCAATTAGAATTCCAGGTGAAACAGCGTTTGTTAATTTACAAAACAACGTTGTCACCAAAACAACAAACTCTTCATTTTAATTATCAATATTAATTTCCTTATTAAAAGTATCAAAAACACTTAGCTCTCAAGTAAATCCGATACTTCACAGCCACAAGTTTTCGCGAGTCATACTCCTATCAGGTAAAGGTCCCATAACCTTGATCGTCGCTATGACTTTGACCTCGTACAAAATGGGCGTAGCGCGTGGCTTATCATTCAAAACAAAGCTAGTTCGGGGTCAAACTGTAAGGTTGAAATGGACTCTATGGAACTATAAAAGTGAGAATTACTTTAAAGAGGATAAACAGGGAGAAATGTCATGGCCTTTAGTTATAAAAGTCGGAATACTAGACTTGTTTACCTATTCAATAGATTATGCTAAGTAGATACTAAAATTAAGGCTTTTGAAATATTGATTCACACTATAAAGTCTACAATGTCAACAGTAAAAGTTTCTACAATAACAGCATTGACCTTATCCAACCCAACACACCCTAAAGCTGCAGTTTTATATTCATTAACATCTCAATTGCGTCAGGAACGACGAAATTTCTCAACACGTTTTAAAGATCAATATGTAGATATTAAATATCGTATTACTAAAACCAGAAGCCTAATCTGATATTAATCTTGACCTCTCGCAGCGCAAAATCCTTACAAGGTGTATTATTAGTTAGTATTATTATTCAATAACACTGTATTTGTAAATATTACACTCTCTAAATTTTTATTTAAAGATTTGATGTGATACCGTTGTGTTCACACCATTTTTGGAAGTGAGAAAGCAATCGAAAATTGGAAATCGAAAGTAGAAAACATTACAGAAAGGATAGTCATTGAAGGCATCTGTTTTTGTGTCTTTAAACAATGCTGTAGTGTTTGTTGTCTGTTGCGATTCTCTTGGCTCTGAATTGAGCTCATCTCAGAGAGTTTTATTTTTTCCAATTATTATGAAATACAATACTTAGTTTGAGAACCTCTAATGAGTACATTTATCTAATAAAGTGGTTTTTTCTGTGCCATTTCTCCGACACCAAAAAGGAGGTCATATGTCATATTCATTTGGTAACCCATTCAACGATCTAAGAGTTTAACCTACACCAATCAATACAGCCTCGGGAGACACGATGATGGCCCACTAAAAGATTTATTGACACATGCATTTCTTTAATATCATTTGACATGTGAAAATCAAACTATTAGTCATACAATTGACATAAATATCTCATCATAAGAAAATAATTGTTTTATGGTTCCGTTGCTTTAAACAATCAGCAAACAATAGCCTATGTAGGTGAGTTCTAATTGGTGAAAGTAAATTATTGACTTTAATAGAGACTTCAGCAAGTCATGTCATCAAAGAATTTGTAGTCAAAGATGTGTGAACACCTGTCGCCTGTCGGAAGTCATTGTGGGGGCTTAACAGCTCCATTCAATTCTTTAAGAGGTCAAGCTTAATCATTGTGTGCTGGAATTTGATGTGTCTTGTCATCGTACGCACAATATGATAATTTTCGCATCATGTTGTATTTACTTTCGTCGGCACCTCAAAAGCTTTCCTCTAATCTAACTGTTAACGTGACTAACCCAAAAGAAACAGTCACTTTCATTGACCGTAAAAAGTAATTTAATTGGTGCCATCTTGATATGAATCAAATGAAAGTACTATAATTTTTTATTTTGAACTCTCACCTCGCCCAATTCCCAGTAATAGTTGCCACGAGCTGAATTTTAATGCAGTACATTTAAGGCTGAGGTATAATGTCGAGACTCGATCCTTTAAGTTTACCGATATCTTTCAACAGGACCTGGTGATTATTATATGTATTGACTGCATTACCAGCTACTAATAAGCAAGGGGTAAAGCAAGTTCTACTGTTAACCACAAACGATTTTGTTGGAAACCGGTACATGGACGACGGAATGTCCCGTAAGGGTTCCGCAAGGAACATAATTAGGACCGAACTTGTTTCTTCCTGGATGCACAAAATTATGTAAAGTGCGGATGTACCGTTTGCATATGGCGTATTTCGGCTTATTTTACGTTATTGCACATAAAAACTAATTGCTTGTGCAAACATGGGCCATAAGGAAGATATTTCCGTTACTCAAACAAATAAGTGGTTATTTAAAATTCGTTTCAGGCCCAGAGCCTTTCGTCATGTTTTATGACGAGCTCTGAGTAAGGATTAGAATTCCTTGAAGGCGAATTACAATTAAACCGTTGGCTAAATAATACATTTCCTCTTATTTTTTACTATATTATAGAAACAGAAACATGAGCCAATGGCAACCAAATAGCTGACCCAGCTACGGTAGATAATCTAAGTAATACGAGAAAAACACTTCACGAGAGCATGATAAATGTCCAGATCTGAAAAAATATCAAGAACGTCATTAATTATACCTGCCCAACGAGATACTTACAACAAGTTAGCTTATCAGCTCCTTTTCCAAGACCATACGGAACCCTGACCCTTATATGAAATCGAAGAAACAGTTACACACAGACATTTAGTTAAAACTTTTCACGGCCTTTGGTTTTAGTGATGTTTTAATTAATTCCATGCAATCCAGGTAACTGTTAAAATCTGATAACAGGCTGGGTATGTGTGTTCGTGTATGTTCCATGCATGTGTGTATGGTAATGAGCATTGCCTCCTTGTGGGATATGTTTTATGGCTTCGCTTTTGACCCTCAATCCGTTCCTGCTTTCCTTACATTAAGAGGGGGCAATAAAATACTGTTGCAACCGCACAAACATTTTTATTTATGTCAAGTTGTTACTTAAGCATTTTATTGTGCCACTTGTAACTTTTAACTTTCTTATTCGATTCGACAATCGTAAAATTACTGAAATCGCAATATTGGTCTGGTGGGTGTTAACCGTTAATGTTGTTGACAAAAGAAAAAGTAAACACATTCTTTGTTCAGAGTGCAACACTCCACTGAACAAGGTCGCATCCGCCATCCCTTAAAGTTCTACTACAATTTTGACTTCCATTAATACCAACTAAAGAAACCATATAATTTACCTAGAATATTTATTACGTTCTTGCGACACAAAGGGTCGTTTATACTTTGCCGCAATATTGATTTACATAACAAGTACAAACATTGCCCTTAAAGTCCCAAAACAATAGGTACCTACATGTGACCTTTAATTCTTTGACACACTTTCTTTGTGGTTACATAAAGACCCTTACATTAGCAAACTTACAAAATATTTGCGTTATAAACATATCCTGAGCTGACTGTGATTGGTACTTTAAGAGAAAAAAAATGTTAATTGTTTGAAAGGCGGTTTTCTTAAAAGAAACTTAATATGAAATTGCACTTTGTTATACCAATTACAAAACCGCAATATTTTTTCTTCGTGTCTTGAAGAAGGCACAGAAATTGTAATTACCGTTGCTATAATGGGAAATAATGAAAATGTGTTTCAACAAGCTTGACAGAAAATGGGACACTCACTTGCTTGGCATATGGATGAATGCAGGGCCAAGGGGACACAGGGATAGAAGCAGAACCCGTATACTGTTAATTTATAGTAATAAAATATACCTATCGAAAAATTAATAAATAACTTTTTTTGGAGACGTTTGAGATGTCTCTTATCCCTTAATTTGGCAAACGATAAAATGCAATAAAATCTATATCTTTTTATTAAAAATAATTGTAGACGTTTAGAGATGTTACAGAAAAATTATCAAAAAAAATTACGAGCTTCAGATTTCCTGAAAAACAATGTACTCGTATGTCACAGCAAAACATTGAGTAAATGTGTTGTATGTCGGGGCATATATTGCTAATTACAGTACAAAAAGAATTCTAAAAAAAAACAAGATAGACAAAGCCTAGAAATTGCTAGCTTTACAAAACTCGCATATTGGTAGTCTAGTTGACTATTCATAGGACTTTACCAGTTACGAAGCAAAGACGGACTTAGAAATTCATGCATAACACTAACGTTAGCTTGGAGTATATTGCCTCCATCGACCTTGATAATAATAATAATAATAAAGATTTATTGTTGAACTAGGACTAGATTACATGGCAAAGTATTATAAGATAAAGCACTAAGCAAATAGTTTCTTAATCTAGTTATTGGGTGCCGTACTCCGTTTCTCCTAGATGAAAACAAAAAATAAAAAATAAAAAAATGGCCAACATTATCATAACGTGATGATATGGCGTGATATAATGGACTGGCTTGGGGTACACGCTTTGTGTGTTTATCAGTGTTTTTACAGGTGCGTCCGAACTTTTTTAACTCGTCGTAAAACTCAAATCAAAAATCCTTCATCAAAATACATAAATTGACTACGTAATGGTATCTGTACCGCAAACTCCAACAATCTGTATACGATGGCATGCTAACAACACCCAACCACCTATGATTAAACATATGTATGGCTAGAAAATCCCACAATTCATATTCAGTCAATCCAAGAGAACGTCCGGTTTTGAATGCTGCGTATGCGTTTGTTTGCTCTATGACATCTGCAAAAACGTCTGGGGAAACGAACTTGTAGAAATAACCAAGTAAAGTTTCATTTTGAACGTCGGTGTGATCTGAATCTTCTTCTATAGGTTTCCTGTGCCGAACGCTTTTTTCATTGATAGCTCCGAGTGAACTTTGTGATTCGTCTTGGTCGTTTAGTAACAGAAACAGTGGGACGTTGCAATCCGGTATTTTTGGGACGCTACTTGGAAGAGCCCTCATGTGAGCTGCAGCTAATATTCATAGAGCCACTTGCTGTTGGTTCAGGTTGTAGTGCAAGGGGTGCAGGGGTTATAGGAATAGCGGGAATTGCTGGGAGTGACGGAATGTCACTCAGTATCGGCACTTTCTTACAATTTGGTTCTAGAGAAGAGTTTGAACAGATTCTTTGAAAAATTGGTGTGAGTCAAATATTCTGGCTGGAGGGTTTTCTAGTCTTCGTCATTGTCTAAAATATTATGCCTTTCCATAGAATTATCATCAAAAGGTACAGAAGTTGACGTAGAAAGCGAGGTGTGGACACGTAATTCATCATAAAAGGTCAGAATGTTCACTACCGTCAGAGGGTGCATTCTCAGCAGGCACTAGCGCTAAAATTCTACCACCACGAGTTTGAAACTATTGCTGCCGACATAGAAAAAAAAGCGTGCAATAAAACCAAGTAAACCCAAAAAGCCACCTCAAACTGGCAATGTATGCCGTGACATACAAGCAAAATTAAGGGTGTTTCCGTGTTTCGTTACTAACTTGGCAGTGTATGCCACAGCAAACATCACGTTTGTGATCGAAATAAAACCATATAATACTACAAAAACTTCACAATTTTTATCACACGCATTCTATTACACAATAAAGCAAACATATTAGTCATTACACCTGTCCTAAAGTTTGTACTATTTATAATAATAGTATAGCTATAGATATCTTGGACAACGCAGTTGACGTACGTCAGGTAACCATTTTTTTTTAAGTTATGTCAAAATAAATATTGCTAGCTGTGTGTTTTATTTTTTTCATCAAATATAGTTAGTTGTTCTATTTGAAAATGTTGATTTATCACACGCAAGTTGTTATTTTTTTAACAAATCTTTTTCTTAAAGGTCTTGTATGAAAGTACCTACATACAATGCCAAATTAAGGATTATGGAGGTACTCGTAGCTTAGATCGTTTGTGCAATTTTGCAAAGTAGTTACATTTAACTTATAAATTCCCGTTAAATACGTGTCATCGAGATTCTATTTAAATTACATATGTTAAATCTAGAGCTGAGGAAGATCCGTCTACAAATCACAAGAAGATAACGTTACAGTTAAATAAATAATATTCACAAATTAATATCTCTACAATGTCCTTGACTTTTGATGTTACGTTAACTGACTCACGATGAATTAAGTGAGATTTTTATAATAACATATCAAATGAACTAATTGTAAGCCGAATAAGTAATGAAAAGCATTCTAATTCCTCCATAGGTAAAAGATGACGTCAAAAACACTTTTGAGGAGATGTTGTTTAGACACCTATTTATGACTAAGTGTGTACTAAAAATAACCCTTTGTTTTTCTGTGGGAGTCACAAAAGGTGAAAAAAGATGACAAACGACTCGAGTATCAGAAGCATCCTAGAGCGCACTCTGCGAGCACTGCCATTTGTTACATTAATATTAGAGGGATATCCCATACCATGAGTCATCGCTTTGATACAAACATAAGGTTGAAAATCTTTTGTATGTCCGTTGGAATGCAAATCAAAGTACTTGTACATACAAATATACAAATACCGGCCATACATAATGTAGTGTGAGTGTACCTATATGTATGATCTATAATTTATTACCGACCACGACCTGAAACATTTGTTTGAGAGTATAGAGGCCAATGTTAGACGATGCCGAGGTCACGATGACGTTACATGGCCTACGTATAGACCTATAGAATAGGCTAGTTTCCATCATCAATAAATTGCAAATCTATTTAGTACGTCAGTTAGAGTATTGGAAAATAATGGACACGTATTTTTTGTTTTTGTAAATCAATGAATATTGACAAAGATAAAACCCATCAAAACTCAGGAGTGTGGGCTCGTGACGTCACAACGCACTAAAAATTATAGCACGGCGCGACGTATTGAGAATTTTAAATGCGTCGTATCTTCGTCAATTTTGGTTTACGACACAAAAGAAAAAATACGTGTCAAATATATTTTGATAATTTAACTGACGGACTGATTAGATTTTTTCAGGACACTGGCCTACAATTTATTTATGACAAGCATTTTGTCGGCGACTTGATGTTTCTATTATGTGTTCCGTTTGACGTCCGAAGTCCATTATGAGAGAGTACACGCTTCGTTCCATGAACAGCTGCTAGATGTCCTTACTTTTCCGCTTCGTAATCGCGCCACTAGCGCCCCCAACGTCATATCTGTGAACTACGTTCAAAAACCGCATACAAGCCGCCATGATGAAGTGTTAGGCCATTGTTGCGTCGTTTTCCGAACTGTGCGCACTGTTAGATTGTCAGTTATATCGATTTAGCGATATTTTATTTTTTATTTTTAGAACTTTCAAGACTAAAGTAGAAAGTTCAATCGATTAGTATAATAACTTAATTAATTTTCCGTCTCGTGAGCTGTGTGTATTTTTTAAAAATGGACGGTGAAAGTTTCGCGCCAAACGATACTTCGCGGAAAAGGACGCGGTGTTCGAGTTCTTCATCGTCATCGAAAGGAGGAGATACGGTGTCAACGGAGAGCGATGTAG
Organism: Xestia sexstrigata; assembly: GCA_941918905.2. Lineage (NCBI taxonomy): Eukaryota > Metazoa > Arthropoda > Insecta > Lepidoptera > Noctuidae > Xestia > Xestia sexstrigata. Next base: position 18,760,038 of record OW799208.2, read on the forward strand.
GTGATCCAGCGCCGCACAAACGCCCACGTCAGGTACGCGAGCGCTCCCTCTCGCAAAATTCCGAACTGGATCGCAGGTTTGATCTACTATCCCAGCAGTTGGTGAGTCATGTCAATAATGTTTTAACAAATTACATGATAGCAAATAGTGCTCCATTAGCACAAAGCCTACCCACCACGCAAAATAATATTGGCACCGCATTATCTTCAACATCGACTGTTCCTACCCTCAATTTACAAGAAAATTTCTTACGTCCGCCGCAGCTTACCCCTTGTTGGGAAAATATTGCAAATTTAGACGTTTCCGTTAAGGAACCTAGTGTACCTAAAGCAAATCCAGAACGTGTCACAAAAATAGCAGAAATGCAGAGGTTCGACTCCCCGGATTGGAATGCTGTACGTTACATGGAAGTACAGAAGAAATATGTAGCTTTTCCTAGTTTTGTTGAATTGAAAGTGAACGAAGAATTGCGGCGTTTTGAAGATCCATTTTCACCATTAAGATGGTTTCAAACGGAACGCAGTTTTGCGGCGTTATCTAATGCTTTCCTAACTCAAAACGAGCACGTAAACGCAGCATTACAGAAACTTATTGATTGGTCTGCTAATTCGAACGCCCAATTATCTTCAACTACCCTCTTTGAGAAACTCAAAGATTTGTTTGGTGCCGAGTCATCTTATAAAACGGTATCTCATGATATTCTCCAAATTATTTGCGGTAAACGAGCTGAGGTCATAGAGACTCGGCGCCGATCGTTACTAAAGAATGTTAAAAGTAAATACATACGCGACGACATAGAAAAAATTCCACCCTCAATCGAATATATATTCAATCCTCAAAATTTATCGCAATACCTTCAAAAAATTGGGGGTATAGAAAAATTAGAAAAACAGAATAATAGTGCGGGAACCAGCCGTCCGATATCTTTAGAGCCTTCGACGTCTTTTCAAGATAATACTTTTCGTTCGCGCCAGAACAAACCGAAGCGAAACGACAAAAAAGATAACAGACGAAATCACGATTTCTCTTCAAAAAAGAAGGGGGGGCGAAAAGATAAGAACGGGAGGCGAGCAGGACAGAAGCATAAATGACTATTTAATACCGAGTTTTTGGGGCGGCTGTCTTCAACATTATTTAGAAATATGGAATCTTTTCGACCCCCCAAAAACGATTTTAAAAATGATATCGGGAGCTCGTATCCCTTTCAATCAGGCACCGCCCTTAATTCTACCCAGTTTAGACAACCTGTCAAAATTTCAAACCCCTGTTTCGGAAAAAATGACACTAGAAATTCACAAGATGATTCAAGAACGAGTGTTAGAGCCTGCTCCTTCGACCCCATCGTTCATTTGCCCCCTTTTCATGATCACAAAGAACAATGGCAAAACTCGAGTGATATTCAACTTGAAAGCACTAAATGTATATATGGAGCCAAAGCATTTCCATCTTTTCCATCATCAACAAATGCCTTCGTTTCTACAACAAGGCGACTGGATGATCAAACTGGACCTCAGCCAAGCCTATTATCACCTCCCAATACGTACAGAACACAGGCGCTTCTTGCGCATCAGCTACGGTGGTCAACTTCTGCAGATGACATGTCTACCATTCGGCCTGGCTGCTGCCCCCAGAATGTTTGCCACTGTAACAAACTGGACTGCAGAATACCTTCGCCCAAAAGGTCTGCGCCTCGTAGTGTATCTAGACGATTATTTATTAGTCCACCAGAACAAGGAAGTACTCAGCACGCACCTAAACATAGCTGTACACTTCCTGTCCAGTCTGGGCTGGTGTGTGAATCTCGAGAAATCGATCACCAGGCCAACGAGGTCGATCGAATATCTCGGAATCAATTGGGACACCGAAACAAACCGCAAGTCCCTACCACCAGAGAAGGTAAGAAAAACTCGACAGATCCTCTCGACCAGACTCACAGCGGGCAGTTGGACCCTCAAGCAGGCGCAATGCCTCTTAGGGCTTCTCAACTTTGCGTCTTTCATCACCCACCGGGGAAGGATGCATTGCCGTGCGCTGCAATGTCACATCAAAGTACTGCGTCAAAATCCTCTCAGAGCAGTACAGCTGACACAAGACGTTGTCCTAGAACTCGAGTGGTGGATGGAGAATGTGAGTCAAAAGACAGCAATTCATACAGATTTGCTACCCACGAACTTTGTCGTCACGGACGCTTCCGACATAATGTGGGGTGCCCTGGTCAACAACAACAGGGTACAAGGTGCATGGCAACCCGACCAGAAAAAATAGCATTGCAATCTCAAAGAGATGTTTGCTGTGATTGCTGTGTTGTCGAAGGAATCCAGAGCCCTCCGGGACTCCAGGATCATTCTACAAACCGACAACAAGACGGTGGTCTCGTACATTCAGAAGGAAGGCGGCACGAAATCACGCCGATTGATGGTATTGACGCGGGAACTGTTAACTCTGATAGACGATCTCAATGTTGTACTGATCCCTCACCACCTACCAGGGGTCTACAACACCGAAGCCGACCACTTGTCGCGAAATCGCGCCGGCAGCGAGTGGCACCTGCAGGTGGCAGCAACTTCAAAGATATTTCAGACTTGGGGAAAACCAAACATAGACTTGTTCGCGTCGCAAACCGCACACGTCGTGATAAATTATGTTTCTCTAGATATCTCAGACTCCAACGCCTGTTATCACGACGCTTTCAGCAGATACTGGCGATACGACCTCGCATGGGTGTTTCCACCGCCGGCGTTGCTTCCACGAGTTCTTCACCACCTCAACTCGGCATCAGGTCAGTACATAATAGTAGCACCCAAGTGGAAGAAACCCTTTTGGCGGCCAGACCTGAAGAATCGATCCTTGGCACGGCCACTGAAGATCAGAGACCTGAAGAAGACCTTGGTGGACACGGTGACCGGCCTACCACCAGCTCATGTCAACGATCTGCACTTAGAAGCCTGGCTTATTTTGGCTGGGACACCATGACAACCGATTGGTCTCCACAAGAGAAAGATCTTCTTTTATCTTGCTGGCGACCGTCAACTATTAAAACTTACACACCTATTTGGGGCAAGTGGTCATTGTGGTGTAGTCAAAATAATGTAAATTTCCGTACACCAAATCCGACAGATGTTGCGAAATATCTAGCATATCTATATCTTAATCAAAAGTTAGCTTACAGAACTATTCTTGTGCACAAGTCCGTTATCGCATCTATTTGTGAAACTGCTTCAAATATTAAAATTTCTTGTAGTCACATTGTTAAGCACATTTTGAAAGCAATTTCAATTGCAAAGCCGTTACCACCTAAGGTGCCCACATGGGACGCCAGGGAATTAATTACTTATTTAGAACATAATACTCCTTGTATCAGTAATTTGTATGAGGTGTCTAAGCGAACAGCGACTATTTTGTTATTATGTTCGGGACGTCGTGTACATGACCTATCCCTTTTGCATATTGATCAGTTTGTAGATAATGGGGATTCCATAACTTTACACCCAGTTTTCGGGTCAAAGACAGATAGCGCGACTTTCCAGCAATCCAGTTGGGTTTTGTTGGCATCCCAAGATCGAAATACAAATCCATTATATTGGCTCCGCACATTGAAAAATGTATCAAAAGAAAGAAGGGGTTCAATAACAAATTTGTTCATAACCACTAGAGATCCTGTTAGAGCAGCCACTCCAGCTATAATCGGTGGTTGGGTAAAACGTGTTCTATCGGATGCTGGAATAGAAGCCACTCCAGGTAGTTTTAGATCAGCAGTCTCATCATTAAATTGGCTAGAAAATTATCCTATAAATGACATATTATCTAAGGCGAACTGGAGGCATGAATCAACTTTCAGAAAATTTTATCGTAAAGAAATCAGATCTAGTAACGAAATGTCCTCGGCGCATTCGTTATCAAGATTATTTCAAGTCCCCAACTGATTCTAAGTAACCGACTTTTACTATCAAATTAATTCAGGTTAAAATTACTCATGAAGATATAGCACGATTCTTACATAATTATGTGCTATCTATAAGTATAAACTGCCAGTGTTTAAATGGCTAGATTTTTGTTCATATTTTAAAACCTGTTTATATAGAGGCACATAAGTTATAAAATGGTGATTAATTAAAATAATATTGGTTCTTAATTCACATTGTTGCTTTTCTTTCATACAATCCACCAGGAGATAACAAACATATCACTCATAATGGACTTCGGACGTCAAACGGAACACATAATATAAAAATTTTACCTTCAAATAAAATTTGTATTATGTTTCCTAAGACGTCCGAAGTCCAGGTAAGGTCTTCCTGGTGCATACCTACCTACTTTTGCATCATTATGAGCCGAACAATGGCCTAACACTTCATCATGGCGGCTTGTATGCGGTTTTTGAACGTAGTTCACAGATATGACGTTGGGGGCGCTAGTGGCGCGATTACGAAGCGGAAAAGTAAGGACATCTAGCAGCTGTTCATGGAACGAAGCGTGTACTCTCTCATAATGGACTTCGGACGTCTTAGGAAACATAATACAAATTTTATTTGAAGGTAAAATTTTTATATTATTTTTACCATCGCCAACAAGAATCAAAATCGAATCAGCGGTTTCTTAGCCCGGTACACAAACTATGTACATGTAGGTACTTTATGTATGGACTCAGATTTTTACCCGAAAAAAACTGGGTGACTGTAAAGTCGGTTTACGGACGATAATTTTACGTGATAACGTCATTTTTATATATTATTATTTTTTTGTGTGTTACCTAGTGATTTTAAAAATATAACTTAAAAAAAAAAAAAAAAAACATAACTTTACCCCCTTTTTTAACTCTGGGGGTGGAATTATCAAAAACGCTGAGACACGTATAAATTATTTTAAGATCCTACCTTTAAAATTGACGGACTTTCATACAAACTTTCATCTTCAATTGAATTCCCTTAGGGGTTGAATTTCGAAAAATCTTTCTTTATTCCTTGACTACATCATAAAGGGAACCACTGTGCAAAATTTCAGTTTTCTAGGTCCAAGGGCTGGACGTTGATCGCGGCGCGCGTAACGGTGTGACACTTTTTCGTGCGTGCAGCCGGTGTTCATCGATCTATAAGACGTTATCACGTCAAAAAGATTTCGTAGGTAAAGGAAGTCGAAAACAGCTCTTTACCACTTTTTTCTTTTCTACTTTTTTATCACTATCACTAAATATTATTAAACAAAGTCGCCCGCGTCTGTCTGTCCTGTGTATGCTTAGATCTGTAAAACTACGCAACGGATTTTGATGCAGTTTTCGGCAATCGACAGAGTGATTCAAGAGGAAGGTTTACATGTAGGTATAAATGTTGCACCCGTGTGAAGCCGGGGCTGGTCGCTAGTAAAATATAATATTAGGTACATACTTACCTCCTACATCTCAATGGACCACTCTACTTTTACTTTAGGTGCCTATCTCTTATTTAATACTATGGACAAACGAATCTACTTTAACTCTATTAATATATCTGTTAATAAATTGGTTTTTAATAGTGTGAAATCATATAAAAATCTTTTTGTTTTTTGTTTTATCCAGCTTTATTTTTTTTCATGTGACCAACAGAATATAAGCTATACAGCCGTAAAATTACATCACTCCAATGAGGTTAAGGTCGCATTGGATGCGCTCGCGATCCTTTTGTCCTCTCCAATAGCCACGTAGTGACGCGAATCAATTGTTTCGCATCACTTATCGATGTGTCCTGAATTTTAATCGATATTTTAACGAGAGACTCTTGGGTCTGGTGGTCGGAAGTATTACTGCTGAGCGTGAGGTCGATTCCCAGGTCCAACAGTTTTTATTGAGTTTTCCCATCCCGAATTTCTACAACTGCCACGGATGCTGGATTCGTGGTCGGTTGATGGCAATAGGCTCTCCCCATATTACGTGGGACTTAAACATGACTGGTAAAATGTAGGTAAGCGTAGGTACTCAAGGTACACCTCTACTTAACCCTTCAGGGATTATCAGGCGTGATGTTATATTTTATGATAAATCGCAAAATATGAAAAAAAAAATGGAGAGTGAAGCTGTTATACAAATACAGAGATAATATCGTACATTTATTGGTAATAAATGTCGAATTAACTTCCATGGGTAAAATAAATATTTCCTTCACAATGTTATAATAACTGTTTAAGGAGCTTACTGTTGGTACAGTTAGTAACAAGGCATATAAAGGGTTTAAAATTAAATACGGTTGGTTTAATAAGCTGCCGAGCTCTTAGTTTATGTTGATATCCATCTCATTAATTTGTCTGCAGTCATCATTCTAGTATAAATCATTGCCCTTTAATTATTATTTTGTCAATGTTCCACATCTGACTGCGAATATGAACAATCAGCACATCACATTTTATGGGAGTGCAGTCTTTGGCAGAATGAACGCAACATTATGTTGGATAGTGTACAGGTTACATCCGGAGTTATTTACTATACAGACCTTGTGGAAACTAGAACAAATTTCCGTGCGTTCAAGCGTTTTTGCCATACCTATTATTGGAATCAAATATAACAGCTCACAACTTAGGACCCATTAATGTTAATATTTATCCGTGGTGCTAGGCAACTGGGCCTATCCCAGTTGTAAACGTCCCTTTGTGCCTATTGGCCTTGTTTCGTTCTGTCTCCTGCTGAAATGGAGGGAAGTGGAAATTACGGATTTTTCCTACTCCTCCACTATACTTTTCTGATTAATTTCGTTGCGGGATCCAAGACAGTTAAATTCATTCTCTGGGACTTCGTCGAGCTTCATTGTCTCGGCGCTTTTCTGGTGGTCGCCACTGTTGATTCTGGCTTTCAGGAGTTACAGTGGTTTGGGAACAGTGTGGCGGGCTTGCCCTTTAATTAAAGTAAGCAGCGGAACCAACCTAATTAATAAATAATTTAACCAGAAATCATCTTTATTAAATTAATTGCTTGCGTATTTTTAAATTAATTGCTTGTAATATCATCGATATACTTTTCTATCGGCATCAGCAAACTATCTCCACGAATTTATTTCGTATTTCTAGACCGACCAGGCTTGTTTTTTTAATAACCGACGAAATAAGTCTATGCTAGGGGTTAAGAATATACAGTTTGTGCTTCCAAATTCTTTACACCGTGAATTTCATAATTTTCAGGATCGAAGCATCTCGTCTTTCAGTCCTCGTGGGTGAATACGACGTAAACAATTCGAGGTCCGATGGGTTCGAAGTGATCCACGTGGTGCAGCACCCGGACTTCAACAGATACACCTATGATTATGATATAGCTGTTCTCAGGCTCGCTGATCCGTTACCTGACAATCTGTTTAGACCTGCCTGTCTACCCGGTAGGTAAAAAACACAGTAAGAGTAAAAAAAAAACCTTTATTAATTTAAAAACAAAACAATAAAATATAAAGACTGGTTGAAACACAGCGAAAAATAAAATGGGTGTCATTAAATAAAGAAAAAAAAACTTATGTTTCTAATTTTTTTAATGTCATCCTTCATTTTTTTACTTACATTACCAGTATTAGTATTTCTTTGTTTCAATATTAAAAACTTTAATGGACATTTTTCGCAACATGAAGAAACTTTTGAAATATATTCTTCAAATTCGCAATATTAAATGGGACCTTTTAATATAATAATGTAAACTACAATAAAAATAAAAGATTGATTCAGGAAAAAATAATTGGATGATATTAAATAAAAAAATATTTTACTTATTTTTTTGAATGTCCTCCAAATTTATTTTCAACAAAAGTAGTCAGTACCCTATTTAATTTCCGGAATATTAAAAACTTTTTATGGATATTTTCATTAGAAAAAGTTTTTAAGCTCAACTTTTATTTTTCTACGTACAAAAGACATCAACGACAATTTCAAAGGATTTTTTTTAAAACCTTTTTAAAATTCTAGATGCTGAAGACCTATATGGTCTTGAAGGAGAAGAAGCAATAGTGACCGGTTGGGGCAGCACTGTTGAAAAGGGGCCTGCTTCCAACATACCGATGAAAGTAAGGAAGTGAGCGCGCGATCAGAATGTGACACGATCACAAGGCTATCATAACTAGCATTACATTGTAACTGTAATGTAAGAATGTTTATTATTTAATCATTTCCTGATCCTGTCTCATTCTGATCGCGTGAATAGGTATTGTAAGTACGGTGTTGGTAGATAATGTATTTTTTCATTTACTGCATTTCTGTTTATAAATGCAGTAGTTAAATATAGACTTTTTAATTTTAATCATCACCTAAATGTTCAGATTATTTGTTTTTGTTTGCCTTGTTTGTCCAGGGCCTTCTGGGCCGACAAAATACATAAGGAAAATATTAAAATTGACGATTTATAAGTTGACCTGCCGACGATGACTTCCCGCTCCCTCTTGTAAATTGTACAGACCTACGGTTAAAATTCTGAGAATTAAAGAAAACACCCAATACGAAGTGGACGTAGGTACTCGTATATGCAAAAACGATTTGTTAGCTTAAGGACAGATTCGCTTTACGCCAGAATCGCGTTACGACCGAATCGCGTTAGGACAGATTCGCTTAAAGACAGAATTATTATTATTATATATTAATTCAAAACATTAGAGAAAACAAAAAAAAACTTACAGACATCATTACTAACCAAAAATTAATTCCCTGTACTAACTTTAAATCCTATTTTTTTTTCAACTATAAAAACCAAATTCGCTAAATGTTTTAAATGTTCTAAAGTTGAAATTTGTCCTTCTCTGTCTACCACGTGGAGGAATTCTGACAAAGCAGTTCGCAGATTATGGTGTAATAATATGGCGTAAAGCGAATCTGTCCTGATGCAAAGGAACTTTATGTTGCGGTCTGTACATATTCTGTCTTTAAGCGAATCTGAAAAGAAACGCCTCTCATAGAAAGAAGGCCTGCGTCCCAGCAGTGGGAACATTAATAGGCTGATGATGATGATGATGAAGCGAATCTGTCGTAACGCGAATTTGCCGTAAAGCGAATCTGTCCTTATGCTAACAAATCGCAAAAACGTTCCGCAAGTCACTGAAAACTGAGATAAAGTGACCAGTTCTACCTTTTTGACACCTATCATATTGCAAACTTCAAGTGCTAAGGCTTGATTATAATTCTCACGATGCGTTTCAACGCAACAAATTACGATTTTTTTTGGCTTTTATTTATGGCGATCATCAAGCGATAATCAAGACGCGACTGCATGATGTTAAAAATATTGTACCAAATTACTTTTCAGTCTACAGTGCGAATCTGGGCCCAAGAGGAGTGCTCAGGTGCCGGTTACGGTCGCAGGAAAGTGACGCCACGCATGCTGTGCGCCAACGCACCTGAACGGGACGCGTGCACTGGTGACTCTGGCGGTCCTCTGCTTGTATCGCAGCCTTACTTCACACTTGTTGGTGAGTTTCTTTCTTCTGCGAAAGTTTTTTGCCGAGAAATTGCGAGCGTTACAATTATTTGGGAAGGGTAATGCAGCAAGCATTATGGGATTGTAAAGCTTGTAATAGTTATCTCGGTCAACTCGGTCTGAGGCGTTGGGTAACCATCTCAAGTTTCAGAGACCTCTGACTATTATAGAGTTAGGTATTTTCTGTGACGAATTTGTCACCGCTCGAACCTTGATATAATTAGACTGAAATATTAATGATTATCTCGCCGAAATGTTTGTATCGTTCGTAGATGAAGTACGTTTTGAGCTGATACTCACTCGACACAAAACTACAATGTAAGTACGTATATTTCAACTGCCCTATTTCTATTTTACAGGTATCGTGTCTTGGGGACGAGGATGTGCAAGACCAGGATATCCCGGCGTGTACGCTCGCGTAGGCCGCTTCCTGCCTTGGCTCCGAGTAGCTCTCCGTCATGCTTGCACCTGCCAGCGTCCTGCTTATGGTTGACAACAAACTGATTAACTATACTTACGGAACCTATAGATGATAATTTGTAAACATGACCAGTTAGTATTATGACTACGGACTTAGACACGCTGGATATCTGCTGAACGTGCAGATTATCAAATCAATGGAGATCTCATGCGCGTTCATGGCGGGACGAGCTGGACAAGGCAACGACCAGTGGTCCACATTAGCCCTGGATAGAAACAACTGGAAGTCATGGGGTGAGGCCTTTGCCCAGCAGTGGGATGACGCGGTACAGGCTAACAGTATCAGTATCATGCGCGTTTATCCTAAAATATTTATACATGGACTCTCACAGTTGGCAAATGGCAATTTGTAAAGGCCTTAAAAGTCCGTTTTAGTTGGTTAATGTGCTCACCAGTGTAGTGTTTAAGGACTTCATTTTATTACCCACTTGCACCGTGATTATTAGGCACGAATGTATTGTAAAATAACTTCTGAAACTCGGGCCGCCTAAACTCTAGGTATTGTAGATTATGATAACATTAAGTTTTTGTTTTCTATTTTTAATTTGAGATAATAACAGCATGAGCATACATATAAAATTAAAGCAGTCTTTTGGACTGCTTTCACATTACATACGATGATTTAATACCCAATCAGACTTTTGCAAACATCAGTATTAAAATATGTTAAGTAGATATTATGAAATTAAATACCTAGTTTTAGCATATAATAACCATTATGGCTGTGATTACTTTAAGATTTTAAAATGTATCTGTATTTGTAAAATGCGCCATGGGTAAAAGTATAGTGTAAACATATTTTACCGCATTTACAAACCTGTACAAACAGTAAATATGTACTAAATAAAAATATAAAAATCGCTTGTAAATTATTTCGTTTGATTATTTACTTAACCCTTACTGAGTGTTGATTGACTTCATTCATTTATCACACCCGTTACCAAATTAGATTTCTACATGAGATGATTTTAGGGGAACGTCGATGCAATTAAAACATCGGATAGTCGGATCATAATTTATTTATTAAAATCTATCATAAAACTATCAAATGCGATAGCTCGGTCTCAAAATTAACATTTACAATATAAAACGCAAAACGTAAAAAGCTAGTAAAAGGTAAAAGTACATAATATAACATCTAATAATCATAGCTTCTCTATTATGCTCCCTGGACCCTGACTTTAAAAACACCGGATTTCGACCATCGAATTCTATCTATCCAAGTAACTGGGGTTTATGATGTGACAACAATGAACGCTCCAATAGCAACACTGCCTGTATTGAGTGAACGCACCCCTCTTTAAGCGATGGTTCTCTGCTCCCGCGAAAATTTGACATTTGACGTTTTAGACGCTTTGTCAGCTGATAAACGATCTCAAGGGGATTAATTTATGAATTATTCTCAAAAATTGTATGAAATAGTTAAAAATAATCTGTAAGACGTTACACTTAATATAAATAGTTACTGACATGAACTTTTCGGACAATGAGGCTGTGAGTATGAAGTGTTTTTTGTGTAGTAAAATGTCTCAACAATGTGACTTGAAATTAAACAAAGTTTGCCTTGTTTCTGTGCAATATACGTGCTTCGTATAGTAATGGATATCCAAATGACTTTGTGCTGGAGGTCACTGACACTGTAATTGGAAATACTGTGTGTTTTAGGATGATACGTCGAGCGTTGATAGCACCTCGAATACCGATAATACTTCACGTAGCGAAACTCCTACAAACTCGCGAGTGAAGAAACGTAGACGAGGCAAGAAAAAGACAACAAAACAGGTCAAACCGCCGTATAAATTCAAGTAAGTAAACACTATTTCAAACAAAAGAAACCTTTGTTTTTCCAAGTTCACATTATACAAATTGAATCTACAGCTGTAGTGCAAAAGAAGACCATGGCCTGCCATTGTTTGGTTGTCAATTCAACCACCACTTGGGAGAGGGACAGCCACAGGTGTTTGCAGTGGTTGGCAGCAATCGAGTGTCTATTTATGAATGTCCTGACTCCGGAGGCTTCAAGTTTCTTCAGTGTTATGCTGATCCCGATGTAAGTGTTAAACAGATTTTCTATTTTACCAACATCAAAGTATAGGTTATGTAGATGTGAATTTAATCTGTGTATGAAACCCATAGTTGATATGTTAAAATATAAACCAAAACAATTGGCCAATTTAATAAAGGGCTGAGCTTGCAGGATCAAGTGGGCTACCTGCTTGTTTGGCACCTGGCTATCCAAACATGAATTACCATAGTAAATTTGATATAACTTCAATCAGAGACGAGATCTATTATTTAAAATATAATGAAAAAAAAAAAAGCGTCTTTATTCCATTTAATTAAGTAATAAGTAAGTTATTCAACTTAGTAAAGTTATTCAAGTATTTCTTTGATTTTTGCACTTGTTATGGTTTTTTTTTGGGTAAAAGCCTCCTCCATCCTCTTCCAGTCCTCTCTTTCTGCACTGAGATTCCACCAGTTCCTGCCTGCAACTTCTGTGATATTGTCTGCCCACCGTTTCTTTGGTCTTCCCACTTTTCTTTTCCCCAGTGGGCCAGACCACTTTGTCACCTGTGAGGTCCACCTTTTGTCTGCGTATCTTGTTATGTGGCCCGCCCATTGCCACTTTAGCTTCAAGGCTTGTTTTGTTTATCTGTCAGCTTTGTTTTCTTTCTTATATCTTCACTTTTCACTCTCTATTTTTCTCAGTTTCAAGATGATCCTTTCCATAGCTCTTTGGTTTGGGGTTATTTTATTTTTTATGTTGTTAGTGTAGACCCATGTCTGGCAGCCGTATGTTAGGCATGGAAAAAATGCTGTTTTCTATTACCTTCTTTTTAGTGGCATGCTGTAGTTTACTTTCGTTATTTTAATGAGATTCAATTAATAAATAAATAATATTACATTCATTACATATCCGTACAGGTAGAAGAAACATTCTACACATGTGCCTGGTCATATGAGGAAGAGACCAACCTCCCTCTCCTAGCAGTGGCAGGGTCTCGTGGTGTCGTGCGTGTCTTCCAACCCTCAACACAGACCTGCATCAAACACTACATCGGCCATGGACACGCCATCAACGAGGTCAAGTTCCACCCAAGAGACCCAAACCTACTGCTGTCGGCAAGCAAAGACCACGCCTTACGACTTTGGAACATCATGACAGATGTTTGCATCGCCATCTTTGGAGGAGTTGAAGGTCATAGGGATGAAGTACTTAGTGCTGATTTCGATCTCAAAGGCGAGAGGATCATGTCGTGCGGCATGGACCATTCTCTCAAGCTATGGCGTTTAGACAAACCATCCATGCATGAAGCTATCAAGCAAAGCTACAGTTTTAACCCTCACAGAGCCTTGAGGCCTTTCAATTCATTGAAGGAACACTTTCCAGACTTTTCTACAAGAGATATTCATAGGAATTATGTGGATTGTGTTAGATGGATGGGTGATCTCATTTTGTCTAAAGTGAGTACCCATGACATTATAACTTATTACTTACAAATCTTCGGCTGAACCATTTAATTCGTTTTGATTTTTCTGCAGTCATGTGAAAATGCTATCATTTGCTGGAAGCCAGGTCGTCTGGAAGACCCCGAGCTGCGCCCCGGCGACAATTCTGTCACTATTGTGCACAGATTTGACTACAAGGAGTGTGAGATATGGTTCATACGGTTTGCTGTGGACTATAGTCAAAGGGTGAGTCCATTTACAAATCAAGAGACAGCATTTATCTTGTATTGCATTGAATTGTATATTGAGCTTGTGCAATTCCATATCCAAATTGTGAATTTTGAGTACAGTTGGGAAAATCGATCATTCCATTCCCAGCTCCTCAAAAAAGACAAGCTATAGCTAGGCATTCACTAATGATCTCACTGAGAATGCCTGGTTTGTCGAAATGCTTGCCCTGATTATGGCGACCTTTTGGCAGTTTAGAAGCACATAAGCTGCTGTCTCGTCTTGACAACATATCATTTATATTCTCAATAAGCTATCAATTTTATCATAAAATAAATGATTTCCCTTGCAGGTCATAGCGCTAGGCAATCAATGTGGCAAAACAATGGTATGGGAGCTTGGCAACGTGGCGGGCGGCTCGCGGGTGTCGCAGTTGGTGCATCCAAGATGCGTAGCAGCCGTTAGACAGGTATGGCGTTTTTTAATTAGTATCAACACGCATTGCTATTGGGCGATTGCGTGAGTCAATAAAAAGATTTCCTTTTTTAACCAATTATTTTTTGTGTATGTTCATTTTTTTTTTTCGCCAATTTTGAACCGATTTCGATGATTCTTTTTTTGTTTGGAAGAAAATTACTTCGCGGTGGTCCCGTTTAAATTTGGTGAAGATCTGATGGTGATCTTCGGAGAAATACAATGGAACTCTTCAATTATAGACAGCAAATCGGTCGTGATTGCTGCAATCGCTTGGATGTTTGTTGTTTTCACATCATCATAACATATCATCACGCATTTATGATCTGAGAGTGTGTTGTGTTTTTGAAGTCGGTTTTAAGTTTTTTATTTCACCATTTTTAGTTGTAATATCTTATAAAAATATTAGCTGTACATTTTTTTAACATAACATAACATCACGCCTGTAATTCCGAAGAGTTGGGCTGAGGTACGAAATGTGGGTGTAGGTCCTACTGGGTACACCCGTAGCACCTACACCCACATTTCGCCAGTTATGTTTAAGTCCCATGTGATAGGGGGCGAGCGCTGGCGCAAATTCAGACTCCGTGACTGCTACTGAGAAATTCCTGATGGAAAAACCCAATAACACTTTGCCCGACCTGGGAATCGAACCCAGGACCTCATGCTGAGTAGTCGCCACCACTAGACCAACGAGGCAGTCATTTATTTCATATTGTTAACAATACATGTCATGGTAATAGTCTTATCCCCAATAAAATGGAACCTAACAGACCGAACTGTCGAAATGTGGGTGTACTGTACACATCTGCATTCCCCCTCAGAGCATACAGGCGTGATGGTATGTTATGATTTTGTGAAAACAACAAACATCCAAGCGATTGCAGCAATCACGACCGATTTGCTGTCTATAATTGAAGAGTTCCATTGCATATCTCTGAAGATCACCATCAGATCTTCACCACAATTAAACGGGACCACCGCGAAGTAATTTTCTTCCAAACAAAAAAAAGAATCAACGAAATCGGTTCACAATTGGCGAATAAAAGACTAAACATACACACAAAAAAATAAAAAATTCAGTCGACTTGATAACTTCCTCCTTTTATGAGAAGTCGGATAAAAATAAAACCGACTTCAAAAACACAACAAAGTGAAAAATAAATTTTAGCTTCAGAAGTCAGTGGGAAAGGAACTGAATCAAACACACAGAAGTCACCGACTTCTGAAGCTAAAGTTTATTTTTCACTTTGTTGTTTTTGAAGTCGGTGTTGTTTTTTTTCAAAAAGTTTTTTTAATTAGCCTATTCTGTCCCACAGCTGGGCAAAGGCCTCGCCCATTCCTTTCCAACTCTCCCGGTGGCATTTTACATGTATAAGTCAGTTCAGCCAAATGAGTAGATGATATCCAAAAGATCGCGAGTGAGACCACAAAAGGAAGGAAGCCAATGATGATGATGAAGTCAGATCAGCAGTTCTACCAATTTCGGCTGTTTTTAAACAGAGCTGTGATGTCTATTTAGATTAGGGCTGCAACACATTCTGAAACGCGGACCAGCAGGTCTATTACGTATCTTTGTTGACAGCTCGAAATGATAGTAACTGGGCCCAGTGTCCATCAAATAACTGTCAACAGATTAGTTTCGTATTATGTATGACCAGTCGCGATCAAATATGACGTCATTGGTGCTCATCGTGGCTGATAGTCACCGTAACTCATTTTGACAGACGCTTTGGTATCGATACCTTTAATATTGCGACTACGTAAGCATAGTGGACATCAAATTGATGACAACTGGCTTTCGTGAAAGACGTTACACCGTACCCGGGCTGTTAGTCACCTTAAAGTTATAGCCGCTCTGTGTAATGCGTAATACCAATATTATGACATTCTCGGTTGTCATCAAAATTCGGTGTACAATCGAAGCTTGATAGTCACTGGAGATCAAAAAGATACGTAATAGCCCTACAGGACATTTTTAATAGAAGTAGGGTAAACCATGGATGATGTTTTGGACATGATACATTTTTCGATGGCTTCTGGGTTTATGAAGACATTCTTTCGTAGAGAAAATTGACTCAAATCAATTGTATTGTATTTTTTTTTTTTGGGTGGTTCGATTACTCTGTATAAAATTCGGTTTCCACTTCACACACTTTAATGGAGCTACCACTGTCACAATTATTATTATACTAAACTTTATTATTGACAATTGCTGTTAATTTAATAGGTAAATATTCTTATATTTCGTGACCGCCGCGTACAAGGAACAGGAGCAAAGAGAAAGAGGAAAACGAATATAAAACAATGTTGCCATTTTAGCTAACACAATGGTATTTAAATGTTGTAAATTATTTTTTATATTAAAAATATTTTGTTGTTTCCAACATAGATCATATTTTTCTAAGCTGTGGAAAAAAAAAATAGGTATGCCATAAGCTTCTACTCCGTTCACCTATTAGACCCATTTTTTTGGAAAGTGTTAAAAAAGTCATCCTTTATTGATTTTTAAGCATATTACTTGTACAAAATAATTTCGATGTTTCACATCTGCCAGGCGTCCCGCGATGTCTCACTTTTTTAATCTACTTAGCAGGGGCGCAGACAGGATTAGTTTTACGGAGAGAAAAATAATTGTCAGGACGTACAGTGCCAGCCTGAGGCTAGAAAGCTAGCACAACAGCCACGTTTTCAATTGCAGTAAAAGCATTTCTCGAGACATATACCGGAAGTATGGTATTTACGATTTTGTTCCGATAGGCCAACAGAACCGGGACAAAGGACATTCCCGGTGTAAAGGGAACGTATGGTTGCTCTGATTTAGATGCTAATATTGAACAAGTTTAGGGTTCTTACAGACGAGCGGCATTTTGCCAACGGCAGATAAACTGCAGGCGTCCCTCCTGTCCACGCGCCGGGCAGCAGCCGCCGAAGCGTCGACGACTGCCGTCGACGGGTGGCGACGCTTGCAGTTTATCTACAGTTGGCAACGTGCCGCTCGTCTGTAAGAACCCTAACAGGTTAGATGCTAATCGTAATTATTTTGCTCAGGTGACGCTGTCCCGCAATGGCAAGATCCTGTTGACGTGTTGCGATGACGGTACCATCTGGCGGTGGGACCGAGTCACCAGTAACATTTGACCAAGAGCACGTAATCGAAGGACAAAGACTGTGATTACGGAATAGCTAATATACAATCTAGGGTAATGTAAATTTTGTAACTGAATGTATTTTTGTTTGTACTATGAAGTAATGAAATCTTTTCATACAATGTGATGATCACAATAAAACAAGACTGGCATTAGTCAATGTAATCTTTGTTTAATTTCAGAACTGAGTAATGGAATGAAACAACAAAGTTTTATGACAAATTTTATTTAATGACCAACAAATTACTTCTACTTTATTTAACAAAATGAATCACAGGGGCCAAGGTGTTATCTCGTGTTCACTACTCGCAGTTTAATGTTCGACACAATACAAGGTTGGACTATGTAACCACGTGAGTCCTAAATACAAGTACTCAGTAAGTTATGACCTAGATCTAGACACCGACATACACGACCCTACGTACGCTACGTACCGAATTAAACATTATCTTCAGTAATACCTATAAACTAAGACTAGACTAACATCCATGACTGCATAATTGAATTTTAGTCAACTTCCATTTAATTCAGTCTTTAAAATTTTACAATTAAAACGAGCAATAAAGACTGTAGAAACAATAACCAATGTACAACATTTTTAACATCATTACCTTATCAATTCAGATCAACGAATTACAAAAGTTTTGTGTTTAGATTTTTTAATTATTTCATTTTTTTTAAGTAAGTTTTTTAATTGTAATACAAATAACGGAACTAGAAATATCTAAAACAAATGAGTCTATACAAAAATAATACAGGTATCTACAGTAAGCGTCGTAGAAAACATCAGTCACAACAAATACATTGAGCTAAGACGATAGGAAGTACAGTCACACACGCCAATAATAAGGACAACCAACATACGAACATAGTACCGAACTACGGACCACATAATACATAAACGACGAAGGTATACAACAACACATAAAATAGTTAGCAAAGGGATAGTCATGGGATAGTACGAAGTAGGAATACACTACGTGAATATCTTATAACTTATATCGAAGTAGGATTAATTAGAACACAATGCTAAGAGTCAATATAGTAATAGTACTACCGAAGATTGAGATAACTTGGTTACAAACAATAATAATTTATAACACAATGACGCGAACACTAACAAATATCAACAACTAACAAAAGTACGTACATACTCTTCAACTTCGTAAAGGCACGTAACTACATATAAACAAACCATTCAAAACAATGGTTAACATGTGAGTTACATTACTGATATAAGTTTAAAGTATTAATGTCATTTCTTTTAATAACGCTATTGACTTTCTGTGATTGTACAAAGTTAGAAATGGATGATGAACTATTGTTTTAATTCATCATTGCAGTCTGAAGCAGTGAAACTAATGCTTGCTCTTCGATTTGTTGCCAATGTGTTCGACTATTTCACGTTAACACAATCTCAACATTTCTGGCTTATGCTCTGCAGACCTGCTCAACAGATTGCCACGAGAGGCTTATCAACTTTTGATCTTGTTCATCATAATAATCGTGGTATACCTTTGCTCGTGTGGCTGACCTGAGGCTGACAGATAAGTGATAATCATCTTATAAAGTATGTCTCCTTCAAGAGCCTATTCTAGTCTAGACATGGCGCTGGAATGAAGAATGTCGGCTGGTGGTGAAGGTTGACTGGTAGAGAATTCATTGTGGCATTAAGTCCGCCCATGTACCACTATTGTACATGAGTTTAAATAAATAAATAATGTCATTGACAGCTGCCCTTAAACATTCCAGTGATAAGTACTTTCCACTTGAACTTATAAGGCGTGCTTCATTTACTTAAATCCGTCACTTGACACCTAATTCTATTAGTGTTAAAGTGAAATAATTTCAAGGTATAATAACCGCGTAATGCGAGCGTCACCATTGCTTCCGTCATTAGGTTCGAAATGCTAACTTATGCAACGCGTAACGAATCATATCGCTTTATCGTTATTAAGTAACATGTGAACGACACCAAACAATCGATATCGTAGACGTAACACAACAATTTGCGTCAATCGTGCGTGAGTACATGGATGAAAAGAAACAAACTCTTTTTATAAGACTTATCGATTCTATTGTGATTTATTTTTATTGGATTGTAATCGATTTTGACGAGTAGCCTTGCTATTTCAATGTATCGTGAACCAAGCGAGGGAACCTCTGAAACTATCTATCATTTAACATTTCCTTCATGTCCCCACGATAACGGTAACAACAGATGATCAGCTGTTCTTTCTGAATCGACAACTAAGCTCACAAACATGAATCTATATAAAACATCGTAACGCATCTATAAAACATCCGAATACGGATAATGTGATACTAACCACTACTTGACTACTTTTACATCCATTACATATTATTACGATAGTTCATAAAGTGCTACGATATAATTTAAATTAACACTACATTGGGGCGGTTGTAATACTTACATTATATAGGGAAACGTGACAATTAAACTTAAGTGTTTGATAGAGACGAATAGATAAAATTGAAGATTTTTATTTTTAGAGTAACAAACTAGATTGAGATTTTATCGCTCTATTTACTGAACAGCCTAAGGCTTAAGGGGTGTACTAAGACTATTATATAATATAATGTTTTTTAAAGATGATAAAATTGGCTACATTGATGAAATGCCTCCGAATGAGCAATATTCATTCATTAGGCTGCCCAGTAAATATTTACCAAACATTGCATATTCCAAATCTGTGCTTGAAATGTTCCTCTTGACGATTCCCCATACTTTTTACTACTGTTGCATATAGCATGCGAAATACCCTTTTCATAAGCGAATTAGCATCGATCAGCTACACTTCGACTTGATCGCCTTCGCAGTAATACAAAATTATTGTTATTTCTAAGTATATAATTTACCCTGACTATAATATTTGACTAGATTCTTTGAGATCGAGTAATAAGTTATAAATTCGGAAGCCATTCCCTAGGACCTTTAAAGGTATGAAAGAAAGTCTATTTCGCCAATACATGGGTACTTTAAATAAGTAATTATACTATTAGTTTCTATAGTATTATTGTCATTGAAAAATGAAGCTAGTACAAAGAATTTTAAAGTCTTAATTTGAGTTGCATTTAGAAACGATTGATACTCTCTCTATATAAATTTCTGTAATTTTCTCACACCTTTAAATGGTCCTTTACCTACACTAAATCTACGGGTGGATCACAACACCGAGATAAGTATGCAAGTACCATTAAGTAAGAATAGTTAAAGAGTGCAAAGTTATTTAGATAAGTACAACTAAAACTTGCTAGGAAACTAGTAATTTAAGTCACACAGAGGGGTTAGGAATGTTCTATAAATATCTTAAGATTTGTAGATATTGAATTGAAATATAGTTAATGGACATTTTGGACAGCTGGTCCTAGTATCAGATAGGAAATAATAAGGTGGAATGTGATTCAACGAGTATAATATTACTCATAGAAGTTTGCGCTCTAGTATTCAATATCATAAATTCATATTTGTTAAAGTTACGAAAACCTGCTTACATTTTTTATTTTACTACTAGATTTTATTTGTCATAAAATGTAAGTTCCTAGCCGGTCCGAAAGGTCGTCGCGACTCGCACCGAATGCCGAATCGATAACGCGATTTTATGGCAGATGCATAGCACCACAGGCAGATGTGACCCAGCTAGTATCTCCGATATAATAACCGTAAGACGTCTATAATAAAAAACAACTAAACTCAACATGAATAATAAATTCGCGCAAACTTCGAATGGCAATCGATATTATCTACCGTGTCGAGACGCGCACGAAACTACGTAACCACTAGTCTAAGCGAAAACGTTAAGTAAATATCGATTGATGCATCTTAGAGCCTAATATGAGCTCTGCTTGCCAGTTAAATAACGTCAGTAATACGAAAGACGACCTATGACGCGGCGATAACAAGAGCCGAGTGCGAAAAATGACGTCTAATTCCGAAATATACAAGTGAAGCCGTACACAATTACATTCACAAAACATCAATACAATTACACACATAAAACTAGCCTGTAATTGTCGTGCAATCTCCTCTTATTCAGAGGAGGAATGAGCATTGATCACAACGCTTGCTCACTGCGCGTTGACGAATTCAAACCACTTATAGTTCACGTTTCCACACGATGTTGTCCTTCACTTTTCTTTCTGATAAAGTTACTGACCTAGGCCGTTTCAATAAATCACTTTCAGTTGAGAGGTTCTGCTGTTTCATTGGAAAATGTATTATGTTGTCAAATATTTGGAGCAATGTTTGATTGGTTTCGGGTAGCGGATTGCCACTCAGAACAACAATATGTCTGACCTACAGGTATTATGTGGTTTTCAATATGCAGCAACTGTACACGTTCTATAGTGGATCAACATTCATTGTTTTTTTGGTTCACTGTGTCAGTTCTCCAATGAGAATGATTTACTCATACAGGCCGAACAGGCAAAAAGAGTTCACACTAAGCCTCTCTACACAGATTTCCTGACAGCATGCTCGTAGTAGCCCGGCGCACAGGACACCACGAGTAGGGGCTGCTAGGTGGTAGGGCTGGGCTCAGGCGGTCACCTGACGCGGCCGGACGGCGACCGGAGGTGCGAGCGTATGTACCCCGTGCGGTAGTCCATGGCGTCGCGGTTCCGGCCCGTGCCGTTGACGCCGCGCTTGCGACTGCGGCTCCATCTGGTGGGAGGATTGTGGTGCTTAGTTTTGTATGTGTTGAAGAACAAGGTGATCCTGAAACGGGTTAACTTTGCTAGATTAATGTAGTATTGGTTAGTTCAGCGTTTAGAAAAGAAGAGACAGAAAGACAATGATCTATGTATTAGACAAATCTAGGCAAAGGAAATTCGTAAAGGCGTTCCCTCACCGGACCAATGGCCTGCCATGTTTCAAAAAACAATCAATTCGATTATGTAGAGAAACAAGTGATTGTTACAATTTGTAGTCGTTACAGGTTGCGCACTGTAATGCTCGGTTCTCTTTACTGACTGATTTAATGCGAATTTGACAAATTACCTTACATGCGAAAGCACCCGATGAAGGAGCCCCTTAAGACTAAGAAATTAGTTGAGACTTGGACTAGACTAACTAGTCTCAACTGACTCGTTATAATGGCCGACGAGTATAAGTGGGGTTCTAATAATGAGGACTTCGAAGCATCTAAAGCTAAACTAACACTTAAACACAGACGATTCACACTAAACACACACACAACATACACATATTACTTACATACAAATTTATAGTTGATCGTAATGATATCATTAATTGGAGATAGCCAAAAAGTTAAGAAAAACCTAGTAAGAAGGAAAAGAGGAAGATTAAAGAAATTCATCATTCATAAGTTTAGCTTCACTTACCTCAACAGTCTCATGATGTAATCGGGCCAGTTATCTGGGAACATGACGAGGAAGAAACCGACTCCGATCAGTATCAGTCCAGCTAAGTTCATTCCTTCGAATTGGACTCCATACAGGACAACATCCAATGCTACGACAAAAATGGAATAAAAATCGAGTTAGTTTCAAGTTTGCATGGTAAGTATTTAAATAAGCTAAAGCCGTATACACAAAGAGTAAGAATTAAAACACAAAGCTACGAAACATCACCTTACAAGTTTCGCATAGACATTCTCGGCTAGCTAAATTAAGCTAAATTAATTGTTGTTTTGTAATGTTGGTCATCCTTTCGTCAACTTACCTGCTGAAACGGGAACTGCGGTAATAAGAGATAGTGAAACAAATATGTTGTACGTAATGATGTTGCCGAACTGAAATACCAGGTGGAAAACTGAAAAGGAACCGCATTATTAGTTTCACTTTTGACAACTTAGTTTTTTCGGCTAACTGAAGGTTCGGTCATACCGGTACGGACAAGTTGCGGACACCGGACTCTTGACAGATGATCTGTCAGTGCCCGCCCGTAATTTCCGTAACCGTCCGTATAGCCGTTTGACCAAATCTTAAATCCGTTTGATAACCTTAGACATTAAGCTAAACAATTCATAAAATTCAAATGCACTCACAAAATTCAATTGAAATTAAAGTTCAATCTCCATAACAGGTTAGCTTCTGTTGCCATACGGAAAACGGTTTTATACTTACTGAGCAACGCAATGCTAGCAACGAGCAGGTATATCCAGGGCATACGATGAGACGGCAGCATCTCGGTGCCCGTGAGGTACAGCGCCAGGCACAGTGGCCACAGGAGTGACGCGTTTACTATGCCCAGGATCGAGAAGAACAGAGCGCGTTGACCAGAGTTCACATCACCCATCACCTTTCTGAACAGCACCTAGACCAAAATTCATCAGGATAGGTTCATTCAAATAATGTAAGAGTAAAACCTGGCTTTAGGTGCGGTCAAACTGAGCGGACTGGACCCGGACCTGACGGCAGAAACCGGACTTTGTCAGATATTCTTCTCAATATATAAAAATCACGTGTCACTATGTTCGTACACGCTAATCTCCGAAACTAACCGATTTTATTAAAATTTTGCTTTAGCTTGAAAGATAGGATAGTTTTGGGCCCTATCGGCGTAGCGCCGAAGCAGGAGCGAGTCGATAGTGTACTATAATATCTGACTCCTGTATCCACAGCCAGTCCTCTGTCCGGTCTACTCGGTTCAACCGCACCTTTAAAAGGGCGTCCATTGAGGAAATGGCACAAGCGCGGGGTAATGTAAATATGTACGTCGATTTTTTAATCGAAAATAATATTTCCTTTACCATTTAAATTAAATTGTTTGCAATAACTAGATTGAGATTGATTGATTTTTGATTTTTAGTGAGATTAGTATCACCCATATATTATATGAATAATGTAACTATATTATGAGAAACGATTATATTCAATTTAATCGCTCGTGCTAGGGCCTCTGATCGCTACACTACTAGTTTGATTTATTGCCCTACTCAATGACACCTACAATTTTATTGATAGGAAGGACATAATGTGGACGGTCTATTTTGTTTTGCTAACAATTTGGTGAGTGTCTATACTATATACAAACTTACAAAGGTAATATTTGTCTCTCCTAGTATAAGCGGTACGGTAACACTATTCGCTTAACGAAAGTCGGGCTTGTAGACTTTTCGGGAGATCGATATCCGTAAGATTACGTTGAATATTTTATGTTACAATTTCTATTTTGATCGCCTGCTGTTCGACCGATATGAAGAGGCCGTCTGCGCGTCGAACTAAGAAAAATGTCGCTGTGTGACGTCAAATGCGATTAAGAGATTATTTCATGTGGCAGCAAGGTCCATTTAAACAGTTATGATATTCTATTGCACCTTATCTTCATACTGTGGCTGTATTATTTTGCGACAAGCCGTACGTCCTAGGATTTTCGATCGGCAAGACAAACTTCTACACAAACTTTCACACCTAATTTAACCCCTATAATGATGATTTAAAAAAAAAAACCGATCCTTACTTGTCACTTTCGATCATAATGATGTACTGTCGGTCGTTTCGATTGGAACTGTTGAGCAAAATTCCAAGCTTCTAGACGCCGCGGTTTGGCTCTGTGTTGTATGAATTCTAATGCACCATTCAATATTGGAAAGGAGCATAGAAAAGTCTTGTCAAGAATCTCCTCTTTTTTTTCGTGTGGAAGTCCTCAATATATCTCCTCAATGTATATCCCGGATATACATTGAGGACTAGGCGGAGGGGTCTGTCAGACACCTACTGACTAAAACCACACCCGTCTTTTCAGGCTGGGGTCCGGGTACACAACTGTATTCTTCACAATCACCCCAGCAGTGACAGTTTGCTTGGGACAAACCTCGTCTCAGGTCAATCTCTTAGGCTAACTTAAACTTACCCTAAATATGGCGAATCCGGCGGCGGCGCAGGCTGCTAGCACCACGCCTCCAAGAGTTGAACTGCCCGTGATGCCGTCCATATACGCCAGCAAAGCTATACCAGTGTCGCATAGTATCGCTGCTACGATCTAAAATATTATAAGAAACCTTATACCTATACATATTATTAAAAGCCTCCGACGTCGCACTGCAAGGCAAAGGCCTCCCTACTCTCTTCTTAGCATCTGGGACACGATTTTTTTTGTAACTGTTTCGTTATGTACAATTCCAGTTGATCTTGAATGGCTGTAGATTATTTTTAGCCTTATAGTGTATGTTCCTATTGAATCCCTACTGAAAGGAAAACGTAGTTTATTTCTACGTTTGCATATGCTAAAATGGTTTTTATTTGTTTGTCTAAATGTTTTAGTAAACAGAGTTTAGTTAACTCTGTTCAAATCTTCACGTTGTGTTAAGCAATAAACGGCTACAAAATTCCGTTCTAATTGACATTAATTAAACCTTAACTCTCAAATCGGGCGACACGATCCCGAGAGCCTTTTCGTGACCACGATTCAAGATTGTAAAAATGGTAAATAAAGTATGAGTTTAGAACAAACGGCACTATTTCCGGCCGTGGCTAGCGATTGTGATATCGGACTCACGCAACCACGCCCGACCGTAGGCCTTCGGACTGGGACCATAGGCAACGAAAGCTAAAGTAGCCCTCCTCGAGCATACGAAGGGCCAAATCTGGCTTTTACTGTCTCACTAAATCATTCGGTGTGATCTGACCTTACCCCGAGGGTGCGAGGTATCCTCTAACGTTCGCCTCAAGGCTATAATTTATCAAACCACTGTTCTAAATTTATTCCCGTCCCGGGCGGTCGATTAGGTTGTAAAGGCCGGAGCTAGTCTTGTAAAAGAAATGTTATGAGAAAATGTACGTTGAAGAGTCCTTGCCCTTCTTTTGCTACGTTTATAAAGCATGATGTCGAGATGCGTGCGACGCGGCGTTATATTAGCTAAGAAAGTTATGGAACCGATCTCACATTTTCTCCTATAACGCAACACCACGCCTTTTTTTTTTTTTTTTCGGATGGGAAATCATCAAATGACTTCTCCCGCTCTGGGCGGAGCAGGAGGGAGTGTCAGACTTTTACTGACTAAAACCCATCCATGTTCCGTCATCGCCCTTTGTGTTTCGGGCCACGGTATCTCTTTCGAACAGTCCCGCAACCCCGGCAGGCATCGGTCCTTGCAGACCCCTTCCTTTTTGCTGACTCTCTTAGAGACGCGCGTGGAACACGAACGCGCCGTCGACACGGCCTGTCGTCATGAGACGGACGGACGGCGAGCTAGCCCATAGCCCACCGTCCACAGGCCCGCGCCTAGACAGCCGGGGCGTCTCCCGCGGCGGCCGGGACGCTGTGAGGTTCTCTCCCTCTCACGTTCCGCCACCTCCTTCGCTAGCATTACACGCAACACCACGCCTGCAGTAACGTAAAGCTTAAAAAAAAAAATTACTTTGTAAAGAAGCGAAACTCGCTCCGAACGTTTTCAATGTTAGGGCGTATTATACGCCCAGTTTAGCTTTACACTTACTATTACTTCTTTCTAAGCTGTTCATCACTTACCCTGACTCCAACAAACTGCTCGTGTAGTATGACCCAAGACAGTAGGTATATGCATGATACATTGGTGGCGAACAGTGCCATCACGTCAGTGGAGAGCAAGATCTTCAGTGCATATGTGTACATGTAGATTGTGACTGTCCATAGCAGGCAGAATAACCCGCATCGGCTTATGAAGCGTGCTGTTTGAAAGAATTCGATTTTTACTACACATGCTCTATATTTTTTGTGGTCAGCCTATTCAAGGTGCCCTTGGTAGCAATATTTCTTTGACAAGAGTCGAAAGTTGCGAGCTAGCAGGGAAATCTATCTGAAATACACATGCCTATCAGTTGATTTTAATACTGCTAGTTGGCTACTGGATTCAGTTAGTTGGATCCTTATCAGAAACAACTCCACTGCAAACTTTTAGATAGACAAGCAGCCTTTTTGTTCAGATGGATAGAATATACTCAGGCACACTGAATATGTGATATGAGACATGGCTATTAAAGCAGCCGAAAGCACCTCAGGCAGGCAAACCATCAGATCATTAAATTTACTAATCAAACTCATCTGAAAAGGATTGCCATTTAATTTGTGGCCATCCATATTTCAGACTAGATTTTCTGTGAAATATATTGTAGTGTGCACTTACCAAAAGTGAATCCCTTCTCCTTGAAGTCGCTAAAGGCGTCAAACACGATGTCATTGGCAGATTTACACTTGTTATGTATGAGCATTACTATCAGATAGAGGGGGTAAAAGAATATCAACCAGTTGGTACAGAACCAAGCAGTAAAGAATGGCGCATTGTAGAGTTGCTGAAACAAAAAAGGAAGGCTAAATGTTTAGGCAAAATACGTTTTTTCTGGCTTATTATAGAGTCCCATTTTACTCAACACAAAAGTAGACAAGAGTTTTCAAATGAAAATATCATTCGAAAAAAAAAAAACAACTTAATTAAATTCTTGCATAGCTTAAGAGTTTAGATGGATCTTCTATATTTATTAATCTTCTTAAACACTACCACAATTTTTATCAAGATTGGCTGACAAAATACTAACAGATCCAGGTGATGGCTAGCCAGAATATGACCTAACTTTAGGTTTGTGCTTATTATGTCTTATTTCTGTTTTACTAGCTGATGATGAACTAAGGTGACTAGCCTGAATCCTTATCCTGATCTGAAGGTTGGAACTGCTGCTGGTGATTCAAACATTTTTCTACATAGCGACCTGGTAACTCTGTTGTTTCCCTCACTTAAATCCTGGATGGTGCAAAAGCATCCTAAAATAATAGAATGTTGATTCTTACATTTGTATGTTGTCTAGTAAAGTTATTGACCATGGGAGAAGACTCGGTGCTGTAAACCATGCCATGGCTGGTGGGTGGGTACTCTTCAAGATACATGTGCTTTATGCAGTGGGTAGAAGTCACCCAGCTGGCAGTCAATGTTAACATTACACAAATACCATAGTATATCTGAAACAAGGAATTTTTATATTTTTTACACCATGTATACCTACCTCACTTTGGGTAGTTGATGGTCATGAAAGCCAAAACAGGTCCGCAAGGATAATATCCTGTCTTACTGCAATGCAGCATAAGTCAGGTCTGTACCATGTATATTTAGCCAGCAGTCCATAGTCACAGGCTCAGTAAAAAATAAAATTAATAAAAGGCCTGAAGAAGTTTTAGAACTCGAGGTCTCAAAGTAAGACAAGTACCTTTTTGGCAAATTTTGAGCAACAAGATCGAGGGCATTTTTTGTCACGCAGCTGCCGCTCTTCATCCTGGCTGCTGGTGGCCGACTCACTGTAGGCCTGCTGCAGCGACGGCTGAGTGGTCAGCGGAGGCGCCGAGCACACCGATGCCTGTGGAGTAAGCGGAGCCCGGGGACTCAGCGGTGTCGGTGGACCATTCGGCCGATCCCTGTCTGCGTCACCACCACCCCTTTCACTCTCGACCACCTCTTCGCTCGTTATTATCACAGAAGGAGCACGCACTCGCTTGGGGTTGAAAATAGTGGGCAAATCACCATCTCGCGCCATCCTGCCTAGTTTATTTCCAAGTACACACAATAAAAATCCACCACAACCATTTTTTATTATCTAAAATTGATTTCACTGGAATTCATAAATTTATTTGGTTATCATTTTCCATTTTTGTCATAAATCACAATAAACACTACATGCACACACATTAAATACCTATTAGGTTTTCAGCCACAACATTGCGACCGGCAAAATGAAGAAGTTGTAAATTTTTTTAGACAATTAATTTTCACACTAGTATTTTCATTCATTTTACTTGTTTTTTAAGATTTTCATGGATTCGCTTTCTTGGCAACATTTTAAGTTGCAAATTAAATAAAAGTTCACAGATGATAAATAATTTAGTTGCGGACCACGCGGATCATTCTGTTTTGTTTTACATGGTAACATTTAATTACTGTCAAAATATCTATTGGCTGAACAGAAAATACACTCAACCCAGCTCAACATTGATTGGTGTATCAGTTGGATGTTGCCATAACCTAGTGAGAAAATGGTCTTAAAATGTTTAACCAAAAACTTAGACGTGATAATACATAAAGGAAAAAATATGGAAGCACATAAAAATGCAGCCAAAAATGAACATGGTTTATATTATTTATCAATATAATTTTCAAGGATTTCATTCTGAAAAGGTTTTTCAGGAATTAGTGTAGTGACAAACATTGTCTATGAAACTGAGAACAATGGAGTTTGGAGGGAAAAAAATGTTTTAAATAATCAAAAAAGCACAAATTTATGTGCATCATATACAAGATTACAAAATGACTTGGAAATCTATTTTTTATCACGAATAGCATGAAAAAATTGCTACAAACAGATTTTTACTGGCAGTTTACATTCTTGCGCAAAACAAAAAAAAGACAGAACATTGTCTATGGGTAGAATTTCGCATTTTTGGTGGTAGATGGCATCATGAAAAGTTCAAAATTACGGCACCAGAGGGGGATAATTGGTTAGCCTACTTGAAGCATCCGGGAACCTCGCCATAGTAGTAGACATGGCGGGTATCAACCTGGCTAAATGACGAAATAAATTTTGTTTGGTAATATAAGATCGTGTTAATTTCGTAGAAAAAGTGTTGGTACTAAAAGACTAATTAAGTTATATTGGATTAGGACAAAGATGCAGAATGTTGGACAGTCTGAAAACCGAAATATCGATAAGGTGAATGTGCAACTTGATGTGGTAAAATCGTCCACTCCTCAAAGTTCGGCTTCGAGTCCGGCCAAATCTGAAACCGAAACGTATTCAGGAGCGCCTGCCAAATACATGACGGACTCTTCGGAAAGCGAGGATGACTCCGTGTCCGAGGTAAAACGTGTTTTGTTTTCGACAGAGGCGGTGGCAGTGAGGGAATGTGATTATCTGTACCGCTCTAAATACTGCAAGGGACATCTTGTACATGTCTGCTCTAACCGTAGTTTCTTCTATTACCGAAACTACTCTTCTATCAGCAGTATCTGCTTGAAATCGTGCGTAGCACGCTGAAACGGACTAATCTATTTTACATTCTGAATAGAGTACGTCGCTTGCCAAATATTCCGTAAAACGTCAGAAAGTCATAAGTACATACGTACTACTGAGTAATGCATGAAATTATTTATGCCAGCCGCTCCTAGACAGTATTCAATTGATTCTTTGTAATTGTACGATGTTTAAGGGCTAATCCGCCGTAAGAGAGTTTTCATTGTCTATTTGTGTTTTGGATAGGGATTGATGTGCGGTGGCCATGTTTCTCGGATCACATGCATTCAGTCGATGTAAATCTTTGAATAATGGATTTTCATGACGTTATTTTACTATGAATGTGCGAATTATATAATTTTCTATTAGATTCGTCATAAATATCGTCAATCATGGAATGTTTTGTTTCGTCACGAATGACCAAGTCGTACAAAACGTCTAGTGATATTCGCGCAAAAACTACGGTTATTGGTGAATTGCAAGGACCATTGACAGTAATGATTAGCTGTAAACTCGTCCTGATGCACCACATTGTCAGTACATCTCACATGTTTCTCGTTGGTGTTTATAGATCTTGCTGGCTTGTTTGTGCCTTAGCAGGCCAGACCTGTTGGTAAGTCGAAGACAACATTACTGAGTGCCAGTGCCCAGTGCTACAGCTTCACCAACAACAATAGCTGTTGCAGTTTGAGTGACTCTTTCCGTTAACCTGCATAATGTGTGTGCTATGGACAATTACCACATATATTTGTTTTCTTTATGTTGAATGGTCCTTGTGATTCTAACATACTATATATCTGAATCTCAATATTTCCAATCTACATTAACAATACTAATCTGTAACCTATCTTGAAATTATTCAAAATTGTGCTAAACCTAATAAAGTGGAATGATCTCAAATGTTACAACTAACCTATAATGCTTTCTGTGTTGTGAAACTTGGAGTGTATCATAACAAGTGCTTTACTGAAAATTAACCTTTGAATCTTATGATTATTATTGAAATATTGAACATGAATTAGTAATATTTTCAACAACAATGAAATGCCCGCGTAGTTTTGTGTTATTTACTTAAAATCAACTCTCCAAATTTCAAAGAATAACTACTTGTTACAAACAAGATAAAAGTTGAAATTCCCTTCTTGAAATACTTATAACTTGGTTGTTTTTATTAAGTCCTTAATTGACATTTGTATATCAGGCGGAGATGGAAGAAGAAGGTGGTGGCACAGAGCCATCCAAGTTCCTGCTGTCCCATGATGACCCGGAGCGGGCCGTTGACCCAGAGATGCAGGCACGCCTTGAAGCTCTGCTCGAGGCAGCTGGTATGTTACCCATGTACTACTAAATTATTTACATTACAAAACTTATGCAATGGGAAAACACCATGTGCTATACACACAGGTACCTAGAAATAAACTCTTAGTTGTTAAGCTTATTATTGTAAAACAACTACAATATTTTTATTTTATACCAAGATGATTTGCTATAGAAATTAATAACAATGTGCATTATTAAGTTGATTTTATGAAATATTAATGGTATCAATAGGTAAGGACTTATTAGAATTTGAGAGATTGTTGCGGTTCATAGATTTCACCGCCACCTTAAAAAGAAAAGATGACATCTAACGTCAGTTTCAACATTAAATATTGTTAGCTCTGCCAATCAGTCTCACGCACTTTAAAATCAATGATTTTAATTATCATTAATTACTTGAAGTGTAATGTCCCTAACCTTTGTTTATTTTAATTTACATATTTATTTGTTATCCTGTTATAAAACAATGTGTCTAATTTTTAAAGGTTATATAGTGCTGAAGCATTGTTCTTATTGTTTATTTTATTAGTTAACCTCTAACTATATATATATAGCCAGCAGCATACATGTGCTTCTCACTGTATGCTAGTCTTTTGTCACATTTATTTGGCTGAACAATACAGTCCTCTCAACGTCATCTCACTCTAAATTATACTCAAATAGTTTTGTTTACAAAATAAACTTTCTTCTAACAAAACAAACTATTTAATATATCAAACAGATACAATACATTATTTATATAAATAAGAAAAGATAATGACGGTAATTGAGTTTTTTAAGGTAAACAACAAAATTAAGTTAAAACCCAAAGTTCACAGGCCGGTTACATGATATACATGACCAGTGGTACATATGATTAGTAATAATTGTCTTTTTTGGACATCATAATTCTCTACTTTTATCAAAAAAACAGTAGTTCCAATCTAAGTTGAATGAACTTTGCATATTAGTTTACCAGTATGTAAACAAACATTAATGTCACAGAACATAGCAGTACTAGTATAAATTGAGATATGTTCATGTGCTCATTTTGCTTTAAATGCAGTTAACAATTGTATAATAAACACAAAATAATCTGTATTTGCAAAATATCACCTTGTTTTAAAGTTAGTCGTCAAGTGCCTAATGTTTTAGTAATAGCAAATGAAATTGTGTATAGAAAAACAGTCAGCAACAAAAGAAATAGAACTTCTTAGATACATATAAGTTTAGTAATATTGATCAACAAGTCTTATGTAAATATTGCAATTTATAATGTCTTTTGCATACTTATTTAAATAATTTGCATACTCAAAAGTGCAGATTTACACCACTGAGATCATGTCACTTTTAATTTACACATAGCCATACAACTAACAGATGATCAAGTTTCACATCATTAAAAAAATGTTTACTACATCACTAATGAAAGAACTTGAAGAAGGTTTATAGGTAGTTATGATCTTAGTAGAGTAGATTATTTTGTTAAGGAATTAAAAGGAATTTTCCTCTTACGAGCGCAGCTCTTCGCAGTCATGGTATGCATATTTGAGTAGTCAGGAAGCTTGTTCGGCTGTTCGGCCATTTAGCACTACCGGTTTAAGTAAACGCGCGGTACTTATCTATAAGCAGCTGTTGGTGTTGACACACGCGTGACGTTGCCGACCTACGTCGTGCGTCCTAAGACAAAAGTCATTTATGTATTGCATAAAAGCATTAAGGTCCTCAAAATCATGTTCACACCCTGTTATAATGAAAACCAGATAATAATCTTGTTCATATTGCGTTCGCGCCTGCGTGTTTACTCTGTACATAATATTGCATGCCTTAAAAATCATTAAAACGTTCTCATAGGAAACTTCTGTGCGCAATTTTGATGGATGACTGGTGTCATTGATCAAATTTTCTTGTCATGGTTCCTACTTTGTCTTTATTTTTTGCACCACGCAGTTTCCTAATAGAAAAATGTGTATTTGTGTGAGTTAAGTTTTGGTACTATACTTTCAATTTAACTATAGAACTGCACATCATATATCACACCTGCTATCCCTAAAGGGTCACAGGTGATTATGCCTGTAGTAAAGGCCGAGCCTATAACCATCAGCACAACTACTTACACATAATTATGGTTTGCAAGCATTGACGGACTCATTGGACACCATTAATTATGTTAGTGTTTTGAGTTTTAATTCACAATTCATAAATGCGCTCTCATGCCTGCTTATAATAAATCACAAAGAGATATTTGCATGAATTGGAGTCGAACACGATTTCCAACGTACCGCCTCGCGTCGTCGTGCTGGTAGACTTGACATCCGAAATGTGCAACGTCACTTGTAAGAAGACGCGCTACTCTACGCACAGGAGGCTTGCTCCAATCTGAAAGCGACAGCGACTTTGATCACTACAAATAATTGCACTAAGTTATGAATAAGACAACAGATTTTGTACCGGTTTATTTTACAACATTTATCTAATAACACAACAATTTGATAAAAACAGATTGTTTTAATCGAATTTACTTTACCATAACATAGAAAACATTCTTTAGATCCAGTTATATTAGAAAGATCATAGCCGAATAATATTAAACGCGATTGATTTTATAATATCGCGCGATAAGCCGCGCATAACTCGTCAACTAATAAAATATGTAGTAAATCGGTAGAGTATACGTCATCTCTATCGCCGGCACCGCTTGACTCACGCTATCCATGCTAGAGCCAGTGCCCCATAGCAATTGATAAGCTTGGAGCGCGCATTCGATTCTGTTCGGCGTACGCTACACTCATGCCTAGGACTCCGCGGCCAGATGGTAGCGTGATCCACGCATTATCTGTTTCGTAAACAAACAGTTTTTGATACAAATCATTATTGCTAGTAACAGTATAGTTGAAAGTGATGTGAGAATGCTCTGTGCTTTTTATGTTGAATGCTCGACATTTTATGCGCTATGTTGTAGTGAGGACGTAGTATTTGCATATTGTACATCGAACAATGCGCAGTACCTATCTTTAATTATTTCGGTTTTATATTTAATTTATTTACTTCGTTTAGTTAGACAAACTGTATGAACGGGAATATGATGTAGTAGAATAAAACAACTTCTTCGTGTCGTCTGGTGCGACAGAAGAAAACCTGACAATAGAAAAACGTAGCAATTTAGTTTAGTAAATATTATGAAAGTATTAATAGACAGTCCAGTGTCATTCAAAACGTTACTTGTAATGTACTTAACTTAAATAATGTGCGTCAAATAATGGGCGTCAGTGTGACTAGTGAAATAAAGCACCGCCTTGACCTCTTCGCACACATAGCTGCATTCACTATTTGTCTGAGTAAGTATTTAATAAATCGATAACTTTCGTTAGTGTGCAACGAACACGAAGACTAACTAAACTTTAAAACTCGTATGAAAATAATAGATTCCATCAATAGACGATTACACATAGGATTAAGTAGAAAACCCATAGGGGCTTGATCATCACGTAATGTAAAACTATAATGCCCATATATAATAGTCGAAAATCTACTTGGATACGACCTTGCTGTGTACATAGTTGCCAAGAAAGAATTCAAAAGTAAGAACTTTGAGCACACCTATATGATTAATCTGCCCACACGTTAGTTTCTACGCCTTGTCGTTTTCCGTACAAGTGCATAAAATATTAGAATTTGTTAAAAATAAACTGTTCATGTTGATAAATTGTATTATATTTTGCAAATAAACAGTGGTTTGTTGTTTTGGCCTTAAGAAAATATAATTTCTGATATAGTTGGAATGTCATTGTTGACGATATAATTTATAGTTACAGGTACGACTCATAGGTGGCTTGTTAACCCTTGGTATCAGGGCCAGGATCTCGTATAGACTAAGCTTAAATTAATTTAGAAACGAAGTAGAAATAGAGTTGTATTGTTCTGTTGCGAATACGGAGACTTCTCATTATGCATCTCATTACAATATCGGTATGGCGGGCAATCGCCAGTCACCACCCAAGTACCGCGGGTCCGCGGCTCGTGACGTAACTTATGCACGAACAGCCGCGGAAAAAGGTCTCCCTATGGGCCGCAAATGTAAGCGCAACACGCGGACGTGGGCGATTCAAATCTGTCGTTTTATAAGGGAACCGCTTCACAGGAATTTAAGGCTCGTTTGATGGATCGATTTATTCGTAAGGCTTCCCTGCTCTTTATAAATATCTGCGGTAGGAGCTTAGTTTCGCACAAAGATGTTTCCTGGTGAAATTATCTAAATGGGACGGGGATGGATATTATATGTACACGCCCAACTCGTTTTTTTTTTCCTAGAAAAGGGAGATATTAAATCTAAAAGTCGTTAAGAATTCCTCCCCTTCACTAATTTTCTATCCGTATCATTAAAAATCGGTTTGTACAGCACAGTGAACAATTTCCGAAAAAAATGTTTTGAGCTAGGGTTAAAGATTTATGAAATGCTCCACAATAATAATTGAATAAAGCTACTTTGAAAGCTAAATAAGACTAGCTGATTCCCGCGTAGAGTTCGGTAATTGACGCACAGGTTCGTACTTCAGGGATAAAAAGTATGCTATGTAGTAATCCAGGTTATAAACTATCTATGTGCCAAATTTCATCCAAATCCTTTCAGAAGTTTTTGCGTGTAAGAGTAACACACATTCATCCTCACAAACTCGCATTTATAATATTAAGTAAGATTCTGTGCAAGCTACATCTTTGATTGTGCAGTCACGGCAATCGATCTCAAAAATAAATTCATAGAGCTTTACGCATAATTTTACAGTAGGGAATATAATCAATTAAAAAACAATTGTTCTTAGATAAAATAACTGTTCCTAAACCTATTAAAACCCATAGAATATGTATGATGAACAGTTCGCTCATCGTCATTTAAAGTTATTCAGACACAGTAAGAAATCAGTTGGAAATCGCCGAGAAACTTGTGCGATAGATGTTGAATGAAATGTGTAACATTCCTTTTGGCCCCATTGTGCCATCTTGTACTCCATTGAATTCCTTGAACGTGAACAATTACGCAAAAACAATATCTTGTGTGAACTTATTAATAGTTTTATACTGTTACTTAATAAAGTTTATTATTATGGAATCTGCCTAAACCGGCAACAGTTATGATTGCTTCAGTTTGAAGTTCATACAGTATTCATTTGCAGACAACTGTTTGATTGTTGGGCTCCTAAATTAAGGATCTCACATGCCGTGAGCCTGATAACGGTTTGCAGCTAAATATTGAAATGCTTTGTTTGAAGTCTGCGGGCATCACGTTTATGAAAGAAATGACTTATTTGATCAAAGGCTTATTTAAGTTTCATAGAACATCAGTTGTTTGCTATACTTGGTTAAATTAAATTTCCAAATTTTTCAATGAATTAAATAAGTAGAATATCTTTTTATTAAATATGCTAAGCTTTTATACCTCAACTTGACGTATTTTGCCCGCCAAAAATTGTAACACAGCTTTACTACAGCATCTAAATAATACTCCAGTATACATATGATTTAATAATCAAGTTGTTTAATTAGAAATTAGTTGATGAACAAATAAGTACATGAAATTTATTCAGACAGCATCCTGAGGGCTTTGACTTCTTTATGTTAAAAGTTCGAGCGAGCAAGTTTACGTATCCATGTTGTTCAGAGTTGGAGTAACACTACGTGTCTAAGGAATCTTCGGAACTTGCACAGCACAATATACCCACATGCCATATAATTTAGCCAAATTGAACAGGTTTATTCTATTAGCGTCCTATAGAAAAAAAATCATGTGTTATATTAATGAATGGTAAAAAAAACTATTTAAATACCACATGTGGTCTGCACCATTGGAAGTAAATCGGTCTCATAAACGAAAAATATTTCAGTTGTAGAGTGAGTTAGCCATATAGATAGCGTCTAACTTTTTTAGACATTAATGTTCTGCTTGCTGTGCAATAAAATTAGACTAAGGAGTAATAAGTTTATCAAACCTCCCACGATCTATAATACTTAATTGATATATATTTTACAATGTGACGCCTTATTAGCTTGAGTAGATACTTGAGGAGCGTGAGATAACAGATTCAGCGGCGATAGATGTTTTGTTTATGCATTGATTGATCGGAGAAAAGTGTCGAGATACAAATTACGTCATACGTGTGCTTCCTAATTAGGAGAAATGGAATGTTGTTGGTAGGGAGCGACACATTCATGTTCGTGTAAAAAGCAATATAAATCAATTTTACAAAGAATAAATTAAACAACGAGGGTTTTTCCGAAGAGAACAAAATAGTTTTAAATGCTATTGCCATCATTACATTCCAAGTTATGGTTCAGTGAAACACTTTAATCCAACTTGCATCTAACGAGCGTCTTCTAGGAAAATCAACATAAGTGGCCTTGGTTTTTGTGCGAACATTCGGCTCCTGTAGCCAATAATACAGGCAGACGATCATCCATGTAATTAATTGATGCATCTTAAGTCCATGTCTACACATTGGCGTCGAGATCACTTAGAACGTCTTAGCTTTACAATTGGCGAGCCTTTGTGAACTGATCTTACTCATTAACTACTGAAAAGCCCACTTGTGCAATTTACCTAATAAACCTTTTATCAGAATTAAAACGCGCCGCGTTTTCTATCATGCGATTTTTATCACTCTGACAGTGATTGCCCTTGTCCAATCATTTAACTGATTTAAAGGTAATATGACAATTATTGGTAACAAGACACTTGTAAGGTCGTTTTCAATTAGACTTTTAATTATTTGTGCTTTGATCTTTCTGTGGTTTATTATTTCGGTTCGCTATTCAAAGGGAGGCAAGTAATGGGGTCCCCCATTACTAAGGCTCCGCTGTCCGTCCGTCCTCGTCCGTGGCTGAATCTTTTAAAATTTTAAGTGTATCCATTAAGATAGCCACTTATAATTTTACTCTCACATACTATAAAAGAATAAAATAAATCTAAAAGTTAAAAGGGATCCGATACAATGTATTTTTTCGGCGTTTTTTGCTCGATCTAATAACTACGTATTAAGTAGTGTTACATTTTGTACGGTGTTACGGAATCCTTCGTGTGCGTGTCCGACTCGCAATTGGCCGGTTTTTGTCAGCTTGTAATGTAATGACTCTAAATCCTGCTGTACCTAAGAAACATCTGCACTGGTCGCAACCATTGATTGCAATGCAATCTGCGGCCTAATCATGTAATTTTAATGGTAATCATAGGCACTTAGGGTTTCTCTTTGGTTGGATTATAGTTTCCGTTAACATTGTATTGTCATGACTTTAGTGCCATAGTGGTTTGAGGTTTACACAATCAATTAAGTAATCCTGACTCAAAACCTTTATAAATAAAGACTTCAAAAACAAATTCTAATTGATATTTGAGATATTTGAGTGAGAAGGTTTTTCTGCGTTGCATGATCTGAAACGAATGAGCTGTTCTGATTGGCCATCCCAAACACAGTGTGAGCGTGGCGCCCCTTAACATCCATCCATCCTTTCTCGTCCATCATGCTCAAGTCTTCCGTAGCTATTCAGGACTTAAATAAAGGAAACGACAAAGCTGTCCAGATATTGGAGCTTTTTGAGTTATTTTCACTGCGGCAGCACCTATAACGCCGCACCATGCGATCTTAGCTTCACACTTGTCTTGACGTTACGCAAAATCTTGCATCGCGCAAGCAGAGTTATCAATGCGATTAACATAATATGACAGAAACCCGACAACAACCGTCTAGCAATAGCTCACCAGACACAACAACCATCTGGCTGGAGTATACTCTATAATTCTATATTCTATGGAGGATGAGGATGAGGATGTTTGCACCCTGTTCCTAAATACGAATAGAGAAAGGATGCCTAGAAGATCAATTACTAAATAACTCACGTTACCCCTTTACCCACAGGCATCGGCAAGATATCCGGCGAGGGCAAGCATCTCGCCGACCCGGAGGTGCTGCGGCGTCTGACGTCGTCGGTGTCGTGCGCGCTGGACGAGGCGGCCGCCGCCCTCACTCGCATGCGCAGCGACCAGCCCCCGCCACACCATCGACACCTTCATCAGGACAAAAAGTATGACTGGTTTTACTATCTTGTTATATGTGCTCACTTGAGGTTCTATTTAGATGGCTGTGCGAACCGACATCGACGTTTGTTAAAAAATAACTGTTATAATATCATAGTACTAACACTGCTCAGGGAAGTCTCTGTTTACGTATACCTATTCGGATTTAGTCTTGTCCATCACAAGTTTTCCATTCACATCGCACCCCGCAGACCCCTCGACAAACAGTATGACTAGGTTTACTACCTTGTTGAATGGCCCTAACTTAGTATAGTGGAGTTAGGCGCTCTCTCATCGGGTGCATTCGCTTCTACGATTATTTAATAAGCAACGGGCATATGAAAATAAAAAGAGTTTGCTAGATTCCGGTCATCATAATTTAGGGAAGTTTGTTTCACATATTCCGATTTAGTCATGCTATCAAAATTTTTCATTCACCACTGACACCACCCATCAGGACAAAAACTAGTTTCAAATACCTTTTTATTGTTCACTTAATACTACTTACATTATAAGTCGAGCTACACGATAACTGACAAATGCTTGCACTGACTGGACAGGTCCACTCAAATCTGTGTGGTTCTTTCTTTATAAGACCATCTCAGACACTAATCTGCATAGTCCTCATCTGAATTGAACAAGATTATGTCTGGACTTCAAAAGAGACTATGACCTCTGAGTTTGTTTCTTCTCAGAGTAGTCAAGTACGAAACACCGGCCCCATCTAGTTTAAAAAAAAATGACGTGTAAAAGTGTTTGTAAGAACCTACTTGCAAAAATAAACATCATTTCATTTCATTGCCTAGGGAAGTATCTGTTAGAATGATCTTAGAGAAAATTTGACTGCTTTCTGGTAGATGAAGAATAAAATTTTAAATACATTTTGAATATGAACGACTTAGAACCGCAACAGAATACCGTAGCTCATATAATATAATACGCTATGAACATCCGTACTGTTTCAACTTTGACGGTATTATTTAATTTTCTTGACGGTGAAATCGGCCGAATCGTTCTTTCCCGCTAGGTTTGATATAAGTAGAGACCCCATTGAATTTTAGAATCGACTGTTATACCCAGATTTACTGCTGAATCAATTGCTTCAAACTCTTGCTTGTCTTCTTCTTGACTAGATACGTCTATTCTGGGTTAAGCCCGCTTGCACCTCCAATCAGTTTCTTTCAATCTTAAAGGTGTCACAAACAAAGGATGATTAAAGTTTATCTTCAGATCGTTTAGTGATTTGTGGTGCAAGTGGACCTTCGAAATATCCATTACAAGCGTTCTATTTACTTGAAGAGAATCAAAGGCAGTAACATGATTGTAAATAAAATGTAGCAATAAAAAGAAGCGAACCTAATGAGGGTTGAAATTAAATTCATACTGTATTACAGAGCCCAAGGTCCCAAAAAGAATGAAGCAATCTTGCTTGTACTACACTTCATATAATGCTTTTAGACTGATTTTGCTGCCTTCAAACGCGGTGATCTGTAAAATAAACTACCTTAAATACTTCATTCAAAGACTTAGGAGACATAACATTTTTGAATAATGAATACATAAAGAATATAAGAAGATCCTTCGCGTCGTATGTTTTCATTTAACATGTCGACTAGCGAAGTTCACCGCATATGATTCATCCGGAGAGCACAAACGACTAATCACATGTGTTACATAAATCCGTGCCGTCCTTGTATCTAGATTCTGTACGAATCTAACACTAAATCCTGTTAAACAATACTATGACCCTTGATCAAACATATTGATCTAACCTCGTCTAAGGTTGGTTAGTAAATTAAAACTGCTACACAGCTATTCTTAGACGTCTAGGGACGTCGTCTGTGATGCCAGTCTGGAAACTACATTCAACAATTCTTTTAGACGACCTGCCCTAATTTTGGCGCAGTAGTAGATATACGTATAACCTAGTTGCCTTTAAAAGGTGAAGTGTGGAAGTAAGGAAAGTAGGACACCCATGTTAAAAATAACATTGTCTGTTTATTCAAATTTATTGCAATGTCGCTACTCTACTTAGACAAACCGTAACTGAAAATAGGTATAATATTTTGAAGGGTGGTCCGACATGTCTGTATTCTTGAAACAAAATTAAGCCAGACAAAAGGTCCACTCCAAGGTGCTTTTTCACTATGTCTCCTTTTCTAAAAGTAATCCCTATTATTAGCCTTCAAAGGTTTAATACAAACTTTAACACCACAAGGTATTGAAGTAATAAGTGACGCTACGCTAATGTTTAACACAGAAACAAAACTGTGTTAAACAGTAGCGCCGCGAGACTTCAGTCGAAGGCCGCTAAAAGCGCATTAAGACATGTGCATATATGAGAGCTTTTCACGTTTCACACATGGCTCGCACGCATTACTGTGTAAACAGTTGAAGAATGCTCGTAGTCTCGACGATGCGGGCCTGCGAACGCACATTTTACATTTGTTTTTGGACGTAGGTTTATGTGACAGTATACTTTTAGCTCATAGAACTTGGTTTGATACTTTGCCTCTACTTGGTCTGGAATTCTAGTTGTTGATGTTGACAGTTCCACAAATTAAGTTCTTAGTAATGTTTACGGTCTCATTTATCAGCATTTCTCGGGATCGCCCAATCGCAAACCGATCACGCGAATCACTCGCTACTAGTCGGGCAATCCCAAAACGTTCATGTGAGTAAGTTCTTACAAAAATAAACATGAATGTGTCGCACGAAAGCTTTAATAAAAAATGGTTACGATTATTTCAATGTATCTGTTACATGAATATCAGAGACACGACTCCGAATATAAATATCTGATTAAATTCTACCTGTTCATTAGTCATCATTTTGAATAGGTAATTATTATGATTACGCCTCAATATCTTGTAGGCTCCTAATTTGGTCAGCATTTGATCTTAAAATACATAACGTCACGTCGCGATTTCTCCTTTCACCATAATGTTTTCACTTCATTCATCGAAACCCAGTTTCCCTGTTTAACATATTCGTTTTTCCTATTACGTCACAGTTCACAGTATTTATTTACTGTTACATATAAATTATCATAACGTTATCACTGTTTTGATTTGCACATTGTTGTTGAAAACAGGCCGTATATTCCTACCGGTTTTTTATGAATAAAATAAAGATGGCTGGCTAACTCGTTTCGATTCCACTAAAGCCAATTATTTATCGATTGTATTGGTTATAATGCATCGTCATCAATTATTTACCGTATACGTAAACAGAGAACATCGCGTCTGCTGAACACGTGTTATGTTATTTTTTAAAAATCCATTAAAATTCGTTGTATTTTCTAAATAATTATAAATTCATTTTTCTTAAGCGCTGAGGTTCTAAGGTTAGGTATTTATTTTTAATGATGATACTCCGAGAATTGAGTAACCTTTGTGTGCGAGCGGGAAGCCTCTTAAGTATGATCGCGGAATCACAATCTCACAGACGTGAAAATTGTGACTCTCAAGTCAACTCGATGAGACCGCTTCGTGACAATGATTTTTTAAGCTTTGATCTTATCTGATCGAATTCTGTATCGCTATCCCCGTACTTTTAATCCTTCATGAGTTGTAATTCTGTGACGCTGATTGTTTTAGTCAACAATGCGGGTCGAGCGGCACAGGCACGACGCCGACAGTGGCGTCGTCGGTGGGCGCGGACGGCGCGCCGTCGCTGGCGGAGGCTTGCTCAGACGGCGACGTGGGCACGGTGCGCAAGCTGCTGACGGAGGGCCGCTCCGTGCACGAGACCACTGAGGAGGGCGAGTCGCTGCTCTCGCTCGCATGCTCCGCGGGGTACTACGAGCTCGCTCAGGTGCTGCTAGCCATGCACGCGAGCGTAGAGGACCGCGGCATCAAGGTAACATATTCTTATAGAATTTTCTAACCAACGACTCATTACTTCTTCGTGTCGCTGGCACGAAAGAACCTATTTAAAGTTTTGCCTGCCCAAAAGTTCGACATTTCCACGGCATCTACGATAGCAGCGCATGGGTCTCTTTGACTGCATGTTTTGAGGCAGGACAATAGGTTTGCGACACAGCCTGTCACTGACTACTGCCGTTCAGTCGAGGTAGCCCCTAATTTACGAAGTTGCAGTGACATCTTCCCGCTTGGGTTCGTAACTTCGTCATGAAAACGCCCGCATTGGCTATACAGAAGTGTCTGAATAGTAAAGTTTGTTTCCCCCCTCAGGGCGACTGCACCCCCTTGATGGAGGCGGCGAGCGCGGGCCACGTGGACATCGTCCGGCTGCTGATCGCGCACCACGCCGACGTGAACGCCGTGTCGGGCTCCGGCAACACGCCGCTCATGTACGCGTGCGCCGGCGGCCACGAGGACTGCGTGCGCGCGCTGCTGGAGAGCGGCGCCAACGTCGAGGACCACAACGAGAACGGACACACGCCGCTCATGGAGGTAGCACATTGTTTTGGTTGTTCTCCTCCCCCAGAGACGCCCTAAACCGAGGTTCGTAGCCCACAGGGTGTCGCTTAAATTAACAGTTTTTCACTCTCAAGGCAACC
This sequence comes from Xestia sexstrigata, assembly GCA_941918905.2. Classification (NCBI taxonomy): domain Eukaryota; kingdom Metazoa; phylum Arthropoda; class Insecta; order Lepidoptera; family Noctuidae; genus Xestia; species Xestia sexstrigata. The sequence goes on from OW799208.2 coordinate 18,804,062, forward strand.
TGCCTGGTTTAAAGCAGACGACAACCTAGGTTGAGCTGTTCTCGCAGCTCTGGCATCTCTGCCACACATAAAAATGTTTTAAGGCAGATGTGAGTGGAAATACCTGGAAGGAATGGCTTAGCCTTAAGGACACCCTGGCTGGCATATAGGTGATATTCTTCAGAAAGGTCAGGTGCGTAGCACTCGTAACCAGCTTAAGCCAAAGCTAACTGACAGATTGAGTAATGTTACATGATCACCATTAGGCCAATGCACGTTTTTTTTGTCAAATAGGAAGCAAATCCATCATTCAAAACCTTTGAACCTCTGTCATAAACTAGATGTAGAACACTTTCCCCCCCATACGGCACTTACTACTCGACATCAATCTGAACAATACAATGTATTAACATAGATAACCGTTGCATACTTACATTCCGTATTTATCGCCAATCCAGCTCCAATGAATCATAAGTAACATGTTATGTTTTCACAAAACTATTTTGTAGATTACACATAATTTGTATGAGATTAGTGAGATAAAGTGCAATTGTTCATTTTCAACCGCGTTCTATCATAAGCAAATAGAATTTAGTTTAGAAAAGGGGAGTTCCAGTTCCGTCAAGATTGAAATTAACCTCAAAGTTTACAAGTTCAAAGATAGTGTTTTCTTTTGTCAATTTTAAAGTGTATTTTTTTTTTTCATTTTTCACATCTAAAATTAAAAATAATCTTATCAGTCTCAATGTAAAAGTGCATTAATTTATTTGTAAACAAACCGCGATTTTATCAGAAGTAAAATTAATGATCTTAGTGTTTTTTTGTTTTTTTCTGCCATTAAAACTTTTTACTCTACAACAGTAGTAACGCGTTCCGTTTCCCTCCTCCCAGGCGGCATCAGCCGGGCACGTGGGCGTAGCAAAGATCCTGCTGGAACACGGCGCCGGCATCAACACGCACTCGAACGAGTTCAAGGAGTCAGCCCTCACCCTCGCCTGCTACAAGGGCCACCTGGACATGGTGCGCTTCCTGCTGGCGGCCGGCGCGGACCGGGAGCACAAGACGGACGAGATGCACACGGCGCTCATGGAGGCCAGCATGGACGGCCATGTGGAGGTGGCCAGACTGCTGCTCGACTCTGGGGCGCAGGTTAGTGTGAGCACGATTTTACTTGTTTATCATCAACCCCTACTCTGTCCCACTACCTCCTTGCACTGGTCTGCTCGTCCCGCCATCTCCTTCATAGTCTGCTGCAGCGCGATGCCGCGGTTCCAGATTTTACTCATGCAATATTTAACCCTACCACCATCATTTTCAGAAAGAAGCAGAGATAATACATATATTACCATACTTACTCGTAAGACAATTCATTTTTTGACATTACAACACTAACACTCTGAGTATTCCGCATATAACCAGCCACAGTTACGTAACGCCAGGTTCTTCAAATCATCGTGTTCACACTTCAATTTAGAGTCATTTGCTTTACTGATGGGCAATTTCCATTTGAGGACCCTTCAACTCGTTTGAAAATCAGTTGCATCCGCAACTTTATGCAGACTGTGTCTATAGTGCGTCATACTTCTTGTTGTGCTTAAATGACATTGTCAGGAGGGCACTGTTGGTAAACATTTGTGGAAATTGTATTAAGAATACAAGTTGGCGGCCTTAGTTCCGACAATAGCCACACGCCACAAGAACCATGACGTACTCTACCTACAAACTGGTTACAAATATCATGTAGTATGTCTCGTCTGATCAAATTTAATTGACCCTAAACATTTTGTATGTACAGGTAAACATGCCGACGGACAGTTTCGAATCGCCGCTAACGTTGGCGGCGTGCGGCGGCCATGTTGAATTAGCGATGCTGCTGCTAGAACGAGGGGCGAACATTGAAGAGGTCAACGACGAAGGTTATACGCCGCTTATGGAGGCCGCTAGAGAAGGTATGCGGTATTTTAATAATTTTCTTTTATTGACGAAGGCCGAAGCCTATTGAAAACATATATTGAAGTTAAATTTCGTTATAGAGCGTGGACGTAAAGCCTATTTCGTGATTCAACTCGCTTTGGTTCCATAATGGCAGTTGGCAAAGCTATAATTATCTCCGGTATTTAAATCAACTTACCTACTTAATAATTAAGAAAAAAATGATAAATGTATTTGTCTGATGAAAGAACAGAACAAATTAAACTGTCTTTCGAATAGGGGTAGGTCTGTTAGACTATTACCCAATTCCGTAGATCTTTATCCAATAAGATTGTTCAGTAATAAGTTGTTGTGGAACCCAGGTCACGAAGAGATGGTGGCGCTCCTGCTGGGTCAGGGCGCCTCCATCAACGCGCAGACGGAGGAGACACAAGAGACGGCGCTCACACTGGCGTGCTGCGGCGGCTTCCTGGAAGTCGCCGACTTCCTTATCAAGGCGGGGGCTGATGCCGAGCTGGGCGCTTCCACTCCGCTCATGGAGGCCTCGCAGGAGGGACATCTAGAACTTGTACGGTGAGTATTAAGATAGATTTACTGAAATATTAATCTTTTAGCGGGCTTTCTTACATAAAACAATAAAGTTGTCTATTACATTGTTCATGTATTAGTTTAGCTTCAATATTTGCATTGTTGTTCTAAGAAATATTTCTAAGTACAGGTAAGGTTTTTAGAGGCCGACTAACTACCAATCTAATATCTCTGAGATGGTATATAGTGTGACACCTTTTTTTATTACAAAATGGGCTTGCTTTTGACCTCGATCATACCTGATGAAAAGCGATAGATAAGGTCTATGATGAAACGAGCGTGCCCAGAAAATGCCTGGTCACTCTTGCTTTGAAGGCAGGCGGGTTAAATGTGGGTGGGAACACAGATGCCGGCAGAGAGTTCCACACTTTGGCTGTACGCATAATAAAAGTGGAGGAGAAGCGCTGTGTACGACTCGTCGGGCGTCGTCGTATTAGCAATGTCTAAAAGCGGCAATGAATGCTTGCTGTCCTATTTACCTATTGGTCATACAGCATATCCACGATTTTTTCCCACTGCAGGTACACAGGTCTCCTCTTGGTCATCCGTTAATATGAAAAGTACGACGACCCGAATAGCGCAGCGGCAGTGAGGCTGCCTTACGTTCTTAGGGTCCCGGGTTCGAATCCTGGTTGGAGCAAATGTTTGTGATGAGCATGGACATTTGTTTCCAAGTCATGGATGTTTATATGTATAATAAGTATGTATTTACAAACAAAAAGTATCTATGTAGTATATCAACTATCTGGTGTCCACGACACAAGCCGCGTTGCTTAGTGTGGCACTAGATGGCGCTGTGTGTTAATGTCCAGCGATATTTATTTATTTATTTATTTACCACCTAAGATGCCACGATTTGGTTCAATTGCTTATGACTCAATCAATGTTTGAAAGTATTACAATTGAAAGAGTTGCCCTTCCCTCCGCACCCCCGCAGCTACCTACTGAACGCGGGCGCGGACGTGAACGCGCAGACGCAGACGGGCGACACGGCGCTGACGTACGCGTGCGAGAACGGGCACACGGACGTGGCCGAGCTGCTGCTGCGCGCGGGCGCCGAGCTGGAGCACGAGAGCGAGGGAGGCCGCACGCCGCTCATGAAGGCGTGCCGCGCCGGACACGTCTGCACCGTGCAGTTCCTTGTGGGCAAGGTACAACTCACTTTATATGTATAGCGTTACTAGCTTCTGCCAGCGGCTTCGCCAACTGAACTTTGATAATTGTCCCATGGGATCTTACTACCGGGATAAAAAGTTTCCTATGTTTTAATCTAGGTTATGAAGTATCTGTGCGCAAAATTTCATCCAAATCCGTTCAGTAGTTTTTACGTGAAAGAGTAACAAACATCCATACATCCATACTCACAAATTTTCGCATTTATAATATTAGTAGGATCTATCGTGCTTTGTTGTGTTGGATGCGTTTCCACCAGAGATGTGCATAAAACAAACCAATCACATGGATAACTTAGCTCAAGCTGTGAAAACGAAGCGATATAATTACTTGGTTTTTTCACACATCCCTCGCTATGCATCCTCATGGGAACACAGCCTAAAATTCTTGGCAAGCCATCTTTTTTTTGGGTTTTTAGCATTTATTGGATGTTATGAGTCTGTTTGAGTTTAGTTTTTAATCACTGCGAAAATATCCAGCCACCAAAGTTCAAAAGTAGCTTTCTAGGCCTTTGTTAAGTCACAGTTTTACAAAGAGAAAACATGACAAGTTATAGCATTTTAACGCTATCCCACATTAATGCTCGAGCCCTGTTTATTTATACGACATGAAAATAAAATCCCCAACTGTTGCGGCCTAAACCCATTCTCGTGTGTTGCTCTATTTGTACCGTGTAGAATAAGTTGTCTGTCTCGTCCAGGGCGCCGACGTGAACCGCATGACGGCTCTGGGCGACCACACGCCACTGTCGCTGGCGTGCGCGGGCGGCCACGTGGACGTGGTGAAGTTCCTGCTGGCATGCGACGCGGACCCCTTCCGCAAACTGAAGGACAACTCCACCATGCTCATCGAAGCGGCTAAGGGCGGCCACACGGCTGTCGTGCAGCTGTTACTCGACTACCCGCACTCGGTTATGCTGCCTAGAGGTACGTTTTATTGTAGTAGAGATGACGGATGATTGTGATCTGATGATGGTCTGTACTCATACAGAAAGGTACAGACCCATATCTATGTGCGTCTTGTAAAATATAGTAATTTTCATTTTTACTAAATTATTGGGATAGTGAATTATTAACTGATTTTGTCGCCATTTACGCTAAGCAAGTAAGAGACAGTGAACTTAATTAAACATCAGTACATTTTTGTGATACAGCCCACTATCAGGAGCAAATCTTTGTTTTTTCGGTATAGGGAGAATGGAGGCTTATATCGAACTACTATTGAATAAAATAATATTGTTTCTACTACTACCAAGAATATAATTAGAGCAAATAGTTAATAGTAGATTATCAACAAGTAAAAAAAGGGAATTTAATTCGAGGGACCAAGTTGGATCCCGAGTGCAGCGAAGGATTCTAGACTAGAATCCCGAGCGTAGCAAGGGATTCTAGAGTAGAATGAAGCTTCTAGAGAAGAAGCAAAACACTGATTGAAATTAAAAAAATATTCGAAATTCAGTGTTATATTCTTGTAGGCATGTTTTATTTGTTCATAATTAGTCCTTGTTCAAAATTCAAAATGTCTTTATTCACTGTTATCGATGAATAAAATGTCCTTTTTCGAGTGGCAATGGTAAAAATAACATTTCCGCACAGGTAATGCTACGGCCGAGGAAACGAGCGGGCTGAGCGCGGCGCAGGCGGCGGCGCTGGGGCTGGCGCACGCGGCGGCGCCGGCGGGGGCGGCGGGGGCCCGCGCTCTGCTGCCGGCGCACGCGCACCCGCACCCCGCGCTGCACCACCCGCCGCACCACCACCAGCCGCCCCAGCAGGACCTGCCCACCAAGTTCTCCAAGGTCTACCTCGACGGTATGTACATATATATATGTATGTATTCTGTTCGGACGGAATAGTCTACGTCATCCCATTGCTGACCTGATCATGGGAAGAGTATGACTTCGAGTCCTTCGGATCCAAGGCTAATGTTAACCACTGGTTATTGGTGTTATCCACATCGATAGTATATTAATGACAGGATGCCTCTTTGTGAAATGCCTGTAATTAAGGAGTTGCATCAAACAGAAACTTATAATTTAGTAGATTGTGGTTTTTTTTTGTTGAAGATTCATGACAAATAAAATCAAATGAACTATGTTGTATCTCGGTATTGTGCTGTAGCCGAACATAAAGAGCTATCCGTCCTCAGAGCGCGGCGTGGCGGGTCGCAAGAAGGCGGGCGGGTCGGGCGGCACGGCGGGCTGCGCGGACGCCAGCAAGCACAAGTGCATCCGCAAGCAGCGCGTGGCGCCGCCGCACTCCGACCACCACCTGCCGCCGCCGCCCGACATACTGGACGACAACGTACGTAGCACACACACCCGCGAATGTCTTTTACGCGCGGACACTTTCTAATGCTTCCTAAAGTCCCGGTTTTCATCAAAACGCAGAGATAACTCGTACAAACAAAAAGTTAACGTTTAGCCACATAACACCTTTCAGAGCGGTTATGAACTTAAGCTTTACGTATAAATTCGAGCGCCTTTGTCATACAAACATCTCGTAGCTAGACGGCCTAATGCTGGGTACTCATTGGTGACACGTAACATGAAATGTAACACTCGCTGAAACAAATTCGCCTTGTTGTTAGGTTATATTTCATGTTGCATTGCATAAGTTTGGACGGCTCATTCGTGTTACATTTCACATTACGTTACACCAATGTGTTCCCGGCATGATACTGGCTGACCCACCTATGCGAGCGAACACGAGTGTCCGTAAAAGCGCGTGTACGTTGAAACTCACTTGTATTCGAGTATGCAACAACGCCTAGGTTCGTATCCGTCTCTACCTTCAATACTAACACGTGGTTAGGACTCGTTACTCACTTCGCAGAACCACATTTACGATCCTCTCCGCTTTGGTAAAAAACCGGACCTTATTCACGGCAGATTGCAATGTGACGCCAACACATTTAATGTACTGACACGTCGTCCACCTTTTCACGGTCACACTGCAACCTGTCTGAAAACAGCTCAATAATTTACGTTGGACGAAAAGATTAAAAAGAAACATTTGCAACTTTGTTATCTTCGTGCTTACTTCACGAACATATCCCAGAATGACGCCCGCGATTGATTTGTATGGAATTGAACGACTTCATACTTCAGTACGAATATTACAATTGCCTACAAATAGATATTGATTTTCTTATTTCGTATTTCAACGTAAATTATTGCTTAAATTGCAAACATGATAATAATTAAATTACTTGTAAATTTGACAATAATATTATTGCTAATAACATTACTAACATTTCCCGACGTTTTGATCGCTTTACAATGGTGGAAAGCTTTACAAAGGATTCATGTATGCCAAAAACGATTTATATCGAAAACCCCATGCATTACTACATTGGTACCAAACCGCACCAAGAACTTGAATAATTTAAATTGTAAAGAGCTCAAAACGTCCATACATAACTTACTTTGATAACTATCTAGGGACTATTGGCAAATAACTTCAATCCCCCCCACAGTTAATTCTGATACTAACAATGTTAGAAACATGCTCAAAAGTTTATTGTGATATTTTTTAAATAACTGACAACTTGCTAAAACATTTTATTTGTCATAGTAAACTTCTGAACATAGAAGGCTTTACTATGCTATTACGCTAGTTGCATAACTAACGTTTCTATTGTCCTATTTATGTCGTTTTATTTTACCAACTTATATTCAAAAAATGTCCACGCTTTTAATAAATAAATAAAAAACACTAAGGCGCAATAATAGTCTTTTCTAATCCGATTTAGTTTGCTTGTTTTTCAAATTCTATCCCGGGATACTGGCTTAGTTCCTTGAAATATAAATAAAGACTTGACAAGACTTGTTACTTCCTAATTACTAATTACTTCGGGAACAACACCGCGGCAACCCCGCCGGAGCTATGCAGCTAGTGTATGTGATGTGTTGATTTACCCCCTTATTCAAAAACAACAAGTTCTCTTACCAAAATTACAATGATTCCGAACAGTGTTTATGAATAAAGGGTATTCTACAATGTTTGTACATTTGTGTGGGTTGTTAACCTAACCTGGTAAAGCTTAGCTCCTATATGCCTCTCATTTGTATTAATTTTTCCAAATTAACCATTGCGCCCCCACCTAATGTATAATATTGATACATATGTATATTGTTGGCTTAATATCACGATTCTATCATTTCATTTCTATTTGCTTGCTTTTCCCACGGTGTAGATTTGCCACCACGCCATGGCTAAGGTATCACTCCCGCCGGGGTTTACGTGGAAGGATGTTAACAAGAAAGTTAAAATTAAATGCCAGATTAAAAATAAATCCAACGTGAGTCACACTATAATTACATTCACTAACCTAACTCAAGTAAAGTTTGTATAGCGGCGTCGCACACGTAGACCTGACTAACGTTATGAGCGTAAGAGTATGAACTCACTGCGCGGTTCTATACCATTCCTATAAGATACGACTAGATATGAACCGAATTTTCATCGTCATAGTACACTTGATGGCATAAACCGCTGGGTGAGTTGACTGTTTCGCTGTCGTTAGTAGACGGCCAGACGTAGCACGTAGTGCGGCGCCGCGCGACCACGCCTGACGACTGTTTGTTACAGCGGGACCCGCGCGACTGCTTGCCCGACGCCGATCGCAGCCTGCTCGATTTGCCCGACCCCGCAGGTATGTAACACAAACATGTTTTATAGGTTAACTTATAAATTAGTTGTAAACAAAATTATGACGATGCTGTTACAGGGAATTAGATTGCAAAATATACCATGCTCAAGCTTGGATAAGCAAATATATTTAATCCAGTTTATATTAGCATGTCCATATTGCAAAGTTGCCCACAAAGTTTTTTGCAATGTTGCACACTGTTGTGAAAGCTAATTTAAAAAATTCGGGTAAAAACAAAATGTTTAAATTAAAGGAATTCATTGGAAAAGTGTTAAATATAAGTTATCATGAAGTAAAACGGTGACGTTGTATGTGAAGGTCCGCCGACGCTCGCCACGTCGGCGCTGCACGCCTTGGACCTACAGTTCTGCGCTCAAGGCAAGTCCGAACGTCACACGTCACCTTTACAGCATTGTATTCATGTTTGGCTTCACGCATTCTGTTCCGCATCGTGAGGGCGCAAGCAGACACGGCGGCTAAGGGTGAAATGAAACTTACTTGCACTAATCTGCATTTTGTTGTATTTCTATCTCTTTCAGTCACTCAGAAACTCGTTTTATTACTAAGCAAGTAGTATAATATGTGCTCTTCAAAGCGCTATCGTTAGGTACATATATAGGGTGCTTGCATAGAGAATGCATTTTTAAAGTACTGACTTATCGGTACGGGTCAGTGCCTATAAGTACAGGGTTTATGCATAAAGAAACAGGTAAATCTGTTCATAGTGACCATGATGTCTTCCAAGTTCGTCAGACGATGAGTTTTTCTCCTCGAAAGTGTTCATTATAACATAAAAAAGGACAGTCGGTGTTTCTAATATCAACAGTAAAAGAAAGAAATATGGATCGTATTATCAATAATTTCTAAAAGATATAAAGTTCGATGAACATAACTTTCACCACTATACTAGGATATCACCAGAAACATTTCGGTTTAGCAAAAACCAATGCTATTAATGCTTCGCAATCCAAATCCATTTTTGTTCGGAAGAATATTATTTATACGACGACAGAAGGGACACCCTACACTGGTAAGTGCTTAGACCCGTACTGATAGGTACTGACCCGTACCGATTGTCAGTACTTTAAAAATGCATTCTTTAGGTATGGATATTTTACCCGTACTTATAGGTCCTGACCCGTACAAATGAAAAATGCATTCTTTATGCAAGCACCCACAGACTTCTCGCTCTAGCAAAAGAAGTCACAAAGTGACAGAATGAGAAAGTAATATATAAAAATGCTGATCCATGCGTGTAAGTGTGATTTCACCCACAACATTCTGAGTTACGCATATACTTGATTACTCATATGCTTGGGCATACTGTCTGTTGCGACCTTGTATCATAACAAACCATCATAATTTTAAACCATTCAATAATCCCGTCCTTTCTTCTGTGTATGTGAATACGTGTTTCCATTGTTATAAGTGCCAATCTGTGTTTTGTTTTTTTGGTTTAAATTCACTCAATATAATATGTTCTATCATGAATATTATTTGCGTTCTCAACGAGTCCTAGTCATTGCCTAATTCACATAAACGAAGTGTTAACATTTCACCAAATATTGCTTAACACAGTTAACCTATACTAAACGACAATAGTCCAATGGCTGAACCTAAACTGTTGCTTTATTGTAATAAGCCAAGCACATTCATTATACTGCTTGTTTTTGGAGTTGAAGAGAATATTAGGGCTGCGTCCAGACCTTCGTATTTTTCGTTACTCTATCCCTATATTTATGTATTTAAAACTTCTTGGTACAGTCAACAGTGGTACATGGCGGCCTTAATGCCACCACGTATTCTCTGCCTTTCATTTTTTTAATGTTCCTGAACATCACAAAGGGAAAGTCCTAAACGAATAGGTATGATTCAGCCACAAGTTCTGTAAAACAGGCTGCAGGTAAGTGGGTTTCACATTCTAGTGCAATACTTCCAGTATTATTACTTGGCAGTGTAGTAACATTAGCTTTTCCTGATGTAGGTGTGACAACCATTCACCCGCCGACTACGCCACCGTACCCGCCTCCGCAGCAACTGTTCCCAGTGCAGCAATTAGCTACCAACCTCAACCAGGTATGTGTAAACATAAGCTACAAGCTTTAGTCATATTCGAATATAGGTAGATTAAGCGTTGGTTTTAAACTAGTATAGATATCTGACATAAAATACACTGAACAAGAGAAATTATTACACCAGTTGTGAAAATAAAAAGATAGAAATAAGAACTCTTCTCAAACGATTCCGTCTGTAGTGTATAACCCCCGTAAAACCAATAAATAATGCGTAGAGTTAGCGCGCTCTTCCGTAAGTCATAGACACAAAGGTTGTAGATCCATAGGTATTAACGCTGTTGAACATTATAGAACACTTCGATACAAGAGCGTCCGCGCGCGAAGGTTTCACGTAAATGCTCCAAGTTCGGTTGCAAGTTCCTCCTGCTCGACGCGTTGCAACGACTCGGCCAACACATTAGTGAAGTGGGTGCCGTCGCGGTAATCTTCGCGAGTTGTTTATAGACCATCCTCAATACTATCCATAGTGACGTCGGTATTCTAGCACTTCTAGATCCATTTACAACGTAAATCAGTGTATAATGCAGTCATAATAGAGTCGAATTATTGCCAAGTAGGTTGTTACCATGACTTTGTAAGTCTAGAATATGTTGAGTATCATCACAATAATTTGGTATCGTTATAGAACCACTTTTCTGTTGTAACATGAACTTATTTTCCTCATATTTTACAGCACCAACTGCAAGAATTGCAGCAACAGCAATTCCAGCAGCTAGCGGCTCAGCAGCAGCAACAACAGCAACAGCAGCAGCAACAACAAAAGAAGCAACAACAACAACAGCTGTATGTGCAGGAGTTGCAGCAGAGGCCAGAGGCGTTTGCAGCGCAGGTAAGATTTACATTTCACCTTCCAGTTGTATGACTTGGGAAAACTATCATTGCTCCAGTGCGAAAAGGAGATATTTGTTGAGTTGATTGGGGCAAATGGCATCCTTGTTTTTGTCTACGGGGAAAAAATAGCTTTAATTCTAATATGAATAGGATCTCATCAGAGCTTTACATTTATTTATTAAATTCTTCGACGGTCGGTCCGCGCTACGTAGCTCTTGCGTGCTCTTTGTTTTTCCACGCGGGGCATCCGTGGTGTAAATATTTATTGAATCGTAACAATGTGTATTGTAACGGGTGGTCCTGTGCACAGTTGGTGGAGGGTCCGGCGGGCGAGGATGTGGGCGGTGTGGGCGGCGGCGTGGAGGCGCGCGAGCTGGGCGCGGTGCTGGCCTACCTGCAGCGCGAGGTGCCTTCCCTCGTGGCGCTGCCGCCCAACGAGCTGCGCTCGCTTGTGCTGCAGGTAACGTACCGACACCTATACACATACTTACATTACGGCGGCGTGGAGGCGCGCGAGCTGGGCGCGGTGCTGGCCTACCTGCAGCGCGAGGTGCCTTCCCTCGTGGCGCTGCCGCCCAACGAGCTGCGCTCGCTTGTGCTGCAGGTAACGTACCGACACCTATACACATACTTACATTACGGCGGCGTGGAGGCGCGCGAGCTGGGCGCGGTGCTGGCCTACCTGCAGCGCGAGGTGCCTTCCCTCGTGGCGCTGCCGCCCAACGAGCTGCGCTCGCTTGTGCTGCAGGTAACGTACCGACACCTATACACATACTTACATTACGGCGGCGTGGAGGCGCGCGAGCTGGGCGCGGTGCTGGCCTACCTGCAGCGCGAGGTGCCTTCCCTCGTGGCGCTGCCGCCCAACGAGCTGCGCTCGCTTGTGCTGCAGGTAACGTACCGACACCTATACACATACTTACATTACGGCGGCGTGGAGGCGCGCGAGCTGGGCGCGGTGCTGGCCTACCTGCAGCGCGAGGTGCCTTCCCTCGTGGCGCTGCCGCCCAACGAGCTGCGCTCGCTTGTGCTGCAGGTAACGTACCGACACCTATACACATACTTACATTACGGCGGCGTGGAGGCGCGCGAGCTGGGCGCGGTGCTGGCCTACCTGCAGCGCGAGGTGCCTTCCCTCGTGGCGCTGCCGCCCAACGAGCTGCGCTCGCTTGTGCTGCAGGTAACGTACCGACACCTATACACATACTTACATTACGGCGGCGTGGAGGCGCGCGAGCTGGGCGCGGTGCTGGCCTACCTGCAGCGCGAGGTGCCTTCCCTCGTGGCGCTGCCGCCCAACGAGCTGCGCTCGCTTGTGCTGCAGGTAACGTACCGACACCTATACACATACTTACATTACGGCGGCGTGGAGGCGCGCGAGCTGGGCGCGGTGCTGGCCTACCTGCAGCGCGAGGTGCCTTCCCTCGTGGCGCTGCCGCCCAACGAGCTGCGCTCGCTTGTGCTGCAGGTAACGTACCCACACCTATACACATACTTACATTACGGCGGCGTGGAGGCGCGCGAGCTGGGCGCGGTGCTGGCCTACCTGCAGCGCCAACTGCAGATAAAGCCACCTGTCGACGGCTGTCGCCGACGCGACGGGCGGCAGCCGCCGAAGCGTCGACGACTGACGGCAACGCTTGCAGTTGCTGCATGCCGCGTAAATATGTGTCGACGGTTGCCGTCGACGCCACAACTGTAAGCGTCGACGGCTGCAGTTTATCTGCAGTTGGCAACATGCCGCTCGTCTGTAAGAACCCTAAGATCGCAATAGCGGTCATTGACCCACCTACATTTAATAAAGTTTTTATCTTTGAAATCCAAAAATAAGCCTGTTCAAGTCTTGAATCGTCATCTATATCTTCAACATTTTTCTAATGAAAAACGATACATGTTTATTTGTTTTGGTTCGTACGAAGAGTTATTAGGGAAAGTGCAATGACCGCTATTGCGATCTTAACTGGCATGTACCTGCAACTGTACATGTAACTGCACTGCAAGTACGTAGCACTCGATTCGATACGATTCGATAAATCTGACAGTTATTCTCGATAAAATGAGTTTTTAACCAATCGAAAAGTCGGATTTATCGAATCGTATCGATTCAATCGTTATCGATTGCTACGTACTTGCAGAGCAGATTCGGTAATTTGGCAAAATCACTAGTCGTGGCATGTCCTAGTAGGTAGTTTCTAAGAACATGAACTAGAAATGAATACGCATCTGCGATGCGATTTATTCTCTGAATGATGCGGGCACGGCGCAGGTGATGCAGCAGAAGTCGCACGAGATCCTGTCGTCCAAGTGCGCGGAGGAGGGTGCGGAGGGCGCGGAGGGCGAGGGCCACGAGCGCCACGCGCGCCGCCTGCTGGAGGAGGCGCTGACGGCCGACTGGCCGCGCCAGGACCATCACCACCACCACCACCACCATCACCATCATGTTGATGTTACGGTGAGACTCACTTTTGTTATAACTTTATATAACAGTTCCATAGTAAGGCGGGAAGAAGAATCATCTACAGCCAAGCTACATACAGATGCGTGGCTGTCAATTAAATGAGGGTCGCAAATATAATACGTTATCTCTGCGTGCACAGCATTTGCAGCAGTGGAATTCCGCCTTAATTTCAGTCTATACGGTAGAAGTAACATCGACACACAAATGCCTACCACGTATTCAATACATCATTCTGAATTCCAACATACAAATTTTTCTGCAGTAATTTAAAGGAAAAAATCAGCTGTCCTATGCATTTTGATCGTGTAGGTATTGAACTTTTGTAGGAAACAGTTTTTTATATGTTTTTTTAATGTGGTGAGGTTCAAAATGAATACGTGGTATTTGATTGTGCTTCGATGTCTCTTCGATCCTGTTTTTACCTTTTGTAAACAACAAAAACAACAGCTTTTGTAGCAACTAAAACTAGAGAAATCCGATAATCAACTGACCATAAAAATTTTGATTTTGGAAATAACATTTGACTGAAACCCTAATTTGACTCACAGTCCAGCAACGGATGCCAATTCCGGGTTCGTCCATCGTCGCCCTCCGGCAACCTGGAGAGCGGCATCATCCTGACGCGCGCCGACAACGACATCGTGACGCTGCCGCAGTCGTCCCAACAGCCGCCGCAGCAGCCCCAGTCTGATCTCCAGCCGCACTTCGCACTGCCACCACCCACGCTGCCCTATGAAGACTATAGGTATGCTATACGTATATTTATTTATTCATTTAAGCATGGATCGGGATAGTTACTGTATATTTACCTAGACTTAGAAAAAAGTAAGTAACATATAAACTAGATGAACCTACCTCTAATTTAACATTTTAAATACTGAACTTAAAAATGTTTTCGTATGTTAGAAGGAGTCTTGATCCACATGCTTGTAATTTAGGCAGACATACTTTGTGTATTCCAAGCTAAGAGGAATTTAAATAGTTCGTCCAATAGAATTGTGAAATAAAGTTCGTAAATGGTCATTCAAAATAAATACACATTGTATAATTCGGTCATACTTGATGCGCCTACAGTTAAACTTCAGTCTGCTAAGTGTCCACCATTATTCTTTTAGTACTAAATGAACGACACACGAATGTTCTCCTCGCTTTAATTATGCTCTCCAATCTGCGCCAGGCAATATTACTCACGCTGGTTTCTGCAAGTCTACGTCCAGGTTGCATACTTTGCGTAAGAAAGTCGGCTGTGTACAGCACAGTAATCAAGTATACGTGTCCAGGTCGGCGACGTTCGCGCCGCCGCACACGGGCGGGCCGGCCCTGACGCAGCTGCAGCACGTGCCGCAGCACGGCCCGGCGCCCGCGCCGCAGCCGCACCCCAAGCAGGGCCACCATCACAACAATACCTCCGTCGCTTCTAAGAAGAAGGTAAACATCCCACATTCACTCATCTGAATTTTAGTTTATAGACGTGCGGTTAAACGTGAGTTAAGCATGTCTTAACTCAAGTAAAAATTTTTGACTATAATTTAGCTGTAACATATTATTCTTTTCAACTAACAGACAGATGTTTTGCTGGGGAATTTGTTCCGCCATTTATTAGTCCCAACTAAAACACAAAGACGGCTATGAGCAGGCGCTTGGGGCCATTTTCAGCATAATTTTAATAAAAAAATGACTGAGTGATTTAGTAATGTTGCGTGTGCAGGGTCGATTCGCGGGCACAGGTCGCGGCTGCCGCTCGGGCGAAGCGTACGGCACGGCCACGCCGCCCGCGCCCGCGCCCGCCGCCTACTGCGCCATGGACGTGGACGGCGAGACCGACTCCAACCACGACACCGCGCTCACGCTGGCCTGCGCCGGCGGCCATGAGGACCTGGTGGAGCTGCTGCTCAGTCGCGGCGCCGACATCGAGCATCGGGACAAGAAGGTAAACCAAACTCGACATGTTTTTATTTATTTAGTGGAGTACATGGAGGACTTACAGCTAATAAAAACAGACAATAAAAGGGGTACCATAGTCACCAGAAAGCCAAATACAAATCCTCACGTATAGACTTATAATAGTAGTCTATGGTGTCAGCACAAAAACCAAAAACACAGCTTTAATTTTATTAAGAAGCATTCTAAATACTTAGTTTGTAATTACATAGCTGAAATAATAGAGAAAATAATACTGAAACTTTACAAAACACAACAAAACGACATTTATCAAAACTTTTTAAAGTTTTCTTTATAAATTCGCAGCTTGTGTAAGTTGTCGTCCGTACTATCTTCTCGCACAGAACTTACCCCGTATGCTCCCCCGCAGGGTTTCACCCCGCTAATCCTAGCGGCGACGGCCGGGCACGAGAAGATCGTGGAGATCCTCCTGAACCACGGCGCGGACATCGAGGCGCAGTCGGAGCGCACGAAGGACACGCCGCTGTCGCTGGCGTGCAGCGGCGGGCGCTACGAGGTGGTGGAGCTGATCCTCAGCCGCGGCGCCAACAAGGAGCACCGCAACGTGTCCGACTACACGCCGCTGTCGCTGGCCGCTAGCGGCGGGTACGTCAATATCATACGGTTGCTGCTCACGCATCAGGTATGTTTCTACTTACATAACACAGTACACAGACAAAAAATAGACATATAATGTTCTCAATGCCATAGCCCTCATCTCTAAACGAGACGAGTGAGTGGGACTTGATTCAGTCCTAGAACCAAATACCGGTATTAAAGGGTGGACTGATAGATTGACATTTACCTAAGAACAACATCTTGATATTTATCAAGGACTTTTCTGGCTGAGTTTCTAGACATTTGAGAGCTTTCGTCGTTGTTGAGTTAATGACGTTTCAGGGGTTGGTCGGTATTTATTACTTTTGATGTGATGCAGCAAATGAATACCGGTAATCTCCACAGGCTGAAATCAACTCCCGTACCGGTTCAAAGCTGGGCATCTCCCCCCTCATGCTGGCAGCTATGAACGGGCACACGGCGGCCGTGCGACTGTTGCTGGACTGCGGGTCTGACATCAACGCGCAGATCGAGACCAACCGCAACACTGCACTTACCCTCGCTTGCTTCCAAGGTAAGGTGGAAGAAGAGAGCATCATTTTCATTGTTAAAAACCGGGAAATGGGTCATATTTAACTTCTAAGTTTTTGATGTGAAACATCTATAGGCGCGGGTAAAACCAAAAAACGCGTCGCCAACTGTCAAGTTGTCAACCCGGCCCGAACAATCCCGAATATTACCGACTTATTGAAGCAGCATAAGATCTGGTCTCGGGGCACAGCGCTGGGTTACAATTTCGTGACTTCCAGTTCGATCCCAGCATAAGGATTTTTTCTTTGTGAATCGAGTCGTTTTTATTTTATTTCATGTGTTTGTTTTTATATTTACTTTTTTTAAGCATATGACTTGTACAAAATAAATTCGATGTTTCACATCTGCCAGGCGTCCCGCAATGGCTCAATTTTTTTTTTACATACTTTAGTCTATTAGTGGTAGAGGTGAAGTGTGTTAAAATCCTCTTCACTTGTACATCATGAACATCGTAGTAACGGAACTTCCTCGGACAGGTCGGCACGAAGTAGTAAGCTTGCTGTTGGACCGCAAGGCCAACGTGGAGCACCGCGCCAAGACTGGCCTGACGCCGCTGATGGAGGCCGCCAGCGGCGGGTACGTGGAGGTGGGCCGCGTACTGCTGGACAAGGGCGCCGACGTCAACGCGCCGCCCGTGCCCTCCTCCCGCGACACCGCGCTCACCATCGCCGCCGACAAGGGACACACCAAGTTTGTGGAGCTGCTGCTGCAGAGGTCAGTACTAACTGATAACATAAGGTACGTGGAGGTGGGCCGCGTACTGCTGGACAAGGGCGCCGACGTCAACGCGCCGCCCGTGCCCTCCTCCCGCGACACCGCGCTCACCATCGCCGCCGACAAGGGACACACCAAGTTTGTGGAGCTGCTGCTGCAGAGGTCAGTACTAACTGATAACATAAGGTACGTGGAGGTGCGCCCCGTACTGCTGGACAAGGGCGCCGACGTCAACGCGCCGCCCGTGCCCTCCTCCCGCGACACCGCGCTCACCATCGCCGCCGACAAGGGACACACCAAGTTTGTGGAGCTGCTGCTGCAGAGGTCAGTACTAACTGATAACATAAGGTACGTGGAGGTGGGCCGCGTACTGCTGGACAAGGGCGCCGACGTCAACGCGCCGCCCGTGCCCTCCTCCCGCGACACCGCGCTCACCATCGCCGCCGACAAGGGACACACCAAGTTTGTGGAGCTGCTGCTGCAGAGGTCAGTACTAACTGATAACATAAGGTACGTGGAGGTGGGCCGCGTACTGCTGGACAAGGGCGCCGACGTCAACGCGCCGCCCGTGCCCTCCTCCCGCGACACCGCGCTCACCATCGCCGCCGACAAGGGACACACCAAGTTTGTGGAGCTGCTGCTGCAGAGGTCAGTACTAACTGATAACATAAGGTACGTGGAGGTGGGCCGCGTACTGCTGGACAAGGGCGCCGACGTCAACGCGCCGCCCGTGCCCTCCTCCCGCGACACCGCGCTCACCATCGCCGCCGACAAGGGACACACCAAGTTTGTGGAGCTGCTGCTGCAGAGGTCAGTACTAACTGATAACATAAGGTACGTGGAGGTGCGCCGCGTACAGCTGGACATGGTAATCTCAGGATCTACTGAACCGATTTAGAAAATTCTTTTACCAATAGAAAGCCACGTTATTTGTGTGTGTAAAAGGCCATCCATCAGGTTTTTTAACCGTACAGTAGAGCCAATCTGTAAACATTGACGGAGCTTACTCTCATTTATGTATAGAGTAGAAAGTACGGTCGAACAAGCTAATTGGTTTACAGTTTAACCCTCAAATTTCATTGTAAAATGTAAACCAAATAGCTTGTTCGACCGTACATGCTTTCTTGGAGAGCCTTAAAGGTTTTCTCACAGGACCTTTCATAAATAATATTTGTTTTGCAGACGAGCGGCGGTGGAAGTAAAAAATAAGAAAGGCAACTCTCCCCTCTGGCTCGCGGCCAACGGCGGACATCTCGCAGTCGTCGAGATGTTGTACGCGGCCGGCGCTGACATCGACTCACAGGACAATAGAAAAGTATGTACCACCATATAACATTAGTTTGAGGTACCGGTAGAGCCAGACCCTGCAGACTACTTACTGAGTAGTAAAATACAGGGATGATTTTTTTTTATCACTTTCCAAAAAAATGGGTATAATAGGTGAATGGAGTAGAAGCAAATAGCATACTTAGTGTTTTTTTTTTGCGAAGAAAAACAAAACAAAAACTTCGTAATTCAAATCCTACGCGTCTTGCGTAAGATTTGAAATTCGATTTATTTCCGTTTTTTTTTTTTTTTTTTTTCAAATTTTCTCTTTGTTGGTGAACGAAAAAAACATGGAAGAGTAACTTCAAACAAGATATTTTTGAAAGACGGCCCCGTTTGTTTTCTTTGAACAGCTAGTTTGTTCTCTATTAACATCACGAAGTTATGATTGAGTAGGTTGTCAACGCTCGTCTCTTATTGGCTAAAGCAACGCATAGTAACAATTGCATCATTGGCGCTGGAAATGAACACATGACATTAATTTGACGGGCTGCAAGAATTGTCAAAGTAGTGTGCATAACAACAAAAACACACCGGCAAAATTAGGGCAATACAAAAAAAGGGAAAAGTGAAAAAGTGTTTTTTTAGATTAATGTACTGATTTTATTTATTTATTTCGCTTTATTTGAGTGTTTGTTTATTTTATGAAAGAAAACAACAAAATTTGGGGTTGTTAGAATTTATTTATAGAGAAATAATAAAAATGGTCGTATCTGAAAAATTTTCGTTACGCACTTCTAAAACATTTCGGGTCTGAACAGCCGTTTGACTACGATTCCTTAAAGTTTGCGCCCTTACAAAACGTCGTCTACGGCACTGTTTGCACGATTTCTGCCTTACCCTCGCCTGCGCACGTAAGATCCTGTCTGTCTCTATCATTGCACATTACTGGTGAATCACGGGTACTGATAAACCCAACATTCGACTGACTGTACCCATAAGTTAAAAAAAAGTCACTTTCTTGTGTTCCTCTAATTTTGCCGGCGTGTGTAATTACAAAACATGGCTCATACCATACGACTATTACATACCTACTCACTTTAAAAGGACTCTGCACACCTAGTACTTGTACCTACTGTGAGCTACGACCTCCTTAGAGATGAACTAGAAAGTCCTATTGTCTTTTGTTTATAAATGAATAACAGTAATGGCTAACATAGCTTGCTTTACCAAAATGTCAAAAATGTTGGAAATTTTATTTAAAAAGAGCCTGGATCGTTTATATTCAATGTTTAACTAAGGTTCTAGTGGTAGTCCAGTGGGTTTCCTGTCTTTCCAAGCGAATTGCTTTCGTCCATTTTTCTTTCTGATTCGGATCTTGTGGAAATCTGTCAAAGGAATGAGAGTATTTTTTTGAAAGTAGCAAAAAGAAAACAAACATACTTTAATTCAAACTGTAAACATTCAACATTAATTTACTTAGTCCATCGGACATAAACCCATCCCCATAGAAAAAAAATGATCCATGTTTTTAATTAATATAAAAATATTGTAGTAGTATACGGGCCTACTTACATGTGATAACTAATTCCGGGA
This sequence comes from Xestia sexstrigata, assembly GCA_941918905.2. Taxonomy (NCBI): domain Eukaryota; kingdom Metazoa; phylum Arthropoda; class Insecta; order Lepidoptera; family Noctuidae; genus Xestia; species Xestia sexstrigata. Next base: position 18,824,414 of record OW799208.2, read on the forward strand.
TTTTATTATGTAGATGAAATCGATTTATGCACAATTTCACTGCGCAAGAAGGCATCATTTACACTTTTAAACTGAACAAAAATACGTAAAACGACATGTGCCGTCACAGCCGAACTAAACTGCTTCGAGGCACAATTGACAAGCCCCGCCCACCGAGACACAATCTGCGTTGGGTCATTATTGGGCGCTAGGAATGCTTCCATTTTTTTTTCGTTCACCGTTCTTTGTTCTAATATGAAAAGTTTACTTGAAATTTGTAGCGCTTTTTGATGATGGATGGACCAATTTTTTTGTAAGCCGTGGTAAAAATAACAAATAAACTAGGTATGCCATAAGATTCTACTCCGTTCACTTAAAATACCCATTTTTTTTTGAAAAGTGATAAAAAAGTCATCTGGTATCAGGTTGGTGTTCGTAGCTCATAGGGAAATCATTTGATCCATCGTAGCTTTCCAAGAAAGACCAAAACGCCTTGGTGGTACTGACATTGAATAGACCACCTGGGTTACCAAAGTACACTTTTGTACATCATCAGTTGGCTAACAGACATGGTTTAATTTTAGGTATCATGCCTAATGGCTGCCTTCCGTAAGGGCCACACCAAAGTGGTCAAATGGATGGTCGGCGTAGTTACGCAGTTCCCTTCAGACCAGGAGATGACAAGGTACGAATTACAACATTCTTAAAACTAAATAATATTAAGGTGTAACTAGACCTCTGTTGATCGACATATTTCGAGACGTACATAATATGTAAGACGAGTCAATGGTTGACTGTCAAATGCGGTATGGTGACACCTTTTTCTGCATCTTGTTTTGTCTGATTGTTTGATGTTTATATTTGCAGGTACATCTGTACAATCTCGGACAAGGACCTGCTGGAGAAGTGCCAGGAGTGCGTGCGCGTGATCCGCGCGGCCAAGGAGACGCAGGCGGCGCGCGCCAACCAGAACGCGACCATCCTGCTGGAGGAGCTGGACGCCGAGCGCAGCCGCGAGGAGTCGCGGCGCCAGGCCGCGGCGCGCCGGCGGGAGCGGAAGAAGAAGAAGAAGCTCGAGAAGAAGGTAATACTATACACGCGGTGACAATATACATACAGACAGCCGCGAGGTGTCGCCACATTGACCCTTCCCGTGCGACTGGCATCCAGCGGATTCCTGCAACGTATATCGTTATATCTTCTGATTCAATTATTTCGAGTTCTAACGTATCTGTGTGCTTCTTTTAAACAGCAATTAGCGTTTCAGACCCTTCTGGGAAGCTTGATATATCGACTTATATTAAGTACCTGTCTCTTTGCCGACGAAGAAAGTACTAGTTATCGACTATGTTTTTGTTCATGAAACGTACAAAAGAATGTATGTGGTAGTAAAAGACAAAACCTCCGGCGAGATCTTTGTCAAACAAACAAGTCGTTCGTAGTCGTTAACTCGTTAGGTGTGTTATACAATTTTTTTACAAATACATGTCCCAAGTCCAATACTGCAACGGAAGGCCATCATAACACAATCCTACAGTCCTGCATGCAGGAGGAGCGGCGCAAGCTGCAGGCGGAGAACGACAAGAACTCCATGTACTGCGACAAGGCGCTGGGCGACTGCTCCGAGGGCGGCGAGCCGGACGACGAGCCCGTGCCCAAGGAGGAGGGCGACTCCGGGATCGATGCTAACTCGCAGGTATGGAATATAATATATAATAAAATCGTTTATTTATAAAAATAACCATTTTTCAGACCTTGATCCATATGATGTTAGTAATACACACTACTTAGAAGCTATGTTAGTAACAAACGAAAAACAAGAATTAATTTATTTATAAAAGCTTTCTTCGTTCTTATTTAAAGCTTCAATTAAGTTACTCTGTAAGTATAAACAATACAACTACAAATCGATCATTTTCTTTAACAAGGTTTTTATAACATAGCAAGTGATAGAACTCTTTATCTGTGATGCGATTTTAATTGGTGGAGTATTCTTGTACTTTTCAAGCTAGCCTCATAATTTATTAGGCCTGAATATACTTGCCCATACTTTAGCCAATAGGAGTAAATAAACAACATTTCACTACAAAAACAACAAGATTATCCCACTGTGGGCGATAGTGCGGTAGTTAAATCTACTTTGGTACTGGTATTCTTATAAGTCTGTGGAGGCTTGTTGTTAATGCTCATCAAAGCCCCAAAGTTACGTCATACAAAAACTTTCATACAGCTTGCTCAAGTTTTCTTTACAATGTTCCCTGTTCTACATATTTTAAACAATATTTCCCGCCCAGGGTTCGTGTTCATCGTCCGACGTGAAGGCTCCCCCGGTGCAGCCCACCAAGTCTAAAAAGAAGAAGAAAGAAGAGAAGGCAGCAGTACCCCCTCCGCCCACACCACCTGCACCTCCCAAGAAACAACCTGATAAAGTAAGAATCACATTTTCTTTATGCTGCATTAGTATCTGGATTAACCATCAATGCCCAGTGGGACACATTAGGGGCCGCCACCACGAGCGAGAGAATCGTGGCGATTCAACATATTTCTATACGAAAATATCGTCGCGCTTCTCTCGCTCGTGGAGACGGCCCAAAAGAGAGTGTATAGAAAAACGTAGCAAGGACGGTAATATCGCTGCGATTCTCTCACTCTTGGAGGCGGCCCCATTAGCCCTGGATCAAAATAACTGGATGTCATGGGGCTTTTGCCTAGCTGTTGGATGTCGCAGACTAACAGTATCATTATCTAGAAACTACAAAGAGTTTCTAAGTTTTCTGATTAACTTCCTTTATTCATTTATCAAAATATTTTAATTTCTTAAAAAAAAAACATTAAAAAGTATATAAAATTATTTACATGATCTTATGCAGTTGATGGTGAGCAACAGTGCCGTGTTCGGAATTAGAAATTGTCACATTTTAGTTGTTTTGAGATAAAATCAAACATCATGGACAGACAAACAAGTATACAAGACAGACCACTAACCAATTCAATCAACAGCCTCTTCCGCAGAGCAAACCTAAAATAGAGACTAAACCCGAAAAGGAAACCACTCCGAAGCCTGACAAGAAACAGGAGAAAGAGAACGTGGCTCCCAGTTCCCCGCCCGCCACCCCGGCTAAGCCCGCGCCGCAGCCCGAAAGACGACCTGCCGAAAAAAAGGAAAAGTTAGTACTTACTACTAGCACAACATTATACTCAATATTTGTACCCAGTTATGCCAAAAAGAAGTAACCCACGAACTTACTCCCATGTTCCAAAGTACAGTTTTGCAAAATAGAGTACGGAAAAAATGAGGGCGTTGTTAGCGATTTTCTGTCAACCCTGAGCAGTGACAAGCCAATGACATTGCCGAGTTTGACAGAAAACGCGGTATTGTCAGGTAGGAAATTTGTAGTTCCAACTGTCACCGCGTCAGACTCTTTTTTGTCAAGCTGTATAACTAATGATTTCGAATAGCCAAAGTTGTACCTATAAGGTAGATTTTTGAGGAACGAAGTATTTATTATTAAGATCTCATGTAACTTGTACCAAAAATCACACCAATAAATAAATTTGATTTGATTTGATTTGTCTTTTAGCCAAAATTGTCTTTTGTAGGCGTAAGTTTTGGTGTACAGGAATATCTCACATTTACAACAAAAACAAAGATGTAATTAAGTCGATTAATGACAGTTTGTGGGTTTGCTCGTTTTGGCATAACTATTTGCTTGTGCAAACGCTGGCGTTGAATGATTGCGCTCAGTAATTGGCACGTGAAACTAAGTAGACGTAATCAGATATTTGTTGAAAGATCGACGACTGGTCATTAGTCAATCAGCATGCGACTACCTCGCGGTCGTTACCCCCTAGAAAAAATACTCCCCTCTCATGTTTTCCTCCATTCAGCTCAGCTGTCTGTAAATTTAGGTGCATGCTTTTTACTGTTTGATTGAGTGAATAATAATGCTTGATAACTTTTGATTTATTAACCAGCAACAGTTTACGTAACGAATTGTTACGAAAAATAATAACCAAAAGGGGGGCTAAAGTAGTAAATGTTGTTCTTACAGAAAACCCGAAGAGGATAACCCTAAGAGCATTACAGTACAGAATGTTAACAAATATGGGAATAACTCTAGAAAGAGTCAAGTATTCGAATCCACTAGGCACAATGTGGATAAAGACGATGTTGACACAAGCGACAAAAATAAAAAGACGCACAACACGCATCAGTAAGTTCGCCCATCATGTAAACGTATCGCGGCACCATTATAAAGATACACTGAAAATCAGTGTCAAAGTTGTTTTATCCCCAGTGTTACTCTCGCGATCCCGGTACTTGCATGCCCCAGTGGTATTCGCTTTGTTTCTTATACTTGGCCTCACTATGACATTGATTTTTGGATACTTTATCATTTTATTGCTTATTTGTGTTTGGGGTTGTTGCGTTTCGAATGGTAACATAGTAACATTTTAAAATATTAATTTGTGGCTTTGGTTGAAATCTATAAAGGGTTTGTAATTATTGGTTAGCGCTATGCTTGCGAATTGGTAACTATGTTCATTGAAAAGTAAGACAATTTGATCTGGTTTAAAGTAATTTCACGTCTAGTGAACTAATTTAAATCCACTAAAAATATTGTCCTATGTTTTTCATACTTTTTAGAGAGGTGGTCTCTATGGCTTATAGATTTCAGCCTTAGGATGTGTTGAAATATAATAAAAAAACAAACATTCCAATCAAAAACAAACAATAACGACCCCCTGTTACTAAATTCAGTTTACCTTCCATTTGCCAACAAATGAAAAGAAGCAATCCAAAAACACCTGACACTTGACCCCACCCGACTAGTGTAGCATTATGTAGTCTAAATTGATTTCAAGTGATTCTAAATTCAAGTTCGTCGTTCATCGTCAATGTAAACCCTTTGCGAAAATGATTAGTAACATAAGTTTGAACATAACAGATGGGAGACGGAGGGCAAGAGTACGTCTCCTAAGGGCGGCTGTGTCGGCGGGCGACGCGAGGAGGGGTGGAAGGAAGTCGTGCGCAAGTCTAGCGTGCAGACGCTCTCCACTGTGGAACCTGGGTACGTTACACAACGACTTACTTCAGTCGCTTGAGAGAACATACGCAATCAAAGTTAGTCATCTCCCAAATCAATCAGTCAACCAAGTCAATTTATTAAAATATCTATCTGCATGCTTTGCTATACGTAAAAACTTTCACAAAGGTTCTGTATATCAAAATTGTGGTTGTGGCTCCAGGACGCTTGACAGAAATTTCAGTAAAGTATCAGAGTCTGATGTCTGCAACTACATTTTTTTTTTTTTTTTTTGGCTTATATATGGATCTGACTCTGGACTGATCCATAAATAAGCCACCCTTTACAAATATTTGATTAGCTCTATTAGTGAACTCCACATGTTGTTTCAGTTGTAAGAAAGTGTCGGTGGCATCCCATGCGATCTCTCGCGTGATAGGTCGCGCGGGCAGCAACATCAATGCTATCCGGTCTGCCACCGGCGCACATATCGAAGTGGACAAGCAGAGCAAGGGACAGGGCGAACGTATCATTACTATCAAGTGAGTATTTTATTGATAGAAGGGTGTACAAGTAGATTACAGAGAAAATCTTCCTGATTTATCATTCATTTATGTAAAAAGTATTACAAAAGTGGACATTTAGGTGCAGTAGTGTTATTTCTAAAACAATAGAATAATTAGTGCATAAAGGTAAACTACATATATCTAAAATTATATTTAACAGTTGCAAGTAACAATAATGTGGAATTGAAATGTTTGGTAGCGACCTGCCCCATCTAGGTCACCATTATCAACTGTTGGAGTTTTTGTCCTAAGGCTTTGAGTTTGGTAAATATGTGGTATCTCCACGTAAGGCGTCTGTCAAGGTGTATTCCAAGGTATCGAGTGGCTTCTGCTTGGGGTACTTCTATATCGTTTAAGGTCACAAGTTTCTTTGCGTGTAGTGAAAGTCACCTGGACTGATTTTGTTTCGTTAGCTTTTATCTTCCAATCTTTAAGCCATCAAACAGCATGAGGTAGTTTTGCAGAGGCCTTCCTCGGGCAGACATCAGTAGCCAGTATGGCCGTATCATCGGCGAAAGTGCCTGTTAGGACATTTCTATCACGCGGCAGGTCAGCAGTAAATAACAGATGCAAGTTGGGACCCAGGAAGCCCTGAGGTACTCCGGCCTGAATCACATGTAGATTTGTGACCTCATCTCCCTGCTTCACTAGGAAGAATCTTTTGCTGAGGTAGGAGTGCAGAAACAGGTAGAAATTTGTTGGGAGAGACGTTTTTATTTTGGCCAGTAGATCCTGGTGCCATTCACGATCAAAAGCCTGCGAAATGTCCAGAAAGACTGCAGAACAATACTCTTTGTTTTCGAATGAGGTGTTGGTTTTTTCCACCAGTCTATGTACCTGTTCTATAGTCCCGTGGCCCTTCCTGAATCCAAATTGGTGTTCAGGAATAAGGTTTCTGTCCACCAGAATCGGCGTGAGTCGCTTGAGAAATAGTGTTTCCAGCAGCTTCGAAGCAATAGGTAATAAGCTGATAGGACGATATGCTTTGACGTCATTTTCAGACTTTCCAGGCTTTAAGATCATGATGATCTGCGCGACCTTCCACTGTTTGGGGACATAGGTTCGCTGCAGTATAGCATTAAAAAGGTACTTGAGAAATGTTATAGCGACTTCCGGTAACTGCTTTAGAACGGTCGCGGTTATTAGGTCGCGGTCGTAACCTGGAGCCTTGTGGTTTCTCAATTTATTGATAGCATATTTAACTTCGCTGGAAGAACATTTTTTCAGTGGTGGGTCTAGTTGGAGAACAGACGATAGTGTGTCATTGACAGAGTCCAGTTTACTTGAGCCTTCATCGGGGTTGGGAGTAAAGACACTTTCAAGATGGTTAGCAAAAACTTCAGCCCTTTCGGCATCACTACTGGCCCATGTACCATCAAGCCTTCTGATTGGAGGTTGGTGCAGTTGAGGTCTTTTAAGCTTTTGTGTGGCCTTCCATAAAGAGTAGTTAGAGCTTGCAGTTCCATCTAGTTTTTCCAGTGGTTTTCTAAGTAACCGAATATTTAATGTAACGTGTTTGACGTACAGGGGCTCAGCAGAAGCCACGAAGCAAGCGGGCATGCTGATCGCGGCCATGATCCGCGACCCCGAGGCCGACATCGTGCAGCTGTTACCGCGCGCGCCAGCCAAGCCGCCGCCGCAGCCGCTCCCCCTGCAGCCCAAGACGCCTAAGCAGCCGCCGCCCAAGGTAACACTCGCGAGGACATACAGTTACGACATCGTGCAGCTGTTACCGCACCACCCAGTTAGTACTACCCCTTGGTAAGACTGGTTGTCAGACTTTTTGGGTCACTGACTACTTGTAACTACTGTCAAAGATCTGCAAATGACAGCCGGGACCAACGGCTTAACGTGCTTTCCGAAGCACGGAGAAAACCCGGTATGTAATGGGTGGTCACCCATCCACAGACCAACCTAGGCAAGCACGGCTTATTCTAAAGATCGCCCCGAGCGGCTGTTATTATTGAGCACACTCGCGATGACATACAGTTAAAACAAAGTTGGGAAAATGCTAGTTGGGGTAGGCTGCCAGTTGAACCGTATACAGCTGATAATCGGTATTTTCCAAGGAACCACTGCCTATCTCACCAACACACGCCAGGGACTTTGTACCACGCTACTCCTTGGCAGAACTGTTGTCAGACTTCGTGCTAACGGGTCTACCGGTAACGATATTACGAATGTTAGCTGGTTACAGCCGCTTTACCTACCCTTTTCCAGGCAAACAAGGCTCTCAACTCGCAGTTAATTAGCCACAAGGTTTGTGTTTACTGATAAAGGAGAAAATATGCGGAATTCTCATAGTTCAAATTCGAATATAAAAATGAGAGTTACACTTGTTTACCTTTCTTCATGTTAACCAATATGTTGTTTCGATTGTCTATAGCAGCAAGCGACTAGTAGCAGTAGCAGCTCCGCTAGCAGTCGCACCACGCCGACCGTGCGCGCGCCCGCCAAGTTACGGCCCGCGCCGCCGCGCCTGCAGGCACATAGTGAGTATTCAATAAAAACATATTATAAGTATCTATGTAGTATATCAACTATCTGGTGTCCACGACACAAGCCTCGTTGCTTAGTGTGGCACTAGATGGCGCTGTGTGTAGTGTCCAGCGATATTTGTTATATTATATACGTTACAGGCGTGATGTTCTGTTTAAGGGCAAGTAGTCCCAATTTTACATAACTTTAATTCAATAGTAAACAAACAAATAGTGATTTTTTAAAGCCAAAAAAAAAAATAGTTGATATAGTTGACTATATCTAGTTTGATAATTTGTGGTTCAAAACATGATATCGAAAACTTCACTCGATATAAAAAATCCGAACAGGAGCCTAATTCGAATATTTTTTTTATGTTTTCCTTGAAGAATATGAAAGTTTTAATTCCAAAAAAAAAAATCTAAGCAAAGTAAATAACATATAGAACAATCATTTGTGGTTACATTTTGCTAAAGAGTTTAATCCTTTTAATAATACATTATTATACAGGATGTTTTTTTTTATGGGTTCCTTTATCTGTACTGAACTCACCCTTAAGCTATGGCACGCGACTACTTTAACACCCTGTATAATAAAGCGGCTTGCGTACGTGGATTCAGTCGCTCGCCGGACCTTGACGAGGTAGGACCTATGTCCCTTTTGCTGGCGCACGGCTGCCCCGCTGATTTATCGAACGATTTATTCATAGAACGTATGGTCCAAGATCCCAGAGCTGCCAGACCTTACTTATTTTCTCACGAACAAAATGTGTTGCATCAAGTAGTGTTAGTGTGTACTGTGAACGTGTGCATACGTGCTAACTTGTACCGACGGCCAATTTTTAGAAAAAAATGTATTTATTTAAGCAAACTTTAGCACCTGATATCTAAAAATTGTCCGTCGGCACAAGTTAGCACGTATACATACGTTCACAGTACATACTTACACTACTTGATGCCACAAATTTTGTTCATGAGAAAATAAGTAAGGTCTGGCGGCCCTGGGATCTTGCTCTAGTAGTGTATTATAACAGTATAGTCTTGATGATGGCGTCCCAGAGAAATCGAGGGGAACCTTTGAAAGTCGTAGTGCGACTAGTGCGTCTGTTATTTTTTTACATTGAGTATTTTAAAGCACTACTATTTAAACTGCACTGGAGGATGTCTTCAAGGTTCTGGACTGGAGAGGGCTAGGCATTAACGTCAATGGCGTGTACATCACCCACCTTCGGTTTGCCGACGATATAGTGGTCATGGCTGAGACCATGGAGGACCTCTGTACAATGCTCGATGACCTCAGTAGAGCTTCCGGAAGTGTGTCTTAAAATGAAAATGGACAAAACCAAGGTAATGTTGAATGCCCATGTCACACCCATTCCTATCAAGATCGGAGACTCTACACTCGAAGTTGTAGACGATTATGTGTACCTGGGACAAACGGTCCAGTTAGGTAGGTCTAACTTCGAGAAAGAGGTCAATCGTCGAATCCGACTCGGCTGGGCAGCGTTCGGGAAGTTGCGCGGTATCTTCTCGTCCAACTTACCACAGTGTCTCAAGACGAAAGTCAATGACCAGTGTGTGTTGCCAGTGATTACATACGGGACCGAAACGTTTGTCGCTCACAATGGGCCTCATCAGAAGGCTTAAAGTCACCCAAAGGGCAATGGAGAGGGCTATGCTCGGAGTTTCCTTGCGTGATCGAATCAGAAATGAAGACATCCTCAAAAGAACCAAGGTTACCGACGTAGCCCGAAGAATTGCCAAACTTAAGTGGCAGTGGGCAGGGCACATTGCTCGCAGAACGGATGGCCGATGGAGCCGAAAAGTTCTGGAGTGGCGACCGCGAACCGGAAGACGTTGCGTTGAAGGCCTCTCACTAGGTGGACCGATGACCTGGTGAAGGTTGCGGGAATCCGCTGGATGCGAGTCGCACAGGACCGGTCAATGTGGCGACACTTGGGGGAGGCCTATGTCCAGCAGTGGACGTCTTTCGGCTGAAATGATGATGATGATGATGACTATTTAAAGAAAGTCTGGAGTCGATCTGATGATGGAACCCGAAGACAGTCGAGGGCACTCCTCAACGATTCACAACAATTACCTGGTGTTTGGGCTTGATTAATTTGTATTGATGAGAACACCTAGATGGGTTGTGGCTATCATTAGGGGTCTGATGATAAAGACGAAGGACAGTCAAAGGAACTCAACGTTTTACAGTAGCTACCTTGTGTTTGGATTTAATTCATTTCTATTTATGAGAACTTTGCACCCATATGGGTTATAAGTGCCATTGGTCTGATGACGGAGACCATAGACAATCGAGGGAATTCCTCAACGATTTACAGTAGTTACCTTTTGTTGGGCTACCTTCAAATGGTTCAATATGCCAAAATGTCCTGTTCGTACAAAAATAATACCTAATTAAGATTGAAGTTTGCATAGCAAATATTTGTATAGGATATTACAACTAAAAAGGTGACAAATGGTGGCAAAAAAAACTGAATCAAACAAACAAGTCGCCAACTTCTGAAACTAAAAATGTTTTTCGAAGTTGGTTTATTTTTTTGCAAAAAAGTTTTTTTTTGTTATTAGTATTCTTTTGTTTGTGAAGTAAGGGGAATAAAAATAAAAACAAGAAAGTAGCTAGGTATAAAGTGTTATTTTATCGTCGTTGCTTTTGCCATTTGTTAGTATGTGGTAGAAATAAATTTTTAACCTACTTCAAAAAAAGGAGGTTTCTCAATTCGACCGTTTATATTTTTTTTTAGGTGTCGCGCATAACTTCGTCGTTTATGAACCGATTTTGATGATTCTTTTTTGTTGGAAAGAGTATACCCCGAAGTTGGTCCCATTTAAATTTCATACGGGTCTGATGACGACTTTCGGAGACAGACAACGGAACTCTTCAAAAAATGACAGCAAATTAACCGCGATTGCAGCAATCACTTGGATGCTTATTGTTTACACAACATCATAACATAACATCACGCCTGTATGCTCTGAGCGGGTACGTAGATGTGTACAATACACCCACATTTCGACAGTTACTTATGTATGTTAAATTCCATTTTATTGGGATACTCCTATTATCATGTAAAATAAATGCTTAGCAAATATTTGTATAGAATATTGCAACTAAAAAAGGAAATATAAAAAAACTTTTTTGCAAAAAATAAAACTGACAAGAAATCGGAAGTGTGTGTGTCCCCCGAAACGTCACTCAAAATTTAAGGGCTGCTTAACATTTGAGCAGCTCCTAAACTTTAAATTTCGTATGGCCAAACGTCACTTTTGAGTATCTGTTAAATATAAGTGCTACTTAAATTTTGAGTGACGTTTCAGTATTCGCGGGTTAGTCATGTAATGACGCTACTCATCTTCACGCAAACAATCACAGGGTATTTTACACCGTAAAATTGTAAATACCGTTAGATTATAATCTATGTCGCGAGATTGTAAACTCTCGAAAGATTGTGAACACGGAACGCACTTCGCGCGCTGTTTGGTTGAACGTCATGTGCCCCGCGCGGCCATTTTTTTTTGTTAATTCGTTTGTTGTCGTATGTAAACGAACAGTGCTTTGGTGATAGTAAATTGATTTCATTTTGAAAATAACTCACAGCTTTAGAATTAGTTATATGAAATTTTGGTGGAAATAAAATGAATCTGTGATTAACCAAAGAAACAAAAGAACGGCCTACAGTAAGACTGACCAATCAGGGACAGGGAGTTTACAATCTCGCGACATAGATTATAATCTAACGGTATTTACAATTTTACGGTGACAGATACAACAAATAAAGCGCGTGTCGCTTCGTGAGATAAAAACAATTTAAGAAACTTAGTCAAATAATTGAATAAATTACGACTTGCAGCATTTTGCATTTACAATATCTATTCAAATTAATTTATTACATTTATTTTAATTTCTGGTCGGTTTTATTGTTTAATAAGTACTACCGAATCGATATCGAAATCATCCTTGTCTTCCAGCCACCACAGCTGAAAAGCGAGCGTCAACCTCAAGCGTGGCCAGCATCAGCGTGGTTAGCGGGAGCAGTTCCAGCAGCAAGAGCTCCGGCGTCCTGTCGTACACGGGCGCCATCGTGGGCGCCAGGCCGCACACGTTCGCGGCCAAGCTCACCGCGTCAGCCGCGCCGCCCACGCCTGTGCCCACACCTGCGCCCGTTGCTGAAGTTAAACCTAAGCCTCCGCAACCGGTATGTAATATAACATACAAACCAGTCTTTTCTCGTCTTAAGTGACCAAGGCCCATGGCCCATGGCATTTAAACCTAAACCGCCGCAACCAGTATGATCACAGAAATCTAATAAGGTACTCCTGTGTTGACGTGTTGACACGCGCTGATATCTTGCAATTTTTGAAGGCTATCTTAATGATGTGAATAGTAAGAGAGGTGAATGTTGACATTGCTCAAAGCACCACTCACGGGCTCGAACTCATTGGTGGGCGTGGCCAAAAAGCACGCTGTCTCACCTGGCATCGTGCCCGACAGAGATAGTATCAGTGATGAGCAGTTAGACGCTAGTCTACACGCACGTCTATTTCGTACGCACACACAGCGTTCCAAACCGTGCCGAACAAAAACAAAGTTACACCAACAACACAATGCTATTCGACGCCGCTCAATTATTACATATATTTTTATTATTATTATTATTTAAATATTATATATATATATGATATTTAAATAAAATTTACAAATAACTTTTTCTTATAATACTTTATTCTGACCTTTTATTTAAATGAGCTAAAAAGAATAAAATAAACTTTTCCTTTAAAACTTTTACTATCAACTAATAATATTAAAAAAATAAATAATAAAAATGCACCAGGCATCCTTCAACTTCAGCAAAAAACAAATGACACGTAACTGACGTCATGCATGAAATGAAAAGGACAGAAATATAGTTCTTGTTCTTCTATCAAACAAAATTAGGCGTGTGACATATTGTTCATATGTGTGAGTGAGCATCGTCCTCCCGCACCGCACCGGGGTGGAAACATTGTTCAATGAGATGCACGAAAATTCATAGTACAAGGCGGCGTAAAAAAATATGAAAAGGATTTTGGGAAATCGAATTTTATAAAAAAAACCACTGCATAAATTAATTACAAATAAAATTTATTAAATTCTTCGATAATTGTTGTGTGTCGGTACGGACTTTGTTATGGAAATTTGATTATATTGTTTGTTATTGTTGGCCTGGGGTCACGCTGTCCTGGGACGCTTTCCGCCAGGTCTGCTAAGTAAATGGCTGTGAAGCCAGCAGAGTCTGGACGTTGGTCGGCAGACGACTGCTTACATTGTCATCCTAGTACTGTGGATTTCCTTGGCCTGATAAAATTTAAGATTTCCTTTTCAGGGCGTATCACGTCGGGATCACCAATTTAGTGGTTGTTGTACACTAATTCAATTAAATTAAATGTTTCATTATTCAATATAAATTTAGTCAACACAAGACAGAGAAGTAACAGATCAGAAGAAAAGTAAAAATCATATCGTGAAGGTTTTATGTATACTATAAAGTTTCTAAATAAGTAGGTCGCTACACCATATTATATGGTGTGCGTTTCGATGGCGCGACCACGGCGTTTTTCTTTTTTTTTAAATAACTGTGCCATGATTTTGTAAAAATATGTAAAATTTGGTTCAAATTTCTCAAAACTTTAAATTTGTCAAGTTATGGTTACAAAATTTAAGGGTTTGAACGTGGCCACGCTATCGAAACGCGGAGAGCCGCGCGGCCACGGAAATCTTAAAAACTAAGTGTTGCAGAGACCTGAAATTTAGGAAAATAACAGACAGAATTTGTAAAAATTTTGTTAAATTCAAATTTTTACAAAATCTTGCCAGTTTTTTTTTTGAAAAAAAAAACGTCGTGGTCGCGTCATCGAAACGCACACATTATAGGAGTGCAATTAAAATGCACAGGCCCTTCAACTTCAGCGAAAAACAATGACACGTCACTGACGTCATGCATGAAATGAAAAGGACAGAAATATAGTTCTTGTTCTTCTATCAAACAAAGTTATATGTGACATATTGTTCATATGTGTGAGTAAGCCTCGTCCTCTCGCACCGCACCGGGGGGGAAACATTCAATGAGATGCACGAACATTTATAGTAAAAGGACCGCGCAAAAAATACGAAAAGGCCTTTGGGAAATCGAATTTTATGAAAAAAACTACATAAATCATTTACAAATAAAACTTATTGAATTCTTCGATAATTGGGCTGTGTCGGTACGGACTTTGTTTTGGAAATTTGACACTTCTTTTATTACTAATTTACGCCCAAAGTTGCGTTAAAATTGGCAATAAAAACGAATCATTGGTAGCTCGTAACTTTTGAATGGCTTTTTATTCTACTATTCTGTTTCCGCACAGACACAATTAATAATGAGACAAAACGATATCATGTTTAACTTTAGATGTACCATGTCAAACAGTGGAGTAATACCCCCCCCCCCACCCCCCCCGATATTTGTATGGAAAATATACTGAGTAGTTCAACCTTAATTTAATTTTTAAATTATATAAATAAAATGAAATCAATATCATTATAAACATATACCATTTTATTTGTCTCCGAATGGCTTAATAATCTTTTGAAGTCTCTAATAATTAACGTTTTTACGAGCCAAATAAGTAAGCGTATTATTCCGTTTCTCCCAGCAGTCGACCCCGATCAGTTCGCCGGGCTCAGTGAGTGCGCCGGCCACCAGCTCCCCGGCACGTGCAGCGCGCGAACCGTCACCCGCGCCGCCCGCCCCGCCGCACAAGCCGGACGAGCCAGACAAGCAGCACCGCCTGTCCGACCGCACTATGCAGGTGAGGAACACATCTAACGCGAATGACCGATTGGCTGCTATTATTAACCCTCGAGAAATATTATACTATACTTCTATTTATTTTCTCGCAGTCAATGCTAAAAATTAGAGTACACAACTCGTGAAAAAAAAAATCATCTCGGTTTTTGTATCCCTCGCTACGCTCGGGATTCTACTCTAGAATCATTCGCGGACCTCGGGATCCAATTTACTCCCTCAAATTAAATTCTCTTTTTTTTTCACTTGTTGTATAATCTAATATTGCTTCATTCCACTTACTTTTATTTTATTTTGTGTTCAAATGTTTTTCTTTGAGTAAAAGTGCCGAATGTAAGTAAAAAAATGAAAAGAAAGTGAAGCATCAGCCGTAACACTATCTAATACTGTTCACAGCTAAGCCCTGATAATTCAAGCTCATGGAGTGCAAACGAAGAAAGTACGCCTAACACCTCCTCAGCGCTACATATTAATACCACGCCACAGGTGTGTAACTTTGTTGTTACTATAAACCACATCCAATTGATTGTCAGTTTTACCGATGATCGCTAATCTAAGTTACATCTTTTTCTTGTAAACATGCTAAACTGATTGCTTCTAACCCGTTTGCTCCCTTATAGATCAGCTCTGTTGGGGATTTGTAAACGATTCTGTCCAGCCTGAGTGCAAACAATTTGATACCTGATATTGTGTCCTGATAACTATACTACAGGAAAAGCGCCAAATTCGACGCTCATTATAGACTTCCATCGACACGCCAAGAAGACTTTTACTACTTACTACCCACTGCTAGGCAAAGGCTTCTTCCCATGACTTCCAGTTCTTTTGATCCAGAGCTAATATGGATCACTTTTGTCCAGCTTCTCATCTCCTACGAGGTAAAAGGAGACTGCTTTATATGAACGTTGTGCCATTTGTGTGCAGGCTCACACGAGCTCGGGCGGCGGGCAGGAGTACTCGCTGTTCAAGGACCTGTCGGCGGGCGCGGGCGCGGCCGTGTGGGGCGCGGCGGGAGACGCGCATCACAACAACGACCACCCGCCGCCGCAGGTCACGCACTTTAATGTGGTAATACTGCTATTCTAAATCTACGCTTATTTAAGTATCCTGAACAGTACAGTCACAAAAACTTATTTGTACAATACACCTAGCAACTTTGAAAAGTGATTTCCATCTACTGTATTGATGGATATTACTAAACTATTACGAAAAAAAGTGAGCCGTCACGGGCAGATATCGAAATTATTTTGTACAAGTAATATGCTTGAAAAAAATTCTATATAAAAACAAACACAAAAGAAAATAAAAACAAAATGACTCCATTCACAAAAAGAAAATCCTTATCGATCGAACTCGAAGTCACGAGATTGTAACCCAGCGCTGTGCCCCGAGACCACCTGGCTTGTTCTAAACCGTGGCGAATATGTAGATATTATGCTGCTTCAACAGATCGGGATTGTTCGCGCCGGGTTGACAACTTGACAGATGGCGACGCGTCGCCACGCCATTTTTTGATTTTACCTGCGCCTATATGTTTCACATCAAAAGTCCCTAACTTAAAGATGACATTTTAACGTAATTCATAACTATAAATGTTAGTGATTGTGACTACATAGTATAAGGTGTCCCTTTAGGCACACTAGACGAGAGGTTATAATAATGTCCCAGTACTTGTACATACCTTTGTCCTTTCAACCCGTATCATTTCGTTGATGGGTAATTATTTAGAAACGAGAATGCTTGCTAATGACGTTGTGTACTCCGCAGGTGGACGCCAGCAAGGCGCCCGGGTACCGCGGCGGCGGGGGAGGGGGGGGCGGCTGCTCGCCCTGCTCGCGCACGTCCTCACACGGCAGCACGCCGCCGCCGGCCTACGCGCCCGCCATCCACCAGCAGCCGTCCTACCACCAGCCCATGCCCATCGGTAACCCGCCTTCCTACCGTAGCTCTTATACCATAAGGCGTGCAGCACGCCGCCGCCGGCCTACGCGCCCGCCATCCACCAGCAGCCGTCCTACCACCAGCCCATGCCCATCGGTAACCCGCCTTCCTACCGTAGCTCTTATACCATAAGGCGTGCAGCACGCCGCCGCCGGCCTACGCGCCCGCCATCCACCAGCAGCCGTCCTACCACCAGCCCATGCCCATCGGTAACCCGCCTTCCTACCGTAGCTCTTATACCATAAGGCGTGCAGCACGCCGCCGCCGGCCTACGCGCCCGCCATCCACCAGCAGCCGTCCTACCACCAGCCTATGCCCATCGGTAACCCGCCTTCCTACCGTAGCTCTTATACCATAAGGCGTGCAGCACGCCGCCGCCGGCCTACGCGCCCGCCATCCACCAGCAGCCGTCCTACCACCAGCCCATGCCCATCGGTAACCCGCCTTCCTACCGTAGCTCTTATACCATAAGGCGTGCAGCACGCCGCCGCCGGCCTACGCGCCCGCCATCCACCAGCAGCCGTCCTACCACCAGCCCATGCCCATCGGTAACCCGCCTTCCTACCGTAGCTCTTATACCATAAGGCGTGCAGCACGCCGCCGCCGGCCTACGCGCCCGCCATCCACCAGCAGCCGTCCTACCACCAGCCCATGCCCATCGGTAACCCGCCTTCCTACCGTAGCTCTTATACCATAAGGCGTGCAGCACGCCGCCGCCGGCCTACGCGCCCGCCATCCACCAGCAGCCGTCCTACCACCAGCCCATGCCCATCGGTAACCCGCCTTCCTACCGTAGCTCTTATACCATAAGGCGTGCAGCACGCCGCCGCCGGCCTACGCGCCCGCCATCCACCAGCAGCCGTCCTACCACCAGCCCATGCCCATCGGTAACCCGCCTTCCTACCGTAGCTCTTATACCATAAGGCGTGCAGCACGCCGCCGCCGGCCTACGCGCCCGCCATCCACCAGCAGCCGTCCTCATACTATAAGACCCAGTTTCCGCCAAAGAAACGAGCAGAGCAGAGAGGAAACATGCAAGAGATACAGGAGATGCGATGTAATTTCAACCAATGTGATTTATTCCACTGTGTTCAATGTGAGATGTCTTCTCTCTGCCTGCTCCGCTCCGCTTGGCTAGTAACTGGAATTTGCTCCATAACTGTATCATGTCAATATTATACATCATTCTCCGGCTGTGCCAGTGTTTTCTGGTTCGACAAATCACAATGTAAGAATAAGAAACCCACTGCCCTAAAACCATTTACAGAGCATGGTGACCTAAAAGACTATTGAATTGAAATTTTGAATTGCAGTAATATTTATTTCCATTATGTCTTACATTACAGGTAACAACGTAAACACGATGGACATGAGCGGGCTCTCACGGAATGGACCCATCTATCAAGACAACTCTCGAAATGGACACAATATGATGGTAAGATCGAATAAATTTACTATAATAAACTAGGCTTGCTCCACTAACTATAGTGTGACAGTCCAAACATCGGGCAGACAACCCGTTAGTGTGGGCGCTTAGCGGACCCGAACTGTTTTATTTATTAAGTACATACCTACTAACATAGGCTTAGTTACAGTGTTATTAACACCTGGCACATTGTAATCTGATTTAAAATGGAGTTTCTTGCCGGTTCTTCTCCATGGAAACGACCAACCCGAACCGTGCACATTTTAGACGTTTTATAATTGCCCATGTAGGCCTATGTGAAATGAAATATTTTGATTTTGAAAAAAAAACAGTACAAGACTTGACAAGATTGCCAACGTTTATCTTTTGAATGTGACAGAGTTTTGTGTGTATTTAGCAACAGGTATCGATCTCGAGCGGCGTGAACATGAGCGGGGCGGCGCTGGGACTCGGCTACGTCGGCGTGGAGACCGTGTCGCGCCTCAACCCGCGCGCGCCCGACTTCGCGCAGAGACACCCACTCATGCAGCAGAAGCACAATGCTCAGGTATCAGTACAGACATCCTCCAAGTGCTTGGCCAGAAACCTGCGTATCGCTCCGCTAGTAAAGCCCCAGAAGACATAAAATCCCTTCAAGACCACATACACTCATACTGACACTCGATAGATTATTATAATTCGAGTTCGACAACCAATTCTCTAAAACGAGTGTGATTGCTTGTTTTCGTCTATTGGCTTTGTGTTGATCTTCGTCTGTTGTTATTATTATTATCAACCATTTGTGTCCCACCGCTGGGCAAAGGCCTCCCTTCCATCCTTCCACTTATCCCTATCCAGTGCTGTTATACGCCAATCCTTGTGGAAGGAGTCGAGTTCGTGCTGTTCATCTGATATATTCTGCAAATAAAGTTTAAATTTATTCTGCATTCTCTGTTCAATTTGTCTCATCATATGAATATTTCGTTATAGTTGTTCGCGGGCGCCAGCAACGCAGGCAACCTGAGCGCGCTGTTGATGTCGTATCAGCAGCAGCAGCCTATGAACCAATCACCCAAACCTATGCAGCACACGCCGCAACAACACCATGCTTACCAGGTAACATGAAATTTTTGCTCGATCCATTCAGCACCAAAGTGTTTAATTCTCATAAGACACAGTGAATTAAATTTTTAGCCGATTCTGATAGGTTTTTAGTTTTGCTTCCATTTTAAGATAAACTTTTATTTCCTACAAATCGTTGACGGTTTTATTTATTTATTTAAACTTCATGTATAATAGTGGTACATAGGCGGACTTAATGCCACAAGGCCTTCTCTGGTTGACTGGTAGTCAACCTTTGGGTTAAATAGGAAAACATAGTGATAGGGTACAAAGTAATGTCTAAAAAAAAAAATTTTTTTACTAATTAGAGTTCAGATTTAGATTGATACTAATACACATATACAGATAAAATAAACTAATAGATATTTTAACAAATACCAAAAATTAAAAAGACAATATCAAGAAACCTAATAATAATTATTGTTTTACGATGTAAATGATTCTTAATTCATTGGTACTGTCCCCAGTCTCTCCTGGAGCGCGGCGTAGGCGTGCCCGTGAGCTCGGGCGGCGGCGGCTGGGGCGAGGAGGAAGAGCGCAAGCCGCGCCCCATCGGCACCGAGCGCGCCTGGAAGCTCACGGCGGCCGACGACTGGCCGCACGCGCACCTGCACCACCAGCACATGCCCGACCATGATAGATACCAGGTCAGCACCACGCCGACCTCTCGTGCCGCGATTTCACTTGAGAGTTCGTCCCGATTTTATTGCCTAGGGAATTCGGACAAACAACCAAGTGTAAATGAACGGGGACGGTCGTCTTCGAAAAATGTCCGATTTTATCAAGTGCAATCGCGCCATAATACATTACCCGAGCGGAAATAACACACTTCGAGCTGAGCACGAGTGACATGGACGATGTTTTATAAATGTTTTTAAAGAACTAAAGATGTGGATATTTACGATCGGGTGCTGTACGGTAATGTCGACCAGAATACTAACATCTGAATGTGATTCAGTCATTTGTTTTGCTTGATTAAATTTCCGGACTAATGTTATTTTATGTTGTGCAGGGAGTGAGCGGCATGGGCGGCGTCGGCGTGAGCGGCCACGTCGGTGTCGGCCACGGCATGGAAGGCGGCGCGTACGGAGCCGTGGGAGGCGTGGGCGCGGGCGGCGCGACGGCGGCGGCGCTGTCGCTGATGCACGCGCTGCCGCTGCACTACCTGCCGGCCGGCGCGCCGCCCGAGCCGCACTGGGAGGCGCCGCCGCCGCACGACAAGCAGGTGCGTGTCCCTCGCTGACGGCCGCGCTGTACGAGCGCGTCCCTCGCTGACGGCCACGCTATTCGAGCGTGTCCCTCGCTGACGGCCGCGCTATACCAGCGCGTCCCTCGCTGACGGCCGCGCTATACCAGCGCGTACCTCGCTGATGACCTCGCTGACTCACGCCCTCTCGTTGTCGCAGGCTTGGAGCAAGTGGACTCACTAGAGCCGGACGGACCCGAGGCCGCGCCCTGCCCCGCCCGCCCCGGCCCCCACAGGATTATATATAATTGTAACCCTTGGAAACGGTGTAGATATTAGTGAGAAAGAATTATATTATACAGATTATCTATATACATAATAGAGAAGATGTCCTATCGAGAAGAGAACTACTTATACTGTACGATCGACTGAAGTGAGCATTAAACGATTCATTATAATGAAACTCGTGAGGGGAGTCGGATGTAGTTTTATTTGTTACTGCCGCTCGCCGGTCGCGACGTTACGTTTAGACGAATTATAGTTATGTTATAGTCGGCGTCGCCGTTGTCATCTGATGTAGATATACGCGTAAACGAATGTAATAGTAGGTAGCTTGGAATGTGATTCCGAAGTGCCGCTGAGTGTTTTGAGTTGCCTTGCGTGCGGTCGCCGCCCGCCGTCTATTATACATATTTTACACTATATTATGGCATAATGCGATATTAGTTTCAATGATTGGTAAGCTCGTTAACCGAGGCGGAATATTAAACATGTATTAATAAATTTGCTTGTACATGAAGATTAAATATCGATATATTGATGCACTGTATCCACTGGTGTTTTTAATAATACCACCTGTTTTTCAATAATATCTTTTTTTAATAGGTTTATTTGGGGAATGTGTATATTTATAAGTAAATTATTATTGAGGACTTTGTCTCGAATATGATTAAAAGCAGGATTTGCGGTAAGTTCTAGGCAAATAAACCGTTGTCAAAGTAACTTGCGTGTGTTCTTGAATAGGGCCTAATTACTGTTGAAATAAGTATTACTATACAAACAAATAAAACAACATCTTTGCAGGAGAATAAACTCATTTTTATAAACAAACACTGAGATTCATCATTATTATTTACATTTTATCACTTACTACTAAAAAAGTATTCTACATACAACATTCAATATGTAAACTTGATTTGATATCATTACTATGCAAGGGACAGTACACCAATTTATGCTAACTAGCTACTCGGAAAAATAGAATCACAATTTGTTCTAAATGCATTACGTTCCAAGGAATCTAAACAATTTTGACACTATCAGCTTTGGCGAAGAATTGAACAATTATAGCTCAATGTGGCGTTCGAGTATTTTGCTCTCGATGTCAGCGTGGAGCTTTGCGACCTTCCGGGAGTGTTTCTTGATCATCTGCTCCTGTTCTTCGAAGTGGTTCATCTTTTCGCCAGCTCCAGCCACCTGGGTACCACGAAAAAGTACATATCATTAAAACATTTTCACCATGAGGACCACACCACGACTTTTAATCTACTCACTATTACAAAGTGTGTCAACTCAACGATAAATAAATATGAAAGGAAGTCCCTCAAAAGAAACAAGTTTTGAAATGAAAGGTAAAGGTAAGTAATAAACTACTATTATGAAACAGTAAAAAAGAAAACAAAAATAAAATTAAAATAACCTTGCTCTTATGTTTCTCGCGATTGCTTACGTTATTGGCTTGCAAATGACGCAGCTTCAGCAGTCGCGACTCGTAATGCTGCAGTTCCACCTGAAAAAAAATATACACTAAGGCCTGGGGTCCACCTGGAGAAAGGACGAGAGGAGAGATGTGTTTTAAACCACCAAAAGTTTCGTTATGAACACTCTTCTCCGCTCAGAAGATGTGTCATTTTTAGGCTAGCCTGTGCACTCGGCAGGATATAGCGGAGACAAGAAGAGACGTGTGTGGCGTGCGGTGGTCTCCTCGTGTCGCACATCTTTGGTGGGAACACCCTTGTTCTCCTTTGCATGTCTTTGCCTTGGTGGAGTCCGGGCCTTAGAATTGACATAATTATGTTGCTGGAACGATGTCTACATCAATATTTCTTGCTGATGCAGCTCTGACTTACAGTCAGGTTGGGTCTTAAGAGATCAAATGTATTTTTTGGTATCTAGGCATAAATTTAAAACGTTTTTATTCTTTGACTTTTTTTAATTTAACGAGTACTTTCGGAGATATAGCCATATCAAATTTGTATGAAGAGTCATGTTATTTTAGTTAAGCAATTTATTCCAATTAAATTGAAATTGAAAATAATGTATACTAAACGGCCTGAAAACCTCAATACCTACTTAGTTCTTTAAAAAAAAAACAATGTTCGACATTTTCCACCACCATAGGTAGGTATGACGTAATTTGTTTTGAGACTTATTTCCGGGAATCAAGGGATAAGAGTGCGCGAGCGTAACTACAAGTTATGACGTGTCGTAACGTGATTGGTGCAACGATAGGGTATCTACGGAATGTTCGGTTGCATTCAAACGTACTTCAGTGTTCTATTACCCACCATAATAGACGCACTACCCCCACACATTCATTACTTACTTATTTGTTATTTTGTATTTGTGAAAATGTTTGAAAATTTAGTGACAAACCTTGATCTTTTCGTTATTTTAAAAAACAGTGGCAGTATTAAAAATAATGACAGTTTGTGTAGTGAGATAAGGTCTAAATTTTTAGTCGAATTAAGTGATGATCAAAAGACCTTAAAGTTGTTTTGTGCAAAATTTTGTTATAATTTAAATAGAAGATGGGAAAACGCTTATCGTAAAGAAAATATATTCAGAACTAAAAATAGTGAATGGTTACAAGAAAACATAATATGGCCAGACTTTATTAAGTGTTTAATAGGCAGTAATGAAGATCAACCAGCACCGAGTACATCAACTCAGTATGTATCACCATCAAAAGTTTCTGTCGGTGTCTCCACCGAACAAAGCCCAAGAAAACCTTTTTGTGAATTAGCGCCTAAACAGAAAAAAAGACGTGCAGAAAACTTTCATTTATCTTCGGACGAAATAAAATATGCATATTTTGAGCAGTTGGAAGCGGATGGGAATGAGGAGGTTGCTAAAATACTAGAACATTTACTAAAGAATCCCCAAGTTAAAAAGTGCATATCTGTTAAAGAAACAAAACCTGTGTTTTCTCCGGATGAGGCTTTAGGGTTATTTTGATCACTTAAGCTGACCAAGTGGCAATACAATACTTTAAGAAAAAGTGTTAACGAAAAAGACAGTAATATATTTCCATCTTATTATCAAGTGCAACATGCTAAACAGAAATGCTATCCACCAAAACATGCTATTACAGTGACAGAAACCTCAGCTAAAATAAAGTTACAAGCTCTATTGGATATAACGACAACAAGAATAAAGACGTCACTCGTCATAGATAGTGGTTGTAAAGAATTTACACTAATCAGTAAGTGGGGATTTGACGGTGCTTCTAATCAAGCCAATTACAAACAAAAAATGCAAACAGACGATGAACAAGAAAGTCAACTTTACGATTCAAGCATATTTATGGGTAGTTTAGTGCCAATAAAATTAGTGTGCGGCGAACAAGTTATCTGGCAAAACGATTCACCAAATTCATCTTACTGGTGTCGTCCAATCTTTTTCGAATTTGTGAAAGAAAATAAAATAACGATATTGCGGGAAAAAAGTGCTATTAGGGAAGAGATTGTAAATTTAGTGAAAACAGAAGTTGGAGAAATAAAAATTTCACACTCTTTATTAATGACTATGATAGACGGAAAAGCAACATCAATTTTATGTGATACTTCATCTCAGAGATGCGACATTTGTAAAGCCACTCCAACAGAGATGAATAATTTGCCCTTAATTGCATCAAAACCGACTGATCCAGATCTCTGTAAATACGGATTGTCATCATTGCATATCTGGATACGAATGATGGAATGCATTCTGCATATAGCCTACAGATTAACGATACAGACATGGACAGTAAAGGGAGACAACAAGTGCATCATGGAAAGAAGAAAGAAAGACATACAAGACGCTTTTAAAAATAGAATGGGACTTCTGATTGATGTTGTTAAACAAGGGCACGGCTCCACGAATGACGGAAATACTGCTAGAAGATTTTTTGCAAATCCAAACATGACTGCTGAGATAACTGGTGTTAGTGAAGAATTAATAAGGCGATTTGCAATCATTTTAGAGGCAATTTCATCAGGTTACCACATTGACACAGCGAAATTTCACGAATATGCCATGCAACTGTATTTGGAATTATATAGCTGGTATTATATGCCTTCAAGTGTTTATAAAGTTCTTATGCATGGTGCAGCTATTATTGAAAGTTTTGGTCTAATACCAATTGGACAGCTATCTGAAGAAGCTGCAGAAGCTAGATATAAAGACTTTCGTAGGTACCGCCAACACCATTCCAGGAAATGCAGTAGAAAAACTACAAATGAAGACATTTTAAATAATTTATTGACCAGCTCTGATCCACTCATCTCAGCGAAACGTCACAAACTTCGCAGAAAACATAAAACTTTTAAGTTTATTAGTAATTGAACAAGCGGAAACATTTGATGTTGACGAATACGAAAATTTTGCATTCGTTAATGTGGATACCCTTGACAGTGATTAAATTAAAACACTGCAGTGGCCAGTAGTGATTGTGATTTTTACTTATTTATTTATTTATTTTATTAGTCCTTAGTGGATTATGCCTAAAGGGGAGACCACTACATAAAAAAAAACGCGCCTAGTTCTTAACCTCTATGGTGGTGTGGAATAGAGAACAAAATTTGAAATTGCGACCAAATCGCAGAAAATCGCAACCCGAGAATAGGCGCTAAAATAGGACAAGCATACGTAGAGTCAATTCTTTGAGAAATTTGAGAATTTGAGATTTTCACATTTTTTTCTTTTGCTTCATACAAAAATTACTTTGGATATTTATAACTCCGAAAATACTAAGTTATCTGAACGACCCTCATAGAAATAATTACTTATAATCGATAGATAAATCCAACACAATATTAAAAATTTCAGAAAAAGAAACATTTTTTTTTTAATGCTAAGTCCTTTACCGGCCCGTTTCAGCCCACTGTGCGCCGCCCCTGTGTGCGAAGTGTGCGGCGCACACAGGCGCCAAGACAATAGGGGCGCCGCCATCGAAATAATTTTTGTTCCTTTGTTCGCCACTTACACAACAACATACATTCTTTGTAGTGGAGTATCGTTAAGTAAGTAGGTACAATAGGCGCAACAAATGCCTTGTAAATAACAAAACATATATATCTTGGGAGACTTGACTACAGTCTCCCAAGATAATATTCAATTAAGTATTCACATTTATGCTTTGGGTTTTAGTTTACAATAGTTACGAGCTCAGCGTTAAAATCAAAAGAACCGCCGCGTGACTTTGTTTGAAATTTGAATGAGTTTATGAACGCAACCCGATGCGATGTGTGTGACGCAAGCGGGGTGGGGTCAGGGTCACGGGTATTCCCCGACTTTAAGGAACGAGAGAGCCAAAACAATTGAACAATCATTCAATCGAAAATGTGTGCAAAGTGTGTTCCGTACCTCAAAAGGTAAAAAAGGAACCCTTATAAGACCACTTTGTTGTCCGTCTGTCTGTCTGTCCGTCCGTCTGTCACCATCGATTTTCTCAGAAACGGGTGGACCTAGCAAGTTGAAATTTATACCATATACTGAGGTCTACAGTCCCTATTAGGTGTTTAAAATCAAGGTCCTGAGTCAACACGATAAAAAGATATGGGCAAATTTAGATTTTCGCGAAAACTTGTAAGTACCAAAATTTACCTTAATTTTCAACTTTTTTTATTTTTCGGACTTTTCCCTTTACTTGTGCTGTAAGACCTTGCTTTTAACCAAAATTGACAATTCTAGGTCAACCGGAAGTACCCTATAGGTTTTGGGTCGAAAACCTATAAGTACCGATTTTACTATTACAAAGTTATTATTTGCGGTTGGTGTAATAGCCGTTTCATAGTATCGAACAGCAAACTTAAGTTTGTCCTTTAAAAAGTCTGTACGGAACGCTCGAGTCCGACTCGCTCTTGGCCGGTTTTTTTATTATAAGAATAAGTTCTAGCACTCAAAACTTGTGACTTTGTGTGTTCTTTGTGTGTTTTAACATTTATTTCGGTCAAAATTAACAAATAATGAAAAAAAAAAAAGTTGAAACTAGAAGATTTGTAAAAAAAAAGAGGCGCTTCGTAGGTTTCGCACACAGGTGCTGTGGGGGGTCGGCACGGCCCTGCTTACAGTTTGTCTGCATAAACACTCATGCAGAAGAATGCAACATGTTCCCAGTAACACAAAAAAACATGTTATCCTTAACACCCATAAATACCGGACTATTTTTTGATTGTATACAAAATATTCGATTCCATAGTAGAACAGATTCCATAGTAGCCTTTTTGGGAAAAGGCTAGGCAGATGATGAGTAGAACACTTTGTTATTGTGAGCACCAACAAGGATATGGGCACGCAAATTTTATTTGCTAAATTAGCAATATTACCTTCAAGGAAGCCAGTTCTTCAGTAGTGAAATTAGCAGCAACTGCAATCTTCCATAAACCTTGCACTTTAGGTTCAATGAACTCTTTGTTGTTTGGGGCTAGAAAGAAAAAAATATTCATTCTATAAACAACAATGTAATCCAAATAATAATTTAGGTGGCTACCTATACTTGTATTACTTGTAATGAGAATCTATACAAATAAATACAATGGGGTGGCTAAGGCAAAGTAAATCTCAGATGGCGCCACCATAGTTGGTCTCAATCTGACGGGTGAGGTTATATTTTGAAATATAAAATGACATTACCACATTTTCCACCAATGGCGATGTTTGGGTACCAGCTATACTAGCGCCATTAGTTCCGCAGTTAGACTCCCCATTGAAGTGTCTGTTTCTAATTTCAAAATATCAGCTTTTTACTGAATGCATAAGAAAAAATTTATGGCAATTTTAACAAAAACATAATTTTTGTCTGTCTGTTCCGGCAAATCTCCGAAACGGCTGGACCGATTTTGACGGGACTTTAACTGGCAGATAGCTGATGGTAACAGGAGTAACTTTGGCTACTTTTACTGTGTTTACTTTTACTTTTTACTTTAAAATAAGAATTAGAATACGGGTTCCGTGCAAAAAAAAACCCTTGAAATTGGTAACAAAATCCGATTCAAAATGAGAAGTATGTAATATGTTTTAAAATAATTTCACGCGAACGGAAGTCGTGCAACAGCTAGTCTCAAATATAGTTTAGTTGACCCAGTTTCTAAAGAATCGTGACATAAACGCTTCCACAGAAAATATCTATAAATATTTTATGACCCTATGTTTGCATGAGCTAGTAATGTATGTGTTTAATATGAAGCAGCCATTTAAATAAACCAGTTGAGAAGAAAATTATTAATGTTTTTACTGCATAGCTTCATAGTTGAACCAGAAAAAGTAATAGTAGTATACAGTTCATTTTGTTGTCAGGCAATGCATGGCAAAAAGGTCATAGTTATCTTGATAACAGAGAGGTTATCAAGACAGCTATGGCCTTTTATAAATTAAAGATTATTAAAATTCAGTGCCGGGCAGCAATAGTTTTCAACTAAAATGTAGATAAAGTTGTTTACCTTTGGCAATGACTCTCTGCAGGCGGTCATAACCATCTCTCAATTCATGGTGCTTATCTCTGATTAAATTAGCCTTATCAATGTAGTCCTTTGTCATTTCATTTGTGTGTTCACTGATTTCATTGAACTTATCCAAGTCATCTTCATTTATGACATCTGAAATGGGGAGATAAAATTAGGTACAACAATCTACACATGCATAAAATCACGATTCACGCCATACCCTTACGAGAGTAGGCAGAACGGGAACCTATAGTAAGCCATAAGCTTCAACAAACAGTTTTTTAACAGTTGTGTTTTGTAAATTGTCTGTCATGCAATTTGATCCAGAAGGCCAAATTAATTTCAGTGATTGGTGTGGCGTAAATTGAGCCACATTTAGTCACCATAGTTTGACTGTGCAACATAGTTTGAGAATTTAGAGCTGCAACATTATTTCAGTGTCAGTAATCTATAGTTTTATTTATAAACAATTTCGACAAATATTTCATCAAAATATACAATTAACAAAAAAAACAAAGCATACTTTTAAATGCATCATCCTTGGGCGACTCATCATCAAACAAGTCATAGTACTGGTTTATCTTCTCCTGATGATGCGTGAACTCTTCCCGCAGAGCCAGCAGTTCTTCCATGGTGAACCCTGAAGCCTCAGCCTTTGTCCACAGATAGTTAAGCTTTTTATCTTTGAATATGCTCTTGTTTATGTAGTCATCCATTGCAGAATTGTAGGCCTGGGTAAAATTATTATTTTTATATGATAAGCTGTGCTGTATTATGCTGGCTGGGGCTACACTATCGCGATATGATTCGTGTTCGCGTTATCACGAATAAAAGTTTGTGTTCGATCCATGAAATGCTTGGCCACATCATCAAAAACTTCACTATACTGTCTGTACTGTCGCGACAAAACCCTTTGATGGCGCGAAGGGCATTCGTATTCGCGATAGGACGAGTTCTTTGGACAGACGTGTCGCGACAAGGCAAATGTTCGCGTTATCGCGATAGTGAAGCCCCAGCATTACAAATAGATTTATGACTAAACCTAGGTGGCAGATTACAATATTATAAACCTAAATAAGAAGGTGTTCTAAATCTACAATTTCTTGTGATGCTTACCAGAAATTACATGAGACTCAAACATAACTTGTGAAATGGAGATATTCTCTATGTAGATAGATAGAAATCTCTTTATTAGGTACTCCATCCAATTACAGAGACATTTTACAGAGGGTGATACAATGGGTGTTCTTATAGGTAAAAGGGATTTAATTTAAGCTAGGTGCACCTCTACTAACCCTTTTGGAATAAATGGTGTTGTGGTATGATAGAAAATGATGTCTTCATTCATTCAGCTGCTTTATGACCTAATTATAAGTTAGAAAAAAGTTGAATGCAGATAAACAATATCTTGACTTTGATAGCTGTATTAATAACCTTCTGAAGTGTTGAAATATATTTTGTCTCTAAACAAAGCTATGTCTACTAAAACAACATCTGTGTGTACAGTCTGCAAAAACAATTACATATTTTTATCTTAATGTTTTTATCAGACATTGTTTTTGTACTTTTATAGTTGTTATCTGTTCTAACTTTTTTGCCAACACAAAGAAGCATATTATTTTTATCTTAGGTGACTAATGTTTAGATAATTATTTTGTTGTTGACTCTTGAGACATTATCTTGGGCTGTTTCATATTGTTGAGCTTTTAGTAGGCAATATTTATAGATGGATTTGAATTGTACCAGTTTGTATGGATTTATCTGCCAGATAAGCTGTGGACCAGATGGTGGCCATTTTTATTAAACTACTTATTTCTAACCAATACTTACAGGATGCTCTTTCTCTTTAGCTGCATCAGGATCAAAGTGGTGAAGCAAACCGTAAGCAGACATGATACTAGTTAATTTGCGCCTCAGTTCAGTCTCTTTTAACCCCTCTTTATCGCCTCCTTCACTCTTCACCTTCTTATATATTAATTCTTCCTTGTCTTGTATCATCAAATCACTGTACAAGGACTTCAGTTTTGGTTCTGTTAGGCGCTGCAATGTGGATAATTGTTTTAGATATTTATTAGGGAGTTGTAGGAGAATACTGC
This sequence comes from Xestia sexstrigata, assembly GCA_941918905.2. Taxonomy (NCBI): domain Eukaryota; kingdom Metazoa; phylum Arthropoda; class Insecta; order Lepidoptera; family Noctuidae; genus Xestia; species Xestia sexstrigata. The sequence continues at coordinate 18,854,770 of OW799208.2, forward strand.
ATACGGAAAGCAACTTTATTAACATTCGGGAATAGGAAAAGGGGCGGTGATTTATTTACTGGAAAAGCACAATACAATAGATCACCAACAGGGCTAAATGACGAGAACAGGAGGATATGAAACAATTTAATGAAGCAGTGTTGTTTACCTGTCGAGCTTTAGTCCACAATAAATTAAGTTTATTCATCCTAAAAGGTTTTTCCAAACTTCGGAAATCTACATCGCTCTTTTTCTTTTCATTGGCGGTACGTGTATATTTTTTTTCACAAAGAGCTACGGTCACCACGATCAAAAGACAAAACAGAGTCTGTGAATAAAAATTCATTTTGCTAATGTAAATCAATAAAACAACGCTTTTTAATGCCGACGAAGCGAAATTCTAAAATGATGACATGCCAAATGACAAGTGACAACTGACAACTACTGACTGAAGTGAAGTGATCATGGGAAGCAAAGAGTATAATAATATTATGGGAGGAAGTGATTGAAGAATTTTGACGTTTGTGAGTTCGTTTTAACCACAGACCACATAGAACTTCTATTCTATTCTATTTTTATTTATGGCAAATGCTGTCGAAGCCAATGTCGACAATACATAGAGCTTGTTTTAGCAGGTGAAATCAGTTGTCATCGGGTTGTCATGTTATGGATGTTACATACGATGGGGAAGAATGAGGAAAATATCATCAGCAAGTTACACACTGCAGTGCAGTTGCAGCAGTTATATTATACACTTACGTGTTGACACCTCTATTTCTTACTTACTTTATTTTGCCAATATGGTATTGTTTTTTTTATTTGTATGGTGATAGTAACATGAATAATCTAATATATTCTCAAACAACATGTTTACGTAAATCACAGATTATGTAAATCTTTCACCAGTGGCAATGCACGCACGGTACGGTCTTAGCACACTTAGACGCAACACACAACTCCGCTCCAGTATATCTATAGAGTAATACATAAAGCCAATGGAGTCGTTTATGTGGGCTATGAGCTTAATAGTCCCATGCGTACATCCATCCACCAATCACAAACCTAACTGTTAGTAAGTAATAATGAGGGATTTTCTTTTTAGCTCTTCCCTAGTCGCTGGATAGATGGCGCTGAACTTAGTACGTTAATGCAAGGAATGAAACCTAAAAAAACTGATTTTAACAAAGCGCGAGAAAACTAGGATATATTTGAAAGGTTAAGCAAACGAAAGTGTCAGTCAACAAGCGTATGTGTTGACGTGACAAAATGTTTTTTTTTCCAAGCGTTTTGGCTTTGGCACCAACTATCGTAGTCAGTTCAACGCCATCTATAGAGTTCTTGGAAACTACGTTTTTTTTAAAACCTCAAAAGGAAAACCTCTCATTCCATGGCATAAATTCGGCAAAGGCAAAAGTTGTCCATTGCTTTTATCTGGATTCCTTCTATCTAGCAGAATCTTGATGCTACGAAATTTATTTGGCATAACAGACTTGGCATAATCGTCTTTAGACGAATATTTTTAAGGCATAAAAAATATTTAATATAGTTATTGTTTGGCCGAATGTTTGTATGTCCGAATTTACAATGGCATACTTTTAAGACGGCAGAATAATAATTGGCATAATTACCTTTGGCAATGTTAAAATTCCGCATAATTTCGTTTAAAATAACGTTTATTTAGAGCGACGATTATTTGGTTCAATTTTACTTGGCTTAGTCTAAAGATGGCAGAATTTCATTTGGAATAATTTTATTTGGCATTATTGCCATTTCTATAAAATAGAATTTTTAACCTATTAGAATTAAAATGTTGTCTTACAAAGACAAATTATTGTATATTATATATTTGTTTTGATAATTTTATGATTATAATTCCGTAACTACATACGTCTTACAGCCGCGAATAATATTTTAATCAACCGGTAATCTAGCACTGGCCTACAAATTGCAAAAATCGTAAGAAAATTTGAATTTCGCGGGCTACCCTGAAGCATTCACCTTAAAGCCACGCGCCACAAGATCCATGTACAACTATATGTTATAGTTTCCTGCAGTGGTGCACTCTATCTGTCGTTTTTTGAAACGATCGTGCGTGTTAGTTACGAGAAAAGCGTGAGTTTCGCAGTGTTACGAGACTGAATTTTGTCGAATACTTGTAGTACCGGTGTTCTTTGACAGATGTGAATGTATTTGTCGTTTCCTACTCGTAGACACTCAATTTTGTACATTTTATTTTTGTAAAATGGCATTTCTTGTTTAACCGCGCTTGGTTCTCGTCGTCCACGATAACAATCATCAAAACAACTCGAGGAATAGTTATTGACAGCATTGTTTTTCATCTCGTATTGTAACCGTGAGCAAGTCTAGTCTAGTCAGCACAATGGGAACTCAATAACAGCGAGTGTTCCCCACCTGAGGCTGCATCTGTAGCGCGTCCGCGAGCACCTACGTTCGGTTGGCTATCGACACTTTCTCTCGCTGATGCGTTACGAGTCGTCAGTCGGTTACTCAATCCGGGTTGTGCAAAGACTGGTCGGAGTCGATGTCTATATTTCATAACGGTAGTAGTTAAACTGTGGGGGTTGATGTCGGCCGTGCGAGGCGGAGACCTGAGTAGTTAGTGTTTGGTGTGTAATGTGTATAAGTTCGGTGTGATGGTGGAACGCGAGGGTATGAGGCGCGGCAGCGGTGGCGGCTGCGGTTGGGGCGGCGGCGTGCTGGGCCGCTGGTCGCTGCGCCGGCTGCTGCTCGACAGCCCCCTCGTTGGCAGGCGGCTTGCACATACAGGTACTATTCTACACTCTGTATTCCAAAAACTCCACCTTTTGAAAAGTTCACAGAATTGAAATCTAAAAACTATGTTCTATGATCTCCAATTGAGTCAACTGGCTGTTCAGTATTTATTATTTTTCATTGTAAAAATTTAACTTCCATTGTGCTCAATAAAAACAGTAATAACAACCAAGTAAAAATAGTGAATAGTCTGCAAAAAAAAAAACAACAATGTGCAAACAAGTATTAAATAAAAACAAGATAAAAGTAACAAGTCTTCCTACCTGTGTTCTAAGAAATTACTTTAATATCTTATCTACTAGGTAAAAAGCAGCTGCTTGTAACTAATAATCGTAAATGCAGTGCCCCCAGCCAAAATAAATGTTCTAGTTTAGAAGACTTGGTAAATGGTACTGATGCTGCCATCACTGTGGCCATCAATTGTGCCTAAGTAATTTGATAAGATGTTCCACTGATATGAAAGAATATGATCATAAAATTGCTAGTGTAACTGTTCTATGTTTTGAAGGAGAATGAAGAATGTTGATGATAATGTTGGTCTATTCTTATAAGTGTGTTCTAGAGAAAACCTGAACTATAAGATTTTCAAGCAAAAGAAACTAACCGCTGTTATGTAGGGCAATAGATAAATGAAAACAGTAACAAGATTTCTGCCAGTTAAGTTAATAAATATACTTATGAAATAGGTAAATTATTATAAAAACATACAATCACACTACACAAATCTTCCTCCTAGTTGATGGTAATAGGCCAGCTCCCTATAATGGGACATAATCATATTCGGCAAAATCCTTTGAAGGAAACACATGGCATGCAATTTTGCAGAAATTATAAATTCTATTTACATTCTACATGAATCAATACTTTTCCTTAATAATTAAATCACTTACATTAAGAATTCAAACTCTTGAACACAATAAGCATAAACATTATGTTTGACCATTCATATAATTAATCATCGGCATCATTACGCTTTAATGAGCCTAACCAATTGAGGCATTCAGTATTAAGGTCCCAAACAAATGGGTCAATGTTACGGTCTCAGTGGGAATGTGACCTTTATTGTATAACTATTGTAAATGATCTGTACTATTCTTAGAACATACTCGTAAAACTGACCTATTTATAATGTAAAAATAATTAATAATGTACCGTTATCTTATTCCCATTATGTTTATTTACTTAATGATTTTAAAATTGTGGTTAGCTCTTATCTTTATTATCATTATCTCAACGTATTGATAAGGTATGGTAATGAATGTCAGGATTTCTGAATAAGCACACTTTCATGTAGAAAGATTACACATCCATTTTTGGTAAATCTCGTCTTATAATAAAATGTTGTTTTTCCAATATTTGCTTAAGATGGATCTGACCTGTGGTTAGTTGCCATACTATTTGATTGGATTTGAACCTTCTTTTCATATTTTAATTGATCTGTGAAACATTATATATTTTTAACTACCTACCTAATCCATGATTAAAAACTTGCCTCTAATTATAATATCTAAAATTAAACATTCCATTTGTATGGCGTATTGAAACACAAACACAATTCTAATTGATTACAGCAGGTAATAATTTTCAAAATATACATATTCCTTATAATTTATTAAACATTTCTATGCAAGAAGGAAACAGGAAGGAAACAAATGTTATTAATCATGGTTTTAAGCATGTTGACACAATTAAGCAATGTACTGAATATATAAAAACAAACAAAATTAAAGATGGTTGTAGAAAATGAAGAATTGCACTATCAGACCATTAATGAGAATTAAGGACTTGTTGCAATGATATTCTAATAAACAGCTATGTTGTGAGCGCGCAATCGTGAATACTCGAAAACGGGCCAATTGGCTCGTTTTGCCTTTATTCTGCGTCACTGCGTGTATGTGAGCTGGCTCTGCCCTGCGGAACACTTATTTTCGGTGGTTTTGCAGGTGTATAACATATCTGTTTATTAGAATATCATTGACTTATTGCATTATGCAACAATGACAACAACTTCACAAATGGTGTAATTTTTCATAGGCTTCACATAACCTGCCCATTGTTTTATGTGCTGTGTTAGGATGAATATTGCTTTTTATTCAGCCCACTTAATTAACAAGACAAGTCTGCCAGGGATATTTGATAATTCAGTTACCTTTTAATTCCACTGTAGCACCACTGCTGTACACATGCCTCTCAGCCACATTTTCAACAAACCTAGTATTTATTTATTTAAACTTCATGTACAAGGGTGGTGCATAGGCGGACTTAATGCCATTCTCTACCAGTCAACCTTTGGGTCAAATAGGATAGCATTGTGATAGAGTACAACAAAAATAAATAAGAAAAATACCATTTTGCAAGCATCAATTAAAAACCATAAATGGGTACATAAATACTAATACATATAATATTTATGCTAAAATAAACTAATATAATTATACTAAAATACATACAAATAGTCCGAAATACGAGAAACCTTATAATCATTACTACGACACTAGTAATGACTAGAAAGTAATTTAGACTGACTTTAAATAGAACTTCCGAACTGCTCTTTTGAAAGCTAATTTGCTTTCAGCTTTTTTAATGCCAAGGGGTAACGCGTTCCAGAGTTTTATAGATGAGATAGCATAAGAAGAGGACATAAAACCAGTATGGTGAGAGGGAATTTTAAGGATTAGGTTTCTGGCAGGGTTACCAGTGTGGTCATATTAATCCACGAAAGAACAAACATGATGTACTCTTAACTACCCGCGAGCGTGATCATGCAAAACCCCACGCGACAGACCTTAGACTTTAGAAGAAGAGGTCTAAAAAATGGCGGGAAAAAATCAGCGAAATTAAAAAAAAAAGCACCGAAATTTGTTGCTTTTTTATTGCTAATTAGTTAGCGAAAAATCGGCAATAACGCTAACTTTGTATTAAGATAGCGTGGAAATCACTGGATGTGGAATGATTGATAAAGCGAAATGGGAGTCAATTTGTTGCTGCAAGATGCTAAAGAAAAAATATATCAATTGTTTTTTTTTTTAATTATGCCAAAATAAATAATGTCCACGCCAGCGTGGTAACTCTCGCGTTTTACGTGAAAAAGCTAAATGAACATTTGTTGCTGCTTCTACACACATCTTGTCCGAGTATAGAGAGTCAGCAACAAAATAGAAACTGGAAGTCAAGAAAGTTGGAGATCGGTTTACGAAAAAACCGGCCACGCCAGCTTAACTCTCTACTTTTCCGTGGAAAAACTGTAGTGGAAAAATTGTTGGTGCTCATACTGCAGCTTGTTTTAGCATAGAGTCAGCAACAAAATAGAAAACGAAAGTTGGATTAGTTCAACATACTGCAGCTTGTTTTAGCATAGAGTCAGCAACAAAATAGAAAACGAAAGTTGGATTAGTTTGGAGATCGGTTTACAAAAAACCGGCCACGCCAGCTTATCTCTCGACTTTTCCGTAGAAAAACTATTGTAAAAATTTGTTGCTGCTCATACTGCAGCTAGTCTGAGTACAAAGATCAAATCACTTTCCTAACAGCTTGTCGATCAATCTACTTTACTAACAGCTTATCACGGATACGTAAGCTCCACCCTCAGGTACGGTGTAATATTCTGGGGTAACAGTCCAGACAAGAAGCGTGCTTTCACTGCTCAAAAACTTTGCATCAGAGCCATATTTAACTTACATAAAACTGACTTATGTGAGCCATTTTTTAAAAAGATGAACCTATTATTACCATGTATCTATATATTTGGGACCGCAATATTTGTCAAGAATAAAACTGAGCTGTATAAATACCACACTCGTATACGGCGTGGACCAGTTGCGCACAGTAGCTAGCAAGACGCATTTATTGAATGAAAGTATCTTTTGTACAGCTTTACGCATCTTTAATAATATCCCGGGGTCTATTAGAATAATTCCAGAAATAACAACATTTTAAAAGAATCCATAATCTGCTAGTAAACAAATGCTACTACTACTCTATAAAAGACTTCCTATCGGACAAATCTCTACTCCAATACAGTCTCCCTCAGTCATGACGCGTTCAGTAACACACTGATGTGTTCCTACCTGTCTTTATTGTTCTCTTTATTATATTCTCTAAGACATTTTAATAATTTAATCATTTGTATCAAAAATGTAATGTATGTAATTTGTATGTAAATAACTATTGTATTGTGCCCAATGGGCGGGACATAGCTGATCACAATCTAATTATTTTAAGACCTGTATTATTATATACCTATGATCCACAATAAAGATTTAACTCTCGACTTTGCCGTAGATAATGCTAAATAAAGATTTGTTGCTGTTCACACTGAAGCTAGTCTGAGTAGAGAGAGTCGGCAACAAAATAAAAACCCGGAAGTCAAGACAAGTTGGAGATCGGTTTACCAAAAAAAACCGGCCACGCAAGCTTAACTCTCGACTTTTCTGTGGAAAACTTATAGTGAAAATTTGTTGCTACTCATACTGCAGCTAGTCTGAGTATAGAGAGTCAGCATCAAAATAAAAACCGGAAGTCAAGAGAAGTTGGGAACGGTTTACGAAAAAACCAGCCACGCCAGCTTAACTCTCGACTTTTACGCAGAAAAACAATAGTAAAAATTTGTTGCTGCTCATACTGCAGCAAGTCTGAGTACAAAGAGTCAGCAAAAAATAGAAACCGAAAGTCGGATTAGTTTGGAGATCGGTTTACGAAAAAACCGGCCACGCCAGCTTAACTCTCGATTTTGCCGTAGATAATGCTAAATAAAGATTTGTTGCTGTTCATACTGAAGCTAGTCTTAGTACAGAGAGTCAGCAAAAAAAAAAACCCGGAAGTCGAGAGAAGTTGGATATCGGTTTACCAAAAAAACCGGTCACGCCAGCTTAACTCTCGACTTTTCTGTGGAAAACTTATAGTGAAAATTTGTTGCTACTCATACTGCAGCTAGTCTGAGTATAGAGAGTCAGCATCAAAATAAAAACCGGAAGTCAAGAGAAGTTGGGAACGGTTTATGAAAAAACCAGCCACGCCAGCTTAACTCTCGACTTTTACGCAGAAAAACAATAGTAAAAATTTGTTGCTGCTCATACTGCAGCTAGTCTGCAGAAAGTAGGATTACTTTGGAGATCGGTTCACGAAAAAACCGGCCACGCAATCTAAACTTTTGAGTTTTCCGTGTAAAATGCTAAATAAAGATTTGTTGCAACTCGTTTTGCAGCTTATCTGAATACGTCTGTATTGAGCCCTCGAATTTAACTTATCTCATGATTAAAAACAATTTTTTTTTTTTTTTTAATTTTTGTGAAGCTAAGCTAAGCTAAGCTTTTAAGCCACTTAACAATAAACATCTTGAAAGAAATAAAAATTGGATTTCGATCTTTTTTAAGAAAGTTATCAACGAAAAACCAACACGGTGTCGATTCTGTTGTGCACAAACTAAACTTAATTTAGGCTATATTATATAGACGATTCCATAAACTTTTCTCGATAGAAAAAAAATCCAAAGTTACCTCCAAATCGAACAATAAACCGCCAGTATTCAAAAAGTACTTCAAATTAGATCATGAAACTTTGCATACTAACTTTAAAGCAGGTCTTGTGTTTTTTTTTTAGTCTAATCAATAGATTTTTGTAAATCGTAAAAAAACACTCATTTCGCACTATTCGGCCCGCAGTGACTGACGTAACAACCACTTTGTAGTGCAAGCTGATTAGAACTTTATTCTAACAGCATTTCAAACGAAGTTTGAACCACCACAAATAGAGTTGCTAATTTTAGGGTTAGAAGGGCCTTAATCCCAAAAGATTACGTGGGGCAGACACACGTATTTTAACGTACATCGGTAATCGTATTATGGATAGATGAGACAGGCTGTACGTCAAATTGATTAACCATGACAAACCATTCAATTGACATATTCTACTTTTGGAATCGATGATACGTTCATCTAGCTAGATAACTAGTTGGTTTTGGCACAGTAGCTGGCCAAGTCGATCTCAGCGGTTCCCTATCCATTTGCATAAAATTTTAAGACCTCATATAACTTACATACATAGGCATACTTAGGCATACTTTTGTTACTCCTAATTATATTTTCGCATAATATTAATTACGCATAACAGCTTACGCATAATTTTTTTAAGCATAATTTCTCTAATCATAATAATATTCCGAAGCATAAATTCATTTACGCATAATGATATTAAAACATACTTTTTATAGGCATAACAAAGGCATAATTATGAACTCCTAAAATTTTAGACACTAATACACATTTTTATACAATAATGCTGTAATGAAATTTGTAGGCAAGCAAGCATGCAGTATGCAAGCAAGCATGCAGCAAGCAAGTAAGCATGCAACATGCAAACAAGCATGCAGCATGCATCATGCAAGCAAGCATGCAGCATGCAAGCAAGCACGCATCATGCAACATGCAGCAGGCATGGTATCTGTCACGGCTCCGGCACTCCGGGACTCCGGCGGTCCCACGCGAGCTTATCGTCGCAGATGTGTTTAACGCTCACCACGAGTGTTACAACCCCCTGCTCCTCAACTCGCGGGCCGCCTCGCCCCTCCGCGCCTACGCGATTCTAAATTACACTCTCGGGGTAGGGCAGACAAGACTACGTGGAGTCGGTTTTGCAGCGATTCGTTTCTGTCACTAACTTTTATAACACAACTTTATGAATTTTTAGTTTAAATAAATACGTAAAAATAACTTAAATTTTATTCCGGTATTTATATTAATTTGTATGCCTAAATAATATTATCCTAATAGTCACTATGCCTAGTAACATTATGCAAAATTCAATTTATACCAAAACAAATTATCCTTCAAGATGATTATGCCAACATAAACAGTATGCCAAAAAAAAAATTGGCAAAGTATTATTATGGCAAAACAAATTATGCCAAAACTGTTATGCCAAAGTATATTAGGAAAAAGAACATCAAAAGAAGGGATCCCGATCTCAGCTTCAGTAGTCCTCAAATGTGCAGGAGTAGGAGGTAGGACATTCAATACTGCAACACCCCGCCCCCGGTCAAAGGTAATCGAAAAACACCGCGTGGATTTAGTCAGTAAGAGTCTGAACTAAATTTATCCCAGGGCGGTGGTCATCCATGAGGAAATTCACACACGCAAAAGACGCCAGAATCTTCCTATCCTTTAAAAATGTGTTCCTTTGTCTAGTTAGCACAATCACACATCGAAGGTAGGTATACAAAATTAACTTGAGTACCTTGTGTCACGGTGCACTGTGGCGAGGGCATTGTTATGTTGATGAATTGTAACAATTACTCATTGATTATAAGAAAAAATTCAAGGGAAATGTTATAATTACTTAGAATACCTCGGATACACGTGCAGTAAGCCGCATATCAATAATGAAACCAGTATAGCTGGCTTCTTAGTCTATTGAAACTCCGTTCTACGCTAGGCCAAACACCGATGTACGGTCGACTGCATGGATTGTTCAAGTGGACGTGAGTTCTGACTCTTCGATCTCACTCCTTTATTATAGAGTCTAGAAATATTAACCAGGGAAATTACTAAAAACAAGGAGAAAGAAAATAACTGTCCCCTTATCGTAGCTTACGTGATAATGATATGATAACGAAATTAACAATAGTAGATAAAGTTTACCACCCGATTACGCTTTATCTCCATAAAAAGCAGTTCATTAATTCATTTGCTAGGATTAGAAATTACGTAGGTCTTCAGGCTACACAAGGAAGGTGCGGAGAGTCGTTATCGTAATAAAGGTACGTGCCAATAATATAGGTACGTACCTGCAATAACTACTTACGCAATTTGATTTTAATTTGGTCGCGAATCAGCTGCAGCTAATAACTATCCAGAACTATCACAAGTCACAATGATTACTAAATAATTGAATGATACAGCGTGTCATGTTTCGTTAGTGGTCGCTCTCTAAACAATCGTATTGTTTTACATATTCGTTTAATGGTTTAAGGTATACGCGAGCTGGCGGAATTGGTGAAATCTGTTCATCGAAGTCTTGCCGTGAATGGCAATCTTGCTTCGATAGTTCCTATCTTGTTTTATTTGCGTAGTTGAAAGGAGACGGAGTAGCTTTTGAAGCGGCCTGAGATGTAAGTTTGCCTTTTATGGTAGTGAATCGTGGATCGATGCTACTTGAAAAGTAAATTGCGATATTGACTCAGTTTATTGAACTGTTGAAGTATAATCTAGTAAATGTACGTTTTTTAGAACACCCACACAAATATTTGACCAGTTTGGTGTTGATGCGGTCTAGACAATAGTAGGTATTTGTTTTTTCTAGCGGAAACTATTAATTTTATTAGAGGTGTCTTCTCTATATGGAGTAACCTTCTAGACGTGACGCTGCAATCTTTGCGTCTTCCTCATTCCTTACTTACAATCAAACAGTAATTAGGTATGTCTGTCTAAACTGCTGGCTGCATTACACGCTGACAAAGATTCCTCGTCGTGTGTATCATGTAGCATACTGCCATTTGCTGTGCAAGGTTTAATCTCGCCGAAGGTATTTAATTAATATAAAATGAAACAGTAGCATCGTTCAGTAAAAATATTGTATTTCATTTTTCATCGTAGACGCTGTGATGTATGTAAAATTAAGTCAGAGGTGAAATGTGACAATCTAATTAACCACGAAATTATTGCAAAAAAATGATTTATGACTCCTCGTCTGATTTTTTAACAAATGTGCGTTAAAATCACATTAATAAGTACCTATTCGTATTGCCGACATTTATGTAACTCCAACCCGATTACAATTAAGGTATCGTGATTATTACAATGTTTAATTGCCGCACAGTGATTAATGCAGCTACATATTATGGATTCCAACAGCGCTGCTGCCTTCACTGCAATAATCGTGTTGAAATGTGCATGTACCTAGTAGGTACCTACTTTGACTGGGTTAATCGTCCGTTTTCATTTTTCGCCTTCAAATTCGATAAATTTTAGGCACATCAATCAAAATTTAAGATCATAAATAAACTCAATAAATGCTCTGACATTCGGGTGTCAGCACCCGGCACTATACAACGTCAAAATACAATAACAGCCACACAATGACAGAAGGCACTTCGTAGAAGGAAAATCAGGCGGATCCACAATTTCAAAGCCTTGGGCTTTATTTCTAAGAACTATGTGGGAAAGAAGGTTTTCGACATAATATTTCACCGCAGCGCAGAAGTAACAATTTAGAGAATCATTGCCAAAAAGGCTACATTGTTTGGCCAATAAATGGCAATATTTACTAAGTTACTGCGTCATAAACTTGAGCATCTAATTTGTTTTGAAATTTTTTGTGTCGATACTAAAACTGTCTAACAGTAGTACAATTAAAAAAAAAATTTACCCCAAAAATATTTGTTCCAGCAGAAAATAAACCCGCGGACCTCGAATATGAAGTAAAATATTTACATAATGTGATGTTTACCAATAACGTATGCATATTTGACACATTCATGATGGTATTGTGCAAACGCAAAGGCTCGGTTAAGGTCGAATGTCAGCACTTTCGATATTGTACAGAGTAGGTAATGTGTGTCATCCAACTCACAACTAATATTATAGTCTATCTTGCTGTGCAGACACCCTGCACTGGCTGTACGAAATCATCTGAATTTCTGCACTGATAGTACTCGTACTATGACGACAGCGGAGGTGAACAAGAACAGGTAGTCTGGTAATACCATGCTTCTGAATAAGTTATTGTTACAAAAAAAATATAAACTGCTTATTCAACAACAAAAAATATGATGACCTTTATTCGTTGACGAAAATGAAGAAAAACCATACAAGTTAATAATGATCGGCGTCAATGCCTTTGAGTATGAGTATGACCTACAAACAAGTACTTCGTCGAAAATGTTAACTTTCAAGGATGTGCTCAAACAATCCGGTAACCTTCGCAGCACCTGCCGTGTGCCGTTAGTAACAAAAGGAAGCGCGCAAGGCGATGAACGCACATCATTTACATCACATCCTATCTTAGTACCGGGAAGTGAAGCGAAGAGGCTTGTTCTCGGATATCGCTTTATGTAACTCAAATGAACCGGGATGGGAAGTTAATGGAAAATCGACTTCGCAGAAGAGACATGAGAGAGAGAGAGACTACCTAGAATAGCGAAAAAGGAAAATCTTGCGTCCCATTTTGATTACGATAATTTAACGTTTCTCCCAACAAGGATAGCTTCATTATTTCGGACATCCACATGTGAATCCAAGCTTAAGGGAATTGCGTCTGTGGGTCAATTGAATCAGACGGATATGGGCTTTCTCGAAACGAGCCATCCAATTATTTCGGCCTCGAAAACGTTATTGCGCGCTGAATAATAGACTAAGTGTTTTGTTGCTGCTATGCCGTATCATTTACCGTTTTCTTGCCGTAGTGTATCTCGGCTGTGTACATTATCGTTTCCTGGAATTGCCTTTTACAACTGCAATACTAGTTCACGTATGTTTGTATGTAATATCGTCAGACATTATCCATTCCGGGTGAGAGGAAAGCTTGCAGTGAACTGCCAGCGATTGCACCATACTGGAAGTTGTGAAACAACTATAATTTCGCATATTATTCTATATGACAAGTCTAATTATATTGGTACTTTAGTTTAGTGTCCAAACGTACATTTTATCGCCACCTTCACAAACCTGTCATCGCGTCATCGAGTTTTTACAAAGAATTTGATGTAAAATAGTATCCTACCAGGTAGGTTTTGCTTTGTTCTTCTTTTTGTCTATTTCGACAAGGGTCTTACGTCACTACACCACGTTACTGGTGTTGATGGCTCAACAGCACCGTTTTAAATTTAATCGCTTCTCAGATGCTTTGTCGTTTGTGGGATGCTGGTGAAAGTGATGTGAACCATTCAAAATCATGTTTAGTCCGTTGTCTCCTAACTGGGTAACCTCAATTGAGTCATGACTTGACAAGTAATTTATTATGAGTCAGGGCACTCGCTCTGCTTCTATTAAAAGTCTTAGAGACTATATTTAATCAGTCTCTAAGATTCGTAGCTCTAATTGAGCCCATCTACCTCGATAAAGTTCATCTTCCGTAAGTCCTTCAAGTTGTAAAGAGCGCAAGCAAATCCTTGGAAGTTTATTACTTAGAGTCTTAACGTTCTGCTGCACGCTCTTCATCTGCTTTAAGTGATACTTGGTCTGTAAATTGTAGAATACAGTTACTTTTGAAGCAGAATATTTTCAGGTTGTCCGATAATACGCGAGCACTTCGTGTATGCTTTCCAAATACGAGTAAATGTAGGTCATTTGCTTTAGTTTTGGCAATCTGCGCGTCTCGGTGCATACCGTGCTGGTTTACAATGTTGTTCTCGTCTTTAAGAGCTTATTATTACAGAAACTAATTAAGTTTTTGTTTTAACGACACTCCCAAGTGCATTTCGTTTGCATTCCAATAGCGTGTGTGGTCTCAAGTGAAATGATTACCTAATTCGTATCGGTGAGATTTTTACCGTGCAAAATTGTAGAAACATCTACGTCTGTTGCGTTTAGAATGCTTCTTTTAGAAGTGAATACGGCTACTTATCTGTTGACAAAAAAACCGACTTAACGACTTTAAAAAAAACCGTTTTATTAATTGCAAAAAAGGTTTTTTTGTCTTTTTACATTTTTAGTTGTAATATCCTATACTTACAAATATTTGCTATGCATTTATTTTACATTGTTAACAATACATGTCATGGTTATAGGCTTATCCCCAATAAATTGAACTTAACATACCTTAACTGTCGAAATCTGGGTGTATTGTACACATCTGCGTACCCCTCAGAGCATACGGGCGCGATGTTACGTCATGATGTTGTATAAACAATAAACATCCAAGCGATTGCAGCAATCAGGACCGATTTACCGTCTATTTTTGCAGAGTTCCATTGTATATCTCCGAAGATCAGCATCAGATCTTCACCAAATTTAAATGGGATCACCTCAGGAGTATACTCTTTCAAAGAATTTTGTGAATCGCTCCACAAATGGGGGAAAAATCGGTGAACATACATAAAATGCAGTAATAAAATGACACAAAAAATTATACCGCGTTGATGTCTTTTTGAAGTCCCTTTCTTGGTTATAATAATATACTCTATGTTTAGACCACACGACTGAAGTAAAAAAATGTTAATAAAATGAAAACTACTGGGCCAAACTATGTTAAATTTTGATGGGACCAAATGGCAACTATTCCGCATCAGACTAAATAAGAATCACGTAAATCAGATCATAAATCTTAGCGTAATCGGTGGACATACATTAAAAAAAAATACAAATCGAATTGAAAACCTCCTCCTTTTTGAAGTCGGCAAAAAATATTTTATCACAAGTAATTTACCTTAATCATAATTAGTGTACGTAAATGTTGTATTTTTGTTGGTGGTTGAGTGTCAACGGTAGAGGGGTTTGACGCATGTATATCTCGGTGATAAATCATAACTACTCGTTCCAACTTAAGGACGTTGCAACCTTGCATCAACACCGCAGCACCTAAGTGTGTTGACATTCAAAACTGATCTAATCAACCCTGAAGAGCCTTGAGTTGCTATACTTGAAAAGCAATTGTATTGTTAACAAGTTGTCCACTACAGAGATACGGAGCTCAGTCCAAGTGGTGTAATAAGTTTACAACATTCTGCAATCTCCACAATCTAATGTGATGTGGATCAGTGATGATAAATCGCTCGCTTTATCACTATAAACCACGTAATTATATGACCCGCCATGTAATTTACCTATTCGACACAAATAAACGTCACAGAGAGCAGGAACCGAACAATAACGATGACAGTTTGTTTAGGTTTATTGAGTGGCCGAGAGCAAACATGTTTTCTTACGTAAAACAAATATTGGAAGAAATAGAGTGGGCTTCGGGGACGACGGCAGAAGGTGACCGGTCGTTATGCGCCTCACTGTCACATTCTAGAGTGAAACGGACCACGTTGTAGTTTGTAGTACAATGATGCGCAAAAGAGGACAAATTATTTATTCAAGAGACGGATAATAAAGTGTTAATATTTTCTTAGGCCGGAATCGTCACGTACGGCTCTCCCATAAGCAAATTCAACGAAGCATAAAATATGAGTTATTCTATTCTTAGTACCATCAGCTGAGTTATTGGTGCTGAAATATCACGATTCACGACACGTTAGTCATAGTTTACAAGCGCACTGTCTACCACAGTATGATTAGTATGAATTGATTAACGAGCCCCTATCTTGAATTACAAAACAAAGTACCTTTGCCTTTCCTTAACTGCTAGTTGAGTATGTAAACATCGAATAAATTGTGTGAGATAAAGTTGTGCTCTCCTCGTATGAATATCGAGTGCAAACCGTTTATATCGCGGATAACGATTCACACTGACCTGAATGTGCATCGGTCTGTTCCAATAGGCAACATAACATAGTCGTCATGAGCATTGAGTTCGACACAGTGCTTTGTCGCCCGTATTCTGTTCACCAGAAACTATTACTAGTTGCCGTTCGGCCGTATTTCTATGATAACGATCGTATATTTGCTCTCTCTCGAAATCCACTTATTACCGTGCAGTGCGAATGTTTGCTGTCGCCGTCTCCCGTCCAGCTGTGCACATTGTTTTACGTTTGCTACTGAATATGAATGTGAAAACAATATGCACGGGGCTGAAGTTCGCAAGGTCGCATATTTCGCACACGACACTCTCTTCCATGTTGTTTTTTCCCAGAAGTAACTGTGTAATTTACCTGAGGATTTATTTCTATCGCAATGATTAATTGAATTTGATAAGATATAGGTACAACTTACTATCATGAATTCGTATCGGTTTTTTTATGCATTTAGTAACAACCATGTTGAGGTAAAATTTTATTAATCCGTTATCATAATATTGACATTTCAAAAAAATCATGAGGCCTCGTTATCAGCATCCAATTCTGCGAAATTCACACAATATTTTCCGGTGAGAAATATGTTCATTTAATTAATTCCCAATAAATACGCGACGGTGTACTTATTTTCTTGTTTAAGTAACAACTGCAGCATCCACCGATCTTGTCGTTTTACAAGGCCAAGTTGTAAATTTTGTGAACAATAATTCATAAATTACCTACGTGATGTAGGTAATTTATGAATTATTGTAAGAATCGATAGTAATGATACATCATTACAAAATGATGAACATGATGTGGATGTTGTTCAAATCTCAACGTCCAATAATTAAAAAAAAACTAAGAAACAGAATAATAAAAGAAAAATATGAGGTACCTAGTCTCTATGAATATTTGCTTATATTTTCCTTACTGGTTCAGGTTCTGATAAACCCAATCAAATGGGTTGAAATCAATCCCAGCAATTTGAGAAATGCTGCGACAAGACATAATATTCTCAGAAGTTATAAGAATTTGCATTACAATACAGCTACTTGAATGACAAAATTTAATCGCTAGATATTTAACATACTTTCTATCAGACACGAAGCGAATGAGCTATCAATCAGCTGGCAACACTGACCCGGTTTCGACTCACTTGCGCGTGCGCCTGCGGCTAATCCTACCTCTTCAAAATTAAACAATAATAAAATAAATTATAGGCCGTAAACAAATATTTCCGTTGTTTTTATCAGCAAAATTGTATCCCCCTGGGGTGTTGTTTTTGGATTTTGAATTTTCTGTTCAAATCTCCAGTTTCAGTTTTGGTTTTTCTCATTTTTCCTGTATAATCGCATTACCTAATATCCAGTACTAACTGGGTTGTGGACATGTTGTGGCGGTCAGATAGGCAGTCTCCATGTAAAATACTGGTACGCAGCTGCATCCGGTATCGCTTTACATCAAATAAAGCTTCAATCTCTGAACATGGTCCTCCTGATTAAGAAAGAAAGATAAAAGAAAAAATAATTATTTGGGACAAGCACACGATTAACGCGATTAGCACGCGATTTAAGAGACCACTTAAATTCAAAATGCACCGTTACATTGTATAACCTGCAAAGTGTGCGTATCCTCTTCCCTTATCCCGAATTCCCAAGTATCTTATTACCTGTCTTGTTTTAACAAACTAAGAATCGTACTAAAATTCCTATTAAAACGTTTTACGACAAATGCAACCGAGTATAATCCCGTTCGTTTTTGTCACGGATTAGGCAGAAGTCCAAGTCGTAAAGCGCAGTGCATTGATATACTGGTGGTGGTAATACAAATAATGTATAAAGCTTAATGTTCACAACGCGTGTACACCCTCCCCGTCCCTTGCTCATGCCAGCCCGCGTGGCTGAGCCTGTAGTCCAAAACCAGTCCCTAAATAATGACACCACTCAGATTCGGCCTGTCCCTGTGCCCTTGCTGTCCTCTCCCAGCGACCCCCTAAGCCGAGGCCCGTACCCCGCAGTAGGTGCGATTAGCGTGTAGTCGCTTAGTTTGTAAGTTTTTCGTCCTAGCTAGAGGCCTTACACTCAAGGCACCCACAGGATAGTCCGGTTAAGCAGACGACAACCTCTCTAGGTTGAATTGCCATTAAAAAAAAAAAAAAAATAGTTGTTGCAGGTTAATAATTCCATGTCTGATACATACTTTCTTATCTGCGATAATGTGCGGGTCTTAATTACATTGAATTACTTGACGGATGTTTTCTTAGACGGCCTCGTTGGTGTAGTGGTCCTGTGGGCAGACGCACAAGCGCGACAGCTGAGCATGAGCTCCTGAGGTCCATTCTAGACTAGATGAATTTAAATCGGGGTTTTACTCTGAACAACTGCCCTCTGAACTCCACAATATAAATAAATGTAGATATCTGTGTCTTTAAATAGCACTTAATACGATTTTATAACTCTAGCTCTATCGACGATATTTGCATGATAATAATAAAGCATTCATTTCCTCTCAAATCTTGAGTCATCTGCATATTCCAAAGGAAATATTTAACAAGATTGCGGTCTGTGGTTATCCCGCCCTTTATCCTAAATAGCTACGATCTCAGACCGCTTTAATTAAGCATGACGTCATTCATGAATTCCTTTGCAGGATTCTCAAGCATCCTAGCGAGTTTTACCTGCTGGCCAGTGACTTGTAAAGGTCAGGTGATTAAAAGGAGTTTGTGAATCAAACGTGTGTAACCTCTTTACTGTTCTAATCTAACTTGTATGTAGCTATTAAGTTACACCATAGACCAGGGATTCCCAACCTATTTTTGTATCGAGCCTCCTCAGATTAAAAATAACATTTTCATGCCCCCCCCCATGGGGGGGGGGGGCATGAAAATGTTATTTTTTTATGGTTTTTTATTGTACCAAAAAAAAACCTATCAAAGACGAGTAATCGAGTAGTATGTCGAGGAACACGGAACAAGTGTTCGCAAAGTAAGAGCGGCTGGTTGGGCAGTCCTACCATAGACAATGGTAGTTGCATAGAAAAATATTATGGCTTGTAGCTACACTAGTTTCAGTAACCGTCCATTGATGGTACAGTGGATGTATAATGGATCCCTTGCATATGAATAAAACAATGGACGCGAAAGTGAATCACACGAGAATCGTGGGATGTTTAATATTAAACAATGTTATTACTTTTCTGTCATTAAATTAAATCTGGGTAATGTAATTGAGTTACTACTGATTGACAGTTAGGTACATTACAATAGCGTCTGCTTTAATACGTTATGAACTATACAAATTGCTAAGATAACACAAGTTGTAATGATAGCAAAGAAAATAACCGTGAGTCATTTACGTAGTTACGATACAATACAATGATTGTGAAGTCGGATAATACCTAGATTTGTTTAATTATCGAGACATGAAATCACTTTACACACGCGAAATAAAGTAACAACATTTTTTTAATTACAAGATGGTTTATCAATTTTACACTTTTT
This sequence comes from Xestia sexstrigata, assembly GCA_941918905.2. Taxonomy (NCBI): domain Eukaryota; kingdom Metazoa; phylum Arthropoda; class Insecta; order Lepidoptera; family Noctuidae; genus Xestia; species Xestia sexstrigata. Next base: position 18,874,410 of record OW799208.2, read on the forward strand.
GTGTTTCTTGTGTTGCATTACAAAACAAGACAATTTAGATAAATTTTCACGTTGCATCGTAAAGCTTCCCCGTTTGGTTATTAATTTCTGAACTGTCAACAGTTCAGAAATTAATAACCACACGGGGAAGCTTTGAAGCGACGTGCACGCTCCAAGACTTTATGATTAAACATGAAAAGTTGCGCAATCATACCTTACCTTTAAAGGTAATATTTCTATGATATGCTTGACCAAATATAATGAAGATCTTAAAAGATACGAAAAGATTCATCCTGCCAGCCATCTTTTGGATGGAGAACTGAAAGAAAAATGTTTCGCCGATGCTGTGAAAATTATTCTTCATAAGTAATGTGAAAATCTAGGAAAAGAACAGGTAAAATGTAAGGCGCTATTAGTTTTGTGCTTTTAAAGCAGCCGTATATAGGCTAAAAGAACTCGTCACATCAGTTGCTAATGAGCACATGACCCATTCCTCTAATTAAAGCTAAGCTCACTGAAAAGGCGCGAAAGCGCTAGAAAAGCGGGCTTTTTAGAGATTGCTCTGCAAGACACTGTAGATAAACAGGCAAAATATGCTCAAGACTCCTCTATTCATAATGAAAACATGACTGTTTCAAGGCGAATCTATGAATTGTAATTAATAATAGTAGTAGTAGTAATACTAGTATTATACAGCAGTTATTGTATTCAATGGGTTTATAAGTTATTGAACTGTCGTTACCCCTTATCTAGCTGTTCCGGATTGCTACATCTTTACCTAGTCTGCTGCCGATAACAGTGCCATATCGCTCTGTCAAGTCTGCCATCGCGTTTTTGCAACACGATACTGGAGTTATTTACTTGCCTCGATTTTTATTACTTACTGTTGGCATGCCACTGATACATGTCGGAAAATATATAAAGAACAAGTAAATGATGAGACTAGATTGAACTAATATCGAGACTATATCATCACTACAATGCTTCATACTTTGGATAAGAATGTCACCCACGATTGGACAAGAGTGGCAAATCTGGCTCATTAAGGACTTTTAATCTAACTTGCCTGTAGGTGGACTGCGACTGAATTACATTTTGGCGGACAATCAAATTGGAATGAGCTAATATTTCGTGGGGCTCATTCGTTTTGCATAGATGATCACCGTACTCACGTAGGAGACAAGGAAATTTAATGCACAGAATATTAATCACTAATGTATTTATAGTGCATTAATATAAACCAACATACATGTGTTCGGTCGGCGACAAGGCTAGCTAGACGGACCTCGGGCTGTGAGCAGCCATGCAAATTCTTGATTATTGTTATTTTTTGCTACCTATATACACACATCAAAAATGTCTAGGGATCAAGCATTTTTATGCGGATTTCTTGAGATTGAGATGTGGCTTTGTAATAAATTTATGATTTTATAAATTTATATGGATCCTTTTTGGTGCATTTCATAATTTGAATCAGGAACTCTCAATCAAATTCGAGTAAAAGATGAAAATAAGCTGTCAATATTTTCCCTATAAAAACATACAACGCATTGAAGACATTATTAGTGCTACTGTTTCCCTACTACTGATTAAAACCAACGTTATTATGGAGCGGCGACGTCATTTAAGCAGGGAAGAAATGCTCAGAGCCGTGGGAATGATAGAAGCTGGTTCCCGGCAACGTACTGTAGCTTTAGCTCTGAATACAAGTCAGAGTGTTATCAGTCGACTTTGGACACGTTACCGAAGCACTGGTACCGTGGCTGAGCGCCATGGAGGACGGTATCGCTGCACCACACGGAGACAAGACCGATACATTCAAATCTTAACTCGAAGAGCTCCAACAATAACCGCCCTGATGTTAGCCGTGAGGCTTCATCACTCTTCAGGGAACTTAATTAGCGACCAAACAGTCAGAAACCGCTTGCATGAAGTGAACCTTCATTCCCGAAGACCGCTACGGGTACCACCTATAGCAATGCACAATCGTAGGATTCGATATCAATGGGCTCTTGAACACAGAAATTGGGCAGAAGAACAATGGCGTTTCGTGTGCTTTTCTGATGAGTCTCGTTTTGGTATGAGACCGGATACAAGACGTATACGACACTGGAGAACCCCTGGACGCCAACAGCGATTAAAATCCTGCCAGGAAGTCCATCCTTATAGTGGTGGAACCATCATGGTATGGGCGGGTATTTGGATCGGCGGAAGAACTGAGTTGATTTGGATCAGAGGCAACCTCAACGCTCAAATTTATGCTGAGACGATTGTATCAGACGTCATCGTTCCTCTACAAGTGCAAATCGGTCCCTTATTTCAGTTAATGCATGATAATGCACGACCGCACACCGCAAGAGTTGTAAGACAGACTCTCGCCGCAGCTAACATCAATGTCCTGCCCTGGCCTGCTCAGTCGCCAGACTTGAACCCGATTGAGCATGCATGGGATATGCTACAGAGAAGAGCTCTGCCGAATATGGAGGGTATCCAGTCGCAAGAAGACCTTTTTTTGTTGTTGCAACGAACATGGGCGGCCATTCCACAGCGTGATTTGGATGAACTCATTTTGAGTATGCCAAACCGATGTTCTTGTGTTGTTAGTGTTCGCGGTAGAAACACGGATTATTAATTGTTTAAGTTACCCAATAAAATTTTAAAGAAAACTGTTATTTCAGTCTTTTTTTCGAACTTTAATGTTAGTGGTTCAAATGTCAAAAATCCCTTTATTAGGAAAATGGCAAATTTCTTTATTAATGCAAAGGTGACTTGGTTTATCGTTACTGTGACAAACGAAAACACTTTATTTGATGAATCCTTAAAGAAAATTTTAATTAATATCAATCAGGAGAAAAGTTATTGCAAAAATATATGTTGATCCCTAGATACTTTTGATGTGTGTACAATGCTCTGAGGTGAATATAGATCAGTGCATTCTAATGCCCGATGCTCAACTAGGAGAAGGCGTATTGTCCCATTATAATATTATAATCATGATAATGAAGATCATTTTATCCTCATCATCTAATCACAGTTTGGTTCTAGTTAACGAAACTGTGATTGCTAGTTGGGATCCTAAGTAAACGGCCAACGAAAACGTGCGAGGAATTCATACCAAATGTAATTGTGAAGGGCTCCCTTACTTACAGGAATTGGATCTACATTGTTAACACTGGCAAATTATGGCTACCTAATAGCTAAGAAAGTTTAAAACTTGATCATAACATGTTTATGTTATTGAAGTTATTGTTGTCAGACTAGTCCAGTCGCCTGGCCTAACACGGGTTTGACAGTTTCAATCACGTAACCAAATGCAAGAAAATGGCGTAGGCGTGAGAGTCCCTTTATAATATTAGTTGACAAACATCTACACCCACTCTAATCATGTTACCCATAACCCAACTATAGTTTGAAGTTTGTAACAGCAATCATATGCACGTCAAAACAACTCCCTTCAAATTGTGATTGATGTTCAGTTTCGAAACTAGCTTCAATCTATTGATAGAAACAAAGAGCTTTAGAGTCCTCTAGAAATATTTAATTCATATGTACATGCTATGTCTATGTAATTGAAAAGTTCCATCTAATGATAGGTCAGGTTATTATTACCTAACTGCGCTAGTTTTGAACTTTTGATGGTTAGTTGAATTGAACGTTGCTGATGACAGTTACACATCCTCGAGGTGATCAAATCCTATAACATTTGGGACCAAAATAACTCAAATATGACAATGGACCGAGTTCACGACAAAGCGAACATTTTATCGTTCGAAGTGGCCAAGTGAAAGATAGTCCAGTGTTGGACTAACTTTGGAATTCCCATCATCGGAAAGCCCTACGGTAAAGTCTTTATCTTCGTGGTACTATATTATACCTTATTTAATTAGATACAGTATTGAAATATCGTCTGATATAAATGCGATTATACATATTATTCACATCGATTGTGAATTGTTAGACGTGAGAACGTGTAATATTATAATGAACTCGTTCTGCGTTAATTTTACAAAAACAATGTCAAAGAAGACGAGAATTGCAAACAATACCCATAACAAACAGCGATACAGATTGCTGCTACTGCTATTGATTCTTCTGGAACCTGAAAGAGATTTATTTATAAATACGATAAGTCCATGGTCCATCACGTTCCTATTCGTCTTTTTCCTTTATCCGTTGTCTTTTCCTTTGACTATACTGTGTTGTGTTCTTTCATCTTGTTTTTATTTTCTGTGTATATATTCATGAATGGTAAAATAAGTAAACAAAGGCTGTGCAATGGTGCATGCAGCATGTGCAAGTCAAATAATAACGTCATAAATATTGCCCCGTATTTCGGCAGATTCATTTACACACTGTGGCCTTACAAATGCGTGTGTGTTGAATGTTCATGCAACGATCACCATTATAAACACGTTGAAATATTGCGAAAACTTAAACAACATTAAAAACTGTAACAATTAGTAAGATCGATATAATGGGGCTTTGATAAGCGTGGTCCTGCCATGACGCCATAGGCTTGTGTCCTGAAAAAATCTAATTAGTCCGTCAGTAAGACCTTGTCCAGAAGAAGCGAATTCGTCGCGAATCGTTTCGCGCGAATTCATTCGCGCGCTATTGAGATACTAGGCACGAATACATCGCGTCCACAAGCATCGCGCGAATTCAAAATACGCGCGTAAATCGCGTGCATAACGCCAGACCCTCGACTCGCGCGTGATTCGCCCTTTCTGGACAAGCCCTTAGATTTTCAAAAAATATTTGACACGTATTTTTGCTTTTGTTAGGTAGTCCAAAATTGACGAAGATACGACGCTTTTAACATTCTCAATACGTCACGCTGTGCTATAATTTTTAGCACGTTGTGACGTCACAAGCCCCTACTCCCGAGTTTTGATGCGTTCTAACTTTGTCAATATTCATTGATTTACAAAAACAAAAAATACGTGTCCATTATTTTCCAATACCTACTCTAACTGACGGACTAAATAATTTCGCAATTTATTGATGGTGGAAACTAGCCTATTAAATAATTAACTAATACTTTTGTAAATAGATGCTGAGATGATGAATAATAGAGAAGTATGAAAGAAGAAGACATGCCCCCGACCCAAATAGGAGAATGATGACGTTGTGGAAGGAAAAATATGCTGTGCCGACCTCAAATAAATTCATAACCATAATCATTTATTCATTTGCGAATATGGGTACAAAATAAAAGGTCTTAAGTAAACAATATTGTCCATTAGCCATATCCTACCTTAGGGCATGCAAATTTACATACATTATATAAGTTTGTCCTGTAAATATTCAGTGACGAGTAATATGCTTTTTTTTGTAACAGTGTTTTGACATTGTTTTTAAATAAATTCATATTATTTATCTCCAGGAATGAGTTTGGTAAATGGTTATATATGCGTGGAGACATACATAATACACTTTTTAATATCATATTTTGTTTAAATTAGGATAATAATAACAGGAGAATGATGGTCATGATGATTGTTGTTGCTAATGTAGAAGATGAAGTTATCTATGAAGGGTTGGCCCTTCATAGATGAATAGATAGATGTTGATGGTTAAATATTATTCTTGATGGATGTTAAAGAGAAGATGTTACTGCGAGAAGACGAGACAAATACGATGGAGAATGCGAAGGTGAATATTACTCAAGACTCGATGTTTCAACAATTAAAAAGATGCCCTTGACTAATTGTCTGAAACATTTCGAAATGACAATTACTGGGCATTGTATCTTGGCCTCGAAAGTGTAGCATTTAACTGACCTATGCGTTACGCATTATATAGTATGCTAATTGTGTGTCACGTGTCTGATTTAATTCCGATTGTGTTTAGTACCTATAGTATAGGCTGTGTTGATCAATGTATTGGTTACACAGATTCAACCTCTCGTCTGTTTCCTTCAACCCTCGTGTATTCCTCCAAGGTTTATGTGTACGGCTCTGCAGCACCTATTGTTGGAGAAGTGTTGAAAAAGACTCCCAAACAACCAACACAATATGGCTTGCGATTACTTACTTAAAACTACAAATGTTCACAAGTCTACAAGTACATTTCCTTCCTTTCATTTCACTAAAACTTTTGACAAAAATCATGGCGAGAATTATTTTCTTGGAGTAGCGGGCTACGTAGCTCGACGTGAAAGTTTTGGAACCTAACGTGTCGGACTAGTAGTCGTAAATTATACCAACGCCATATTTAACTCCGTTGGAACTAAACAACATAATTAGCAATGCAACAGGCATTCCCAGTGTTTTCAAAAGAACAAAAAGCAACCTCTGCGTTCTTTCAAAGGAATTTTAATTAGTAATTTAAGAAAGCGCAAATACTTTTTTGAGTTTGCCTTGGTTGTTTATCTGCGTGTCTGATATGAGAAACTTCTCATTATTAAATTCTCGTCTTCGGATTGTTTTCAACTTCTTTTTGTAGGTGACAAAGCAATCTAGCAAACGTTTGTAAGATTTTCTGAAAAATAGATCTCTGATGTGTACACCTTAGACCTAGCCGTAAGCAATTTTTTCTGGGGCTTTTATGTGACGACTACTATTTACATGTAGTTTCAAATTTGCGCTGAACATAGAGGTTGTTAATATTTTGTTTAGCAATTTTATGGTTGGCGAAATGATGCAACAAAATATTTGAAGAATTTGTCATGGTTGCTACAAAGAATACGTGATTCGCCAACGCAAATTACTTTGTTCTTTATCGGATTAAATTAAAGGGCCAATAAGTGTCTTGCAAGAACTTCGTGGTACCAAGTGGTGCACTAAATACTTACCTTTATTACTGTGGCGTGGGAGTGTCTGAGAACCGGTCACTGCTACCAACCACTCCGGTATTCCTGACCGAGGACACACTCATAACTCAGGTATATTTCAAATTTTCAACTAGCTAGATGTAGCGGTTTCTTGGAAGACTACTGCATGAACGGTAAAAAGTATCCTACATGGTGATAATCCTGGTATACATTTCAAAGCCCAAAAACGGTGTATTAGGACGATGTTTAAATTAGATTCGACCGACAGTTGTAAACCGTCTTTCATTAATTATAACATACTGACGTTACCGTGTCTGTATATATTCAAAGTTGTCATGTTTGTAAAATGTAATCGGCAATTATTTCCACGTATGGCAGACAAAGTCAGTCGCAACAGACGCGATAACAGTATGCTTTGCTCACATGGTTCCAAAACAGCATTAATGCGGAAAAGTGTATTTTGCAAAAGTGTATTGTGTATTTTGCACGCCTTTAATATTTATTTTAACAAACTTCCATAGACATGGAGGGAACTAAGTGCGCACAAACTAAAAAAGCGGCTAAAATTATATCTAGTTGGGAAAGCATACTACAGTATTTTGGAATTTTTAAACGACAAAATGTAAAATTTATGTAAAATTTCAAATTAGATTATAGGACAATTTAATTCAAATTTACTAATTTAATAATCTTTTTAGCTTCGTTTGAATGACTTTTGTTTCATAAGTATATATTTGTCTGCCCCAAAGGCCGAACATGATGGATCTTTTGTTTATGAACAACCTGCATAATTATCTTGTATGTATACGATAGAGAAATGAATGCGAGGACGAAACAAGATGAAGATTAGGCAGATCTTTCTAGGTTCTTTCCCATTGCTTTTGCAGGGTCATAAGCTTGGTGACGTAAACAGTTTTATTAAGTACAGCTATGATTAATAAACAATTTTGTTTGGATGGACTGTTTGAATCGTTTGTTCAACTCGATAGGTCAACAAACATTGCTGTTGAATGATTTGCTGACATATTGTTTTCCTATTATTGATTGTGCCTGACAGTTCAGGAAACAAAATTATCGATTAGGTACTTACTTCGTTGTAACAAATAGTGATTAATAGGTATTTTTTTTGTCATTAAATCATAAACCATGTACACCAGTTATTGAGTGGGATAGGACGCGGGTCAAGAATAGTCGAGATAGTGTTTATCTACAGTTAGGTATGTACGTGACGTTTCAAATGTTAATACATTACTAATTATACTGATTAACTGTTTTCATTATCATAAATTAATTATGATTTTTATGTTTCTGTGTCATAAAATGAAAGACCTACTTAACGTTTATGTAACTCCTAGAATCTAGTTTTATTTTTGGAACTGAATTTAAATAACTCGTTGACATAAAATATGCATGTGAACGCGGGAGCATTGCTTCTGCTTCGCTATTTTCTAACGTATATTTACAGATTGCATAAAAATGTACAAGTTAAGCTGCGAAAGAGCGCATATAAAAATGCATTTTTATTAGATTTGCATTTAAATTGTTAACGCCGTTTATATTTAAAACAGTGTCATTGCCAGAATATAATTTGGCATTGAAACTTTGTCATTAACAACCAGAATGCTTCTCGATGCCCCTGAATTTTTAGTAACAACCTTCGATCAATAATTTTCAGATCACGTTCATTTTACGAACGAATGCGGTCTACAGACGAAAAATAAATAAAGCCGTCAGTATCAAATTGAATGAAATTACAGTCCGTCTAACTAAAAGATCCCTTCATTAGCATTAGACTGGTTGTCCCCTTCGTTAGAGCTAATTCAAAACGACGTTACTGTGCCGTCAATGGCAAAGTATAAAGGTTTGATTAGAGATAATCATGGTACATCACTGTACAATTTGCATACGTGTACCGTTGTTTGACATCACGCCATGCCTCGCGAAGTACAAACACTCGACCGACTGGAAGTGGCATGGCATGATGTCATAGAGAGCGAACATCGCCTGCGGCCACCACACAAGAGCGGAGCAGCCGGCCCCAGATAAAATCACGTAGATCGCCACTCACATTGCCATCTGTGACAACTAATTCAACTATGTAGCACTGACATTAAACTAACTAGTACGTCTGCGGCAAAGTGGGTTTCGTTGTTCTCACTTTATTACTCTATCTATATCGTAGACGTGGATTTGATTACGGCAAGCCGGCTCGCCAACTAGATTCGCAACCTTGTGTGGTTTAGTTTTAAGATCAACGTCTCAAAGGTGAGCGACATCACCAATCAATGGGCGAAACTCTAATTTCGTTTTAAATTGAATATTATTCCAGTAAGTTACTTGACGCCACAATCGATTTCACAGTCCAGTAGCTTTTGAGGGCCGATTATAGTACAAATAACGATTTCTCATGGTTATATTTTCATTCTTCATTGCACCAAAGGTTTTGAAATGGATTCATATATTGAAGCATCATTGGCTCTTGGCTCCTATTTGGCGGCGCGGGTTTTGCTCGAATGATATTTCAATTTGTAGTAGGCATCCATCCTATTGCCGATTGTGTTGACGCCATTGCTTCTATTAACAATTGACAAGCGCCTATTAACGATCTATTACCAGTTTAGTGAGAATAAATCAGACATAATTTAGTTGGAACTGAGTAGAGTCAGTTGTTTGTTATCGATGACATTACAGTTAAGTATTCGATCACGTGTACGCACGGTGGTATAGACCACATCAGCGTGGATACTCTTGTCCTCATTCACCTTCCAATATAGCAAAAGGTCGAAAGAAACCCGCCACCATTCTATTGCAGTACCTACATGTGAATTTACCTATTGTTCAATTGACGTATTGGCGGCGGTTGCATAATACGCAACCACAGCTAATTGCATTAATTTAAAAATATATAATCGAGATAATTGGGCGATACACACTAATATTAATCTGTTGTGGACTATAAAATTAATAATATTGTTCCAACTTCCAACAGGCATTACCATAACCTGATGTCGAACTTACAAATTCCCCTTCACTGTAACGACTTAAAATGTTCTTCATTCGTCATTAATAATTATGTTTTGGATATTTTGCAATTATCTACGAAACAGGTGTAAGGAAATCGTCTTAATTTGACTTCGGCTTTTCCCTCTACGGACCTTCTCGTGTATCGTTTGTGACCCGCCCGCTTCCCCACGAACCGCGCCAAGGCACGACATAGGTAGATCCTTCTTTAAAACGCTATCTAAAGACTCCTTGTGGCTTATCCATCTAATGTACGTACGTGGATGCTCAGTGACCGTTACGTCTACGGTTCCGCTATTTAATTCGACAAAAAACCTTTGTAGGTCACTACAAGATATTATCGAAGCGGATACGAAAACTGTAGGATCTTGCAAGACACACGCAACAACTTGATCACTAATTACGATCCAGTTATTCCTTTTAACTTTCGAAATTAGTCAGAGCTTTATCATCAGAAATCGTAATTTCGAAATATTTATTGTTGAAGAAGAAAAATGCTTCGTCAGAATGATTTTGTCACCTTTTTGCGACTAAATTAGTCACTGTCGGTTATGAAGCAAAAAAAAAAGTGTTGAAAAGTTGTACTGACGCGACGTTCTGTCATTGAACAGCTCTCCTACATGAAAATGTTTCTTTACTAATAGCATCATAATCACAATCCTTTCGTTGAACATTAATGATGCTGTAAAACATGTGATTCGTTGGTCATGTGAATATGACTGACGACTCCGACCTTCACAGTAGTGGCCACTCGAAAATTTTATACGGATGGCGGACAGTATAGTGCCGCAAGGTGGACATGCGTTCGCGCTGTCAATGATAATAATGAGCGGACGTGTGTTTATCTACTGCTATCATTGCTATGTTAATTGAAACCTCTTATCACAATACGTACGTCATTTCCATTAAAATTTAAATATCGCCTTTATGGGAAACATGCTTCGCTTCCCAAAGAGTTGCCAAAATCCGCGGATTTGGCAACGGTTGTGTAAAGGCGTAATCTTATCTCGTTTTTTTCTCTTTTACATGACCCAGTATCCACTATCCATGCGAGCGCCTGTCCTATTTATATTATTAACATAATCTGGATAAACCCGTGCTACATTTTTGTTTTATATTCCCCAATAAGTCATCGGGAATTTCCAACCGGTTACGTATTGTGGCCACTTGGAGAGTTTTGTTACATTCAAGGAATTCGCCATCACAATGATTGTTTGCAGTCATGGTTCGGATTGCAATCCGTTACGGCATCCGGACATATTAATTAATTCCTCGTTCATGCGATGACTGTTTTATCGACATGACATTAATTATTATCTAAGTATACCTGTAGCTAGACTAGATTCGTATAAATCTTTATGCTCAGATATATGATGTGGAAATTCAAAAACTGCATAATAAGGCAGTTACTTGATAAACAAGGAAAATACTAATAAATAAAACATAATAATCACCACATTTAAATGTTTAGGAAATACTGGAATAACGTCGTTTGGATTTTCTATTTTGCAGTTTTTCGACAAAAAATCTACGCTCAATGAACTTAAGTTAACGTAGATCAGATCTGTTCAAATAAATACGCCGATTATTCAGTTTGAGAATGATATCAGACAAATTATTAGAATATTCTTTTTGTTTCACTTGAATAAACTAGCTTATCGGATTATAGATAACCATAGGCGATGGTTTGTATTGTAACAAGCCGGGCGGCGCGCGGCGGCGCGCGGCGGCGGCGTGGGACGGTGGGACACACCGTGAACAGCCACCTTTATTAGTCATCACGAACTTCCCTAGTTATTGTTTACGATTTCATTGTATTGCTTAGATTGCCACTAATGATCTTCCAAAACTGTACTGCCAGGTGCTCCTTTGACAAAGTTCTTCTCTCAGATTTTGGTGTTTGTCACGTAGTTACTGCAGGAATTCAATATTTTACAGCGTATTTGGTTTTATCGCCATAGTCGAAAGCAGCTACACCTAAAGCTCTCATTTTGATGTAACTCTCATCTTTTTTCTCAACAATTTCATGGAATAAACACGACAACATTTTAATAAAATAACCAAGCCTCAGGCCTCAGGGTGTTGACATCCGGGACAAGCGAAACTTAACGTGCTTCCTGCGCAGAGCCGAGTAGCAAGAAAATTACATTCAATATTGATCGGAAAGCAATTTGTTTTCAATAAAACACTTGCATTTCCTGCTATGCTTTCTAGACACGTTATGAAAATTAGAATCTGCTATGCAACCACATTCACTTACTTCATTTTCAATATGCAAATCGCTCACACTGATTAATCTCGGAACGGACCAGCGGATCTAATGAATTGCATTGCGTGCGTGTCATTCCATCGTGTTTACCAGCACATAAGAAATTTTCTGCAAAAAAATAAAAAACATTTTTTGCGACAGACACAAATAACTGGATTTAAATAACTTCATCAATTGCCTGTCTGCCATGTTGGATAAATTTTTACTCGATTTTCCTGTTCCTGTTTTAGTGTGTGTACTTCCATAGATTTGAGCTTGTATAAATCTTTGGAGTAGAAAGTTAAGCTAGTTACGATGAGGACGTGTTTACACAGCGTGTCAACGAACTTTACCACCTTATACATTTTTTTTTCTTTTAGATTATCCTTATCTGAGGTCTTTCTAACAGAATTTCCTCTTTGAACCTTCTTTCATACCCTTTGACAAAAAAGCATGAATTCTGAGATTAAAGTTGAAAGAGAAACCGGACGGACGGGTAGATGGGAAGATAACCCGCCCTTAATTTTACAGTCTTGTGCTTAGTTTTGTCCTTTGCAACGACCGATAATTATGAAAGAATTGTGTCTTTTGTTACTTTTTGCATTCGGTACTTCTAACAGTGCTACCGTGATTAATTGTTTACTTGTTTTGTTAGTCACAAAGCCTAAAAAACACCTATCCTATACATTCAAGAGCATTGTTTTTACCTAATGTGAGCAAATACTGTCGATTACCTAAATAAATACTCGTAGCTTCGCGTGTTTGAAATCGCGGCACGTTTTTCCTCTTACCAAGAATTCTTGTTTGATATGTTTGCCATTGTATTTGGCATCACAGAGCACGTATAGCCCGTGTGATGATTAACGCATGTTTTCTTTTCACTATCACAATCGACACTGGCCCTTGGCACAAACATGCATCTGAGATCTGACTCACGTCGATCTGTTCATGTACGTTTATTTAACTGTGAGCCGGTGACATGTTGCAATGAACTTGTAGTTCAGCTACTGATTTATATTTAGCGTAAAGTCCAAAGGGAACATCTAAAAATCTATCGTATAGCTAGAACTCGTTCAGACCAAAATATGTCTCCTTTCCAAAAGCTTTCGAGCATAATTTTGATGTCACCAACGCGGAATATAATACCGAACTTTTCAAGAAACTCGTGTAACATGACTCATTTGCGTTCTTTTGTTGCAGTATTGGATCAAGCAGACGGTCGGCCTGTGAAATTAAACAACGTGGAACAGCAAAGACAAACTACAGTAGAATTTATAGCCGAAGATGAAGAGGTAATACAAAGAGTTCTTTATTTTCTTTAGCAGTATTGCCAGTCTGGTAACGACGAGACTATTGTATTCAGTCAAGACAAGAACATTTGGGAAGTACTTGAAACACCAAACAAATTCAAGGCTAGCATTTGTTAAACATCGGCTAATCTCTTGTTTCCGAATTTCGGGTCTTTGCTGAACAAATGCATAATGTTGGCAAGATAAGAATCGTATGTAAATTTTACGGCCAATGAAAAAGGTTAGTCAGCCGTCGTGCACACTTGTCACGACAATGAAAAAACGTAGCGATAAAGTAATCGATATGTCTAGCGGCGCCGTAAGTTTTATTCTCACTTTAGTCCAATTGGTGATTATGTAGTCTGCCTGGACCCGAGATGATGGTGGCTCCAGTCTCCGACTTAATTTGTTTTAACTACAAAAGTTTAAATGCACGATTGATGTGTTGCGGTAAAGCAGCTTGGATAATAAACATTTTGTTTATCCGTAGACCTTGATAGCGTTGCTAATGTCATAATGCTCACCGAACAACTAAATAAAGTTGTGCAAGCGCAGAGCGCAAGGCTAAAGCGGGTTGCCCGGGTCACGTCTGGTGCCTTTTAATCCGTGCGTTGCATTATACCTGAACTTAAACACTTTCTACTACAAGAAGTGGACGCGTTCAACTCGTTTCAATTGCGACATAACCTGACATATTCAAAACTCGACCAAGCACAATATCTCCTCTGTTTCTGAACGTGTAGAAACAAACTGGCCTCTTAGTATTCAGCGGCAGGTCTTAGTTCGAAAGCTTTGAGAACAAAGACGTAAGCACACGTGCACACTTAGAAACAATAGTGTCGGGCCTTACTTGATTTGGGGATCACGTTTTGACATTTTCCAGAACTCATTTTCCTGTCCGGAGCAAAATTCGTTCGAAAAAGGTCCTCTTTCAATTACTTGCTTTACGTTTCATCATTATGAAGAAATCACCGTAATATTTCAAGCGTGAAAGAAAAGACCTACTCTAATGAAAATTATAGATTTCACCGTAATCATTGATTGTAGTTATTTTCTTTTTATTGTGCGGAACTACGTTATTAAATTAAATCGTGTGAAGCTATAAAGTTTCTTTTAAGAGAGTTATCCATGTTCCGTTACGAAGCACAAATTGAGCTGCATCATCGCGGGCGTAATACTTGGAGCATCTCGGCGGCAACCCGTGGTGGTCTTATCATTTATCTTCATTACGTTCTCTGAAATTAATGTTTCTCTTGGCGGCGTAAACCCACCGTTACTCGGTTCGTTTTGCAGTTACACAAATCTTATTATGTACCTGGTTTTACTATTCTTCTCGGTTTTCACTTTCCTCAGTCATTCTTGTTTGAATACAGTTTTCTGCACTACGGAAATTATAAGGTTTCTTACTATCTGTAGCAGACCTGCAATCTTCATAGCACACATTCATCAATTCTTCATTATACACTATCAACTAGTTTATAATCTTATGTTATCTTATCTACGTTTAACGACAGTAGGAGCTTCTGACATCGATAATGTGATTGAAACACATTATTCATTCTCAATATTATTACAGGAAGATATAAAGTAATAGTTACGGCTTACGGCCATACACTTCGTAAATATTTACTATACTAGTAGAGATCCGGCAATCTGCCAACTATTCGAGTATCCCGACTTGTTTATTTATGATAAATAAAAATGTTTGTTTTCTTCTTTTCTTGTACCAGCTTTTATGTAAAGTTATCGCTAGGTACCGGAATTTTTTTAATCTCGGTATTAAATCTTATCTTAGTTTACTTGAAGCTATTTCTAGAAGAGGGGTTTATATCTCGGACAAATATCCTTCTTCAGTACCCCCAAAGGGGTATGCGAAAGATGCGACATTCCTGTGTCCGAGGCATGACGCGTATTATTCAAATATGTGCACGATTTTAACATTATGAGGAAATCCACACGCTTATAGATTCTGCACATGTGCTAGTGTCTAGCAAACGGCAGGCGGTAGGATTATCTTTTGTCACGTTGGGCGATCTACCGCATCGAGGATAAATCCAGTTTTTGTTGTTTGTATTGTGATGCATGTAAAGTGGCTGGCAAGACCAAAAAAATCTGATGAAGGAAGCTTATGATAATCCTCGACTCCAATGCCCAAAGGAGTTGTTAACACGAAATTGAAGTCTTCGTTTTCAAGAAGAGTTCATACTACATTGCTTACTTCCAGATTGCCGTTCAATGTTCTCTAATTACCTAATAATGTACCATCATTACTTTCGCCAATGAACATGGTGATCTCATTCAATGCTGCAATCCATGTAAGGTGTTAACATAAACGTAGGTACCTACATACAGCACTTTCTATATTATGAGTTTGGACACGTCCGACTTACATAACATGGTGTTGAAGCGTTACCCAGTATTAGGTACAATATGTTACTGGGTGATTTTAGTTATGTATTAGTAAGCATATAGGCGACGTTATTGAAGTGGACGAATTAAAAGAAAGTTTCAAGGGTTTCACTGTGTGGGAAATTGACCACGTTTCCAAGTTAAATGTTATTCTGTTTCAATGTCTTTTATGGGAACTCGCAAGGAATAACCATATTTTCTAGCAATTCATTTCCATGGGCTTAGTTGATTGATTCATCGGCGTCTTTCAAGTAATCTTTAATTAATATACTTGAGTTTGCAAGTTACAACTACTTTGAATTAGTTTCATCATAGTTTACTTTATCATCTAAATACTTCGTTGTGATTACTTAATCATCGTTTATTTTTGTAAGTTTTATTGGTGTTTGATGAATTACTTATTTCTTTATTGCTCATCCAAAGCCGTTTTAAATACAACCTTAAATTATAATTAATAAAATGTATGTAGGCAATTTATTCGTAGGATATCTGGTAGTAAATAATGCTTAGGTACCTGTAGTGTATCGATCGTATGGCTGTAGCCGCCGACGACGACGTGTCAAACATTAAATTAAACTCGTAAATACCCGGCAGACGGCTTTAAATAACAGGAGGTGGTTTTATGTCTTCCTACTCTGCCATTGTTTTTGTTCTGTGCATCGTTTTCCTCGAAAAATTGCCTTTGTTCTAGTCGATCTACAGTTTTGCTTCGCTGAGATTATTGGAAAACAACGGATAACTTGTATTTCATAGTAACTTGTATCATATTGGGAATTCTTAATTTGCTTCTATCGAAATATGTTAATAAATAAATATGTATAGTATCCATCCACTATACATATATTTCACTGATAGGAACCAAATGACGAAATTATTTTTCGGAAGATCTGAATTCATGTTTAATTCGATTGATCGTAGATCGCGGCTCTTTGTGGTTAGTTATTCTTTTAAGTTTAGCATGACTAGAGCAGAGCTTAACGAATAAAGGCATAGTTGTCTTATTCACATTTTTAACGTTTTTTGTTCTGTATTGACCAGGGCCGGATTTAGGGGAAGGCAACCGGGGTATAGCCCCGGGGCCTCTACAAAAAAGGGACCCCTAGCCCCCTACAATAGATACTTCGGAAAATAAAAAAGTAAACACTAGTAAACAACTTTCCCTTTGATATTTTTTTCGCGTTTTACCTTTACCTACAGTACTTTGTACAAACAGGATTATATTAAATATTAACAGAAATCATCGATCTATATTTGATCAGGCAATCAGTAAATTATCAAAACATAAGAATCGAAATTTCAGAGCTACCCAAACCCAAACCTTGAAATTGCATTGAGAATAAACAATAATAATGGTACCAGTGAATGGTAATGGCACCAGTGAATGAACACTTAAGCAATTTGCGAACTTTAAAAAATATTTACTGTGGGTTATCACTAATGAAAGCGGCCGAAATTTGTTTTACAGTGTTAAGAATATATTCAAAAAACATTTTTAGGTACGTTTTACAACATAACATTCACAGTTTTATTATAATAAGCAGTAAATCGGAAAATACCCCAAAACTCTAGTGAATGAACGGCGTTTTCTAGTAAATGAACGAAATGAAACCAGTGAATGAACAAAATTCTTCGTTTATTAATTACACTATTACAGTCTTATTATTGCAATAAATGCGGTGAAAAAATCAACATTTCTTTAAAAATCTTCAATGTCATAATAGAAAAAATAAAAATAAAATCTTCTCAAAACAAAACCTCTAAATCTTAACTTAATTCTACAAACGTTCATAGACCTCTCAGGCACGTTAAAATCTTTTATTACAAAGTAAAAACAATATTTACTAAGCTAATACCTAATTAACTAGGTAACTAAAAACTTCTTGGTCATGTGTTGTTTACAAATTTAAACTTTAATCAGTTTTCAATTTAAATAATCAGGTACAAACTAACTTCACCGAAGTACTGAAACTTTGCGTAAATAACAAGTAATCATACGTAACTAAAATCACAATAAGTGAGTCGAAATATAAGCTAATCACAGTCTTAATTCGTTTAACTTTATTGACGTTAGGATTCCCTAGACATCCTTTTGATTATTTTACTTATTCTATATCTCTAAATGTACATTATTAAAAGAGATCAATCCACGTCTGGAATAAGCAGGCTCACTTAATACACGTTCTATGTCTTCAAAATCTACTTCAGACACATCAGGTACATTTGGTTTTACGAAACTAACAATGTTATCATATACCGCTTTTTTTCTTAGAAAATCTATCTTACATTTCTTTTCTTGATCGTTTACCATAAGGACTTTGCCTACATAGTGACGTATTCTTTTATCAGTTTTGAATTTGGCCATAACATATTTTCCGTGTAGATCCTTAGTTGACACTGGTAAGTCATTCATTCCAATTTCATCATTTTGTTTATCTTTATTTACCGGACTAGGTGTTTGTAAGTGTTTCTCAGTTTTGTTCTGTTCTTTGCGTTTTTGTGAAATCTTTTTTTCTCTATCCTTCTTTTTGTTTTCTTTTTCTTCCAGTTTTCTTCGTTTTTCATTTTCTTTTGCCTCTAATTTCCTTTTTTTTTCATTGATTTTGTCTTCTTCTTTTGATCTCTTTTCTTCTTGTATCTTTTCTACATACGCTTTGTATCGTTGGCCTGTTAATCCAAACGGCTTGGGATTAGGTTTTTTTACTTTAGCTGCTTTTTTTTCCGAAGCGATTTTTGGATACCCCAGAAAGCTGTCGATTTTATTTGAGTTAACTACTGGCTGAATATCGTCCTCCGTGATTGTACACACATTCATAGAACTATTGTTTTCAATTTCTGGATTACTTTCAATAAATAATATAGGAGTAGAAGATGTAGAAGGTCCATCGCTTAGAAACAATTCAGTTCTAATGTCTAACGATGTACTAGCTTGTGGAGTATCATACCATGGAAGAGGAATTACGGTTGGTGGATTCAATTCACTATTAATTATAAACTCTACTATTTCGGTGGTTTCATTTAGATTTTCCGTATAGTCTTTAAGATATTCTGAACAATTAGAAATATTATTAAAATCCGTCAGACTAGGAACGATAAAATTTGTCAAATCTTGGTCATGAAATGTGCTGGAGCACGGGTCTGCTTCGGAATAAATGACGGGTTGTATGTCTCCATGCAATAATTGTGTGTTAGATAATGATTGAAGTATAGAAGTCGACGTATTGGATAAATCGAGAGGAGCATTTTGGGAGGAATTGTTAGCATCTGGTGCCTCCATTGATGCTCCTCTAGACACATCTCTAACACCATCGAGTTCTTTGCGACATTTGAACCAGAGTGAAAAATATGCATGCTGATGCGTATTTTTGGTCAAGTAAGCCTGAACGAATTCGTGTCTGATACTTTGACCTACTTCTGTTTCAATTATTTTAATAGTGCTCCTCATATCGTCCTTTCTCTCCTCTAGAATTCGGTTATCACGATTAAGAGCAATTTGCCCATTAATTTCCTCTCTTCGAGTGCTAATGCATTTTGAATAGTCAACTCCGTCTGCATTTAAAGGATATAGTCCACATGCCCTAAAAGCATGTTTTATGGTTTCAACTTTTAATCCACTGGTGTAGGCTTCTTTAAATTTTATTGCGAAATTATGTTTTGTTATGGATGCTGTAGAATTTTGTTTATTTTTGCGCACGATTTTCCGCCAACACTTTTTTATGGGGCCAAAAATGCCGACATCACAGGGCTGTAATATGTGCGTGGCATTCGGATATAAGCAGAATATTAATATTCGCTTTTCCTGACAAAACGTAAACATTTCCTGGTTTATATGAGATTTGTGGCCATCAAGAAAAAGTAAAACCAGTAATTGTATTTCATTCTGA
Source organism: Xestia sexstrigata (assembly GCA_941918905.2). NCBI lineage: Eukaryota > Metazoa > Arthropoda > Insecta > Lepidoptera > Noctuidae > Xestia > Xestia sexstrigata. The sequence goes on from OW799208.2 coordinate 18,894,012, forward strand.
ACCAGCCAATCGTAAAACATTTGTATGTATGAAAAAAAAGTGTTGGACACCATCCATCCACTGTCTGATCGCCCCATAAACCAGGTATCTGGAAAATTTTGTATCACAGCCGGAGGCATTCGTTTGTAAGGATATATGACAAATGGAGGAACATCCCTCCCATCTGCTGCAAAATTACATAGAACTGTAAGTGATTCTTTTGCTTTCCCACCCGAAATCTCGTAAGTGTTTCTGTAATTTTTGGGCCCCAATATTATTCCGGTTTTCGGGCAGGTCATTACACCTGTTTCGTCGGCATTAAATATGCGACTGGGGTCGTCTTTTATATCCAATGCTTGTTCTTCTGTTAAAAACTCTTCGAGTTCCTTGAACCAAGCTCTGATAGCTTGTTCAGTAACTGCGGCTCTGCCTTTGGATATAATCTCCGCATTCCTTTTTGTAATCTCAGGATGCCTTTTTAAGAATAAACTTAAACACTTTTTTCCTGGTCTATTCCCGGTAAACTTATTTTTCCTATTATTAGTGGTCATAAAATTTTCAACAGTATCGAAAACTTCTTCTGGGTGCATTGGAAAACCTAATTTAGCTTTATTTATAATCCAGTCAGAAATCTTAGCTTCTTCATCTACAGTAAGCTCGGACTGAGGGCCCATTTTTCTTTGCAAAGGTACCTTGTTTGTGATTTTATTATGTAAAGTCGATTTTGGTATCTTGTACACATTACTTGCTTTATTGATACTTAGTTCTCCATTAGCAATTGACTTAAGAGCTGCTTCAAGTGCTTGTTGACTGTATTGAAACCTATTGTACTTCTTTTTGTGATCCATGGTAATCTAAATGGACAAGAGAAAAATGAACAATTTTAAACGATTGCCATATTATTTTACTACCTGTAGGTAAGTAACTACTTACCTACAGGTAGAAATACCAAATTTCTTGAGAAATCTGTCTTAAAATATGAAGTGTTCATTCACTGGATTTTATGAACCAGTAAATGAACTTACCTGTCCCAATACTGGCCAAAAGATCGGAAATCTATTTAAGAAATAGCTCCCAAAACATGAACCTTATAGCATTAGCGTAAGTTATGTTTTTCAACCAAAACGTGATTTTTACGATTACCCAGTGAATGAACACCCGTTCATTCACTGGAATTTAAACGATTTTTTGATGCAATGCTGGGACACTTAATAATTTAATATAACTGACAAAAATCGCAAATAAATGGATTTGAAACACAATATTAAACTACTATCCTACGATAATAAACAAATAACCCATCAAAAATACCGTTATTTACATTACAATGTCAAATCAAAAAAGATTCCACTTACCTCAGTCCTTAACTCTAGCCCGAACAAATAAAAATTTCACTATCGACTTAAATTTTAACCACTCGCCATTTTGAAATGAATTATGACATTAAACGTGAATGTGACCACTTAAATGGGAAATAGAGTTGCAATTATGAAAAAAAATACTACACATGGTAGAAACGTTCAGATTTCTTATTTTTTGGATAAAACTGCGTTTTGTTCATTCACTGGGGGGTGTTCATTCACTGGAGCACTAAAACTATGTGTGTAAGTATGTATTTGGTATCAAATTGCACTGGAGAGCGCTCATTTTCAAGAATGAAAATTATAAAAAATAGGCTTCGAACCACGATGGGACAAACCGGTTTATTAAAGCTTTCTCCTGAGCATTGAAAGTGATTTACTTCGGGAACTGAATTTCAGCGAAATTATCAACGATTTTTCGGCGAAAAAAGCTCGAAACGGTTCCTAGTTCGTTATAACGCTAAAATTTAATTTCAGATAAATAATACTTGGTTTCACATTAAATTATTTATTGGAAAACTCTACTGAAAAAAATTTACCATTTGATATGGAAAATAATTTGGGGCCAGGAGGCCTCCACTCCTTTGTTGACCCGAGGCCTCCAGACCTCTAAAATAATGTGTTCCTTAAGTTCCTTTATGCTCCAGGGTAGCCCGCGAAATTCAAATTTTCTTGCGTTTTTTTGCAATTTGCAGGCCAGTGCTAGGTTGTATGTTGATTAAAATATTGGTCGCGACTGTAAGACGTATGTAGTTATAGAATTATAATCATCAATACAACCCTCCAAGCTCATAAAAGTGCAGGAATTATTCCTGCACCTTTATTCTCTATTACTATTCTATTTCTATAACTACATACGTCTTACAGTCGCGAGCAATATTTTAATCAACATAGAACCTAGTACGTACCTAAGAAACGTACTACTACTACAACCTACGTACTTAAGAAAATTTGGATTTCTCAGGCTGGTTAGAGCATCCACCTTAAATACATTTTACCACCACTGAAGGTAGTATTTATGTGTTTTTGATACACAATTCGTTTATTTCGTTTACACAGGCTTAGACTGAGAGACAATAAGGTTGAATGTAATTCGACAATATAAATCGAAGGATTAGACGCTTACACACGTAACAGCCAATAAAAACAATCTTATAATACTTATGCAAATCAAATTACAAAATAAAATCAATTCAGCTATAATGTTCAGTGATGCTTTATAACATTATTGGGCCCGACTGGCTAGCCTCGTAAGATCTAGAATCTATACAAAACCACCTTTCTCTCGCGCGGTTGCCTGGCCTGCATTGCCCGCATAAACCGATTTGTCGGCGTCTATTGGCTTTTTTTCTGTGCTAGCATTAAAGTTTTCCTTTTATAGTGAAAACAAAGCAATAAGAACTTGAACATTAGCTATTGTTACTATACTTTGATTGAAAGCCTTTTATTGTTAGCATTTAAAACTTCTGTCGACTAGTATTTGGTGGTCCTTACAATCGGTGTTATCAAAGCTTCTCAACATCTCAGGCAAGGCTGTCCTATAGGACGACTTTGAAAGTTGAAGTACCTACATAATTTAATAAATTATAATTAGAACCATCAATCAGAGTCATCCATGTGAAACAATGAGTAAGGCTTTTATACTTTGATTGTTAGTGTTGATTAAGTAGAATTTTAGAAGCTTACGAGTTAGTTGAATAGATCTAACAAAGAAACTAACCTAAATATCCAGGTGCGACGGGACTAGCGCCGCAGTCACCAGTCCCCTTTTCTATCCAAGTGACAAAGGGCAATGTCCTTCAAGGATTACCGCCTACCTGGGGACAGTGACAGGGTAACAAGTGTAACGACCTGTCTAGTTACCCAAACTAAGACCTTTGAACCTACCTTCATAATGTCCCAAAAGTCTAAAACTGTATCAACGTATAACGTTCGATCCAAGTAACGTGACGTACATACGTGACGCTACAATAGAAGATTTTCCTAGAAACCGTACTCTCTCTTATTAAAAGCACGCCAATAAAATGTTTTATTACTGTGAAAAACGTTTTGCTAGAGAAACCGTTCGATACAACAGATATGAATTGCGTGCTCTGTCAAATGTCAAATCGTTTTTCACTTGTCACGATTTGGGAAATACCCGGAGAAAATGTATAGATCAAAGATAAATACATAGGTATAGGCAATGCAACTTATCTCAAATCCCCGATCAATGAATAAATTATGCTGTCGTTCGAGGGTCGTCTCTTTTAGAACAATTATGGCCGTGACCTACTCACGTTGACTAAGCTTTAAAATAACTTAAATGGCAAGCAAATCGTTGACTGCAACGAACGATTCTCAAAGAGATTTACTTTAGTAGTTGGCGAGTTGTCTGTTTTGTCTAGTCTAGACTAAGACATCGATCTGCAAGCTGCCCGAGCAAGAGCATTTCTTGAAAGAAATGTTAACATGGAACCTTACCTTTATTCCTGCCCTTTGCGTTTATTCAAACAAAGCTTATTTTCTTATTCGTCTAGCTAGGGAAAGCTTTCTTGGAATTTTGCTTGCTCGGATAGATCTTTATCTTTGAAATGAAACCCCAAATGTCCTTATCGCTTAAAAGCATTTGCTGGTTCAGAGATACGAATCCGAATGTGGAATCTTATAACTGCGCTTTCTGACTGTAAACGTAAGTGCATTCATTTGCACTACCGTAATACAATTTATTGTGGCCGTGACATTTTAGCACAGTTTTAATTATCAGCAATAATAACTTTTATTTATATTCAAGACCACTAGGTATACTACCTATGCATACAGTAGATTGTAGAGTCTCACTCGGTCCTTCGAGCCGGATATTCGTGACCGCTGACGTAAACTTGTTAAGAAAAACGTAAATTCGTTGACTCATTATTAATGATAGCTTCAGTTAGCCAAAAATGCAATCTAAAATAAACACTTCTTAATAAATTCACAAACCGACGTCAAGGTAAATCACGAGCAGATTATTTTTGGTCCTAAATGACCCGCATCTGTGGCAGAGGCTGCGGCTTTTTGCAATTTTGATTAGGTCTGATAACCTTTGCCCCAACACCTTCAATTATTCAGCAAAACAAATTACATATCGCGTTCATATTTTTAGTGGCTTACCTAGGCTTTACATTCTTTTTGGATTTAGAAACCGTCCAAATATGTCGTTAGTTGGTTTCTTAATTAGTGTTCAGTAAAAATTAATGATTGCAAAAAATTTACATTCATTACTTAATACTTACACGACTTGTGTCTATCTAATAAAATATTCTCGTATGTAAATTTCATAACGACATAAACTGGCATTGAGGACTACAGACTCAAATGTCAAGTAAGTATTGATTTTTTGGCATGTTAACCGTTGACTGCATTAGCTAAACCTACTGTTACTGTTCGCGTACAGCATTTCGACCCACTGCTGTGCAAAGGCCTCTACATGACGGCTAATATGGGCTACTGGTCGTTGATTTTTTCCAGCTCGACCCGTCATCGTCTAGATCTGCAGCGTGCGTCGCTTTTTAGCTGACTCAGGGTGCCACATAGTAGTTATTTTGGCCCACAACTCACGGGGCAACTAGGCATACAGCAGACTTGGGCAGAAAAATCTTTTCTAATTCTGATAAAATCTACGCTTTACGGCGAAAATTGCCATACTTAATTGAGAAGAGACAGTCCTAAAACAAAATTGGTTAGTACCTTCATCCATTGTGGTGCAAAATTAGGTTTCTGCTTTCTTCATCCATTGTGGTGTGAACAAAAGCTTGGACACCTACAGCGGCGGCGCCCGTATCATTAATTAGCTGTAAGTTGTGTCTGTCACCGTCTGAGCTCGGTTGAGCCATGTAATCCTAGTATTAATCGATGCTAGATGAATTGATGGATGTGCTATCATCAGTTTTATAGGTTACTGTTACTTGTAACCCGTCTCACATGTTAATCTATTTAGAAGGTATTGTCCTTCGACGCCTAAATAATAGTGTTGAAGTATAATTACTTATTTCTAGGAAGTAACAAGCAAACCCAAGCAATGATTGATTGTATTGAGTAGTACAAGATCAATAAATTTAACTTCTTTCTATAACTTAAAACTTACTTTGTTCCTATTAAGTCTCGTTGCCACTCGGGTCGGGACCCGACTGTCGAAGATTTCTAACACAAAACTGGTTCTAGGTGGCGCCTCCCTTAATCTCACCGTTCACGTACGACCCAAATTAAGTTAGAGGCTTTCGAAAACCGGTGGGACCAATTGGCAAATTTTCTTTATTGCCACACACGACTTTCCGCAATGAAGTTACTATCTTGGCCAACAGTTCACCCTGCAAAGGAAAAAGAGCATGAAAATACGTTATGCATCACTTGATACTTCACTTTCATCACCGACTAGGAAGCAATAATGAACACCAATATCGAAACCTGCAAATAATTATGCTGTAACGGTTTTACTCAAGTTGGTTCAAAAAAATCGTATCGGTTTAATCATTCGTTTTATAATCCAGCTTTGACGTGAAATACCAAAGACGATATGTTTTATAGACATTCTATTTCATGCATGTAATATAGACAATTGACATTCTTTGACAAACAATCGTTTGTGTCACGTAACTGTAACCAACTCGTGTGCATCGGACTTTAAAATGGCCATAATGCATAAATAACAAGCAGAACTTGGATTGTTGACTATCGTAGCGACTGCGACCTATTTCGCCTTAGCTTTTACAACTGTCGATTATAAATGACAGACAGGCAATGTGTTTCTTCGGCGTTTCCATATCAACATGTAAATGGTCGTGTCGTAATCTGTGAAAGGCTGGTTTCTGAATAAAAAAGCTGTCATATTTACATAAGCTACACTTTATATACCAGTGGCACAGATATGTGGCAGGCTGACACACTTGCGAATGGAATTCGAACGCTTATGAAGAAACAAAATACTTTTGTAAGTAAAGTTCACCGTTCCAGGGTCAGTTAAGGATAGAACTTATCCAATTAATAGAACTAAGTGCTGCAGTTAATCAGCCTCAGCTAAAAACCCTGGGGAATAAGAAACGCAATTAGCAAGAGTAGGTTCCATAGTCTCAAATATTGCCACTCTCCATTTAAGTTTAGACATCTTAAGTGTCATAAGTCGGCGCCAAGTGCCAAGCTAGTAAAGTTCTGTCCATTTAAATATTTGAAAGTTTGTAACAAGATTCTCTAAGATTACACCGCGACTTTCTTTAATGTTTGTAGTTCTTATGTATGTCCATTCTCCGACTTCAAAGGATACGAACACTTCTGAGTTCGACGTGCACTGCCAATTTACATCATACATACAAATTGAGTCTCCACGTTTGCGTATAACTCTGCGTGGATAGGTACAGTTATAGGGAGTGGCGTGCCATCTTTCGCGTTAGCTTCGCGTCTCGACTCGACGCCCGGGTGACCAACCTCCATTGTTCCAACCGTTCCAACTCGAAGAGATGTCAACAGCCCGTAAATTACTAATTAGTTACGAAGCCTCGCCTCTCCGCTCCGCTAAACGTCTTCCACGGTACCCGAGCGCGGTCCCACAACATCGAAGTGGGCCTGTTTGACTCCATTACTCTCAATTTAAGACGTAATTGCTACGCCCCGTGTGATTTGTCGCAAATTGACGCTACTGTTCCTACAATAGGTTTAAATAGAAACTGAAGGCGCTTTCCATTAATATTGTTTAGATAGATTTTTGTGTCGGTCACAATTTGCGTGATTGCTAACTCGTTGGAAGTGGTGTCACTGCTAATAAAATAGCGCCTCCTGTAATTCACTAAGTGTAAAGCATTAAAACTTGTCTACCCTTCTGACCAGCCTGGCCCTACCAGCAAACTGCTGCTGGATTTCCATATAATTTATATTATATTAGAATTTCTGAAGCGTTTCGGGGGGAAACTTTCAGTGTAATCGCCTCGCGTGTGAAGTATCCGTCTAGACAGTGCTATTTTATATTCAATGCACACGATTCCACAGAAGACTATATACTACCTGTATCATAGCGTGAATTGCAAAATTTCAGAAGATGAAAAAATCTGAATGTGCCGATAAAAAGTGCATTGATCGTATCGACCGGGTAACGAACTTGCGTACGAAACGCGTTTCAGTAATTATTATTGTTATTACAACAACGCGTTAAAATTGATTCGATCCAATTCCTCAAGCTCCAAGCGTACAGTAATTGTATACGTAGTGCTAATGAGTTTGATATTAATCTAACACCACTCTACAAGTGTATTGTGTTGCTGGAAAATGCCTGAAACTTTGGCAGGCTAGCGACAACCGCACGTTGTTCAAGAAGTCCTTGAAAATTTTCTTTTTATATAAAAAGAACATTTGGTGTGAAAATGTGGTGGATGTTTGTTTGTATGAAAATATAAATATCGCTGGACATTACACACAGCGCCATCTAGTGCCACACTAAGCAACGAGGCTTGTGTCGTGGACACCAGATAGTTGATATACTACATAGATACTTTTTGTTTGTAAATACATACTTATTAAACATATAAACATCCATGACTCGGAAACAAATGTCCATGCTCATCACACAAACACTTGCTTCTACCGGGATTCGAACCCGGGACCCTAAGAACGTAAGGCAGCCTCAGTACCGCTGCGCCATTCGGGTCGTCAAAATGTGGCCTTTCACCACATTTTCATACAAACAAACATCCACCAGAATCCAAACAACGATTAATATCGTTGTATTATGTTTGCCTTTCATTTGGATAATAAACATCTAGTAAATCTAGATTAAGGTCTACACGATAAATTGAAACATTGACCGTATTCAATACAACAGTAGAACGGCCGTAGTGAATGGCCCTAAATATTCTGATTAAGTGCTTCGAATACAGATCATAGATATTGTCGGATTTACGGTATTTTAGGGCCGTCATTCATTAGATATTCCGACAACTCCTGCCTCGGAATGTTTCCCATTCTCATTATTATGATCGATGTTTAATTGTAGCAGACTTATAAAGATTTCCTCGAGCAATGTTTGAAAGGGAGTCAAATTAATTTGTTTTGGCTTATCGGGGCGTTGTTGTTCGTTTTCGGTACAAATAATTCTGTTTTCGCCTAAAATTTTCAGCTGATCGAGTCGTTGATTTGCTCATAAATGCTCCTGTCATCATTTGTAAATCACAATATATAGGGTGTAAAACACCTCTTAACGAAGCCGAAAGGCACTTGTCCTCCCCGTCATTGCGATCATTTTTTTGTTTTACCTACCTTTATACCTGGGAACCTTCTTGTTACGGAGATATTGGGGGTCAAAGTTCCAACTTTTTGACAAGTTTTTATTGTAAGATTTTTTACTTTAAACACCTCCACGAACCCCGTACTATTCAATCCATCCATCAGCACAATATTTTGAGTGCGTTACATTGAGTTCTAGCACAAAACATGATTATTCACCCCAAAAAAAAAAGCGTTTCCCCAAAAAAAAAGCGTTTCCCAGCAATAATTTTTGCGTAAAGTTACTTAGTTTGGTGTACAGAATGCTTGGTTGGCGGTTTCGTGATGAGGTTGTTTACATCCTGTATATGGAGAAGATGCATTCATCAAGATCTGTGTGTAAAAAGAAACAAAAATATTCGGCTTTTCGGTTTTTTCGACCTTCACTTTCAATGACAGACATTTAAAAGATTTTTGGAAAACGTTACATTGTTGGCAGTTTCCACTTTCAGTAAATTAGCAAACAAATCGTTTGTTTGCTAATTTGAGGTGACCTAGAGAGTTAAGGGGAGGTTTTTACAGAAACTAAGCAAATTATATTCTCAAGGCGAATAGGTCAAGGAACAAAAAAAAATTAAATCTCTGCCAAATAACACACTTTTACTTATTTCTTAGCAGTGGCGCAATGAGTCGTTCCGGTCATTTTTTGTGTTATTTATGAAAACTATTATTTAATTTTTATGTTATGGTATGTACTTCGTATATATGTATAACTTTCAATAAATATGTGAACTCCGTCCGGTTCAAATAAGAACGGCTATTTATAATAAACAAGTTTGTTTTTACAGCAGGTTTAATATTAGTTGCGATCAGTTGAAAAGATCCTAGTTTTCCGTTAAATTAATTAGGATTAATACGAGTATAACATGAAGACTGACTCATGTTAAATGAACGGCATACATATTTTTTCTGGTATAGAATCAATGCCATATAATAAATCTTTACGGTATTTGCGTTTTCTTTCTAATAATAACACGTTTAACAGCTATTAAGTTTTCACTGTTGCTCTTGTCAGACATCACAGAGCACAATCATGCGCACGCGCTGAATGAGGAAAAGTTTTGTTTAGGTTCCACACAGACTGGGGAATACCACCGCCATTACGAAAACAATAAGGAAAAAACGAATCACCTCTAATACTTACCAAATAAATATTCATATAAATTATCTGACATTTACCGAAATCACGTTATCGTAAAATTAAAAGGATGAATGAAACTCGACTCGGTGTAATTGATTTTATCAAACACATTGTTTTAAGTGTTAGTTAGATCAGTGACGCATTTTCTATTCACTGTCGCCATACATGTGAGTACTAATAAATACTTGACACTGTATGACGTCTTCACGTTAACGGGTACTTGTGACTTGTCAAACCGTGAGCCAGGTCTAGAATAGTTCTAAGAAAAATAAATAAATATTCTCAATTATTTAATTGTTCAGGATCTCCGTTGGGTATACAGGAAATTTACTTGGTATGAATATGTAGGGACAGTCAACAAAATAAGCTGCTGAACAGGATTTAATAAGTTGCTGAGTAAACTAACTTATATCAGGAAATACATAATTGGAGAACTAGAGAAGCTGTTGGTTTGGTATACATCAAGTATATAGTTGCCAACCATACAAGCTTACAACTTTTTAATCAAAACTTGCCTTGGGAGATCTCAAGATTACGTTTCGTAACAAACAAGATGTTCTAGATTTTGTCATTCGATAAGAGACCTAGTTATATAAATAACGTTAGGTAACACAGACTGTGTTACCTAACGTTCCCTTGATCATTGAGGTTTTCTGGGTACTCGAAGAATCACATCGGTCTCATGAATTTGTAAATGATAAATGATGTTTATTTTGCAAGTAGGTTTTTATAAACACTTTTACACTTCATTTTTAAAACTAAATGGGGCCGGTGTTTCGTACCTGACTACTCTGAGAAGAAACAGCCGAAACAAACTCAGAGGTTATAGTCTTTTTTGAAGTCCAGACATAATCTTGCTCAATTCACATGTGGACCATGCAGATTAGTGTCTGAGATGGTCTTTAGAAGAAAGAACCACACAGATTTGAGTGGACCTGTCCAGTCAGTGCAAGCATTTGACAGTTTATCAGTTATCGTGTAGCTCGACTATAACTCAAGGAGCTCAACGAAACGACGAACAATACCAAAGAAAGGACATTTGGGTAGTACTCAAACTGCCAGACAGTTGTGGGAAAAACAAACAAAAAATAAAAATGCGACCCACATGGTTCACAATAATCAAAAAAAAAAAAAAAAGTACTTTTATGTGTCTGTGTGTATATGTCAATAAAAATCACAACAATCATTAAATGATAATGAAATGCTAATAAATAAATAAACGTAAAATACTTAATAAAATAAGTATTCATGTCAAATAATTCAATGTATAAAAGTGTACGAGTACATAGTGTATAAAAGTAAGGAATTAATAATAAACAAGCAAAGTCTGAAATTTCGACATTCATAGAGCAAATTTCATTGGAGCAGCTTAATCCCAAGCCTTTTTATCTTCAAGATAGTAAGTAGGCTTTCAGGCATAGCTTCCGTTTTATAAACGATTTGAATTTATTTAGGCTTAGTGCTTGAATATGGCTCGGAAATTTATTGTAAAAACGTATACATTGGCATCTAAATGTACCCCCTATTTTTTAGCTTCGTTGCAGGAACAACAAATTAGTGTTTGTTCCTGGTATTTATGTTGTGGATATCACTGTATTTTTATACAAATTAATATTTTTGTGTGCGTACAAAAGGTTTTCATAAATAAACTGAGAGGGCACAGTAAGAATATTAATCTCTTTAAATATTTCTCTGAGGGAGTATCTGGGTCTTAATTTATAAATTGGACGAATGTGGGTGGAGGTAAGGAGGTGGCGGAACGTGAGACCATCTTATGACGACAGGCCGTGTCGACGGCGCGTTCGTGTTTCACGCGCGCCTCAAAGAGATGTCAGCAAATGGAAGGGGTCCGCAAGGGCCGATGCCTGCCGGGGCTGCGGGACTGTTCGAAAGAGATACCGTAGCCCCGGTCCCCCGTGACACAAAGGACGATGAAGGAACATGGATGGGTTTTAATCAGTAAACTTATGACAGTCCCTAGCGGGAGGAGTCATTTGATGATTTCCCATCCGAAAAAAGAAGTCTCCCATTTCAATAGAAGACTTTTTTTTGGAAACTATTGTTATGACTTTTGCTCAAAGGTCGGATATTCGTAATTTCGATTTCTCGGTAAACGTTCACCGAGAAATCTACTTGTGTCTCACCTAATTAACTGTCGCAGTAGATATAGATAGATTCCTCTAAAAATTTAAAAGCTTTTATGAATTGGGTTTTTCATTTTAATGAATAGGGTGTTTATACATCGTTTTACCATGTGGTGTTCTAAACTCTAAACGCCTAAAACAGCACCACTTTTAGATTTCAGACGCCTTAAAATAACTAAACACATCTAGGATGCATCATTCATCCATCTTGCCTGTTTTCTGTTCATTACAAGGTTCTTGTCTTTAAGAGTTAATTAAATCATTAATAACGTTCAAACCAGATGTTCGAATCATGCTGGATTACTCACGATGTTTTCCTTAATAGTTTTTCTTCTTGAATTCAAAGACTCATATAAGTTACTTCCACCATCATATCTGCTAAACCAGATAATTCTCATCATTAAAGTTTTATTACGACTTCCCTTTTACCTTTCTCCCGAAAAGAATAAATAAATGTATTTTGACCCTTCTAAAAAAACCGGCCAAGTGCGTGTCGGGCCACGCGCAGTGTAGGGTTCCGTAGTAGTCCGTTATATTTTAGATTTTGTTTTTCAATGCGTCTTCACCTGTTATAAACAAGCAACTATTTCATCTTAGTCACTTTCAAGGATTTATTCTAAGGATTTTGTATTTGGTACAAAATTATCTAACACCCAAGTTCAACGACTATTACTGCTACACTAATAAAGTTATCTTAACCGCTACAGTTTTTCTTTAAAGTCCATAAAATGCACTATCATCATGAATTTCTCCAGATTTTTCAACCCAACAGTTTAGCTCTTAGTGGGCGGGGACAAATATTTGCATTTTTAAGTTTAATATTTCGTAAATGGAGCATTAAATCGAATAGTATTAGCAACCCCTAAGTCATTTTAAAAGACCTATTCAACGATATCCCACACAATGGGGAAGACGACGAAAAAAAATTCACCCCACTTCACATGAGTAGGGGAGCCACCCTAAAAAATATAATTCTTTTTTAATGTTTAATTTTACCACTTTGTCGGCGTAATATTCATGTTTTTGTTGATCACAATCTTATTTCAGCTCACTGTACTTTAATTTTTTTTTTCTTGTGGTCCCAAAATACCACTCAAAAATATTTAGGGGGAATCCGGGACATATTACATATACATACATACCCCTATAAAATTACAGCTTTCTGGTACTAACGGTCTTTTAGCAAATCCTCCTACAGGCAGACAGACGGACATGACGAAACTATAAAGGTTCCTTGACAGGACTACGGAACCCTAAAAAGGTTGTGGAGGAACCGATTGTTACGAAACACAAACTTTTATCAACAAAACGACTGAAACTAAAGGTGCTGTTGTATTGTAACTGAACGATAAACCGCGGTGATGGGTTGCGCCGACTTGCGCCAAAGTCACTGGGCTGTGGGCATGAACTGGTGACGCACCGTGGCAGCTGGGTGCAGTGCCAACCATGCATAATGCTCTCTGACAGACTATTAAATACTGCTGCTAACGAATTAGCAGATGATTATTATAACTCACGAAGAGTGAAAATTAAGTCAGGGGAAGCCGAGGAAAAAAATGAGAGTAGGTAGTTTTTTTTTTTCTATGTTTATTTTGAACTCATTTTTGTAATAAGATCAGCCACCCCAAAAACCACGAAAATGACACCCATGAAGAAAAAACTGAAAATTATCGTCAGCGCCATCTTGGATTTTCATTTTGACCTCATATGATAAAACCAAAAATTTTCGGCGGCGCCATCTTGGATTTTCATTTAGACCTCATTATCATTATCAGCGACCCCAAAAACCACGAAAACGACACCCATGAAGAAAAAACTGAAAATTATCGTCAGCGCCATCTTGGATTTTCATTTTGACCTCATATGATAAAACCAAAAATTTTCGGCGGCGCCATCTTGGATTTTCATTTTTACCTCATTTTCAATATCAGCGACCCCAAAAACCACGAAAACGATACCCATGAAGAAAAAACCGTGTGGTTAGCCGTGTGGTATCCGGCAGAGTAGAATAGAACCAACCCATTACAGAACACCTTGCGCCTCCGTAGACCAGAGAATGACCAGCAGCGTTTTCTGTTAGTCTTTCATCACTGCGATCTTTAATCCGCCTGCCAAGCGTGGAGATTACGGCAAATTCCTCCCATCATGGGAGAGGCTTATGTCCAGCAGTGGACGTTATGTGCTGTTGTAGAAGAAAAAAACCGAAAATTTTCGTCGGTGCCATCTTGGATTTTAATTTTACCTCATTTTCATTATCAACGACCCCAAAAACCACGAAAACGTCACCCGTTAAGAAAAAACCGAAAATTTTCGTCGGCGCCATCTTGGATTTTCATTTTTATCTCATTTTCATTATCAGCGACCCAAAAAACCACGATAACGTAACCCATGAAGAAAAAACGAATAAAAAGTAGGTAAAGAATGAAATGCAGAGCAAGTATAATAAAAAATAATAAAAGTTATTTTATCCTATGTAAATACTCGTAAGTCAACAAAATAAATACTATAACTTAGTGTACCAAATCGACATTATCGACCATCTCGTTCTCCCAAACATACTTTCTTTTTCTGCCCCTGTCGTAACTCGGTAATCTTCGGATTTTAATAAAACCTAGCTCCCTACAAAACAAAATAATGTCATCAAGCATTGAACGATTTCCGATTATATACGAAAGTCAAAGAGCGATAACGATATTTTCCTATTTCGCTCACGCGCACGCATTTACTATTACTTTTTCTATGAATAACTGGAATAAATGGCTTACCAGAGTCCTAATATAGGCGGCTTGGCTAGTGATGTCATGACGTTTATTTTGCATAGAAATTTAGCTGCCAAAAAGCCGATAGCGCCTGCGGGTTATTTTATAGCAATATTTTGTTGAAGAGCAAATTTTTGTTGATTGAGTACGAGTAGGCGTTTCGTGATGCTTGTAAAAAAGTACTGATTGTGCCATTTTTCAATTACGATAGAGAGTGGTTGTGTTCCAAACTTCTGAAGGGAAGCCGATGGGAATCGAGTTATTAGGAGCCTGCGCCACTGAACTGCAGTGTTAATGAACGGAAAAGTTATATAGAACATACATCTGGTTTCTGCAAGTTTGAAATCAGCTGTTGTTATTTCTGTCAGCTTATCTTAGGACTTTACGGAAAATTTACTGATCAGAAACTTAATCAGACATTCAGTAGCTGGGTTTAGCCTGAAGATTACTCCACTGATAATCACGGTCATAATTTTATAATACCACATAATTTTATTGTTTCTCCATCTGTATTTGTTACATTTTACATTTTGTAATAATAGGACTTCCACCAAAGCGTATACGTGCGGAAATCGACCGATCACATTGGTTGAATCATCCGCATCGTGTCTTCTCGATGTTGGTGAAATCTTGCACGTGTCCACTTTGTTCCTTACAGCTTTAGTAGCAACCGGGCCTTATCCAGCAGTTGTGTACTCTCTTCGTCACAAACTGTACAAGTTTTTAAAATCTACTGCAGGTCAGGGTACCTTAACCTTGAAATTGTAAATTAGCCAATATCCTCTTCTTTTGCAGTGCGAGATCTTGGAGTGTCCACTATGCCTGTCGATGTTCGCCTCGCCGTCTATGGTGCGCCTCGCGTGGTGCTCGCATCGATGCTGCGAACCCTGCTTACGACAGTACCTTGCCATCGAGATCTTCGAGGCGAGGGTCCCCGTCAACTGCCCTGTATGTCACGAGAGCATGCATCCTTCAGGTAAAACATCGTTTTAAACCATAACCAAATACGAAGACCTCTTTGACTTGGAAGAGAAAAAAAGTTAACTTAGATGTCCAGTGTCTGGCTAGCTCCACCCTGCTGGACCACCCTGCTGGATGCTGGACCCGGAATGGGATGGGATAAGACTGGGCAGTAGACAGATAGAGGTTAAATGGATGCTTGTTTGTGTCGCTCATGTCTTGTTTATGAATTTCCATAATATTTAACCGTGGGGTGTTGGGGCCTTGCAGTTGTGCAAAAATTATTCCAGAATTCATAAAACTCTAATAAGAATGCCATGTATCTCTGTGAGATAAAAACGATAGACCCTTTTACGGTTAGAACATTCAATTATAGACTTCGATTCTCAAAACTGAGCTTGTTAATTAAATTGAGATTTAGCTCGCAATTGTCTTTGTTTGTATATCTTTTAGAATCTCTCTCGATTAGTCAACTTTTTGATGATGATCCGTTGCAAAGTTGTCTGGTTACTGGTCCTATACCTCCGTCTGTCAATCTAAGATTTTGCTTCATCCGTTCACACCAATATTATGAACGGATATGGATAAAATTATGTGATGGCTCATTATTTAAATAAATTCTACACGTGTTTTATTTATGGTACTTTTCTAATCCATACAACAGGAAATGTGAGCGATATTAAACTCTTGCATAATGATTAACAATTTAACATTCCAGTTGAAAGCCGGTCTTTTCTATAATTATTGATATTCAGTCGGTTGAATTATGTAATAGATTCATCGCATGGCCTTAATTTTACTAGTTTGAACGTAACGCCTATGAAATGCAAATGACTTTCATCGTATTAAGTAGAACCACTTTATATAAGCAGATTTATCTGAATTTAATTTTAATTCAGTTCTCTAATACTAATACTAATATGAATAAATTGAATACCAAAAAATCCATAAATATCTTCACAAAAAGACTGGCACAAAAAACGAAAACAGAGATGACGCTCTAAAAACCGAACCCCTTCTAAAGTTAGTATTTCAAATTGGCACATGTTTTAGAAGAAGTATTTGCTACCGGGTACCGCAATCATATTTAGGGATGATTTAGGGCGTCTACCCTTCCCATTATTACAGAAAGTTCTGCTCGATTTATGCTAGGAATTCATACTCCGCATCTCAAATCTTCTCAAGATTGTACGACTACGAACAAAAGGCACGTCGAAATGAATCCTGTAACATTGTTCCGCGTCTCGGTTTACTCCAAATCACCGCAATAAAGTTGATGTGCCACTAATTCGAATAGTTGGGGAACTTCGACACCATTCCGTACAAACTTTGGATATCACACTTTACTTTGAATTATTGTATAACCCAGCGTTCTTGTACAAATTGTAGTAACTACATTAATTTATAGTGGTCCAATGTAAAAATTCACGATTGATTGCCGCATGTGTAAACTTCTATGTACAAACTTACAAAGTTATCGACCGTGTTACTATACTTAAAAGGAAAAAAATAACACAATATTGGCAGTTACACGTGCCGGTAACATCCAATTTTAATTTAACTTCTAAATTGCTTTTAGAGACTTCCTCAAATTAACGGGTCTCATACATACAAGGTGTAAACGGACCCTTCGCGAAGCCGTCAATCAAGCATACAAACAAATAGGAACTCTACCCATATATTATTGCTGGGAAACGGATTTTTTTCTGTGGTAAAAAATCACTTTTTACGGTAGGACTCAATGTAACGCAGTCAAAACATTGTGTTGACGGATGCAATACATACTCGTAGTACGGGAGTCGTGGAGGTATTTAAAGCAAAAGTTAGAACTTTAAAAACCAGTATCAAAATAAATTTAAAAAGTTGAAACTTTGACCCCCAATATCTCCATAACTAGAAGGACGGGGACAACATGTGCCTTTCGGGTTCGTTAAGGGTACTTTTACACCTAGCCAGCAACATACTGCTGGCTGGTTCATACTTCATACCTAAGCCCAGGTTTACACATTACCAGGTTGCAAGTTGCCCTACGTTTTCCCTTTACTCTGACGTCAAAGTATAGAAAGTACTTAAATATTCACTCACCAGCGACGACGTGATCATATATTATGCAGCGAGAGACATGTAAATTGAAATTCTAGACTAGACGATCCTAGGATTAAGTTTTATGACAATGTGCTCTACTATTTGCGTAACTATTTAACTTAAGATGCAGTAATAGGAAATTGCTGTAGAAAAATGTGTACACTTACACAAATAAATAAAATTGAAGTGTGACTGTTTGTAACAAAATAAAGCTTTTTACTGAATGAATATGAAAGTATGAAGGGTGTAAAAAACCTCTTAACGAAGCCGAAAGGCACTTGTTCTCCCCGTCATTGCGATCATTTTTTTTGTTCTACACCATACCTGGGAACCTTCTAGTTACGGAGATATTGGGGGTCAAAGTTCCAACTTATTGACAAGCTTTTTTTTAAATACAAGTTTTAATGTAAGATTTTTACTTTAAACATCTCTACGACCCCTGTACTATTCAATCCATCCAGCACAATGTTTTGAGTGCGTTACATTGAGTTCTACCACAAAACATGATTTTTCACCCCAAAAAAAAAAGTCGTTTCCTAGCAATATTTTTTGCGTAAAATTAGTTAGTTTGATGTACAGAATGCTTGGTGGACGGGTTCGTGATGAGGTTACCTTTACACCCGTATATGTATATGCTGTACCTACTTTTAGCAAACAAAAAAACTTTATTTTTATTTTTGTCGCTCTCCATTCCGAAACGGCTGGACCGATTTTGACAGGACTTTCCTGATGTTATAAGGAATAACATAGGCTACTTTTATTTTAGAAAAAGTTTTTTGTGGTTCCGTGCAAAAACAAAATAGAACCCATGATATTGTTATCAAAATCCGAATAGGGAAGTAATATTTTTGACTAAAATTTCTAGCTAGTACTTACTACATATTAAAATTGAACTAGCTTCTGCCAGCGGCTTCGCCCGCGTGTAGTTTGATAACTGTCCCATGGGATCTTAGAAGTTTCCTATGTGTTAATCTAAGTTATAAACTATCTGTGTGCAAAATTTCATCCAAATCCGTTCAGTAGTTTTTGCGTGCAAGAGTAACAAACATGGGGATGTTTGTTACTCACAAACTTTTGCATCTTTATAATATTGGTAGGATAGGTAAACTTTTCCTGTTATACAAACCACAAATATGTAAATAGGTGAACGAATTTACTTTACTCCACTTTTATTTTTCACCTAGTTACCTCAACAACAGAAGCTTCAACTGAAAGAATGGCACAAGCAAGGTATATAATGATATGGGTCTTTTGTTACCTGAATTAAATGATATATTATATTATTATTACTATCATATAACTGCATTTACGATGAATAACCTTTCTGAGAACGTTACAAATGTACTTAATTATCGGAACTGTACAAAAGCTGACGAGTCATAAAAAAACATTTGTGTGTCAAGTGAGTGTCGCAAGAGTTTATTGCAATAATTGCTCAACGTGTACAGTCACGAGCAATGAAACTTACCATATGGATTTTGCTCTGAGACAGTAGTCGCTTTTGAATTTTGCTAAGTGGTAAGTTCCATTGCTCGTGACTGTACTCGGACCTGAACGGACGGCGACCAATCAAACTTTTCTTAACCAGTTTATGCTGATCTCTCATTATATTGAAAGCCTATACATAATGAGGTCATGTTATGCTGCAAATATATGGCTTGATGTGTCGCCATCGTGGGTACCGCACGATCGCCCGCGAGGCGGCGTGCCTCCTTGCCAGATTGCCGCCATGGGATCTGGAGGCGATAGTCCTCGCGCGCCTGCATGAATGGCGCGCGGAGGCGCTTCGCCGGGGGGAAACTCCGCTGCCGCGACAAATTGTCGCTCAGCGGACAGACTTCCGGCGGGATCTCATGGCGACATGGAGAGAGCGACTGTCGCAACCCCGTGCAGGGCACGCCACGATAGTGGCGATAAGTCCCCTCTTTGAGGAGTGGCTGGAGAGACGCCACGGCGTCCTCACCTTCCGCCTGACGCAGGTCCTCACCGGACACGGTGTTTTCGGGAGGTTCCTGCACCGAATCGGGCGGGAGGAAACGCCCGGGTGTTTCCACTGCGAGGATCGACCGGAGGACACGGTGGAGGTGTGCCCCGCGTGGGCGGAGCACCGCCGTGTCCTCGAAGCGGCGATTGGCGGCGGCGACCTCTCGCGTCCGGGCCTGGTGCAAGCCATGGTCCGGAGCGAGACGGAATGGGACGCCGTCACCTCCTTCTGCGAAGCAGTATTGCTAGAGAAGGAGGTGGCGGAACGTGAGAGGGAGAGAACCTCACAGCGTCCCGGCCGCCGCGGGAGACGCCCCGGGCGTCGGGGGCCACCACGTGGCCCCCGGCCACCGTAGGCGCGGGCCCGTGGACGGTGGGCTATGGGCTAGCTCGCCGTCCGTCCGTCTCATGACGACAGGCCGTGTCGACGGCGCGTTCGTGTTCCACGCGCGCCTCAAAGAGAGTCAGCAAAAAGGAAGGGGTCCACAAAGACCGATGCCTGCCGGGGTTGCGGGACTGTTCGAAAGAGATACCGTGGCCCCGGAACACAAAGGGCGATGAAGGGACATGGATGGGTTTTAGTCAGTAAAAGTCTGACACTCCCTCCTGCTCCGCCCAGGGCGGGAGAAGTCATTTGATGATTTCCCATCCGAAAAAAAAAAATGTGTCGCCATGTGAACTTAACGTGATTCACACATGATCACACTCTGATCAACATTATAGCTATAGCATCCTTATAAACCTATTGAAATTCTACCCTACTCGTCTTAAACAAACACGTTTTTTTAAAGTAACGTTTTGAGTAGAACTTGGGTATTGCGGTCAGATTGGGTAAACAACAAATAATAATCATATTATAATAAAAAAAAACGGCCAAGTCCGAGTTGAACTCGCGTGGAGAGGGTTCCGTACAATGCCAAAGTCTTATATTAACTTCACCACTTTATTTTCAATTGACAGAATTCTTATGGGTTTTCCTGTAATCTATAAACTATATTTTGTATTTTTTTTTTCAAAATTTTAGACTCGGTAGTTTCGGAGATCAGGAGGGGGTGAATGGTCAATTTTCGTCTTCTTTCTTTAATGAAATCCAAACTATTACACAATAATAATAAAAATATATTTGAGATCCTAGCCCTAAATGACACAGTAAGGTTTGCAAAACTTTAGTTTTCTAATTTGTCCCCCGAAAATGATCCTTATTTAAAAAAATTGGGTGTGACAGACGGACGTACAGACAGACGCAAAATAAAAAAATCGGAACCCTTATAGGATCACTCTCCTATAAGGGTTCCGATTTTTTTTTTGTATGTAACCCTAATAAGTAAATAAAAGAAGTACATAAGTATTGATGTCAGTCACAGACTGAAATACCAAGTAATAACGCTTCACCAAGGACATGTTTACAGCAACTCCCCCGCTTTTTGCTTTTCGTAGAAATCTACAAAAAAATAAGATCGCTCATTTATCCATTTCTTATTATTTATCAGTTTACTCCTCAGCCTTTCATATTGAAAATATTATATTAAAAAAACAATTATTCTTACTGATAATATAGTCTTCAACTGGCAAAGGTAAAATCAGATTCTTTAGAATCTGATAATGCTGTGCGTAAGCTGATTGAGGAAGATCGACATGTGACATACCGCGAGATTCAGGCAACTTTAGACATTGGCATGAGTCAAATACAAATAATCTTGCATGAACAATTAGGTGTAAAAAAGTTGTTTTCCCGATGGATACCGCATTCGCTCTGTGAAGAGCAAAAAGCGGCTCGCGTTACTTGGTGCGTCAGAACTCTCGAAAGATTCCACGCAGGATCCTCAAATGCTGTATACAACATCGTATCATGGTGACGAATTTTAAAATTTCTATACTTTCCCTAAAATAAAGAATAAATTGCGTGGACAGAGATTTTCATCACCTGAAGAAGCTGTGCCTGTGGACGCCTACAAAACGGCCATTTTGGAGACCCCAACTTCCGAATGGAATGGTTGCTTCAATTATTGGTCCATCGTATGGAAAAATGTGTCAAATTTCGCGGAGAATACTTCGAAAAGCAATAAATACATTTTTAAATAGTAATGTTCTGTCACTTCCTTGATTCCCGAAATTTTCAGTGCCGCTCTCGTACTGTATATTTATTTATGTACAAAAGGCAATTTCAACTGACAACGTTGTAAAGTTCTGTATAACTGTATCTTTCGTTGGAAGTACCAAAGATAAACCTTCAAATTTGCACTGGCGCGATAGTTAGACAGGGCTCCTAGCTTATCAGACGCTTATTGTTACCCACCGCTTGTTGTACACGCGGCGACACATCAAGCTATACAGTTCCAGTATAACATGGCCTCACTTTGTATAGATTTCCCGTGCAATGTCAGATCCTCATAAACCGGTTATGTACAGCTTGATTGGTTGTCTTGCTTACCTGTGCCACTCTAACGGCCGTTTTCTATAACTTACGTATAACTGTTGGTTAATGTGCCTTCTTCCGTAGCTATCTGTGTTTCTATAAATAAAGAATATCCTATCCGTGTCACTTAAATTTGTCAGTTTGATTCATAGAAAAATCAAAGAAAGCTTTTTTGTGACGTTTTGTTTCTAACCGTCCAGTAAGCAAAATGTCAAACAGACAGAGATAGCAACCTACCGAAACCGGCTAGTAAGTTATTGAAAATGGCCGTAAAAGACTTACCCTTCATTTTATTCTAGCTAGGTCTTCAATAAAATATCACTGAAGATGATACATTCGTAACCGAATTCGGGTCCAAACCAGTTCAGATTGCCATCAAGAAGAATAATATATTTAGAAATACTAAGAGTAACGCGTTCGTTTCAGACGTACGTCGCATCTTAGACAACCAGGTGGTGTACGACAAATATGAGGAGTTCTCCGTGAGGCGGGCGCTCGCAGCAGACCCTGACACCCGGTGGTGTCCTGCGCCCGACTGCAGGTAACCTATTTTAACTTTAATGTTTCAACAAGATCATGTAAGGATTCCTCCCATCATGGGAGAGGCTTATGTCCAGCAGTGGACGTTATGGGCTGTTGTAGTAGTGTAGTATATAAGGATTAGAGCTGGTAGGTCGCCCTGGATCTAGGTGTAGCGACGATCTTAGCAGAGTGGCTGCAGCTGAAAGAGAGAGAGTGAGAGTAGTGTACCGCCGGTTCTGCTAAATCACGTGCGATTGGAGAAGTCTAAACCAGCAGTGAACTGCAAGAGGTTGATGATACTAAAGGACCGGCTAGGCGAAATAGATAAATCAAACCTAGTTCCACATCTCCACTGTGCACCAGACAGACGCTTAAGACTTATCGATGGAATGCTAACACTTTTTATGTAGTGGTATTATTTATTCATTTACAAAAAGGTTTTTTAAAAACTTAAGGAAGTACTATTTCTCATCTCGTTACTTAACCATTAGTACCTCACTGACACTTTCAGTTGCTTCAATTTATAAATCATCGTCATCATCATCAGCCTATAATGTTCCCACTGCTGGGACACGGCCTCCTCTCAATGAGGGGAAATGGGCTATAATCCACCACGCGGGCCCAGTGCGGGTTGGTAGATGTCACATGTCTTCGAATTTTTGGTTCTAGAACATGCCGGTTTCCTCACGATGATGTTTTCCTTCACCGTTTTGAGAGCAGTGGTGATGAAATAAATTACACTAAGTAATGCGCCTGTCTGGGTTCGAACCCACGACTTACTGTTCGTAAGTCGGGGCCTCCACCACTGGGCCACCGCTGCTCTCTATATAAATAATATATAAATATTTAGTCTAAATTTTCACAAGGTTTATTTTGTCGTTTCCAGTTTCGCGGTAGTAGCGACGGGCTGCGCGTCGTGCCCCAAGCTGACGTGCCTGGCGCCGGGCTGCGGCGCGTCGTTCTGCTACCACTGCAAGGCGGCGTGGCACCCCACGCAGACGTGCGACGCCGCCCGCCGCTCGCGAGCCCCGCCGCCGCGCCAGCCGCAACCCTCGCACACTGACGTCGACCATGGTGTGTACTACTGCATTACTAATATTACAATATTTAACAGTGCTTACCTATACTACTTATATATATGATAGGAGTATTTATCACCTTTCTCCTGCCCTGATTTTTTGGGGTCGGCGAAGGACATCTTCCATACTTTTATATTATTCGTCATCTCATGGGTCCCCAGTTAGCCCCAAATTAGTTTCTGTAAATTGGTTTTTTTACACGACAAAAAATAATGTTTTTAAAACTAGGTTGACACAAGCCCCGGCGTAAAAAAAGTAATGTTGCAATTTCAAGCCTTTGTCACTGTTTTTTGTGGCGTTATGGTTCGATTTGAAGTGAAAGTGTTGGAAATATATCTGAAAATACAATGTTTTAATTTATTTTGAACAAACATAAACAAACTTTTTCAATATATCCTTTGGTGTTCCTTGATGGAGAAATATATCTGAAAATACAATGATTTAATTTATTTTGAACAAACATAAACAAACTTTTTCAATATATCCTTTGGTGTTCCTTGATGGAGAAATATATCTGAAAATACAATGTTTTAATTTATTTTGAACAAACATAAACAAACTTTTTCAATATATCCTTTGGTGTTCCTTGATGGAGAAATATATCTGAAAATACAATGATTTAATTTATTTTGAACAAACATAAACAAACTTTTTCAATATATCCTTTGGTGTTCCTTGATGGAGAAAACAGTCACAAATTAATTTTAACGTGAGCAGACGATCTGTCGTTTCCAGGCGACGTGAAGCCGTGCCCGCGCTGCTCCGTGCTCATCGTGAAGGTGGAGGACGGGTCCTGCAACCACATGGTGTGCTGCGTGTGCGGCGCTGAGTTCTGCTGGCTGTGTATGAAGGAGGTTTCAGACTTACATTATTTGAGGTGAGGCTCGTACCCGTATTTTTTTGTGTTTCAATCTGTACATTCATTAGTTAAACTTGTACAGTTTTCACATTTATTTAACTCTGATAGCACCAATTCGAAAGCAACCTTAATGAAACGAAAATAAAGATGATTGTAATTTTGATAGACTTTTCTCTCGCAGCAACTTTGTTGAGACCAAGATAAAACTCTGTGATTTTAATAGTTATGCTAGACGTAAAATAATCGTGAAAGGACTGCAGTGTCGAATTTTTGCGGAATAATATTTGTCTTAGTAAAATGTTTTTGGACTAACATGTAATATATATAATATTTCCAGCCCTAGTGGATGCACGTTCTGGGGCAAAAAGCCGTGGTCTCGTAAGAAGAAGCTCCTGTGGCAGCTGGGCACGCTGGCGGGCGCGCCGCTGGGCATCGCCGTGGTGGCGGGCGTGGCGCTGCCCGCGCTGCTGGTGGGGCTGCCGCTGTGGGCCGGGCGGCGCGCGCACCGGCGCCTGCGCCGCGCCCGGCCCGCGCGCCGCCGCGCCGCCGTGGCCGCGGCGGTGGCGGCCGCGCTGCTGCTGTCGCCGCTGGTGGCGGGGCTGGCCGTGGGCATCGGCGTGCCCATCCTGCTGTTCTACGTGTACGGCGTGGTGCCCGTGTCGCTGTGCCGCGCGGGCGGCTGCGCCGGCGGGACTGCGCCGCCCGCCGCGCGCCACTTCGACGACGAGCGGGATCACGCGCCCGATCAGGACGCAGCGAGTAGAAGACTTGAACCCAGTATTGGTGAGCTTACCGAGACGTTTCTGTTGATCTATTCGAGTTTCGATTTCAAACTCTTGTCCTTTTTTCTCTGAATCATAGAATATTTAAGAATAGAATAAGAATAAGAATAATTTATTTAAAAAAGTATTACAAAAATGTACATTTAGGTGCTGTAGTGTTATTTCTGAAACATATAATTAGTGCATAAAAGTAAACTATAACTAAAATATATTTAACAATTTGCAAGAAACGATAATGTGGAATTCAAATGTTTGTTAGCGACCTGCCCGATCTAGGTTTATTTAAACCTGTGTTTCAGGCAATCAATATTGTTAAGCTTATGAGCACAAATACTTAACGTTGCTAGCAACACGTTGTTGTAATACAGAAACCGTGTTGCTAACAACAATGATCCCAATAACACGTTTGTAGTGTGTTGCAACAATGTTGAGCAGTTTGTTATTGTTATGTTTTACAATGAATTCAGTATTTATTTTATGGATTCGTATGCTCAAAACAAATAATAATATAAGTATGGTATTTGTAGGTGACGCATCTCTATCGGCGGGCTCGCACCACGCCGACGTGCGCGCGCCGTCGCTGGCGGCGCTGGCGGGCTCGCTGGGCGGGCACGAGGCGCCGTCGCCGGCCGCGCTGCGCCTGGAGGTCACGGCGGACGTGGCCGCGTCCGACACCACCAGCGCGGCGTCGTGGCCCGACGAGCTGCCGTCCACGTCGTCCCGCTCGGCGCGCCTGCGCAGCCTGTTCCTGTACGGCTCGGCCGTGCCGCCGCCGGACCCCGAGGCCGGCACGTCGGGCGGGCCCGGCGGGCCCGGCGCCGGCCCGGAGCCCGCCAGCCCGCCGGCTCCCGCGTAACGAACGTGCGCCGTCCGGCCGCAGGACGATGTACTCTCTCGTTGTGATGGGCTCCCGGGCGCCGGACTGAGCCCGCGACACCCACCGTTGCCATAAGTTGAGCTTACTCTTGAAACATATAACGTGCGTTAACTGACCTTACTATATCTTTTCGATTTGTTTATTCTATATGACGTCCGTATGTAAAGTGACGTGGCGCGCCATGGTATGTAGTCGCACTTGTCCGTCCGGCGCGAGTCCCTAACCCGACTTTGATTCGACGATTTGTGCCAATCGCGTGTGATTATCTAGTACTTTGAAGCGACTCTGTGATTTAATTATTTGATAAATATAGCGAGTTTCGAAGTTAAATAATAACCGGAGTCCATGATAGCGATCCTGGGAGGGTGGCAGTCCTAGATATACGATAGATGCTTCGCGCTTTCAGAGCAGTGTTACTCTATCCAATATTTGTGATACTTTGAATAATAATTACTATTAATGATCTAAATTATTTAATTTTTCACGTTTGTAGGCGAAAAGTAATCATAAGCGATAATAATTATGTTATGTGAATCTATAAAGTGTAAACTATGATTAAAATGTGATTTAAATTTATTTGTTGTTTATATTCTATGCTGGTGAGACTAAATTTGGCGTATTTGACTAGAAAAATAAAGAATAAACTATTCTAAAAGGATTTGTTTTAGCTAAATACGCAAAGTCAAGTATTGGGCAAGTGTGTCTATATTGGAATATGGGCACACTTGCCCAATTCATCATATAGTCCGCTAACACATCACACCGCAGGTGAGGAAGGAGTGACTACACGTAAACCATGGGTGGCAAACGCCCAAGTTAACAAAGAAACTGACATGGAATGTTCCGTTTAGGAATAGTACATTTAGATACAAGTGGAGAAAGTTTGTTATTGTATTCGAGGCGGAATTAACAGTCGAGCCGCAGGCGAGGGTTGTTATTGGGCCGAGAACTGCAATAACAAATGTCCACGTGTATCAAACGACGTTTTTCAATACACTTTTGAAGAAATAAAATAAAAAAACGACAAATATTTGTCATGAATTATAGGAAACTATGATTTAAATTTTATTTTTTTTTCCGCGCTTTGCTTTCGCCAGGTTGAAGAAGCAAAATTGAAAATTCAAATATTTTTGAGTTTAGAACACAATTATATGTTAATTTGTTCATAAACACTTATTATATTTTAATAAACATGGTTTTTGATGATATTCTATTTATAAACATTATTCAAATAATATTAACGCCGTAAAGACGCTTAACTCTGCCGAAATTAAAAAAGAAACATTCACCTGAGACTATAGGCATTGAACCAATTTGGACTAAGTATAGGTATAGTTATCTGTGGCAATTTTCATTCCCACACACGTGTTGGAAAATGAAAAAAAAAACGCACGCGTGTGAAATACATTGCATGTTGTACCTAATCGTAGTGCGTTATAGGCCAGTTTTCGAGGAAGTGTATTTAAAAAATATTACAGATGAATTTGGTTTTAGTAAAAATACACCATCACCCAGTTCCTCGATTGATTCAAATTAAAACACAGTGATAATTGATTTGCATATTATTTTATTACTACTGTAACGTAATGTCCAGCCTACTGACATCAGTAGGCATTCGCATTTTAAAGAAAACATTTATAAACAAACCATTATACAATTTCACTACTCATCACAACGAATTTAAACGCATTCCAAGAGAGAAAATGCTCCGAAGAGCGGCATCGAAACTTTTATTTGATTACAGTTACAAATGGTTATATTCTGTACATTACTTATTGAAGTAGTACGATACATTGTATAGTCCGAAGACTCCACTAGTTAGCCATATTTCTTATTTCCATACAGTAATATTGCAAAATTAATCAAAATAAAGAAATATTTGACAGCTGTTTGCGACATTGCACACTTTCTGCCGAAACGCTCTCAAGGTAGTTAGACATCTTTAAACACCACAGAATTGACGTGTCATTGACACTGGCTTGGCTACCATCAGGGATTTTAATTTTGATAACACGAAAAATTTGTCGAAATTTGTCGCCAAATATATCAGAATTTGTTGGTCACTGGTTAAAAAGATATAAGGGTTTATAGGTGGCCGATCTGGAGAGAGTCTCCCCAGCTTGGCCACATTTATATCTCAAAAACTAGGGTACCTAGAGATCTGTTTTCTCCCATATTTTGTCTCCAATTAGTCGCAATTTGTCGCCAAGTCACTGATTTAATCGTGTCTTGGTTTAGAAGATATAACGAGTTCAATTAGTAAGGTATAGTCCAAGAGCTAGATCGAATGAACTCTCTAAATTCTTACGATCTATCTCTTGGACTATACCATACTAAATGAACTCATTATATTCTATAAACCCTTTTAACTTTTGAACCAGTGGCCGACAAATTTTGATATATCGCGACAAATTTCGACTAATTAGCGACTATTTTTTTGTGTTATCAAAATTAAAATCCCTGATGGTGGCCAAACCAGTGTCAGTCACACAAAATTGACTAAAACATCAAACTAAAGAACAGTCAACTTGTACTGGTAACATAGGTATAATATATTTTTATTCAAGATTTCTTTCCTAGATTCAATAGAATGCAATTACTATCATAATATTATAAAATACATTACAATTCATATTATTTAAAACAAAGCAATAACAAGGTGTGGAATGTCAATACGTAGAGTTTTCAATTATAGCATGTGAATAATTAATATTTTCTATAAATTTATTTACTGAATAATGCCTAAAGACTCGAGACGCTGAACATCTGTTTCGCCATACTATCTAATCATTAAGTAAATGGTGTTCCAATAGCTATCCCTAAAGTTTTTTGTGCAAAATCGTTACCAAGGCGAACTTGTAAGCTATTAGTAACATTCTCCCCTCCCCCTAATTTTGTTAACATACTAATTCGGTAATGTGGCTAATGCTTTTGTGCATCGGGCAATAACTGTATGATGCCTAGGGCTGATGCTACGAGACATCCGTTATCCACCTTATCTTCGTTTGGATTATCCTAAAGGCAAAGACAAAATTGCCCGGCACTGACAATAACATTGTATTCAACCAATGTATATTATTAGTGGCGAAACAGAGCGAATACGTTTACACCTAATTTTTACGTAATTTTCATTTATTTTACAAATATTGTCAATTCACTTAAAATCGGGATTAGGTGAACTAAGCTTTCCTTTTATATTTTAATCCTGACACACAATATGTTTCCCTAGCTTTTGAATATACTATGATTTTTGTAGTAAAAAGATTTGTTTATATTATTAGTATTTTGCCATAAGCTCTTTGCTTTTATATTTTTGCCAAGCAAAGAGTTTCTTACACACGATTTTGCGGCTGATCTACATTATCACATTACTCTTATGAATATAACTTAAAGTTATTTTTATTTACAAAATGGAATAGTCACATTGTAGTCATTTTCAGTATACTGCTATATTTGACTATATTTTATACTTACACATTTATATTAAAAGCATTTAATCTTGGATAAAAGCATGTTATTTTATCGACAACAATTAAATTAAACATAAATTTGTTATGTCTTTATGTTAACTCAACCAGGTTGAATCGTCAATACTTAGTGGACGATTGAACAGTATCAGTAACTAGTACTTATTTAATAATTATGTATGCTTAAAATGTAATGTCTTGTACAAACATTAATAATACATTTATAATAATATCATGATTTAAAGTTTTTATATTTCCCTATTTACATTTTCTTTAATACATATTTTATTAATAAAAATGAACAAGAATAATTCGGCGGCCGTGCTACTGATTACCATGTACTTACAATATGTACATAATTCCTCTTTCAAGGTGACGAGAAAGTCTAATATTTAATTTAGGCCTGAATAATATTAAGTTTTAACTCATTTTTAACTTAAGTCTAGGACTTGAATGCAATGAGACTGCAGATATTTACAACAAAACATATTAACGGGGTGGTATCTGCTAACGAGAGGTTTTCTCCATGTAACTCCTCCTTGATGAGTGAATATAAATGTGCAAAAAAAATATATGTTGCTTATTAGACTCTTAAACTGTAATTGGTACGATTGAAATAATTCTATTACTATATGAAAAAAATATTCAAAGTGAAGCATTTTTTCTTTGAAATTTCGTAACTACTCCTAAATGGCATTAAGTTTTAGTATACTTTTTTCACACAAATATTTGTCACTTTTTTCTTCACAAAGTGTACAATAGGCATTTTGATCTGATGATTTATTAGGCTACAATTAAATAAAAATCACTCATTTCGCACTATTCGGCCCGCAGTGACCGACGTAACAACCACTTTGTAGTGCAAGCTGATTAGAACTTTATTCTAACAGTATTTTAAACGAAGTTTGAACTACCACAAATAGAGTTGCTAATTTACCAGATACCACAGCCTTAAAGATATAATCTACGTTTTGAAGGAGTATTGACAGTTAAAAGTTAAGCAAGAATCGCTTAGCTATTAACTATCTATTCTATATCAGAAAATAACATTGATAGGTAAACAGACGCGAAATCACTAATAGGTAACTCAGCAAGGAATAGAACAGTTATTAGGAATAAGATCTGTTATATTCTTACGACTACTGTCACAGAACGCGTTACTCTCAACAATGAGTCTTGTTTCAGACAAATATTCTATTCATTACCCAGTCTTACATACACACAAGAATACATAGGTATATATATAAATAGCTGACCCACCTTTGCATAAATGGTTGAGAATTTTTAGAATACGTATCGATAGAATTTTTTAATTATTTTATATTAAATTTACTTTTTTAAAATAAATAAACTATAATTCTATCGATACGTATTCTAAAAATTCTCAACCATTTATGCAAAGGTGGGTCAGCTAATTGCTATAGCTCACTGTACATATCGGGAAGAGTATGTAGTGTGCCTTTGTTCGACATAAAAAGAGATCCCGAACTAAATTAATACGCAAAGGACCGAAAACATGACCTCATAAGTAAATCCTACAAAAGTCGTAATTTGTACAGAAAATCAAGACTGTTACCGAACTTCAAACGTCTCTTGCTGTTTTGCCAACATTAAAAACCTTGCCTAGTCTTTAATAGAGTTGAAAGTCGTACGTGGTGGATCCGTCGCGCCAGGTGGGTTCGTCTGCGACCTTGGCTCGGCAGAGGGGGCAGGTGTGCTCGCGGTCGAGCCAGGCGGAGATGCACAGCTCGCAGAAGATGTGGCTGCACCCTAACCGCACCGGTGTCGTGTAGTCATCGTGGCAGATGGGGCACGAGTCGCCCGCTGATAGCAGTTGTTCGCAAGTCGGTTTTGTGCCGAGGTTCTGTTGGAAAAGTGTATCCTACTAATAATTATAAATGCGACAGTTTGTTAGTATGGATGGATGGTTGTTGGTTACTCTTTCACGCAAAAATAATGACCGGGTTTAGGTGTTTGGCACACAGATAGTTTATAACCTGGATTAACACATAGTGTACCTTTTTTTATCGGTAATACGATCCCGAGGGACATTACCGAACGAATCCGCGGGCATAAGCTAGTATTTACATAAGGTGAATGCTTATAGGTATTATTAGTCAAACAGTGAGACGATACTGCTACTTGATAATATGAAATCTGAAATTGCACTTATTCTGAAAGAGATTAGCAAACTGCGGTAAGGCAGTTATTCACAATCGACATTCCCGTGTAGATCACTGATTTTTCTACTACTACATTTGTGTAGTGCAAATTAATAGCAAAACCTAACAATTTATCAATAAAATTACTCACTACACTTTGCAGCAGAGTCCAGGTGGCATTCTTGAACAGCCTCAGCCGGACCAGCACCTCAATGACCTTCGCGATGACGTAGATGGACGTCAGGAACATGCCGACCATCTTCTCTGAGCCCGTGTACGACTGCATGAGGAAGAAGATCCACGGCTGGATCGTGAGCAGTGAGCGGTACAGCTGGGAGACCGCCTCCGTGAATAGGTATACTTTACCCTGCAATCGTACATTGTGTTGGGAGTTATTGAAAAGAGGCTTTACAATAGGGAATACGCACGTCATTTTTTTCTTCACTTAAATCAATAAAATACAGTACTATTAACCCAAGAAAAGTACTAAAAGTTAAGTTAAACTACTGCTTGTCGCTTAAAAATAATATGAAACTCCTGCAATTTTCTATGACAGTTCAAACGTCCGTAGCTGTCGCGGCCATGATGCGACGTCATTTACCACAATCTGCCTTGTTTACATCTAAGTTTTTGTCCTTAATAGAATAATTTTACTAATTGTATGTGCTCTAGTCAAGTTAAAATTGCTATAACAATATTATAATAAAATCTTAGTGAAACTTTAAGCACTTTTCAATTAAAAGTGTTTTTTTGACACATAGACTTTGACGTCACTACCGGCGTTATCGAGGACGACGCGTTTTGAGAATGCGTTCCGTTTCAAAAAAAACATGCTATACAAAACAGTAAATTGTAAAATAAGTGATGTATTAGCAACTTGAACAAGTGTACCACAATGTTTTTATGCGCCAATACAAGGCATTTTTATTAATAAAAAGAGTTTTGTATTCCATGCATATTCCCTATTGCCTATAGTGACATACCTCCATATTTGGTGCATTATGGGTATATATTTAGAGAGCTTAAAGCTTTCAGTCCAAGTTGCATATAGCAACTAAACAATGAACTGCTAGTAAACTTTATCAATATTGAGACATCTTGTTATACGCGCTTTCGCATGATAAGCGACGGTAGTATTTCTGAACTTAAGACTTTTTGCATAAAACAGAGAAGTGTTACAAAAAATATATTATAAAAATATAAAAGCCAAAATCCTCACCCTCTTCTGGAACGGCAATATAAAAGCAGGCATCATTGTGACCAATATCTTGATGTTTACGGTAATGATCTTGACGATGAGATCTGTCAGCACGACCAGCCACAGTAGCTCCCACACGTCCAGCTCCGTATACCCTGGGAACATCACCACGTTGGGCAGCAGCTTGCCGTGCCCGAGGAAGTACTGCACCATGAGGATGCAACATGTTGTGAACGCTAGCTCGCTGAACAGCGCTAGTATGCTGCGGTTCATCTGCTTGCCATGTTCCCTAGAAATCAAGGATTTAGGTCAAATAGAGAATGGTTTAACCACCTAATGAGAAGAGAGAAAGTGGTTCTTATAAGGTATTTGAAGTAGTTTTAGGGAGAGGCTAGTAATAATACTTTTTAGTATTTCCGTTTTAGTGCTTCTGCAATTTTTTTTTTCTTTGCTTTTTCTTTCGCGATGCGCAAAGCCGTTGTAATAGTCTCCGGGCGAATACTGTTCTTCAAGTCATCAGGTGGATAATCTAACTATCTCGAGATCCGATTTAGGTATAAAAGCATCATATCGATATAATTTTGGAAATTTCAAATCAAATCAAAAATGTATAATTATGTTTTTATTTTATAATTATGTACCAACTTTCAACTCTATGCGAATTATTGTAATCTTGAATGTCTATTTTGACCGGACTGAGACAAAGCAGACGCGGCCTGGTATTTGGATTACAATACAACTGCAAAGTATCATGGATGTGGATGCAATTATTGACATTAATAAATACCTACGTCAAAACCGTCGACCAACTGTTCAAATTGCCTCATTCTCAATGCAAACCGTCTACACTACATGTTTCATAAATGAACCAATAAATCAATAGAAGAAGAAAAGGTTATCCACATCTATGGACACCTGTATCACAAGAAAAAATAGTCCAGCGTCTGTTCAGTGCTGAAAAAGAAGTACAACTTACCGCCTCACAAGACTATTACAGTGTGTGAACGTGCAGAACAATATGAAGAATGTGAAGATGCCTTCCCGACTGTCGTACATTAATTTGATGAACAGTAAGAAGTAGAACGGCGCGTATCGTATGAGCAGATTTAATGTAGCTCTGACATCTACGACCTGAAACAAACAATCTCTTCTGAGTCAAGCGCGGATCCACCGTTGTGGGCATGGGCATGGCCGCAACTCCTTATTGAGGTCGATAGTCTAATGTTCTACACAAGGACTCAATAAAATTAAAAAAATATGAGAGAACTGAGCTGCCATAACTTATTGATTTATTTTCTAGCTTGCCGCCTCATATTCAAGTAGCTTCTGTAATTTAAGAAAACCTAACTCATCCGAAAAGGGCAAAATTGTTCGAGCTCGTTACTCTCGCATCCTACAGTGTCTTAATTGTTTAGAAACTTTTACGCGTAATTATATCGACATAATACCTGTATGAATGGTAAAAATGAAATCTATATAAATCCGAGAAGGACTGCTAAGATTTTCGGGCTTTTTCGCTCGCTCTTGCTTTCTGGACTC
The DNA here is from genome assembly GCA_941918905.2 of Xestia sexstrigata. Lineage (NCBI taxonomy): Eukaryota > Metazoa > Arthropoda > Insecta > Lepidoptera > Noctuidae > Xestia > Xestia sexstrigata. The sequence goes on from OW799208.2 coordinate 18,928,591, forward strand.
CAATTATTTATTCATTCTGAAACTGTTATGCATAAGTCGACAAAGTAAAATTTAGAGAGCAGCGGTGGCCCAGTGGTGGCGGCCCCGACTTACGAACAGTTAGTCTTCGGTTCGAACCCAGATAGGCGCATTACTTTGTGTAATTTATTTCATCACCACTGCTCTCAAAACGGTGAAGGAAAACATCGTGAGGAAACCGGCATGTCTTAGAACCAAAAATTCGAAGACATGTGACATCTGCCAACACGCACTGGGCCCGCGTGGTGGATTATAGCCCTTACGCAAAATACGCGCTTTGACGTGGAGTTGCGGATACCAGCCCGTTATACAATACAATACAAAGTAAAATTTAAAAAGAAAATCTAACATATCTGAGGCGAGGATGAACAAATATTCTGTCATTTTACCTTCGTGGCTGAGACTTTTTTGCCAAAGTCGGCAAAATATTTTCATGGATAAGACAAGTATATCTAAATGTGTTACGAATTGGACAAAAGCTGCTAAACTTTTCGAGCTCGCTGAGCTCGCTCCTGAATACTAAAGTCTGTCGATTATTCTGGAAATATTTCAGTTTAATTCAGAATATCAGAGGCGGGTGCAAAAAAAAAGAGCTCGCTGCACTTGCTCGCATATTATTAGTTTCTTCTTGTAAAATACTTAATTCATCATTAAACTACTACCACTCCACGAAGACTTTTTTTGTTTCGACGTCACTTATTTTGAGGGCTGGATCCGCGCCTGTTCTAAGTTAATATAATTATAACAACAAGTTTTGCTCAGTTTCACTCGCGAGCCGAACTCAAGAGCCGGGATTCTAAATATCAAAATTCAAATATCTATTGCTCAACACAGTAGGTATAATTTTGTACATTTCCAGATGTCAAGTGAATGCAGTCCACTCACTGTATTGTATCAATACAGGCATGCAAAATTTATAATTAAAGTTATACAATTTCATATTTAGGTATACCAATTTAAAAAAAAGTTTTGACTTTCAATTGAAAGAATATAAAATCCAATTCACCTTAATCCAGGCCTATGGTTCAGTCGTTTTTGCGCGATTGAGTGATAAACAACTTAAAATAATATTTGGGTATGTGAGAACATTTTTTTATTGTTAATTCACCACTTCATCTCTACAATAGGGACCTTTATTGATTCTACCGCGGCATCGGCACATTGCCAGCTTCTTCGGCACTGCGCTTTGTAAAGTTCCTGTGGATATACCTCACTCGGAGCCCTCATTCCATAGCTAGATACTTGGCAGTCAGTATATTTTTTAATACTAGGAGGAAACAACGATCAACCCGGTTTGTAATGATATAAAAACACGTTGAACGACGTGCCGTCCTAACGTATTATGCAGGTATTTCTTGTCGTAATTTTCTCGATGCAGCCATGGAAATTATACGTTAAGTACCTGCGCCTTTACCGCAATCGGAACAAGTAGCGAAGAGTAAAACTTATAAGTTTAATGCTACAACAATAAAACTATTTTTTGGAGTTTCTACGCGGAATTGTATAGCTTCAAGCAGGCAGGATTATCCTCCATTGCGAGGATCGACCGGAGGACACGGTGGAGCACACGGTGGAGGTGTGCCCCGCGTGGGCGGAGCACCGCCGTGTCCTCGAAGCGGCGATTGGCGGCGGCGACCTTTCGCGTCCGGCCCTGGTGCAAGCCATGGTCCGGAGCGAGACGGAATGGGACGCCGTCGCCTCCTTCTGCGAAGCAGTAATACTAGAGAAGGAGGTGGCGGAACGTGAGAGGGAGAGAACCTCACAGCGTCCCGGCCGCCGCGGGAGACGCCCCGGGCGTCGGGGGCCACCACGTGGCCCCCGGCCACCGTAGGCGCGGGCCTGTGGACGGTGGGCTATGGACTAGCTCGCCGTCCGTCCGTCTCATGAAGACAGGCCGTGTCGACGGCGCGTTCGAGTTCCACGCGCGCCTCTAAGAGAGTCAGCAAAAAGGAAGGGGTCCGCAAAGACCGATGCCTGCCGGGGTCGCGGGACTGTTCGAAAGAGACACCGTGGCCCCGGAACACAAAGGGCGATGAAGGAACATGGATGGGTTTTAGTCAGTAAAAGTTTGACACTCCCTCCTGCTCCGCCCAGAGCGGGAGAAGTCATTTGATGATTTACCATCAGAAAAAAAAAAGGCAGGATGATCCGGGCAAAATAATTAGGTTTTCAACGTTTTATCCGCTTCGGAGAGTTTCAAGTCGAGCTGGTAACCACTGGTTTTGGGTATATTATGGTGCGTCTTATAGTCTGCGCCAGATAAGTAGGAAATAAAGATCATTAACCCGCATACATTTATTCAAATACATAATTCCGAAAACAGATATAATGACAAACTTGTCCCGAAACTACCTTTATCGTGATCCTTGACTTTTTCTATTAATAAAAAACGATTCATAATGTATTGTCGGGGTACCTACGCAGAGAAATTAAGGAAAGAGCAATGACCTTTAATTCCTACTTATCTGGCGCAGACTATAGTTAGTTTTATTCACTGCCCTTCCGTAATGGTCGTAGCCACGTCTACCACACGCTGTTTAGCACACGTTAATGCTAGCGAAGTATAGAACAAATTAAATCGGCTCACAGCGTGAAAATTTTGGAAGAAAAGAACACCGCCAGGGCGCTTTGACTACCTAGCCCCACAACATTGTGCCATTGCGCACTGATCGTATGGTCACTATGGTCAGGTATCCTGAAAGGGCTGAAAGTGCTAAAAAGTGGAAGCGAGTATAATAAGATCATACTTCAGTTTTTATCCAACATTACTTGGCACATCAGCAACTAGGTACTCCAGTTTAGCAACTTCTACAAACACACACTGTTTGGACCCAGATTGAGACCGTCCTTTACCACATGACATGAGCATTGTATTTGGGCACAGTACAACTCTGTAGCTCACGTACGTACCTATAAAATGCTTTCTGTAATAATATTCTTTCTGAACTTACTATAACATTATAATGGCTGAAATAAACAATGAATGAATAAAAGGGGCTTGGGCATAAACAGAACACACACTTGAACTAACAAGGCTAAGTTATGTTATGCTGTTTATAGTGTTTATATTACCACTAAGTGGAATGTACTGCAAGTATGAAGGAGCCAGTAATCGTCATTTCGGTGATTTTATCAAAAAGACGATAAGCTAAACTATTAACCTAATTATTACTGATTTATGTGCGTCGTTATTTGAAATGATAAAACTTTAACAATTTAATTTGGTTTTCAACACATTTGAGAGCTTTGTTTTTGAAACTCACTGGTGATTTTTGAACAGATTTTTCAACACACTGCTTAGCACCATGGGTTGACAACAGCGCACTGGGATGCGCTTTTTTGGATGCTCAATACCGAGAGTTGAAATCCAGTGATCAATAAAAAATGGCCTGTCAAACTTGGGCTTACTGTACTTACTGTTACAATGGCAATGTAAAGACACTACGAAATACTACTTGATAGACATTAAACTGTTTCAGGGTTTAAAATACACTAACATGGGCAGCTGTATTATTCTTATCTTGGCTATTGTAATAAATTTGCATAAACATTACGCCTGTAATTCTCTGAAGAATTAGGCAGAGGTGTTCTACTACTGTTAAGACATAATAGGGGTTGGGCCTATCACAAATGACCCAGCACGAATCCCTTGGGCTTCTACGGAGAAATTCCTGATGCAAACACCCAATCAATAAATTTGATAATGGGTAAATATAATGTTTGTTACACCTACAACTACAACTACACCAAGCAATTAATAGCAACACCATAACTGTAAGAATGTGTTTTTATTTAAAAAATATTCAAATTATTATAAGGTTATTTTTTTTTAAATACCCGACCCGGCGAAGCTCAACGGAAGGGTTATGATTTTAACAGACTATGGATGTTTCATAACCTCAACTCTTGACTAACATTGATTTGTTGGGTTTTACAGAGGAGTCATCACAATTTTGCCAATTTTAGCAGAATAATTTAATAACAAACACAATTATCTTACCCACAAATGGATTGTTAACCACAGGAAGGTTTGTCTATCATATAGTACTTCAGTTTGTTATTCATTTGTATGTAGGAAATAATTATCTTTTAAGGTTACACTGTTATTATTGTTTATTATGTCAGTGTGACAAAGTTTAGTTTTTTTAAGTATATTTTTTGAATCTCAAAATAGGTCTTATTCAATTTAATTAAACTTTATAATTAAAGATGATAAAAATATGAGGAAATAACTACAAAAATATGAAACAACAAAGAATTATTTAACTATGCAATAAATTAATACATACTGCACCAACTCCAAATTAATTAGGTTATGGGCAGAAGAATGACATTGAAATTAATAAAAATATTTGGGACTGACCTGCTGTCCATCGTCACTCTGGCTCTCATTATCTGCATTGTCATGAATGTTGTTGTTATTGGCTGGATTCACTGACACATTGATCTCAGGGTGCTCCTGCTCTTGTTCTGACAAGTTTGAGTCATTTGACGCACTGTTACTCATCCCATGAGACTGTGTGGACTGTGAGCGCTGTGTCGGTGGGGTTCCTCGATCATTCACAATATAAGTTTGAGCATTTGGTCCTAGGTTCACGTGCGCTATGGAGCTCTGTGGTCGTTGATTGATTTCTGAAAGATGCGTGGCCGCCGGCATATTCCTCGGCATCCATATTGGGAGCGAAAGTCGAGCATTATTGCTTTGCTGTAAAGAAATGAATACACAAATATATAGTAAACACTCTTCACTATTGATTATTATCAAATATCGTGGATTATTCATAATAAAACATCAAGGCTATCAGTTTTTGTTGCTATCTATTGCATCACAACAATTACTCATTGAGTGCTACGTACCATGCGCGCCTGTTCCACAAGCGGTCGAATTTCTCTAATAACACTGTTGAGACGATCTCCAAGTCCTAGGTTGTTCCGATTTGCAGGTGGGGGCCTAGAAACTGAATCGAGTCTGTGAAGTGGATTATGCCGCGGCACCGCCTCTGCAGGCTCGTCGTCTTCTATATCAACTGTCACTTGGTTTGGTTGAGCCATCACTGTAAACTATATCACTACAAAAATGGCTTATTATAAAATGTTGAAGCAAAAATTATCATTTCCAAATATTTATGAGCCGTACGAAGGTCAACCTATTTTGACATTTCTTGACTGACGTTTAATTTGTAATTCGTTCAGAAAGTGAAACTGACTGGCAAAATTACACGAAGTTCCAGTTTGGAAACAGTTTTGTGCAAAAAGTTCGAACCATTCGAACTCTGCATAGAAGAATATTATTGCAAAAAGTAATGATGATGAACATAAGTTGTTTTTCTGATGTTTAAACGTTTCATGACTTCAAGCAGCGTTTATAAATAAAACCATTTTCTTTTCGTATTTATCATCAAATGACCCCTCCCGCGGGCGTAACGGAAGGGAGTCTCAGGCTTGTAAGGGCCGCGGTGTCTTCACAGTCCCGCAGCCCATGAGTAAAACTTTGTATTAGAGATGAAACGGATATCCAGTAACCATCCGTTATCCGGTCTATCCGGCAAATTTTTACTATCCGGCCGGATACTGGAAGATAGTCAAAATTTTCTCATTAACACAAGATAAATCATGCCACAATAGCATACAAACACAATTTACTAGTAATAGATGACACCACTTGGCTTCGTACACAGCAGCAGCTATTGTGCGGCAGCATTAACTAATCATTCACCACAACATGTAACGTGACAAAGGGCCGAATATACTGCAGCCTTATAACCGACCTCCACGTTTGCCGAATACCCGGAATTCGGGATCCGGCCAAACTACTATCCGTTTCATCTCTACCCTGTATCTCTACAGCAAAGATACGCTGCGTTTTCGGGTACGTGGTCGCTAGTCCAAAAATTTACGGCAATGGGGAAGGCTGGTCAAAGCTGATTGTAATTGGCGCGTCCATAGCTTAGACCCAATCTGACCAATGAGGTCAAACGATTTTGAAATATAAAATGACATTGACAGATTTTCAACCAATGACGATGTTTGGTTCATGCGATGCTAGCGCCATTAGTTCCACCAGTTGCCCACACCATTCGATTTCGATTCAGAAAGTCGTATGTCTATCTCGCTCGCTTTCGTAATGCCAAAAAAGGTAGTCATACGATTAGTCGAATCGAAAATAATCATGCTAGACAACCTTTATTTATCTGAACTGAAAAACATGTATTTTATCATTCATTCGTTTCCGTTGCCCCATGCCAAATCGCCTACCTGTAAGCCATTACAAATAACCTTAATGGGCAATATCTACCTAAGTATGTTCTGGAAAAATAAAATAACTGCGTTAGACTAAGTTGATTAAATAAATAAATATCGCTGGACACTACACACAGCGCCATCTAGTGCCACACTAAGCAACGAGGCTTGTGTCGTGGACACCAGATAGTTGAGTAAGCCTTGTACCACGAAATTCTTGTATCGTCGCGGTGTAAAAAGTATTTCGACATTGCCGTGAGCCCGAGACGCGTTTCGGAAATGTTTCGGTTGCTTTTATTTTTATTGCTCATTACGAAGTTTTGCCAGCTAATTTAATTTCATCCTGTGTATTTTTGTACCTACTTCTTTGTGGTCCACCGGCCGCCGCGCCGCGCCGCGCTTTTACATTCAGAACTATCTTTTCCACTGGGCACATGCCCAGGGCCCCACGATCATAGGGGCCCCAAGTTCCTGTAACTGTCAAAGCTAGAGGCTGTCAAAAGAAAGTTAATTAATCTCAGGCAGGACCGCAAATACTAATGCCCCCATTATTCTTAAATGCCCATGGCCTTCAATTGATTATAGACGGCTCTGGTTTAATTTTTTGGATTATAGGGATTGCGAAGAAATGAAACGTCGACTTTACTGTCAATAATTTATTTTTGTTTTTAAATAATAGTCAATAGACCGCAATGCAATTTCTAGCTTTTGATACGATGAGCAATTAACACCTACTGTAGATACGATACGTCATGTACGCACGATGTAGATATACGTAAATTCAGTCTTTGATTAGGCTTTACACCGCTGCCGGCACATGGCTCAGGTCACGGGTGTTTCCGTCGAATCCGATCGTTGCTAACTAAGACGAGTAGTAATAATGTCACATTATACACACACGAATAAATTTTAAATTTGTGCTCAAATTATGCCCAAATAAATAATTATAGATACACTATGTAATTGGACTGCATAGTTAAATAATTAATTGATTTCAAATACTCAGCACGCTCTTGGCACAGGTAGTTGAGAGCTTCACGCTTCATTATCGGGTCGTAAGGCGAGAACACCTTGCGAATGTAGATCTCGGACTGCTTCCAATAGTCGTCTCTCAGCCCTAGGTTCTCCTAATGCGACATCAACGCTTCCCGCACACAGTAGCAGTGCTCTCAGCGCTGCCCGGGGCCAGTCCGGCCTCAAACCCCGTCTTACCGTTACTCCAGCTGGTGCAGCGCCTAATCTTGCACACTCAGCTTCTAATCGATCTCCGTACTCCTCTATTAAAGAATCTCCCACTGATCTCCTCAGCTCTGGTGTCAAAGACGACAGAAGTAGAAGCGCGACGTCATCCATCGGCCTGCCTAGAGAAACCATTTGCCAATCTAGTGCTATACACTCACAGACACCTTCTCTTTCACGGAACAAGAGATTTCCACTCCAAAAATCGGCGTGTGCGAGCGGTGCTGGCTCAGCAGGTCTTAGCAAAGTTTCGAGTAAGGAAGGTGCCCGAGCACTTAAAGCAGACACGGCGGCCGCTTCCTCAACACAGTCAGGGCGACCTCTTAGGAATGCTTCAAGTTGCGGTAGTCCTCGCCGCACGAGGCGTAGGTATCCCGCCGCAGCTCTTTCGCACGGAAATAGAAAATCAAATCTCTGGTCCAGAGGCCCTTCTCTGTCACGCAGTGCCAGGGAAAGCGCGTGTAGTCTTGCAGCAGCATGGAGTGCTGATCTTGCGCGCTCTTCAGTCAGACCTTCAGCAAAATCAGCCGCTACGTAGCCGACTGACGTGACGTCTTCTAAGACAAGCTCGCTATCTCCTCCAATCTCGTCTGCAAGGAGAATTAAAATATTTGACAAATAATAGTTATATCTTCGATGGAGTCAGTTAGATGTTTTGTTTTAATCAGACCCTATGAAGTAGGTACTTACCAATAATTTACATAGACCTGTGACAACAGACATAACAGTTCTTTATTCACTTTCAACGAAGCCCTTAAACTACAGTCTGTTACAGTTCAATAGCCTGACCTATTTTAGAACCTATGAAAAATGGAACCTAGAAACAGGTCACACCGGCGAGAATGGTGCAGGGAGGAAAGGGGCGGGAATGTCGCATGTGACGCGCAAAGGTGAAAAGTCAAGTGGGACTACACAAGAACATTAAAAATGTAGCTTGACAAGTTGACAAATTGTTTAGATTGGTTAGTCACCGCCATTCATACGTAATGATGTAGCTTTACTGTGGACGTACCTACCAAGATATAGTAAAGCACATGTGAGAATTTACTGTGATGTAGGTATTTGAGACATTCCACCAGTCCACCAAGGCCTTGACAAGACAAAAATAAATTGCCTGAGTCAATGACTGGAGATTCTATACGCGCGATGCATACAAATGACCGAAGAACACACATTTGAATTACGATTTATGCATGGGAATATGTACACATAATTTAGAAAACTGACCTGGTAGTCTGGCCTTCACGCATCTAGGTATAGGTAGGCCCGATCCAGGGCCAAGTGCTTCCTCCGCCAGTTTGTTGAGAGCTGGTGCGAGGTCTGTGTAGAACAGGATCTCCCTGGTGTCGAACTGAGCTTCCGCCACGAAGAGCCGTCCGAAGGGGTCTCGTGGAGGCAGTTTGACGACGAGTGGCAGAGCCCTATGCTCTCCATTACTTTCGTAACAGACTGTTACAGCTAGAACACGACTTAGGGCGCCAGCAACTCCTGCGCGTGACTCCACATGCACCTAGGACATTCATTTCAATAAGTAAGATTACTGTTGAAATTAATATACGCGTTCTTTTGTTATTGACAAAGATAACAAACAGATAACTAGAAGTGGACAATAGTGACCGGCTATGATTACCTACATTACAAACATAAAAAGTTAAACATATAAGATGCATTTTCGTGATTTACCGGCTCGAATATTTTTTTCACAATATCATGCTCAACTGAGAACAAATAAATTCCACGCATCCGTAAGTCGCGCGTCTTACTACAGTTTTAATATTTTAAAATCTAAATCTTGATATTCAATTTAATGAAAACTTCAATTAAAAACTAACAGTAAATAATGAGGAACTAATGAGTATGACAGAGACGAACCTCGTGAGGTGCGACCACGCCCGAGCCAGCTAGCAGCTCCCGGGCCCACTCCTCGGTGAGAGCGGCATCCGCGTCGGCCTCCGGGCCGGGCTCACAGTCGGAGTCCTCGCTGCCACTGCTGGGGGCCTCCGAGACCGCCGCGCTGTCCGGCCCCCCGGCTTGCATTATGCGACTATACTCTATACAACAACTCGGCGACAAATCTACCTATAACGACGTGACTGCGCACATCTCTGTGTTTAGAACACTCGTCGCATATAAAAGCGACGCGAAACATTCGAGCGTAGCAAAAAATATTACTTCATACGGGTTGCTCGTATCGGTGCACTGAGCTCGAATAGATACGCCTGGGGCTACGTCTCGCTTAGCCGGCGCGCGTTTCGCGCATGCGTGTATCTACGAGTACCTCAATTATTCATCGGGACTCCCATATCGTGTCACCCACCGCTCAATCATGACGCACCTATGCATAGGTATATTGCTTGTTTTTATCTAGTAGGTAATAGTGGCTGATAAACATAAAGCTGTTCAGGGATTTATCAGACACTTAGCCTGTCATCATTGTCAGTAGTGGTGGCCACAACCTTTTGGGGATGGTTTCAGGATCTGTTGTTTGGATTCCTAGCTAATGATTTTTGTAAATTTGATTTTTGTTTTTTTTTTTTTTAATTTTCTCACTTATGATTTTCTGAATCCAGCGTAGGTACAGGCATCGAGCTCTGTTATACAGACATTATATTTGTATTTGTCGTGCGATTTTTAAATTTGAATATTATTTATTTATTGTTGGGATAGGTCTTTATCAAAATAGAGCTAAATTCATAATTATTACAGAAAGGAGAATTAGGAACAAACAAATGGATGGTGGCGAAACTATAATGCGAGTGTGTAATGTCACTACAAATATAGCTAGGGAACCCTAAAAGCATTACACTTTTTGGATTTCGACGTAGGGTAGGTAAATACGCTAAACGTCGGCCCCCCTTACGGATTTTCTAACTGCATCGCTCTGGCTCCATCGGTTTGAAACAAAAGGATAGCTTGTGATGCGGTTTTAGAAAGGTTGATAAATCAATTTTATGTTTATGGTGTGGCAAAAGGTTGACTATTCTACTAAAAGAAAATAGCGTCGAGATCGAAAAAACCCCTAAGTCGGCCATTTACGGCGCATGGTCAGTCGCATTTTTCCCAAATGTCGGCCAGGTATTATGGGTGTTTTAAATTAAGACATTTAAAAATATTATTAATATGATTTATTTTAGCAGGAGTTTAATATCACACTGAGTTTAAAGTATTTGTTTAATTGTAATTTAAATTTTTGATTTCAATGTTACTATAATTATAACAAAGTTAAACATCACAATAAAATTAAATAAAAATTAATAAGCATGTGATAAAAATTGGAATTTTAAACAGAATAGAATTTTAAATAAGTTAGTGGGATTAAAGTAATACATTGTTTGTTAAACTTTTAACGTCTTCGTAACAAAAACAAAGGGTAAAGGTAATGTGTTTAATAAATAAAAAAATAGTACCCACACATCAATGAAAAAATACAAAAGTAATCAGCCTGTATAGTGGTGCTCGAATTCGAGACTGGCCGGCATTACGATCTTTAATATTTCTAAAGTCGGCCCCTGTTTTGTATATTTACCTTATTTCTCGAGATTCAATTAATATCACCCCGGCCGGTATTTGGCGATTAAACGTAAAATAGATTTATTTACCTATAAACTTTGCAAATTCTCTTAATAAGCCAATGGAATGGGTAGAATTGGAATTTTTAAAACAGACTGCTTTTACTTCAAAGTCTAAGGCTGATGCTCCAAGGTAGCCCGCGAAATTCAAACTTTCTTACGTTTTTTGCAATTTGCAGGCCATTACTAGATTGTATGTTGATTAAAATATTGTTCGCGATTGTAAGACGTATGTAGTTACAGAATTATAATCATCACATCAATACAATCCTCCAAGTTCATAAAGGTCGAGGAACGATTTTTTCAAGGTCAAAGAAACTGGTATTCTAATGGCGACCCCTTATTTTTCCCATAAAGCAATACAAAAACATTGAAAAAACTATCTCAAAATATAGTGAAAACAGCTTTTTAGTGTTAGCAAAGCTTAAAATAAAAAAGATAAACGTCTTATCGTTGTAATATCAATCCCCGGAGCGTGGGTATGCACGGCAAGTAAGCTACTTTAACCACGAAATTGACGTTTCAACGGCGCCATCGCTGCTAATGCTCAGTGTGCGAAGAGCAAGTGACGTAATCGGATAGTAACGGACGAAGTATTATGTTATCTGTGGTAACGGTTTGTGGACACTGACTTATAAACTAGAAGTTTTTCCTACCTCAATGCTTAAGGCTGATGTTCCAGGGTAGCCCGCGAAATTCAAATTTTCTTACGTTTTTTGCAATTTGCAGGCCAGTGCTAGGTTGTATGTTGATTAAAATATTATTCGCGGCTGTAAGAAGTATGTAGTTCCAGAACTATACTCATCAAAATCATCAATACAACCCTCGAAGTTCATAAAGGTGCAGGAATGACTTTGACCTTGAATAAGTTATTTTTCCACCATACAGCACTGGCCAGCAAATTGCAAAAAAACTTAAGAAAATTTGAATTTCGCGGGCTACCCTGGAGCATTCTCCATAGGGATCTGACGTATATCATATGGACCTGAAATGTTTGACTATAGAAAATATAGTTATACTAATATGAGGCATATCGACACCGAAATCATAAAAATACTGTCATCTCTTTTTAACTTTCATAATTTTGCTTATGTGAAAAAGGATAACAGCAACCCTTCATTCCTAGCGTTATTGAAATACCTATTTGCGGCCGGGTCGCCATTTTATTTTCCCGCTGTTTAGCTATTGCTATCTTTTCCTCTATAATAAAACGGGAAAGAGATGGACGTAATTTAAGCTGTCACATTTAATTGAACTATTATTGTCGATTAAAAACACGGTGAAGCGCAAGGCATAAACTAGTTTGACATCCTCCCTTATTATTATTATACTCTTTGTTGACATCTGTAACTTAGTTCATAGCCTATAGTCCTATAGTCTTATGAGAACGGTTGCTGAATCAGCCTAAAATGTTAGCTTAATCAAAAACCGGGAAGTGGGTCAAAAATAACTTTTAAGATTTATTTATAGTTAGTTATTTTATTTGTTTTACAAGTGAAGCTAAGTAAAGTGTGTTAAAAATACTTACCCGTTGATATTGGACCGTAACAACGTGAAAACATTCTCACAATCTTTTATCGATGTTATTGTAGAGATATATCGAAATGGGCTATTAGCCGCCATTTTATTTTCTCACTCTAGTGTAGGTATGTCCACGTTTTTCTTGTAGGTATGCCAAGTCCATAGGATTTATATCAGTGGTATAGAGTTTAAACTAAAGTTGCAAGTCGAGTGTCAAAATTGCCACATAATTAGCTTTTGAATGAACGCAAGCTGAAAATGTGCAGACGACCGAAGATTGGGGGGCGGACGGATGTATGGCGTATTTACCCTCTTAATCGGGTAGAAATTACTGTACATTTGAATATTTAAAAAATGCCGGGATATTTTAGTGTGTATTTTCTTTGTATCCTGCGTCCTATCCTAACTGCATCTTTTAACCTGAGTAACATATTTTACGGTTGCCAATTATATTTTGGTTACTAGCTGACCCGCGCAACTTCGTCTGCGTCACTTAGGAGAGAGAGAGAGTGTGAGTCAACCTTTAAAAGATAGACATATGCTATCGCGGACTCTTTTTTGAACTTTCTATGAGGAACAATCTCGTCGTACAAGCACGATTGTTGAGTAACTTTAACCTCAAAGGCAATATTATTTTCCTGTTGGTATTTGCAACATTTTTCATTGATGCTCCTCACCTATTGATTGTAGCGTTATGTTATTTAGGCCTTCCTCGATAAATGGGCTAACCAACAATAGAATATGTTTTTATCTCGAACCTAGTTCTTATAATTAGCACGTTCAACTAACCAAACAAACAAACTCTTCAGCTAAAATATTTAAGTATAGATTCAAGTAGGTAACAATTTGATTTCTTGTAAATATTTGCTTTAATCGCTAAAATATTCTACATAGCTGGCTTCCGTCGACAGCGTTATGCCTCTTCTACACTGCTCGCGAAGTTCCTCGGCGAAGTACTCTAGAAACTTTGGCTAAAGTCCGAAGTGCGACCCTACACACTCATTCAACTTCGCGATGAGCCCATTCGCCACAGAGTACATTATACTATATTGAAACCATTCGCTCTGTGATGCCGATAGCCTGCGCACGTTTGGAATGGACGCTCAAGTAGCAGCTGCCGTAGCAATGTGCACGCTCGCGTATTATAACTACGTGCATATATTTTATCACACGAAGAAAACAACAAAAAAAAAGAAGAACATTAATGGCTCCTGTGACCACTGTATTTTGCTCATAATTGTTTGCCGATAAGGTGATTTTATTTATGTGTGTGTACGGTCAGAAGGTTTGGCAAAGTAAAAAGCGTGTTCTCAGTTGAAGGTTTACTGAACGACTAACACAAAGATTACAATATATACGGCTTAGAGTTAACTTACGAGCTACGTCATACATGACCTAAGACTAAAGATGTATAAGTAATTTGCCTACGCGCTAGAATCCTCCCCCCTTAGATTAAACGATAAAATTTTAATTTGCCTACGCGCTACAATTGTGTCACGCGCACTAGTTATAAATCACGCACACACGACGTCCGAATGAGTTATTACTATACTCTTTGGAATGAGTACTGAAGTCGGCCGAGTCGAGTAGTATAAAGAGGTACTTCGTGAACGTACTTCGTGCAACTTCGGGCCCTTTGACTCGGGCGCAAAAACCTACAACAAATGGAAGTCGCCCGAGGCGAGGTAAAGTTTGACGAAGTAAGCCGAAGTGCCTCTCTACACTATCGTATTCGTCCAACATAGTGTTGGGCAATGATAATAATCCGGTTAAATATAATTTGGCTAATAATCGATTAAAAGCAGTTAGTAGCCATAAATAGCAATTATGGATGATAACCCCGCTGTTAATGTTATTTTAGTGATTCCCTTATGGTTTTCAGGCTTAGGACTGTCAGATTAGACTTCATTTTCATCATCTTTCTTTGTAGTAAATAAATGTGCAATTTAAAACAAATCTGGCCCATTAAAAAAAAATAATCAGCTATTTACATTGATTTTTGAAAATTAGTTTTTTTTTTTTTTAGTTCTTAATCAGTCATGTATTTGGGATATTTTTTTGGGAACTTTTTATTTTCGTTTTTATTTGTTTTTTTTTGTTTGTTGCTCAAAAATAATTTTCAGCCTAATTACTGCTAGAAACACATCCAGTGTTTTCTTCAAAATCTCCTAAGTTTGGTACATCGACTGGATGGGACGCTAATGGATCTATTTCTGGTGCATTAAGAAGTACAGGTTCATTACAGTCACAGGATATTTCATCGATTTCTGATGTTGGAGAGGAAGGTTCCGAATCCATGTAGAAATCACTTTCCGTATCTACTCAACTCAAAGCATTTATTTCAATTAGACCATTAAGGCACTTTTGAATGTCAAAATTACAAATAAAAAACAAAGCTACAGTCCCAGTCACAAGGCATAATAACTTGAGAAAGTACTGTAGTTGCCCATTCCCTAGCGTAGATCTCTATGGAGAAGAACGGGTAAGAAACTCCATGGACACTCTTTTGAATCAAAATATTGTTACAAAATCTTGGTTACATCATTAATTTTGAAATTATACATATATGTGAGAACGATGTAGAAAGACGTGCACATTAAGAGCGTCCAGAGTAGAAAAATACAACAATTTAACAACAAACGAATTAAAATGAACCCTGGCAGCCAAGAGATGACCAGTCCCAACTGACAGCGCCCACGAACATGACGCGCGCATCGGCGCCATTTAACTCAACCATATTGAAGGGAATTAAATGACCCGACACACCCGCCACCATCAGCGAGACATTTGAGTGAGCATGACATTCTCTCAGCCACCAAGGCATATTCAAGTCAATGAAAGATAACTAAATGTAAATGGTGGCTGAACAATACAAAGTACTCACACATGTGCTATGCAATTATATAATACTAAGAACTGGAATCTACACAATGCAAGTAGGTATATTTTAACAATCTTCTGCAGCTTCCACAATACATCAACATGGGAATCAATTCTTCTTCTCCTTCTTTGCGTGTCGATAGACTCAAATAATGCCCGACCAGTTCAATCAATTAGTTTGCCCCTATGGTTGTGGAGCAGGACCAGCATTTAGCCAAGCATTTTTATCATCAATGTAATCCCCCAACTTATAATATGCTTGCCTACATAGTGTGCGTTTTATACAAGATTTAAATTTCATCTCGTTCAGTTGAAGAATGTGGGGAGGTATTTTATTGTAACATTTCAAACAGTACCCCATGAAAGATGAATCTACTTTAGCAAGCCTGAAACCTGGCTGAACTAGTTGGTCCCTATTTCTAGTGTTATAGTGGTGTCTGTTACCTCTTCTACTGAATAAATGCTGATTTTTCTTAACGTACATGATGTTTTCATAGATGTATTGACAAGGTACTGTCATGATATTAATTTCCTTAAACAGTTCTCTTAGAGAATCGCGTCTACGTAATTCATAAATGGCTCTGATGGCTCTTTTCTGCAGAATAAATATAGACTCGATGTTTGCAGCCCGTCCCCATAGTAAAATACCGTATGACATAATACTATGAAAATAACTAAAATAGACTATTTGATATATATATATATATATATAGGTAAGTTATTTTTCCTGCTCGTTCACTAGATAGTTTATTTCTTTTTTTTGTATGTACATCCGGTTGAGTACTAAAGGTCCTTTCCGTAACTGCTGACGTGTAAGGAGCTGATAAAATAGCAACTGTAATTTTATGAAGTTTAGTAGAACTGCAAATACCCTTCCACCAGCTAAAGGCGTCTGTTTCTTCGACTTGAGACCAAATAAAGCGATTCTTCCAAAACTTGTCTTTTGCTTTGTAATCGGCTAATTCTTTCATGACGTTTATTTTTAAAAGTTGGCCCAGTTCTTATATATATATTGCATTGCTTTTATATCTTCTTCTGGATCTAATTCTATTCCATGTGAAGCAGGGTTGAGCAAATAAGCAGCCAAATATATTGGTTCAAAAGCCATTGCAGTCCGATTATCTTTTTCACATACAAAAAGTGAAAATAAATAAAAAGAATAACAATACATTGAATCACACTGCGTACACGCACCCAATTTATGTTCACACCCACAGATTTTACAATAAAACAAAAAAAAGCATTTATTTTTTTAACAATACAATAATAGCAGGGTTATCATCAATTGCAAGGCTATTAATGGACACTTATGGATTATAATCGATAAAAACTCAAAGCATCCGGCTATTAACCCAACACTAGTCCAACATCGTTCAACTTCGCGAGCAGTGTAGAGGAGGCATTACGTTTTCATCCTTAGTTAGACACTCGATGACAGTCATACTCCAGCCAGGTCTAAAGTTCTCATCAAGATGCATGAAATGAGTCCAAGTACGATATAGAGGATATAGATGCTATAATCTTGAGGACCTCTTGCAACTGTCTTCCGTCTTCGCAAAGACACAAATTCTAAAAATTGTAGAAATGGGTTCTGCTAATGATCCTATAACACCCCTACAATTTTTTTTCTAAATATTTTTTATCATACAGAAATGCCTACAGATTTATTATATTTATATTCAACACTTCTATAAAAATCGTATGATGGAAAAAGAAAAAAAAAAGATTTCTATATTGTCAGTGTCACAGAGTTGTCAATGTCAAACGTTGAAACGTCTTTTATGTCGGTCGGTTTGCGGCGCGTTGCGGAACTTGCGGACGAAATGTAAATAAATTCTAGATTTTCATAGTAAATGTAGAAGAAAAACTATATTATGGGCAAGGAAAAATCCAAGAAACGTAGAAGAACAAGTTGTTCGAGCAGCAGTAGCTCTGAAGCGTCCCGGGAAAAGAAGAAACTCCGCAAATTAAAGAAAAAACTCAAAAAGGAACAAAAGAAGACTGAGAAGGCATTGAAAAAGAAGTTGAAGGAAGAGAAGAAGAGACTTAAGAAGAAGCAGAGAAGCAAGAGTACAAGCCGTAGTCGCGATGGAAGCAATGCAAAGGAAGGGGCCGCCTCGACAGACATACCCCTTGGTATGTCTGTATCTAAAGTGAACCTTCTTGATTGTAGCTATGTATCGATCGGAAAGCGTTGTTGGTTATAAACTGACAGCATTCCGAAAGAAAATAGATTAGAATGCTACACTATTTCACTATTGATCGTACATTTCCTACTAGCTTTAATTAACCTCATTGTACAGTTATAGATTACACATAATGATATTATTATTACGGTAGTGCCTACTATTTTGTACCTGTATAAAAACTCACTTCAGTTTTGTTTTCAGAACTGATGGAAAAGTCCAAAGCTATGGCCCCAATGACCAAAGAAGAGTGGGAGAAGCGACAGAGTGTAGTTAGAAAAGTTCTAGATGAAGAGTCAGGCAGATACAGGTTATCCTATCCCTCTAATATCTATGTTTATTACTTTTTAATACAGATAATCTTTTAATCATGTTCATAATCAACAGATTATTTAAACAGGGTGGGACACCAACACTAATACGGTTACCACTTATTTAGTAGGTAAGGTGTACGTGTGTGTTTGTACCTACATCATTTTTAACTCCCCACATATAAATTTTTCATTGGTAATTTAAAAAAAAAAAACAGCTGTTCCATACATTTTGACCATATAGGTATTACAGCTTTGTAGGAACTGACAAAATATTTGTATGAGGGCGTTCAGAATGAAGTACTGAATAAATGGTAACAGTTTTAGTGCCAGTGTCCTTTCTGTAGTGTAATGACAGATTTTATAGATTATAGATACATATTTAATTGAACATTATTACCATCCCTCAGTTGAGTCTTGTTTTCAGGTTAATTAAAGGTGATGGAGAAGTGGTAGAAGAGATTGTGTCTCGTGACAGGCACAAGCAGATAAACAGACAGGCCACACATGCTGATGGAGCATTCTTTCAGTCCCAAACTGTGGAGAAAAAGCTGCGATAGTCAAAAATTTGGATTAACATCCGTATCACCATGACTTTGCTGACTTATTAATAATTGTTTATGCATTTCTAAAAAATGCACCCACTATGCACCAAGATATATTGATATCTGTTTGAATATGTACCTACCTATCCTTGTAAGTTTAAAATAATAATTAAAGTACCTTGTTACGAGTTTAAACTTCTGCTTAAAAATGTTTTTTTCTTTGTTACCTTATCCTTTTATTTCCCTTGAGAGTGCCAGTTGCTAGAATTTGTTTTGAAAAAAATGCCCAAGAACTTTGTAGTAGTTGTGTATCACACAAACATTTGCTCCTACCGGGATTCGAACACGGGACCTTAAGAACGTAAGGCAGCCTCACTACCGCTGCGCCATTCGGTTCGCAAATGTTTTGTAGTTTGCATGAATATCATTGCAGAGAATATATTATTATCATGTAATATCATGCATGCTTGGAACTTCAATGTTAAAGAGGTAATGGACTGTTCAGAAATCGTATTTTGCATGAATATCATTGCAGAGAATATTATCATGTAATATCTCATGCATGCTTGGAACTTCAACGTTAAAGAGGTAATGGACTGTTCTGAAATCTAAGATCATGCACTTAAAATCCTAAATAAGCAGGTGCCTCCATCATCTGCCTAGCCTTTTCCCAACTATGTTGGGGTCGGCTTCCAGTTTTACCGGATGCAGCTGAATACCAGTGAGGTGGCTCCAATGATATGAAAAAAAAAAAACAGGAAAACAAACAAATGTCTTATCAAATTCGTTTATTGATCTACCTATTAACGTAACTTAAAGTTCATCTTTGGTTTTCATGATGTCCTCCTCAATGGACGCATCCTGCGAGGCCGCGTTTGTGTTCGTATCCTCAAGGTGCTCTGTGACTAGAGTTATTAGGCTTTCAAGCGGCCGCCCGCCATGATCCACATTCACTATCTTCTTTTCCTTGTATAAAATTAGTGTGGGGAGGCCGTTGATCTAAAAAATAAGGATAGTATTAGCGTGTTGGCTCTTACATTCTTTGCGACTAAATTTAACTCTAGCAGACGCAGATGCAATAGAGAGTTTAGCAAGAATGCATTTAAATGTAAAATTATTGTAATTGCTATACCTACCTACGTTTAATTGCCAAAATTCGAATGAAACAAGTAGGTACTCGTTTTCAATTTTAAAATTATTTGAATTTACACCGCTTGTACTAGGCCCACATTACTTAGTGTATTTTCAAGTTACCAAATGACGGAGCTAGCCCCCAATAGACAAAAAAAACATTATTAGATTAGATTAGATTATTACCTACGTCTTTATTTGCCTTACATTTTAGCGATAAGAGGCGTAACATTTACTATATCATGAAATTATGCATCCTCACCTTTTCCGTTTCGCATATTGGCTTTGATTGCACGCAGTCAACATCGGCAATTATAACGCGAGTTTCATTTTGAAACCGCTCACCCAATTTCAGCCAGAGTGGGCTTAATTGCATGCAATGTGCACACCTGGGACAAGAAAGAAAAAAAAAAGTTAGCGGTCGCGGAACGCCTGGCAGATGTGAAACATCGAAATTATTTAGAACAAGACGTAATATGCTTAAAAAAAGTCAATTTAAAAAACAAACACATTAAAATAAAAACAAAATGACTCGATTCACAAGAAGAAAATCGTCATGCTGGAATCGAACTTGAAGTCACGAGTTTGTAAACCAGCGCTCTGTGCCCCGAGACCAGCTAACTTGATGTAAACCATGTCGAATATGTAGATCTGCTGCTTCAAACACGCGATTTTCATTTGTTTTGCCACGGCATGCGTCGCGAATCGCGACGCTCGCCACGCGATTTTCATTTGTTTGTCGAGCTTAGAGATGTTTTACATCAAAAAGCTAGATTACATCTTACTAATATTACAAGTTTGTGGGGGTGGATGGATGTTTGCTACTCTTTCATTCAAACATTATTGAACGGCTTTGATAAAACTATATGGCTTCATTTCACTATCCTACCCTTATCCCAATTTTCCAACTTATACAGCAGATTAACACATTATTAAGATATTGTGTAAAAATAATGAAATCACGCGGGCGGAAGTTAATCGTAAATATTTGTTTTACCAATGATTTAGATTACTAGCTCAGCCTTATTTTAGGGACCAATGTTTATGGATACTAGATGTAAAAACCTAAAAAAATCTGCTGGGACAACATTCTATTTGTGTAACTACGAATTTTAACATGCCCTTAACTAACTCACAACATTATCTTGTCTGAAATCTTTTATCAGTAGGTAGGTCAACATTAGGGGCAAACATTTTTTATGTTAACTTGTAACAGACATTGAAGAATCAAATTTAGATGTTTCAAATAATCTTGGAAACTGTAATAGGATATTTACCATGGTGCAAAGTAATTTATAAACACCAATTCCGTCTCCATGAAGGTCTCAAAAGTTTCTTCTGATATCCTAGCGACTGGCAGGGCTTTCTTTTTCTTCAAGAATTTACCAGGGTCGTGATTTTCAGTCAGTAACATTTTTTCTACATATCCTTTTAGATCATCTATTGTTTCTGCTTCAGCTACGCCCATCTGTAAATTAATTATCAAGTCTGTTTACACTGTGTGTCTGCACACACTAATTTATAATTATGTTTGCACAGTAACTGTCAGTCATAATGAAGAATGTTTATTTTATTATTTGCTTGTTTTTGTTTTAGTAGGGGGAGCCCAAGAAGGGATTTCGGGATTTACAGAAGCGCGGCAGATTAATATACGGGGATACCTTGCCCCTGATGAATACCTCTACTATATTTATATGAGCCCCCTAAGTATGTTCGCGAGCCTAACTTTTGTTAGTTAACTACATGCTAAAAAGTATACATTTCAATAATCTGACAATTTCAGTGCGACGCATTGATATTCTAATAAACAGATAAGATAAACACCTATAAAACCACCGAAAAAAATGTTCCGCGCGGCAGCGGCAGCACACATATCGCGGGCCTGTGGACGGTGGGCTATGGGCTAGCTCGCCGTCCGTCCGTCTCATGACGACAGTGAGACGTTAGTGTTCCACGCGCGCCTCAAAGAGAGTCAGCAATAGGAAGGGTCCGCAAGGTCCGATGCCTGCCGGGGTTGCGGGACTGTTCGAAAGAGATACCGTGACCCCGGAACACAAAGGGCGATGAAGGAACATAGATGGGTTTCAGGCAGTAAAAGTCTGACATTCCCTCCTGCTCCGCCCAGAGCGGGAGAAGTAATTAGATGATTTCCCATCCGAAAAAAAAAAAAAAAATTGCACACATATACACTTTTTATTCATTCTACATTTCACTACAAGTCAAAATGATACAAAAGGAATAGCTCGATAAAACCAATAAGAAAAAAAGAGACGGATAGTGATTTCAATTGCGCTTGAATGTACACAAACATTATTATGGCGACCATCACCGCATGTTAGGATCATAGACATAGACTAACAAAAACGAGACAGAAGGTACAAATCGCATGTACTAAATTTGTACACGCGGTTTGTACCTATAAAAACTAATAAACACTACTACGAGTTTATGCATTGATTTAAATATACTAGAGATGCAAACCTCATTAAAATGTGTCAAAAAAAGTGTAACTACTATTTAAACGCGACAATGTAGCTTTGAAACCACTAAACATTTAAAAGTAAACATATGTCTGTCTTGCTTACACAGGTCGCAAAACAATACCGTCGCTTTGATTAGACAAAGGCGGCAATATCAACTTGCAATGGGCTTGCAATGGGGCCTACCCATGCGAAATTTTACCCTACTTTTTAAGCCATAAAACATTTAATACAATTAAATTTAATTAACTTTAAAATATTTGAATTATGTATTTCTTATTGGATGTATTAGAAGTTTATAATTAATAATAAAAATAAATAATAATAAAATTTTATTCAAAAATATATGAGGTAAACGTTTACAGTTTTTCTTAAATCTATGTCAAGTTCACCCATGCTTTGAGCCTGAACTAGGTAATCCTGTGTTTCAGGCGCTTTGAGGTAACATTAATTTATTAAATAATCATAAATCATATTAATATTATTGGTACCAATGTAAAAAGGTATATAAAATTATACTATTTTAACTAAGCTAATTTAAAAAATAACAATAATATGGACAATATTTACTTTAGCACAAGTAATAACTTCATAGTAAAAACTTTCATAGGACATAGTTTGAAGAGCTTCCTTAAGGATTTTCTTGCAGTTATTGTGATTTAAAGAGTAGATGCTTACTTTTTCATTTAGCCTGTTATAGAGTAGCGGTCCGAGGTACATATAAAACTTGGCTGTGAAAGCGTGTATTGTACTTTTTTGAGGGCAAACTATATCTTTCCGTCTTTTTTGAGTGAATTCAGTGCTGTATGGAAGTGCTGCGTGTTGTTTTAGTACAGTGTACTGACAAAGAGCAAAATATACTTGCCTAAGTATTTTTGGATCTGTAATAAATCATAGTTTTTTGAATACCAATATCAGCTTACGAATTCTATTATTTAGAGCTTCCATATGTTGTTTGAAGGAAAGGGTTTCGTCTATTATAATACCCAGGTATTTTATTTTATCAGTCTTCTTAATATTGGGACACTTACACTGGCTATCTGTAGGGACTGGGCAACAATGAGCATGCAACGCTGAGGGGATATTGGATATATGCTTGCGCATCGAAAACTTAATATAATTTGTCTTCTCTGCATTTAGAGTTAGTGAGTTATTTTGAAGCCATTTGTTTACAATATTAAATCCGTGTTGCGCAAGCTTGTAGACTTCATTTTCTGAGTCAGCCGAAAAAAGTAAAGCAGTGTCGTCAGCGTAAGTAATGATAGTACCATGCTCTAGCTTTAGGTTGCAAAGGTCATTAATGTAGATCAAAAACAGGGTGGGCCCTAGAATACTTCCTTGGGGAACACCAAAAAATGAGTTTTTTTGAACAGCGCTGAGAACATCGCCAATCTTTACGCACTGGGAACGATCTTCTAAATAACTTTTGAATATTTTCAATTGGGTGCCTCTTACACCCATGATCTCAAGCTTGCGCAATAGAATTGGAATGGAAACTGTGTCAAAAGCTTTGGCGAGGTCCAGGAAAATTCCTACTGTGTGGTTACCCTTGTCAAGTTCTTGCGCTAGATAGTCAGTCAGATGATGTACCGCAACGGCAGTTGAAACTTTAGGTCTAAATCCAAACTGCCTTTCAGACAGAATAGATTTGTCTTCCAAATATTTCAACAATCTTTTGTTTATTATTTTCTCCAATATTTTTGACATAGAAGGAAGTAAAGAAATAGGTCTATAATTTGTCACTTGCTCTTTGCTGCCTGATTTATATACAGGGATAATTACAGCTTTTTTGAGACACTCTGGGAAATGTCCTGAAGATAAACAAATGCGGAAAATATAGGTCAGTGGTGGTACCAAAATGTCCTTGAATCTTTTAATAATTTTATTTGAAATGTTGTCCCAGCCAACTGCACAGTCTTCTTTCAAGGTCATGATTATACTATCTACCTCAGTCTCGTCAGTATCAAGCAGCGCGAAGGATGTTAAAGCAGTGTTAGAAGTTAAAGGAAAGTTCGTCATGTTTTGGGATTGACCCAGATTTTTTTCTGCTAGAGATTTACCCACATTAACAAAGAAATTATTTGCTATGTTAGCGGATTCCACTGGTGACGAGTGTGCTTGTAATAAACTTGAAGATGACTCATAATGTTTTGTAGTATACGTTGCGTCTTTAATATAAGTCCATATCTTTTTACCGAATCGGGCGGGAGGAAACGCCCGTTTGTTTCCACTACGAGGATCGACCGGAGGACACGGTAGAACACATGGTGGAGACTGGAGGTGTGCCCCGCGTTGGCAGAGCACCGCCGTGTCCTCGAAGCGGCAATCGGCGGCGGCGACCTCTCGCGTCCGGCCCTGGTTCAAGCCATGATCCGGAGCAAGACGGAATGGGACGGCGTAACCTCCTTCTGCGAAGCAGTAATGCTGGAGAAGGTGGCGGAACGTGAGAGGGAGAGAATCTCACGTCCCGGCCGCCGCGAGAGACGCCCCGGTTGTCGGGGGCCACGTGGCCCCCGGCCACCGTAGGCGCGGGCTTGTGGACGGTGGGCTATGGGCTAGCTCACCGTCCGTCCGTCTCATGACGACAGGCCGTGTCGACGGCGCGTTCGTGTTCCACGCGCGCCTCAAAGAGAGTCAGCAATAGGAAGGGGTCCGTAAGGACCGATGCCTGCCGGGGTTGTGGGACTGTTCGAAAGAGATACCGTGACCCCGGAACAGAAAGGGCGATGAAGGAACATAGATGGGTTTTAGTCAGTAAAAGTCTGACACTTCCTCCTGCTCCGCCCAGAGCGGGAGGAGTCATTTGATGATTTCCCATCCGAAAAAAGAAAAGGACCTCATTGATTGGAAACCTTAACGAAGAAAAGATAATATCAATTATTTCAAACAAAATGATTAAATAATACAAGGTTAGAAACCAGGAAAGGAGAACTCGGGTAACGATGACTTTACTGCCTAATATTCGCATCTGCAGGCCTATTACGTATCTCTGTTGATAGCTCGAAGTGATAGTAACTGGGCTCAGTGTCCATTAAATACCTATCAAAAGGTTAGTTTCGTATTATGTATGATATTCCGATATTATGTCCGATATTCAGACAATATTTGTTTTGCAAAAAGGGCAATTCGTTCAATTTATAAATTAAGACTCCCTCAGAGAAATATTTAAAGAGATTAATATTCTTACTGTGCCCTCTCACTTTATTTATAAACACATTTTGTACGCACACAAATTATTAATTTGTTTAAAAAATACAGTGATATCCACAACATAAATACGAGGAACAAACACAAATTTGTTGTTCCAGCAACAAGGCTCAAAAAAATAGGGGGTACGTTTAGATGCCAATGTATACGTTTTTACAATAAACTTCCGAGCCATATTCAAGCACTAAGCCTAAATAAATTCATATTCATTTTATTTTGCGTACCATAAGATTTAAAAGATGTTACAATGGGCTTACGGCTAAGAACAATTAAGGACCCTGTTAGAAATTCAAATCGTTTCTAGAACGGAAGCTATGCCTGAAAGCCTACTATCATGTTAATCACTAACTCGAAGATAAAAAGGCTTGGGATTAAGCTGCTTCAATGAAATTTGCTCTGTGAATGTCGAAATTTCAGACTTAGCTTGTTTATTATTAATTCCTTTATTTTATATACTCTGACATTAAGATTTGACATAGTTTAGTATTTAATATTTTGTTTATTTTTTACTTTATTTTTTTATTATTTTATGTTGTGACATTTAATGATTTGACATGAATACTTATTTTATTAAGTATTTTACTGTTTTTATTATATCATTGTGACATTTAATGATTTTTGTGATTTTTATTTACATTCATTTTGAAAACTACTTGTTATTAATTTTATTTGATTATTGTGAATGTGGGGACAATGTGGGTCACATTTTCATTTTTTGTTTGTTTTTCCCACAACTGTCTGGCAGTTTGAGTACTATAATAAGCGACCCAAATGTCCTTTCTTTGGTATTGTTCGTCGTTTCGTTGGCGCTGCTTGAGTTTATAAGTCGAGCTACACGATAACTGACGAATGCTTGCACTGACTGGACAGGTCCACTCAAATCTGTGTGGTTCTTTCTTCAAAAGACCATCTCAGACACTAATCTGCATGGTCCTCATGTGAATTGAGCAAGTTTATGTTTGGACTTCAAAAAAGACTACGACCTCTGAGTTTGTTTCGGCTGTTTCTTCTCAGAGTAGTCAGGTACGAAACACCGGCCCCATCTAGTTTTAAAAAATGACGTGTAAAAGTGTTTGTAAAAACCTACTTGCAAAATAAACATCATTTATCATTTATGGCCAGTCGCGATCAAATATGACGTCATCAGTGCCTATCGTTGCTGATAGTCATCGTAACTCTTTTTGACAGGCGCTTTCGTATCGATTCTTCTCATAATGCGATTATTTAAGCATAGTGGACGTCAAATTGATGACAACTGAGTTTGAAGTGGCTTTCGTGAAAGACGTTATACCGTACCCGGGCTGTTAGTCACCGTAAAGTGATATCCACTCTGTGTAATACCAATATTTTGACATTCACGGTTGTCATCAAAGTTAGGTGTACAACCGAAGATTGATAGTCACTGGATATCAGAAAAATACTTAATAGGCTTACTGTACTTTTATTCTATGTCTGGCTGGAGTGCACGCGTCCTTGTCGTACTCAATTTCCGAAGACGAAGCAACAAAAAATGGGCTATGAAGTTTTAGTCGGGTCAGTAAGGGGAAGTACCTTAACCGTTGCAGCTACACGAAAATGGTCTTAGGAGACTCACACCTCAGCCGAAAGACGTCCACTGCTGGACATGGGCCTCCCCCAAAGGGGGGGTTTTGCCATAATCGCCACGCTGGGCAGGCGGGTTGGCGTTCGCAGTACGGTTGTTACAAAAGCACAGAGAACGCTACTGCCCATTCTCTGGTAAGTCCCTTAGTCGCCTCTTACGACACCCACGGGAAGATATGAGATGGTGCTATTCTTTACGTCCGACACCATACAGACAACTTAGGAGACTATACATAACTTATTCGTGAAATTTTGAACCTCATTCACAGATTTTCGAAACGAGCTTAACGACTTGTACGAGCGTTTAAGCGCGTCAACGACTCACTGTGGGTTTTCGCCGCTTGGGGCCGACCGGAAATACGCCACCCCTTTTTTTTCTATTGACCCCGATAACTTGGGGTCTAAACTAGTTGGTTTTTGAGAAACCGAACTTTAAAAGTTTTTTTGAAATTTTATCACCTCTCCACCATAAAGTGCTGATTATGAGAAATCTACGCCGTTCAGGATGTTAAACTGATACTTTTCTGATAGCTCATGAACGAATGTAGGTAATCCTTCGAAAACCAATTTGTCAAAAAAGTACATCTGCCTTTGGAAAATAAGGTCATGTTCTGAAAACTTCCCTTGTAAAAACAAGGGAAGTTTTTTCGAAATAAATGTATGACACATTAGTTTTCCAAAATGGTGCCACAGTACTTTTTTTAGTAAATGAATAACCTAAAAACGATTGTTCCTGAGAAGGTAGTATTTTAATAAAACTGGGTAGTACAGTTTTTTTCGATGTATTTGGTTTACAGTTTAACCAAAAAATTACATTGTTAAATGTAAACCAAATAGCTTGTTCGACCGTACGTCTTCCTTGTTGTAGATTTTCTTTTTACCGCTGTAGTGATGTTAGCTGTTTGACTTAATGCGCCGGATCCTGGTCGATCAGATCAGGTAAAATCTGTCTCTCTCAGGTGTATTTTAACATATCCTATCAGACTGTTAGAGCTGTAATTTTCTGCTATCAGAAAAGTATCAGTTTAACATCCTGAGCGGCGTAGATTTCTCACAATCAGGATAACTTTATCACACCATAAAGTTATGGTGTGATAAAGTTTCAAAAACACTTTTAAGTTCGATTTCTCCAAACCCACCCAGTTTGGACCCCGAGTCATCGGGGTCAAAATTGTAGCAAATAAGGTCTAGTATCACCCATTTGAAGGCCTGCATCCAATTACCAATCACTCTGTATATCAACATTTATATCGTTTTCTGTGGCAAGAATGGCATGAAATTGCGCGCGTTTCCGAATATCTAAGTATTTTTTTACATTTTCCAAATTAATAAATTGGCGCTTCCTGCCGCCCCTTTCGTATGCTGCCTGGGGCAGTGGCCGCCACCGCCCCCCCCCCAAGCTACGCCACTGCTTTTACAGTTACTAGCTGCGCGTGGCAAAGGTGCGCGTACACGTTCTAAAAACGAGCATGTACGGTCGAATAAGCTATTTGGTTTACACTTTACAATGCAATTTGTTGGTTAAACTATTAACCAAATAGCTTGTTCGACCGTACGCGCCGAAAAAAATGTAATCTGAAACCGCCCGGAATTTATTTTCTTGTTTTGCTACTTATATGAAATAAACTTACAATTCTGCCATTGACAATCCACATTAAATATGGATACTGTTTGATGTCGAAAGTCTTGCAGGTCATCTCATTGTCCAAGCAGTTAACTTTGCCAATCTGGATGTACTCATTGTGAGCATACTGAACTGCTAAATCTGCCCAAATTGGTGCCAATTTCTGTAAATGTTTAAAAATTTTCACATTGATACATTTCAGTAACTTTCATTTAATTACAAGGGAGTAAGGGATAAAACTGTCTAAAAACTGCAGTGCCTCATTTGCAGAGGTGAGGCTTGTTACTGTTAGTATGATGGACCTAGATACCAGGTACTATGTCACAAGTAGGAGCTTACTTGGAGCTCATGGTATTCTCTAGTTTCTGCCTAAATGCATGGGAAAAGTGGAAAAACTCTATCTTTGAATGTATGTTATAAATTTTCCCTTTATTGGAATTACTAAATAAACAATATTGTGAAATAATTTATCATTACAATTATTTATAGTTGCATAATTTAATATTTCTGGCTGGATGCAATTGTTCTGATATTTATGGTTGCATTAATGTTACTGTAAATAATTGCAATTTCATGATATAATTATGTATATTGAGCCTCGAAAAGACTTGAGGAAAACAAAACCATGAAACTGATAATATTTTATTATTTACCTGTGATGCCTTACACCATGGTGCATAAAACATGATAAAATGCTGTCCTCTTGATACAAACTTCTCTATATTTTGATCATTCAAATAGGCCATACCACTGTATGTTTTCACCTCTCTGGATTCCTTTTCGTAATCCAGACCCTGAACAAGAAACAATTATTATGTTAAAAAGTGGAAAATCAAATACGTAGTAGTAGTATTTCAAAGAACAAGGGCCATTTGAGTTGGCTAAGAACTATGTTAGTGGCAAGAAATTCTTTTGAAAAATGATTATTTTTTACCTCTGATTTCATAGTAAAAACTTCACTTAAAAATAATGTCAGGGAAGGCAAGTCCCTGGTTCCCTTATATTCTACAGGGGAAAAGGTATTCTTATGGAAGTACAGTAGTGATGGATATCCTGAAAATGAATGAGCATTACAATAATTTAATATTTTATTAAGTACATATAGTGCACAGCACAATTAATAAGCAAAGATTGCTAGATGTTGTCAATATGTTTTGGAACTGAGAGGAATCAACTGTGGTTTGGAATGGGCAACTACAGTACTTTCACAGTTTTTATGTCTTGTGACTGGGACTGTAGCTACATTCAATTTTCATCTTTGTTTCGACAATTCAAAAGCGCCTGTAACTGGCCTACTTGAAATAAATGCTTTGATTTTGATTTTCTTTAACTAGCTCTAACTACATTACAAATACAATAGACATCATAATTAAACACACAGCTGTAGATGTTTCATAGTATGTGTAATCCAATTATAAACCATCTAGTACCTGTAATGTCGTTGTCGTTACATAATTTGTAGTGTATTGTACAGTCTACCTGAGCAATAGCAAACTTAGAATCTTTTGTGTTGACCAGTTCAGCTAGCTCAGACCAGATTGGATGGAACTCTGTGCAGTGGCGGCACCTGAAAGTAGATTAAAGTTACTCTACAGAATACTGCTTACCGGCTGATTAAGCTCGAGGGTAACAGCTTTACAAAATATAGTGTTCAGATACTCATTATGGTTTTTATTGGTTATGTTCTAATAAACAAGATCCTCACCACGGTGCATAAAACATCACAAAATTCCCATCCATCTCTTCTATTTGAAATTTAAAATTATTTGCATTGTATTCATAAACTGAGCTTTCTTCAAGTGCAACAAAGTAGGGTAAAAATAGAAAATAACACAGTACAAGTCTTCTCAGCATTTTGAAAGCTAAATCACTACAAATAATATTATTCAAGGTTTTTATCTAGAGTGTTCATTGAAGAAATTGTTAAAATTAATTAGAAAATTATGAAAAACGAACACCAATCAGCACCTCACACAACAATCAAATGGTACTATGGTATGGAATGGATTGATTGATTTTTTTCTCTACAGATAATTTTTTCACGAAATCGATATGAAGACAGTCACAGTTTTCTCTGTAGGTCTTGGGTCTACGACATAGAGTAAAATAAGTATATATAGGTCTACGATATGAACACTATTCCATTCGCTCTCTGTGTCATGTCACAACTCCATAGACTATACTTACAAGTGGACTATTCAATGACGACTTTTTAGTAAAGTTTCCTATTCATGTCACGATTACAATTTGAAATTATTTGATTTCATTTAGTCGAAAGCAAATACTTGTATTTTAAATTAGTTTTAAAACTTTAATTGGGCTAAATTAAACAATAGACATATTTGAACATGATTTAAATTAATTTTAATGAAAATCACAATAAAATACAGAGCATCGACAAACGTCACTATGCCGTAGCTTTTAAGAACATACAAAAGAATGTGGTAATTCTTCAAAATGGTCGCTTTGTATGGTTTGCCAACTTGCATGTCTGTGTTTCAGAGTTCTTTGTTTTCGTAATTCATTGGATATTATTACATTTATGGAAAAGTGTATGCAAATTCTCAGTTGTTTATCTCGGATATGAACGTTGACATTGTTATCATAATTTGTAGTGTTAGAGAAAGATGTCATCGGTAATGTGAGAGCTCTCCGATATAATTTTTATTTTACGAGATTATGACGTTTGTGATTTCGAATCAGATTTGCAAAAAGTGAAAAATATCCTGGTAAATTATTATTCTAATAGATATTTCAAACATGTGCCTGTATTATGCTAAACTTAAGAAACAAAGCTGACTCTAATTTTGGCATTCCACAGTACTATGTCATGATTGATTCGTGTTGAACATTCTTTTGGCTTGTAATGAACCAACAGCTTTGACCGGAGGAATATTAATTCAGAATGTTATTTTGTTACATGTTATTCACACCACACGTAATTTTTAGAAGAAATCTAGTGTATTTGATATAGTTTGTTTTTCATGTTGATAAAATTTTGTCCATGTCAAATGGCACCTATCAATCCAGTTAGAGTTCAGTTTTGTATGTGAAAACAGCTTAAAAGAAGTTTATGAGTGTTTATTTATTGTGATACAAGTGATATTGTTATTGTTTCAGTCCATAAACACAAGTTCTTGCATTGGATGTCCATATTATGTTGACAAAAACCAGGCATTGAAAAAAGCTCTAAACAAACGAACACATCTGGACTACAAGTTGAAAAACAATATTTTGGTGTATAATAAATGCAATCGTGAGCAGTGAACATGAATGTGGTCAGAAGGTGGTGTGTGCTCGTGTGATGGGAGGGGTCGGGTGAGAGGTGAGGCGCACGGGCGCGGGCGCGGGCGCCATGAACCCGCCGGCGCCCCGCCAGGCGGCCGCTCGCTCCGGCTATCATCAAAAGGCGCTAGCCCAGATCCGCAACTCACTATTACCATTTGCTAACAATGGCAACTCAGAGCCTCCTGGCTCGTCAGCAGCCAGCACCGTCAGCTCCGGAGTTAGCTCTGGCTTCAGCTCATCTTCAGGAAATGGTCTTGATAAAGATTTATCTGCTTTACCGCAGACATTAAATCAACTGATTGCTTTGGGATTTGATGAGGTAAGTACTAGTATTATTGATAACTGATATTCTAAATATTTGAATATTAGGGCTGCAAATATGTTTTTACATGTAGGCTCGGCAGAAAGAAAAGTGTGCTCTCAAAACCTCTTTTTAACGTTTAAATGATAAAATTATGTAAGCTCAGCGCTAACAGGAGTGTAGATATTTTTGCTTCCACTATCTTACAACATACGGCTCATGAATTTACAAAAAAACAAAATAATAATTTCATCAGAGTTTTGTTGCGATTTACACAGCTCTATAGGTTTAGTTGTGACAATATTATGAAATTTTTCAACGATAACAGCTGGCATGGTGAGCGAATGTTCCATTATCCTCTTTAAGCAATCAATTAAATTTCCTTCACATATTTCAAGTACCAGTGAAAAGATACTGCAACCTAAATGAGGATTGCATTGAATATTGATATTATCCAAAGAAAGAAAGAAAAAGACATACCAACATGCCAACTTGTGACATGTGTCGAATAAATGTATTTTTTTACACACATAAAACAAAATAATAAAAGAAAAACACAAATAATAATGGAAATACTACAAAATTTATTAAAAAGTTGAAGTTCAATCACGTTAAGCCGTTGGTCCTGGCTGTCATTTGTAGATCTTTGAAAGTTGTTACAGCTAGTCAGTAGCCCAACAGTGTGATAACCAGTCTTGCGGTTCGGTTTCATACACCATTTCATTACTAACTGAGTTGTAGAGGTCAGATCAGTCGCTCCATGTAAAATACTGGTATTCTCCGCATCTGGTTCGGCTGAAAGCCAACCCCTACACAGTTGGAAAAAAGCTAGATAGATGATGATGATATATAAGTTCTGTAATGAAACTTATTAAGATAACTAGCAGTGTTATAATGATAACTAGTCTTACTAAGGGCTGGTCAGTTCATACTATCCGGTAACTGTATTGTGGAGGTCAGATAAGCAGTTGCGTCATGTAAAATTCTGGTATATAGCTGCGTCCGGTTAAACTGAAAGCCGTCCCTTACTTATTTGGGAGAACACTAGGCAGATGATGACAATTATGGTAAAATGGTGAATTTAGGTTATTATCATAAATTTTTTTGGTCAAGCCCTGTATAAAATACTAGGAATATTTTGACTAATCATTTTATGTTATCTTGTTACAATCGAGAATAACTCAATGGCCTGGGTTCATTTTGCGGAAGAGTTTAATAAACTTAGCTCATCTTAGTTTAGTTATAAACTGTGAAAGCATAGAATAGTGCGAAGTTTAATTTTAGAATTTCGATTTGTTTCTACTTACATGACTGTGTCTGTTGACTCTAAACATGAATCTGTTTTTCCTAGAATAGGTATAATTTTTAATAACTTTATCTTTACAGGACCCAGCTGTAAGAGCATTAAAATATGCTGGAGGGCGATTTGATGCAGCATTAGATTACCTGTCAAAGCAACAAGAATCTATCAATGGAGTCCTCAAGTCAAGCAATTTAAATGCCCTGAACTCCAAGCTTATAAGAAAACCTAGTCTAGAGCGTGAAATTAACCTCCATAGAGGTAGTCCTGCACTCGATTCTGGTGCAGGCAGCTCTCGGTCTGATAGTCCGCGACAGTCAGACGCACCTCCTCTTCCTCACGAGAAATTGAGCAGGCAGTACTCGCCGTCCGGTTTCTCGGAGCCGCCTCCCCCACCTCCGCCCCGATGTCCGTCCACGCCGCCCGTGATGCCGTCCGTGCAACAGCTCATGAAGCGCATGTCGCCCGCGCCGCCGCTGCCGCCCGCGCGCGGCACCAGTCCCGTGGCGGCCGGCGCGCCCACGCCGCCCGCGCGACAGCCCATGATAGTGCAGAACGGTCCACAAGTGCAGCAGCAGTTAACGCAGCAGATCCAGGCCCTGAGCATTTATCAATCGTCTGGCGGCGGCGCGGAACTCCCGCCTCCGTATCCTCTATCGGGCGTGCCGCCTCCCCCGTCGTATTCGGTCTCGATGCAGAATCGACAAAGTCCTACGCAGTCGCAGGACTATAGGAAAAGTCCGTCATCAGGGATCTACTCGGGAGGCACCTCCGCCGGGTCGCCAAGTCCGATTACGGTGACGCAATCGACCGGCTCGTCCTCGGGGATGACTCGCCCTACGCCTATTCAGGCGTGGACTGCGAGACAAGCGGTGCAACCTCCCATTATCATGCAGTCCGTGAAGAGTACACAAGTACAGAAACCAGTCCTGCAGACTGCCATAGCGCCTGTTGCCCCTCCGCCTGTCGCGAGCTCGGCCGCGCAGCCACCTCCACCTTCATACGCTAGTTCTATTCAGCAAAAGCAACAGGCGCAGACACCGCCGAGCTACCCGCTGGCCCCGAAGCCATCCTCGCCCGGTTCCACGCCGCCAGTTATCCCGACCGCGACAACTCCCACCGTCCCCACCACAGAACCGCCGAGCTATGCGATCACCATGCAAGCTCTAGCCGTCCAGAGAGGAATGCATCCCATTCCACCGCCGCCATATGGCAATCAAAACGACAACACGACTACTGTCAACTCCCACCACTCTCCTTTACATAAGAAGTTCTCCAACACGGGTGAAGCTTCACAGGTAGAAATAAAGTGTCCGAACCAAAACTGCACCAACAATCTTCTAAAAGACAGTGTTGCGGCATCAAGTTCGGATAAAAGTTCGAATGGTTCATCTGAGCGCCGACCCAAAGGTGTAGAAAAGATAAGGCATCAGTCACCTATACCGGAGAGAAAGAATATAAGCAAAGAAAAAGAAGACGAACGAAGAGATTGTAAAGTCAGAAATTATTCGCCTCAGGCTTTTAAATTCTTCATGGAGCAGCATGTCGAGAACATTTTGAAGTCGTATAAACAGCGAACATTTAGACGAATGCAGTTGGAGAAAGAAATGACTAAAATAGGTCTCAGTGCGGAAGCACAATGTCAAATGAGGAAAATGTTATCTCAGAAAGAATCCAACTACATTAGGCTAAAGAGAGCGAAAATGGACAAGTCTATGTTCACGAAGATCAAGCCGATCGGTGTCGGTGCCTTTGGGGAAGTGACGTTAGTAAGAAAGATTGATACTAGTCATCTATATGCCATGAAGACACTTCGCAAGGCTGACGTGCTGAAGCGCAACCAGGTGGCGCACGTGAAGGCCGAGCGGGATATATTAGCGGAGGCCGACAACGAGTGGGTCGTCAAGCTTTACTATAGCTTCCAAGACAAAGACAACTTATATTTTGTGATGGACTACATACCTGGTGGTGATCTGATGTCTTTGTTAATAAAGCTGGGTATCTTCGAGGAGAGCCTCGCCAGGTTCTACATCGCGGAGCTGACGTGCGCTGTGGAGAGCGTCCATAAGATGGGCTTCATCCACAGAGACATCAAGCCCGACAATATACTAATAGATCGTGATGGCCATATTAAGTTGACTGATTTTGGTTTATGTACGGGATTCAGATGGACGCATAACTCGAAATACTATCAGAGAAATGGTGAGTATATTTTTCATCAATTGTAAGTACTTGATTGACTAAATTAAAACGTAAAGTCTACAACAAAACCTGCGTTTACTATGTGCTACTGAGAGCACCTCCTATTTCAAGTAAAATTACTTTTTCAGTACAAGTTGACATTGATTTCGCCATCTTTATTTTAACTTTTTCAGATCACGGACGACAAGACTCAATGGATCCGGTGGACGGTGAGTGGGGCGCCATGGGCGAGTGTAGGTGTCACCAGCTGAAGCCTCTGGAAAGGCGACGCAAGCGGGAGCATCAGCGCTGCCTGGCGCACTCGCTGGTGGGCACTCCCAACTACATCGCGCCCGAGGTGTTGACGCGCACCGGCTACACGCAGCTCTGCGACTGGTGGTCCGTCGGTGTCATCCTCTACGAGATGCTCGTCGGATCGCCGCCCTTTCTAGCCTCTACACCCGCCGAAACGCAACTCAAGGTTGGCTATTTAACTTTCCGTCTTCAATAAAGCCACTCACCGATTATATTTTACCAGTAATTGTTTTATTCAGAGCAGCGGTGGCCTAGTGGTGGCGGCCCCGACTTACGAACAGTAAGTCGTGGGTTCGAACCCAGACAGGCGCATTACTTTGTGTAATTTATTTCATCACCACTGCTCTCAAAACGGTGAAGGAAAACATCGTGAGGAAACCGCAGTCCTAGAACCAAAAATTCAAAGACATGTGACATCTACCAATCCGCACTGGGCCCGCGTGGTGGATTATAGCCCATACGCAAAATACGCGCTTTGACGTGGAGTTGCGGACACCAGCCCGTTAAACAATATACAACAACAATATAATTGTTTTATTCACAGGTTATAAATTGGGAAAGCACACTTCATATTCCCGAAGCTGCCAAATTATCTCCTGAGAGCAAGGATCTAATCCTACAGCTATGCTCTGGTCAGGAGACGAGGCTCGGCAAGGATGCCAACGAGGTGAAGAACCACCCGTTCCTGCACGGCATCGACTTCGACAAGGGCCTGCGGCGGCAGGAGGCGCCCTACGTCCCCCGGATCGACTACGCCACCGACACATCCAACTTCGATCCGGTGGACCCCGACAAGTTGCGCAACTCGGGCAGCTCCGACTCCAACAAGTCGGACAGCGAGCTGCTCGACAACGGCAAGACGTTCCACGGGTTCTTCGAGTTCACGTTCCGAAGGTTCTTCGACGACGGTTATACGAACAAAATAAACCTCGACGACAACGACAACCAAGGACCCGTTTACGTGTAGAACGACAGTGATAAAAGAGACACTGAGACTAACTTGTAGGATTTTTTTACAAAGTGTGTGCCTTTGACTCTCTCTATTAAAACATTAGTTTTTGTAAACGTAACGAATATAACGTATTTAAAATTAATTAAAAAGCCGTATTGTTAATAATCCCGGTGATAATGTTGTAATATTGTATCGTTATGTATTTGTAAGAGTAATCTTATTTCACTGTAATATATGTAATGGATGGATCACAGTAGTGCATAGCCTAACTATGGTGCTGTAGCGGCGGCGGGCGCGGAGGGACGCGCTCGCGTCGCGATGTCTAATGTCCATTCAGTGTATACTATTTTTTGTAACTAGAGAAATTATTTATGAGATAAGAACAAGCTTACTGAAATTAGCGAATGATTGTCACTATATTTTCTTATGTATTTATCGAGGTAGGTCGCTTATGTGTGTTTGTTTATATACGTGTAAAACGTTTACATAGGATTCATTAACGTCATACAAACATTGGCATAACTAGTAAAACGTACTGTGCTTCCATGTTGTCTACAGGACACTAGCTCATAATGTGTGCCTTAGAATTTCAATATTAACAGTTTACAAGTGTATAATAAAGAATTTGTGAAGGGTCGAATTGTATGCTACAACATAGTAGATAAAGTTTTATAACTCGACGTATGTACCGAGTGCAATACATATTTATTAACGAAACAAAAGTCGATACATACTTCATTTGCTGTTGTTGAAGTTTTACTCCGATTTTTATTATTTTAGTAGAGCACATTTTGAGTCGAATTTTTGTGTTTAAAATATGCAAGATTTTGTAACTACCATTTAACTAACAATATCCAATATAGTCGCAAAGTAAATAACAAAGTAATGAGAACAAAAAGCGTTTAGTCGCCATACAATAACAAACTGCTTGTTTGTGGTCGTTATAAGAAACACGCCATTTTTTCACTTGTACAGTAATATGAGTCAGTTCAATTTTAAATTATGTGTTATTGAATGTAAATTGTTTTATTCTGAAATGAATCATGCTTTTAAGTGAACGAAAATAA
The DNA here is from genome assembly GCA_941918905.2 of Xestia sexstrigata. Lineage (NCBI taxonomy): Eukaryota > Metazoa > Arthropoda > Insecta > Lepidoptera > Noctuidae > Xestia > Xestia sexstrigata. The sequence continues at coordinate 18,966,548 of OW799208.2, forward strand.
AATATGGGAATTTTTGTTTAATATTTTCTTTCAAATCCTTGTCTATAAATAAATAGCACAATATGCTAATAATATCATCCTACCACCATTTATAACAATGTGTATGAAAAAATCTTTTTAAGGCTCTAGTAAAAAGTTTTGCACTCTCTCATTAAAATCTTCAGCATACTTCAAATGAATATGATGTGTGCCTTCTGGGTACAGATGTATCTTGGAGGAAGAAAATTTCATTGACATTATTTGCAGAAAGATAAACATATAAAAAATTGTTTGGCATTTACCTTGAACCTTCAATGTGAGTGTGTAAATAGGAAATATGACTACAGTCGACCATACGATCCTTCTGACCATACATTATATATGTAGGGCATATAATATCTTTAAGAATATGAGCGCAGATGTTGCCATTCTTCATTTTGACAATGGCTTCCTGACCATCTACCCATTCAGCCCAGTACTTCGATAATAGCTCTTCTCCATATACCTCAATTAGAGGTTCCCTCATTTTTTTTGACCATGTTTTTGTATCTCTTGTTTCTGTAATGAAATATATACTTGTAAAATGCAAGAGAGAAGCATTTCAAGATTTTCATTGCCTAACTCATACTATTTTTACCAGCTATAGTTGAGTACCGTAAGAAAACTCACTCTTATACATTAACTCCAGTTCATTGGGCAAGATGAAAGCGTTGGCGCTTATAACTACTAGCTTCTTGACAGCATCTTGGTATTTAGCAGCATGGATCAGACTTGTGGAGCCACCATCACTGAATCCCAAAACAGAGTACTTCGGAATTTTCAAGGCCTTTCAAATAAACATGATATTAGACAAATTGGCAACACTATTTCTGATAGACGGTACAAAATCAAGTCTACCTTCATAAACTCATAAGCAGTGTCTGCATCCCTTTCATAGAAGTCTGTAGTAAACTTTTTTTCTGGTGGTCTGCTCTTACCATAACCTGGGGGATCCCAAACTACCAGAGTGAACTTTTCATGGTTGAACTGTTCTACTTGAGGTTTTGCCTCAGTCCATATTGTGCCCAAAGCACCGGGTAAGAACAAAATATGGTGGGGTCCATGACCAACGTTTACATAGTTAATATTGTAGTTATTAATTTTTATTTTCTCTTCCTGAAAGTGAAACATATGAAAATAAAGTTCATTAAAGGTCCCATACTGGTACGATTGACAACATGAATAAAATATTAGATTAGTGGGTGCTCAGTGTAAATAACTATCAAGACACTATCAACACAGCAAATAAAAAAAATGAATAAAGTACTGTACTGTCTAGCTAAGAAGTCATTTTAATTATAATAGTAAAAAGTAAATAATAACTGAGTTTTACCTGAACCACCGCCGTAGAAACAGCGCGACAAACGTTTTTACATATATTAGTTACTGGTAAAGTTATTTTTCTTATCAACATGGTAAATATATAAGTAAATTATGATAACAAGCCAAGTTTTATCTCAGCGTTTTATATATTTCTTAACAGCGCGAATACTACACGACACTGTCATATCTACTGATATCTGTATTATTTTTGTCTGTTTGGATAGATTAACATGCAGTAAGAATAATAAAATTGCACTCTCTCTATCAGTAGTAGGTGTAAATTCAGCTTTATCACCAAGTAATAGGGAACATAATTATTAGAATGATAATGGTAGATCAAAATGACAGCAGGATAGCTTCATACTGTTTCACATGAGAGAGACAAAGATAGGGACATTGTTGCTAAATATATTAGCTTTCAAAGTTATGTTTCAAGAATTCAAATATTTTCTTGAGACAATATTACTGTTGCCAATAGTAAAAAAATCTTCAAAATCAATACTTTTACTAAATACAGTAATGCTATGCATGTGCTATGCTATAACTGCTTGCTCGTGGTTATTATAAGAAAAACACATAACTTTTGAACAATCTGGTTAAATTCAGTTTTATTCTGAAACAAGTCATACTCAAATGTAAAATTTGAGTATTTTGGTTTAGCAGAATAAATTATCACATCGTGTAAAGTTCGTAACAGTATGCCTAAGGGTTAATTTACATTGCAGGACCAGTGACCACAGAAATATTTTGAGACTTTTAAGACTTCAATAAAAACTCTTGCACTCTTTGGTTGAAATCTTCGGCATACTTTAAATGAATGTGATGTTTGCCTTCTGGATACAGATGTATCCTGGAAGAAAAGGAAATAAAATATATATCTAAAAATATCTTATAAGGCATTTCATGAGATGAAATCTCTCTATAGGCTTACCTTGAACCACCAATATGAGTGTGTAAATGGGAGGCATGAACACTATCTACTAAAGGATCCTTTTGCCCATACAGAATGTATGTGGGGCATTTGATGTTTTTTAGAAGCTCAGAACAGAGGTTGCCATCCTTATTTCTGAAAAGTGCTTCCATTCCATCTACCCAGTCAGCCCAGTATCTGGCAAATAGTTGTTCTCCATAGATCTCAATTAAAGGCTCCCTCATCCTTTTTGACCATGAATTTATATCTCTAATTTCTGTAAATCAACAAAAAGAAGGATTTAAGTGATGCAACACTAATTTCTAGTCATCAGTTGAGCTTTGTGCATGGCCAACATAGTTATACTGTTTTGACATTTATTTTTTTGTTATATACAATCTTGAAAGGGAACTTACTTTTGTACATTTCCAGTTCATTTGGCAAGATAAAAGAGTTGGTTCCCCATACCACTAGTTTGCTGACTGCATCTGGATATTTGGCAGCATGAATCAAACTTGTGATTCCACCATCACTGAATCCCAATAAAGAGTACTTGGGTATTTTCAAAGCCTAGAAAATAAATGATTGAGGATATTAAAATGATGTAGGCATCATCATCCCTCTGCTGCTGCTTAGATATTAGATCAGTTGTTAAAAGCAGTGTCAATATCTCAAATATACCTATAGATAACCAGTATTTTTATTTTGTCCGACTGAAATAATTATTTTTTAGAAACTAATTGTTTAGCTACCTTCATGAACTCATAAGCCATGTCTGCATCCTTTTCATAGAAGTCTGTAGTAAACTCTTTTTCTGGTGGCCTGCTCTTGCCATAGCCTGGGGGATCCCAAGCTACTAAAGTGAATTTCTCCCGGTTGAATCCCTCTACTTGAGGTTTTCCTTCAGTCCATATTGTGCCCAAGGCACCAGGCAAGAATAGGGCATGGTGGGCTCCATTACCGACTTTAACATAGTTTATATCACAGTTTTTGACTTTTATTTTCTCTTCCTGCAACATTATAAAAATAGAATTATAAAATCGAGTACTTTGACACTATTTTAAGACCAAGTGATAACCTTCTCAATAATTAAGACGTATTCCAATTCAAGGAATAGCTAATTAAAAGACAGTATCGACATGTAAACATTATTATTCTAGCCACCAAGCACAATAAACTCACCACACAAACTAAACGACAGAAACTACTCGTTACCCAGTTGAAAATTAGTATAAAAATAAATTACCTTAGGAACTGCCGCCGAAGAGAGAGCGCGACAAGCTCTTTTACCTAAATTATAAAAAATCGGCGAAGTTATTTTTCTTAGCAACATGTTTTCTTTGGCAGTAAATTACGATTAAAAGCAACTTTAACTGTATTTCTATATCAGCGTTGGGTGATACGCATAATCTACTGTTATCTGGTTGTTATTTACTATGAATAAAAACAAAATTACATTTTATTGTAATCTTATCAGTTCAAATTGGAGGTGAAAATTGAGCTTTTGTCACCGAGGAACCTGAAACAAACGGAATGTAATCACCAATATCACCCGTAAATGACAGCAAGATAGCAATAGGTTTTTCACTAAAGACAGACAAAGGTAGAGAACATGATGCTACTTTCTATAGCATTTTCTACAGATTCGTTCTACTTGTTCTATTTTCATTCCTTTCCAAGCAAAATAATGAGATTTTGAACTTGTGTTAAAATATTGTAAAATCTGATTTCTATGAGTTAAGCGGCCTTTACATTTGGCTAAATTTAGTTCACTAAATTCAGACAGTGAGCGTTGGCGAAAAAAAGCTTGCTCTTTACACTTGATCTAATTAGCTAGCTAACTCAGTATAACAGCGAATTCCAAGCGTGTCGTACGTATTTGTCACTCTCATGGCATGGCACTCGGCCGCACTCGCATGGCACCATCAAAACGTCAAAGGCTGTGTCAAAGGATAGGGCTCGTTTTAGCTATGGTTGCGTCGAGCTCGACTAAAAAAAGAAGCAGGAAGTGTTGGATGAAAAATATTTGAGTTTAAGAAAAAAAACTGTCTTTAACAAATTATTTATGTAGGTATTAGAACCGGAAGATGTAAGAAATTTTCTAAGATTGGAATCTGAACAATCTAGAGAATTTTTGAGATTACACCGTACATTATAACAGAAGACAGTTGGCTCAGAGATGCTGTTACTGCTGCTGCTGTTAGCGGTTACTTTGAGATTCTTACCAACAGGAAGTACCTACATAAGAAGATTAAAGTTCAGTTCATTTATTTCTGCACCACTTCTTTTAAAAATCATACCAAAGACGTGGCGGGCGACATAGATGCATAAAACAAACAATAAAATTATGCAATTATCATAGAAAAACATTTTTTTCTTAAGGATTATAATTATAAACTCTATAATTTCAATTATTTTGCCTTCTAACGTTTTCTTAGTTGATGAGGAAGTATTGGGAAAAATTTCACTACAGAATTCATAGTTTTCTCCGCTGAGAGTAGCAGACAACTAAACGCATTTATTGTCTAAATCGCTTTACACTTGGCTAAATTCAGCATGATAACTGATTTAGATCGGCAGTCACGACTCTGATTGTCTAATTAGTGTGTCTAACAGTCTGAATGTCTTTACACTTGTCTAAATTCAGAGTCTAATTCGTTTAGCTAACTGAATTTAGCCAAATGTAAAGGCCGCTTTAGATATTTTGTAACATTGACTTTATGGATAGATTTATCGTTTTGTCGTATCCAATCACTGTTACATAATGGGGTGGGCAAAACATCGTCATTGGTGGAAAATCTGTCAATGTCATTTTAATTTTCAAAATCGTTTGACCTCATTGGTCAGATTGGGTCTAAGCTATGGACACGCCATCAACAATCAGCTTTGACCAGCCTTCACCATTAGGATCATAGATATACACTATTAATACAAGAATAGGGTGACTAGGGATTGAGATGGCTAGACCACGCTAGACTGAACCCCGATACTACTCGTAGGACTGGATTTACTATCTGCTGTAAGCTTTTTTTATTTGACCCAACATTCTATGAAGAAAATGTTGGTTACCCACTATTTTTAAGTAGTACTAATTACAAAAACAAACGCGGTTTTAAAATTGATGTGGGTAGTTTTCGTCAGCAGTATCCACCCCTTTAAGGAATATGCTAGCGATCCTAGCGATTAGCTCTTTTTTTTTAATTTGTGTCAACTTGTGGACAGCGTTGTGGGTTACGTTATAACCAAATTTCTATTTTGTTAAACTAGTTGTAAGTCCTTAAAATGTAACTGTTTGCTGTTCCTTTCAATAAAAAAATAATAAAAATATGCATGAAATACAAAACCCTTTTGATTTATTAAAAATGCCTTGTATTGGCCCCTAAAAACATTGTGGTACACTTGTTTAAGTTTTAAGCAGCCGGCAGCGATGCGGCGAGCACGTTTAGTGTGTAATAATTTTAAACTTTATCTTCTACATACGCTTGAAAAGGAAGAGAGGCCGCCCGCGGTGACGCAACACGAGCGTCTTGTCATCTAGTCGGTGGTTCTGCCTGAGGCGACCGCGACGCTCGCTCCTCACCCCCACCGCAACACTGAGCGCACCACTAAGCTACTCAAGAGGAGACTAGGCGCCTGCGGTCTGGAGGTCGTGCGAGAGGCCGCCAGCGGCGACGCCTGGGGCCGCTGGTTGCCGCAGGCCGCTGCCATTCCGGTGTGCCTCGGCCCATAATAGGGTTTAAACACTGTTTTTCACTCTATCGACGGTTCTTAGCGACAGAAAAGGATAGAGCATGAAAAATGAGAACTGTGCTGATAGATGTGGTGAATGAGAGAATGAATGTGATTCAACCCTTTAAATGTTAGTCAAGGGTAAGACAAATAAAACAAAACAATAGTATTAAAATTGTATTATCAGTGTGACGAACAACACGCCTTAGAAAATAAACTAGCATTAAATGTTAAAAGCAAAGACGGTTTTTTAAAATAAATTAATCTTCTATTGATGCAAAATATTGTGACGGTGGTTAACCCTGCACAGATACATATGACAAAATATTTACCTGACCATATACATCTCTCAACTGACTTACAATACAAGGATCACTTCTCTAAAGGAATACTTATACAACCAAGCTTTGGTTACTTTTCACTGACCCATTAAACCAAAATGCCTTGACGAATATTGACACAGCGAAGCGTCAAATCAAAATAGCTCCTGGCTATAATTATTTGCAGTGAAGATGCATACAAATTAACATAATACTATTTTATAGCTTACAAGTAAAACCATTGAATAATAAAGGCATTGGAGATATTGTGTATACTTCTGTGAAGTGTCTACATGTTTAAAGTTAAACACTCTGACATACAAATAAATAGTACATCGAGACATACAGGCACCTCAAGCATTCTATACTATTCCATAGATTGATCTCAGCACGTTTTAGCTAGTTGTAATATTAATATAATAAAAATATCTTTTTGTAATTTTAACTGCAAATTCGAACAATATAATTAGCACCACGATGGATCAACACCAGTGATATCGGTTAAAGGCAGTGCTAATGTTACACAAGACGGGAATTTAGCGGCGGAAGGCGGGTGTACGCACACAGACAGGCCCCAAACATGACGTCATGTTTTTAGTGTTTTCAAATTCAGTCGAGTGCAGTACTGAGATCGCCTTAGAGCTTACACCTAACATAACATCATGATACAGGAATTTGTTTGTAAGTGTTACGTTAGTCGCAAGTGTAGCGTATATTTAAAGTTATTATAGTTCTCCGGCGTGGCAAGCGTCTTCGTAACTCTTGCCCTTCTGCTCTGGGTCCAGTTTGATCATGTCGTCGATACGAAGGATGGTGATTGCGGCTTCTGTAGCGAACTTGAGGGACTTCACCTTGGAAATGGCCGGCTCCAGGACTCCGGCTGCTAAGTTATCGCGTAAGACGCCTTCCGTCAGGTCCAAGCCCACCCACTTTAAGTTCGCGTGTTCAACCTGAGAAAAAAGAAGAAATGTAGAGGCGGATATCGACAGTTTTTTTTTTTTTTTGTTTTAATTCCATAAAACATAGATCCAGGTTTAGATATAAAATAAATACCGCTCGCAGTAGGGCTTGATAAAAATATGTACATGCAGCAGATTATCAGCAGGCAGAAAATCAGGAGCATACCTTGGTCTGCGATGAGTTGTGGTAAGCACGGAGCTTGGCGACTAGATCAGTAGCATCCCGCGCGGCGTTGACGGCCAGAGTCTTCGGGATGATCAGCAGTGACTGTGCGAACGCGGCGATAGCCAACTGCTCGCGAGAACTCTGTAAAAAGATGCACATACACGTGGTGAATAAGATGAGATATATGAGAGATAAGATAACTTACAAGATAAAATTAACATCAGACTTCGCCTTTTACTTGATAAGTATCCATACTAGAGAGGAGGCCGTGTCCCAGCAGTGGGACCATTATATAGGCTGATGATGATGATCCATACTAGCATCTGAACAGATTTGGTAGCAATTTGGCATACCAATAGACCATGCCGTGGCTGACACAATACTTTTTATCCCAGTAGTAAGACTAGTAAGTACCAGCGCGATAATTTCCGACAACCACACGGACGAAATCGCGGGCAAAAGCTAGTCTTATGATATCTAAAATTAATTACCAGTGTAGTAGCGAAGTTCTCCAAATATATCGACAGCGCAGCTTCTACAGCGCCACCACCGGGCGCGAGGCGACCAGACTCCAGTACTCGTCGCACGGCACACAGCGCGTCGTGAGCGGAACGTTCCATCTCGTCACAGTACGCGTCGGTGGGACCGCGCAGGATTATTGAAGCTGCGGTGCGGGCTACTGGGCTGTGGATGACAACGATTAACATATTTGTTGGTAAAAATACTTTGAAAGAATGTTTTACGAAAGCTTTGTAATTAATTAAGATTGTTGAATCAGGAGACTGATAGTTCAAATGGACCCGTACCTAATGAATTTTTGACTGCAGATGTGCGCCAAAAGCGCGACTTATTTGTTTTAGTTAAGAAAAGATAGATTCAAGACACATGTGTCGAAAAAATTACGTAAATTACAAAAAAAAAGTCTCACCCCTTGATAAGAATGAGTTGGTCATCACAAATCTGTTCCTGTACAACTTCAGCCGCCTCTCCGATCATGCTGGGTTCAAACACTTCTTCTCCCTCCATGTTAGTCAGAGAAGTCAAGAATGCGGCTCCGGTAGCCTTGGCAATCCTCTTCAGGTCAGCTTTCTTGCACCGTCGCACACCCATAGCTCCGTTTTCGACGAAGTACTTCAGACACAGGTCGTCGATACCGCCTGAGCATAGGATGACGTTGACGCCAGTTGACAGGATCTTTTGCAGACGCTCCTTGGTGATGTCCAATTCACGGGCGCGGATGGCTTCTAGCTTTTCGGGGTCGCTTACCAAGACCTGGAATTGATAATCAGCATTAGTATCTACTAGTAAATCTTTGAAAAAAAAAGGATTGTTTTTCTGGCTAGTTTTATAGACTTGTATAATATGTGATGGGATTAGATTAGCACCCAGAAGATTCTACATGTGTGTTGAATTCCTAATGCATATTGAGTAGTTTGAGTATAAGACAGTTTAGTTGTTTCACTAAAAGAAAATATTCTTGTTTACCTGAACACCAAGCTTCATCTTAGTCTTCTGTAGCGAGAAATCGAGACACGCAATCTTCGCGTTCAGGATCTTCTTGGGCATGGCTTGGGAAGCCACAGTGCAGTTCAGGGCATAACCCTTCACCAACACACTCTCCCTGGCACTACGACCATGTGCCTTCAATATGTTGACAGCCTTAATAGGGTATTGCGCATTTCCTTTAAAGTCTGTCACTTTGATAGCCTGTACAGCATCCACTACCATCTCGGAGAAGAAATCTGCATCACTGTGGTTGGTGTTAAGGTTATATTATTGTTTATAAAAATTGGATAGTCATAACATGATTATCTGTTTTATAATTATCATTATCAGTCAATCACATCAGTTTTATTAATTAATGGCAAAGTAGATTCATTTGAAATGCTAGAACAAACACGGTAGCACAGTCTATGTACAGTTGATGGTTTGATTTCTAATCTTAATTGAATTGAAACAGAATGGAAAATGTCATGAGGAAAGTTTTGAATATAAATTGCTATAAGAGTATGGGTAGACCAAAGAAACAATGGATGGATTGTCTCAAGAATGATATGGCTAGAAAGGAGGCGACTGCTGAGATGATGAGTATTTTTTTGAATGATGTTAACAGGGCTGAGGTCCCAACATTTCTAATATAAAGGTATTATATAAGATGGAGAGCAGCGGTGGCCCAGTGGTGGCGGCCCCGACTTACGAACATAAGTCGAGTGGGTTCGAACCCTCACAGGCGCATTACTTTGTGTAATTTATTTCGTCACCACTGCTCTCAAAACGGTGAAGGAAAACATCGTGAGGAAACCGGCATGTCCTAGAACCAAAAATTCGAAGACATGTGACATCTACCAATCCGCACTAGGCCCGCGTGGTGGATTATAGCCTTTACGCAAAATATGCGCTTTGACGCGGAGTTGCGGACACCAGCCCATTTTACAATATACAATATAAGATGGAGAGGCGGCACTGCCTACTTGCCTACCTCATAAGATCCAATTAAACTATAATTATAACTCACTTTAATATGTATGATGGTATGACTGATATATTTTATTTATGTAGTGATATTTAAAGATAGTACGGGCACACGCACAACATCTTCTTTACCCTTCACGGATTCCACACATTATTAGGTGATAATGAGGTCTCTTAAAAGTTTTAAAATCTTTTTTACATCAACAATAAAAATTATCTTTTTGAAAGGATACGCTCCAATAAGTTTGGAAGACATGGTAGTCTTGGCGGCGTTGACAATGGATGGTCTGCCGAGTGACTCCACAGTGACTGTGAGGTTGTCCTGCACATACTTGACAGCCTCTTTACACGCTAGACGGTAACCAGAGATAATACTTGTAGGGTGGATCTTGTTCTTCACTAGCTCATCTGCATTCTAAAAGAAAATATTATAACACATTTATTACTTAAACCATTTCTATTGCCCTGAAACACAATTTTATTAAAATAACAAGACAATTCTCATTTAAACATTAATTTAACTACCAACAGTGTTGCACAACCTTGATTTTTAGGTGTTTACATGTTCTCACAGTTACGTATAACAGTTACGGAACTTTACCTTCAAAAGTTCAGCAGCGATGATAACAACTGAGGTGGTGCCATCTCCAACCTCCTCGTCTTGTAGGTGTGCCAATTCTACCAATACTTTAGCGGCAGGGTGCTCCACCTCCAACATCCTAAAACATTTCACATTGACTTGGAGATTTAAACGTAAGGAACAAAGAACTTTGAACCTATGTGAAAATATCAGTTTAATTTATACTAGTTTTTTTTAATGAGTTGAACATTTTCAGTAATAACCAATAGCACTTTCATCAGATAAAGCGTTTATGAAAAGTTAAAGAACTTACTTGAGAATGGTGGCACCATCGTTTGTGACTGTTACGTCCCCAATGTCATCAACCAACATTTTATCAAGTCCCACAGGCCCCAGCGAACTCTTTACTATGTTAGCTATAGCTGCCGCTGCCATTACTGTAAATCATTTCAACATCATCAGAATTTTCATTGTCTCCCACTCAATAATGCCTAGGTTATTTTTACAACCAAAATATTGCTATAAGTACACTAACTTCTGCTGAAATTGAAGTTTCTATGGCTAAAAAGAATTTGAAATACAATTTTTGTCACATTTTCATTTCTTTTTCGAGATATTTACAAAAATGTAACCATGTCGTGATGCATGTGATCTACCGGAGTACAAAAACCTCATGTGAATAAGCGTGAATTATCATATTAACATTACCATTTTGACTTCTGACTGACGCCCCTGATGATCTGGTCCCTGCGACGGATAAAGCTTGAGCGATTGTCGACATTTTCAATAGAAATTTAACACAAAATTCATAAAATAATCGCCCGTCACACTTTTTGATTCTCGAAGAGACTCTCAATGTTGCCAAGCTACAAAATTAATGACAAATGACAATTCATTGTAAATTGCCAGTACTAAAATGAAAATAAAAACGCCGAGGTTTTATTTTAAGAATGGACTAAAACATAAAGTAAAATATTTTACATTTACCACTGAATTGCAGTAGCTTGATCTTTTAATTTTTCTCCAACAATGTAGCAACACATGGTAGTGACACAATGTTTCTAGGTTATGCCGCCGGTATTCTGTGAGAGTGCGGTACTTCTTTAATTAACCGTTTGATCATTCCCAGCAAATAAAAGGGGACCAATACTAGCGCTTTTATAATAGTCACTGTCGTAAACTACGGCTATGAGATCAAAAAGTGGGTAGTTGGTGCATGGTGCTCTCGAGACCACTACTGGCTTTCCTAATCATTTTTAGGAATTTTATTTTAAGAATGAATGTGATTCTGATTATTGGTTTTCTGAAATATCATAACATGACTTCACTTCTTTTCCATGTCGAATAAATAACGCTCAGCTCATGTGAGCGTTTAAAACGTTGTAGGTACTTAAAAAACACCACCACGTCTAAAACGATTAATTAACCCGTCTCCTTCTGAAGACCCTCAATTTACTGTCCACCTACTGATAGAGGGAAGTTATTTTAAGCACGCAAAACTTCGTCACGTACTATCACGAGTGCTTTTCCCAATTCTGGTGGAGGTCGCGCCGCGCGCCGACTCGCTGGTCACGTAACTACCCTACCTACCTACCCTTTTACTGAATAGTACGTGATAAATGTATCAAATGTCAGCCCAACGCCGTAAGGACGTATAAAAGTTAACTCATATTTTCTGGCGTCGTAAATCTGTGTCTTATTCGGAGATGTTTCGTTATTGGTGTGATAAAGTTGTGTTAGTTTTACCGTTGTCTGCTTGGCTCTATGAGAAATCGGTACCTACTAAGTACTCATATTTTTTTATTTAAGAAATATTACCTCCACCTTTTTTTTTTTTTTTCCTATCGGAAATCATCAATTTCTTCTTTCTCCCGCTCTGGGCGGAGCAGGAGGGGGGAGTGTCAGACTTTTACTGACTAAAACCCATCCATGTTCCTTCATCGCCCTTTGTGTTCCGGGGTCACGGTATCTCTTTTGAACTGTCCTGCAACCCCGGCAGGCATCGGTCCTTGCGGACCCCTTCCTTTTGCTGACTCTCTCTGAGGCGCGCGTGGAACACGAACGCGCCGTCGACACGGCCTGTCGTCATGAGACGGACAGACGGCGAGCTAGCCCATAGCCCACCGTCCACAGGCCCGCATATTTCCTCCACCTCAACTGCCTGATATCTAAGTAGGTATTGCTCAAATGTTCGACTTCCCAGCATAGATCAATCAATCAAGAGTGATCCTGGGTTTGATACTGGGCCGGTTGTTTTGGCTTTTTCCTGTGGTAATTCTCTTAGTTATAAAAAGGACAATGCACAATTATCATGATTTAAATTAATAATTGCAATTTTACATTATACGATTTAATAAGAACTACAGATTAGGTATTATAAAGGTCACGGCACATTACACCGGCACCGCACCAGCACAGCTGTTGCCTAGCGTCGTCGCCTCGAATTTAGGCTACGGATAGCCTCCAGCGCGCCGACCACAGTCGCCCGCGAGTCGAGTTGTATGGTAGCGGCACACGCGCTAACTGCCCGCCGTAACCATTTTCATATAGACAATTATATATATTATACAACACACGATTTAATGCTCAAATTTGGGTTGAAGCGGTGGCGGTGCGGTGCCGGTATAGTGTGCCATGACCTTTAAAATATCTAGTAGAAAGTAGCGAAAAAAAAAAACAAATTGGAGTTCTGAACTTCGTCGAACGTCACTCGAATGGAAACATAACACAATCGATTATTAAAAAGTAGCTACCTAATTCGACGTTTCAAAACCATCCCCGTAGAAAATGAGCTACGTCGTAGTAAATTCGCTACGACTGCTACGAGCTACGCCGGTTGTCGTAGACGCGTAGCAAAGATGGATGTGAAGATAAACTAAAGATTAACAAGCTAAACTTAGGCTATAAAGTTTTCGATCTGATCATCATTTCAATATAATAAAAACTTAAGTATTTATTTGATAAAGGAGTGGGCAATTCAAAGATTCGATAAATCTGACAGTCAATCTCGACAAAATGAGTTTATAACAAAGATAAAAACTCATTTTGTCGAGAATAACTGTCAGATTTATCGAATCGATTCCTACGTACTTGCACTGTATGTGCGAGTCGAGCTGGGCGCAATAACTAAGTAAGGGCACCTCGACCAAATAGGTTATGTTAGAACTGTGACCAAAAGCGCGCGAACTGAACTAGCATGGTAGGCGGTGGCCTGGCAGAGCGACCGGCGAGCGCTACATTCAAGCCGCCCGCGATCATTCTTAATTTTTAACCACCGGGTTGCTGGTAAACCTAAGTAATCTAAAGTGTAATTATTTGCACACCCATCTTTAGCCTTAACATGTGTAACGTGTATATATCATTTAAACAAAGTAGGTTTTTATGTCTGTCTACTAACAACGAATTTTCATTTAATGAAGTCGTGGTAGATAATAAGTTTTTTCCACATGGGTATTGAACCTAGGTCCTCGCTGTCGTTTATCAAGCCCCGGTCCTAAACGGACCTTTGACCTGAACTTTCACATTACGTAGTTCACACATGTTAGAATATCGTTTAAGAATCTACTCTACATCGCGCACATATAGAATAATATTATTATTGTTTAAATCGCAGTAGACTATACTTTTTCTCTCTTCATTGAAAGCTAAAGGAATATATATTATTTACCTCATGTTCAATAAAGCTGATTTTACTTCAGGCGTCAGTTTTTCGTAAAAATAACATAAAGCGACTTACGAACTTATTAAAAAGATATCCCCTAAACTTGCACAAAGCCAGTTAAACATTTTTCTCTGTTCTCTGTAAGTAAAGTGGTTGTTTACGTTTACCCGGCTTTTAAATCCGCACGATTGTCGATTGCAATTCATGTCAAGCGACGTGAATAAAAGCTGACAATATCTCAGAGAACTTTAGCCGACGTTCATTGGAATGCTCCGCAACGCGTACCGTATCTATACGAGAGAATAATCTCGTTTTCTGCGGCTTTTAACGAAAGCCCGATACGGAGTCGCAGAGCAAAACAAATAGCGGGTAGCTGTGCACATGCGCGCGGTGACGCACGCACGCGCCGCCGCGCCGCGCGGCAGTCGCGCGCCGCCCGTCGCCGCGCCCGCACGTGCGAATCCTGTCTGCCGCGCTCCCACCACGCGCTAAATGGCGCCCAAACCGGGACCTCGCTAACGCGGGTAAGTCCGTTACATAATCACATTATTTTAACATAAAATTAATATTCGTCCTTGAGATGACAAGTGGTCCATGACGCAGCATCCGCGAGGATCTCCGAGGGCGTGGTAAGGCATCGACTGGGGAGGGGGGCACGGAGTCGGCGTGCTGGCGATAGCGCGCCGCCTGATAAGGTTGCAGCCCTCCCACTGTCAACAAACCCTTACATTATATAAAACATTGGACACTTATAAATGAGCGTAAAAACGAGTGGTAGCGGAGAGTCATCTCGAAGACGTGTATCTATTGATTTTCGCTTCGCGTTCCGGAGACTCTGCGGCTATTGCCTGAGACACAATTAGATATATTGTCGCAGCCTCTTTAACATTCAGCTGCGGAGCTGTCGCTCAATGACTCAGAATCACGGAATACACTCTGTACTCGACAATTACTCTTGTTGACATGTGGTAATCTTTGCGGTTAGACCTTGCTTCATTCCTTCATGAGCGAATTTGCTGCAAAGTACCTAACATACTTGTACATGTATCTTTAGTGGTCAATGCTGTATTCTTAACACACGCAAACAGGAATTTGATTAGCGTAGATTGTTAGAACTTGCTTAAGCGGAATGATGTAGATGTCTGCCTTGGACTCTTATGATAAGGTACATTAATTTGAGTATACTTAGTGGCTATTTCCTTCTAATTTATTTGTAGTCAAAGCTTTGGTCTTGCGTAAATAGTACCTATAAACTTCCTTTCATCGGATGATTTCGTTGCAATTGTTTATTTTTTAGAAACAGAGAGTTAAACTGCCTGGCCGAGATTTGAATTAGGTATTAGAGGTTTCGAATTTTAAACAAGCAATTACTATTTATACTTTCCGTTTTATTACTAGTTTTGCCAAATTAAAATACACCATAGATTAGATAACCTGAATACTTTCAGCAGCTAATTGGTTCATAAACATTCGTAAAGTTCATTTAGTCTTTCTATCGTGTTACTTACCCAGTAGATGGCACAAAACCCGCTCCATGTAAAATACTGGTATTTAGCTACATCCGGTTGGACTGGAAGCCTACCCAACATAGTTGGGAAAAGGCTAGGCAGATGATGAGACTATGATGAACTATGATAGATTATGTGTCATGGTTCAAGCATCAAGACAGGGTTTCTTTACTAATCAGTAAAACAGTAAACTTGGGCTTTACCGAGCATGCAAGTGGGGATCATTGATTTGAATCGAATTACGAATCATCTTATTTTTCCGTGAGATAGAAGCTAAGATTTTTTGGATACCTTTGCTTATATACGTGTGCCTGTAAACTAAAAATATCTCTCACTGATATTTTGAAATTTTTCGCCTTAAAACAAATAGACTAAAAACCCCAACGCCAAAAAGGGCAAGTTAATCACTCTTAACTTGTTCAATACTAGATTTAGAAGCAGGCCTTTCTAATAACATGCAATCAGTATTTATCTACTTATATTTACATTAGCTGTTCAGAGGCTTCGCTCATTTTTTTCAATATTAAAGTTTAGGTTTACCTGCATGACTAGTGTCCAGGTGCCAAGTGTCAGGATGCGACTGGACAAATATATTAGCAAAGACAGGTATTCGTAGAAAAAGCTAGAGGAGGCCTTTACCCGAAAAGGGATCCGTATTTCAAAGGAAGAAGACTAACCATACTTACAATAAATAGGTTAAACTAATCCTTACTAACAACATTTGAAGTGGAATTTAGAGATATGGAATAAACGGCTTTTTTATTTAATTATTACTAGCGGACGTCACGCGGTTTTACCCGCGTAGTTCCCGTTCCCGTGGGAATACAGGGATAAAAAGTAGCCTATGTCACCCGGGGATGGTGTAGCTTCCCAACGGTGAAAGAATTTTTCAAATCGGCCCAGTAGTTTTTAAGTTTATTCGTTACATACAAAAATCCAAAAATATACATCTTTCCTCTTTATAATGTTAGTATAGATTTATTTTATTACATGACCAGTGTGCCTTTGGGTCAATATTAAGGCAAGTTAAAGCAAACCCATAAGGCAAACAGATTAGCATACTGTTCAGAAACCTTAAATTATGAAGAGAAGTCGATTTTAAGGGCAAGCCAACCTTTTAAACTTGTATGAAAGTCCCGCCACTACCTAAATCATGTACAGACATACTATAAGTCGATCGTTTGTAATTTTGACTACCAAATAGCAGCTGCTTAATTTTACCTTTCCAAAGTAATTAATTAAAAAACCAAACTTTTTGACCAACGAAGAATCTCATAAAATAACATTAAATTGAACTTCAGAAAGTACCCAGCAGTTCCAGTAAATTCAAATTCGAAAACAATTTGAGAATGTTTTGGTTTCATAAAGAAATTCTTGGGATTGTTTGCTAGAAGTTATGTCTAATATTCGGAACGAGACGACTTGACTAGTCGTTGGGCTATGTCGAGCTATATCGTAGAGCTATGCCGACGAGCTATGTCGTAGGTAGCACACGCTTTAAGGTAAGCTTAGCGAAGGAATTCGGAACGTCTAGTGTAGTGCAATGTTGGATAATCTACAAAGGCATGCTGGTATTTTGAACTATCAGTAATATACATGGGTATTTCTTGTAAGAGAGTTCGTATTAGAGGCTATGTATAAGCCAAGCTATGTAAGCGATGTGATAATATTACACGTAATATTTGTTATGTTCTTGACTTGACCTCACGATTTTATAAAACAATATTCTAAATTATAATATTTCATTCATCACAATATATCAGTAATACAAAAATAACCAGTAAAAACATAATACTCCCGCTAAAATAACCAGTAAAAACATAATACTCCCGCTAAAATAACCAGTAAAAACATAATACTCCCGCTCAAAAGTCAACTCTTAAAAAGATAATCCACCATCGCAATTTTTCGAACCCCAAGAGAAAAAGCGCGACAAAAAATACCGTCCTGTTCAATATATAGCCCAATAGCTCTAAAGGTTAATCACTGAATAGATATCCGTGGCTCTGTATGCCCACAATGTGGCCATGTTATCAAGGCCGGTCCCGCGAGGACACTAGGCGGCGATTTCTTCTCCATTTATATGATAATTCGCGGCCAACGCCGGAGCACAGGCCTTGTCTCCGGATATTAAGTGAACTGGGGCTCGAGCAAACGGCATTGGCTGAGATATCTGAGGAATGCTGTCGGTACCTTCTTATACTATTGTTTATGGGAGTCGAATGCGGTGATTTAATCGAATTTTTTGTTTCCTTGTGGAGATTTTTTTTTGGTGGTAGAAAAGTGGCTGATGATAATGGGATAGTAGTAAGTAAAGTATAAGAGTAGAGGAAGGCCGAGGAAACGATGGATGGACTGTGTAAAGGATGATATGGCTAGAAAGGAGGTGACTGCTGAGACGAGTAATAGAGAAGTATGGAAGAAGAAAACATGCTGCTAAAATGAATGAATATGAAAGGCATGCTGTGAATGAAGATGTCATGATCGTAGTAGGTAAAGTGTTGCCGAACTATTTGTTGATGATTTCTATTACAAAAAAAGTAAATGTAATGTAACTGACGCACTATAAGTGAAAAAAAAATCTTAGCACGTGGAGATCTTGGGCTTCAAATATTTATAGAGGGCATTGTGTAAAAATACGAAACAATTCCCAAAAAAAGTCAAAGGACTGTTCCATTAATATGAACTCGGTAAAGCTTTAAAAAGTTACCGAGAAATCGAAAGCTTTCCTTCATAATTGCTTCCCTAACGTTCCGTCAACCGTCACCGGATAGGCAAGGAATTCAAAGACGGGTCTTTGAATATTACTATCATATTACTTTTAGATTAATCTTTACGACATTTCCAAATTTCAAAAACTCGGTTCTTCAAACTAATGAATATAAGCTCTTCACACCATCTGTTTGTCATGTCGATTCTCAGAGGACTAAGGAATGTTGTCTGTGTGTTAGTTTAGATGACAAATGTGTTTATTGGTATTTTCTGAGAACAAGCACTTTCTCTCGTTTCTACACTCGTTCCCAAAACAGACGATTAGTTTGCCAGTCAGCAAACCTAACCGCATATTGAACCAATGCAAATGATGATGATTACTCTTACGCTGTCCACTGCTGTCACATTATCTATTGTTGCAGATAGTTCCTCTACAGGAACTTTTCTAAATAATATGACTGTACTACCAGTACTACGATTAGACTCGTACATACCACTATGGGTATGGGTATGTTTATAGCGTTTTGTACGGTGTATACCGCCCATGATACAGTGATAAGGGGAGCCACATTTCAAGGGGCTCGTGAATTACAAGCGCAACGTGATTTCACTACGATACCGTGTCCGCCATAGAACTTGCACGTGCAAGACACGACACACGTCTCTTATTTCACGGTATTTTGCCTATTTTCGGTTTAAATGAACGCTTGCCTAGGAGCAAGCGTGATCCACCTAGACCATGTCATCACATCAGGCGAGTTGCGGCCAAACGCAAACCTATTTAGTTAATATAAAAAAAAAACTCTTTCTACTACAGATTTGAAACAGTCGTTTTTTTTACTTTTTAAACTACGATACTGTTTTCCAGAAAAACTCAACTCAGAATGTACGCAATATCTTTTACATACCATTCGAAAAATTTTCAGTTAAAATGTTTCAAAGAGCAATAAGAACGAGTGTTTTTGATTCAGCTGTTTCTGAAACATTATTTACACAGAAACTGGAGAGATTGTAAAGACATGTTTTATAAAATTCATGCTAACACATACGTCTATATGCAAACGCGTTTGTTTACTCGCATAAATTGCAAAGTATTATTTGAAATTTTAATAACATGGCGTTCGGACATTTTGGAGCGTAACCGACGGGGAGTGCAAGCTAAAATTTTAAACACAACACGAAGATTAGATACCCGGGAAAATTGCAGCTGTGAATTGTATCCGAAAGGCCTTGAGTTTACAAGGTGTAATGAGGACTGAGTAACGTAGCGTTTTTGACGCAGTCCCGCAGATATTCGAACTGGATAAGGTATCTTTGTGTGCGCTATCAACATAGATATTTGGAATCGGATCACTTTTATTAGTTATTGACCTATGGTTTTTTAAGGTCTTAAACCTATTTGGCAGACGCATTGGCGTATTAGTATTATTATTAGCTGTTGTTCATGCTTTTGTGCAATTATCAAAAAATGGGTATTTATTGTAAATTAGGTATGTGTTGTATTTGACCCGTTCAAATCACTGATAAGCGCACACAACTACGATTCCAAATAATTATGTACCAAAACTTAAATAAAGATGTTTACTTTAATGCAGAATAAATGACAAAACGACTCCTAACACTACACTTTAAGATTATTACCTAGAAAATACAGCAGCATGCAGTAAAATTTCCTCCAGCAAAGTTTAAGCGACGAAGCAAAATATTGCAAGGAAACGAACTGCGAATTGCCCCATATATCAAGTCGGGTTGCACCCGCTGTAACATAGATAAACCACGATCACACTTAGTGGGTCGTGTCTGCGCAGATAGAGGATCACCCCATGGCTTCCCATGAGTCTCGTAAAACGGAGAAAAGGATTATAGTTTGTGTAGGTAGGTTGTTTAATGCGGTAGTGGGTCTGCGGTGTGCTGAAAAGTTAAAGAGTCCGGACGGAGCTGAAATATTAAGATTTATTTGGTTTGTAGGAATAAAAATCAATGTAGATTCAAATATAAATTAACTTATTTATTTTTTAAAGTAAACCTCAGTCCTTACCGGGAAGACCGCACTTTTACCATATACTAGCAGCCCGTCTCGGCTTTGCACGGGTAGACCTCTATAAACATTTTGGGATAAAATATAGCCTATGTTACTCAGGGATAATTTAGCATTCTAATGAAATAATTTTTGAAATATGTCCAGTAATTTTTTAGTCTATTTGTTGCAAACATACAAATCTTTCCACTTTATAAATATTATTATTATATAGTGTAAATTTACTAGTGGAAAAAGAGTCGTTATCAAAATTTTGGTCTTATAAAATACTTGTTTGTATTGATTGATACCTTAAGGTTTTATGCGCGGCTGCTATTTTTATAATAAAATAAAATGGTGGAAGTTAAACAGGCCAGGTTTCATACAAAAATATGCCCCTTTACACAGCATTGTAAAGAATATCTTCACGGTTCTAATTTATATTAAGGCTTGTTGCAAATGAATAATAGACTCCAAAATAGACACATGGTTTTACCACAGACAGCAATCCTTGTACTTATTCTGTGGCTTGAACCTAAAACGAGTCTAGAGAGGTAATTGAACTAAATAGAGGTTCGGTGCTTGCTGCAAGCCGCCAGTGCATATTATTTATTCAGATTAGAGAGACGCTATAGTATAGTTTTCGATGTGTTTTATTCCGTATAATTTTCGCTATTGCAGTGCTTATTATGTGCATTGATTCTTCTATTTTTAATTCGGAGTATCCATAACGTGCAATTTTTAAATAATGAAGACTGAAATATTGCCAGAATGAGACAAGTTACAGACTATATAGTCACTGACTTCGGAACTGTACTGGCTTATGTATTTTTCTTAAGATCCAAAAATTTTGTTTATACGACATGATAACCGAAGCAGAAACCGCTTATAGTTACAACAACAACAACAACAGCCCATAACGTCCACTGCTGGACATAAGCCTCTCCCATGATGGGAGGAATTTGCCGTAATCTCCACGCTTGGCTGGCGGATTGGAGATCGCAGTGATGAAAGACTAACAGAAAAACGCTGCTGCCCATTCTCTGGTCTACGGAGGCGAATGGTGTTCTGCCTCAGACATTAGTCGCCTTATACGACACCCGTGAGTGTAATGGGTTGGTTCTATTCTACTCTGCCGGATACTACACGGCTTATAGTTAATTCATTTCAACTGCTGAGAAATAGACAATGACCCCTTTTTCTGTCGGGTGAAGTCTGTCGCAAACAACGACGCGGGTCTAATACGGGTTGGTGACCATGATACTACAAATTTTCACTTTTGCTAATAACATTCTTAGAGTGATCGTACTTTTTTTTCACTTAAATCCTTAAATCTGTAAACTTCAAGATTACTCATCTAGAAGTTCGTAATATGATCGCGGACTCTTCAATACTGTGAGGACATCAATGGATGCGTTGGCGGAATAGCCAAACTTCACGACTTTTGATTTATGACTGTCCTCCGTCGCCGTCAATAATTCAGGGCACCTCAATAGTAGTGCAAAGTTTACAGGATATTTTCTTTAGTTGACAAATTCAGGTATTAGAAAATAAAGGTTTTATGTGGATACCGGGCAGACAATACCACTGACACGTGCGTGAATATCTCGTATCAATAAGTTGAAAAGAGAAAGTAGGAAAAATTAATGTCGCCTGTCCTAAGTTATGAAAACAGTTGGTGACATTTTACGAAAAAACCGTTCTAAGTTAAATAGAAGCTTGTAAAAAAAGTTAGATTTGACTAGATAATTACGGCTTAAAAAATGTTCATATTATATTTTCAAGTCAGTTTATAATAGGTACACACACATATTTACCCCTCGCTTTATATGTTTTTAAATATGTGACTCCACATCTTACAGTTTTGAGAAGAAATACCGAAACAAACCGCAGGGTTTTTTTAGGTAAAAAAAATATCTTATTCCGAGCATGTAAGGATTATGCAGATTAGTATGTGAAATGGTCTTTTGACGATAGAACACACGGAAAATAAAATATACCTAATAACGTGAAGAACATTTTCTGCTGTGAAAATAAATTTGAAGATCTGGAACATCTGTTGTGGAACTCCAAAGCCCAGCGACACTATAACATATACAGGAATGACGTCTTAGCAAAAGTTGTTTAGTCTGAAGGGCATTTCCTGTTGACTTACAAAAATGAAAGATCTGGAACGTCTCGAATCGTCTCGCGCATCCCGTTGTTTTCCCGTCCCCGGGCTCTTAGAATTCGATATCAGACGTTTCAGATCTTCGATTTGGACGACCCCGTTGTCGCTGGCATAAGCACCAGGATCCGCGTACGAAGTCGCGGGCAGAAGCTAGCTAGTACCTAATAATGACAGTCAATTACTACCCATTGCAGGGCAAAGGTTTCCTCAAGGCGAATTGGCGATTTCAGACATAATAAATTTCGGAAAAACTAAGAAAACATAGCGAGAGAGAAACGCCAATGTGCTAGTAGAAGGGACATTGGGATTATTCCCAAAGTCACTTCTAATAGAACATTAAAAAAAAAAAACAATTCAAAATTTTTCAAATTTTTGTATGACATTATTGTCATACAAAAATTTTGATCCCAAACATTTTTGATTTTGACACACGAATGCTACGTATATACAGGGTGGAATTTTGTAATGCCACCTGGAGGGAAAGTACTCTTAATACTGCAGATAGAAAATTTTACTCAAAGGAAACCTTCCTTTATTTTTGAATAGAAATCAAACTGCATTCAAAGATTTTCGAAAATTCTCTACTCCCACACCCGGGAATCGAACCGGCTAAAATCTGAAAAAATATACCCTGTACTTTTATTGCATCGATCGTTAGGGTCAATTATAAGGATGAAATCTCTCTAACAAACATGATAAATTAAATGAAAAGAAAACCAGGAAATCTTAAATTAATTTAATTATTTACAAAAAATGGTAAACTAACTAATTAGTTGCTCGAAATGGGCTCCATTCTCTTGGATACACAAATTTATTCTTTTAACGAATTCATTTCTAGTAACCTTTAATAAAGTGTTGTGGTGAATATTATAAATCGTATTCTGAACTTCAACTCTCAACTCGTTCTCATTCGCATAAGATTTCATGTAAATTTGATTTTTTACATATCCCCACAAAAAAAAAACTAATGGGGTGAGATCTGGCGATCTCGCAGGCCATCTGATTGTGCCGTTTGTACCAATCCAGGTATTAAAATGGTTATTAATGTAGGCAGTAGTGATTCTGCTGTTATGTGCTGGAGCACCATCTTGCTGTAGAATTATTTGGTTTCGCTCTTCCTCGGGGAAACCATTTAACTCGTTTCTTAAGAGATCCAGTATTTCAATATACTTGACAGTGTGTAAATGACCTTCGTACACGTGGACTAACACTACATTATTTGTCATAATTTCGCAACAAACGTTGAAAGAAAATCTTACTTGATTGTTAGTTCCATGAACACGAACAGGATTCACTCGAGACTAATAATGGTTATTGCGGCGATTGTACATGCCATTATTGCT
The DNA here is from genome assembly GCA_941918905.2 of Xestia sexstrigata. NCBI lineage: Eukaryota > Metazoa > Arthropoda > Insecta > Lepidoptera > Noctuidae > Xestia > Xestia sexstrigata. The sequence goes on from OW799208.2 coordinate 18,990,436, forward strand.
GAAGTTGGTTTCGTCAGACCATACAATGTTACTCAAAAAATTAGGGTTTCGGTCAATTTCTCCAAGCATGTTTTCACAAAATTGTAATCGTCTCTCACGATCACCAATATGCAATTTTTGCACCAACCGACCTTCGCGATAGCATTTATACTTATAATTTTTCAGCACTTTAAGTACGCGAGTGTGGGTTGTTCCTAATTCATCGGCAGCATCTCTATTTGAAGCCTTCGGAAATGATTCAAAGTATGTTAAAACATCTAGTTCAAAATCGAAATAGTTTTGCTGAATAGTTTGCCGTCTTCTTCTTGAAACCACCCGTATTCTTTAAATTTTCTACCATTCTTTTCAATACGAACCGAGTTGGTGCCTGTCGGTCTTGATATCTCTCTCCATACCACCGCAGAGCTAGATTCACGTTTTTGTTATTTCAAAAATAAGCTTCCATTAAATCAAACTGTTCTTGATAAGCCATTTTCAAAATGTGAAATGAGTTGTAAAAACAATCAAATGTGAATAACAACTGTGACAATATAATTTTCAAATTATAATCTAACATTCCATATTTAAATTACCTCATACACGCAGCTACGAGTATGTCGCAAAGGAGTCTGCATTACAAAAGATGGATGTTAGTTATAGAGCTTTAACTTGACTTATTGAATTTGTAACTTAAAATTTCCTGGTTTTGCTTTCATTTAATTTATCATGTTTGTTAGAGAGATTTCATCCTTATAATTGACCCTAACGATCGATGCAATAAAAGTTATGTTACAGGGTATAATTTTTTCAGATTTTAGCCGGTTCGATTCCCGGGTGTGGGAGGAGAGAATTTTCGAAAATCTTTGAATGCAGTTTGCTTTCTATTCAAAAATAAAGGAATGTTTCCTTTGAGTAAAATTTTCTATCTGCAGTATTAAGAGTACTTTCCCTCCAGGTGGCATTACAAAATTCCACCCTGTATAGATGCTCTGTGGCTACCTGACAAGCGGGCGTATGACACTAGACAGAACGATTTGTTACTAATAGTAACAAGTATTTGGATTACGATTTTCTTCGTCTTGTCCCGTCTATCGCTCGTAAGTATTTGAATGTCGTTGGCCAGTAGTGACTGACAAAGATTAAAAAAATAATATATTTCGTAGTTACTTTGCTTTTCATTTAAACGCACCTTACTAAAGTTTACTGAACAGAGTCGCTTCGCTTGAGATGGTGAACGGGGCTTAAGGATACCGCACGAGCGATTCTGATATTAAAAACGAAGCCCGTTTAATCAGTTTCTCTTCCTAATCATCTCAAAGAGGGTAGGAGAGGAAACGGGACCTATTATGATATTGATGGGTCTGCACAAAGAGTATAATAATAATAAGGGAGAAGAGAGCCCTCTTGTGCCATTTTTAAGCATCCGATTTGAAGCGCCATCTGGATTTCTTAACGAGAACTAAGGCTCTATAGGTAGCTATAGGTAGATAGGAATGTATGTATACCTTCATATAGGTCAATATTTGTTTACATAAAGGTGATCATTCAAATTTTCTTGTTTTTTTGCAAATAGCAGCTGTTTTGTTTATGTCGTATGTTGATCATAATGAAATTTGCGAATACATAACTTAATGATGATACATTATAATATGAGCCATCTTTTTATTCGCGAATTGCATTTTGATCAACTATACGATGTAAACACAGCTTCTATTTGCAAAAACAAGAAAGAATTTCGTTGGCTAATGTAGCCAACGAAATTCTCATATTTGAATAGAATTGACAGTTACACAGAGAATTTGTAAATAATTAAACATAAGATGGACTAACGAAACACATTCAAGCGTAAGCGCAAGTTGCGGCGGCCATTATATGATGTTGCCAGTTTATGTTAGACAAAAAGGATTTCCGAGACAAGGTTGTGGTATAATTGATAATACGAAACAGCCATGAAATATAAAAACGTGATAATTTTGATGAAAAATTTAACAATTATTCTCATTAAATTATAGAACTTAATTATTTGATTTTCATAATTGAACAGAGACATCTATCGTTAACTATGAAATACATAGTTTATTGGTTAAGTAAAGTAGATGGCGACTCTTTCTTCACTGAAGTTGTACATGTTCTAACTGTCTCCCCCCTGGGTCTGCATTATGATACGTTTGTACGGCTTACAAGGCTTTATGCTTGTCACAAGGACTTACGTGATCACTTGCAGTGTGGGGTTTATGCGTATATTTGAGGTAAATGTGTATCGTTCAGTACTGTTATGATACAAAAGTATACGACAGCGGACAAAGAAGAACTTAAACATTTTTATGTCCAGTTATCTGTAATAAAATATCAGTTGACAAAATAAATCTCAGTTTTATAATTCGGTACTTTAGCAATTTTTGGATAAAACAGAAAATTAAAAATAAACTTGATATGCATTTCATTGAAAACAATGAACAAATAAACTGACCAAATTGCACACAGGTTACTGTATTACACCAAAATAAAAATTCGTCGAATTTCAAGTTTAATTATTAATAAGCATACTATACCTCTAGGAACTCAGTGAAAAAGTCCCATGGAAATTCGACCATTATAAACTTCGTTCCATCTTTAGAGTATTTTCTGGGTAATTTCACTCGGCTATTGGTAAATACATAATTATTTACTAATATTAACTGAACTAACAAAATCAAAAGCCAAAGGCGTGTTTGGATTGTTGAGGGTGGCTTTCTGTAGATTCTGCCTACCTCTTTGATAAAAAGGTGTGAGTTTATGTACGGTCGAACAAGCTATTTGGTTTACATTTAAACACATAATTTTTGGGTTAAACTGTAAATCAAATAACTTGTTCGACCGTACCTATGTGTATTAGCTGAGCGAATGATAATTTATTTGCCATTTTAGTTCAAATCAAAGCAGGAGCTTTAGTTTCGATATATTTCTGTTCATTGCATCTTGATAGGCTTGGCCCACAAGGAGATGGCTTGATGAGATGGACCTACTTAAAGGATTGTGCTGAAATAGCTTTAGAGAGAGAAGAAGGGAAAAACGTGACTAAAATTGTATTTGTTTGTGAATTACATGTGTAAACATTCAACACAAGTAAATTAATGATGAATAAATTAAAATAAAAAAGAAGCCTTTTTGAGGCACTATCTGTTTGAACTCAAAATTCCAAAAAATGTTAATAGATAGTTAGTCACAATATTTGTGAAAGTAAATTCCGTTACGTTCTTACCAAATTAAGCTTCTCAAGTATTTAAGATAAGTCCTTTATTTATCGTCAAAGACCCTTTTATTGTTCTTCTCAAATGGAAGTCGATTTGTATTTGCGAATACCGCAAATTGGTCCTCTTATCTCAACCGTAAGTTGGTTCGTTAACTGCGGAGGACCATAACGTACAGGTAGAAAAACAATTGGTTACGGAACCCGCTTCTGTTATGTTTTTTCCCCGCAAACGTTTTGTGGACAGTGCTTTGGATTCAACAGCTATGTTGTAAAGATTTTAAAGTAGATTACTGCACCGTTGTTGAGACGTTTGATAAAGTGGCATTTAATAAAATTATAAATAAGCATGCAGTCACAATAAATGTTCCAGAATATAGTGTAGTAAACTAGTAACTAATGAAATAAGTTTTTAAGATGACATGGTCACTAACACAATTACTAAAACATATTAAACAAGGTATGAAGACGCCGGTACTGAGCTTCACGTGGATAATCAAGTGGGGTGGAAAAATGAGGCGAACTTAGTTCCAATAAATTGGTTTAATATAAGAAAAAATTATAAATCAATAAGTACGTGTGGCGGATACAACGATCTATCAGCGAGTTTAAAGATGAATTTAATTCATGGATTTTTATGAAGCCATTGCGTTTGTTTTGTGGGTGTAAACAATTGTGAATGAACCGATGCACGTGTACAATCACACGTTGTAATTTACCAAAATTGGAGAATCTCTTTATGAAGTCAGAGTAATAAGTGACATAATCGGTACAGTCAGCAGTTAGGTGACATTCGACCTTGAATTCTGGTAATTCAGGCTCTTGTAGGTGTGACGGTTGTTTAGGCCATGACTGTTCGTCATGTAGAAGAAATTGTGGGCCTGACCACCATAAGTTATTAATTTGTAACTGTTTGGCATCTGTCCCACGTGACCCAATATCAGCTGGGTTACTTTTAGTGGGCACATAGCGCCATCTGCATGATTCAGTTTTCTCAGATATTTCACTAACTCTGTTAAACACGAACGGTTTAAGCAGGTGTACTTTAGATGAATGTATCCAACCAAGGACAATTGTGGAGTCACACCAGTAAGTACATTTGTTTATATTTAATCTTAGTGATGATTTCACTTTATCTGCCAGGCGGACGGCAAGGAGAGCTGCACACAGCTCCAGCCGAGGCACGGTCATGGGCTTCAAAGGAGCCACTCTGCCCTTTGCCGTCACTAAATGAACAGACACACAATTATCGTTATTGACACTTTTTATGTATACACATGCGGCGTAAGCTTGTGTGCTAGCATCACTAAATACATGAAGTTCGATTGATGAAGGACAATCGCAAAGAATATATCTTGGAATTCGAATATTATTTATATGTCTGAGTGACGTTATAAATTTAGACCACATGTTTTCAATATCCGATGACACGGATTCATCCCACGTTATCTTTGAAGACCATAGCTTTTGTAAGATAACTTTTGCTAGATGTAGACATGGGCTTATTAGACCTAATGGGTCAAATATTTGTGACATAAGCGATAAAATAGTACGTTTAGTAAGGATTTTATGTTCATCAAGATTGACTGAAAATAATAAATTATCTTCTTTAGATGACCAAAGTAGTCCCAAAGTTTTAGAATATTCATTATTACATAAGTTAAGCAATTCGTCGCTACTATTTTCACCGACGATTTCAGTAACAACGTGAGCATTATTTGAATGGAATTTACGTAAATGAAATTTACTACCTTCTAACTGTGCAATCACACCCTTACATGTGTCTACGAGTTCCGATTCAGTAGCGGCGCCTGTAATCAAATCGTCGACGTAGAAGTCATGTAAGATGACTTCCGAGACTGTTTGGTCAGGACATTCGTTACCAAGCTGCGTCAAACACCTTGTCGCGAGATAAGGAGCCGACGCTGTTCCGTACGTGACCGTGTGCAGTTTGTACTGCCTTAACTGTTCATGAGGTTCGAATCGCCATAAGATTTGCTGAAGCATTCGCTGTGATGGTTTAACATTCACCATCCTGTACATTTTTTCAACATCTGCAGTGACGAGAAACCTATGCTGGCGCATTCTAATTAAGATACTGATAAGGTCATCTTGAACTGTTGCACCTACCATTTGAATTTGATTGAATGAAACACCAGAGGTCGTCACTGCAGAAGCGTCGAATACGACACGTAATTTTGTCGATAAGCTTGAGTCACGTAAGACACCGTGGTGTGGTAAAATATAAGTGTGAGTATCATTTTTAGGATTTTCATTTAATGACATATGATTTAACGAAATGTATTCTTTAATGAAATTGCAATACTGCTCTTTGAAATGTGGTTCACGTTTGAATCTACGTTCCAAAGACAAGAATCTGGACAAAGCTTGTTCGTAAGAATCGCCCAGCTTATCAGGCGAATCCTTTAATGGAATCGTCACTTCAAATCGCCCATCAGGCAACCGAGTGGTATTATGTATAAAGCTTTTTTCACATTCGAGCTCTTCCTTAGATATTTGTTTACGTGTAGAGACAGTTTCTAATTCAAAAAATTTTGATAATTTTTCTAGTGTTACTGATAGTGATTTTTGAAGTCCGGAAATACAAAATGCGGATGTTTACATTTCCTATCCATAAGCAATGTTTTAGTCACTTTTTCATTTTGTAACGGGATATATCCTGCAGTATTGTATCTCCTGTATCACGTGTCTGTCTGATTTTTGTTTGTAAATGCTGGAACACAGACTTTTTCACGCACGTACTCCCGACCTAATAATCAATGATAAGTTGCACCAAAACCCGGAAAAACTGTATACAACCAATCGTTTAATGTCATCTGTAACAAAGATGACAATTTCCTTTTATTTTCCATAGATGACCATCAAAAAGCCCAGTTTTATTGCAACAAAGCATCACCAAACTATTTATCATCATAATTTCTTGGTCCAGTTCCGATTGCAGTGACGTGTGAGCGTTGTACCGGGAACCGCCGAAGAGGGCCGTGGAGGGAAGAGGGTAGCTCGGCGCTGGCGGTGGCAGAATTAATGATTCTCCTGAAATGGCCGGTCGAGGGGAATAGAGTGAAAAATGTTACAAAGATTTCCTTATTGGATAACAAATGAAGTTAGTTTTGTATTGTGTGCTGAAGTTAGTGATGATGCATGATTTTTTGATTGAATGGCTGGACTTTGGGTGTTGTGTTTGTGTTCCGAAGTTCGGTAAAGTCATTGGTTTATTACAGTTTCTATATTCAAAGTTTCTTGACTTACTATAGACAATGCACAATCTAAAGAACGTAAAAAGGGAAGATTCATCTTAGAAATTGTACGGTATTATGATTTTTCTAACTCAACCCTTTTAAAAAGTAAAAAATGGGAGTTTCGTGAAAAATAATCACAAACAAAGCTAGTCTTGTCCACAAATTAAGCAATGTAAATAAAGCCTTTTAAAATATTTGAAGATATGTTCGAAGAAAAATTATTTCAGCAAGGTATTTGTCACAAGGTTCTCTAATTCCATCCAAACCACTTCACATCATCAACAGTAAGTGGATTGATGAGTTAACAACAACACTAAAACACAAGCATAGTTTGTTACTCAGTAATGTTGACTATGCACAAACATTGAGTAGGTACTTTAGCCCCGGAGGTACTCCAGGCGAGGTGTGGGTTGCATACGTAACGCGCCACTTCCAACTTTGCACGTAAATGCCTCAATGCGAGTGCCGATTTCAATTAGCTCGCGTATTAGAATTGAGAAGTTTCAAGCGTCTGATTAAAATGGTAATTTGACTCTTACGCTATAAATTGTATGATTGATTTTCTAATGTGTTGTGCCAACTTTGGATTTTGAAGGCAGAGTTTGTGCATTTATTAAAGTAGCTTTGAGTATTATTTGGGGATAATGGTATTCACTGTTCTCGTGTATAAGCATACTCAGCCTATAATGTTCCCACAGCTGGGTCACACGCCTCCTCTCCATGAAAGGGAATATATATAGGCTATAATCCACCACTCAGTGCGGATTGGTAGATGTCACATGTCTTCGAGTTTTTGGTTCTATTTGGTTGGTCAGTGGTGATGAAATAAATTACACAAAGTAATGCGCCTCACTGGGTTCGAACCCACGACTTACTGCTCGTAAGTCGGGGCTGCCAACACTGGGTCACCGCTGATCCTCTGTTGTCATGATCTCAAAACGAAATAAAACGATGATATTTATGCAAACTGATTCAATAAATAAATAATATCACAAAAAAACCTTCTTTCTTCCTTCTGCACCTTAGATACTTTATATCACGATGCTTTCATAATCCCGCCGATATCAATGTCTGTTTTGTTCATTTTGTTTTCCATTTCTTTCCTTGCGGCAGTTGTTGTCCCAAGTCCAATGTACGATGAAGGTCCTTTCTCATTAGTGTTGGTATGGTCTGCTTTCGACACACTTGTGACTAAGAATTCAAGTCACACAGTCTTGACTCATGAAATTTTGGGCAGCAATAGATTTCTTAGCTTGTTCTGTGATCTTTACTGTATATAAGCTGATCGAGCCATATCGTCCTGGATATCCTCAAATAATGATGCTCGTCAACTTCATTACGGAGTTTAAATTCATTCATTCACTGACCGCACATCGCGCATAAAATGTTACAATATTTATTCCCTAAAAGATTTAAATCTGGGATGAAAGTTTGCATCCTGGATGGATGTCTCGTAGACGGGAAGCTCCATTAGTTGCACGGCTTGTCCTCAAATGATTTTGTCCATCTAATTACAAATTATTCGATGGTTTGCCAAACACCATCGCCAGAGCAAATATAACGACTATTAGAGCAATGCATGCTATTGCAAAGGCTATTTTATGCCATTTTTCTATCTGAAGTCTATTGTCGTCACTGCTAAAATACTTCGATATGCGTTCTAAGTAGTCTAACACACACATTTTTAAGTCCTCTGTTTATTTACTGACTTGTCCAGCTTTTATTTGTACTGTGAACTGACAATAGTTATGTCTGTAGTGAAGCCAACCTGAATGTAGCAACATGAAATTTTATCAGTCCTCGGCGTGTGTCGAATAATAATTGAGTATTGTTTTTGGTTTGATGTTTAGTTAGACCTAAATATGTCAGATTACATAACGCCTTTAATCTTAGAATTGTTAAGCAGAGGTGTACGTTACACCCATGGTGCATTTGGCCCGTATGTAACAGGAGCGAGCTTATTGCCATCAACCGGACACAAATCCAGATTCCGGGCTGCTACTGCAATATTCCTAATGAAAAAATCTAATATTCACTCTGCTTGATTTCGGAATCGAACGTTCATGCAGTCAATCATGTGAGTCAAAGTTTTGCTGTAGTTATTATTTGGAGATAACAATACATTCTGTGTATTTATTTAAAAAAAAAATGGAATGATATGAGAAAAAACCGGCCAAGAGCGAGTCGGACTCGCACACCGAGGGTTCTGCACAAACTTTATTGAATGAAAGATAAATTACGGTTTACGATTTATGACGTATTAAAAAAAAACTACGTACTAGATCTCATTCAAACCAATTTTCGGTGGAAGTTTACATGGTAATGTACATCATATATATTTTTTTGTTTTATCATTCTCTTATTTTAGAAGTTACAGTTATTCTCGCGCAAACTATTCAGTTAAAAAAAATATATATTAGAAACCTTTTTTTTTTTTTTTTTTTTTCGGATGGGAAATCATCAAATGACTTCTCCCGCTCTGGGCGGAGCAGGAGGGAGTGTCAGACTTTTACTGACTAAAACCCATCCATGTTCCTTCATCGCCCTTTGTGTTCCGGGGCCACGGTATCTCTTTCGAATAGTCCCGCAACCCCGGCAGGCATCGGTCCTTGCGGACCCCTTCCTTTTTGCTGACTCTCTTTGAGGCGCGCGTGGAACACGAACGCGCCGTCGACACGGCCTGTCGTCATGAGACGGACGGACGGCGAGCTAGCCCATAGCCCACCGTCCACAGGCCCGCGCCTACGGTGGCCGGGGGCCACGTGGTGGCCCCCGACGCCCGGGGCGTCTCCCGCGGCGGCCGGGACGCTGTGAGGTTCTCTCCCTCTCACGTTCCGCCACCTCCTTCTCTAGCATTACTGCTTCGCAGAAGGAGGTCACGGCGTCCCATTCCGTCTCGCTCCGGACCATGGCTTGCACCAGGGCCGGACGCGAGAGGTCGCCGCCGCCAATCGCCGCTTCGAGGACACGGCGGTGCTCCGCCCACGCGGGGCACACCTCCACCGTGTGCTCCACCGTGTCCTCCGGTCGATCCTCGCAATGGAAACACCCGGGCGTTTCCTCCCGCCCGATTCGGTGCAGGAACCTCCCGAAAACACCGTGTCCGGTGAGGACCTGCGTCAGGCGGAAGGTGAGGACGCCGTGGCGTCTCTCTAGCCACTCCTCAAAGAGGGGACTTATCGCCACTATCGTGGCGTGCCCTGCACGGGGTTGCGACAGTCGCTCTCTCCATGTCGCCATGAGATCCCGCCGGAAGTCTGTCCGCTAAGCGACAATTTGTCGCGGCAGCGGAGTTTCCCCCCGGCGAAGCGCCTCCGCGCGCCATTCATGCAGGCGCGCGAGGACTATCGCCTCCAGATCCCATGGCGGCAATCCGGCAAGGAGGCACGCCGCCTCGCGGGCGATCGTGCGGTACCCACGGGCCAGCCTTACGGCTACCACCTTTTGGGGCGCGTTCAGGTAGTGGGCTGCACGCAGCCTCAAGGAACGCGCCCACACCGGGGCCCCGTAAAGGGCCATGGACCGCACGACTCCCGCGTAGAGCCTCCGGCAGGAGGCGTTCGGCCCCCCCAGGTTGGGCAGGAGCCGCCTGAAGGCAGCCCCAGTCCGTTCCAGTTTGGGGGCCAAACGTCGGAAGTGCTCCACGAAGTTCCACCGGCTGTCGAGGACGAGTCCTAGGTACTTCAAAGTCGACTCGACACCGATGGATACCCCTCCTACCGTGAGTAAGGATCCCGGAGGTTGCGCATTCCGAGGCCCATGAAAGCACATGGCCTCGGACTTGTGCAATGCCACCTCGAGACCCAGTTGCCGGATCCTCTCAACGACTATCGCAACCCCGCGTGTCATAGCTTCGGCCGCCGCCTCGTGCGACCCCCCCTGTGCCAGCACCAGCGTGTCGTCTGCATAGCAGACCACGCTGACGCCGCAGCGCCGCTAGGGAGGTCGGCGCGCAGCACCCAGTCGTACCCGATGTTCCACAAGGACGGCCCTAGGACCGATCCCTGCGGAACACCGCACGACATCTCTCGCCGGTTCCATTCTCCGCTGCGACCGGGGTAGATGACGGCTCTATCCGTCAGGTAGTCCCCGACCACACGACGAAGGTAGGTCGGCACCAGGTGATACCGGAGTGCCTCCCTAATGCAGCTCCAGGGCATGGAGTTGAAGGCATTGGCGATGTCTAGAGACACCGCCAAGACAACCCCACCCCGGGACACTGCATCCCCCGTCGTGAGGGCTCTCACGCGCATGATGGCGTCCACCGTAGAGCGCCCCTTGCGGAAACCAAACTGGTGTTCCGCAAGATCCGGCCCCGTCCCCGCAAGGTGCTCGGCGAGGCGGTTTGCAATGACTCTTTCGAAGAGCTTGCCCACCTCGTCGAGCAACACTATGGGCCGGTATGCGGACGGAGAGTCCGCAGGGCGCCCCGGCTTCCGAATGAGGACCAGCTTCCCCGTCTTCCAACGAAGCGGGAACTGGCCCCTCTCCAAGCATGCGCTTAGGAGCCCCTCCAGTCGGGGCCCGAGAGCCTCCGAGGCCAGGACCCAGGCTTTGCCAGGCAAGCCGTCAGGTCCCGGGGCGGTATTTTTGGCACTCAGCCTGCGTACCGCCACTCTCAGGTCTACCCCAGTCACTTCCGGAGTGTCGTCGTCGTCATCCTGGTGGTCCGCTTCCAGCACCGCAGGTGGCGGAGCCATAGGCGGGAGGGGATGTTCTCCCCGCGTGGGGAACAGAGTGCTCACCACGTCCTCCACGAGCTCAGGCCGGAGACTCTGCGTCAGTGGGGGGGCCCAGGTGCGGAGTTTATCCCGCACCATCTTATAAGGGCGCCCCCACGGATCTCTGTCGAGAGTCCCCAGCATCTCCTCGCGGGCCAGATCCCTGGCCCGCAGGACAGCCTCGCGGAGGGCGGTCTTCGCCGCTCTGTACCCCTCATAAAGCTCCGCCTCGATGGCTGCCGTATTCGGTGGACGAATGCGGAGCCTGCGATGCCTGGCGTACAGGTGTCGCGCAGCCACGCACGCCTCGCGCAGAGACGTCAGCTCTCGCGACCACCAGTACACCTGACGTCGGGCGCTTCCTGGCCGAACTCGGGGCATTGCCACGTCGCATATATCGGACATGGCCTCCTGGAACCACCCTGCCTCATTGTTAATATCGGCAGGCCTGTCTGGTGATGTCACCCAGGCCTGCACGATCGAGGCTTCCAGGAGGAGCTCCCGGTCCAGCTGCTTCAGCGCCCAACGCGGACCACTCGGGGCCTGTTGGACCGGCGCGCTTGAGGTCTGGGTGGAGACGTCAAACCGGATGTACCGGTGGTCGGAATAGGTCTCCACCCCCTCCATGACACGCCAGTCAACGACACGCGGCGACAGAGCGGGGCTAGCGAACGAAATGTCCACTACCGACTCGCCCCGCATCCGCATACACGTGGGAACAGAACCCCGATTTAGGACGACCAGGCCTTTCTCCAGAGCCCAGTCCTCCACCATCCTTCCCCGCACGTCTGTGCAACGAGAACCCCAAGCCAAGTTCTTGGCATTGAAGTCCCCGAGGACAAGCACGGGGAGGGAATGGTTTCCGACGACAACACTCAACTCTGCGAGAGAGTTGTGGAACTCGGCGAGAGTTCGGCTCGGGGAGAAGTAGACTCCCACCACTACGATCTCCCCGAACCGTGCTGCTACGCACCCCCGACCCCTCCTGACACCTTCAAGGGTCGGGGTACCGGCGGCGGCCGACGACACTATGGTCACTGAGCCGCTAATGTCCGCCACCCAGTCTTCCCTGGGCTGGACAAAATACGGCTCAGCGACCACAGCGATGTGTATCGACCACTGCGCCATGCTCTGGAGCAACAGATCCTGAGCGCAGGCGCAGTGGTTGATGTTCGCTTGGAGGAAGCGTAATGGGGCCGTTATTGGCACTCCATTACCGCTTCCTCCTCCCTGGCCCCCTGTGAGGGCCCCTCTACGGCAGCGGCAGTGGCAGCGGCGGCAGTTGCGGCTGCGGCGGTGGCGACGGTGGCGGTGGCGGTGGAGGGCCTTCCCTTTCCTCTGGTGGCCTTGGTGGGCGGAGCGCAGGCCTTGCTCCCAGCCCGGTGATCGGCCGGCTTGCCAGCCGCCGCACAGGCACCGCAGTGCGGCGTGGTACAGCAAGCCGAGGACACGTGACCGGGCTGACTGCAGCGGAAACAGAGGCCGCTGCGATCAACCTCCGAGGCGCACTGTACTGACACGTGGTGCCCCACGTGACAGCGATAACACCTCAGAGGTCTGGGCTCCAGCAGCTTCACCTGCGCTGATACCCAGCCCACCAATAGCCTTCGGCCCTCCACTATCGTTTTGGCCGCCGTTACGGTCCGGACGTAGGGCGCCTGCCCTGACCTGCTCAGCAGGGCACCCACCAGACCTGGCGACGGCGGCCACCACCTCCTCCTTGGTCACCGAGTCGTCCAAACCCAGGATGCGCAGGTCTGCGCATCTGACGGGCCTGGACACTCGGGCGTCGTCCGCGTTCAAAGACGCTCTGAGCTTTTCAGCTAGAGCGTCAGCGGACGACACACTGGTTTCTCCGGGGATCTCCAGCATGCGAGCCCCCGTTGCGGTGACTTTAAGCCGGAGGCCCCCGGTGATCCCGAGCTCTCCGAGATCCACCGTCTCTTTCGCCTTCGCCAGCAAGTCGCGGTAGGACACGCCCCTCTTTTCCGCCTCCGGCTGTAGTGTAATCACCACAGCCGCGGTCTTCGGGGCGCGGAGCCTAGCCGCGATCTTTCGCGCCCTATGCTGGCGCTGCCGCTCCTCATTCCGGACCTTTTTGGCCGCCTTTCGCCCCTTCTTTTTCTCCCCGACCACCTGCCATCCGGCTTCAGCCGAGGGAGGAGTAGGGGCCTGGGGGGGCGGCGGTGGCGGCGGTAGCTGCCGTGCCGCAGGCACTGGCCCATTCGCCGTAGGCACTGGCGTTGGCACAGTGTCCACTTGTGCAGCTGCTTTGCCCTTTCCTTTTTTGGCCGCCTTTTTACTCGGCGCCGGTTTCGCCGGAGCCGGCTTTTCGGGGAGGGGGGGCGCCACAGCGCTGCCGGAGGGCTGGCTGGACAGCCCCGGTGCGGGTGCGGTAGCCGCAGCAGCCGCGTACGACACCGCGCTCGGCATCGTGCTTGAGCCCGCGGCTGCCCTGTTTGCACCCAGGGCGGGGCGCAGAACAATTCCCTCCAGGACGGAAAACCGCGCCTGGAAGGAAGCCAACTCCTGCCGAACCAAGTTTAGGACCTGGTTCTCCACCGGCATGGGCTGGGCTTGTCGCTGCTGCTGCTGGCCCCTATTTGAAGGTGCCGTGCGGGAGCCAGCCTCACGCAGACTGGCCAGGTCTGCGTGGAGCTTAGCGTTCTCTTTTTGGAGAACCTCCATGGCAGCCGTCAGGCGGGCTAACTCCACCCGCAGTTTAGCCACCTCCTCTCCACCTATCGGAGGAGCAGGAAGAGGGGAAGGCCCCGCAAAGTTGGCCTCTGCAGCCGCCATGATGGAGGCGGAAGCCGCGGGTATGGCCTTGTGTTTTGAAGATGTCTTCACCTTCAAGGCCACGCCCCTTATTGCGGCTTCCACCTCCTTTGCGAACCTGGCCTTACGCTCCGCATCGGAGCTGCCAGGTGCACCCACCTCTTCGCCAGACCCGCGAGCAGTCATGCCCGGGTGGCGCCCCTCTTCGGCCAGTCTCACCGACCTTTCGGAGGCAGACAACCCCCTCCCCCTGCCTCTGATCCCACCACGCTTGTTGGTGGGGATCTTTCTGGCCGAGGCCTCCTCCTCCCCGGATGATGACGCTTGGTCGCCATCCTTCCTGGACCGCTTGCGGAAGAACTTGCCGTTCTCCGCAGCAGTCCCGGCCCTCACGCGGCGGAAGCTCTCTGAGCCTCCCGCGCTCGCATCGCTGGATACGAGGTCGGACTCCGACCCCGCATCCCTCCTCTCCTCTTCCTTGCCGTTACCGGCGGTGTTTTTGGGTTTAATAGTTTTTTCCATAATTGTTCCCACGAGTATGGGGGAAACATTCTCAATCTAGGCAGAGACCCCTGTACCTAGAAGGGCAGATTTTGAGTATTTATTACTCGCCAGAGGGTCTGCAGGTACCCTGGCGAGGGTGAGCACTAGCGACTGATTCGTTCCATGGGAACACCCGTCAGCCATACATCCCCTCGCGGTGCGCCGCCGCTTGGGATTCGGGGTAACTTTTTATAGAGGTTTTCTACCTCGCAGTCCGGGCGGTTAAGCCAAGACCCTCGGTCCCTATCGAAGCCGCGAGACGTGATCCACAGCACTTCGACAATGGGATTACGAGACTGACGGTGACAAAGAAGGACGCATCCTACTCTGTCTGCTCGGAGGCAGGGTGAGTGCACACCGAGCCCGCCCTCACTCCTCTGCTATGCCCTCTGCTGTACAGAGGGTCACGCAGAGGAACGCACCGGTGGTCCTGGCAGGACCCCACCCATGTCAGAATAATTAGCCGCGGCAGTAACTCTCCCCGAGGGATAAAAGGAAATTCTCATTTCCTCTCATTCCCCGGAGAAGGATAATGCCGCGCCCAGGGTGCACCGGCCCAGCAGCTGCTCTTCCCTCCAGACGTATCGAGAGGGACCAGCAACCGCCAGACACACGTGGAGGACTTCTGACATCGCACCCCATATATTAGAAACCTCAATTTCCAAAAAATTGAGTTTCAGTTCTAAGTATGGGGAACCCCCAAAACCCCCTTCTATTTTTGTGTGAAAATCTTAATGCGGTTCACAAAATACATCTACTTACCAAGTTTCAACAGCATAGTTCTTATAGTTTCGGAAAAAGTGGCTGTGACATACGGATGGACAGACAGACATGACGAATCCATAAGGGCTCCGCTTTTTGCGATTTGGCTACGGAACCCTAAAAAAGGTAATTAATGATTGTTTGACGGTTCACAAGGCCGAAGGGAAGAAGAAAACGTGATGGGCCGACCTTACGTAACATGGGATAATGGTAGGAAGATAAAAGCATCCTCTCTGATGATTTATTTTAATATAAAACTCCCCCTGACCGATGCCACTCGGTTAATCTCAGCGGAGACCGGCCGAAGACGCAGGAGATATTTTAGTGCACATGTGTGTGCAAACACATTTGCACTCTGGCTTCCGCATTCGCATAGTCAAAAACAAACATGACATACGTGTTGACATTAGGTAGACATTTTTAGAACTGACTGCTTTCCAGAACATAAGAAGACAGACTGAGCGTAGATAACCAAACTTGTTTATTGCATTGCATGTACGATTTTTACCAAGAGACCTCTCCTTACGTTTTGTTTCTTCACCTAAAGTTTGTGGTGTTCAAGACTAGAGGTTCATGCAGTTATATGAACTGCATCGAATCAGCATCGTGTCGACTCGAACCGTTCGGGACTATGAAGTCCGGACTCCAGTAAAGCAGAGACGAGTGGAGATGTGCGAACTGGAGAGGAGAGGAGATGCGTAAGAGCTCGGGTGTAGGTATCCACCGAAGCAGCTTCGGTGGAGGCCTGCCCTAAAATTTCATACTGCAACGCACACTTACGAGTATTTGCACTGTACCCTTTGATCGGGTTTAGCTAGTAAAAACCCCGTTACAGATGCACTAGAGGTGATGTGATGTCGCTCCGGTGTATTGCATAAAAGAGTGCTATGAGCTTAATGAGACAGGCAATGGGGTATCTTCCTTAGGAATTGTAAACTAACTAGCACACGTGTAGAATAGCAGAGCAATGTGCGTTCTTAATACACGAACAACCACGAGCATGAGAGTATTCACTTGTATTAAGTCCAGGTACCTATTCATGTTTGTTGGCACATTGTCTTGTGTGTTGGATAGAAGTAGACTTAATGGGACGATTTATTACAGTGACATTATGATTAACAACTAAATAAATAACTATAAATACGTTAGTAAAGTAATGATAAACTTTAAAGGCTTGTCTGTAGAGAAAACCTATCTTTTTCACCATTTTTGCTTCACTAACTATTCATACTTTTCGTACCTTCTGAACTAAAATAAATACAGTGTACATGCGTTATATTGATTCAAAACGTATACTAAATATTTCGGAGACTTATCTATTCCACTTTATGTCCCTTCACGTCTACGATAACACCATGAAAAAAGATAGCAATACAAAAAGGCGACTCACAATACATCGAACGACCGTAACCCCGCTTGTCACAGCCTTAAAAATCGCATAAAAATATACAGAGACGTATCTCCCTTAAAATATTTACCTACTCATCGATGTTCCGTTGCCAAAGTTCAGTCCACGTAGTTGCGAATAACTTTATGTTCTCCGCCGCGCCGCCAGGGGTCGCTATGTGAAATAAACTCGATAAAGGCTCCGCGGTTCGTTGGGTGACCCAATTTAGAAGGTTGACTTTCATCCCCTTCCGGTTGGAGTTGGTGATTTTCGATTAAGGAGCTCTGTAGGATAAGTTTTCTTTAGTGTCATTACATATTGGGGAAGTTTGGAAGTCTATTGGTCTTAAGTTTTCTGCAACATCTGATTGTCATTCGGTGATGGGTTTATGTGCTTTATTATTGGAAGGGAGTCATCATTATTAACTATCTGCCTTTGTCCTATTCTAATTGGATCAAAGCAACGCGTTTTCTTCTTCCTTTCTTCCGTCAGACGTCACGGTCATAATAATTCTTAGACTTGTGATTAGTGAATTGCAATCAAGAACTACGAAAGTTAATTATTTTTAACCGACTCCTAGAAAAGCAGGGGATTATGTATTCCACCAGCACACCGTGTGTATACCGATTACTCCGTGCATAATTACTTGGCTGATTTACGTAATTCTTTCATTTGGTAAAGGAAGCCCATGTGGTGTTCCCATATAAGTTTTATTAACTTTTCTTGAGTAGTTTGTGAGTTAGCTCTACCTTGAATAAGTATGTTTTCTTCTTTGCCTATGTTGAGGACATTATGGTCTATAAATAACCTTTAATTATGAATAAAAATTAATTTATGACGAGTATTTCTACACACTGGCACTACAATTAAAAACGGTAAAATAAAAAACCTTTTGTCTTAAAAAACCTGGCTTCCAAAAGAACACTGAAAAAGGTTTTTTTTAATGGTAAAAGGTTGTCTTTTTATATGTACTGCTTATTTTACCATTAAAAACCCACTTCTGCAAAGTTGCATATAACCACAACTCGTAGTAAACTACAAAAAACACAGATGATGCAACAGTTTCCC
The DNA here is from genome assembly GCA_941918905.2 of Xestia sexstrigata. NCBI lineage: Eukaryota > Metazoa > Arthropoda > Insecta > Lepidoptera > Noctuidae > Xestia > Xestia sexstrigata. Next base: position 19,008,163 of record OW799208.2, read on the forward strand.
GTTGCAAAGGCCTCAGCCGCAAAAAAAAAACATCGGAAAACGTGAAAAGTTACATCAAGTACCGAAATAATTTGTTCAGTAGTTTCAATTCATTCATTTACTCTTATACCACTGCGCTTCGTGTTCTCTTTTATCTCAAATGAACGAAGGAATTCTTTTTTTCATTAAACTAGGTTTACTCTGTGGCTCTGCGAAGTGTTTTTGGTCGGAGTGAAAATAAGTCCTAAGATAAGATAATAATTTTATAAGATCCTTGCAGTTCAACTAATGTAAAGAATATTGAAAAGCTTCATTTTTTATTAAAAGAATTTCTTTGTATTGTAATACATAACTAGCCTATACAATAATGTTACCACTGCTGGGACATCGGCTTCCTCTACGTGAGAAGGAATGGGCTGCACATCGCGGACCTAGTCGGGTTGGTAGACGTCATGTGACTTTGAATTTATGGTTCTAGGATATTCCAGTTACCCCACGACGCTTTTCTTCACCGTTTTGGGAGCAGTACTGATGAAATAAATCACACAAAGTAATGTACCTTCCTAGGTTCGAACCCACGGCTTACAGCTTGTAAGTCGACGCCGTTACCACTGGATCACCACAGCTCTTCGTTAATGTTGTGCATAAATATTTCCTCGCCAGCCAAAAGTAATTAAAACGTGATTCTAAAAACTCATCATTATAAATTCTCGTTATATTTTGTGCGTAAAATATAATTAATAATTAGCTTTTTGCGGTCCATTCTTTAATCAAAAGGATTGACCGAATTATTTTTACTCATCATTTTAAAACACCGTATGCACAAATTCGTGGTCACTAGCTGGCGCTGTGACAATATTTACGTAAACATCACAGCAATTTCACTTGCTACCACTGCGAGTTTTACTAATTAAACTGTCAAAATGTGTACAACATCGCAATAAAACTTATTTGCTGTGTCGATATACCGCTTAACATTCCCCTGGGAGTATAGAGACGAAAATGTCGTGAGGAAAGTTTTGAGTATGAATGTGGATGGGTAGAGGAAGTATGTATGTATGAGTAATAAGAGTAGAGGAAGACCAAAGAAACGATGGATGGACTGAGTGAAGCATGATATGGCAAGAAAGGAGGTGTCTGATGAGATGACGAGTAATAGACAAGTATGGAAGAAGACATGCCGTGCCGACCCCAAATAAATTGGGTTGAGGGCAAAAATATGATGATTCCCCAACTTGCCTATACATTCACGAGCCTAAATACACTTAAGTACACTTAAGTTACACTTAAGTAAAGTTTTAAATCCATTTTCATGTGAAAGACTATTGCATCTTTACGGACAGAATAGGGTAGAGGACAAAAAAAAACTAATTAGTCCGTCAGATAGATTTCCAAAAAATATTGGACACATAATTTTTCTTTTTTCACGTAAACAAAAAATTAAGACCATACAGTGCGTCGAAAACTCGTGTGACGTCACATTTGAGTACATTTTTTACTCAAATGTGACGTCACAAGCTCTGATCACTCATGATCTTTGACACGTTTTATCTTCGTCATTTTTTATTAATTTGATAAACAAAAAACACGTAAGTATCTAATATTTTTCGATAATCTAACTGACGGACTAAACAGAATCATATTTTTTTTGTCAGTCATCATCCCTATTATTTCATAATCGTCTGGTTTCTAAAGTGCTATGTTCGTAAATTCATAAAATTTTGATCAATACTTTAGAAGAAAATCGCTTGTAAATCTTGCGTAAATGTAAGGTATTTATGCTCGTGACTGTACCTCAGCAGCGACCCTCTCAAAAAGGAAACAAAACACCACCCGCCAAGTCTATATGCTTTATTAAAAACGGTATTTATCGAATATTTCCATGCTGGCAGTCCGCTGAAACATCTCCCCTTTAATTTTGCATGAGTGTTTTATAGGAGCAAATAGGGTCTCACGTTTACCACCCCACTCTCCCCTCGTCTCCCTTGTTTTATGGGTACATTTTTAAGGTACTTGGGTAGAGGTAGGCGATAAGGAAACGTATGGCGTGACTGAAGTTATGTTCTTACTCTTATGGCTGTTTTAAAAGATGTTCATCTGTTTTTATTATTAATTTATTTTTGTAAGGTTGGTGTAGATGAGGAGTAGGTAGGACAATTTAAGGTTTTTTTTTAATTTGTGGTATGTGTCTACATACATACGGGAAAGAAAATAATTCGTGCAGGTAAAGTAAAAATAAATATCGAAATGACTTCTTGGTTCATTGGTTTGTTCCTTTTCATTCTCGATTCGTTCATCGACTGGGTTACCAAATCACCTTTCAAAGCTAAAATGTATTGAGAATTTTGATAAATATTATAATTAAAGATACTATTAGATGTTGGGCCACAAAAGGGAGGAATGAAAGGTATTTGCATGTCGCGGAGATGAGGATGCTAAGGGGGATGTGTGGTGTTACTCGAATGGATAAAGTAAGAAATGAGTATATAAGAGGAAGTCTGAAAGTGGCGCCGGTGACTGAAAAATTGTGCGGTAATCGGTTGTCACGGTATGGGCGTGTGATGCGGAGGAATGAGGAAAATGTCGTGAGGACAGTTTTGAGTATGAATGTGGATGGGTATATGAGTAGAGGAAGACCAAAGAAACGATGGATGGACTGTGTTAAGAATCTTAAGAATGATATGGCAAAAAAGAAGTGTCTGATGAGATGACGAAAAATAGAGAAGTATGGAGGAAGAAGACAATATGCTGCGCCGACCACAAATGAATTGGGATAAGGGCAAGAGAATGATGATGAGATACTATTAGATACACCTCTGCTTAACCCTTCGGGGATAAGAGGCAACATGACGCCTTAAATATTATACCTTTATATAATATATCGAACACGTAATTGAAAACTCCTCCAGTTAGAGTAACATCAAACACTGTTAGTGATATTTCTGAAATAGGAAATATACCAACCATTTATTTGAGTCATGATTAATTTTCCTCTTCTTGTTAGACAAGAGAATTTGGCGATGCAGCCAAATAATACATTCGGCAAATAAATAGTTACTGCTACGCCACTTCGTAGCTTGTAGCCAGGAGCTACGGCATAGCTACGTGCTACGGTACGCAACCGTAGACCGTATTAATGTCGTTACGAGCAAAGGAAACCAATAAAATCTTTATATCGTTGGATGTTTTTTTTTGTACCTTCTGTTTGTATTATTTTGTATGAAAATATTAATAACTTATTATTTAAACATACTACTCTTTGTTTTCTTCCGACAAAAAAAAAACTTTTATAAAGAGATTTTGTTATAAATAATTCTCGTTTAATTTATTCATCCAGTTTCTGATTACAATATCGAATGGCCATACTATTACAATAAATAAACCAAGTTGTCTACAGTTTAGAGCAAAAAGCAGTTTCATGTCACCAATCTTAAGAATGGTTCTTCTTTGCAGGTGATCTATGGTGGGCGGACGGCCGCGTCGCAAACACACATGCTGACGATATGGTAAGTCATAAAAATATAGAGGGTAACAGGTAATTAGTGACCGATACTTAAACACGTGATTGTACTCATGATAACAAACAACTTTTACTATGAGACCAAACCTAAAATCGCGAAAATAAATCTGCTGTTCAGTAATTTATGTTCGCGGTCAAAATGTACTTACCTAACAGCAATTTTTTTTTTTGTGATTTCAGGTTTCTTCCCAAAGTAAAAGTTACTTGTTACCAGTCACCCTACATAATCACTATAAAATGTTTTTTGAGACAAGATATTTTTCTAAAAATATATAATGCTGACAAGCTTATATTCTATTTAGATATAAATACATACCCATACGCAGGGAACTATGTATTTTTTCGTATATTACAATTAATATTGTTACGTCGTACCCGTACTTACCTACAGTTACGGTAGTAGGTACCTACTACTAAGTAGGTAGGTAATAGTAGGTAGGTAGGTAAAACATGTCCCGAATGATGTAGGTACAAATTCGCAAACTACCTACAAAAGAACATCGTTGTAATTTCGACCGTACGCCGAGGGCATAAAGTACCTACTTCTTTCCTCTGTACAAGTTGTGGAATTGTCTAGAAGATTCTAGGAAGTCGTGGATATTTCTCGAACGTTCGATCGCCATATAAATAGTCGACGTGTTTGCGGGAGCAGGCAGTCTTTTTTTGGCTACAGTACGAAGCGAATCGAAGTGAACTAGTAAGTGCGATATCTAAGTGAATAGTGATCAGTAGTGTACTTGTGATTAAGTTTTAAGTGTTTTGTGATTATTAAAGTTATTTATTGTTTCTTCGGTAGTAATTAATTTATCCCATACCCAGCTCGTAACAATTTGGTGTCAGAAGTGAGGGATAAATTATGCCAATTCTACCAAAGGACGACACGGACGGTATCCGTACCAGGAGTCAGCGACAGCAGAACATGGACCAAAGGCGGTTTGGAGATTCTCCGACACAGACACCGGGTGGTGTCCAGCCTACGTCAGTGCCAGTCGCTGGCCCATCCGAAGTTTCTCCAGCATCAGTGGCGCCAGACTTGTCAGCTTTAATGGCGCTGCTGCAGGAGCAGGCTCGCCGTCAAGAGGAGCAGGCTCGCCGTCAAGAGGAGCAGGCTCGCCGTCAAGAGGACCAGGCTCGCCAGTTACAGGAGCAGTTGCAACGAGATAAGGAGGAGCAGGCTCGCCGTCAAGAGGAGCAGGCTCGCCGTCAAGAGGAGCAGGCTCGCCGGTTGGAAGAGCAGTTGCAGCAAGATAAAGAGGAGCAGGCCCGCCGCCAGGATGAACAGATGCTCCTCATAAAGGATCTTCATGCAACTTTTGGCAAAGATCTGAAAGTGATGAAGGATCAGGTTCACCAGCACGAGAACCGTATCTCAGAGGCCGATTGGGCACCATGAGACGCTGAAAGACGCCTTGGCCCATGCCTTAGAAGTAGAGGCAGTGAGGCAGGACCACCGAACGCACCGCGTCAGGGAGGTTGTTGCACCTGTTCGCGACCGCCCGCAAGGGTACAGTCCTAGGTGCTACACTTGTGGAGAAAGGGGTCATCTTCGGTCAAGCTGTCCTAAGCGCAGCACCCCGAGAGAAGATCAGCAGGGAAGGGTGGATGAAGTGACTGCCCAGCCACAGCAGGGAAACGAGTAAATGCCAGGACTGGGGGGCGAGTGCTGGCTGGTATTGAAAAAGCCCCGAGAATCTTGATCTCGCAAGCACATGACGGGAACAGCCTGACCATCAAAGGCGAAGTCAACGGAACACCTTGCAAACTGATGTTGGATACTGGAGCTTCTCACACGGTCGTCAATTCTCACCTAGCAAGTCGGTTTCTTGGGGACTACTTCGATAACCACGACCGTATACGATTACTAACAGCTACCGGTCAGCACATAATCGTCCGAGGCAAGAAGGAGGTGGAGTTAAAATTGGGTGACAGATTTTACAAGCACAATGTCATCGTGGCCGACATAGTGGACGATTGCATCTTGGGCTTGGATTTTATGCGGAAATATCGTTGTGAGATCGACGTTGAACAAGGAGTACTGAAATGTGGTTCAGAGGAAGTCTTCATGGAAGGTGCACCATCAGGGAAAGTATACTGCTTGAAGGAGATTGTTCTCCCTCGCAGATCAGAAACGATTGTGCCAATTAGTCTACCACGGAATTCTGGACAAAAAGATCGAAGTGTTCTGATAGAAAGAGTGAACAATGACTTTCCATGGAAGATGGCACGGACTCTGGTCAAGGCCACCAACGTCTCGGCAGTACGCATACTGAATCCAAGTGACAAGGAGCAAGTGATTAAGAAGGGCACCTTGATCGGCACTTGCGAGGAAGTAGCTTGGATGCGTCAATTGCAAAATCTGCCTACCGGAAATAAAAATCGTAGTCCAAAGTTTGACGTGACAACGCTTTTGGAAAACTGCGATTTAACTAAAGGAGAAATGGACAAGGCTAAGAAGATGTTACTTCAGTACGCCGACACTTTCTCTTCAAACGATGCTGACATAGGGAGAACTGGACTAGTTCAGCACAAGATTAATACAGGCAACGAGTTACCAATCCGTCAGCGACCAAGAAGACTGCCAGTTGCACGTGAAAAAGAGGTGGAAACCATGATTGAGGGAATGGTGAAGGACGGTGTTATAGAGCCTTCATCCAGTCCATGGTGTTCTCCTGTGGTCCTGGTAAAGAAAAAGGACGGCAGCATGCGCTTCTGTGTGGACTACCGACGACTGAACGATGTCACGAAAAAGGATAGCTACCCGCTGCCTAGGATCGATGACACACTGGATACGCTGACTGGTATGAAGTGGTTTACCACACTTGACCTGAAAAGTGGCTACTGGCAAGTAGAAATAGACCCCAAGGACAAGGAGAAGACTGCATTTTCAACAGGAAAAGGGTTGTGGCAGTTTAAAGTTATGCTATTCGGTTTGTGCAATGCTCCTGCGACGTTTGAAAAGCTGATGGAGCAAGTACTCGCCGGATTGATTGGAGACGCATGTCTTGTCTATCTAGACGACATAATCATCGTGGGCCGTAGATTTGAAGATCACCTTAAAAACCTCAACCAAGTGCTGTCGAAAATCCAAACAGCAAATCTCAAGTTAAGTCCGAAAAAGTGCTCGTTTTTCAGACAAGAAGTGAACTTTTTGGGACACATAGTTTCGGGGGAAGGTGTTCAAACAGACCCAGAAAAAGTAGTCGCCGTCAAGGATTGGCCAGTTCCGAAAGACAAGACACAGGTCAGAGCATTTCTGGGTTTGTGCTCCTACTATAGAAGGTTTGTCAAGAATTTTGCCGACATTGCAAAACCTTTGCACAAACTCACTGAGGAAAAGCGGCAATTCTGTTGGGACGAGAACTGCGACGTCGCATTTCAGGAATTAAAGACACGTCTGTGCAATACGCCTATTTTGGGATATCCTGACACTGAAAATGACTTCATAGTTGACACAGATGCAAGTAATACTGGAATTGGGGGCGTGCTGTCTCAACGGAAAGGAAACCAAGAGGTTGTGATAGCTTACTTCAGCAAGTCTTTATCCAAACCAGAAAGAAATTACTGCGTTACAAGACGGGAGCTACTCGCCGTAGTAAAGACATTGCAGCACTTCAGTAAATATTTGTTGGGACGTAAATTCCAATTACGAACTGACCACGCTGCATTGAAGTGGCTATTACAGTTCAAGAATCCAGAGGGGCAAGTGGCGAGATGGATTGAACTACTGCAAGAATTTGACTTCGTAACTGAACATCGCAGTGGGAGAACTCACGGTAACGCAGACGCCTTGTCAAGAAGACCTTGTCCTGAAGACTGTAAGCACTGTGCCAGACAAGAGACTAAAGAAGTAGTGCCCGTGAGGATGCTTAGAACGGATCTCAGCGATGAATGGAAGGAAACACTACAGCAGGCTCAGCAAAATGACTCGGACATCAAACCGATCTTCGAGTGGATCAAAGCTGGTGCTCCTAAACCTAAGTGGAGTGATGTGGCTGCGATGAGTTCCATCACGAAGAGTTATTGGGCGCAATGGAACAGCTTGGTGATCCAGGATGGAGTCTTGTGCCGTAAATGGGAAAATGCTCGAGGGGACAGCTGTCATCTACAAATGGTTGTCCCTAAAGCTAAGGTACCGGATGTTTTACGGCTCTACCATGATGGATGTTCAGGAGGACATATGGGGGTAAAAAGGACTCTACTAAGAATTCGAGAACGATTTTACTGGATCCACTGTCGAGATGATGTGGAGGACTGGTGTCGCAAATGTACCAGTTGTGCGGCCGTGAAAGGACCCCACACACGCAGTAGAGGTGCATTAAAAGTGTACAACGTTGGAGCCCCTTGGGAACGGATAGCACTAGATGTTGCGGGACCATTTCCAGAAAGTGAGAGCGGAAACAAGTACTTCCTGGTGGTCATGGATTACTTCACAAAGTGGCCAGAAGTCTTCGCTATTCCTAACCAAGAAGCTACAACTGTCGCAGATAAATTAGTTCAGGAAGTCTTCTGTCGTTTTGGAGTACCCTTAGAAATACATAGCGATCAAGGAAGGAATTTTGAATCGCAAGTATTTCAAGAGACTTGTCGATTGATGGGTACCCACAAAACCAGAACCACCTCTTACCACCCACAATCTGATGGAATGGTGGAACGATTCAACCAAACATTGGAGAGATATCTGGCAAAAGTCGTGGAAAGCAGACAAAGGGATTGGGACAAGCACATTCAGCCGTTTCTTCTGTCCTACCGCAGCGCAGTCCACGAAAGTACGACTGTGACGCCAGCCTTCGCGAACTTTGGAAGGGAATTACGGTTGCCTGCTGATTTAATCACTGGAACTCCCCCTGATGCTCCACGTAGTGTAACAGATTATGCGATTAACTTGCGTAACAAGTTGAATGATGTTTATGAGCATATCAGACAATCCGGCCAACAGATGTCTGAGAAGATGAAGACCCGTTATGACCGGAAGGCAAATAGTAGGGGTTTCGACGAAAGTTCACTGGTGTGGTTGCATAACCCAGTACGGAGCAAGGGGAAGTCTCCGAAATTGCAAGCAAAATGGGATGGACCATACCGAGTCGTGACTAGGATCAACGATGTCACCTACCGAATACAGAAGGGTCCACGAGGTGCGCCTAAGATTGTCCATGTAGACCGATTGGCGCGATACTACGGGGCTAATGATGCTCGGGACGAGCATGTCTAAGGAGGGGGCAGTGTTACGTCGTACCCGTACTTACCTACAGTTACGGTAGTAGGTACCTAATAGTAGGTAGGTAGGTAATAGTAGGTAGGTAGGTAACACTAGTCCCGAATGATGTAGGTACAAATTCGCAAACTACCTACAAAAGAACATCGTTGTAATTTCGACCGTACGCCGAGGGCATAAAGTACCTACTTCTTTCCTCTGTACAAGTTGTGGAATTGTCTAGAAGATTCTAGGAAGTCGTGGATATTTCTCGAACGTTCGATCGCCATATAAATAGTCGACGTGTTTGCGGGAGCAGGCAGTCTTATTTTGGCTACAGTACGAAGCGAATCGAAGTGAACTAGTAAGTGCGATATCTAAGTGAATAGTGATCAGTAGTGTACTTGTGATTAAGTTTTAAGTGTTTTGTGATTATTAAAGTTATTTATTGTTTCTTCGGTAGTAATTAATTTATCCCATACCCAGCTCGTAACAATATTCCAGTTAGGGTGTATTCCGGATATAAATTATCTATATTCTATTCTATAAAACGGTGTGTATATACTTAACTGCCTAACAGAGGTCCTGGGTTAGATCCTTAGGTCAGGCAAAGTGTTATAGGGTCTATCCGGGGTCTATTGTGTCAAATTTTGGATTTATGCACGTTGAATGACGTTAGGTTGGCCCCTATTGGACCTATTACATGGACACGAACATCTCTGGCGAAATGTAGTTGTACTAAATTCATGTTGCTTGGAAATAGACAGTATCTCTATTGTTAAACTCATATAAATTCTCAAAAAACGTATTTTCATTTTCTAGAAGAAACTGCTTAGTTTCCCTTTACTAGCGCCATCTAGTCGTTTGATGCGGTACTACTAACTCAGTTGGCTGGCTGAAAAAGCGTTTCTAAACACAGAGCCGACTCCAAGCAGGTAGTTCCAGCGCCTTCAAATAGATGGCGCCACGCGTTCCTGTTTGTTACGAGCTTTGTTCGCGTCTTCGTAGTATTTTCTCTCATTAGGAAATAAGAAGAATAATGATGGGTTTTTCTATTATTTCAATATACAAAATAGCTGACTTGCCTATATTTTTACTAGCGCATGATATATTCTAGTTTTCGTCCATGACTTAATAGGCTAGTTTTCATCATCATGCAAATCTATTTAGTCCGTCAGTTAGAGTACTGGAAAATAATGCACACGTATTTTTGTATTTGTAAATCAATGAATATTGACAAAGATAAAACGCATCAAAATTTGGGAGTGGGGTCTCGTGACGTCACAACGCACTAAAAATTATAGCACGGCGTGACGTATTGAAAAGCGTCGTATCTCCGTCAATTTTGGTTTACGTAACAAAAGAAAAAATACATGTCAAATATTTTTTGATAATCTAACTGACGGACTTAATTAGATTTTTTCAGGACACAAGCCTATTGTGCCTATTATAACACATAAACTTCAATTCTCGATAGGTACGGGGCCTTGTGACAAAGATTTTTATCTGCATCTGTAACCATAGGCTCAGTCCGGAGTGTGGTCCTGTAGGTTTCTACACCGACACCGGAATTTCTGACAAAATGCGATACTGTACTGGTGTGCCCGCTTCAAGAAACATAAGTTGCTTATGATTTGTATGCAACTAGCTAAATGTAATTATGTTATTTCCAGGGTACAGTATGGCCGCGGCATATTGGCTCAACTCGCTCGGATGCCTGTCGCTGTCGCTGCTATGTCTCTTCGCAACTACTCTTCAAGTCACAAGCGGTAAGTGCATTTTCTAGCACCTTAAAACAGGACAAGGGTTTTCTTATAGTTGTACGTGGATCTTGTGGCGCGTGGTCTCAACCGGAATGAACATTCCATAGACATTTTCACAAATATTTCCTAGTAGCGCCTTCCTGTCAATGTCATTCAACCAAACAAAGCTATGATGTTGCTGTCAGACTCAGAGGTTGCTGATTTGGTTTGTTTGTAAGTATCAGGTTTACAGGTGATTGAGATACCAATTATTGGTTAACATAGAAGGAACACTATCAGAAAACATGAAGGAAAACTGCAAAAAAAAAAAAACTAAAATCAGAGTCGATAAGCCATTCACACTTACGGGTACATCAAGCGATAATCATGACATACTTTTTAGTCTAATAGGAATTACGTAGCGGTTTTTTCTGCCTTAAAAAGCAAGCAAGCAAAAAGCATAGGCATAGCGACCGTAGGTGCTGTGCTTATACTAACCAGTATGAGTTTTTTGTTTACATTTTGCACAGCTCGTACTTCCTCCGCTTCACGGCTGAGTCGTCCTTCGATAACTCAAGCCCAAAGAAGTGGCGTGCAGCTTTCCTTGCGCAGGGCCCATGAGCCATGGGCATGAGACATGTACGAGTTTGTACAGCCCCCCGACTCGTGGTCGTATAGTGGGAACTATAGCGTTTTAGTCGGTAGGAGTCTGTCATAAGTCCCCGTCTCCCAGACGAGGATTTCGTTTTTTTTTTTTAGCTAAATGGTTTAAGAGTTTGCAATTCCTCACAGTATTGCACTTCAGTTTAATAATGACACTTAACAACTGTTTTTAATTCTACCTAATTATATTTAACTCCGCACCTATCCACGTGGAATGTCACACTAATGAACTAATACGTGACAGTTGGCTAATTAGGATATACATTTAACACTTGTTTTGCATTAGCAAATACTGTTCCCCTATTACTAGCATCGCAGATATAATAATGGCCGTGTCCACTATCATCACTCACTTTAATTAATTAATAACACGCTATTAACATCCGGCTAAGTAGAACGAATTGAAATAACATTAGCGCAATTTAAGCATTCGATAATCCCTTAGTGTTAGTGAAAACATACACCACTACAGGATAATTCTTGACAAATGACCTGAAATTGATATTTTTTTTCTCTTCATGACGGAACGGACGGGAACAACGCGAGCCCTATGCGCGTAGGTAACAGTCGCATGTCTTCGAATTATTCGTCTTAGAACATGCCGGTTACTCATGATGTTTTTCTTTACAATGTGATGGTATAAGTTAGCTGAAGTACCTGGGGTCGAAACTACAACTCGTGAGTCTGAGCCCATACCACTTTGATATTTAGTTAGTTGCCGGTTCTTAAACACTAGCTTATGGCCTTTTTTTTTCGCATGGGAAATCATCAAATTACTCCTCCCGCTCTGGGCGGAGCAGGAAGGAGTGTCAGACTTTTACTGACTAAAACCCATCCATGTTCCTTCATCGCCCTTTGTGTTCAGGGGCTACGGTATCTCTTTCGAACAGTCCCACAGCCCCGGCAGGCAACGGCCCTTGCGGACCCCTTCCATTTGCTGACATCTCTGAGGCGCGCGTGGAACACGGACGCGCCGTCGACACGGCTTGTCTTCATAAGACGGACAGACGACGAGCTAGCTCGGGGCGTCTCCCGCGGCGGCCGGGACGTGAGGTTCTCTCCCTCTCTCGTTCCGCCACCTCCTTCTCTAGCATGACTGCTTCACAGGAGGTGACGGCGTCCCATTCTGTCTTGCTCCGGAACATGGATTGAACCAGAGGACCGCGTCGCCCTGGATGTGTTAATCCAGGTTATAAATTATCTGTGTGCCAAACATTCAAATGCGTTCAGTAGTTTTTGTGTGTAAGAGTAACAATCATCTATCCGTCCTCAACTTCTCACAAAGTTTTGCATTCATAACAGTAGTAAAATAAGATTTCTACTGCTCTGACTGACTTAGGAAAGTTATTTGTTGGTTGATTGAAGACTCTTTTGTTGTCTAACGACAAAAGGAGGAAGCGGGTAGAATGTACTGAAAACAATGTTTCCTAAGGGTAAGAAAAAAGTAACATATTGCGGTTTATGAAAGGTAAGACCAAATTAATTAAAAGAAGGCAATTTCAAAGCAAGTGCGCGAGCTCCAAGCAAAATTGATCCCGACAACAGACTGAAACGTTAATATAAAGTAGATTAATAAAACAACAAAGTACGTTGCTGTACGTACTTCCGACATATTAAGGGTGAATTCCTCAAATAAAACTTAACGCGATGAGCACAAACAAACCACCTTCAACAGCTGCCAGTGTCAAATTTCCGAAACGCTACGCGACAGGTCTTGTCATCTCTCGGTGTTGATCACGTTCACTCTCAACATTTGCCATATGTACAAACATTTCTTGTAGTTCACGACCTATACCGAGCTGGAGCTGGATACCAAAGGTAGATTGGTAAGTTTAATAATGTTTGTGATTTTATTCAGGATCATTATTATTTCGGGTTCAAGACAGCTCAAAACTATCGTTTGATTTTTAAAACTAATCGGATTAGTTTTTAAAAGCAAGCGATAGACTTGAGCTCGTCATTCATCATCCATGTTGTATATTTGCCGCAGCAGAAACCTCGTAAAAAGTCCAAGTTTATTTTAATGTAATGTCAAGATTGTGTTTTGCGTACAAACAGGTTACTTCGAATTCGCTTCAAGCCCGTGCGTACCGTTTTCGGAACGCAGACATTGGCTTTTTAATTGTGTCTGTAATTACGGTAAACAAGACGTTAATATTTTTTTTTCATGCGGATGCATTCGGCGTTATTAATTGTCCCTTTCAGAGAGCAGAGTGGTTGTTACCGAACAAATCGCGCTCCATAGGTACTCGTATTTTGTGAGATGTGCACACACGTGTAACAATAATCTAGTAGATTATTGATACACGTGTGGTGCTCTCAACAATACCTCAAAATAATAAGCTCTTGCGGGTTTTGCCAAACTCTTTTATAATTAATTGCATTTACCATTTACACATCAGCAGGAGGAAAACCCGTTTACCTATTTTTTCCACACTGTTAAGCAAAGTTATAATAGAATTTTTGAGGAGTACCATTAAATTCCAAATAGAAATGGCGTTACTGCTTGGCATATACATTTGTCTTTCAGAAAATAACAAGATAAGTAAATAATGTCCCTAAATTGTACTCTGAACCTATTAAAATCATGTATCCCCAAGTCGCTTCAAGGATCAAATCCCGTTACAGCCTTCTCATGCCATAGATATCCTCTTTGGGCTTAGGGGCTATTGAGAAATATACACTCATCCCTTTCCAACATATGTTAAAGTGCTACCCGTCCCTTTCTTCAGGCGCAGGGAAGCGATCAATAAGGATTCGAATTCTAAATTCGAATAAGATACCGTTGGGAGAGAAGTATTTTTGTAATTATACTCAACCAGTTAGAAAGTTTGTAATTATACCGTATGAAGTTAGTTAGTTAAGGGCAGACAGACGAGAACTTATTACCTTACGTCTTGGTAGAACTCTTACGGCCAATAGGACGAGCATTTTGGAGGACTGTGTTATGTAATTTGTAACTTTCTAAAAGTGTTTTAATAAATGACTTTTAATTTTGAGTACACACTATTCATCTGTCAAATCATGTCTCAAGTGACTACTATTATAGCTCAACAATCATAGTAAGAGCCTTTCTTTCAATTAACTTCAATTTCAAAGAGTCTCGATGCAAATCTCGGCGTCTATTGTCAACGCGTGCTATTCTTGCATTTTTCTCTCTCGAATTTCTTCATTTCTGGCGGCAAAGTCATTAGCATAATTACGTCGGCTCTCATAAACACGCTTCTAAAACATTTCATCGTCGTTTGAACGAATTTTAAAAGGGCAAAGGAAAAATGAAGGTAGAATTCAGACTCGTATCTTTTGTTTAAAGTACAAGCGCATTCTTTAATCTAAGAGATTTTAACTCAACCGCCACATAGCTGTACATAAGCCTCTTTAGTACTGACACAATCTCAAGTGTTCCAGTTTCTTTTAATTATAGAAAATGTCTTCGTAAAGCAATCGTAAAACTGTCTAGTTCTTTCCTTTAATTGCTATGAACGGTCTTATGTCTCAATTACTTTTACTCTGAAAGTAATAAAATCTTTTACGACTCAATTGTCAACACGAGTGGTGTAAAGTGTTGGTAACAGTGATGTACCAGTGAGGAGCGAACTAACGAGTAAATTAGAACGAATAGTCGATTGTTTTCGCGAGTGGTCTGTAGGGATGGGCATCATTCGTCACTACGGCGAAGTTGCGGTGACTTTCGAAATGGGATTTTCCTGTTTCCTTAACCGAAGCCTTTTTCCAACAACGCGTGAGCTCGCTCTGAGTTACGAATTATCTAAGTACTCAGTATTATGTTGTCGAGTTAGTAAATAAAATATTTTAAGACCGTTTAGAAATTGTTGTGATAAGTAAAATAAATAATTATATGTTTATGGTAGATATAAAAGGATTTTTACTGCAAGCACGAACCACGAACCTAAATTTAAAAAAAATATCGTAATTATGAAAGTACTTACAATGCTGATCAAGTCGTTATTTCTTCAAGCAATTTCTTGTTACGTAGAAATAATTGAAATAAAATGAATACATTATGTCATATACCTACCCTCTATAAAATTTTACCGAGATTATTATGTTCTTTCACTGTTATTGATTACAAAACCAATATTCGATTGAACAAACTCTGTACGATCACGAGTATTCATCTCGAACGTTTGCCATGTTGCAAAGTAAATATTTCCATCCTTGTCATACGTCAAATATTACGAATTCTACTCGAGTTCGAGCAAGATAAATCACATGCTGTCCTACCAACTTATATTTACCGTTCAAAAAATAAGCTAACCACTATTTGAAACTTTATGACGTCGGGAGTAAGATGAAGTTGGTGTGTTTGGATAGTTCGTGAGGAGTAAAGTTATATTTGTGAAGTTATAGCTAGAATATCAGAGTGTTCAGGAATAGATTCGCTTCAGGTCTCGCTCGAGAAGTTGTTACTCTTAGTGAGGTGCATTCCGGTGTTTCAGTGAGTTTTACTGCAAATATGCACAGCTTCAGAACATTATGAGGAACGGGCTTTACGATGTGAGGATTTGTATGGTAAATACTTGCACAGTCTCATACTGTCATAATTTTTCATACAAGTATTCTTTTGAATTAGACTGAATAGCTTAAACTTGAAATTGAACTTATCGTTATGAAAAGCAAAAGGAGAAGAACCTTGTCAATGCCTCTACCATTAAGCACTAGGGCCGTCAGTCTCGACAGAGATATGGACAAAATCGCAAACTTTCGATTGCTAATTAATAACGAATATATTCGGTTGCAATAATGATGCTTGCGAGAAACGTATCGTTTATGCAACCGAATTCTTTCGTGAGTAATTAGGAATCGAAAGTTAGCGATGTTGTCGTTAACTCTGTCGAGACTGTCGGCCTAGGTCAGCCTATCACAGCACCTCTACGTCGTAGACAATTGCTACGCCGTAGCCGCGTAGCGCGTAGCACGAGCAAAGTAAATTCATTATTTGAAGTGATTTTATTCATTATTTTTTCACTTCTCATGCTCTGAAAGTGCTTATTTGTGCAGAATATAGCATTAACGTATCTTTATCATTTATGAAATGTATCTATATTAAGGCAAAGAAAATGAGCCATACAGCCAAACGCAATAATAAGTTCATAGATAGAATTTGTTATTTTATAATATTTCCTTTAATTTATTTGCCGTATGTGTTTTTTAAGACATAAAAGATATAAAAAATTAAATTCAAGTACCTACGGTAGGTTATTTAATTAATATAAGAAAATGATTATTACAAAATTAATTTAATAGTAGGCTGTATAGGACTGCAGCCCAAGCCTAATATCATTGTCTTAACATTTCAAAAAAATTAAGCGGCGGGAAACAGCTCTTGTTTTTTCGTGCGTTTATTAATTTCTTCAATTTATACTACTGTTTTATTTCCTCGCAATCGAAGTGAAAAGCAGAGTTTATAACTCGTCCTCAAAACTACAGTACTTTCTCAAGTTATTATGCCTTGTGACTGGGACTATAGCTTTGTTTTTTATTTGTAATTTTGACATTCAAAAGTGCCGTAATGGTCTAATTGAAATAAATGCTTTGAGTTTTTTTTTTTAAAACCATTTTTGTCCTCGACATTACTATCAGCCCTCGCCTTCGGCTCGGGCTGCTAAAAGTCTCGGATAAAAATAGTTCGTTTTGTGCACTTGTTGTAAAATCTACTATTCTTAACGGAAATAATGTCATTTTTCTTCTACGCTGCCTGTTATGTTTTCTACTATTTGTCGTCGCGGCTGCTTGACAAAGCTACTGCTAAGTGAATAAAAAAAATAGAAGTCTGTTTAAAAAGCAAGAAGTGTTTTTTGTTCAGCTCATTTCACTGCAAAAGCCTTTGCCTTTTCTCTGCTCCCACTGAGTAGATAATTTGAAATCTATGCTAAAAGCTTTTGGAATTTTTTATATTTAGGGAGCTCTTTACTGTCACAAGTCAAGGCATAAAGGGTATTTTTAGGAAGAACCTTAAACCATTGGTTCCTGCTGTCAAATGAGCATTTTTCATAGTGGTTGCTGTTGGTCAGATGACCGAAAGTCTTACCAAGTGTGGTCGTGTTGGTCAGTAAGTTAATTGTGGATATCATATAGGCAGTCACTCCAT
The DNA here is from genome assembly GCA_941918905.2 of Xestia sexstrigata. Classification (NCBI taxonomy): domain Eukaryota; kingdom Metazoa; phylum Arthropoda; class Insecta; order Lepidoptera; family Noctuidae; genus Xestia; species Xestia sexstrigata. The sequence continues at coordinate 19,025,370 of OW799208.2, forward strand.
GTAAATTACTGATAAAAATATGGGAAAAACAATTGTGAAAACAAGACACTAGGTGGATGCTGATAACTAAGGCCCAGCGCACATCTGCGGAGGCGCGGCGAAGAGATAAAGTATAGAGATAAATTGTTATCTTCTTAGTCATGCGTCAGGCCCAAAGAACTCACGCGCGTACACTTCCATCCCTCTTTGCATTTTCATACTTAAGATACTCATTATAATTCAACATTGAACAGCTTAAGAGGTTTTATCGTTTATAATTTATGTACTCAAGAAGGAGGTCTCCAGGCCACATTGTTCCGCCAGTCACCGGGCTCAGGGCAATTTATTACTCTTTGCCACACTTGGGAGATTCTATTGTACGGGCAATAACTTCTAAAGCCGCTGTTTATATTAGAAAGCTATTTTTTTAACTCTATAATAATGTCGGCTTATTCCTATTTATGCTGCTTTAGTACTATCAATAAAACAGGCTCATCAGTGGATATTTCAATTAGGTATTTGGCAGTAGCAGGCCGGAATCAGGAAAGTTGGTTGTATACTTTCCTTGCCTCGGAAAGCACATAAAACTGTTGGTACTGCGCTTGATCTCTCCCCGGTCGTAACGGATGGCTGTCACATCTGATAAAGAAAGTTACCACTCAGCAGTCCGATTGAAATGACCAATATACCCTTGGCAAACTCAAAACATTTTACGTCTCATAGGCCTGCATGGGACTTATAAAACGTCGAGAAAAGGTGCATGGTTCGGTTTAGTTATTTCCTATGGAGAAGATCCGGCAAGAAACTCCATAGTTAGTCTTTATAAATGATTTGGTTTTACAATATTGGTTAAATGTATAAATGATTTGGTTTGGTCGGTTTGGTTCTCTCTAAACTAAACTCCATAGTTACACTTTTCAAATGATTTGGTTTTACAATATTGGTTAAATGTATTTGGTACAAATGATTTGGTTTGGTCGGTTTGGTTCTCTCTAAACTAAACTCCATAGTTACTCTTTTCAAATGATTTGGTTTTACAATATTGGTTATATGTATAAATGATTTGGTTTGGTCGGTTTGGTTCTCTCTAAACTAAACTCCATAGTTACTCTTTTCAAATGATTTGGTTTTACAATATTGGTTAAATGTATTTGGTATAAATGATTTGGTTTGGCAATCAAGGGGTCCAAGGTCAATATGAGCGACAAAATTACGGGACGTTTTCAAGATAAAGATTGAGGAACAGAGCTTGAACCTGCGACTGCGCACTCACGTGTGCGCTGAAACAGGCGGATTTTGGTCGAGAGGATATTATTATTATTGCTGTAAAAGTGTGGATCAATAAAGGTAACGGTGAAAAGAAAGGTAAAAGTTTTAAGGACAGTGTAGACCACTAGGTTATAAAGGTAATTAGCCCGAGGCTTCATGTGGGAGGCAAGCTTCCACTGTTCACGGTTCTTATAATAATTCTGTTACCTTATTATCGTTTCATTTACTTTGTCATTTTATTTTTAGTGCTCCGTACCCAAAGGGTAAAAACGGGTCCGTCTGTCTCTCATAAACCGTGATAGCTAGACAGTTGAAATTTTCACTGATGATGTATTTCTGTTGCCACTACAACAACAAATACTAAAAATAGAATAAAATTAATATTTATGGGGGACTCCCATACAACAAACGTGTTTTTTTCGTTTTGTCTAATGTTGTATAGATAATGGCACGGAACCTTTCGTGCGCGAGTCCGACTAGCAATTGGCCGGTTTTTTCATATTCGTCTACATGAGTTAATGTGAGCCTTATTCTTTTGGAGACAGGTTTGCTTCTTAATTTGCATGTGGTGAATCAAAAGAAATACGATGTATGATAATCCTACTAATATTATAAATGCAAACGTTTGTGAGTATGTATAGCTGATGTTTGTTACTGTTTCACGCAAAAACTACTTTGAATGAAATTTGGCAGACAGATATAGTTTATAACTTGGATTAACACAATTACTTTTTATTCCGGTAGTACGATCCTGTGGGACAGTTACAAAACACAAGATGGTAAAAAAAACTATTTACGCTCATTATAACGCTCGTAGCTGTTTTCCAAAATGCGTGCTTTAAACCTGACTATTCTCTTATTAAATTAACTAAAAGGACAAACTTCTTTAAAGTATATTTGTATTGTATTGTATAACGGGCTGGTGTCCGCAGCTCCACGTCAAAGCGCGTATTTTGCGTATGGGCTATAATCCACCACGCGGGCCCAGTGCGGATTGGTAGATGTCACACGTCTTCGAATTTTTGGTTCTAGGACATGCCGGTTTCCTCACGATGTTTTCCTTCACCGTTTTGAGAGCAGTGGTGATGAAATAAATTACACAAAGTAATGCCGCCTACCTGGGTTTGAACCCACGACTTACTGTTCGTAAGTCGGGGCCGCCACCACTGGGCCACCGCTGCTCTTATATATTGTTATGAATATGAAATGTTATAAATTATGTTTGCTAGGAAAATAACTTTGGCAGCATTTTTCCTGTTGCTCATTAAATTTTGGGTAAAGCAACGAAATTGTTTCGTACGGCACAACATCCTAAATGAATTTATTTGTTATTTGGGCCACATTTCCCGTTACATTTACCAGTTATTCTGGTTAACATCTCAGGACTGTAAAGTAATTTCCTTTTTACCCGATTGCTTCAGCCGGAGGATTATGTTTTATATCTATGTATGTTTATTTCTAAACAGCTTGATTTTGACAAACGACAAAGAGGATTTGGATTTTGATAAAAAATCGTGGTCGCCATTGTGTGCTCATGTATTTTTCTTAAAACATGATAATTTGAGGTTTCCACAAAAAACCAAAGATTCCAAACCAGAACATAAATTCGTTTCCACAAAAACAATGACAGCTGTACCTAACACAGTCAGTGACCTATCACAAGGTAAGCTTAAAAGCGGGCGCATATTAATGCCCGTACCGCAAAAATCCGCACGAATATTCCGGAATATTTTCGTACATATTACCTTTTAAAAGCCTTTGCGTCCAGCTATAAAGTACGTACAAAATATATAATACGGGCTGCCACAGTAACGCGACTGAAAATTTACTTAAAATTTCTGGTTAACCGAAAATGTCCCGTCAGAGTTGATATTGGAAAAATAAACAACGTAACTTGTATGAAAATGCTTTCTACTACTTACTTTCTATATTGAAGAATTGATGATGCATTTTGGAGAAATGAATACTAAAATATGCTAGACTCGAAACATCATCATTACCTGCCTAGCATTTTACCAACTATGTTGGGTGGGCCTCCAGTCTAACCGGAGCATGCCTACCAGTAGCGACTGCCTATCTACAGTTGCTAATCCGGTTACTGAATTATATGACATCATACCACACAAGTTTAGCATAATTCTTGTGGACCTTTTTGAAGTCCATAATGACCTGAATCTAAATAACAAATTATTCCCGTTTTTATCAACACTAGGAGACACCTAAATGAATGCTGCAATAAAACTGCTCTGTAATATTTTTAACCTTCGATTAAGCGGCAAGTTCGAACCCTAGACCAGAGATATTTCGGATTCATGTGCGTATTGTATAACTATCATTTGGCGAAGGCGCGAGGAAACCAAACCAACATTCCTGAGAGATATTTCTCGACAGTATGTAAATCCAAGTCAGAGGCCCATGGGTGGCATAAAAACTCTGACACCAGGACACTAACCGCATGAAAAAGTAAAGTAAGTGGCGAGAACTGAAATTCAAACAGTGCAATCATACTTAGCCATTCATCAAGAAGTGTAAGTGAAGACGTGCATTATCGCATACGATCGTCCTCGTCCCCTACATCATTAATTCCGCTGCCATGTGTAGCGTTCGTAACAGTACTCCTTTAAATTAGTGAAGATGATACCTGCTCTTACCTATCGTATAAGGAAACTCTGTAAACAAAATGCGATACCCTATTTATATCTTTCGTGTACACGGTCTGTTTATTTGATACTAGCACTTCGCCCGCGACTTCATCCGCGAAAATTGTGATAGCTCAGCTAATTTGAATGACATCAATATAATTTATTATGCCTATGTTACTCGGTAAAAATGTAGCTTTCTAATGGTACAAGAATTTTTAAAATCAGTAGAGTAGTTCCTGAGTTAAACCGTAAGAAACACGCAAACAAAAAATCAAATCTCTTTATAATATTATATAGTACTAGCGGACGTCACGCGGCTTCACCCGCGTAGTTCCCGTTCTCGTGGGAGTACGGGGAAAAAATATAGCCTATGTTACTCAGGGCGAATGTAGCTTTCTAATGGTGAAAGAATTAATAAAATCGGCGCAGTGGTTTTTGAGTTTATTCATTACAAACATACACAGACACAAAAATACAAATCTTTCCTCATTATTATATATATATATAATATAATTATTATTATATTATATTATTTATTATATTATATATTATATTTTTATTATATATATATATAGTGTAGATGTAGATAGACTAGCTTCTGCCCGCGAACTTTTCTTGTCGAAGAAACCAGAGATGTTTGGAGATGGTTTAATCGGAACCGGAATCGGAGTCGGAGTTGGAATCGAAGGTGGCGGCAGAAGAGAGATGTGTTAAGGACAGGCCTAATAAAGGAGGAGTCGAAGCTCCTTAACATCTCTAGTAGGTACTAGATAATGGTACCATTTGCTTTCCATCAGTGAAAGATTGTTTTTATTGGATGAGTAGTTTCGAAGATTACCCACAACATCTTAACTTAGTTCACTTTTTTCTATCACTTGAAAACGGCTCAACCGTTTGTCTGTTCTTTTTTTGTGTTCGTAATTGTCAGGACAAGGTTTTTTTTTAAATCCACTGGAACTGGAATTAAAAAATTGATTTGAATGATATTTTTGTGTCAAAATCTCAATATTGGCGAAGCAGTGTTAATATAATTCTATGTTTATATGGGTTACGTTAAAAATCTAATGTTTTCTTAAAAATTAATGTATGTAACGAAATATGGACGGAAAACGGAAACCCACCCACCAAATTACACGATATTTACACAGAACCGTATATTTTCCAAATAAAATGTATCTTCGGAGAACAGAGGCAGTTTTTCCTTAGGTGTATTTTATGCTGAATCTGAGGGTACTACGCGGACAGGTTAAGTAAACAATGGCTCACATCCACTTAATCAAAATGTAACGTCGGCAGCTCAGAATAATCGTGATATTACTCACTGGATGAAGAAGCAGAAAAAAATTTAGAAGCTGTTACTAGAAACGGTACAGCAATATATTTCTACGATTAATTTGCCGACTCTTCTTATAAGAGCAAAAAATATGTAAGTATGTCATTTGATTTTATGAATTGCTTTGTGGTAATTCTTGTGTTTCTCTGTCTAGAAGAAGGGGGCGCTGCATATACAGCTTTTTTGGTCACTGTTAGTCGATGCCAGTAACCTTTTTTTCTGATTTGATATTTTTGTGCACCTTTTTCTTTATTTATGATCGCATATAGAAAATAAAGGACCGTTTTACCCGAGCCGATCGGTGCCAATTCTGCCTTGAAATGTTCGTACTTATCGCACTACGATTAGGTGCAACATGTAATGTATTTCACAAGCGTGAGATTTTTTTCATTTTACAACACGTGTGCGGGAATGAAAATTGCCACAGATAACTATTCATATACTTAGTCAAATTGGTTCAATGCCTATAATCGAAGGTGAATGTCTTTTTTTAATTTCGGCAAAGCAATAATGCGTCTTTACGGCGTAAATATTTTTAAATATTCAAATTGTGTTTATAAATAAAATATTCTGAATATACATGATATTTAAAACTAATATTTACTTTTTTAAACAAATTAACATTTATTTGTGTGTGTTAAATCCAAAAATAAGTATAAAAATCTATTTTTCTTTAGGTTGTTTAGCTCCATACCTTTGCTTCTCCTTCAACCTGGCAAAAGCAAGCGCGGAAGAAAAGAAAATTAAAATCATAGTTTCTAATAATTCATGACAAAAATATTTTTCGTTCTTTTATTTTATTTCTTCAAAAGTGTATTGAAAAACGTCGTTTGATAAACGTGGACCTTTGTTATAGGCTCAAAAACACCCTCGCCTACGGCTCGGGAGTTAATTCCGCCTCGGATGCAATAACAAACTTTCTCCACTTGTATCAAAATGCACTATTGTGCAACTTGTGCCTAAGAAAATATAGTAAAAAGTCAGCAATGTCTATGAGTAGTACGTTATTTTATCTTCTTCTAAATTAAATTTGTCCTACGTAAAATAAATACAATGCAAACTACTTTCTACATTGTAACATTCGTTAACAGTTAAAAACTAAAGTAACTTCAAACTATTTTATTTCAATACCGTTGTAATACAGCGCTCTTCCGTGTCTCATGGATCAACTTTTATTCCTTTTACCTTCCGCCGGTTGCCGCACTCGCTTCGCCATTGGCTAAGATTTTCAAACCACAGAGATTATAAACAGTATCTATAGATTATACAGGCTTTTTAGTGGAAGAAAAACACAGAAAAGATTTTCTTATGCGTTTATAGTACATTACTGCAGCGGCCAGCAACAGAGGCATTTAAGGACGAAAGACACATACGTAAGTCGGAGTCCATCAATGACTAGTTGTGGACAAGGCTTGTATAGTACTTTTCACAAATAATGTGAGGAAATTAACACAATTACTTTTCAAAATCAATGATACACACAAACAACAATATATTTTTTCGTGTTGAAGAGTTCATTTGTTTTTTTTTATTCATGAAACCGCTTTCTATTTGCAAGCAAATTCGAAATTTAAATAAAACCTTTGATAAGTTACTTCCTTGGTTGCCATGTTTCAGAGTAAAAGATCGTTCCATTATAAAAAAAAACACGACAGAAATGAGTTTACTATGTAATTTATTTGGCCGCTAAACACGACAGATATGGATTTTGATACAACTTTTGCCGGTCGCTGGTCGCATGTATCTGGCCAGTACAGCAATTTCGATTTATCTCGAAGAAGGTTGTCAAAATAATGCTCAAATTTCCAAGCATGTTTGAGAAAAAAAAATGCTTACACACACATCATTTTCTAGAAGAAATATACCTTGTAGATTAAAAAAAAATACCTACTCGCAAATACAAACATCCATGGCCAGCTTGCATTTCTTTCAATAGGCTAGGTAACAAAGGTGATTCTTGAATTCACTTGACATACGAGTCATCGCAATGCTGCCAGTCTTCTGGGTACGTTTCCGAGTGACAGCGATGCGGAGGAGTACTTTGACGCTTATTGACGTCGTTGTATATGGAGGATCTTACTTTTAGTTTTTATTTTTGTAATTATACGGGTGTGGCGTAAGTAGTGGTCCACCGTTCAGGATTCGATGAACCAGATAATTAACTATAACAATTAAAAATTTAAACCAATTATACCCAAGGGTTCCGAAAATATTTCCTTTTTGTCTTTTATTTACGAAATTTCTACCCTTTATTACAAATTTGGTTGTAGTTTCAACAAAAGTCAATAATCTTTCATTTTGATTTCTGTTAATTACTGCTGAATACTAGAGCTACCACGATAAATTATGATTTTTTATGTAAATTCAGCTCTTTTGAAGAAAAAGTTGGTTCTTCTCTAATTTTAACCCAAATTTTTAACACACCATCAAGTTCAAGAGCGATTTTTGTAAAAAAAACGTACCACATTGTCAGTGCCCATGTATTTAATAATATGCCTACTAAATTCCGATTTCAAAATGATATCATTATAACAGATCCAATAATTGAAATTGAAGAAAAGAAGATTTTCATTAAACTATTTTTTTAAACTTTATTGCGTTAATACTATTACAAAACGTATTAAAACTTAAAAAACGGATACAATCTAACTTTTTACATTGGGTATAAATGGTTTAAATTTTTAATTGTTATAGTTAATTTTCTGGTTCATCGAATCCTGAACTGTGGACCACTACTTACGCCACACCCTGTATATAGCCACAAATGTGTAATTTAAACAATAAAATAATCACTATAATTATATGTAAATACAAAAATAACTCAGAAGAAAGTTACCTTGCTACTTTTTGAAACCCTAACGGCTGAACAGTTTCGGATGAAATTTTGCTTACTTATTCCATGACCTGGTTTGGACATACAGACATTTTATCCCGATAGTCCGCTCCCGTGAGATAATTTCCAACCTACACGCGGTGAAGCCGTGGGCAAAAAGTAGTATTTACAATAGAATAACCCATTGCGTCTTTATGCCTTCCCTGAGCGAACGGCTGTGTGTGAAGTATCTGTATAGTGCTTAATCTGTTTGCGCTTCGGATAGCGCGGCTCATCTCGAATCCCGGCTAAAAGTCCAATACGACGCCCGCAATTAATAAACTGCGTCCGGGATTACGGAATTTTGCCATTCCCGCGATTTCCGCTCAGCTTTTTGTTGTAATAATCTATGATGGTTTCATAGGTTTATTTTATAATACAGTTCTCACTGAGTGTTAGGCTTATGTAGTATGTATTTTTCCGAGTCTTGGCTTGCAAATGTGATCATGAGAGACCGAGACTAATGATCGTTGCTCAAGGAGATATGTTAAAAACCCGTGAATTGAACTACTAGCCAGTGTTTCTATTTCTTACCTTAGTCCACATGAGGTAAAATTCTTAATACAAAATTGACAACTTAGTTTCGAATTAATAATCAGTTTTTGTATTAGCCGTGTGGTATCCGGCAGAGTAGAATAGAACCAACCCATTACACTCACGGGTGTCGTATAAGGCGACTAATGTCTGAGGCAGAACACCTTGCGCCTCCGTAGACCAGAGAATGGGCAGCAGCGTTTTCTGTTAGTCTTTCATCACTGCGATCTCCAATCCGCCTGCCAAGCGTGGAGATTACGGCAAATTCCTCCCATCATGGGAGAGGCTTATGTCCAGCAGTGGACGTTATGGGCTGTTGTAGTAGTAGTAGTAGTTTTGTATTCGGATATTGATTCGGATCCTTAAAATTATTACAATAAAGTTTGAAATTAGCGCAGGTCGGGGAAAACTAATACGTTGCTTAAGTATTTCTCCTATTTATGTCAGGTAAATAAACGGTACCAAGTTACAAGTATAGAAAAACTTACATATTCATTCACAGTTCCAAAATAAATTCACATCGAGTAATTCACACATCGTTTTCACACCGCTTGCACTGAAATGGACTTTGCGGAATTGGATAGTCGACATCCGTTCAATCAAAAATCTAGCGTGATTTCGATTTAGGGCTGTTAATTCCCCCGCCGCGGTCCCGTATCCTCTCACATCACAGGACGGGGCTATTACGCTTCGTATAATCCTTGGTGACTCGACATTTTTAAGATACGTCTTTTATTTTAAAGAAAATTTTGGTTGTACTTAGGTGCGAAAATTTTCCGCATCAAGAAACATGGTTCGGGGAATAAAGTGTTGAAAAGTGGTACCGTGGTTGGATCGATTTGTCATCAATTAATTACCGTATCAGATCAGCTTGAATGCGCGAATATGAGCAACCCAGAAACAGGAGAGCAGCCGTGTTTTTTCTCCGTGTATCTCCTGTGTGTATTATGCAGATCATGTGTGTAATGATAATGTCAATGCTAAAAAAATAAATTGTCCTTCTTGAATATTAATATTAGAAATATGGGTATATCAGTACAACAGTTGAATTGGTGGTCACATCAAGCAATATTCTATGCATTTGCCAACCTTACTTTAATTTAAACCTTTAATCAGGTCATGGAAACGGCATGTCATAGCATAGACATGATTCATCTCAGTGTTAATAACGTCAGGCTACACTTACACATCCCTCCCATCTCTCATAGTGATCTCAGCATAAGTCACGTCACTCTTATCGCCTTCGGAATAATATTTTTTTTCTATTTCATCTACATTTCATTCATTTGCTTTAAATCGTGTTGCCTAGATTCTACCACGGCTCTTTTATAACTAGATAGACGAATAAAAAATTAGTATTCACGAAGTTTGCAAAAGATGGTCATAAACTTCGTAGGTCGTAGTAGTTGCAAGCGCGACTGCTAAAAATGAGGTCTTGGGTGTCGATTCCCAGGTTTGGCAAAGTGTATTTCGATTTTTCCATTAGAATTTTTTCTATACCAGCCACGGAGTCTAGATGGTGACTTAATCTGATTAAACATAACTTGTGAAACGTGTGGGAACTATAAGGTAAGCCTATGCCTAACCTTTTGGGGATAACAGGCGTGATGTTATTTTATGTGTGAATTTTGCATTTACCTTATAAGATCTGGCTACACAATCCACTACGCTAATTTGTTACGCATATTTGTGAGACACCTTTCAAAATATAATATCTTTTCTTAATAACTAAACAGCGGAAAATCTCTAATCCTTATAACAACAGTGTGCTCCAGATACAAAAAAAAACTTCTTTCATCCCCAAGGTTTTTTGCAATGATCGTCGCTAGCAAGACGAACGTCTATCGTGAGACTTTATCTCTAAGACTTTTAAGTCTGTACTCGATATAATCTAGCGTTATTAATTGACTTTTACACAACAGTAAAAGAAGTATTGTATGTGGCAATTATAAATAACAGATATATTCAGTTGCATTACTAAGAAAAAACGTAGAAGAGCATACAACCCATTTGCAATGCAAATTGCTGTAATGTCTAAAGGTGGGTCGTATTCAAAAACTCACGGCAGAAAATACATATTTAAGAATCTAATCCTTTTATATACATACGGAGGTATCACGTGAACCACAGACCAAAAACCAACTATCCAAAATCCTACAGCCTTAAAAGTGTCGATTAAAACTTTCTCATTACTTTCCACGTGAGAGTTAATCCCTCCGATCCATTAGAAGTCTGTCGGCGAAGGTGTTCTTTCTAATCTGTGGTAGCTGTCCGAGTCGTGTACAGTCAAGAGGAAAAATATGTATACATACGTAACTTTAAAAAATGATTTTCTCCTACTTTTATTTTATAAGAACATAATGTCTTGAATGCCAGACTATTATTAAATTGATCTTATTTCAACGGATTTTGCTTATGTATACATATTGGTGCTACAGGTAGTCAGTGGCCTGAAAGTCTGACAATCAGCCTTACCAAGGGCCATGACCTTAAGCCGTTGGTCCCGGCTGTCATTTGTAGATTTGATCTTTGACAGTCGTTACAGGTGTCAGTGGCTCGAAATTCTAACAACGAGTCTTACTAGTGGGTATCGTATTTCCCATTACTAAGTGGGCTGTGGTGGCAGATAGGCAGGTGCTTCATGTAAAATACTGGTACTCAGCTGCATCCGGTTAGACTGAAAGCCGACCCCAACATAGTTGGGGAAATGATAGGCAGATGATATATACATACTAGTGCTCGTGACTGTACTCGTGTGATTGAGTCTCCGCGCCGCCCGCCCTGATCAGGCATCACGCGTCAGTGGGCGTTCGAACCTCGGCGACGCAACACCCGTACACCATCCGCAAAAAACACCCGCGATATTTAAAATAACGAAGTTATATTCAAATAATACCAATCAGTGTATTCAATCCATTCAATAGTGCTGTTTCTAATAGTGGTTTATTATCAAGTTTCAGTATATAAAGTTTAGTGTTGTAAAAGTATTTCGTGTTTATATAGCCGTTTTTAGTGTTGATGTTCTAGTGTTTGAGAGTTTTTGACGTAGTTTTTTTGGAAGTGGTGTGTCTTATTTTTATAAAGGTAACAAGGTTCTTATGAAAACAAATCATAGACGTGCTTAACGATTTAAATTGAAATGCGTGTGGAGCCTTTTTATCTGATTTAAAACAATATTTTAAAAAACAAAACCTCAGCCTTTTCAAAAACGATATTCGTGACTATTGATTGAGTTCATTCGCTCGAATCAGTGCACACGGAGAGAATCAAACAATTCAAAACTAACATTTTATTCGATGAATGCGAAACGAATAAAACATTTAAAACTGAACGGGTAACGCTTCGATTTCGTTCTGTGCGAAATGAGATTCGGTTTTTGTCCAATCCAGTTTTTTATTATTATTTTCACTCAATTTAATCCTTATCTAAAGAAAGGAAGCTGCAATGCTTCTTTCTATGTAAATACTAGTATTCAGCTGCATCCGGTTAGTCTGGAATCCTATCCGAATTTAGCTGGAAAAGGGCTAGACAGATAGCCTAGTTCTAAAATATTTTACTATTTTTAGTGGCAATAATTGGAAGTCTGAATTGGATCTAAAATTATCGAAGTAGCAACTTGAAAATAGCAAGTGGAACAGGCGACACTTCTGTTGTATTGTTTTCTCCAAAGATAGTGTCAGAATACCGAAGTTCGATTGCTTCTGCTTAGAACTAAGTTCTCAACTTCGCATTGGCCTACAGGCCTAGATATTTTAATTTTCTGCAGCGAGTAACTTCAGCGCACATCTTTATTCATAGCATCAACCAATGTAACCGTTTGTTAGGTCAAGTTCACCCAAATCTGTATACCTATTCTTCAATGATTCGAGCCCATTACAAGATATGTCTGAACATTAAAAAAGAGACCTCGGGTCCTCTGAGTCTGTTTCTGTGTTTCTTCTCAAGGGTAGTCGTTAAGGTAATACGGATCTCTTCTAGCTTCAAAGATCATATTCATAAATTGCGTAGATATCGAGAAAACCGGATGGACGGGCAAGATATTGAGATTGTAAAGTATTCACATTTTATTTATTGTTAATGGTTTTTATGTCCAAATCTGTTCAGCCAACATACAGAGCTAGGTAAGTTCTGTTTAAATTTTTGTGTACTTTGACCAAAGGGACAAATAACTTGAAAGGGTGCCCTTATTTGTCATGGCGTGCTCACAATTAAGAGAAACAACAAGATACGCCTGTCTCGTTTATTTCAATGTTGCTGATCCCATTAGGGGTTTGGTGTCAAAGTTTCAGGATTATAAGCAACTTAGTGTTTCATTGGCCCGTAGGGAGATGCTTGTTCAGGAGGCTCGAGGGGTAGTATTGATATAAACTTGGGGGCAACAGAACCTTTGTTGAGTAATAGTTTGATTGACATTAAATTACAACTGTCTTGGGTATTATTGTGTTCTTTGTGTAGATCAAGTTTACAGTTTACTCTTGGAGTATGGCGGGTTACCTTAATGTGAAAATGAGTCTCTCTGTTAGTTTGTTTAGCACATTTTGCAGTCGTAATTACTCACTGAACTGAATATGATGAGTTTCCCCAGGTGGTCCGAGAAAGGCACTTAAAATTCCAGTATAGTGTAGAAACAAAATGTTTTAAACTCGATGTTCGTTTTTAATAACACTTTGCTTGTTTCATGAGTTTATAAATCAAAGGTTTGTTAAAAGTCAAAATATGAGAATATCTTACAATGCTGACAAACTAAGCTGTCAAAAAGAATCGTAAAACGAGGCAAGTTCGATTACAAATTCTTTTTTTCGTGAGTGAAGCCATTTTGTGAAAGTGAGAAGTATAAAAATAGTTGTTACTTATTTATTTATTTATTTTATTTTAGGAAAGCTTACAGACTAATAACATAATAGTAACAAAATTATATAACTAAATTGCTAATTACAAGCTTCCACAGATAGATACAAAAGAAAATATATTAGTTCCTTATTACAAAATAATCTAACACTATAGTACTGTCAAATTATTGACCAATTTCAAAGGTTGGTTGGTTTATTTAATTTAATTGTTTATAACTTAAGCTAACTTGTAAAATAAACGGTTCAAGAGCAAGAAGGTGCCTTCTGTACAAAAAATGGCTTTGCCAATAGTTTTCTTACGGTGCTGGCTTTGGTGCAGAATAGATCAATACCGGGCTCACAAGAAACTTCGTTAAAACTGCGACTGGCTCTTGGAAAGTACGCATTACGCCTATAATTAGTGTTCGCAAAAGGCACATGTAAGAGTGGTCTTTGTCGCAGTCCCATCTGATTAGTGCGCAACGTTAGTTTTGAAACAAGTTCAGGACAGTCGATTGAACCATTTGCGATATTAAGCAAGTAGCATACATCTCCAATATGACGTCTTCGGTCAAGTGGTAGAAAATGGTACCTCCTGCATCGGTGAGTGTAATCAACAGACACTTGCTTTGCCCTGTAATCAAGGTATTTAAGAAATTTTCTCTGGATGCCCTCAATACGAGACTTGTAGATCCCGTATTGAGGGTTCCAGACTTGTGATGCATACTCAAGGTGGCTACGTACGAACGAACAATACAGTACTTTGATCGGTTTTAGCGATCGGAAACATGCTGAGGTTCTCATTATAAACCCAAGTGCTTTTGACGCCTTATTTACTATACTATTAATATGCTGATCGAAGAGTAGCTTCCTGTCTTACTACTGTCTTTACTAAAAGGCTTCTTTTCTTTGTCATAACGTTTCCCGGCCTATTTCCAGTTTACTTTGTCTAAGGAAACTATTCGTCTGGCCCTAGTCGTCTGTACTTCAGTACTAGATGAATTCGTTTTTTTTTTGTTTTTGTGTGAGTCCCCAGACAGGCACATAATTAGATTGTATTTGAGAAGAACATATAGAAACTCGGTAATATATGGTCAAGATAAGTAGAGTATCGGTGGGGGGCAAAGTACCTGAACGATGACGGTGATCATACTAATCATTTATTTAAGTCATCAGAAGGACATTTTCGTTGAGGAGCTCGTGGTTAAATAATAACAGCCGCTTGGGTCGATCTTCAGGTTAAGCCGCGCTTGACTAGGTTGGTCCGTAGATGAGTGACTACCCATTACATACCGAGTTTCCTCCGTGCCTCGGAAAGCACGTTTGTCCCGGCTATCATTTGTAGATCTTTGACAGTCGTTACAGTTAGTCAGTGGCCCGAAATTCTAACAACCAGTCTTACTAGTGGGTATCATTACCTAGAACTGACTGGGTTGTGGATGTCAGATAGGCAGTCGCTCCATGTAAAATACTGGTATTCAGCTGCATCCGGTAAAACTGGAAGTCGACCCTAACATAGTTGGGAAAAGTCTAGGCAGATGATGACTGATACGTAGTTTCTAGTTTGTAGGTACTAACTTATTAAAGCATGATGTGGCTTTTGTCCGTCATGGAACGTAATAGAAAAGTTGATATAATTATGTTTCGATTTCCGAATATTTAATAACTGCCGCGTATTAGTAATGAACGCACCTGCCTTTTCTCACGGTTATCGTACAATCACTTTATATGTACACAGTTATAATATATATTCATAATCTCTTGAATGTTTAAATATAGTTCGCTATTGCATTGCTGTACAGTCGAGCACCATTATGTAAACACTTAACAACTTTTTAAAAGGATTTTATTGTAAGTACTGCATATATTGCAATTTTATTTTGTTATGAACATAGTATTTTGGAACCCACGTAATTATGAAATAGGCCTCATATTATCACAGTTACAATAATTTTTCCACGAGAAAATCTCTTTTGAAGTAAGACGTGTATACATATTGATGCTCGTAACTGTATAAGGGGCTCCCCGAATTTTCGCCGTGCACACTAGCGCCACTTTAGTAAAAAAAATCAGAACTCGTTAAATACATCATTAATACAAAATCTGATTGACAAAATCAATGCTTTAGAGTTCTAGATTGACGTCTATTTAATTAATTAAAATATACTTCACTGTAGTTACAGTTAGAAAAATTGCTAAAAACGGCCGTTTTTTTCCCATTTTGTATATGTAACGACAGCGAGCTATGTTTCAATGAGTTAAGCAGACGTAAATAATTTAGAAGACCAAAAGATTGATTTTGTCAATCAGATTTTATATTAATTGTGTATTTAACGAGTTCAGATTTTTTTTACTAAAGTGGCGCTAGTGTGCACGACGAAAATTCGGGGAGCCCCTTAAGATAATACCTATTGATTTATAATTTTACACAAGTTGCTGCAAAAAAGAGTTTATGAAATGTTTCCGTAATCCACATTGCTTTGGATCTAATCGAGCTAGTGTAATCAATTTGATGTGTTATTGGTGTGTTCCAAGATTTACATACTTCGATGACGTCTGCAGTGAGTAGTATGCGTTCAAAAATAGAACTGATCAAGATGTTTTTTTAAATCGAGAGCTCAAAGTATTTGAAAGAATTTGAATTTGCAGTCATTGAGCTATTACTACTACGTATAGAAAAGACAGCGCGAACAAAATCTGTGCTCAGTGCGGGGCGCGCGGGGGGCAGCTAACCCCGTATATATAATGCTGTGGCGAGCAAGCGACTGAGTGAATTGCAGCCAGCTGACAGCATTTGAACGGAGCACAGATTTTGTTCGCGGTGTCTTCTCTATACGTAGTAGTAATAGCACAATGTTTGCAGTGTAGTTTTTTTACGCCAGCTATAATGGTGTTTGATTTTGGAAACCATTTTAGCTGTAGAGCTTCTGTTGTTTTAACCATAAAGAAATACCAGTCCACCTTTACCGTGTATGTTCTTAGTACTGACATAATTTAAAAAAAACTTTTAGCCCATCTTCCTCCAACGAATTCAGGGAAAAAGGTGTAGCTATAAGAAACACGAAAATGTTTCTAAGTTAACAAAATGAAAGAGTTTGGCAAGTATAATAGGCTAGTTTCCACCATCAATAAATTGCAAATCTACTTAGTCAGTCAGTTAGAGTATTGGAAAATAATGGACACGTATTTTTGTTTTTGTAAATCAATGAATATTGACAAAGTTAGAACGCATCAAAACTCGGGACTGGGGGCTCGTGACGTCACAACGCACTAAAAATTATAGCACGGCGTGACGTATTGAGAATTTTAAAAGCGTCGTATCTTCGTCAATTTTGGTCTACGTCACAAAGGAAAAAATATGTGTCAAATATATTTTGAAAATCTAACTGACGGACTAATTAGATTTTTTCAGGACACAAGCCTATTGTCGAGAACGTTGGTACATTTTTTTGTTCACGTTATGAAGTATTGATGCGTGTGTTTTGTTTTTACGGTGAAATGAGAGGGATTGTATTATTTAAAAACCGATTTTTTCGACATTTTATCACTCCATCATTTTTTTTCATTTTATTTCGTTTTTACTAAATACCGTAATATACATATTTTGGTCTAACAAAACACAAAACTACGCTTGTAATCCAAGAAGGGTTACGCAGAGAGTGACCTATAGAACACCCATATTAAGCCAGTTATGTTGAAACAAGGGGCAAGCCTATTGCCATCAACCAGTCTAAATAATATCAATATCAATACTTTGCACGCCGCAGGTAGTAAGTAATTATTATTATAAATGTGATATGGAATTGGCAATGAAATATTTTATTGTGGTAGTAAACTCCAGGTATTACTTAGACTAATTCGCCAATGTGACCACGCCCGTCGTTAAATAACTTTCGACGGAGAATAAGAGGTATATAATATTATTGATATATAGAATATAGCCAATATGTAGGTTAGCTATACATATTATACGTACCTAATTCAGTACCGTACCTCATAGCTCTTATTAGATAATGGTGTCGATTCTGTTGTGCACAAACTAAACTTAATTTAGGCTATTGCTATCTTTTTCTCTCTAATAAAACGAGAAAGAGACGGACGTAAATTAGAGCTGTCAAATTTAGTTGGAA
Source organism: Xestia sexstrigata (assembly GCA_941918905.2). Taxonomy (NCBI): domain Eukaryota; kingdom Metazoa; phylum Arthropoda; class Insecta; order Lepidoptera; family Noctuidae; genus Xestia; species Xestia sexstrigata. The sequence goes on from OW799208.2 coordinate 19,042,958, forward strand.
CTAATATTTCCATACAAATGAAGGGTGCACGTAAAAACAGGTCGACTAAAAACACGGTGAAGAGCAAGGCATAAACTAGTTTGACATCTCTAACTTAGTTCATAGTTATAGCCGTCCTTTTCTCGCACTGCCTTTTAGTAAAATATAGCAATAGCCTAAATTAAGTTTAGTTTGTGCACAACAGAATCGACACCAATGTCCTACTTAAATTTAAAATGCGAAAGTTTGTAAGTATGGATGGATGTATAGATGTATATATGGATGTTATGAAATATAATAAAATAATATATAGATGAAATTTTGCACACAGATAGTTTATAACCTAGATTAAAACACAAGATATTTTTTATCCTGGTAGTAAGATCCCATGGGACCATTATCAAACTTCACGCGTTCGAAGCCGCTGGCAGAAGCTAGTTTGTCTATAAAAAAACATTGGAGTCATCATCAGGGTGGAAAGTTCCACATCCTCCATGGATCAGTGAGGATCTTCCCACCCAACGGATGTTGGATCTGGTGGGCTATTACCCAATTGTTACTATGGGGATTCTGCATATATGATGATGACAGGTATACCTGACTTCCCTGGACTACCAAGGTAGCGATTTAGATACCTGAACACTTTTCCTGTATTGTGGGTTTTTTACAGACTCGTAGATCCATTAAACAATCAATTTTAGGTCATAAAATATACCCACTGAAATATGCTATAAGGTGCGGTGTTGATGGTAAATGAAACGAACGAAAGCTTGAATAATACTGAGATATAATTCGTAGGATAGTGCATATAAATGGATACAAAGTTGCATAGATTATAGTAATACAGATCTTAAAGTAGGTAATTAATACAACCTTACAATGCAAAATGAATTTAAATCTGCTTGTGCGTCTCCTCATAAACATGGCAGCACAACGTCTAAAGCGAATGTCTTCCAAACATGATCCACCTTAATTAACTCCAAATTAACTGTTAATATTTACTTCCCTTTGAAGAAACGTACTTATTTATCTCTACATGGCTTCAGGGTTTTTTCTCAGAATGTGAAAAAGTTCTTTTTATACTCGTAAATGTTTGTTTATGCCTATAAAAGTCTGTATAAACACGTTTTCTTCGCTTTAAAAGTATTTATCATAATCCTTCTTGCAATACAGCGCTTTATAAGATATCAAGCGTCATTTTCTTCGCTCCGTTCGTGGGGTGCGTATTTCAAAAGGAATTTAGCGCGTCATGATATAAATGTCTGGTTTTCTTTATAAAGAAAAAATATATGATACTTTTGTCTAGTGATCGCAAGCACGACTTCTGAGCATGAGGGCCTATGTTCGATTCCCAGGTCGGGCAAAGTGTTAAAGCGTTTTTCCATTAGAAATTTCTCAGTAGCTGCCACGGAGTCTGGATTTGTGCCCGGCTGATGGTAATAAGCTCGCCCCCTATTACATGGGACTTAAAACATAACTGGCGAAATGTGCGTGTACTATTAGGTACACCTCTGCCTAACCATTCGGGATTAAATGTGTGATGTTATGCTAATAAAATGCTTACTGCATTCCAATACTTATTGCAGAACGACTTCGTCACAATAATCGACTTCGACTTCCAAAAGGTAGATTTTCCTCAACCGAAGTCGTCCGTTGCTTAGCATAATAATAGGCTTTCAGAAAGCTCTTAAGTCTTACTAGATGTAATTAAATTGCCCTTTATGCTGACGGAATGATTAACATAACATTGTTTTGTTTTTACGTTTCGTTTCGAGCAATTCGTTAAAAGTGGACTGAAATTGTATTTTTTTTACCTTTGTAGGATAAACCATTTAAAGGTTTTCTTGTTATTTTACGAGTATTTTATGTTCATGACATAAAATAGCTTTATACAAGTTTCAGTCTTACTCTCCCTCGGTGTTCAAAAAGAGCTAGAGAGCAGTCCTCAATGTCCCCTTAGATACGGTCAACAAAATGAATAGGAAACCATGGTCGTCAGATATAGTTGCAGTTTTTTTTAGAAACCATTTCACGTCTTCAGATGAAATTTAATCATATTAACAAGTTTGAATGTTTCTCTATCAATTTAATTTGAAAACATCCATCGGTTTGTAATAAAACTTCAACTATATGTTTCGACCCTGGTTACGTATTTGGTTTGTTGACTGCACAATGATAGCAACACACAGTCATGATTACCATTCTCCAGCCTGTAATGCCAATTTATTTGGGGTCGTCGGCGCAGCATGTTTTCTTCGTCCATATTTCTCTATAACTCGTCATCTCAGCATTCACCTCCTATCTAGCCATAGTATCATCCTTCACAGTCCATCTATCGTTTATTTAGTCGTCCTCTACTCTTATACTCTCTCTCTCTCATAATAGCAACACACAGAAAAAAAAACGATATGACGGAGAGATTTTATGATAATTTAATGCTTGGTGGTGGTTGAAGATCATAAAATCCCTTCATCAATTGTACCTCGCTTACCTGAACTAATATAATCATAACAAAGTCAATTAGTACGCGTATTCTAAACAGGTGCAGGCTAAACAGTCAGCCAGCGCATACATTAGTGGCCACAAATTGCCGCGTCCCCAATTGCGGCCGTCCGTGCCGATAGCTCCTAAATCCAATTGAAAGGCTTTTAGGGTTGTCAACGTGAACAGGTTACCATGTTGCACAGAATTGGGAAATCTGTTTAAGTGAATTAAGTACCGGTTGACTATAATTTATGAATTTACTTCTAAATTGATTTGAACATGAATAGTTTTTCCTCATAAATTGACTGGATAGCTTCTCAAAATGAAAACTGCTACTGGAAATATATGTTTGGAAACTTTGTTTGTAATTCGGTTAGCTTCATGTTTTTACAGTGGCTTATCTGTAAATACTTTGAAAAGTGAATATTCTTGAGCTTTTCAGAATGTTTTTTTTTTTAAATTCTGTGCATTCGTATTTTTAGTGTCCTAGAACCTGAGGACCTGAGGACATGCGACATCTACCAAAACGCACTGGGTGGTGGATTACAATTCACTCCCTCTCATAGAGAGGAGACAGGAACATTATAGGCTGATTATGACGAGAATTTACAATCTAATTTGTACTTTTTGGTAAAAGGCTGTTTACAAGCATTCCTCGTGCAACCAAGTTTGAAAAGAAACATTTCAAACCATTCGTGTACGTACTCCTAGCCTAACAGAGACAACGCACCAAAACCTCACAATGTCACTTTCACTTCACGTAAACTCGATAATTCGGAAACATTAGAGTGAACTCAGACGACACACGTTCACACTCTGTCTCGTTTAATGTCTTGTATGTAATGTAGATTGAGTTACGTGCCGATCGGGTTGAATGCCGATATTGTTCGTGCAACCGTGATTGAGGTGAGATATTCAAGGCAATGATGATGTAAATGAAATCATGACTTGAATGATGGTAACTTGCATAATGATGGTGCTGTGGGTGTGAATAAGAGTCAGAGGGACTCCTTACAAGCACCAACGCGGCTATTTCAATTTCCTCCTTATCATTGTAAGAGCCAAAGCCTCCTGCAACGTCGTCATGTCTGATTATATCTACTGGGTTCGTTTGAGTAGTAATTAGTTAATATGATCTGTGAAGAATAAATTCAATCCTTGATTAAAAGCGAAAATGGTTCTAGTTTTCATGTTTGACAATTCAATTTCAAAAGCCTAGAAAAATGGTGCTTTTTCTGAGCTAGGTGTCTACTTCCGTCTTAAACTGAGTTCTATTCTCACTGACAGACAGTGGTGTCAATTTTGTTGTAACTAAACTTAATTTAAGCTATTGCTATCTTTCACTAACAGACAGTGCGAGAAAAGGACGGCTATAGCTATGAACTATGTTAGAGATGTCAAACTAGTTTACGCCTTGCGCTTGACATGTTTTTACGTGCACCTTTCATTTGTATAGAAATATTAGTTCCATTAAATTTGACAGCTGTAAATTACGTCAGTGTCTTTTTCGTTTTATTGGAGAGAATAAGATAGCAATAGCCAAAATTAAGTTTAGTTTGTACACAACAGAATCAACACCAGTGTCGTAGGTACGCGTGTTCTAAGATTTCCAAGTTTCTATTCACTATTGAGCCAGTCAATTTGAATGTGTCTTCATTACTGCTTGGGACATTTGTTATGATGGCCAGTAAAGAGGCCCTAGTTCGGTAATGGTCACTTAAGGTTGATTTATGTTGATGACCGCCCCATCCACAACGAGGCTTGGCCCTGCATCATGACAGAATAAGTATCTTCGTGATAAAATATAAAATTCATTCATTCAAGTGCAAAGTTGAACGATACTGGAAGATTCAGTGTTTTATGCTGCGTAACTTTGCACTTGAGTTCCTAAATTTTTGAAAATAAATTTCATCATTCATCATGTTACGAAATTCGTCAGTTTTGCCAATGGAGCATGACTTGTCAAATAATAAATAATTCAAACGAAATGAAGAGCATCTTTTAGACTTTACTTTGTAACTTTAGGCCTGCTTTAACTTAATTCAAAATAAAATATTATTACTTGATACAGTTGTGAATCGTGTTCGCCGTTTAGTCTACATTTGACAGATTCTACTTTTGACATCATAGTCTACATTTGATAGATTCTACATTTGACAGATTCTATATTATGTTTTGTCGGTGACGAGTCAGGCATAACACCTTTGAAGCATTGTATCATAGACACTGTCTTCTTCAATTTTGTACAGAGGCTGTGCCAATATCTCCGCCGTTAAATACATTAGGAGTCTATGTTAGTCAGCAACTCAATATTGAGATCGAATTAATTATGTACGTGCCTCTTCAGACGAGGCCATGCTACCAAAACATTTCAATCATTGCAGTATCGGAAGATGGTTATGAGAAAACAATTGCTTTATAAGACAATACTCAGTATTTGATTATGTATTATGTTTCATTATATGTCAATAAATATCGATATGAAAAGATACTATGATGATATTGAGATTATGTAGTTACATTTATATTTCAATAATGAACCGTAGAAGAGTAGAGCAGCGGTGGCCCAGTGGTGGCGGCCCCGACTTACGAACAGTAAGTCGTGGGTTCGAACCCAGGCAGGCGCATTACTTTGCGTAATTTATTTCTTCACCACTGCTCTCAAAACGGTGAAGGAAAACATCGTGAGGAAACTGGCATGTCCTAAAACAAAAAATTCGAAGATATGTGACATCTACCAACCCGCACTTGGCCCGCGTGGTGGATTATAGCCCATTCCCTCTCATTGCAAGGAGGCCGTGTCCCAGCAGTGGGAACATTATTGGCTGATGATGATGATGATGAATATACCGTAGTTAATGCCTCGTTGGTCAAGTGGTCGCAAGCGCGACTGCTGAGCATGAGTTGCTGGGTTCGATTCTCAGGTCGGGCAAAGTGTTATTGAGTTTTTCCGTCGGGAATTTTTCAGTAGCATCCACGGAGTCTAGATTTGTGCCCGATTGATGGCAATTGAGGGTTACGTTCGAAACAATTTTCTTTTTTTCTTTCAAGTTCCTAACGTAACCCTCGACCGGGTTAGGATTTCGGGTCAGGTTCGGAATAAACCAATAGGCTCGCCCCCAATTACATCATGGGACTTAAATGTGGGTGTAGTATTAGGTGCACCTCTGCCTATCCCTTCGGGGATTATAGGCGTGATGTTATGTTATTTATACTTTAATAACGCTTCAATTTATTATTTGAAATCAAGATAACTTTATGATCTGATTAGTCGTAGGATTTAACAACAGATAACATTGAAAGGGCTTATCATGCATCAGAAACCGGGGGAGATATTTGTTTTAGATAGAAGATATTTCAAAAAGGAATTTGTACTCAAATTGCCTAACTGCGAAATGCCTGTCATAAGCAATTACAATTTTTTTACGAATTCAGAAAATAAGTCTGTTATAATTAACTGTAGTAAATTAAATTGACAGATACAAATATACAGGTTTTGTTTAGCTTACGGCGTAATTTTTCACAGAAAACTAATATAATGGTAACTAATAAATTCGGTTATTTAAACGTTCATACTTCATTCAATTGTTTTACAAAATTGATTATCATGAAAAACGAACAGCTGTTTTGTAGTTTAAAATAATGTCTAACATTGAAAAGAGTACTAAAATGGTTTGGTCATTTTTAGAGGATAAGTGATAGGTGACCAATAAAAGGAATTAGCAAGGCAGATGTGAGTGGAAACCCCGGGACGAGACACTCTAGAAGGATATACATTGACCTTGGTGACCTTCTACCTTATCTTCTTAAAAAGGTCAGGTGTGTAGTACTACCAGGCCTGAATAGGGTAGATGACACCATAAAACAATAATTCCAAGACACCAATCTCTAAAAAAACACTTTGTTTTGGGCCTGAAAGCCCAATTTATTTTCAATTAATTGCCAAATTCGATTTTTAGTTGCTTTGAAATCAATAAATAGTTAATAGTAAGTTTGCTATTGCCATACAAAATCTATGAGAGAACCGCGTTTTGCCAGCTCTTAAAAAGTATCTCAATTGATTGGTGTGTCATCTACCCGCTGACGGTCGGTCGCGTGCGGTCGATCGTGACGTCACCGGGAACAGAATACGGCTGTTGGTCGCCGCTGACGTCAGCGTCGCAGTATGGTGCTGTATAGAACACAATGTATACTTGTACGCGACCGACCGTGCGCGACCGACCGTTAGCGTGACAGTAATTCAGCCTAACAGATATATTATCAAATCAAATCAAATCATTTATTCTTTGCAAACATGGGTAATAGGTACATAGTTGTTCATTTATGATGAAGTTCTCCACATTTTTCGGTCATATGGGCATGCGAATAATTGGTTTACAATAAAATTATAAATTTAAAATTAAGTGGCATGTATCGTGAACGACAAAATAAATGACCGTAACTCCCTCGTTGGTGTAGTGGTCGTAAGCTCGACTGCTGAGCATGAGGTCCTAGGTTCGATTCCCGGGTGAGCCAAATTGTTATTGGGTGTTTCCATCAGGAATTTCTCAGTAGCAGCCACGGAGTCTAGATTTGGGCCCGGTTGATGGCAATAGGCTCATCCCCTTTTACATGGGACTTAAACATAATTTGTGAAATGTGGGTGTACTATTAGGTACACATCTGCCTAACCTTTTATGTATTACAGGCGTGATGTTATGTTATGAAACAAAATAAACATTTAAGGATCGTGGTAGTTTCTATCTCTTTAAAATTTATATAAGTGTGTATTAACCGTAAAATGACTCATTGTTTCCATATTTGTTCGTAATTTAATTATGAAATTAATGCGACGTCAGGAGTCCAAATTAGGCCAATTATTGGCTTGGCATAATCTGGTTTGGTGGGGCTCGTGAACAGTTTCGGATCCGACCTAAATATTTGACAGATCAATACTGGGAATTATTTCCTTTTCCGGAATAGTGGTTTAATAAATAATTATGAATTTATGAGGCAGGTGGCTGACTGTAGTCTATACTAATATGATAAAGAGGAAAGATTTGATTTTTTGTTTGTGTGTTTGTTACGATTTAACTCAAGAACTATTCGACCGATTTAAAAAAATATTTCACCATTAGAAAGCTACATCTTTACCGAGTAACATAGGCATAAATTATATTGATGTCATGCAAATTAGCCGAGCTCGCGGACGAAGTCGCGGGCGAAGTGCTAGTAATGAATAAAGGTACAATATTCTTTTTTTGGTTGTGGTTTTGAAGACACTGAAGACTTCTTGGTAATATTTCAATAGAAAATATATTTGATAAGTTCTGTCTTCCCTGGTGTACCTGATGATGTGACCGATAAAGTAACGATGCGATTGTTTGTAAGATAGAAAGTAAGAAATTTTGTCTATTGGGACTCCCGCAGTACAATCATTTTAAAACTTTAAAAGTACCTAAAAACACAAACATAACAAAACAATTAAAAATCGAAGAAAAGCATTATCATATCACCCAAAAATCGCTGCTGTTAAATATAGACCATTCTCATTGGTCACTACAACTTACTTGTACTCATCACATTTCTAAAAATAACCGTATTCAATAAACGTCGTAGTTATTTTGAGAGACCGATATCTTTCACGTAACATCTATAAAATACCCCGAGGAGACTCGTCGTGAATACCGAACACGGACGAAGTGCTGAAATGAATGAGTATTGCTCCATTCATTGTGCTGATGGTGACAGCTTTCAGTACCCAGCCATGATTTATAACCAATGTTATCAAAATTCCCTCTGTATGTACGTTTCAGTAGTATTTTCATACGAATATATCGTGCATTTTATAACATTGACCTTGGTAGGTAATTATTAGGAAACTTAGGATGTTATACATTACGGTGGAAGGGACACTGAAGCGCAAACGCTTACATCATTCCGAATCTATCAAATATAATCAAGGGTAAATAAAAAAAAAAGCAACTGTTTCCTGCAAAAGTGAAGCCCCTCTGCAGGATATGTCCACCTCCTGTTCTGCCCATCCTGCACAATCACTTGCACCTATCAAGATCTTAATCGAAGGAAATGATAGAGCTGTGCAGGTGGCTCCATACTGGTCTAACACCATTTGAGTTCATCGTAAAGAAGAAGACGGTCAAAATGTATGGAACGGCAGATTTGTTTTTAAATTACCAATGAAAATTTTCTCTGCTGGGTTGAGAATAATGTACTGAATAAGCGTTTGTGCTTAAGTGTCCCTTCCATCCTCTATATTAGGATCGGTACACTAAAAAGCCGCTCGGCTTAGCGATTTAGTAATAATATAGTCTGTATAAAGTACACAGCAGTCACTAGAGTACAGAAAAAATAACAAACAGAAGTAGTGTGCGAGAGATGGGTTAAGTACAGTCAATACAAAGTTTGAGCCCTGACTTCTAAACTAGGAAGATCCTGTATCTAAGGAGGCAGTGTATTTGCATAAATAGTGGACGAGCAATTCATGGGCGTACTAGCATAATCGGATAGTTCATAGTCACATACAAGTTATAGACTTATAGGAGTGTACAAGTTATAGACTTCGGTAGTGTAAGATCAAACGAAAAGACATGACATGACAAGATCATTTAGATTTGTTGTAATTGCTGCAGGTCAGCATTCCTGAACAAATACTGCTGAATAAAAATGTTCCAATCCAAACAAGTCTTTATAGGCTCTCAAGTGTTTTGTTCGATTACCGTAATCTTTACACTACGCACAATAAGAGAACTTGAAACAGACAAAAAAACTTAAAGTTCAATAAAAAAACATATCCATCAATTAAAAACCTCGCTAACTCGTTAGTAAGTTAAAGTTGCATCACCCTGAGGGACTCGATTTGAAATTCATCGCTGTTGAATTAATGTAGTGAGTTCGCTTCCCGCGCTTCACGAACAACTTTCAGATGAAATTAGTATCTAATGAACTATTCATGAACACTTCTTTTAAGTGTTGTCTTTGAATACTAAAGAAGAATTAAATAAGCTAAGTTCCAAAGTTAAGTCTTTTTGATAATAAAAGAGTTTATTGGTTAACATTGCGAGCAAAACTATTTATTATAAAATGTAGTATTTTAGTGTATTTTTTGAACAAGACATCAAAATCCAGATGATTCGAACTGAGAGAATTCGACGGAAAATCACAGTTATTCAAACGACATTTGTGTGGTTTTATTCCCTCTGTTCTCAAGAGTCCAACTTTCTCAGGTGTCCAACTTTTATAACATCCATACAAGTCTTTGAATATGATTCCACGAGATCATACTACCGGGATTCAAAATCCTATGTCTTAACCAAAGAGTTATGAATTATTTGGCCTGCTTTACACCTGTATTTTTCTATAGCTAGCATAAATACAAGCAAGTTTAGTTCGGACAGCATCAGACAATAGCTGAAATAAATGAGAATTTAATTTAATGAAAATAACTGTTTCCAGGATATATAAAGAGGGCAATGTGGACGAGCATCTGATGTTTTATAAATTACGATTTACAGCTGTCCGTTGTTTGCAGTCTAAACATCGATCTAATGCAGCTTTTCTGAGCCCGAAACGCTATTTCATTGTCCGTGCTATTCCCCCAAAAGATGACTCCATATCTAAGAATTGATAATGGCGGACGTTAGGCAGATCACGCTTTATACAAACGTCTTCCAACCCCTTTCTTCGAAATTCGTTCAGCCGTTAAAGAGTAATAGGTCACTTCAGACCTACTTTCGAATTTAAAATTGCTTAGTACAGGAAATTTCTCCCGCTTCTGATATTTCTCAACAGATTTGCGTGAAATTGTCATAGTTTGCAGTTTGAAACGAAACTAGTTGTAAAACCTTGCCTTCTACACGAGTTAGTTTACTTATTGTGATATTTGTCGACGAAAGATACCCAACCACTTATTATTTAGTAGAGGTGGACCTTAACAATCTAAGATTTACTAATAAAATTTTATTTTATTCTCAGGAAATGCTTTCAAGTTTCTGTTTTAGTTTGTTAGCCAACGTAATATTTTCAGATGTTTATTCTAGCAGACATTTTAACCCAACTAACTTTGTTTTCTTTTGCGGTGCAGTGGTTTTGCAGTCTGCAAAACTAGTTGAGTATCTTTTAGTAGTGGAGTTTTCTGCTTATTGGCTTTGAAAGCGCAACGAGTTACTTTGCTGTACCAACCTATGCCCAGCAGTACAAATTAAAATGAATTGTGGGTGTACTGTGGGTGTTAGGTCTAAAAGATAGTCCCTGTCTAACCCTCCAGGGGTAACAGGCGCGAAACAAGGTTCTTTTTTTAAATAAATATCTTAATTCAAAAGCGATTTTCTTGTAAAATAATAGTTTCTGCTCCGAGATAAAACTATTTCGCAATACTACACTGGCCTGCAAAAATAAGTAACACACTTTAAAATTGCAATAACTTTTTAAGTACACAAGATATACTTTTGAAACAAAAAGGACTCGAAAAAGAGTTTAATAATGTACATAAAAACTAATAAAGCTGATAAAAAATGCTATAAAACGTTTTTTACTTTAAATCTCTAACTTCTATCATCATCATCATCAGCCTATTAATGTTCCCACTGCTGGGACACAGGCCTCCTCTCTATGAGAGGGAACTCACTTCTGTGATTTAGAAAAAATTGAAATTTAAAAGTGTAGTACTTAGTTTTTCAGGCCAGTGTATGTTCCAAAATACTATATTCGTGAAAACGTATAACTTTAATCAATACAGTAGGAAAAAATTACTTTTGAATTTTGCTGTTTACATTTCGCTCGTGACTCGTATAGTAGTAGTAGTAGTAAGTATATGCCGCCACCATGATTTTTATACGCGTCTCTAAGATAAAGCGTTAGGGTAAAACGACTGGTTATGAAGATATGGAAATATACGCTCAATTCGTACCACATTATTATAATAATTGCCTGCAATAGAGATGAAAGAATTTCTCGTTAGTGATGCGTAATTTTGTTATGGGGTTTTAAAAGAATTCTAATCTTCTCACGTGGAAACTAGTATGAGAAAATCTCAGCCGTGGTAGAAAATGTGAGCCAGACGGGGCAGAAAAATAAGGGGCGTCGGACATACATTTAAGTATAGCCTTTCGCGGAATAAAAGGTTTTATTAAGCAACCAGGTGATGAAATGTTTAATCTAGCTTCAGTGCACAATGTGTGGAATATATTTAGCATTACTTACTCATGCAATATCTCCAAATTCATCAGAATATTATGCGTACTGTTGATGTCATTTATCCGACCGCAAGTGCTTTCTATGGTTTTCTCGAAGGTGTGTGTGTATACGTCAGTGAACAATAAGAAAATTATGTGATCTTTTCACTTGCTTAGATCAGAGAAAACTGGTGTGTGATGTGAATGTACTTTTCACATGAATATGTGAAAATTGATTCACAAAAAAATATTTTTTCCACTTCAAGTTTTTATGTTTTGAATCAATATACAGCAAGGTTCAGTACCTCCGGTCGAAAATGGTTCGCGAGAAAAACAGTCACGCTGATCTGTGTAATGCATCACACACGAGAGGACCTACCTTCGAACCGTGGGTATATTAATAATAATAAAAAAATAAAATAAAATTTATTAACAGAAAAAGACACATTTAAAAGTTTCACAAAAACATTAACAAATAAAAATGAGTATTTCCGACAAAAGTGAGTCGTTGGTGCCTGTACTAATGATTAAAATCATTGTATCACAGACACCAGCTACGCCTTCCAGAATACGTTACATAAAAAGAAAAATCTAACGTGGTACAAAGTGAACTAGTCTAGTAGTAAAGATATATAAATGGTCATAAAATAGTTTTAAAATAATGTAAAAGTAATTTAAAAAGAAAATAACAAAAATAAGAAAAAAAAAACTTAATACTATAAACTAAAATTAAAATTATATCAAATTTCTATTATATATTACGTTCCAAATGCAGTCCTTATGGCTGAAATCAGCTAGATGGAATCATCAAAATCTTACCACGTTGCCACAAGACCTTTGATTGCATTTGCACTGTTAAAAGTTAAGTTCCATTTACACAATATTCGCGTAGTTTCACCAAACACTATCATGACATGTCTACATGTGACATATGATGTAAAACACGTAGCAAAAACCCACCATTGTCGAACTGACAGGTTTTTGTTCGAGCTCGTAAATCATTCACTATTCACCGGCGCACATTGATAAGACTCATCCATCCTCCGAGCTCACCTTATCTCGATAGTTTTTTAGTAAACGATGAGAGGGTACAGACGGTCGATGTTAGTTTGTGTCCTTTACTGACATTTGTGTCCATAAAGTAAAGTTTTTGAAACATTTTTTCCAATCAAATCGATCAAAGTAAGTTTTATTCAACAACAAACGTAAACATTTAATTTCAGTTTTCATTAATAAAATATGTCTTTTTATATCCAACTTTTGTTATTTAATATTATGACGTAACAGCGTTGGTCTAGTGGTTGTCAGCTCTATTGCTTAGCATCGAGTTCTGGTTTCGATTCCAAGGTCGGGCAAAGCGAGTGTTATTGGATTTTCTCACACTTTCCACCACCTTTCTCTGGATTTGTGCCCAGTAATGGGCTTTCTCCTTACTGCATGGGACGCCAAACTTAGCTTACGTGGGTGTAGGGCACATTAAGGTGTACTATTAGATACGCCTCTGTCTAACCCGTCGGAGATTACAGGCGTGATGTTATGTTATATAGGGCACACTTTTGGTGTCAGGTTTTAAATTTAATGAGTAAAAAGTACAGTTTCCTATGAAACAATAATTAGGTAGCATACGACACGCACCGATTCTTTCAAACTTAGGAAAGATCCTCGTTACGTAACATCGATATTCCTTAAAGTCAATACTCATTAAAACAGGAGGCTCTCTAAATAAATTAAGGAGGAAATTGTCGAAAGCTCATTTTGAACCGAATTTCCTTCGGCCGAAAGATTTCTATCGGTAATTCAGTCAGTCTTGGGCCATTTGTCAGAAGCAGCTGCGGATATATTGATTCCAATCGTCAGGCTGTCTGGGGGAAACAAAGGACACCAGACCCAGACCTTTTTGTTGGTGATTGACTCGTTTTTGTAAGCTGTTTGAGCAGATCGGAGCGTGGAGACTTAGAAAATTATTAGTAGGCTAGGTATTTATCATAGCTTATGGTATCATGGTTTTAGGATAGATAATGGAATTAAATGGTAATTATTTCTGTTAGTTGGTTTTACACGTCGCAATAAATAAACGTTAAACCGTTGGTCCCGGCTGTCACTTGTAGATCTTTAACAGTAGTTACAGGTAGTTCGAAGTGTCCTGAAAAACTGGAAGCCGTCACCAACATAGTTGGGAAAAGGCTAGGCATATGATGAATTAATTAAGTTTTAAAACTAGATAGAACACCAACCTCTGTGTTTCACTGAAACAAACTCAGAGGACAGCACAGTCTTTTCACACAGTCTCTTTTTTTCCAGACGGAATCTTGGTCAGGTCACATTTGTGTGTTAAGAGAAGTATCCATCGAGAGCATTGATTGATTTACCTTGTCATTGTACTTCACAGAAGCTAATCAGAAGTATCAAACCCAAATGTTTTATTTTTGAGAAAAAGTTGCCAATTTCTTTTAACAAAACGTGAATAGAAAACCTCAAACAATCCTAAAATTGCCCTCGTCCGTAATTCGTGATTGCACGACGTCACCCGTAAAAAGAAAGATGGCTGCCACTGATGATTTCTCACGGCTCGCTCTGTTTTTCATTTCACAAATCATTACGGTTCGACCTCCACGATAAATATAAGGATGCGGCCTCGTTGAGAAAAAGGTTACAATTGTTATTGTCAGGTTTCTGATTAGAGTAATCTCGACGAGAAGAAATGAGTGTTCGAGAACTGTTGCGACGCTAGTGTGCAGGGCTGGTCAACCTTTGTAATGCCGGTTATGTGTTAATGCCCGTTATAATTAATGGCTTTTTGAAAGGTGATTGTTTATAGTGGAGTACTTTGTTGCTATACTCTTATTGGAAGAATAAAAAAAATTTTTTTTTCGCTCAGGATTACTGTTAGCCTGTGTCATCCCACTGCTGGGCAAAAGCCTCCGCCCTGGCCTCCAAATCTTTTGGAGGCCAGGCAGGCTTTCTTTTTAGGGCCAATGTGGACTACTGGTTGTTGGATCTATCCAGCTCGTCACCGTCGCCATCTCCTGCGAGGTCTATCGCGTTGCCTTCTGTCTGAGTGAGGGCTCCAGTACGTGGTTATTTTGGCCCACAGCTCGTCAGGCATACGGCAGACATGGCCAGCCAAGTCCCACTTCAGCTTGCGGCTTTTTGAGCTACGTGTACGCTCAAGTATATTTATTCTAAAAGCAAAGTATTCATGTTATCTTGTCTCTTGTCATCTGAAAAATGCGCCCGCATCTTACGTTAAACAAGAAAAGTGCTTTGCATTTCTATTTCAATTTCATGAATTTAAAGCTCGCAATACCTTCTGTAACAGGATACAGAGTATCGTAGACAATATTTGAAGGCCTGTTTACTTTGACAGCATCAGGTGTTCCCTCGGTAGGAGGTAAATATTAGATCTTTCGATTACAGCGCATGGAGGCGCATTAATATTAGAAGGATCCGATTTATAGCGAGTGTTCGTATCTGCTGAGCCTCCATTTCCCGTTAATTACCCGATTTTAGCTAGCTGCGTCGATAATAATCTTGCTTCTCTTTCTATTAAGCGCTTTTATGTTCGTTTCTTATAACGTGAGTGACCCAGGCACTTTATTTCCACAAATGTTCTACCCTATTTGGCACACGATTTGTATCATTCTTATATTATATCCTTTACGACATTGTTATTTGAAAGAACCCTCACTAGTCCGGGACTACGCTGGAAGTTTTGTTCGGATCCATAACAGTAAAACTTTCCTTTTTATAATATTGCTACTTTGATTTATTTACTGTTTTCCTCGTCTAACGTTGTAGCCCTGTTAAGGTACATGGTATATTTTTTTAGCTTGTCTCTCTAATTGGAGTTGTGAATACAAAACCGATGCCCCGAGGTAATGTCGAGAGAAATTGGTTGAAGGTGCTCCACGCATTTTAATTTATATCGTGTCAGCGATAAACTTATCAACAACTTGGAAATTTATATTTCACGGGAAGTTAGGCAGTGAGCCTTCGGTGCCTGAAATTGTACTTTACTGGGTTTGACAATAATTTTGATTTATGATCTAAACGAAGAAATGGAACATACAATGTATCGAAGTGCTCAAAATTGTTGGTGAACTGTTCTATACGAAATATTTTGAATAAATATATTATTGAACTTATATTAGTGTTTTGAACGTTTCCGTATATTAAAAGTGTTTAAGAACGTTAGTGTTTACTATAGTTGAGTGCCAAAAATAGTGTTAACCCCTTAAATTACGATAATTAACCAATAGTGACAATCATACATCTAAACGTCAAAATAATACCAAACAGAACAAAGTCGATTTGCGCGAGCAATACAAAACTATTGACGTTCGTAAACAAGTGGCAATTACACCGACAACCGTCAACATTATACCAGAAGCGCCACCACCAGTTAGCGCTTGCAACACTGAAGCGTGACGTCACATTAAATTTTCCCGCGGCAAGTGCCCGCCGTCAGGATAAGCGCGCGAGTGAGCGCGGCGACGCTAACCGCGGCGCGCGCGCAGTCCGCGCGGGGCGCCGCCGCCGCCAAGCTGGGCGAGCACGCCGCCATGCTAGCCGTCGCCATCTGCTGCATCCTGGTGCTGCTGCTGGTGTTCATCATACTCATCATCGTGGTCGGACAGAACATGGAGGTTAAGGGCGGCTCCTAGCGACGAAGAGGTATGTGTTTGTGGAAATTGTATAACCGGAGCTTTTCTAGCGGAGTGACTGCGGAGCTAGGAAAATGGCAATCTCTCAAGCTTTTAAATCAAAAGTAATTTCTTCTAAATATTATTCTTAAAATAATCAGCATTTTTGGAACGGCAAAAATTATATGATACTATGAATGTTAAATAAATAAATCTTTGAAAATAATATATATAAAGGGTGTAAAACACCTCTTAACGAAGCCGAAAGGCACTTGTTCTCCCCGTCATTGCGATCATTTTTTTGTTCTACACCATACCTTCTAGCTACGGAGATGACGGGGGTCAAAGTTGCAACTTTTTGACAAGTTTTTTTTTTAGATACAAGTTTTTAATGTAAGATTTTTACTTTAAACACCTCCACGACCCCCGTACTATTCAATCCATCCATCAGCACAATGTTTTGAGTGCGTTACATTGAGTTCTAACACAAAACATTTTTCACCCAAAAAAAAAAATTCGTTTCCCAGTAATAATTTTAGCGTAAAGTTACTTAGTTTGATGTACAGAATGCTTGGTTGACGGCTTCGTGATTAGGTCTTTTACACCCTGTACACCCCTTTACACCCTGTAGCTTTTATGGAAATGAAAAGAAGAAAATTAGGATTATGTATCAACATTGAACGCATATACAATGTTTCATGTCCGTGCTATTAACTAACAAGCCGAATTGAATAAAAGCTTATTGAAATGCACCAAAATCAAAAATCAAAATCAAAGCGGAATTTTTAAATAAACGCAATTAAATAAATAGATTCCTATAATTACGACATTTTCACAATTTGACCGTCAAAGGTGATGAAAACAATACTTTTTTTTTTTATTAGCATATTTTTTTGTTTGCTGTGTAGACTTAAGTTTTTTTATTTTTTTATGGTTTATTCTAAACCAAAAAAATGTTATTTTGTACGCCATTAATGGCAAAACATGCAGATCTACCTGGTATTTTAAGACCTTGGACATATTATTTCTTTCTTTTCTTTTTTTTTTTAAAAAACGTTGCCCCACACTAGGAATTTCTCCTGTATCGTGGGTGCGTTTACAAACATTTAAACTCACATACACAAACAGCCAGACCCGGAACAACTATCTGTAGGTCATACAAATATTTGTACCGTGCGGGGATCGAACCCACGACACGCAGCGCAGCAGCCAATCGCTCAACCACTGTATACATATTTGTGTATTTGTGTCTGTGTATATATTTGATGTATACTCATGTTTTTATAATAAATATATTCTATTCTATTCTAAAGCATTTATTTCAAGAAAGCCAGTTACAGGATCTTTTGAATTGTCGAAACAAAGATGAAAATTAAATGTAGCTACAGTCCCAGTCACAAGACATAAAAACTGTGAAAGTACTGTAGTTGCCAATTCCCTAGCGTAGATCTCTATGGAGGAAACGGGCAAGAAACTCCATGGACACTCTTTTAAATCAGAATATTGATACAAAATCTTGGTTACATCATGTTGAGATGGTATTTTATGTGAGAACAATGTAGCAATATGTGCACTTTAAAAGTGTCCACAGTAAAAACACAAAAAAAAATAGAAAAACCAAAATAATTCATTCAAGTAATCCACTCCACCCACCTACTTATCTGCTAATGTTAAACCATGCATTTATCATATCAAAGCATATTTGTGTAATTATTAAACGTAGCTTTCATAGCTATCACAGTTTACCTGAAACCGAATGTTCCATTTTAGCTTTTCCTGGAACGCTGAAAGTGAAACTTGGTCAAAGCAAGAAACTTCGAGATCTTAATTACAGTCCTCAACAAAGTTGACAATGTACTTAAAGTAATTGCACAAAATAACGACAGTTTAAACCCTTTGAAACTGTACACCAATCCTATCGTAGGTAGTTGGGACCTTTTATTTCTTAGACCTGTGTCTACAATAATATGGTGTCAATTGAATCGTCTGAGGCTGCCACTCCACTGCACCTGTCTAGCAAGTAGACAGACCCACTCCAGTGGAGCGAACGTAACGAGTGGCTCAAAGCGCTCGCCTTGGAGCCTTGTGATCACTGCTGCAGACTCTTAATCAAAGCCTTACATTTAAGTCGTGAAGCGTGTTATTTGCAACTGGTTTCATGTAGAGGGGAATCAAAGGTAAATAAATATACTGAGTGTAAAAATAACCCATTACACCGAACTAAGTAACGTTGTACAAACATTGTTGGGAAACGACTTTTATACTTGGTATGAAAATTCTCTGTATAAGGCAGCTCCTAATGAAATGCATTGTGCTTCTCCGCATGCAATGGCGTTTCATTTATTATAACTTAGAAAACTAGCTTAAGTACAAGAAAGTGATAAAGTGATTGGAAAACGGTTCCCAGGAAAAATAGTATCGCAGTGAAGAAAAAACCACGTGACACTCCGTTTCGTTATGCCTCTTTTTACATCCGATACAGTCCCTTAGTTGGATCTTATTCATTGAAACCTATTTAAGAATCGATAGGAGAATTGTATAGTAATGATGTAACAATTTAACTGGCGAAATGTGGGTGTACTATAATTGGGTATACCTCTGCCTTACCCCTCGGGGATTACAGACGTGATGTTATGTGATATAACAATATTTTTTCCCATACACTTCCTCGAAAACGGGTTCTTATCGCACTACGATTAGGTTCAACATGCAATGTATTTCACACCTTTGCGATAATTCCACAGATAACTATACTTATACGAAGTTCAAATCGGTTCAATGCCTATAATCGGAGGTAAAAGTTTTTTTTTTTTATTTAGCCAAAGCAATATGCGTCTTTACGGCGTAAATATTTTTGATTATTCAAATTGTGTTTATAAATAGAATATATCATAGATAAACATGATTATTTAAAACTAATATTTACTTTTTGAACAAATTAATATTCATTTGTGTTCTGAATTCAAATATACAAAAATAGTACATTTTGATACAAGTGGAGAAAGTTTGTTATTGCGTACGATGCGGAATTAACTCCCGAGCCGTAGGCGAGGGTGTTTTTGACCCGAGAACTGCAATAACAGATGTCCACGTGTATCAAACGACGTTTTTCAATACACTTTTGATGAAATAAATTATAAGACCGAAAAATATTTTTGTCATGAATTACTATGAAACTATGATTTTAATTTTCTTTTTTTCCTCGCTTTACTTTCGCCAGTTGAAGGAGAAGCAACGGTATGAAGCCGCTAAACAGCCTAATATAAAAAATAGTATTTTTTTATATTTTTGAATTTTGAACACAAATAAATGTTAATTTGTGTATAAAAGTAACTATTAGTTTTTAATAATCATGTTTATTTATGATATTCTATTTATAAACACAATTTGAATATTCATTAAATATTTATGCCGTAAAGACGCTAGGGCTTAGCCCATTAGGGGTTAGCCATTCTGTGGCAATTTTCATTCCCGCACACGTGCGGGAAAAAAAATGCACGCGTGTGAACAGTGCGGGTTTTAGCACTACCAGCGCCCTGGGCGAGATTTCTATCGCGCCCCCTAACTGCAATTTTAAACCCATACGAAAAAAAGGCAAAAGGGATATTTCGTGACCGCGCTCGCGCAAAAAACGGAGAAAAAATATTCCTTTTGTGAGCTTCTCTCTCCAGACGAAGTTGGGTGGGTCAGCTAGTTTAGGATATTTACGAGTAAGTAGGCCTCGCAGAGGATATGGATCCCTTCATATCCGGCGCCATGGGCAGTCGCCCACCCTCGCCCCCCCCTCACGCCGCTACTGCGTGTGAAATACATTGCATGTTGTACTAAATCGTAGTGCCTTATGGACCAGTTTCCGAGGAAGTGTTTTGAAAAATCTATTTTCTTAATTTTAATCTATCTTCTTAGGCTGTTTAACGGTTTCATACCTTTGCCTCTCCTTCAACCAGGCGAAAGCAAAGCGTGGAAAAAACAGGAAATTAAAATCATAGTTTCTTTAATTCATGACAAAAATATTTTTCTGTCTTATAATTTATTTCTTCAAAAGTGTACTGAAAAACGTCGTTTGATACACGTGGACATTTTTTATTGCAGGTAGCCGCCGTTAATTCCGCCTCAAATGCAATAACAAACTTTCTCCACTTGTATCAAAAATAATCAAAATGTACTATGTTCGACGCACTTGAAACACTTTCATTCGATATATATGCTGAGATCACTGCCATTGCTTTTATTATTTCAATACGTATTGTATTGTCAAGTAGTTTCAATAATATCCATTCATTATATTTTTACAGTGAAAGAGGCAATTACCTATTGGCAGATTTTTTTATTTGTTAAACCTAGTTCGCAAACAAAGCTAAAACTATTGTGATCTCCATTTTATTACTAGTCATCCTTCTTTCTGTTTTAGTCTTAATGAAACCACATTGTCAGTTTTCTGATCCGAGTAGGGAGGCGAGTAAATAATTTATCATCAGCTTATCTTCCCGCGTTAGTAGTGTCCGGAAAATATTACACGAGGAAATTAACTGGTTTCTTCATGTATAAATATAGATGTGTTTATGAAACCCGGCTAATCACGGAAAAAGTAGTTTGGTTTCCTATCTATACATCTGAATTGCTTGAGTTTTTGGGGCTGACATACAGCCACAGTGACTCTTGCGCTGCCACAGACAATGCCGTGGAGGTGGCTAATTTTCTTTTAATCTATAAAATCTCGTGTCACAGTGTTTGTTATCGAACTTCTCCGAAACGGCTTTACCGATTTATAAGAATTTTTTTGTGTATGTTTGGTAAGTCTGAGAATAGGTCATAGGCATTTTTTTAGTCTCACACATACACATCAAAAGTTCCACGCGAACGAAGAACTCTCTAATAAAACGAGAAAGACACGGACGTAATTTAGAGCTGTCAAATTTAGTTGGAACTAATATTTATATACAAATGAAGCGTGCACGTAAAAACATGTCGACTAAAAACACGGTGAAGCGCAAGGCATAAACTATAGTGTAATCACGGAGACGAGTTAGTATAGCGCCTTCTCTATCACACATTATCATACAACTGGCAACAGCTAGTAAAATATAAAAAAAAACTTGAACCCTACTTCTAAAAACACCAAAAAGTGAAAAATAACTTAAGCTTCAGAAGTCGGTGACAAAAAAACTAAATCAATCAAACAAAGGTCACCTACTTCTGAAGCTAAAGTTATTTTTAACTTTTTTTATGTTTTTAGTAGTCGGTTTTATTTTTTGCAAAAAAGTTTTTTATTTTTCCATTTTTAGTTCTTCCCAAACAAATATTTGCCATGAATTTATTTGACATTGTTAACAATACATATATGTCATGGTAATAGGCGTATCCCCAATATATGGAACTTAACATACCTTTTTTTTCGGATGGGAAATCATCAAATTACCCCTCCCGCTCTGGGCGGAGCGGAAGAGAGTGTCAGACTTTTACTGACTAAAACCCATCCATGTTCCTTCTTAGCCCTTTGTGTTCCAGGGCCGCGGTATGTCTTTCGAACAGTCCCGCAGCCCCGGCAGGCATCGGACCTTGCGGACCCCTTCCTTTTGCTGACATGTCTTTGAGGCGCGCGCGGAACACGTACCTACGCGCCAACATAACATACCTAACTGTCGAACTGGGTGCATTGTACACATCTCAGCAAACAGGCGTGATGTTACGTCATGATGTTGTAGAACATCATGACGTAACATCACGCATGATGTTCTACAACATCATGTTGTAAACAATAAACATCCTAGCGATTGCAGCAATCACGGCAGAGTTGCCGTCTATTTTTAAAGATTTCCATTGTATATCTCCGAAAATCAGCATCAGATGTTCACAAAATTTAAATGGGACCACTAAGCACTCAAATATGCTTTTAAATAAAATAAATAAATAAATACAGTCGAATTGAGAACCTCCTCTTTTTGGAAGTCGGTTGAAAATACAAGAAGAAGACTTTATCAGTTCATATTAATTGCTATAACACAGCAAATACGTAAATATGTCAATCTGCTAAACAATACATTTACCTGTGCATAGGTAGAAAAGAATATTTCCGACGTACGTCTTTTAAAAGTTGAAGTGAATGAGCTCCGGTATGCGATTGCGGTGTATGGATGGATCCTTCTATAATTGAATGCTTTTAAAAAGGTCACATCGCACTCACAAATGTAGATCCAAGTTAAATTTGTATTTCAGGAATGTTATGTAGCAGGGTGCGTTAATGTCGAATTAAATAGGAAATATTGGAGATCATAAAAATATTTGACAGGTAATTTAATGTTATAGCTTGCAGTCAATAATGTTTCCAGTACTCGGGACCAGCCGCCTCCTTACGAAAGAGAGTGGGTCACAATATACCACGAAGGCAGGTGTGTGCGATTAGTAGAAACACAGGTGACATGTCTTCGAATTTGTGGTGCTAGAACAGACGTTTCCTCAAAACGTTGTTCATCACCGCTTTAAGAGCAAAGGTGATGAAATAAATTACACATAGTAACGTGCCAGAGGCGAGATGGGCAGATGACATTGTTGCCATCGCGAGAATATCCTGGATGAGGCTGGCACAAGCACGTGGAGCTTGGCACAAGCAAACAGAGGCCTATGCCCAGCAGATGATGATGATAATGAACGTGCCAGCCTGGGTTTGAACCTACGACCTACAACTATCCCACTACCACTGCATATAAATTGTGGTAATTCTTATACTTTAAACGAAAATAGAAATGATAGTTGATCTAGTGGTAACAAGTGCGCCTGCTGAGTTTGAGGTCCTTGTTTGATTCCTGGGTCGGGAACAGTGCTGTCGGGTTTTCCATCAGGAATTTCGCAGCTGCAACTACGGAGTCTGGATTTGTACCCGGTTGATGGCAATAGGATCGCCCCCTATTACACGGGACTTAAAGATAACCCAGATAACTGGAGAAAAGTGAGATACCCACATTCCTAATAGTACACAGTGGCTGTACAATTAGATACACGTCTGCATAAACAGGCGAATACAGGCGTGATGCTATGTTTTATATGTGGAAATGATAAAAGTTAGCAAGTCATTACTCTAGAAGTTCACCAACAATCTTCATAAATATAAATCTTCGGTACATCTAGATAGATGATGGGACTACAAGCTACAAACAAAGTTTACGCGGAACTTCTATTGATTACAAGTTATCGGGGCTGAGTGTACCAGAATGGAATAATGCTGAAATTATTACGACCAACTTTGGTTTATTTGGAAAGTTACCCAACTTGGAGTTGGAGAGATACTTGAGCATTAATTTTATGGAAATAAAAAGAGATGTAAAGTGTATTTTACATGAAAATGAGTTAAGTGTTTGTGGGTCGAATGTTTTGTTGCTTGCACCGCAAGTGTTTGTGGGTCGAATGTTTTGTTGCTTGCACCACTTTAGATGGTTCGGTTTTAAAAGAGGCCAAATTATTTTTCCCTTGGAGCATACAATCACAATCGCTGAGCGTCGAACAATCCAAAATATATCACGCCTGTAAACCCCAAAAGAAGTAGGCAAAGGTGTATTTAATAGCACACCCATATTTCGCCAGCTATGTTTAAGTCCCATCATCCCCTGTAATAGAAGGCGAGCCTATAGCCATCAACCAGGCGCAAATCCAGACTCCGTGGCTGCTACTGAGAAAGTCCTGACGGAAAAATCCAATATTACTTTGCCCGACCCGAGAATCGAACCCAGAACCTCATGTTCATCAGTCGCGCTTGCAACCAACCGACTAACGAAGCACTCAATTGCTGTTGTCGCAACAAACTGTAACAAAATTCTACAGGATAGTTGAATTCTCGATTCAAAAATCATGTTAGTGGCTCACGGTCCCTGAAGACTCAAAGTTGCAATGTACGCTATTGTTCAATGACGTAGTTGTACGCTTTTACGTCGCAACTATGTCTGAAGCTACGATGTGCACAATAGACTTTCAATGCAAATGTAAGCGGCAGTTATTGTTTAATTGTTCGGACTGAGATTTAGTGAGGCTGGTTGAGTTATGACAGGACAGGGTTTATACAATTAGCATGAAGGATTTGAGTTAACTGTCTAGTTGTCGGTTGCATGAGGTCCGAGGGTACGATTCCCAAGTCGGATCAACTGTTATTTGTGTTTTGTGCCCTATTAATGGCAACAGGCACACCATCTGTTACACGGATCTTGAACATTACTGGCAAAATGTGTGTGTTATATTATATGGGTTACGCCTCTGCCTGACCCTTCGGGGGTGACATGTGTGATGTCGTTTTGATATAACTGTTTTAGTAGTTGTTTGCTAAAATGGCTCTCTTGTAGCTATTTATATCCCAGCCAAGTAATAGTGTTGCTTTATAATGTTTTGCTTATTAAGGTAAGAGTTACAATAGGGATGATGACTGACTAAAAAATATGATTCTGTTTAGTCCGTCAGTTAGATTATCGAAAAATATTAGATACGTGTTTTTTGTTTTATCAAATTAATAAAAATTGACAAAGATAAAACGTGTCAAAGATCATGAGTGGGGGTTGTGACGTCATAGTTGAGGAAAAAATGTACTTAAATGTGAGGTCACACAGGTTTTTGTCGCACTGTATCGTCTTCATTTTTTGTTTACGTGAAAAAAGAAAAAATATTTCTCCAATATTTTTTGAAAATCTATCTGACGGACTAATTAGATTTTTTTGTCATCTACCCTATCACTAAAGTTTCAGCAAACAACATGTTAAATAAAATAAAATAACCGGCGAAGCATCTAGAAACGAGAGTACAATTAGGGCTCAGGTGTGTTCTGAATTTCCCAACAACACATGACCAAAAGCCAACCAAAAGTTTGAACCTACACAGACACTGTTCAATTTCAGGTAGGCAAATGAAAACGTAAAAGTTTCATCTGGCCAAGCCTTATTATCATTTATTTAGCTCAAATATTGAGTCTCTAAGTATAAAAGTACGACGTAATTTAGATGATTCGCGATAAAATGTCTAAGAAGTTTGCTCAAGGCAAGGCAAGGCATCAGCTTACTTCGTCTGAAAAGTTTTAACTAAATATTGCGGTATTTTTGTGTAAACTTTAATCGACGTACATTGATTTAAGTAACTAATTAACTAGGGGCGAATTGCACAAGGCAACAAACCACGTTCAAGAGCCCTCAGTGTAAAAATTGCTACGGAGCAGTTCTTGAACGCAGTTAGATATGCTAATCGCGTTCAATTTCGATGGAGGGATTCGCCGTAGGTAAGGTTCTTTCGACAAGATTCACCAACGAAGTACAAACAAAAAAAAAATCGGAAAGTAAAAGAGAAAAATCGATTGATAAATTCGACGAATCCTTTACCAAGCCGCGAAAATTATTTGATGACTCGGTACATTTTTATCATACGTTCACATATATCTTTCGAATGATTAAACTTTTATCTATTCGGCTGTCAAATACGTTGATGGCGCAATAAAATCGGCTCATGAACCCCTGCCCCCCTCCCACTTTTCAGGCACACGGCAGCAAGGCAAGCTTCCCTCATTTGTGCTCCGGAAATGGAACGAGACGGGTTCCCGGATCGCTACATGGCGAAGCTTCCTACCCCCAGCCCGTGCTCTTGTCTTTTTGCTATTTCTTGATATTGATGATAACTTTTTATTAAATGCGAACCATTTTTTCCACGGTTGGTTTTGTTTGAAACGGGGTTTTCTACCACTGATTTCTGTTGTTTTTGTTAGTAATCGATAGATTTAAATGATCTAACAGATATGGAATAAGAGGGCAATCTCTGCGAGCCAACATTTGTATACGGTACCTATACATCGGGCTGGTGGCAGCGACTCCACCTTTAAATTAGTATTGCACCCTCTAGATACAATCAACCTGCCGGGGTTGCGGGACTGTTCGAAAGAGATACCGTGACCCCGGAACACAAAGGGCGATGAAGGAACATGGATGGGTTTTAGTCAGTAAAAGTCTGACACTCCCTCCTGCTCCGCCCAGAGCGGGAGAAGACATTTGATGATTTCCCATCCGAAAAAAAAAAACAATATGTAGGGTTCAAATAAGATAAGAAGAAATTAAGCTTAATTAACCGCCTATAGTCCTGAAAACTTCTCCAGTAGATTAGACACACATTTAATTACTGAAACTAATAAAACGTTAGCCTTAACAAACGGTAACGTTAACAAACGGTAAATATACTTAAGATGAAAAGGGAGCTCAGCCTTAATTAGTTGAATAATATATGAATGTTCACGAAGCAAGAGAGATTAATGTCTCTAAACTGTGTGCCTACAAAGATCTAGCTTTGTGTCTCGCCTCTTTACCACAATAAATCCTTTAACAGAAGCTTTGCTTCGTAGAAATAGCCTTTGAATTTTACTGTGTTTACATATCTTTTTTTGTAGCTAGGGCTGTACAATTTTGGGTTAAAAATATGTGTTCGCCGAGTAAAATTTAAAAGCCAATTTCGTAGAAGAGACTTTAATGTACCTACATGGCATGCATAATCACGTTGTCACTGTTAGGAGGCAAGCCTCCTATCCTTGGTAGAGGGACTGGATTATCTTCCACGCAGGCCCGGTGTGAGATGGTGGATGTCACGTATCTTCGTTTTCTTGGCTCTAGGTCATGTCGAACATGCTGTTTTACAAAGTTACGAAATAATAAAGGTTAAATCTTAAAATGTCACTTACGTACTCACTCTCACGTACGGGATCTTCCGTGATTATTATTAATTTTGAGCCTCCGAAAAACCGAAAGAGAAAGCTTAAAACAGTGTTTAAAATAAAGGTTCAATCCAAGGCAGGCCACCTTGATCCAAAGACCTCGTTAGTTGCGGACGTTTCCACTGGACGAACACTGCTGTATATCTTTCAGAATGTAAATAAAGATAAAGATCGTCACTCTTTACGACAGGCACTTTCGGTGCCGAATTAGTGCTCGTTTGCTCTATAAAGTGTTACTATGTGGTAACATGAGCAAAGTTTCCTTTGAAACTTTTCTTTATGTGAGACTTTCAACAAGGGTTCGAAATATCTGTTTTTCAGTCGTTTACTCAATGCAAGGGGGAACAAACTTTTACAATAGATATACAGTACATGATTCTAGATCCCACAGTGTTCAAAAATTTCGTCGGTTATTTAAAAACTTCATCTATTCCAAAAAAAATCGGCCAAGAGCGAGTCGGACTCGCGCACCGAGAGTTCCGTACAAACTTTTTAAAGGACAAATTTAACTTTGCTGTTCGATCCCATGAAACGGCTATTTCACAAACCGGAAATAATAAGTTCGTAATAGTAAAATCGCTTTTTTTTTGTTATTAAACTACATATTTACGGTTTTCAGATTTTTCCCTTTACATGTGCTGTAAGACATTGCTTCTCGCCAAATTTTGTGATTCTAGGTCAATGGGAACTACCATATAGATTTTCGACCCAAAACCTATAGGGTACTTCCGGTTGACCTAGAATTGTCAATTTTGGTTAAAAGCAAGGTCTTCACAAATAAAGGGAAAATTCCGAAAAATAAAAAAACTTGAAAATTAAGGTAAATTGTGGTACTTAGCAATAATTATATACTTAGTTAAGTTTTCGCGATAATCTAAATTTGCCCATATCTTTTTATCATGTTGACTCAGGACCTTGATTTTTATACACCTAATAGAGACTATATACCTCAGTATTTGCTACAAATTTCAACTTGCTAGGTTTACCCGTTCCTGAGAAAATCGGTGGTGACAGACGGACGGACAGACGGACAAGAAAGTGATATTATAAGGGTTCCTTTTTTTACCTTTTGAGGTATGGAACCCTAAAAAGTGCAAAAACCTACATTGTAATAGCAATTTTTTTATATAGTGATGACGAATCGGGAACATCAATATTTATATACACATCAACACGGTCTAGGGATATTTCATACTCAATTAAATAACTCGAAAAGTACTGGCCGCATTGGAATCTTTTATACACCGATTTGTTTGTAATTTATCTCAGACTAATTCCAAATTCAAATTTTTGAAAATTCTTTTGTTTCGGTGGCATAAAAATGTCTTGATGTATAGGAGAGGGAATTTTCATTTGTGCGAAATTTAGAAAACAATACGAATTACGTTTAGTTACAGTTTTTTTTCATTTTTAAACGAAAGATAAAGTTAAAATTGAGGTATTGTAGCCATGCAACGCCGACATTTGACGAGGGCGGAGATGTTACTAGCTGTGGGAATGCTGGAAGCTGGATCTGTTCAGCGTAATGTTGCTGAGGCCATAGGGACCCATCAAAGTGTAATTTCAAGATTGTGGACACGCTATCGTGCCACGGGTGAAGTAGCGGAGAGGCACCGGGGGCCAAGTCGCATCACTACCCCCAGACAAGACCGATTTTTTCAAATTACTGCGCGAGCACAACCAAATGCAACGGCGACTCAATTGGTCCAAAGGCTGCGAGTGGAACACCAAGTGCTTGTGAGTGACCAAACTGTAAGAAGGCGACTGCATGAAAGCAATCTACGCTCTCGTAGACCACTCCGGGTCCCACCTTTACGGAGAGGCAATCGTGGACGACGATTAGAATGGGTTCGGAACCACGTGGACTGGGGCCGTGACCAATGGTCCAATGTGCTGTTCACGGATGAATCCAGGTTCGGCTTCCATCCAGATTCACGAAGGACGCGTGTTTGGCGAGTTCCTGGACGATGGAGCCGTCTCCAGAACCCTCAGGAAGTTCACCCATACCAAGGAGGAACAATTATGGTTTAGACAGGAATTCGTCTTGGAGGACGGACGGATCCCGTTTGGGTGCGGGGCAATATGATGGCAGAACGATACGTCCAACAGGTGCTGGGGCCCGTAATCTTGCCTCACAGAACACAAATGGGGCAAGATTTCCTGCTCATGCACGACAATGCCCGGGCACTCACGGCGAGAACGGTAGCAGCTTGGTTACATACACATAATGTTAGGGCCTTAGACTGGCCTGCTCAATCGCCAGATCTAAATCCCATTGAGCATGCGTGGGATATGCTGCAAAGAAGAGCTCTGAAGGAAGTTCCTGAAAATCTGGCTACAGAAGATCAACTTTTTGCGCACCTCAGAAGGACATGGGACAATATTCCGCAGCAAGACATTGACAACCTTGTTCTGAGCATGCCGAATCGTTGCCGATGTGTTATGAACATCATGGGCGCTTTCTCAGACTACTAACTTCAAGTTTATAAACACAAATTAAATGATTTTTCTATTTTTTTCAGTTTTTACTCACAAATTAAAAGTTCATTCATATACGGTTTCCGTCTATGCTTCATTTTTTTTCCATAAAATCCTGAAATTTTAATCTATACCTTAACCATTATTAAAAAATGGTAGAATATTAAATAACGTATCTTTTAAATATATACATGTCATGTAAATAATTAACACATTGATAGTAATTCGCTTTTTTAAAAATATCCCTAGACCGTGTTGATGTGTGTATATTTATTTATTGAAATAAAAATTAATTTGCGAATCGGGACTTGTCGTATGAAAATGAAATTGGTGCCGAGTCGGAACAGTGACGTGTTTGGCGTAACTCGCTATCACCGTTTAAAAAAGACAGTGATATCAGTTTTGTGCGATAATCTTGTGCCACTAACCTATACGTAGGCATGTATCGCTCCAGTCTTGTATGCCACTAACCTATACGTAGGCATGTATCGCTCCAGTCTTGTATGCCACTAACTTATACGTAGGCATGTATCGCTCCAGTCTTGTATGCCACTAACCTATACGTAGGCATGTATCGCTCCAGTCTTGTATGCCACTAACCTATACGTAGGCATGTATCGCTCCAGTCTTGTATGCCACTAACCTATACGTAGGCATGTACCGCTCCAGTCTTGTTCCCGTAACTCAGTAATCCCTGTTTTCTCAATTGACTGGTCGCGCAAATATCGGTATAAAATCAAATCAGATCGCTTCACCGACTCTTCGATTTCTCCTCAGCCGGCCGATGTGGCTGTCTGGGAACTGAAATAAAACGGCTATTTTTACTTTTGTACAACCTTGGCCTTAAATCAGATGGACTTTAGAGCGAATGTGGGAGGCTGTGTTTTGGTTGAAAGTTAATGGGAAATTTAACAAGTAAAATACCTAGCTAAATTAGAAATAGTTTTATTTAAGTACTGGTAAGAGTGTTTAAATAAATTAACACGAGAATTGAGAAATAAGACACAATTGATTTAACTATGTTAGGTTATCACCGAGACTCTGTCATCATCTGCCTAGCCTTACCCCAACTATGTTTAGGATCTATTTCCAGTCTAACCAGATGCAGCTGAATACCAGTACTTTAAAAAAATGACTTACATCCGTAAATTTTGGAGAAATTTGAACCTCAAAAGTAGTGCAAGCTCTCTATCATACCAACATCAAGTTAACCCTTAGCTCTCGAGTTATAGCCCCGCAAGCATTCGATTAAATCGAATCAAACGAGAATGCTCGGCTGAATACGATTCGTTCTTCCGCAACCGAGTGGGTGTGGGTGGACTTTGAAATAAAATAAAAAGGTTTTTATAATACGTGTACGAAGATGTCAGTACAATGTGGAGCAGGTTTATGTACCTCCAACCTCCTATTGAGTTTAAAGATAGTAAGTAATCTATAAACTATTTAGTAACTTCAATAGTACGCCAGTGATTGAATGTGGACAGCTAGTTAGCGGTGTTAATTTAAAACTAAACGGAGGAATAATTAAATTGTTGGCTAAAATTGGAAATGACATCTTAAGTAATGTAGGAGGAGTGAGCAAAAATATGGTTAAAGGAGGGTTCAAGGAGATCTGATGGTGACGGCAACCGGCCATTTTGCTTTATTTATGTTTCTCGGATTGTGAGATAATTCGTCTTTAGGGAATTGGCTGTAATACGTACCTTATTTTTTCAGGAATCTTTTAAAATTCTCAACGTTAAACAGTTTAAAATAAATTCCTGCATTCGATAAAAATACAACGCCTAATTTAAATATAATCATGCAGCTTCTGGAAATTCGGTAATGATTGAAGTGTAGAATCCATATTTGTATTTCTTGCTTGCCTTTACCCATTGTCCGAAATCCGTCGGGTCCCGTATGTTGGGGTCAGATTCCGCATGCCCTCGGCCCAACAAACACCTCTTTGACATATACATTTTAAAATAATGGCGGTTATGTTATCCATGTAGGGTAGGCATGTGAAATATTCATAAGGTACCAGATATAAGCCGCTTGGCACACAAAGCCGCCTCGGCTCAAAGTCGGCAGCTCAATACGACAGATTTTATGGGTTTAAAATGGGCATGTATGTGCGTTGTTAGTTGAGTTTATGTTTATGTGTGTTTTATTGAGTACAACTGGCGTCTGGGTTGATTCCATGTGTGTTTATTTATTATTTACGAAGGTCTGTCGGGGGGATTTAAATTTTATTGTAAGCCTACTTTGTGGTGCTTTATATGAATCACAGTGGGTTGAGAATGATTGTATCTAAAAACTCCTCCTCAGCGCTATCAACTGGTAATGTCCCCAAGAGGCTGCCTAATATGTATTTTAATGATCCATTAATATAATAATACATATAATAATAATATATTTATTCAAATTTAAAATTGGCACGAAAAATACAAGTTAAATCTTAAAAATAATGTTGGTATAACAGAGTTCGATGCCTGTACTAGGTTAAACCTGTATCACAGGCGGCATGTTTCTAATAAATACTATTTGGACAATGGATTTCTGAAATAAGTTAGTGTGGGTTTAGTTATTTATGATATACCTAATGACCCACTACAGGGCAGAAATCTTTACTTTACTCTGTATCAGTGATTGTTGTTCTTTCGCACTGATGATGACAATTATAGAGTTTAACTTTTCTCATTTTCCGCAATTGTTTTCCTTTGCCATGAATGAGAGCTCAGAGAGACAGGTAATAAATATGCATTGCTAATTAAAAAACAATGTGCTTCACCGTTAAGTCAATGATCAGGGTAGTCATAATACTGTAATCACAACGTTTTGCATGCGTCTAATCGCACGAAACTCATCAGTATACACTTCAGGGGACCGTACAGTCGGTGTACCGAGATAAGTACTCACCTAACCAAGTAAACAAATAGGAAGGATGGACTGGACCCATGTTTCTGGCGGTGACAGTACTTTATATAATCACTTAGTTGCCTTCCAACGCCCACGGGAAGAAGGGACGAGGTCTAATTTTAGCAACACCGCCGCAAACAATGAACTTTTATGTAATAAGCCCCATCATTTATACAACCCAACAATATATTTCATGAACCAAGAGAGAATATAACTTTTAATATAATATTCTGAATTGGTGCTTTGAGGTAGCTGGACGGACTGCAGTAGACCACACTGAAGTAAATAGCGGTAGAGACGTCAAGGAATTGAGAGAAGACAAGACATGGGTCTTCGTGACAGACGGATGTGGACAAATTCTCACAATATTACAGGGACAAAACTTCGGGATGAATGAAGAATCAATCCGCATAGCAAACTTGGTAGCACTGCACTTGTCGGTATCACCTTAACCTCGTTTTTTACTATCTGATCCGGAGTCGCGGTCGGTGTCAAACCCGTGCAGTGCTTTAACTCTGGGTTGACCCCCTGGTATCGGTGGGTTTGTCTCCACCGCACGTTATCAGATCACGTTAGTCACGGACCACGGTGAGTTGTATCCACTGTTGTACCTACATGATTTTTTTACACGACTGCCCAAAAATGGAGTGTAATAAATAAATATCGCTGGACATTACACTCAGCGCCATCTAGTGCCACACTAAGCAACGAGTGTTGTGTCGTGGACACACACCAGATAGTTGATATACTACATAGATACTTTTTTTTTGTTTGTATGTATTTACACATACTTATTATCCATGACTCGGAAACAAATATCCATGCTCATCACACAAACATTTGCTCCTACCGGGATTCGAACCCGGGACCCTAAAAACGTAAGGCAGCCTCACTACCACTGCACCATTCGGGTCGTCAAAGTTATGTTTTCAGGGTTCATGTATGTATGTATATATGTATGTTTATGAGTTTCTTTATTCCACCATAACTTCTAAACGCCTAAACCGATTTAGATGCACGTAACCCCAGGTAACATAGGTTAGTGAAAAATTTCAAACTGTTTTTATTTTAAAATAAAATAAAAACCCGTCTGCTTAAATAATAACTACTATAACAGCCCATAACGTCCACTGCTGGACGGACATAAGCCTCTCCCATGATGGGAGGAATTTGCCGTAATCTCCACGCTTGGCAGGCGGATTGGAGATCGCAGTGATGAAAGACTAACAGAAAACGCTGCTGCCCATTCTCTGGTCTACGGAGGCGCAAGGTGTTCTGCCTCAGACATTAGTCGCCTTATACGACACCCGTGAGTGTAATGGGTTGGTTCTATTCTACTCTGCCGGATACCACACGGCTAAATAAAAACGAATAACTTAAAAAAAAAAACTAAAAAGAAAAAACAAGAACAAATGTTAAATTCTAATACGGAACATATTGAGTGCAACAGTCGGGACCCATTAAATAATCTAGAAATCATTACATCCAATATTGCAGTCCAATATTTGCAGGCCCGATTGTTGCAGTCAATATGTTCCGCATTAGAATTTTTACCTAACTTTTCCTTCAAATTCACTTACGGTCATTTTCAATAACCTACCAACAGGTATCGGTAGGTTGCTATCTCTGTCTGTTTGATATTTTGTTTACCGACCGATAGAAACAAAACGTCACAGAAAAGCTTTCTTTGATTTTACTATGAATAAAGTGACAGATAGGTGACACGTATAAGACTGACTTTGTCTATAGAAACACCGATAGCTACGAGAGTATTAACTGACCGTTATACATAAGTAAGTTATAGAAAACGGCCTTTAAAAAGCCTCTGGTTTTCGACAAGCAGACAACCAAAGCGAGATTGATTGCACTGTCGGGGAAGGAGGTACAATCCCTCATAATATATGGTCCACACATTTCAGAAGGCAAACGTCACGAGGGACTGGCTTTTATTTATACCAATATTTTGTTAAGGAATTGGGTCGTATGGGGAGCGTCCTACACCTTTCTGTTTGGGCCACTTTTGTGAATGTCAATGTTGATGTTCGTTTTAACATTTGAATTATTTAATATTTTTCGATTGTTTCGATTTCGGAAAGGGCATGGAGATTATATTTTTACCGGCTGGTGATGGTTGATTCGGTCACTTATTTTCTGACTTTTCAGTTTTGGCTATTATTACCACTTTATTCTTCATGTCAATGATCCTACCATATTTTATTCCATACTTTTACTCACAGCCTGAGAAACATATTCCGCTGTGACAAATAATTCATCTAATGACTTTCCAATTGACTATAAAAGGTGTTTACATGCAACAAACATAAGATCAGAATATTCATAACAGTCGGATTGAACGGGCAATGCAATCTACATCGTGTACATGCGTACCTGTGTATGTGAGCTGGGAATTGTTTAGAATGGTGTTTGGAATTAGTTTTGTTAGTGCAACAGTTGAAATTATACAATAGGTATTTGTAGCAATACTCGTCGGATTCTGTGACGAAAACATGTGTTGAACTACGTTCTTATAGGCCTCATTGTATTTTTTTTTAATGTGCAACCATTTGGCTTTCAGGCATGTGATAATATGTTTAATCTCGTTGATACCTATTTAGGAGACCATTTTATTTTTCACAAATAAAACACCATAATCATTCTCCCTATTTTTTTTCTTCCATACTTCTCTATTAGTCATCACATCAGTCACACCCTTTCTCTCCATAGGTATAGACTTTCACACAGTTCATCAATCGTTTCTTATGTCTTCTCCTTATGTATCAACGAGATTAAACATATTATCACATGCCTGAAAGCCAAATGGTTGCACATTAAAAAAAAACATAACATAACGATTTCCCAATTCCACCACCTCACACCCATACCATGACAACCGATTATCTATTCATGAAACACGTATTTTTAAAGTAAACTGCATACAAAACTAGTTCTTATAGTTTTTCTACGCCACCTGTCTTGAATATATATTTTCTTTTCCCACACAACTCCTTATCAAGGCGGAACATTTCTAGTTACGCGCACGTACGGGTAAGCCGCAGT
Organism: Xestia sexstrigata; assembly: GCA_941918905.2. NCBI lineage: Eukaryota > Metazoa > Arthropoda > Insecta > Lepidoptera > Noctuidae > Xestia > Xestia sexstrigata. The sequence continues at coordinate 19,078,387 of OW799208.2, forward strand.
ACGCAAACCTTATTCAAAGAAGTACGCAAGCCGTATTCAAAGAAGTACGACGGTGAATTCAAAGAGACGAATAAATATACGCTATGTAACGAACAGGTATTGGTGTTTATATATCGTCAACTCAAACAAAAATTATGAATCGCAAAGTTATTTTGTGTTGAAGGTTCTTTGTTGCTGTAGGGGAGTCTCTTTTCGTTTTGTTTGGTTTGAACTTTTGATATCGTTATTATGAATATCAACTCTTTCATCGATACATAATAATTTTATGTTTAGTATTACGCTTAAATATGCTTAAACATTCGTGGCATACAATAACTATCAGTTTAACAAATTAGTTACTTAATACTGTATTTTTTATTCAGTTGAAAATACGACTCGATACTCTAAGACAAAAATACACAAAAGTATACTTTATTGTGTCTATCCATATTTGCCAGAGCTGGGCAAATGTACGTTAAAACCATACAAATAAACTCAGCATAACATTTAACATCCCAATTATGAAGCGTTAACTAATTAAATAACGTATCTACGGTCTACGGCGTAGCATGCTCGTAGCGGCTCGTAGCGCGGCGTAGCACGTAGCGACAAACCGCATTACCGGGAATCAATCGGTGTATTCGTGTTAACAAAACAATTTCATTCAGAGGAGCAAACATTGTTGGCACGAAATATGTAACTCGTCCCGAAGTATCTGTTCGTATAACGCCCATGTCAAAATTTTCGAAAAACGAAAAAAATAAATTTGGTTTTAAGATTTTTGTTTATTTATGTGTGATAAGGGTTTTGGTGTAAAAGACCTACTATTTGCTGTCAGGTGAGAGACTTCTGAATGGCCCCTACATCGTGTTGTCTGGTCCATAATCGTTAGCCTGCCCGAACTTCCAAAGCAATTGGATTTTAATTGTACCTCCCACGTTTGGCAGAACAACATCTGCGCAATTGTATTTTATTTGTTTCATATTGAGCTAATGTTTGCTCGACCATTTCCAATTACTTTCAGTGTTCTCTTAGTGGCAATAAAGGGAATTTGCGTAATGTTCTTGTACTTTGACGTTTTTATACATACCTCTAGGATTAGAACGAATGGATAATTAAAAGTGAATAGCTTTGATTAAAACAGCATCCTACAGGTCTCAGGGGAAATAATGAATTGCAGTCTTCACAGAGGAAGCTACAGCGCAAAATAAAAAATAATAAACACGCCATGTTTTAATACTAAAGCAAAAACAGGCTTATTTCATTTCATTCAAACTTTTCACATCAAGATTCGTTCGCGATACATCATCCAGTAAATATATAATAAATAATACTGACGAACAACAAGAAAGTGGCGGGAACTCGAAGTATGAAAACAAACAAATCCAAGATGGCGGCGGTTTGACAGTTATAGACATTGCTTCACTCGTTCTTATTTCTCTTCGTTTTCGCGTCTCCGTTTCAACGTTCGCAGTTCGCAGTCAACAACTTATTCAATACAAAATATATCATTTCCGTTTTTTTGTGTATTTCCCCTGTTTTCCGATAAGTCTGGCTCGTTTTGTTTGCGATCGTTTTTGCCTTTTCGTATTTATACATTTAATTTGGACGTGTTTTTGTTATTTTTGCTCTTGTTTACCGGTTTTGTAGCCATTTTCCCTTGTAACTATTTTTTGTCACGATAAGGTACCAGTTTTCCTACATTCTTAGTACGTTACCTATATTATCAAGATCTTTGTTATAGATATTTTTGTTTTGAAACTCTTCATCTAATTTATTAAAATCCGAACAAACGGACATTCGTCATTTGAAAAGATATATGTTATTTATGCAGAACTAAACTAAAAAATATGACTAAGGCCCTTCAAACAAATGTAGGTAAAGAATAGACAGTAATTCAATTAATTTTATTATTTCATAAAACGTTTTACGCCCTGAAAGTAAAACCATTTCATTCAAAGCGAAAGACGTAAAATTTTACGATAAGTTAAAACAAAAAAAGCATGAATTATCAGAAATACATGCTTTATATACATATACGATAGTAGGTACAAATACGTAAATATCTACATAAACTTTACATGGCAGTTCTCTACAACAGTTCAATTCTACAACATTAATTTCTAAAACTTTAACACCACCGATAAAACGTCAATATCGATTTTATCTAGACATTTTATAACATCCCTCTTCGCTAATCCCTAATTTTACACCCCTAGAGTAGGTCGTTCCTTTGACGGGCGGGAGAGGGCGCTTCAGCCTCAAGTGCTAAACAAAACGAGGGTATCCATGTACAAGGTGGCATCTTCGATATCATCTCAAGATGCTGTGGCCGCGATATTTTTTCAGTGACCCACTTTCTTCGCGATTTTTTTTAGCTGAGACAAAAATGTTTCAGATATTCTTTCAACGAAGTTGCTTTTAGTAAGTTATGTATGAACGTGATGTGGGATTAAAAGAGACAGTGTAGAGGTTTTTGTTGTATGTTTTAATGCTTTGTAATGTAGGGAAAATGTTTGGTATTTATGTTGAGTTGAACTTTGTTTAGACTTTATTTTATTCGCATCTGGCAGGCTTAAATGCTTAAAGCCTTTCTTAGAGCTATTATTGTAAACAAAACATTCACTATGCTATACTAGACTATTCATAACACAGTTTAACAAAATTATCTGATAATAATACTCCAAAAATATACCTAGATAAGTTTATCAAACTACCTCCTGAACAAACTACCAAACAATTCCGGTGTAGTTAATTATAGTATATGGATCCAAATCAACATTGAACCAGCAGCTTTCTACATTTGTGAGTTGTTTTTTGTTAAAGTATTTCATATTTTAATCAAGGCTTCGAGTGTAGTGCCAGTTTTGAAACTCGACAGAACCAACTGTGTTTTACGTGATGCTGCCACAAAGAGATATCACACACATACACACACTTTGAAATGTACTTTGAAAAAGTTTCATTTCATGTTCCACCTTTTGAGCGCGTTTAGTTCCATAATAGAATAAACTTGGTTTTACAAACTCTATTTTAAACTAACAAGTCTACCATCACCACATTTTAGCATGACAAAATGGAACTTCAGAGAAGCAAAAACGCTTGGAAATAAGGGAATTTTCCTCCGCAATAACAGCGTAAAACTGTCACACTACAAACAAATGAGGACTTTCCATTCATAATGGAGTATGGTTCGACATACAAGCTCAGCATCCGGGCGTCGCTCACTGCTTGACCCCCGCTGACCCAAGGTCGCCCCTGGCCATTGTTGCTCGTCTTTTGTTCAGCCACACACGCGCGATTATGTGGCAGAATGTTTATAGGTCACCGAGCTATACGGCTATACCACCTATTTTGTACATAAAAGCCGCGAAAGCTTCGAGATGACTTCCTTTCGGCTTTGAAAAGGAAGCAATGCGGTGTGGTTGTTACCGGTGGAATGGAAGGCACTGTGTTATGTATATGAGTGAGCCTGCGATGAATATTTAATGTTTTAGAGAAATGGGAATGTATGATAAACTGGATGTGGGTTATCTTATTTTATACATTATATTTTTAGATCTTTTGCTTCTCGCAGAAAGGAGGCCAGTGCCCCAGCGTTGGGAACGTTATAGGTATTTGATGGCATTCCGTAATTCACTAAATTCCTGACTCAAACCAAGTAAAACAATCGAAACAGGGAAAACCAAACGAAAAAAGACATTAAATTGTGTTGAAACTGTTTTTCGGGTGTTAGAGCGGTTTCAGGCTCGTATTTTGTAGCGTGTATATGCTCTTAGACATCGTCCCATACTTTAGTAACTATTTTTTAAAATAACTTTGATAATGGAAGCGATAGATTTCCACTGAAATGAATTTAAATTAACTGTGCATAGTTTCTTCTGATCGAATAAAACTCGAAAGCAGAAAATATCGGAATGCTGACACTCGATACATCGCGAGTGGCTCTCCAGTCGACGAGTAATTACCGTTCACTCGACGCATGCCACTCGCAGCCACTCGATGACTCGCAACAACTCGATTACTCGAACGGCCTTACTATAAAAACCATAGACTATTCGCGACGTTTTATAGAGGCTGCAAGAGTCATAAAAATGTTAAAAAAGTTTTTTAATGGAAATTGGTTGTCTGTGTGAATTGCTGACCTTATTCATAAGGCTCCGCTGTCTGTCGGTCCGTCTGTCACAAGGCTGTATCTTATAAACCGTAAAAGCAGATTAGGTAAAAGGTAGACACTTGAAATTTTCACAGAGAATGTATTACTAGGGCAAATATAACAACATATAATGGATACAAAATAAAGTTAAAATAAAGGTGGTCTCCACTCTCTATAAAAGTAACGTTTTTTTTGCCGTTTTTGCTTGGTATTATGTAGTGTTCATTATTACTCGGTAATATAGAACCCTTCGTGTATGAGTCCGACTCGCACTTGACCGATTTTTAATGATCTTTTAACTCGTCAGCTTTGTATATGTTTTTCTTTTACCTTGTAGACAGGTACTTAAAAGGTCAACTTCTCTAAAGAGTATTAAATTCCACTAAAGAACGTAACTTTACCGAGCAAGTTGTAAGCGTCAAGTGACTTATTAAGAACTTCGTAGGCAAGCAACTATGCAATAACTGCTTGCCATATACCAGTTATATAAAACTCTCATTTCGTCCTCGTGCAAATAATCGAAAACACAAAAAACGCGAAGAGTTTTACGTCGGAGATGAATACGACGACATAAAACCTCAATTTCAATAACTTTCGCCAATTCCAAGGTTTCAATACCCGAATACTTGTCAGGAAGGAATAAAGAAGATTTTACCGCTCATAGTAAAAAAAAAAGTTTCTCATTCGTGTGGTCGTGGATATTGGAAGTGAAGCAATAAATAGTAAAGTCGCTGCGCAGCAGCTTTCATTCACTAAACTAGATACTTCTTGGAATCGAATAAATTCATTCATGCTATTTTTGATGGTTCGACGAAGTTCTGCAAGAGTCTGGAATAAGTAATTCGATCGTATTTAGTAAAACTAAGATCTATACTGAAATAGATAGGGCAATGTGTTTAGTAAAAGTTAAGTCAAGTGCCTTCGAAAATCAGGTACCGGCACCCTATTTTTTTACTGCTAGGCAAAGGACTCCCCAATTCCTTCCACCAAATCTTTTCTCGCGCCAATTCGAACCAACCTTCGCGGTACGCTTGTAGTCCTCTCGCCACCGCTTTCCGAGCCGACCTCATCGGAATTTAAAAATAAAATTCCAATAAATCTCCTATTAATAAATGTGTTTTCTCTTCCCCAGGTAAGCACGTCAACAATACAGACTTCGGAACAATAAGTACGTAGAATTACCATAACGAGAGCACAGAATTCGATGGCCGCCATCATCGAAAACGATTATCGAAATGAATAATGCAAATAGAGGTCCTTTAATATTATTGAATAATGTCATTAAAGTCATGTCGTAATATAGCCTGGATAACAATAGCCGTTGGGTTCGATTATATTCGGAAAGCAATGTCCTTTGTTATACGCCATATTTTATATTTATTGAAATCAATACAGAATAGATACCTAGGTATGTTTTCATTTATATTTATAGGTAATCAAACAAAAGCTTTTGTATTATAAGTCCTTGAAAATCTCATTCCAAAATAAAATCTTCATAAATTACATGTCAAGGCTTCAGTCTCCACCATAAGTGTTTCAAATAAAAAATGTGAAGACCATGAATGATGTGAAGGAAAAAAAAAAAATTTTATGCTCAAGTTTCTGTTGAGTAGCGTTGCAATTAGTGCAACCGGGGCGCTAATGAGAGCTTCGCCGCCATCTTAATTCGCACCTCGCATTACAAAATGGCGACCCTTCGCGCGCACTTCACCATTATGCATCCACTCATGAATTCCCAGAAAATATTATGAAACTTTATCAAGCATGTGAATATGAATAAAGTTACTGTAGCATATCCATTTAATAGAATGTAAACACTGTCTCACACCATGTCTAACACATCCAAATAATCAGGTAGCTGTCACTAATGTCAACTGTAAGTCACCACGAATGGCGGGAAGTTGGAAAGTAAAGCGAACCCTGGACTGGGACTTGGCTGGTGAGCCTGTTCTTCAGTTATTAAATTGTGTTACCAATCTATCGACTCTGTTATCAACAGATAGGTACTACACTACTGCAGGTACAACGACCTTGAGCGAACAGGGACAGTTAATTCGGTACGTTCTACGCAATAGTCCGATTCGATTGGCTTAATTGAATTAATTACTATTTCATTGTGACTCCGATTTAATTGTCTTTTATTTGCTCGGAATCGTGGCCGTCTTTGTTGATAGCAATTAAACGTGTAAGTAATCCTTTGAGTTAATGAGAGGTGTTCGTGTAATTGATTGTGTTTGGGATGTGGGTCGTAGTTAAGGTTATTTGGTACATGTATATCCTTTTTAATTTGAGTGTTTTTGCAAAATAATATTCTAATGATGTGTTGAAATAGAAAAGTAACAACAGGGGCCGAGTTTGCTGAAACAATTCAGAAAACACTTTTAGTACAGACGTACATATGAACGTGGACGATGCTAAAGGAATATGTAAGTGTAGCAGGTGTCGTTCTGTAGTTTATTTATTTAATGTCTACCACAAGGCATTCTCTACCAATCACCGTCTACCTTTGGGTCAAATAGGACAGCATTGTGATAGGGTACAAAAAATAAATAAGAAAAATACCATTTTGGTGACATAAATTGATGTATCTAGGTACATAAATAGTAATAGTAGTGTAGTTCGTGCTTGCCTACCTACTTTAGTTTATTACTAGTTGTGTTTATTAGAGGGTATATCTACCAGTTTTCATTTACAATTTTGTTCCACACCTTAGAACCAACGTTGAATGGTTTACCTCAGCTGTACTGCTAGCTTGTACAAAATATGGCATACATAAACGAAAATTAATTACAACATAATTTATTCGGGTTGGCTCCCGAGATCCTCTCTCAAGCCATAGCTCAGGTATTGGAGGGGACAGGGAGGGGGGAGAACAGTACACGAATCACTGCGCTTACCTTTGAACCATATTAATGGTTTTTGACTGAGCGGTTCATGTTTATTTTATCAAAAATTCCCACGTGAGGATGTTGCCAATCAGTCGCACTGTTGCTGTTTACGTTAGCCTGGGAAATCTCACCGCTGCACAAAGGGGTCTCCTCTGAAAAACTTGTCAAGAGCGAACCACACGGCTACGCGGCTTACGCATTAAGATTTCGAACAAAACTGCAGTCTGTGAAACTTTATTTTTTGAGTTTGGAACCTTATAGGTATGCCTAGAAGTATATTTTTTGGTTATTTTATGCTGTTTATGCTTGTCCGCTTTCAACTATTAGTACCTTTATGTATTTATGGGCATATCTGAAAAGTTTTCCCAATTATCAATTTATTTTTCCAGGCAACACTCATCGAAGATAACCAGCAAATGAAAGCGAAGAGTAATAATGAACTTTATTATCACGTACTATACCAAAAAGCCCATAAATGCTTAATTATGTTAAAAGGGAAATTAAACCCATCGACATAAAATAGCGTAGATCCAAAAAAGGAGGTTATCAGTGCAGAGTAATGTTGCAACTTAAGTTAACCCTTTCTTTTAAGACGGACTGTTCTAAGGGGAACAATCCAACTAATATTTTTGTCGGCTGCAGTAATAGGCTTGCTAAAAAAATCAAATTAGTCCGTCAGTTAGATTAACATAAATATTTGACCCGTATTTTTTCTTTTGCTACGTAAACCAAAATTGACGAAGATACGACGCTTTTAACTTTTTTTACACTTTTTTACACTTTTTTACACTATCTTACTCTCGCTGTCTCACACACATACACACACTACACCACACCACATATGACACCTTCCACTTCACACTCACACTTCACACGCAAACACACACGCATTTTTAGTTTTTGTTTTATTACATTAGTATTTTTTCTTGTAATTCTTTTTTTAAAATAGTCCTACAATGACATGTCTCTCTAAAATTGTCATAATGCCAATCTCGGCGAGGGGGGCCAGGAGTCCATAGCACAGGGTATCATCCTAGTTTGAACTCCTGACTCCCACAAACCTTTGTACCTCCAATATTTAATTGTAACACCTCTATATTGTAACTTTACTTTGTGGGAGAAAATAAAAATTTATTTATTATTTATTTATTTATTTTAAAATTCTCAATACATCACGCCGTGGTATAATTTTTGTAATGCACTCTGACGTCACGACCCCTATTCCCGAGTTTGATGCGTTTTAGCTTTGTCAATATTCATTGATTTACAAAAACAATAAAATCGGCCAAGCGCGTGTCGGGCCACGCGCAGTGTGGTTCTGTAGTAGCCCGTTCATAATAATAAAAAAAAAGAATAGATATAATTTACTAAATTTTACATCTGTCAGTCTAAATACAGCAAATACTTAGTCACTTTGGAGGATTTATTCTAAGGATTTTGTATTTGGTACAAAATATTCAACACCCAAGTTCAACGACTATTACTGCTAAACTAATAAGGTTATCTTAACCGCTATTATTTTCCTTTAAAGTTCATGAAATGTACTATCACCATGAATTTTCCAGATTTTTCAAACCAGCAGTTTAGCTTTTAGAGGGGGGGACTAGAACAAATATTTGCACTTTGAAGTTTAATATTTCGTAAATGGAGCATAAAATCAAAAAATAGTTAAAGCAACCCCTAAGTCATTTTAAAAGACCTAATGAGATAGACGACGAAAAAACAATTCATCCCCACTTCACATGTAGGGGTAGCTGTTATTTTATTTTATTGTACCATTTTCTCGGCGTAATTAATATACATACCTCTACAAAATTACATCTTTCTAGTACTAACAGTCTCTGAGCAAAACCTCGGACGGACGGACAGACCGACATGACGAAACTATAAGTGTTCCTTGTCAGGACTACGGAACCCTAAAAAAAACGTGTCCATTATTTTCCAATACTCTAACTGGCGGACTAAATAGATTTGCATTTTTTTGATACTGTCCTCATGCCTATTGAATAAATGCCCTTACCTTTTTGTCTTGTGGAAATCGACTACCAATTAAAACCTCAATAACGGTGAACGTCCACGATCCAGTAACTGAGTTCTCAAGGTCTTATGCAGTCGCTACTATATTGGTATTCAGCTTCATCCGGTCATTGGAAGCCGACCCCAACAACCAGTAAAATGCATCTTTAATGTTCCTTTCTAACTTTCACTCTGACTTTTTCAGCTCACAACTTCTTTAATAAATTCATTAGTCGGAACGCTTCTTCCAACAAAATGCTCACAGTTAAATAAATAACTCTAAACTTATAAAGAGGACCAAAATTATCTCAATTGTTATTAAAACGGGTCATTCTTATCTCTTCTCGCGGTGTGGGTCTTCCATTACAGAATAAAACAAAAGAGGTTCGAAATTAAACTTTCCTGAAAATATAGGGAGCGATTCTTTTGTCAGTATAATCGAGGGGCGTGCCGGGGTCCGATCTTTACTCCCGACCCTAAATTATCTCGCTCCAATGGTTCCAGATAAAGATTAAACTATTAAACGAGCCTTCGGAACCTTTCTTAGTGTTTTATAACTTTTTTTGTCCCTCCAAAATCATGGCAAGTATAGGTAGCTGACCTGAGGGATTTTCCCTTTAAATTACGAACTTTAAACTTTGTGGGTGACCTTTTTATATCTGTTTTCGTCGTTTCTTGTAGGCGTTAGATAAATAGCTTTGAAAAGTTTTGGTGAACATTAATTATCTAACTATCTACCTTTTATCCACCCACCTGAAATATCATAAAGTAAACTGTATATATTTCATCATAGGAACGTTATTAGTTTACCGCGTTTTCACTTCACGTTACTAATACCGGTTGACATATAATCTTTTCAGTATAACCTCGCCTGTTCGAAAATGAAGAGCCGGCTTTGCACAAAGCTATCCGTTAAATCTGTAAGTCACATGTTGGTCTCATGTTACGACATCGCCTGGATTATGTTTCAAAATTCCGTCCGAATATTGAAGCTTACATCAACTCGACATGTTGTGCAAAATGGTTCTTTTGGCACTTGGAAGATACGTATTTTCAGGAGCACGTTGTTGGAAAACATACATTTAGAGAAACTGTGTGTGATAATTGTATTGAAAAATAATATAGCGGAGTTAGTTCCGATTATAGCTACACACAAAAAAAACTATATAGCAATTTACATAAATTTTGTCCTGAATAGTCCAGGGAAGAGCAGAGACAATAAGGATAGCTTTCATAAAGATCCATATTCCATTCTTTTATTTTTTCCCTCCATTGTCTGCTTCTCGTCCTTCTATTGATTGCTAACAATTGAAACAGACCTTATCGTGAATAAAGCTATAGACTATGAATCTATAGGGATATTGAACGTTTTATCCTTGTTTTTACTATTTGAGGTTTTACTGGGACCAAAACTAAGCTTTGTTTTAAAACAAGATATAGTTCTGTTGATTTGACTTGACGTAAAACAAAAAAAAATGGCGGTTTTAACTGTTTTTATGGCTTGTTTACTCCTTGTAACGTGGCTTATATAATCCCGAAGGTAAAGAATTGGTATTCCAATAGTATACTCACATTGCCATCAACCGGACAAAAACTAAACTCCAGCCAGTGGCCTGCCTAGGGGCCAACAATACGGCAAGCCTATAAAGCAAGCAGACAAAACAAACGAACAATCACGGAAGATATACCGTAAGTGACAGTATAAGTTTACTAATGAGAAATTCCTGGTAAAAAATCCTAATGTAATTGCCCGACATTCCTACTTCACCTTGTTTGTTGTACAAAAGCCGTGTCATATACAACAAATAGTCACGCGACGCACGACGTTTCCCATCAGACGCACGTACAGTTAAATCGGTTACCGGATCTAATTAGCACTAACTCGATCAGTTCGTACTTGAGCCGAATCTGATTAGCGAGCAACGCCTCACTGCTCAAACCGGATGCGTCTATCGCCACCAGATGGCGCCACTTGCCGCTGCAATATAATTTACAGCGCTAACTACTGATATCCTGTTATATTTATTACATTTCTGTATACAAATTGCATACTAGATTATTCTAAATTATGATATAGATGAAACTACTTGGAATTGTTTATTGAGAAAGCTTAACAGTTATCGTGGTCAACTTATAAAATCTCTCGAAACTTTACTGTGGTTGAGTTTTACTAGAGAAAAAGCCTTTTCTATAAGCAAAGGCAATTCTCCTCTGATATTTAAACGTGAAATGAGCCTTTAATTTGGCTGTTCATGCTAATTATTAAATAATTAAAAAATAGTTTGTATCCAAAAACTAGATATCCCATTTGTATGTTTCTCCGTGACCACGACTAAAATCTACAACGACGTCCTTTCAATGAACACAATCACCTTAAAAGCTTATCTAACCAAGATTGTTAGTAAACATCATTATCACCCCTAATACCGTCCAGCGATAGAAGTGTACATTAACACGTATAACACGGGCGTGATAAACAAACGAAACTGGATGCAATATCTCGGCAATTACAGCCGAGCGCCGATCTCCAATATCCGGCGAGCACAATCAAGATGGCCGGGCCTCCGGTGGCCATGTTGCTTCACCGCCGCACCGATACAGCAATCTGTTTACACTCTGTATTGGATAAGTTTTAACTTAGTAATTAAATAGGGATAGTTTATTTGGTAAACGAAAGGTTAATTAAAAAAGTTCTTATAGAAATCTTATTTATTAGCCAATTTCATTGAATTTTAAGTGTTTTAAAATAATTGGGGTTCGATATTAAATTTTACTTGAGCACCTAGTCAGTTTTTGTTGAATATTAAAATTCTCGTTGTTAATCTGGCGTGCTGCCAAAGGTTTACAATTGTAGTTTCGTACATTTTCAATTTATTTTGCAACAATATGCAAAATATTTGCTTACTGGTTGACAATTTCTTTTGTAAACCTATTTTATGGAAGTAAGTTTAATGACGAGACCTTTCAAACCTTTTCCCTACGAGTACATGCATGTACCTGTAATCGCGTATCTAATAATTTCCTACGCACGTTCTTACATTGATTGGTTTTGAGAGCACCTCGTGCAAAATGCACATCCAAGAAAATAACACCAACTTTACAAGAAGAAAACACTTACAACCAACCACTAACCTATATTTAAACTGTCGCAGTATAAATACCGTTAAACGTTTATAGGGCTTGTCGTACCGTGTCTTAGGGCCATCACAGGCGTGATGGCTTCAAAGAACACTTTTACGGTAATAGGTCCCTCGTAGAGGTAAATATGTAAAGGCACTGGCGCATTCGCTTGTAATGTAACTATCTAAGATTCGGGATTTGAGCATTTTCTTGCAAATAGACGCTCTCGATTAGGAAAGCATTCGTCTGTAATGCTTACATCGAATCTAAGCTTCGATTTCGTACGTACATGGTTCTGTATGTCCAACGACAAGACAGGGTTCGAAATACCACGCTGCGTTCCAAAACGGGCATAGTGGATGTTGGTAAGAACGCTGTTAGGCTAAAATGGGATTGGGCGGGTTACGTCAGCCGCATGCACTTATGCATGACCGCTGGACAAAAGTCTCCACACGATGGTTACCGGAAGATGGACGGCCTCGCCGAGGCCGGCCCAGAAAGAGGTGGCGAGACGATCTGAGGGCTAATTCGTAATTTTATGACGCACCGATGAAGTTGTAGTGCAGTTGAGTTCAAGTTCGAGTGATAAACGGTATTCTTTAAATCTTTGAACTGCGCGTAAGCCGCGCGTGAACTGCACGTCAAATGTATGTCAACCAAACTCTACCAAACTTACGTATGGTGTGGCTATATGAGAGAAAAAATATTACTCACCAAATAATCGAATAGAATCGATTACATTTTAATGAATATGACTTTATTATAATATTAAAATAATACCCCAGCACAGATTTTAGTGTTTTTTCTTACTTAGTAGAATACCGATCATGTTGCATTCCGAATCACGCACCAAAGACGCGCTACAGTAGAATGCCGTTATTGCGCTCGCGTGACGCGAACTTGACGCGAGCGTGTCTGACAGCGGTAGAGAATATGAAAAGCGCTGTTTTGATCGAAACTTAACAGCAACTGCGCTGCAACAGCACTTCTTTAGTTACGTGAATTAGCCTACTGGACGCGTACCGTGAGGGCTGGTAGAGGACATGAAGGAAGGAATTAGGGGATGCCTTGCCCAGCAATGGGACAGTACTATTAAAAAAAATGTGATTGTTACATTTAGGCTTGTCAACTAAAAAAATCGAATTAGTCCGTCAGTTAGATTTTCAAAAAATATTTGACCCGTTTTTTTTCTTTTGTTACGTAAACCAAAATTGACGTAGATACGACGCTTTTAAAATTCTCAATACGTCACGCCGTGGTATAATTTTTGGTGTGTCCTGACGTCACGAGTCCCCACTCCCGAATTTGATTCGTTTTATCTTTGTCAATATTCATTGAAATACAAAAACGAAAAATACGTGTCCATTTTTTCCAATACTCTAACTGACGGACTAACTAGATTTGCAATTTATTCATGGTGGAAACTAGCCTATTGTATTTAAGACAGGTTGCGCAATGTAATGCTCGGTTTTTCTCACTCACTGATAAAATGCACGAATTTGAACTGTTACCTTACAGGCGAATGCTCCCGGGTAAAGGGGGCCTTAAGAGGTATAATACTTGTTGAAGTCGAGATGTACTCGACGACGTCGGGTTTCATCCGGCATCATTCCATTTTGTTCAAGGTTCTAGGGAATATGATATTTCTACGCGTGGAAAGTTGCCACTAGTTTTATGAGTTACTGTTCGAGATGGGGTTACTTGTGCTAAGGGTTTCGTGTAAAGTCAGATGTGGATGGTTGGGATAAGTTTCATGATTTTATTTTGTTTGGTACTTTTTGGGCTATTATACCTACCAAATAGGGAAATAGGGCCGTACCCTTTACTTACAAGTTACAGATCCTTCAAAGAGAAAAAAGGTTTAATACCCTAGCAAGCTGGCAGAAATAAATAAATAAACTGGTAAACTTATTTAAAAGCCTTTACCAATATTTCGTATTGGTTTTACCACTCTAATTTTATGAGCTACGCTATATCTAACTGCTGTTCTCCCTAGATCGCAGTGGAAACATAATTTGTTAATTTATCTCTTCTTAGACAGAAGCAAAGCGGCTGCCTCATTTATTCCAAGCGTCTAAAGATTAGTTACTTATGTAGGTGAATAAATCAAGGGAAGCCCAGACCGGGGGCTACCCGGGGCTATTCCACGTAGCGCTACGCATCGCTTGTCTATATGCGTTTTATTTGTTACGTGCCTTGTCCTCATCTGGCTTTTTTTTTTAAATGCACAGAACGTTCGTTTTTTTTTATCATGCTCGTTTTCTTTTCGGTGCTGATTTGGGATCTTCTGTCCATAACATACTGCATCTAAGAACTTGACAACAACAATTTCTCTACACGTATCATGTCCTGAAAATTGAACAAAAGATCATTTTAAATCATAAATTAAGGTACTCATTTAAATTTTCAGAGGACCAAAAGAACTATGCATAAAAATCAAATTATACTGGCCACGCATTGCCCCCGAGTGCGATGATGAGGACTAAAGAGGTATGACCTTCTTGCCTTTCATTGAAAGGCTAAGAGCAACACACTTTAGGCTTGAATTCCTCCTGCGCTGACTTTGGTCGCGTGCGTCGGTCGCTCGTACGAGTATACATTGTGTTCAATATAGCACCATACTGCGACGCTGACGTTGCTACTGTTTTTCTCGCTGACGTACCCGACCAACCGTGCGCGACCGACGTCAGCGTGGCAAATAATGTTCCGTTCCTATAACCTAGTTGTTTCCAACATCACAAACACTATCACACTCCATGTTTTCCTTCCATATTGAGCTAACAATCCAGTTACCTAAACTAAAAACACAAGTTCGTTGGTTGTTCGCCACTGCACCGATAGTTGCAATATAAGCTGACCTCGCTTTCGGTACATTGAGAGAACAGGATATACTGGGGATGTGTAGATTGATATGTCGTGGAACAAAATCTCCAGTAGAACCTGACCTCGCTCTGTTAAGGCTTTCCCTACATTGAGTGATCATGGAGTGGGTGGGTACACTCTCGGTAACGAAATCCTATGAGACTGTAAGCTCTAGCGGTACGCTCGCCGGCTTAGCATGATGCTGACACGTTCGAGCGTCAACTGCCAAAGTTTAGTGAGCTCGCGTGTTGCGCTCATGGGTGAAGCTTTCAGTTCCAGTTTGTGTGTGTTTTGTATGAGTAGTTGTATGAGCAGTACCTGTGCATGGTGAAGTGTTGTTCGGTTGTTTAGTTAACGAGTAACCTGTTGGTAAATGTACCTACTGTACCTACCTACATAAGTTACTTGCACGTGAAGTAAAAAATGGCAAAATGCATACTGCTCAGACATAATCATATATTTTCTTTGCTAACGGTTGATCGAAGATTTTCTAAATTTAAATTAAATAAAGTAAGTAAGTAAGTACGTAAGTAAGTAAGTAATTTAAATTTAGAAAATCTTTTTGTTAAATCAAGTCCAGGGTCTGCCTTAGGGCAGACCCTGGACTTGTCAACCTCATCTATTTACTGTTACAAAGCAAAAGGAGTGAAGAATTTTCATCCCCTGTTTAAAGAACCCTCCTATTTAAACCCCAGATGGCGTTTATCGCGACTTACATATTTAATTATCACCAAAAAATATTGCTTTGTCTTGATTTGAAGATGCCTGTGAACGTAAGTACAGGCACTAGAGATTTTTCAATTTTGTGTCTACGTGGCAGGCGCAATGCAATAACTCGAAGAAAGTCTATTACAGCTGCAAATGTAATAGGAAGAAACCTTGTCACAATAGGAGGACCGTCTGCACATTCTGTCACTCCGTTTACTGGGCAGCTTTTGGAATGGCAGTTTTAACTAGGTTATGAACGATCGATGCCTTGATACAAGACAGGATTCGTCTTCAGATCGAGGTTTAAAGGGTTTAAACCATCGAGCAATTGTTTTTATTTCATCTTTATTCCGACAGCATTAAAGTAAGGGTCGCTAGCCAAAGGTAGTTGAACAACATCGTGTGGTCAGTAAGAGTCTCACAGACCCTGTAGCCCTGGAGAGGCTGAGGACACCCATTAAGATTTACCACGCGCAAATCTTGTAAATTTATCCATGCTGTAAAACTGAATCTTGACTTTAATTCTAATAAGGTTCTTTATATAATAACTGGTTCAAAGATTTACGCAATGGACTCGAATAAGAACTAGTTTTGTAATGAGACGTCAATAGCCTAAATAAATACGAGAAACAATATAAAAAAGTAACCATGTTTCTTTGTAGATAAAACACAGCTACACAATTATCAGGACTAACGAGCAACTATGCCCGTTTCTTGTTTTTATTTTATATACTGCCCGAACAGTTTTGAGAGGCTCTTAAGGGCCATTTTCAATAACTTACTAACAGGCTATCTCTGTCTTTTTGACATTTAGCTTACGGATCATTATTAGAGATTATTATCATTATTCATCATTATTAGAGATCTACGCCAGGGAATGGGCAACTACAGTACTTTCTCAAGTTATTATGCCTTGTGACTGGGTCTGTTGCTTTGTTTTTTATTTGTATTTTTGACATTCATAAGTGCCGTTATGGTCTAATTGAAATAAATTTCTTTTTTTTTATTTAACATTTAATTTGAATTAACTCAGCAATAAATGTGTAAGTAACTAAAGATTTTGAATGAAGTTTCAATTTTCAGTTAAAAAGAGTTTATGTAAAGTAATATGTAGATTGTAGGTGCTTACATGGGATTACAAAAGTGTGGAAGTTTCTTGTTAATTAATTCGGCGAGTAATACTTTGCCCGTACGGGTCTAATTCTGCTAAGCCCCTTGATTTGACCTAAATCTGTGTGTGTGTGTGTGACCTAAATCTCGACATCAAACCTTCTTCTCTTGATAAACGGTCCCACGAGTACTTGAATTGTCTCGCTTTCCATGGTTTTCTCCCAGCACATACCCTCCCAACCAGGGGCAAAAATTGCCTGGACCATATTATTCTGAGAACAAAGTCACCCGCACTCACATTTGTCTATGATTCTACGGTGACCGACCATGGTTCTTCACTACTTTGTCTGGATAGCAAACGTATCCCTGTCACCACTACGTCTACCATAACAAAAAATAATTTTGAGGCACTTGGTGCATCAATCTTCAACATGGACTTCGACCCTATTCTCAAAACAACAGACGCAAATACCGCTACCGACAAATTCATTGAAATACTGACCTCCGCCATTTCGGAAAACACTGTTATTAAAAAGTTGCTGCGAAACAGAAGATTCTTAAACCCTGGATAACTCCCGGCTTGCTACGGTGCATGAGAAATAGAGATGCCATGCACAGAAACCTCACGCAGTCTCCGGATAACGAAACATTAAATGTAACCTACTAACGATACAGAAATTTTTGTACGAAAATTCTTAAAAAGGCGAAGAGGCTTTTCGATGCGGAAAAACTGAACAAAGCAAGCAATAACCCAAAATTACTCTGGGACACCATAAAGCGGATAACAAACACCACGAAAACTACACACCCATCCACGCAATTGCTATCCTCATCACCCACATCCACGCAGGCATGTAATGATGTGAATTCCTTTTTTGTCAACATTGGCAAGAAACTTGCAGATGACGTCATAAAAACGAGGTCCTCACAACAACCCTCTATCTTACAAAACAGTTCAATACCAAGTTCATCCTTTGTCTTGGATAGAACTGACCCAGAAGAAATTATATCCACCATAAATTCACTGAGACCAAACGCAGCTACAGGCTGGGATGGCATATCACCTTTAATATTAAATAAATTTTCCACCACTCTGGCGCCTGTTTTATGCCATTTATTCAATATTTGTTTTAAAACATCTGTTTTTTCAACTTCTTTTAAAAAGGCAATAATTTATCCAATCGTCAAGGGGGGTGACGGAACTTTGACGAATAACTATCGTCCTATAGCTGTTCTAAGTGCTTTGTCCAAGGTCCTTGAACGGTTGATAAACAAAAGATTGGTTGGATATCTGGAGCATTGTAAGATAATCTCACAACAACAATATGGCTTTCGCAAAAATAAATCAACCTGCGACGCAGTTCATGACCTAACCAGTTTGGTCATAGATAATATCAATAAAAATAAAAAGGTCCTTACAATATTCCTAGATCTCGCGAAAGCGTTCGACACGGTTCCCGTTGCCACACTCTTAATCAAACTTGAGAAAATAGGCGTCAGGGGGCCACAAGTGGACCTTTTCCGAAGTTACCTCTCCAATCGTTCGCAAAGAGTCAGTATCGATGGCCATAACAGCGACGAGCTTCCTATTCATTATGGGGTACCACAAGGAAGCATCTTGGGCCCCACTCTTTTCTTAATCTTCATTAATGACCTGTGTGATTTCAATATCGTTAATGCCAAGGTAATATCATTTGCAGATGACACCGCAATAACCTTCATTGCAGATTCCTGCTCGCAACTAGAGCATCAAGCTCAGATTGGCTTTGGAGTTGTGCTAAATTGGCTTAATTGCCACCCTTAATACCTCAAAAACCATATTTATAACTTAATCTAACAGCTCGGTCTCTCAACCACAGACTCCAATTTTGCTTAAAGCTCACACTTGTCATCCACAAATACAGGGTTCAAATTGTCAATGTCCTCTTTTAACCTCTGTTGAAAACATCAGATACCTGGGATTAATCTTGGACAGGAATCTCAATTTTAAGTCTCATATCGCTTTATTAACTAGACGGGTTCGCCAACTGATATACATATTTAAAACTCTTCGGTATATTGCCAATCCCTCTGTAATACGTAATGTCTATTTCGCACTTTGCCTGTCAATCGTAACATATTGCATTTCCTGTTGGGGTGGCGCAGCTAAAACCACCCTCAAGCCGCTAGAAGTAGCACATAGGGCTATTTTAAAAGTGGCCACTTGTCGTCCTATTCTGTTTCCAACCGATCAACTATACAATGACTGCAAAGTTCTAAATGTTCGGCAACACTTTATACTACAAACAGTCATTCTGCAACACCGCAAAACCCCATACAGAATTATAGAAAATAAAAAACGTAGTAAACGCCGAATAGATGGGATATGCACCTTGCCGCGAGTACGTTCAACTTTTGTCAAGAGATTCTTTCATTTTCTTGGTCCGTTCCTGTATAACAAAATAAACGAAAAGTGTCACATCTACGGACTACCGTACTACAAATGTAAAAAGATTGTGCAATAAATAAATATCGCTGGACATTACACACAGCGCCATCTAGTGCCACACTAAGCAACGAGGCTTGTGTCGTGGACACCAGATGCTTTACTAGATAGAGAGACTACATAGATACTTTTTGTTTGTAAATACATACTTATTATACATATAAACATCCATGACTCGGAAACAAATGCCCATGCTCATCACACAAACATTTGCTCCGACCGGGATTCGAACCCGGGACCCTAAGAACGTAAGGCAGCCTCACTACCGCTGCGCTATTCGGGTCGTCAAAATGCAAATGCAAATGGCAATCGTACCTCCAAAACAAGTCATATGACGAAACTGAAAGAATCTTAACATAAGTGGTGAACATGGACAAGCAAACACACCCACACACACTTTTTACCTTAAAATTATTTCATATTGACCTTTAATAAAACGATAATATCTTAAACTTGTCAAACTCAATACTCCGAAATTGCAGCAGTAACATCGGAAGCACTATGTGACCTACATCATTAGACCTTAGGGGACCGGACTGTTTCTCCTTAACACAGGTTTTCATAACCTAGCTAGGAGAGCAGTGCTCACCCACACGTTTGTATAATAGATATAGTACTTTTTTGTAATACTGTATTTTTAACGTGTACTACAATGCCTTGTTTTGAGTAAATAAATAAATTTATTATTATTATTAATTTATTATTATTATGTCCGCTACGCCAGACTTAAGCGCGTGTTTACATATTTACGGCCTCAAGCCCAATTTCAAACAACAATAAGATATAATAATTTGTACGTAGACAACGTTTTGATTTAAAAACCCTTGGAAATTCTGGTATTTAGCTGCATTCGATTAGACTGAAAGCCGACCCCAACATTGTTGGGAAAAGGCTAAGCAGATGATGATGAAGAAAATTAACATTACAAACGGGATATTTACCATGTTTACTATTGTTGCTCGTTCTTCCCCGCGTCTGCCCTGCCCCCCGGTTCGCCATGCGCGTGTAAATTGTTTGTTATTAGTTCCCGATATTTCGGCTCTGTTGAAAGCACCATGATCACTCAACATAGTAATATCCCGTTTCTAGAATAATCTGATTAATCGATATTTTAAGATGCAGCTAATGAGACTAAATTGTTATTAAATCATCTAATGTTATAACAAACATATCTTGCATTGTCTCATCTCTTAGTTCAGTTAGCACTGTCACAAATTATGTTATCTGCATGCGGGACGGGCTGTATGCCGAATACAATGACTGATGCTGTGTTTGATCTGCTACACAATACATATACAATACATTATACATTGCTGCAAGCATTATAATTGTTGGTACGTTGCATGATCAATCAAGTTTAGTCGGTAGTACATACACGGATCACTAATTATCTGTTTTGATCAATCGTAGTAGGTATATGTATTATATTTCATTGCTGAATTCCCCTTTATTTTGCTGAAACTCAAGTTGTTGTACAACAGTAACATAGGAGAAAAAGTACTACATCACCATGTAGGCCACAAATGAAAAACTAACAACAAATTCCTAAGTGGTGATAATAAAGTTCTCCGCGACTTAAGACCATGTAGAACAACCCCAAAACGACTCTTTGTCATTAGCCCACCAGACATAACACTCTTCAGTAGGAAGATCCTCCTTTTCTATGGGGGATGAACAACCCCCCCTGCTCCCTGCTCTTCATACCCCTAAATGGTAATTTGCGATTTTTTTCATATTATTACTAGGTGTACACGTGTTCGCTTACAAATCGTCAGAAGTCCGCACTTGGGGTCTGCCAACGAGCTGTGGAGCGAAGTATACCGGGTGTCAAACTTACGGACCGCGTCAGAAACTCCATAGTTCGCTCCAAAACCCAAATAGCTGATGTTGGCCTTACAGTTGCTAGGTTGAAGTGGAACTGGGCTGGTCACATCTGCCGTATGACGGAGGAGCAATAGGCAAAAATTACCAAATTACTTCGGAAACCATTCAGCACATCACAGACCGTGCGTGTAAAGCAATAGTCCATGCAGACTGATTATAAGCACAGGCATGATCAAATAGCGAACAAAACAAAAATTAGCAATCAAATTAACTTCATCTCCACACCACCAGTACCTTATTATAAATACCAGCCTGAAACTGTCCTTGAAAACGCCACTCACAAATTGTACTTCGATCGAGGAATCTTCACAGATAAAACCATTCACTACAATAGACCAGACATCACATTATTAGACAAACGTAACAAAACCGCTCAAATTATAGGACATCGCCGTACCAAACACCCACAATCTACAAAATACAATAGCCGAAAAACTTTCAAAATACAAATCAGATCAGATCTTAAAATAGAAATCAGCCGAATGTGGTGTCTTAGCAATGTCGCCATAGTCCCTATTGTGGTATCTACAACAGGAGTTATTCCTAAACAACTCCATCAGTCTTTAAGAACTTTTGACTTACCACCATAAACATACCAAAGTCTTCAGAAAGCCGCAATCCTGAATACATACAGGATTGTCAGATTTTTTTTGCAAAATGAAAATGAATCTGTGGTCACCACTACAAACACTCAACCTCACACACACACACACATGACAGTCTAACACACATAGATACTCATCATCGAATCAAAATTCCATCATATTATCATCATCTCATCACATCACCACTTTCCCGGGGTAGTACTTGGCTTCGGCCCGTACTATTATATTAATCCGGCAACAAAGCCGAGATACGTAAAGGAATAAAAACAAATAATAATAATAATAACTAGATGTTCCGCTACTTTATCAAATTCAACCAGTCTTACCGAGGACTATTGTACTACACAGTTGGTTGAGGAGTTCAGATAGGCAGTCGCACAATGTAGCCTAGTAGCCGACCCCAACATATTTGGATTAAGGCTAGGCAGATGACGATGATGACTGGATCGTATTCAAGTATTCCAAATAAGAGGCAACAATTCACTTAACATTTAGGTTCGTAGCTGCAGTCACTAAGTAAACTGCACTATTTCCGTTTGAATTAAAGCAATATTTTTGTTAGCAAGCAGTGGTGTCGATTCTGTTGTGCACAAACTAAACTTAATTTAGGCTATTGTTATCTTTTTCTCTCTAATAAGACGAGAAAGAGACGGACGTTATTTAGAGCTGTCAAATTTAGTTAGAACTAATATTTCCATACAAATGAAGGGTGCACGTAAAACATGTCGACTAAAAACACGGTGAAGCGCAAGGCATAAACTGGTTTGACATCTCTAACTTAGTTCATAGCTATAGCCGTACTTTTCTCGCACTGCCATTTAGTAAAAGGTAGCAATGGCCTAAATTAAGTTTAGTTTGTGCACAATAGAATCGACACCACTATCATTCCAACAAAATCTTCATATCAATTGGCAGAAATCAGCAACAAATGCTGACTCAACGGCAATTTTTTTTTAATATAGCGATATATTGAAACTCTTATCTTGCTTCAAACTTACGTGTTTGCTAGCGGATATTACGTCATTTCGTGCCCTATTATACCACGAATCCCTTCGAGCAGGCTGATAAGACCGACCGTTCTCATAGACTGCCGATTCATCCCTAATTCGATCACAGATACATGGCAGCCCAGGGGTAAATATTTGTTAAAATTTTGCCGTCATCGTCTAAGTGACGGGGGTCGCGAATATTTTGGTCAATATGAAGGTATCAAGCAATATGTTTCAGTATTTATAGAAGGTTCGACTGAAATTCACACAGTCAACTAATATTTTATTCGCTTCATGTCAGCGATATCCAGTTTTAGTCTTAGGCTGCGTTCCGAATTACGCTGTAATCGATTTGAGCGTCCATAAACTCGTTACGAATTATCGTGAGCGCAATATCGATGTCCCTTGAAACGTCATATCATCTATGACGTTTCAAGCGACATCGATATTGCGCTCGTCATGACATGTGCCATTTTGCGATTACACCGACCATGCCCCAAATAAATATCACCGTAAGCGCTGTCAAAAATGACAGTTGTGTTGACAGGTTGTTGTGTTGTTTTGTTATGAACTTAGGAGTCGCATCTAACTATACATTATATTTAATGAGGGATTTTCTTTTTAGCTCTTCCCTAGTCGCTGAATAGATAGCGCTGAACTTAGTACGTTAATGCAAGGAACGGAACTTAAAAAAACTGATTTTAACAAAGCGCGAGAAAACTAGGTTATATTCGGAAGGTTAAACAAACGAAAGTGTCAGTCAACGACGATGTGACGTGACGCAATGTTTTTTTTCCCAAGCGTTTTGGCTTTGGCACCAACTATTGTAGTCAGTTCAACGCCATTTATAGAGTTCTTGGAAACTAAGTTTTTTTTAATACCTCAAAAAGAAAACCTCTCATTATCGTTGCATCTATGTAATTTGTAATTCATGGTAATTTTTTAAGGCGTAAATCTTTTCCGGAAGCAAAATACGCTAATATAAACACTCCCGTCATCCTTTTCATCACTGGACGAATCGTCGTTCTCCATCTCAAAATCTGAGTTATCACAGTCGATAGAGTCAACCAACATAACTTCCATTTTCAAAAATAGGTCTCGTGAAAGGTTTTGGTTTGGGGTTATGTTCACTGTCAACGCGTTCACGAGCGTTCCGAATTGCTGACAGCTCTTATCTGTCATAATCGTGATAACTAAATCGGAACGCAAAATATGGATGTGAGCGCTGTGAGCGATTATTTTGTAATACGGAATGCAGCCTTAGATGGTGCCCCTGTTTATGGCTACCTACTAGTTGATTTCCCCTATGCAAACTTCAATATCCCGTCGAATCGATGGCGGTAATTTTGGAAATATCTTTCTTCATATGTCTTTTATCCATAACGGATTTTTTTTTACATTTACCTAAATGTTTTACGGAAATTGCACGAATATCGAACAACACATCACGCTTGTAATCGCCGAAGGGTTAAGCAGAGCTGCATATACCCGTGGTACGGTCGAACAAGCTATTTGGTTTACACTTTACAATGCAATTTGTTGGTTAAACTGTTAACCAAATAGCTTGTTCGACCGTACATCAATATTTTTTGGCGAAACGTGTGTTACCCAGTAATAGGGGGCACAAAGAAATATAAACAATTGCGAACACCAGTTGGTATCTATGATGGTTTAAGCTAGAGCTGGAACAAGTAGCCCATTACTAATTGCCCATTTAAAATGCATTACAGTATAAAAGATACAGTTCCATTTGCAAAAAACTTCAAAATAGGTTCACTTTAGTAAATGACTGCATCGCAGCCGCATCTGTGCTATATTTGTTTTTTTTTATTTTTATTATAGGCCACCATATCGTTTTTCTTCATTTTCTTTGTTGAACCGAGCACACGCTGGCACAATAGAAAATGTATGAAAAGTGACACTTTTAGATCCGACTTTAGCGCGGTAGGGTTGTCTTCTTTAACCATACATTTTATAAAATGCTTCTAAGATTTTGATGCGTATACGGAACCGATTTAAAATCATTTAGAGAAGATACCAACAAAATTAACAAATAAATGTAGATGTTCTGCCATGCGACGGACGGCCAGGGGACGACCAGGAGCTGGTCGAGTATAGTAGATTAAAATTTCAAGTAAATTGTTTAATTTCAAAAAGTACATTTTTGGCCGTGTATGACCGTTCATGACGCAAAAATAGAGCATTTAAGAAAATCATTTTTGCAACAACAAAAACTTCCAAAAAAAAAGGAAAAATATAAAAAATAAAAAAGTTGTTGCGGTGGAATACACAACTGACTCTTTTTTTTTTAAATCGGTTAATAACTCTTACCCACTAAGCAAATAAATACCTTTGCTAGTTAGTTAACGAAAGTCTATGTTTAAAGTACCTCGATATTAGACTCCAACACTTATGCAAATATTGAAAAATCCCAGTCACACCATCTCCTCATTTTTCAATATGTACCAGGTAAATTAATGTGAGAGATGACGATGCAACTAATTGCGATAAATGGCGGTTCTCATTGCAAGGAAGTTGAGCGTTCATTAATTACTGCTCCAAGTGTTGACTGAAGAGATTCCCGGTTGCTTCGAAGCGCATTTTATGGAAGATTTTCTCGTCTATTTTATGAGCAGTTCTGTGCAGAATTAATTAAGAATCGGTATTTTGATTTTATTGCAGAGATCGCAATTACTTTTTCTATCTAGCTATATGTTAGGTGTTATTCAAAACATTTTTAAATTTTTGTATTATTATTATATTTTGGTCGCTGTTAGTCTTTATCATACGACCGCTGGTTAAAGCCCTCTCTTCGTGACTTCCTCTTCTATCTTAAAGACCTGGTTTTTGCATTGAGAATTTGAAATTGAGAATTTTAAAACTTTCGAATTAAATTAAGTATTTCGAAGGAAGCACCTTACGAACCTATACTGCTGAAGTAGTTTGGCAGGTTGTTCTTTAAATTCTCGATTGAGAAACCAGCAGATGGCGCTAAAAAGGAAAACAATAACACAACCAAATCTAAATAAAACATAAATAATAAGTTCTTCCGGTTTGGAAACAATCTGGATTTGGAATTGCATTCAGCCACCCGAGGTGACCTGTACCTTGTCACCGTGACTCGTCAAGTCGTCACAACATTGTATCAATCCTAGCGATAATTTATTGTTGGTAAAGGGGTAAAGGTAATCATGAATCAAATGCTCTCGAAACTAAAAACTAAAATAGGTAATCAGAACCCGCGTGTTAGATTATGGTCCACTTACATAGTGTGTGTGTCCTAGTAGTGGGAACGGTATAGGCTTATAATACAGGGTGTAAAAGACCTCATCACGAAGCCGTCAACTAAGCATTCTGTACATCAAACTAAGTAACTTTACGCAAAAATTATTGCTGGGAAACAACTTTTTTTTTGGGGTGAAAAATCATGTTTTGTGGTAGAACTCAATGTAACGCACTCAAAACATTGTGCTGATGGATGGATTGAATAGTACGGGGGTTGTGGAGGTGTTTAAAGTAAAATCTTACATTTAAAAAGTTGTATTAAAAAAAAAAACTAGTCAAAAAGTTGGATTTTTGACCCCCAATATCTCCGTAACTAGAAGGTATGGTGTAGAACTAAAAAATGATCGCAATGACGGAGACAACAGGTGCCTTTCGGCTTCGTTAAGAGGTGTTTTACACCCTTTATAGGTATGTTTTGTTGTCTCTAAATGTATAAATGATTTGCTAATCAATGAAGTATAAAAGAAAATAGAGCGTGTGAACTATTTCTCATGCTGTGTTATTGGTTGCAACCAGCTGTCAATTTTATACGAGGGGAAAAACTGGTATTCTTTACCACTTGACCCGTCCGTTTAGACCGATTACAAAGCAAAAAAAGAACGTAATTATTATGCGCGAATTTGTAGTAGGGTGTTGAATTGACCACTGGACGTTCAACCCTTTTTTCGCAATATAGTTGAATACAAAAAAAAATCTCCTTGCTGTACGAAATAAGTAACTACAATAATTGTGAAAATCTGATGAGATGACAGTTTTAAAACTAAAAGCTTTCAACAGAAATCGCATCTGACATAAAACTTATAATTCACTAAAGAACGTTAATAAAACACTGTAGCTACGTCACACAGCTTCTATGTGCCCTAGCTTTTACTGCGGAAACGTCGATGCACGTCCGACAACAAAGTTAGCTTGGTTGTCCCAAGCAGGAAGCGGTGACGTCATCGCGTAGGTGTAGCGTACCTCCAGTATGTATGCGGCCATTAGAGCTCTTTGTATTAACTTTTTTAACTTCAGTGTTGGACGCTGGCAAAAGTTTGAGCTGCCACATGTCAGGGTATTATACTTTTTAAAGCTTTTTCCCTTTTTTAATCTTTTAGGCTGCGGTTCCACTGAGGCGGAGCGAGGCTGCGGAGAAACGCTTCGCCTCAGTGGAACCGCAGCCTTATACCCGTAAATAGCGAAGCACCTGTGGTATGGCTTTTTTTTTTTTTTCGGATGAGAAATCATCAACTGACTTCTCCCGCTCTGGGCGGAGCAGGAGGGAGTGTCAGACTTTTACTGACTAAAACCCATCCATGTTCCTTCATCGTCCTTTGTGTTCCTGGGTCACGGTATCTCTTTCGAACAGTCCCACAACCCCGGACGTGTGGTATGGCTGAAAATGAATATTTTGGTTTGGCTTTTAGCAAAACATACTACATTGCTATTCTGACACTGTCTCTTGGTTTATAACGATAAGTACAACTAGTAGTATTAGTTATTAGTATGTATTTTTAGGTATTTATCTATGGGTCTTTGCTACCTGAAATAAATGGTTTATTATTATTTTTATTTATTTTATTATTACAATTAAAAGAGTACCTAATCATACACCGGTATTTCACAGGAAAATAAAAAATAGACATACACAACAACAACTAACAACTTATTATCGCTAAATCACAACAAAGTTGAAACTAATAGCCGTGTCAGAATGTAGGCCGCAGTAGATGTCGCTACTGTCGTCTTGTTATCGCCCGCCCTATTTCTGTCACTAACTAACATTCGGCACTTCTGAGTCGATCGAACGGCACAGTTAGAGTTGCGACACATCTATTAGCACGAAATCGAATTTATCCCTCCACTCCGTCGCTCCCGCACTGTTTCTCGCTCTAGCAAATGATGGTTCTGACTGACAGAAAACGGTCATACCCTACCCTACCTATAAAAGGTCTGTTTCAAGACCAAAACATTTCTTGATACTTTGAAAAATTTGCTCACGATCTACTTGAGGGAAAATGTTTCTCGTAGGCCGAAACAGAGATACGGTATTGTATTTCCTACTTTTAGAGCCAAATTAAAATGTCTCCCGTGTTTTTTTTTTACTTTTGAGTGTCTTTACACCGGAGCAACGCAATTGCATGCCATATTACTGTACTTGAGCGTGAGCGTGTGTACGTCTCGTTCGTAGTTACGGGTGGTTCTCAACTCTTACTCATTTGACTATTACTCTGTAAGAGACCTGACCTACCGCACGCGATTAGCGAGAAGCGAGTAAAGCTAGTTACTAAAAACTAGTGGTTTGGTTTGATAGACTTCTCGCCGAATAGTCACCGATTATTTTTTATTATGAATCTATACTAACATTAAAAATAGAATTATAATATTAATATTTTTATATTTTTAATTTTGTTTAAATAGATTGGATATGAACATTTAAAAAAGTAAAAAGTGAGTTAGAAAAATGAATAAACGAAACTAAATAGTAAAGTTTGTATGTTTGAATCTCCGGAACGACAGTCATTAACAGAAAGTTGCACTATTACCGAGTGTTAATGTTTCTTTGACGGGAGTGAAGTAGTGGGCAGAACCTAGTGTTTTTATAATCTTTTGAACGTTCCTTGAGCGGGAGGAAATATTCGATAGCTCGTTTCCTCGTGTGGTGGGACCTTAGTCACGTCACTAACTAATATTCTGTAAGTTCTGCTGCGAGTGTTTGAATTGTATGTCAAGGACATATTCAGATGCATGCAACACACGGCGTTCTAATGACCAAACGTTATGAGATATGCAAATTGTAATAATCTAGTTTGTTAGCGTATGTAAATACTCAGCATCGCATTTATGATCCACCAAAGCTTGTATTTGTTATTGTTAACTTAAGCCTGGTTTCCACCGCAAGCAGAGCGGACCCACTAATGACTTATTTACCTCGCAATAGAAAACTGCTTACATGTGTTCACCAAAGAGTCGAGTGGGATTGACTCAGCGGGCAAAAAGAGTACAAATGACTCGCTCTGCTCATTTTTGTTTAATTTCTCTTTTGCTGTGGGAATCAGACGACTAAACTCTTTCTTGGTGGAAACGCAAACCTATTTCATGAAAAAGAAGCCCACTTCGCTTAGACATTTACGGCTCATTACTCTTTCGCGGTGGAAACCATGCTTTAGAATTTGAAACCCTACTCTTTGAAATCCCAACTATCAGGCCACTGAAACAAAAATTGGATATTGCTCAACGAATTGTGTACTTTATTAGGTACTGTCGCCTTTCATGAACTACCTAATTCGCCACTTTCGTCTGTGTCATTAACTAACATTTGGCACTTCTACTCTATCATAGGCTTCATGTGCTCAAGCTTGAAGTCGAGCTGATGCCGTAGCTAATGATCAATTGACGTATCTATCTAAGTTTCATCTATGATTATTTGATGAATTACAACAAAAAATCGTGGCTATGTCAGATGTAGTCGCCAGTTTCTGTTTTATATTAGCGATATCGATCCCCAGATGATAAGAGGAAAACTTATTGATAATAAATTACTAACCGAGGTTAACGCCGAAAATATTCATGATACAGGAGGTTATATCGTGTAAACCGATTTATGAGCCAAAAGTAAATCACTATTACCAAGTTACAAACGTTTCGTATCGATTCTCTTTCTACAATCGTAAACGCCTCGGCGTAAGCGATTGTAGAAAGCGTTAAATTGGTAGCCAAGTTGACACGACTGAGTCGATCGCTCGTTCTCTAATGTCTGTAGAAAAAACCTATACTTTAGTCTATGGTGAGCGTTCCTACCAAAGAGTATAGCGATCAACATTGTAGAAACGATAACATTCTATTCTATTATTTTGAACGATGTAAACTTGTCTACGGATTTTCTATTCGTTTGTGTTGATCACGTGATTTAACGTTGAGATGAATAGCGTTAACGATTGTAGATTGTCAACTTGGCTAAGCCTGCTGTTGTCGAGATTTTTATCAATGCATAATCTCATTATTTTGTGAAAGCGTGAGAAAATTCAGTAAAATTAGACTGGATTGCGGTGCAATAATTAATCTGTGGTGTATAATGCAGACGTGGCGTAACCTAATTGTGTCACTCGCTCACACTCAACACCTCGACGTGTGATGCTGTATTTAAATACTGTATTATTATACCTTTATACCCTGTGGCATTTACATGAAATCACGCTTGAAATCCCCGAAGTGCTAAACAGAGGTGTGTACCAGCTAATAGTGCACCCACAGTTCGCTTTACCCAGATAGTAACTAGATAAATAAAATAAAAAAACTAACAAAAGAGATATCAAGAAGAAAAGTACTGCAAACTAGATTATGACAAACAAACGACTTTATATTTAGAGACTTGAGGTACCCGATCCAATTATAACTAAACGTGAAATAAAATTATGCAAAACTTAGACCTTGAAAATGTTTAATATGGATGAAATCTAAAGGAAATACATGCTTTAACTGTAACGTACGTAACGTACCCCTGCGTTTATTAATAATGGTTGCTTATGTAACTAGTTATCTATCCGGGTATTGGAACTGTGGTATTTAAAATAAATTTGAATCCGGAATATCAATGAACTAAAATGTAAATACGAAAGCACTGGAACACTGAAAAAACTATGAATTATGTCTTGAATTCCGGCCCAAATGCTGTGCGACAGTTTCCACAGAGTCGGCTGAATATTCATTAATTGTTTTATTCAGAATAATTCAGAGGAACCGGTTATCAACTCTTGTAATGGAGTTATTTATAACATTCTAAGAAAAGCTTACTGGATGGTTACAGAATCATCTGAAGATTAATAAAATAATTGCGAATGGACCTACTGCCTTCTTGGCCGAGTGGTCGCAATCGTGATTGCTGAACATGAGTTAAAAAAAATTGGGACAAGCCCGCCACACTGTTCCCAAACCACTGTAACTCCTGAAAGCCAGAATCAACAGTGGCGACCACCAGAAAAGCGCCGAGACAATGAAGCTCGACGAAGTCCCAGAGAATGAATTTAACTGTCTTGGATCCCGCAACGAAATTAATCAGAAAAGTATAGTGGAGGAGTAGGAAAAAACCGTAATTTCCACTTCCCTCCATTTCAGCAGGAGACAGAACGAAACAAGGCCAATAGGCACAAAGGGACGTTTACAACTGGGATAGGCCCAGTTGCCTAGCACCACGGATAAATATTAACATTAATGGGTCCTAAGTTGTGAGCTGTTATATTTGATTCCAATAATAGGTATGGCAAAAACGCTTGAACGCACGGAAATTTGTTCTAGTTTCCACAAGGTCTGTATAGTAAATAACTCCGGATGTAACCTGTACACTATCCAACATAATGTTGCGTTCATTCTGCCAAAGACTGCACTCCCATAAAATGTGATGTGCTGATTGTTCATATTCGCAGTCAGATGTGGAACATTGACAAAAAGGCGAGTCAACAAGCTTGAAGGAAAATAATTTACTCTTAAAGTTACCATGACCGGTGAGAAATTGGGCAACACAGTGATCAACATCCAACCATGTCCTGGCCAGCCGCTCACGAACGGATGGAAAGAACTGGTGGAGGTGTCGGCCCTTGATGGAATTATCCCACCTACCTTGCCATTCAGACAAAAGTTCCTCCCAGACGTCGGTCTGTGGTTTAAATAATCTAGCAATCTTAACACGGTCACGTAGGGTTAAAAAGTCTGCGTCCGCGGTCTCACGTGCGTTATAGTACATTGCAGCCCGTCGCTGCACTTCAAGATCAACTGGAAGTACACCTGCAAGTACCGGTAAGGCTTCAGTACTAACCGTCCTATACGCTTTGCATAAGAATATCAAAGCCAAACGCTGGCTTTGAAGCAATTTACGTCGTGCCGCTCCTATGGTGGCCCTATCGGCCCAGACAGGTGCCCCGTAGCACATACACCCCAAGTAAGTAGCCCCATAAATGGTCTTTAAAGTTATAAATGACAGACCCCACGTAGATTTTGATATTCTCGTTAAGGCATAAAAGTTCTTTTTAGCTTTTTCACCTACAGTTTTTATATGATCTATGAATGAAAAATTTCTCTCTAAGACCAAACCAAGGTAGCACACGGATTGCTTTCTTTTCACGGGAACGTTATTAAATTTAATACTAGGCCACGATTTAAGATTACCTTTTAAAATTAGTTGATAAGTTTTTTGCGGTGCAAAGGTCAGACGGTTTCGATCGCCCCACTGAGATATTAATCGTAGGCAAGTATCAGCTAAATTCTCGAGACCAGCCCGAGTACTCGACTGAATGAGCAGCAGGCCGTCGTCCGCGTAACCGGTTAATGAACTGAACATGAGTTCCTGGATTCAATTCCCGTGTCGGGCAGTGTTATTTGGTTTTTTCATCAGGAATTGCTCAGTAGCAACCACGGAGGCCACTCACCCCCTATTAAATGGGAGCGCCTATAACTGGCGAAATGTGGGTGTAGATTAGGTGCTTAACCTTTCGGGAATTACAGGCGTGAAGTTATGTTATAAATTGGAGAACAATGCTGATACTAATTCTACCTGTATCCATTTAGTCTCATAGCAGACCTCAAATAGTTACCATCCGTTTTACCTTTTTAACACATATCTTGCCTTATTCAAAGAAAAATTAAAAGCAGCTACGGAGTCGGAAAATATCTGTGTAGTATTTTACGAATAAAAATTCAAAAGCAAAGAAAAAGGTTTTAAAACTCCCTCTCCCTTTTATAAAGTTGCTTCAACAATAATATTACAAACCTTTTTTTTTTTTCGTTTGGGAAATCATCAAATGACCCTGTCCGCTCTGGGCGCAGTCCCGCAACCCCGGCAGGCATCGGCCCTTGCGGACCCCTTCCTTTTTGCTGACATGTCTTTGAGGCGCGCGTGGAACACGAACGCACCGTCGACACGGCCTGTCGTCATAAGACGGACGGACGGCGAGCTAGCCCATTGCTCACCGTTCACAGGCCCGCGCCACGGTGGTCCCCGCCGCCCGGTGCTTCTCCCGCGGCGGCTGGGACGTGAGGTTCTTTCCCTCTCACGTTCTGCCACCTCCTTCGCTAGCATGACTGCTTCGCAAAAGGAGGTGACGGCTTCCCATTCCCTCTCGCTCCGGCGGTGCTCCGCCCAAGCGACAACAAACCTTTTAATTAGTGCACATAATACAGCTTTTTTATAAAGTTTAGGATTTGCGGTCGGCCATATATCTGGCCCAGTAATTAGAAAAGTTTCTCAAGCGGCCGCCGGACACAGTGGGTTTAGTTTGTCGCTTGCCAGATCTACAAACACTTATGTATACAATATAGCAAGTAGTCTGTGGTCTGGATTGTCTATTAACAACACAAACTATAGTCTTCAATTAGGTATATTAAAGCTCTGTCGTTGAAAGATACAAATCATCAGAATGATTGATTGTTTTACTAAGCTCATTAATATAATGCGGTTTTGTGAATCCTAACTGTCAAAACTGCTTGAAACTATGAACTTCCTTTTTGAATAAAAATTATACTCCGAGACATAAAGTTAAGGTCTTAGCAAAGATTTTTAAAACTATTTGAATGTATTTGGGTCTCAGCAAGAAATATATCGACTCCCGGGAAAACTATAGTAGAATAAGTAGATTCATCTCCAATTACTGTTTAAAATGTTTAGAAGTTAAGAAGAATAACACTCAAGCCACGCTAATAATGCACAATATTGCGTTGTAATTTTTCGATGTTTTTAACAAGAAGCTGACAATGTTTTGCATGCAGTTCGTTTTACATCACATATCTAAACATATAGGTAACCTTTCATGCCTTATCCAACTGAATATTATAACAAAATTTCGTCACAAAGTTGAACATACAGTAACGCCTTCAAGCAACTTGCTGGTATTTGTGAATTCTTCTCAACTCCAACGTGTGAGGATACTTCATCAAGTTATGTGGAGTAAAGTGGAGTGCGGAAGGTCGGGAGACGAGAATATGGCGCCGTGCATTAATTATACACGTCCACGGTGAAGGTTAAGAAGGGATAGTTCTCAAGTAGAAAAGCCCGTTTATTCTGAACTTTCGTGAGCTGCTGTTGATTTAAACTAAGCTTATTTTGAAGAACACTTAAGCTTTCATTTAGCATAGCCAATAACGGTGGAATGTTCGTTCTACACGAATATTCGTAGGTAGTATATTTGTATATACTACCTTAGAATGCGCCAAAATACCAAGTTTGCGCTTGATTTAAAATTAGCTGCAGTTAAAAAAGTAAAGGGCACATCTTAAGCTTTCGTATGACGTATGACGTTCACCATTGTCAAAGTAGTCGCTTCATGTAAAGGACTGGTGCGTTCAGTTAGACTGGAAGCCGACCCCAATATAGTTGGGAGTTAGGCAGATTATGAAGATGTCGTTCGTTACTGAACGATTTTGAGAAATACAGGCTGTGGGAGATAGTTTTTAAAAAGTAATAAATTGGTCTTCACAAATAACTGGATGTTATTTCTGTGCAGTGCTCGCGGGCGAGACCACGGAGCTCTCGAGCCGCGCCACGCTCGCTGAGCCCACACCTACTAAACTTCCAAGTACGTCTTCTAATAATAAATTAACAAAGAAACGCTACAATAAGATCTCGAAGCAGAAATTTTATTTTAAGTCCTTGGACCAAGGGACCTAGTGGTTTTTAACACTTACTCGTTACTCTCTTGGAGTAAATTACATCTTCGGATTCATTTGACGTTATTGAATGCAAAAGTCTCAACCTTACATCGAAAACAAAACGCGAAAATCATTCGAATTTGGACCTAGTAGAATTTATAGACATCTAATCAAAATTTAACAAAACAATCCCGTAAATTGGTGAATTCAATTTAATTATTTTAAATCTCACAAACTTTTTTTTATCATCATCACAGTCATGTGTTACATTCACAACCCACACCAAATATTTTGTGAAGAGATCTTATTCTAGCGGCCCATACATGTGTCACCCGTTCGTAACACTGCACGAATGTATGTCCCGCACAAGCCCGTCACTATTAAACCCTTTTACCGTATGACCCGCGGCAAATTGATCGAGCGAGCCGAAAAAATCTCATCAAATTCAATTTCTTGCCTCACATTTTCGCAGTTCCAAAGATTACGATTATAAAATTGATATTGATACGAGAAAGTGTATACAGCAAATGGGATACCGTTATAACTGGCGTGTTTCCAATAGGTGCAACACCTTAGCACAATGTAGATCCTATCACAGCTTCACAGCCATCCCATTTCCGATAAAGTACGTTTCACGTTTAGGTAACTCCATTCTGCTGTCAACTCACGTCGAATCGAAAGGTGGCCAATGTTAACATGTGTTTTTGTTTTGATGTGGTACCCGAGCATGTGATATGTAAGTGTTAGTTGTATTTATTTTAATACTACTGGTGTGTTATACTACAATATCTTACTCATTTCAATGTTCAACAGCTTAATTTCAAGTACCAATAATTTACTTATAGAGGATTAAGTTATTTCAGATATACTGTTACAAATTAATATTAGACTAAAATAGTCTCTAAATAACCACGAACCACTAAACATAATTGTAGTAATTTTTTATAATCATCTGAGATCACAATCTAACCGCAATGTAAAGGCGTTAGTGCTTTTGTCTAAAACCTTTTTACAAAAAAACCTTCTAATGAAGTTTTTAATCGAGTCTTTACCGGGGTTGCGTCAGGAAAACTTTTAATGGGCTCTTTAACAGCCCGCACAAAATGCAAAATTTAAAAAAAAAACTAGCCACTACCCACGTGACCAATTAAGGATGAGCCTTACTTCAGTGTGAGAAAAAGATGGATGTATACAGCACGTCTGACTCTGTCCCTTTCACACGCTGATGTGAAAATAATACTGCCATAAGATGTGGTAGGGAGGCCCCTGACCCAAGTCTGCGAGTGTTTGCGACATTTACCAAATGGTGGAACTTGGCTGTGCGCTACACTTGGCTCCACTATTCGTAACAAAATCTTGGCGTGTGTATAAAACATGGGCGGAATAAAACGGGTTAGTAGTTTCTGTGAAAGGTTTTGTTCATTGTGTGGGAGAAAATGGAGTCGGTTTAAATTATTTAGAGGGTCCAAAATTAAACTGACTTTGTGGTATTATTTTTAGATGGACTTAAAACGGAAACTGATTAATTTCTGTATAATACCTAATTTCATATTAGTCAAACTTAATCAACGAAATTATATTCTCCAGGCATTGATCTGCAATCATTCCAACAAACATGGGCTCTTTTTTTCAAACTCAAATAAATGACGACGTCGTCTAAAAAAGTGCAAGACATAATCTGCACTAAGTAGCCTAGTTCGCGTACACATTACTCAAAGAGAACAATGACTCGTAACTACAAGAACATTTAACAAAAAATATCGTTTGTTGCATCTCTGAAGTCGCACGTCTGGCGACGCTTTACCCAGCCAGTCGTGAACACGCTTTTGAGTCCGACTCTACTTTCTTCAGAATGCACTTCTTCAGTTGCGTTTAAACTGGTAATGTTTTTACTGCAATATTATCAAGTATTTGTCAGGCCATCACAAATATTTACATATAGACAAATAAGACTCGTATACAAGGTGTCGCTTTGCATCCTGGTCAAATTCAAGGAGGTATCTATGCTAATGATTCTCGACCCGAATCGATAATAAAATGGGTAGGATTTTTTTTCTTACTTACGGAAATAGGTAAGTGTAAACCCCCGTATTAAAACGTAGCCCGTCTGTAACTGGCAATATAACCGCGCCTTCACACACTCAAATAAACGCACACAGAGACCTGTCGCGCGATGGGTGATTCTTCTATTACTTTCGTGTTATTTTGAAATACTGTCAAATTTAAACAATTTAAAAGGGTGCTAATTAAACAGATTTCTTTTTAATAGCAGTATTCGTCTCTAAAAAATTACATTGCCTTCTAAATTACTAAGTCAGTCACAATTAATGAGCGTCTGAATGAAACTATCTTAACCACTAGTTATCTTCTATGTAAGCCACTCTAAATACAACTCATCATGGTGGTTATTTCTTAGCATCTACATTTGTAACATGTATTCAAGCAGTGAACTTCTAAAATATTAATTTATTACATCAAAAAGATATGTTATTAAGGGGGCAAATTTTTCATTATTTTTGCGATAGGACACACCGTTTTCGAGATATAAGCAAATTTAGAACCTGCTACGACTTCATGAAGCGCCGCCGGCCTTCGGCCTGCGCTCCTCATGCCAGCTAGCAAGAATTTTAGTTGCTGAAGAATATGATATATTATTTTACATCCTCGGTTATAATAAATGATGTTGAATTATATTTTTTGAAAACCTTGTGTTGAAGCTGTAAAACGTAAAATGGTAATGAAATTAGGTGGCAATTACACATTGCCACCTAATTTCATTTCCACACACCATAAGAAGGACTAGTTAAATATTTGACGCTTTCTATAGAATATTTAGTTGGCGTTGTAAAAAAGACGAATTAGTTTATTAGAGGCTATATCATTTTCCCGTTGCTTAGTTCTAAAATGAGAAGTTCGATCGCGTGGCCAATAAAAAAAATTGTGGCTTGACTGTGTATTTGACCGGGTATCGTAATTTAAATTTATTATTTATGTCTTTTGTGACAATCTCCTGAATTTTGACAAGGAACTACACCTTGTATTTATCTTGTAAACACACAATAAATGCATCGGCCATACCAAAAAATATGTGGCTATGGTATGGCCGGATTATATTTAAAATATTGTATAATCTGTGAGACTGTAATTGCTGTTAATGTTGCTGGCACTTGGATTGTAGCCATACAGTGCTGCAAAAATATTGCCCGTTTAGACACACCTTTAGTTTCTTTCTTACATAGTGCCCGGAGCAGCATCGCGCTAAAGACGGCTATTTTAGTACTAAATCTCTACAGGTCTGAGTTTTTAGATGTGAAAGTAAAAGGTTTTTTGTCGGGGATGTGATACGGCTATTCTTTAACGGGCTTTAGGGCTGATGGAGCAAGGTTTCTTTTTCAATGTAACGTTTTATTATGTTTTTTTTTTATACGATTGATATAAATTACTGATGACAATGTTGAGCCAAAATTTTAAGGAGTTAATTTTTTTTTTGGTCTGTTTTTTATCAATGATTGTTATCGTTCCCCATCAACAGCTACGTCTTCGAGTCGGCTATAATTGAATTTTCAAAATATGTCTGTTTCGACTAGGTCTAACTACAAAATAACAGAAAAAAAAACAATGTCTCATCCCGTCCGAGGTTTATCGATGTTATTTCAGACTCATTTGTAAATGAACAAAGCTTACTTCCCTAGTACGTTATCGCGGTTTTCCAGGGGTTATCAAAGGGGACATTTTGGGGACACGGCGCTTCAGCATTGTGAGCTGCCCGTGACGTGTTTATTATGAGACGGGAATAAAGCTGCCTACACGTGATGATACAAATGTTTTACAAGCAACGCTTGCTCATAAAGCATGTTATGTTGCAAATTACCATGACAGCGTGGTTTGGTGGTAAGAATCGCTCGTTCATTATGTTGAACAATGTTTCAAGGTAAAATATACGACTAGACAGACGCAAGCATATCAAGCTGCTACAATCTGTCAAATTTCTTTAATAGATTTCCAAATTTATCGCTGAAGCATTAGGTTCAAGGTTGATTGGAAAAAACATGCTTAAAAAACAAACACGATTGAATACCTACAGAAACTCTTGTAGCAAACGTGCTACGAAAGCGTAGCAGTCATATTGTCGCTTAGGCTCGCCAAGGAAACTGTTTGTGAACACTGCAGACTATCATCGATCTTTCGTCGGTAAAGTTCTAATTCTAATTCAAAATTAGCAACTTTACAGAGAGTGAAAAACTGCATAATTATGCTTAGGTAGCAGTACAAAACCATTTTTTTATTTGTGTTCAACTAGATGAGACGTTGCTTGTTTCTGATGCGAACCGCATCAAAATGTCAAAACTGCTAAAAAACTACTTACGTGTTGTTAGAACTTCAACGACGCTTTGATATATCCGATTTAGCCGTAAAGGTCTCATAAAGTTTCACGTTTGTATAGTCAAAATAAAAATAGAATACAATTATATTTTTCACTCTACCACATTTGTGTCCCACCTAATTAGGTCTCGTGGAACGCGCCCACAATGGTTGGCCTCATA
Organism: Xestia sexstrigata; assembly: GCA_941918905.2. Classification (NCBI taxonomy): domain Eukaryota; kingdom Metazoa; phylum Arthropoda; class Insecta; order Lepidoptera; family Noctuidae; genus Xestia; species Xestia sexstrigata. The sequence continues at coordinate 19,117,634 of OW799208.2, forward strand.
AATGTTTTGGCTCTGGTTTCGTCAACTTGCGAGTCATGTCAACACTGTGAGACGAGTAAAATGTAAACGTGACGATATATTTAGGTACTCAAATAAAAAATCTCGACAAAGAAACTTGAACAAGGAAAAATAATTTCATGCTTCTGTTTCTAGTAACAATTTTTTTTATTGTAAAATACCATTGAGCTATTACTACTACGTATAGAGAATACAGCGCGACCAAAATCTGTGCGTAGTGCGGGGCGCGCGGCGGCCGTCTAACCCCGTATATACAGGGGGTCTACTATGCCATATCGAATGCCAAATAATCGAATATCAATTGATCGACAACTATACATCGAACTACCAAATAATCGAATATATCGAATATATAGTCCATAATATCGAATGGTTAATAAATCGAACATTCAATATATATAATAACACAGAAACTTTTAGTAAATATGTTGCTACTTACTCGAAAATTTTTAAAAACTCTTGCAAGGTAGCTAAATCCCTCTTTATAAGCAACAAGATTAAATCAGCTGATAACAAAATTAAGACAGTTTGGAAAATTATCAACAGTGAAACAAATAGAAATAAAAAACAAGGTAATGACATAACATTAGAGACCTCACGTGGCCTCGTGAACTCTAATAATGAAGTTGTTCAAGAATTCGTAAATTTCTTTACCAGTATCCAACTTAAAACTACAGAAACCTTAAATTCCTCTCCCTTGCTCTCTGTCGATTTATTGAAAGCGAACGTTCCAGCATGGTTCCATGGGGTATGTCTATCAAAGCTTGTACCTCAATTACTGAGACTGTAGCATCGTATTTAGCCTTGATATTTAATTTGTGCGTGGATCAAGGGGTCTTCCCGGATCTAATGAAATTCAGTAAAGTAATACCCCTTTTTTAATCCGGGCACTGTAAAGATACCAATAACTATAGGCCCGTATCCGTGTTGCCGGTTTTCAGCAAGGTGTTTGAAAAGATACTGCTCAATCAAATGCTTTACCATTTTAACACCAATAAAATCTTACACGAGCAACAGTACGGTTTCACTAAAGGATGTTGTACGACTGACGCCGGTGTCACTTTATTAAAACACATATTTACTGCATGGGAAGAGGCACAAGATGCCATAGGAATCTTCTGTGACCTTTCGAAGGCATTTCATTGCGTAAATCACGAAACCCTGATCTTGAAACTTGAGCATTACGGTTTAGGTAAACTTGCGCTCAGTTTAGTAAAATCTTATTTGAATGATAGACAGCAGCATGTACAAGTAAATGGCATAAATTCAATGGGTTTAAAAGTAAAAATGGGTGTACCACAAGGTTCGATATTCCCTTCCCTTTCCTATTCCTTTCCCTTCCTCTTTTTAGTGTACATAAATGACCTACCCAATTTATTTGACAACTACCCGCAATTGGTGTTGTTTGCAGACGATACTTCTTTAATATTTAGGATAAACAGACGTGCCACAAATCTGGACGACGTAAATAACGCCCTACTGCAGGTTCATAATTGGTTTACCGCTAATAATTTAGTTCTAAATGGGAAAAAAACTAAGTGCATTAGATTTGCTTTACCACATGTCAAAAGTCGTGATTGTGACATAGTAATGAATCAAGAGAAACTAGAATTTGTCGATAAAACGGTTTTCTTGGGAATTACGCTCGACTCAAGGCTACAATGGGGTCCTCATTTAACATCTCTTGCAGGACGGCTGAGCTCAGCAGCGTATGCTGTTAGAAAAATCCGTCAATTTACTGATGTTGATACGGCGAGGCTAGTCTATTTTAGTTATTTTCATAGTATAATGTCATACGGTATTTTACTATGGGGATGCGCTGCAGACATCGAGTCTATATTTATTCTGCAGAAAAGGGCTATCAGAGCCATTTATGAATTACGTAGACGCGATTCTCTAAGAGAACTGTTTAAGGAAATTAATATCATGACAGTACCTTGTCATGTCAATACATCTATGAAAATATCATGTACGTTAGGAAAAATCTGCATTTATTCAGTAAAAGAGGTGACAGACACCACTATACTACTAGAAATAGGGACCAACTAGTTCAGCCAGGTTTCAGGCTTGCTAAAATAGATTCATCTTTCATGGGGTACTGTTAAAAATGTTACAATAAAATACCTCCCCACATTCTACAACTGAATGAGACGAAATTTAAATATTGTATAAAACGCACACTATGTAGGCAAGCATATTATAAGTTGGTGGATTACATTGATGATAAAAATGCTTGGCTCAATGCTGGTCCTGCTCCACAACCATAGGGGAAAACTAATTGGGCAAATTATTGTGCTAGCTGCAGAAGATTGTAAAAGTATCTTTGCTTTGTATAGATTCCATCTTCTAGTATTGTATAATTGCATAGCACATGTGTGAGGACCATGTATTGTTAAGCTACCATTTGCATTTAGTTATCTTTCATTGACTTGAAAATGCGTTGGTGGCTGAGAGAAAGTCATGCTCACTCAAATGTCTCGCTGATGGTGGCGGGTGTGTTGGGTCATTTAGTTCCCTTCAATATGGTTGAGTTGAATGGCGCCGATACACGCGTCTTGTTCGTGATCGGGCGCTGTCAGTTGGGACTGGTCATCTCTTAGCTGCCACGGTTCATTTTAATTACTTTATTTTTAATTTGTTGATTTAATGTTTTACTCTGGACGCTCATAATGTGCACGTCTTTCTACATCGTTCTCACATATATCTATAATCTCAACATGAATGATGTAACCAAGATTTTGTAACATATTTTGATTTAAAAGAGTGTCCATGGAGTTTCTTGCCCGTTCTTCTCCATAGAGCTCTACGCTAGGGAATGGGCAACTACAGTACTTTCTCAAGTTATTATGTCTTGTGTCTGGGACTGTAGCTTTGTTTTTTTTGTATTTTTGACATTCAAAAGTGCCGTAATGGTCTAATTGAAATAAATGCTTTGAGTTTGAGTACACTCAATACATCGAGTGTTCAAAATATTGAATTTTTGTTTGAGGGCGTCCCACGGATATGCCACATGGAGGGAAAGTACCTTAAATATTGTAAATGGAACATTTTACTGAAAAAAGACATTATTTGAATTTAAAAAACAATTTAAACTGCATCATAGATATTTAAATAATTACATGGTTGAACCGGGAATGGAACCCGTTACACCAGAAAAATAATCATCCTGTAGCTTTATCATACCGATCGAAAGGCTTCATCATAAGGATTTTTTTTTTTCCAAATAACACAGTGTCAGAAGTAAAAGGAAGACCATGAATTTTTTACATTAGCAGTAATAGCTCAATGTAAAATACAGGTTTTCAGCTGTAACCGGTAATACTAACCGCAATAAATTTGGGAAAAGGCTCGGCAGATGATTATTGATGATGATGATGCCATCATCATCACGCGCGTTACCATCGTAACATCAAAGTATAGCAATGGTTCCAAATCTTTTAGTTTTTTGAAAATAATGTGATGTTATGCGAGAATAGCAGCTTATGGGAGCAGCGGTGGACCAGTGGTGGCGGCCCCGACTTACGAACAGTAAGTCGTGGGTTCGAACCCAGACAGGCGCATTACTTTGTGTAATTTATTTCATCACCCCTGCTCTCAAGACGGTGAAGGAAAACGTGAGAAAACCGGCATGTCCTAGAACCAAAAATTCGAAGACATATGTGACATCTACCAATCCGCACTACACCGCGTGGTGGATTATAGCCCATTCCCTTTCATTGAGAGGAGGCCGTGTCCCAGCAGTGGGAACATTATAGGCTGATTATGATGCGAGAATAATTAATGTTTATTAACAAATTCCAGGCTTAGATGCACAATTTTGCATTGCTCTCCCGCCCGCAAACATGCAGAATGTGTGATAATTATCATTCAAGATGCCAGTGACTACCTATACCCATATCTCTACCTATATCTCTCTATCGTATAGGGTTCCTTTTTTAAAATCTTACAAAAACTCCCTTTTTATTTCCACAGAGTGCGACCGCACATTCGTGAGTCGCGGCGGCACGAGCAACGGCACGTTTCACGCGCCCGAGCTGCTGAACCCCAACAACCAGACGCGCCAGTGCCTGTACACGTTCCTCGCGGCGCCAGGCCAGCGTGTGCAGGTCGAGTTCCGCACCTTCGACCTACGGGGAAAGCCGCCAGAGTATGTCACACCTTATAACCTACACGAATACACACAGGGCACAAAACACACACACACTGGATACAGGACACAGGGCGTAAAAGGATCCATCACCAAGCTGACATTCTACATTCTACATCTATCGGGAAGTGCTATGGCATTTACTCCCACGTATAAAAAGATAGGTTTAACCCACAATAAAGTCAAAACATTGTGAGACAATTTTACAGAAACTACTTTGTTCGACATTTCCAGTAAAATCACTAAAGTACTACCTCCTCGAATCAATTTGTAAGTTTACTTAAGAAATAGAGGTTCAGAACTTCGAGTATTTCCAATCAGGAACTTCAACAAACTAAATCAAATAAACCGCTTCCTACATATGTGTAGAAGTACAGTTAACAAAACAGAAATCTAAGGGGCCGCCTTCACGAGCGAGAGAATCGCGGCGATATTTTCGTATAGAAATACGTTGAATCGCCGCGATTCGCTCGCTCGTGAAGGCGGCCCTTAAGTAAGTATTAGTTAAGGCAATGTTAACTACATTTAAACTGCTTTTAGATCCCTATAAGTATTATTTGCGACATCGTTTGTCTGACTGACGGTTTTTGAATTGAGTATTTGACGTTAAGAACTTGTAAAAGTCTAGTTAGTTGTATTTTTAGGGTTCCGTACCTCTAAAGGAAAAAACGGAACCCTTATAAGATCACTTTCTTGTCCGTCTGTCACCACCGATGTTCTCAGGAACGGGTGGACCTAGCAAGTTGAAATTTATACCAGATCTGAGGTCTATAGTCCCTATTAGGTGTATAAAAGTCAAAGTCCTGAGTCAATACGATAAAAAGATATGGGAAATTTAGATTTTCGCGAAAAATTTTACCTTAATTTCAACTTTTTTTATTTTTCGGACTTTTCTCCTTACTTATGCTGTAAGACTTTGCTTTTAACAAAAATTGTCTATTCTAGGTCAACCGGAAGTACCCTATAGGTTTTGGTTCGAAAACCTATATCGTAGTTCCCGTTGACCTAGAATCACAAAATTTGGCAAAAAGCAAGGTCTACAGCACATATAAAGGGAAAAATCTGAAAACCGTAAATATGTTGTTTAATAACAAATATATTACAAACTTATTATTTCCGGTTGGTGCAATAGCCGTTAATGGGATCGAACAGCAAAGTTAAGTTTGTCCTTTAAAAAGTTTGTACGGAACCCTCGGTGTGCGAGTCCGGCTCGCTCTTGGCCGGATTTTTTTAAATTTTTTGGGCTTATTTTCATAAGTAATCATCTTAAGTAATTTGAATTTGAATTTAATTAGTTCTCCTTTCAAATTCTCAAATCAGGAACTGGGAGTGACTGTCATTTGTTTAAAATCCGTTCCAAGATATGAAATATCTCGCATTTTATATGACTGTTTTGTTATCGGTACCAACATAACACCGGGAGGTTCATAACACGTTGTGTTCATAACACGTTGTGTTCATAACACATTGTTATTTAACTTTATCGCTTATTTATTTGTTGTTTTCCAGTGGAGCCGCAGTGGGAGAGCTACCAGCGTGAGTATATCCATCCCTTTCACCCTTCCCTCATTACTTGAGACAAACATGTTATCTACCAATGCTTCTATTTATGTGCATAAGTAGGTATATACTTATAAATTAGGTCAAACTTTTCTGGAAGGGGAACCTTGGCTGGCTAAAGTTCGCTTGATGTATTCTGCTGAACTCGAAATATTCGCTTCGTTGATGACTTTGTGATCTAATATAAAGCTAAGTATAAATGTTACTAATCTAATATTAAGTTCAAGTTGATTTGTTTCAAACTCTTCAACTTTGGAGTTACACGGAGTTTGATTATTGCGCAGTGTTTCAGCCAGCCACACTATACGCAGCAGTAATTTAATTAAGAGGACAATCATAGGACAATGGTTAATTAAAAGAAACAACCACTCGTTATTAACATGACGATTAACGTTACAGTTATAACTTTTTACCTAATTATGACCTGAATATAAATAAGTTTAATTGGTGAATACAGTCCATATTTCGTCAACCAGCACAAGTAATTCCGTAGTTGATGATCTAATGGTCCAGGATACAGGCCGTGCCCAATTTGGAATCAACATTATTTACCTAGTAATTTTACTTTCAAATAAACATTTTCTTGAAGTTCATTGCTTTGCTCCTCCATCTCAAGTACCTTCTAAAAACCACTTCACAGCCAGACTACGGGAAATTTGCTAAAAAGTCGCTAGGCGCTTATCAACGCAAATTTTCGCTGTAGCGAATTTCCCAGAAAACAGACCATTACTGTGAGGACATGATTCGCCATCCAGATGCATGCACGAGTCAATGGACATCTACTCGGAGATGGCTTCGCTGGAGGCGGGCGAGCTGGTCAACTCGGCGTTCGGCGGGAGGTACTGCGGGCCCATACCGCCGCGCCGCCGCGTCTCCCTACACCGCGCCGTCGCACTCTCCTTCTTCACAGACAAGATGTACACGCCGCCTACACTCTTCACAGGAACCTACCAGTTCATCAACGCAAGTGAGTGGGAGATCCAAGGACCATGAATGGTTATGGTCTTATTGAAATTTGGTGTTCCAATAATATAATATTCACTCATGATAGATGTGGCCAGAATTCATTTTTTGTTTCACTTTTAGTTTTTTATTTTTATCAAGACTCGATATTTTGCATAACTATACTGACCTCATTACAGAAAACACAGTAACTTCATTGGAGTTCTCTTGTTTTCAGTTACGAAGGTAGTAGCCAAAGAACGGTGTCGCCGCTTGTCTCTTAGGCTTTAACTCAAATTAATCTCTTTTATCTGTTCTGTGGTAGTGATATTTTCATAAAAACGTATGGGCAGGCAAAAACATGTCGACGTATTGCTATAAATAAATATAGAACGTTCATTCCAGTAGAGTACGATCTATGAAACATATTATTTAGTTATAGAACAACACTGAAGTGCCCGTCAAAGTTAGCCATCTCGCGTTCGCATAACTAATGCCTACCAGTAGGAACTGCTAGAAGTTGTTTGGTCCGCCATTTCTGATCTAGTACATTTAAAAATAACTCCCAACTTTCAAGGAACTTACTTCGGCAGTACCCGTCGAGTAAGTAGTCCAATATTTTAGAAATATGGTGGACGAAACTAAAACTAAACTAAACTAACATACGAGGAGAAAATAAAATACCTTTTTATATTACCTTCCCGGATTGACACTTGATAAAGAAAACTTTGCTTTTAATTTGGTATTTAATAAATTCAAATTTGTTTATTTGTGACACATAGGTAAAAATAAAAAAGGTAGATGGTGTTATCAAAAAAAAAATATGTCTCACTATGTGTTGCCTTGCAAGGCGTACAAATAATGTTTACACATAAGTAGTCTATGGTAGTTTTAACGTGTATAAAAACTGAAACATAAAACTAAAACTAACGTTATTAGTGTTATTACAGTTAATTACCTACCTAATATTAAATCTTTAATAAAATATACATACAATAAACTACTACTAAACTACTAAAAAATATAAATAATTAAACTATACAAAATTAAAAAAAACTTATTAATTTTCGTAATTTTCATTTTTCTTCCAGATATTCATTGACCGAATAAAAAGCTTTTTGAATTAAGAATTTATAGAGTGTTTTTTTGAATGTATTTGAATCTCTTGATGCTCTTATTGATTTAGGTAGTTTATTAAATATTTTTGGTGCCATTCCTAGGAAAGTTTTTGAATAAAGGGATGTTTGATGGGATTTAGACTTCAGTTTACCTTGTTGGCGTTTAGAGGATACGGTTTCAAATTGGTTAGGGTTATTTTTAATAAATATGGCAACTTCATAAATATAAAGGGACGGGAGTGTTAACAATTTTGGATGAATAAAAAATGGTTTGCAACTGTCGGTGTTTTGAATCATGCATATTGCACGAACACATTTTTTTTTGGGCTTTAAAGATCGCTTCCCTATCCGTACAATTACCCCAGAATATTACTCCATATCGCAGTGCTGTGGAGACGTATGCATGGTATGCGGTAAGAACGGTACTGCGATTCCGACTTTATTTAAATTGTGCAGGGCATAACAATATTGATTCAGTTTTTTTTATTAAATTATCAATGTGTGTTTTCCATGTCATGTGTCGATCTAACCAAAGCCCTAGAAATTTTGTGTGGTAAATTTTAACAATGTTGTTATGCTCATATTTAACATTTGGATTTATAGGATTGGTTCGCTGTTTAAAATGGATGACATGTGTTTTTCCGATATTAATTTTTAGGTTGTTATCGGTTAACCATTTAATAATTAAACTTAAGCTATTATTCATATCACTTTCATATTTTTCTAAGTTTCTTCCTGTAAATATTGTAGTACAGTCATCAGCAAATAGAGTCATGGGATGTTCTATAGTTAAGGGTATATCATTTATATAACATAGGAATAACAACGGACCTAGTACACTGCCCTGGGGTACACCGTAATATATAAATCTTTGTTTTGATAGGTAGGTTTCTTCAGTTTTGGTTCTAGGGCATACTTTTGTTATTTTAGTTATTTGTTTTCTATTGACTAGGTATGACTTAATTAACTCTAGGACATTACCCTTGATTCCAAGCTTATTTAATTTTATGAGTAGGATTCTGTGATCTACAAAATCGAACGCTTTCGTCATGTCCATGAATAACGCTGAAACAGGGATTTTGTTGTCCATGTTTGTAATAATTTTATTTATTAGTTCATAGATGGCCATATTAATATTTTTGTGCTTTCTGAAACCATACTGTTCTTTAGTTAGAAGATTGTGTTTTTCAAGGAATGAATAAAGGCTGTTATAAATTACTTTTTCAATTATTTTGGAAAACACTGGTACAAGAGCAATAGGTCTATAATTTTTCATATTTTGTGAATTTTTGAAGTGGTTTTATAATTGATAAATTTAAATCTTTAGGGAATTTTCCACTATCTATCATCTATCTATCTTTCTGTCGTAAAGTCTGGACCGTCTTTATATCCCAAAATTGTTAGCGAGGCATGCTTTATAAGGTGGTTTAGGGAGTAACTAGATTGACGGGGTATCAGTTTGGGTCAATCAAAAAGAACTTCAGATTCATGCCATAACAGCGAAACAGACGTCATTTTGATACGGACGACGCCACTCGATGCAATAAATGGGGTAAATATGAGATCGGCTCAAGTCAAACCGCGTCGATAGGATGTGATCACTCTTCTCACATAGGTATATATGTTTATTTATTAAGTATTAAGCATGACGTCTCGTATATTGTTGTTACTAATTATGCTTTCCTCATGTCTCAACAGCGGAATTCGAAGTGGGCACCCCAGTTCCCAACACATTGTGCTCGTTCGTGATAGAGGCGAGCAAGCGCAAGACGGGCTTCCTGCTGTCTCCGACGTATCCGGGCATCTACCCCAAGGACATGGTCTGCAACTATCTGTTCCAAGGGCAGCCCGGCCAGAGGATACGGCTCGAGTTCAGAGACTTCGATCTGTTTTTTGGCGGACCTCAGTGAGTAATATTCTGTTTTATTTAACAATTATATATAGTATGTGATTTTCTTATAAGTGCCTTATTTTTCTAACTTTGTGTCAAAAAAATGCTAGTATAAAAAGGACCTGGTCTCCTTAAGAAGTTAATGACTATTATGATTGTCCTGGAATGTCTCGTCAAATCAGTTTTACGATCAGAATTTTCACAGTAACCGCCCGGAGTTTGTATTTGTGCCCGGTTGATGGCAATAGGTACACATTATTATAATATGGAACCTTAACATAACTGGCAAGGTGTGGATGTACAAACACGCACATACCTCTGTGTGTGTTGTCCTTTATGTCCAATGTTGGCGTCATGTTACATATGTACCTACCTAAACGAAAAACATATCAACGTTTTCTAATGACCTTTACATCTTCGTCCTTAGCTGTCCGTTCGACTGGGTGCGCGTGTACGACGGGCCCGACAACACGTCGGCAGTCATCGGCACGTACTGCGGTCAGCAGCGGAACCTGGTGCTGTACTCCAGCGACGAGCGTCTGCTTGTCACGTTCTTCACGCTGCCGCGGGCCGCCAGCACGCAGAACCGCGGCTTTAAGGGTATCTTCGAGTTTTCAGAGAGTTTTGTTAAGTTAGGTAAGTGGAACATGATTAAATACATTAATTTTTCCGCTTTTTTGCCTCTGGAAGCTCCTAAAAATGTTTTTAAAAAAACGTGTGAGAGATTGACCTCTTCTAAGAAAACTTTTTATGAGAATATTTCAAGCAAGAATTTGAGATGATAATTAGAAAATTAATTAACAGTGGTTAAAATGAGACTTGATAACGTCAGCAGGTGCAACTGAGAGTGCATAAAATTACCTATTATACTGGTCACTATGTTGCCTTTTGTACAATTTACACAGCAGTCGTGATATGAACTTTTATTGCTCTATTATTCAATTACAATACGGGACCCTCTTGACTAAATTACTGTCCAACTTAGGTTATTACAACAATCTATTAAATGGGCACATAGAAAACTTTGTAATTTATTACATCCTTACTTCGCACAAAGAGTTTTTCCTTACCCAGGAAAATTGAGGAAGAAAGTTTTTTATTACTTCGGTCTATTGCTTTTCAGATTTTATAAGTAAACACGACGCCGAGCACATTAGGGGCTCCGAATGCGACCAGAAGATTCTTAGTAAAAAGGAATCGACGGGTTTCGTGTACCATCCAAATTATCCATTCCCCTATATACAAAAAGTTGTTTGTAGGTGAGTAAGCAGCCTTTAGGTGTTCGCACATTACACAGATTCGTTGCCGACTCCACTCCGACTCTACTCATAATGAAGCATTGAAATGTGATCTTTATGTTGTGAAGTTTAAGATAGAATTTTGAACATTTACTTGAAATAAGTGTACGACCTGGACATAATTATGTACGAGTAATAGTCATTTGTTGATGCTGAATCGAAATTTGGAGTTGAAATAGTGTTGGATTGGCATGGTATACAGGGTGTAAACAACCTCTTCACGAAGCCGTCAACTAAGCATTCTGTACATCAAACTAAGTAACTTTACGCATAAATGATTGCTGGGAAACGACTTTTTTTTTGGGGTGAAAAATCATGTTTTGAGGTAGAACTCAATGTAACGCACTCAAAACATTGTGCTGGAAGAATTGAATAGTACAGGGGTCGTAGAGGTGTTTAAAGTAAAAATCTTACATTAAAAACTTACATTTAAAAAAAAGCTTGTCAAAAAGTTGGAACTTTGACCCCCAATATATCCGTAACTAGAAGGTTTCCAGGTATGGTGTAGAACAAAAAAATGATCGCAATGACGAGGAGAACAAGTGTGTTTCGGCTTCGTTAAGAGGTTTTTTACACCCTTTATGTAATGTGTGAAGTATTCATTATTTATTTAGTGAGGAGACTATTCACATTTTAATGCGTTGTTTCTTTTTCAGATATTTTATATATGGTATGCAAGATTCACAGAATTTGGAAAGGGTTCGATTAGAGTTTCAGAACTTTTCTATACCGAAGAGCGAGAAACCGAAACCAGAGTAAGTTCAAACCGACATTCTACTTTTATGGCGAGAATTTCCTTTGTGTTTTTATAATTCCTGAACTTCTTGATTTAGATGAGTTTCAGTCTTTTCTAATTCATTTACACATCATCAGTCTGTTTAAGGCGCTTACATGAGCTAAATAAGCAACTGTATTTGTGTTGGTTCAAACTTCGTTTGAAATATTGTTAGAATAAAGTTCTAATCAGCTTGCACGACAAAGTGGTTGTTACGTCAGTCACTGCGGCCGAATAGTGCGAAACGAGTGTTTTTTTGCGATTTACAAAAAAACTATTGATTGGACTAAAAAAGTAAAACACTATGATACTAGCATTTTGCTTGTAGAATTATTTGCCAAAAAATCAGAATGATCGCATATATTTTAGTATGGTTTTTACTCGTTAAAAGAAATTTTTAGAGATAAGTTCGTGATTTTTTTCTATCCAATAAAATTTGTTGTATTATGTTTTCAAAACACTATCGTACTAGCATATATCCTGAAGAATATCATATTTTTTTCTGGTTTTGTTTATTGCAGTGAATCATATGCTTTTTTGCATTATAAAACTGGCGTTTAGCTCATGTAATCGCCTTAAGATCGAAAATAAAGTAATTTACTTATAAATAAACTACTTATATGTGTAGTAGTACATAGTCCATATATGGTCCACTCCCTCTTATAGAGAGGTGCCCTGTGTCCAGGCAGTGGGACCGATATGGGTTGATTATGACTAACATGTTACAGTAGTGAAACTCATGACTACATTTGTCACAGTTTTTAACGACCACTATAATGGTTATTTTTCCAGTTCATCATGTCCTGATGGTTACCTGAAGGTATACCTGCGCGGGCAGGAGGCGACGGACTCGTATGACAAGCATGACGCAGAGCTTTGCGGGGAGGGGGCAGGTGGCAACCCGCCCTTCCCCCCGCCCCTCCTCTCCGACGGACCCCGCCTTGTAATGGTCTTCAGCTCAGGAGAACTGCAGGGCAGGGGGTTCAAAGCCAAGTATACTTTCGAGACTGGTGAGTGGCATTTGAAGGGAATTAGTATGATTTTTAATAAAACGTCGAAAAAGTGCACGGTTCGGGTCCACGCGAGCTCATCGTCGCAGATGTGTCTAACGCTCACCGCCGCGGCTGAGGCTGGCCGGCATAATTTTGGATGAAAGGACCACTATGAACCAATAGCATCTGGTAAGAAACAGCAACTAATATGAATAGAAAGAGATCTTCGTAGTAACGAAAACAATTTTCCTGAACCTTTAACACCTTTCTGTTCTGCCTGCTTAGTGAGTCTAACCGCAAACTTGCTGAAAGTATTCCACTCGTCACGGCACCATGTTCCAGAATATCGAGTGCCAGGCACAGCGGCGCCGGGCGGCGAGTGTGCGTTCACTTACCGAAGCGAGGCGAAGAAGCGGGGCGAGTTCAACTCCCCCCGCTACCCCTCCAACTACCCCTCGCACACCAACTGCACCTACACGCTGGCTGCCACCCCCAGCGAGCAGGTCACCGTAGTGTTCGACCACTTCAAAGTGAGGGCTGATGCCTGGAATGCTACTGCGGGCGTGTACAGGTGAGTTGAGCTTTGAATCCCCGGGTCAAGCCAAGATGTTTGGAAACCTGTCCAAATTGGTTTTGGTCTTTTGGGTTCAAATTTTGATAGCTTTAAACATAAATATCTCGCCAATTTAGATCTGGACCCACCAGAGCGTTGCAATATACATATATTTCTTTGTTGACTAAGATGTGATCCGCTTTATGTTAGTCAAACTCATATTAAACTACTCTAATCACTATGTTTTTAGTGGTGCGACATGCAGCGAGGACTGGGTAGAAGCGTGGTGGGTAGGGCGCGAGGGCGCGCGGGTGCCCCTGGGCCGGTGGTGCGGGCTGGCCACGCCGGGCCCGATGCATTCTCCGCGCGGGGCTACAGGGCTCGTCATCGCTCTGCACACTGATGCCGAAGCCGTCGCCTCCGGCTTCAAAGCTAGATATATTTTCGAGGTGCGTAATTAAAAAACTTGAGGTTCCTAACGAGAGACATCGATTAGAACATAAGTAAAGTTCCATTTGTACGTTCGGTTGATCCTCCGTCAGTAGATGCACAGGCAACCGTCATAACTTAAATGAGGCAATCCAGGTCGCTACGCTACGTAGTGGTCAGACATTTATGTCATCGATAAGAAAATAAGAAGAAGTACACAGGCCACGTGAAGCCAGTAAACCTTGAAAGCAGATCAGCGGACCACAACTTAATGTATATTCTACAAGAACTGAATTATGGACCCTTTCTTACTCTAAACTAACTAGACCTGCACTTTGAGAGACCTGCCCGAACCCACTGATGACTCTATCGATGTGGCACGGTCGAAGCACGTCTATCACAAAATAAAAGAATCATCGTCACGACGAAGAAGAAAGAATATCTAACTTCTTTTTTTTTCGGTCTTCAGCCGGCGAAGTCGATATTCGGCGACTGCGGCGGTAACATGTCCGGCGCGGAGTGGGGCGTGATCACGTCCCCCAACTTCCCGCAGAACTACGAGCAGCCCAAGAACGGCCCGGCCTCCAGGGTCTGCAACTGGTTCGTCACGGCGCGCCCCGGGAAGAGACTCTTGCTCAATTTTGAATACTTCGCTGTCGAGGGACATCTTACTGGTGCGTGGTTTTACTAAAACTAGAACATTTCTTCTGTTGTGGCAATATCTTCTTTTTTTATTCTAAATATTAGGTGACAGGACAAGTGTGCTCCGGGCCTTAATAAGACAATCAGTAAATGTTTTGTTCAGAAGATTGGTAAGTTTTTGCCAACCTTTTTAATTGCCTTACATTAAAAGCAATTGAGAGACGAGCTCGTGAAATATTGGGAATGGGCTTTGGGATTTTATTTTGCAACGCTGCGCTGGGCCAAGTTACGATACTGGTTTTTAACCTTTTCAGTATCAATGGTAAACTTGTCTGCAAAATGGTATCGTTGACCAGAAGATGTGGGGACGAGATTATAATAGAAAAGATTGAATAGGAGCAAGAGAGACCTTTATCCTGCGGTGGGACGACACAGTCCATAAAATATAATTTTACTTTTATTGTTACAAGAATTTAAACATTTGTTTACAATTAAACATTATGGTCATGTATTCCAGAGCGTGGATGTCCAGCGGCAGTGCTCCGGCTGTGGTACGAGAGCCCGGGCCCTCCGCTCGAGCTGTGCGGGGAGAAGGCGCCCTCCGACCGCTGGCAGTACCTCTCCTCCTCCAACTCGATACGACTGTCGTGAGTCTGCACTTATTACTTTACCTAGATAACTTGAGGTATCAGTGTAGCTAGGTTACTTGCTTGGAGCAGCAATCACGTCACAATGATTCGTAAATATTTCTTATCTTATCTTTCAGAAAATATACCAGAAAACTGATTTTCGTTTTATTTTTTAAATAATAGTAGGTATGCGCGCGATTTTATCCTCTAAACATGCATAGGGAAACCTGCACTTGTTGGAGTTAGAACAGTTTTTCGCTTGACCAGGTTTATAATAGCGGATAAGGCGGTGGGCGCGGTGGGGTGGCGCGCCGTGTGGACGGAGGTGACGGTGGCGGACGGGGGCGGCGCGTGCGCAGCCGGCGCGCCCGCCTGCGCCGGCGCCTGCCTGCCGCCCGCCGCGCCCTGCTCCGGCCTGCAGCACTGCGCGCTCATGCCCGACACCAAGCCCGCACACTGTTAGTATGCACCGCTTCTACCATATACCGGCGCGATGTCCCGACTCGGATGGTTCACCGCGGACCTCTCTGTCGAGATTAAAATATCAGACGTCGAAGAATACAAACAGTATTCAAACGTTAACTGTAGACGTTATTATCTTTATTTCGTACATATCTAATGACTTTCTCTTCTAGGTGTCTGACGAAAACTCCTCGTCTTCGTTATGTTTTAACTTAGATATACGACTAAGTCTAAATTGAATAAGCTAAAACTTTTTCCAAATTTTTAATTGATTTTGAAGACACTGTATATTACGATTGGCACTTTACCGCACTTTGCATTTCCACTTGATAAATGTATCTACACCGTTGCATTTTGTCGTTGCATTATAGGGGTTACGAATTAATCAAGTCTATATAAATTATAACTATGATAATGTAGCTTGTTGAGAATACTTACGGAGTAAGCAGTATATTGCTACTGACTATTGTTTAATATGCTTCCATGTTTGCTTAACACAGCCACCTGTTACCTGTTGTGTTTAATATGGCAAAAGGTATCGAGTAGAATGTCTCGAACAAACAGTAATGTTGAAGAACAGGATAGTTTACGTATAATTCAATTAAAAAAGAATAACTCGGCCCACTCCGCCGAAACAAAAAGAAACTAGACCTCGAATCTGTAAAATAAGTTCATAAAATCTGATCCAATATTTGGTCCTTGGAGCCGGACGTTGGTATGGCGTGTGATATTTAAAGAGGTCACTCGCGACAGTAAAAAACAATTATGTCCCATCAAAAATCAAATCACCCACTTTATATTCGAAGGAGACTCGACCAACCGGGATATTCTACTCGTAACTTTAGCACCCGGTACGCTCAATAAAACACAAATCAAAACTCCCTACGACTATGTTGCTACACGAAGCTTGTCGTACATTCGCTGCTTACTCCTGCTTTTATCTTCTAAATCGTTGTAAAATATTGTATTCTAAACACTGTAGCACTGTTAACTAATAACTCTAAACAAATACAATAATGTTATGTTCACTGTACTTTCTCAGTATACTGATGGTTCAATGCAATCTTTGTCTCTAAGGATGTTATATGTATTCTAGGGCTCTAGGTGTTTAGACACGTTCAAACGATAAATCATATAATTGTTGGTGATTTAGCAGAATATATTGAATATGTTGCAAAGATTACAGACTTTTTCATTTACATACCAAGGCTCCCCTTAGTATAATTTAAAACTAACTACTTAAATGTTCTTCACGTTAACTCATTCTTGCATCCATAACTTCTACTCCATTTAAATACTCTTTTATTATTTTACTTTCTTCAAATAATGTGATGACTCAGGAGAGTTGCATCTCTGATCTGTCCTAAGTCTAAATTTTTGTTATAATTATGTTTTTGATCGTTTGCGTATTGATAACTGTTGAAATTGATAAAGTAGTCACTCCAATGGGACAAAGCTTGCATTGAGTCATCGCACTATGGGGCCTGGGGTACCTAGACAACTGTTTCTATAACAGAGCACTTTCTGGTGGAGTACTAACTTCAACTCTCTTACAGTATGCCTAGTCATAGTTGAAGCTAGGGTTCTTTTCTGATCGCACGCACGTTGCGAATGAGAGTCAGTAGTGTTCCACCAGAGAGTGTAGGGTCGGGCCCCTCGGGTCTGACGGCGCGCTGTGCGCAGGCGGCGCGGCGCCGGGGCGGGTGGCGGCGCGCGCCGCTCTGCTCGCGCTGTCGCTTGTGCTCGCCGCCCCGCACTGACGTGAGTCTATACTACACCCGAGCCCTGTCGGCTGTCACGCCGAGCCGCTCCTTGCTTCCGACTCCTCCAATGTCCATCGTCATTGCCGCTAAGGATTAGAGGGAAAACAGACAGTCGCACAGTACATACCTAACTATCCTCTCAATTTCGGTCGACAGCCTCCTGAGTTCGACATTTTTTGTTAAAAAAAAAAATGAAACCGACACACATTACAGAGCAACAAAAAACAACCTCAAAGCAAAGCTGAATGAGGAAATTGTTAAACGTGTTTGATATCCAAGTCTAAAAATATATGTCACGAACGACTTCACAAGATACGAGATGCTGTATTTTAAATACATCCGAATGGTATAAAATATCTACGACGAATATCTCCTGCTGTCTGTTTTCCACTCTGTTACGCTATTTTATTATAAAAGGGTAAAGCTCTTCGCAATATTTGCCTGCCTAGGTGCAGAAACGGATAAGATAATAATTTATTTGTAGAAAGGTAGGTAATCCGCTTATTGATTTTTTTGTATCCTGTTGTATTTTTGTTGCGGCCATTGTGAACACTAATTTGGTAATTTAAGGCGATATTTTTGTAGATTATCGAGTGTCTCTTCCGCTATGCTAAGCTTTGTCATGTACTATTTCGATCCGGGATTAATTAATTGCCTTCTTACCCGTTACACGTATCGTAAACATATTTTACAAATAAAATGACGCTATTTGTTACAACCAGGCAGCAACGACTCATTTATGCAAATGCTTCGTTATATCTTTGTTCCTTCATCAAGTGTTTGATATTTGAAAATCCGGGTTATACAGTAGAAAGATCAACACTGCCTAACGTTTCTTTTGATAATCACTAATATAGTTTTGGTTTTAAGGCGAGAGAACGACTAAAAGGCAATTAATTGTTTCTAAGATCGCTTCACCACACATCACTCTCTGCTTCCCTATCTATCTTACTATTTTTATAATATTTTCTATAAAATCGTACAAGTCTGCATGTTGTAAAACTGTCTACCTAAACTAACAACTAAAAAAATATGAAATAAACCTAAACTTAATTTAGCTTTACAATATTCATTGATACATCAGAAGAGAAATACTACGGTACCTAACTGAAGCTAACATAATATGATATACTTAAATTTCTCAGAAATGTGCTTAAATAATGAGCAGATGTTTTAAGAATTACCTACTCACACAAAAAGGAACTTAAATAGTGCTTAGTTAAATTAATGATTGACAAACTTTGGAAATTTTCTTAAAACACCCAAATTATTGTTCCTTCGAAGAAAACAAACCAATATAACAGAAACCGTTATCCGTGAATATTGTAAAGTTACCAGTAAAACAACGAATTTATCTAAAAGACCTAGAGGTCGACTCCACCCAGTCTCTGTGTCGAAGGCAGATCGTATAATTTATTAACCCTGAAAACACTCTTCTCTCGTCTGTATGCCTTAGAGGAAAGGCAGAGATGTATAAAGAGGTTATATGTAATAAGACAATGCTATACAGACGAGTCTATGCCATTTACCATACGCATGTCCACACTCCCGAGTTGCTGCTGGGAATTTTTTGATCACAGCAAACGTACTTTCGGTCGACGAACTTGAGCTTATAGGAGCCTTTACAAGCTCAGGAACTATACTGTCAGTGACATAACAGTCAAGGTTCGGTCAAAACGGGACAGACGGATAGTGGACCGGACTCCGGACAGCGGATTCTGACAGGTATTGTACGGAAGAACAGAAGTTTCTGTCAGAGTCTGGTGTCCGCTGTCTACAGCCTGTCCGCAATCTTACCGTACCGGCTTGACGGTTAGGTAGGCATAGTAAGCACACCAAGTTCTTTAAATTATACGATTTGTCTTCTCCTTGCATACCATCGAGTTCTACGATGCAGCAACAGTTCCTAGCGTCGGGAGGTCGGTCAGGGAGTCGACCCAGCGAGTCTGAACGAGGTTGTAGGCGTGACGTATTCGTAGGCGGCGAGAGCGCAGTGGCAAGCGCGTCCGGCGGCCTGGCGTGGTGGTGGGCCGTGTGCGGCGGCGGCGGCGGCGCGGCGGCGCTGGGCGCGTGGTGGGCGCGGCGCCGCCGGGCGCGGGCGGCGCGCGTGCGCAGGCCGCCCCCGCCGCCGCGCCCGCCGCCGCTCGCGCGCCGCGCCCCCGCCGCCCGCCTCGCCGCGCCCCCCGCACTCCCCGACACCGTATGACGACGCGCCCACGCCGCAACGGCGACACACGCACCACTAAATAGTTGATTACACGACTTTAACGTACTCTTTGTTTTATTGCTTACACGAGGAGAGAACTTGTCTCAGATATGTTGGGGTAAGTTCTGTTCTCTTCAGATCCCAACTTTGAAAAATAAGAGACAAGGAATTTTAAACAACAAATTATCATTTTAAACTGGTGACAATAGTCTTAACACAGTCTACAACACTGGACGGATGTCCATTCCATTTCGACAGGAAAATTATTTTATAGTAACCTCATATTTCCACTAAGCTGTAGTTGTGATGATGGCATATACTTATGTGCCTTAAGTAGGCTCATGGGCCTCATAAATAAACACCTGATAAAAGCATTACCATACTAACTGTCACATAACCTATAACATACTGTAACCAGTCACTAATATTGTAACCTCCATTTTTTTGTTCTCCTTTTCAGTTTAGATAAATAATTAATTTATAGTAGGTACGTATAACTTTAAACTAGCCTCTAGCTAGAAGGTAAGACTGTTTTCAAACGGTACCCATCAACATTCGGTGCGTAGCGTACAAACTGCGTAATCGACCAGCCATAGACGCCCGTGCGTATTTGGAATCTATACCTTCACACAACGCTCATGACGTCAGAGACCGTGTTGCCGTCGGGTATGTTTTCAAATCCAGAAATCGAGAATTAATCAATTAAAACGTACCTTTGCCTAACATTTGTGACGTCACTGGCCGGGTTGACATCGGGTATACTTTCAGAAAAAGGATTTCGCGCGTAGGCATTTTAAAACATACCCGACCGCAACGAAGCAATCGTTCGGCACCTATACTTTCGTCAAGTTACTATTTCAATTATCACATGCCATAATTATGAAATGCCATAACATAATTTGCCATCGACATCGGGTGTGTAACGGTTGTTTATATCAAGAGAAATTGGATGCAATTGGGACTTTAGGGCACCCCGACTCGGACAGGTTAGGTTAGAAGGGGATGGTGGGGTCGTGTGAGCGAGCGAAGCGAGCGAATAGACCCCGCCATCCCCTTCGTGGTTATTTTTTTATAAACCACACAGAAGTAGGAGCCCCGCGAAGCGGGGCTCCGTCGACCTAACCCACCATCAACCATGCACAGAAAAAAAAACCATGCACAGAATAAATAAGTTTATTCTTATTATACCAAACATTGCGCACCCATCGACATCGACAGCCAGAAAGCTAATAAGTAGGTAAGTATTAGAATTAAAAACAAGTTTAATAGAGACAGTGAAACGGGTATACATTACAGTATAGCAAAATGGAGTATCCTACATGAAAGTATACCCCAGGAAAATGTAGCGGTCGGGTATATTTTAAAATCCCTAGCACGGGCGTATATATTTTTATTGTATACCCGAACTCAACACTATAGAGCGTTGGCTGAAGGTATAGATTCCAAATACGCGACGCCCGTAGCGCGTACCTAACGCCGCTTGCGTAGCCGATTGGTCGGGCCAGCGTAGCGCGTAGCACTAAGGGTTTCGTAGCAACGTAGCGGCGTAGGCGATCGCTCAAGGGCTTCTTAGCGCCGTAGCTGCGTAGGCATTCTCACAAGGGCTTGCGTAGCGCCGTCGCTACGTAAGCGTTTGATCAGGGGATTGCACAGCGCCGACTGCATTAGCGCTTTTTTTTGTCTACATACAACTTTGAGCTACAAAAGGCGTGCTGTGTTACAGGTTACAGGTCATTGTGATATTGTGAAATTACAATCAGCATATTGTGTCACTATTTCAAGTTCGGGAAAATTACACACGCGACCTGGATTTGTTCTTACCCCACTGCGGCGAAGCTCAAATGTGTTTGACCTGTATGTATGTAAGCGTGTTTGTATGTACATATGTCCGTTTCTTTGTTCCCTCGAAACTCCTCAACGAATTTAGATAAATTATACATCATTGGATTCGTTTGGTGGTGCGAGTATCACTGGCTGACATTAAAATTAAAAAATCAATTTTTAATTAAGCAAAAGTTGGAAATCGTCCATTTTCATAAATTTATATTCGACCTAGCTGACCCGCGCAACTTCGTCACACTTCGATCAACAATTAGCAACTGTTGATCGAAGGCGTCACATGAGAGAGAAAAGAGAGAGGGTTAGAGAGAGTGTGAGTCAACCGTAAAAGTTAGACATTATTATGCTAGGCTATTGCGGACTTTTATTAGAACGTATTAAGATGAACTATTCCCTCATACACGATTGTTGCATAACTTTAAGCGATATATTTGCATTAATCGCTAAAATAATCTACTTAAATATGTTTTTCAATTTTTATTTGCTTGCCTCGACAGCCTTACGTCTTTATCCTTAGACATTCGATGACAGTCATACTACTCTGTCAAGAAAGTACCGGGAAAAGATCAATAATACACAAAATGTCTGTTATTCATCCAAATTTATTTTATCACCTTCAAAGTATGCTCCTTTAGAAACGATACACTTGCGCCAACGAATAATCCATTCATCAAAACATTTTTTAAACGCTGCTTCCGGAATTGAGTTCAGTTCTCGCCGCGAATTCTCCTTTATGTCTTCTATCGATTGGAAACGGGTGCCACGAAGTGGTAATTTGAGTTTAGGAAAAAGAAAAAAGTCAGCAGGAGCCATATCTGGTGAATATGGTGGTTGCTGGATGGTATTTGTTGAGTGTTTGGTCAAAAATTCGTTCACAATGATACCCTTGTGCGAAGGCGCATTGTCGTGGTGCAAAATCCAAGAATTTTCTTTCCACAAATCTGGCCTTTTTCGTCGAATTTGCTCTCTTAAACGCCGCATAACGCTCAAATAATATTCTTTATTTACCGTTAGACCTTCCGGTAAGAATTCAGAGTGCACAACACGGCGATAGTCAAAGAAAACAGTCAACATGACTTTGACTTTTGATCGACTTTGGCGTGGTTTTTTCGGTTTCGGTTCAGTTGGAAGGCGCCACTCCGAAGCTTGTTGACTAGTTTGCATGTCAAACTCGTAAACCCACGTCTCGTCACCAGTAACAATGCGTTTCATGAATGTTGGGTCCGAACTGACTCGTTCTAGCATGTCCTCAGCGACTTTCATGCGATTGAGTTTTTGGAGAAAATTCAGATCTTTTGGGACTAGCCGAGCAGCAACATGTTTCATACCCAAATGATTAGTTAAAATGGTACGGATCGACTCGTGAGATACAGAAAGTTCGGCGGCTATCTCTCTCAGAGTTGAATGGGGATTTTCAGTCACTATTTTCTTCACTTTTGCGATGTTAACTTCAGTTGCAGACGTTGACGGCCTACCAGAGCGAGGCAAATCTTCCATCACATCTCGACCGCTTTTGAACGCTTTGAACCACTCATAAGCACGAGTTTTTGATAAAGTCGATTAACCGTAAGCCTTCTGTAACATTTTCAGTGACTCCGAACACGAAATTCCATTGGCGATGCAAAATTTAAGACAAACTCTTTGTTCGATACTTTGTCCATTATGAAATTCGCAATACACACTATATATGATATTACTAATACCAGCACTGTATTTAATATAAATAACAGATGCAACTCAAACGCCGCGCCAAAATGGAAAACAGTTGTGCCAATCTAACAACTACAAAAAAACAAAAAATTTAATTTGGAAACATAAACAAATCATCCATTCCCGATACTTTTTTGACTGAATGTACTCCAGTTAGGTCGAAACTCGTAAGTTCTCATCTAAGGTCCAGGAAATTAGCCCAAACACGATTTTTCACAAAAAAAGGACCATACTTATCGGACTTATCTGTGAAAAGTTATGCGTGGTGATACATAAAAAAAATATACGCGTCGAATTGAGAACTTCCTCCTTTTTGTTTCGTCGGTCAAAAAACCAAATTTGAGGCAGCTGACACTGGCGAGGGTCATTCTTTCACAGAAAATCTTAGCACCGCGATTCAGAAAATGGAGTGAAATGAACAACGCCATCTGTCGACCAAGATGTTAAACTGCTAAAATATAATGCACGGAAATCATGCTATGTAAATTTTTAAATCAGCGTCATGTAGACTAATCTAGAGTACCTTATGGTATAATAACTATTTTTTTATAAACCGGTCAGTCGATATAAAAGTTATCTGGTGAGCACATTTTTAGTCATTAGTACCATTTTAGTACAATAGATGTCACTGCATCTTACATTTGATGATTTAGTTCTTCTTGAACACTTTAAATTCCTATATCTTTTGATAGAATTAACCGATTACGATGAAACAGAAACTAAATAATACCTCAAGATACGCACAATTTTATGTATAAAAGTTGGTTATATGGTATGGTATGGTATGGTATAAACATTGGTTTCGTAAATTTTACGTGATTCTTGATCATCGAAACAGAAAAACAGTTAGACAGACAAAAAATCCAAAAATGCTGGAAATTACTTCTGTTGGTTATCCTTTAAAACCCTGGCAATTTATTTTTCGAAATATTTTCAATGTACAAGAACGACTTTTCTACAGATGTAGGTATTATATGTATGGAATAGATGTACAAAAACGATTTTTCTACAGATTTATTATATGTATAGATATAGATGGGCTCCGCTGCTTCCAACTTTTGTTTAATTTAGTGTGCTTGTGTTTTGCTTTCCAGTGTTTTCAGTCGGGTTTTTTGTTTTCAACTACTTATTTTATTTCGAGATGTTCTGGTTTCGACAAATCGTCACTTTTAAAGGACGACGCACGACAACCAAAACAGTATTTAGTTTGCGTCAATTAAACACAGTTTAGTAATTGACTAACCTTTAAAAAACCAAGTGTGGGTACCTATAGATTACAGATTGTCTCCAGATCAATGAGTCGCCTTCGATTCGTGTGCGTTTCGACCGCGCGGCCAAGGCGTTTTTTTTTAAAAAAAACTAAGCCAAATTTTGTAAAAATCGTAAAAGTTGATTCCCAAAACCCAATATTTGTCAAAGTTTGTGTGTTTTAAAAAAACTTCAGACCTCTGCGATGCTTTTTCAGCGAGATATCGGCGATACCGTGTTATTCACCGTTTCAATGGCGTGGCCATGGGGTTTTAGTATTACAGCTCCTAAAATATAAACCTAGGATTTTTTTCTATATTTTTACAAATTCAATCTGTTATTTACATAATTTCCAGGTCTTTGCAACGCTTAGTTTTAAAGATCTCCGTGGCCGCGCGGTTCTCCGCGTTTCGATGACGCGGCCACGTTCAAACCCTTATAACTTTTTAACCATAACTTTGACAAATTTATGGTTTTGGGAATCAACTTTTACAAAATCTGGGCATGTTTTTAAAAAAAAAACGCCGTGGCCGCGGGGTCGAAACACACACTAGGTATTCAATGTGATTTATATTGCACAAAGCAGAGTTATTGTTACGACTGTTGTAAATTCATTGGACCACATAATTTTGCAAGCGTCCTCCTTGCTGTGTATACGTAAACGGAAAAGAACCTTGCAGCAGTGTATCTATACCATAAGTAAATACCACAAGACTTGTGGTACATACAAGGATTCGGATCACTCCCGTCAGAATGCACTCTTCCAATTTGAAACTACCATTCAGAATTTGTTTTCATTTTAAATGACTATTTTGATATCTATTCCATTTTGAGAGTAGCAATATCGCGCTTGAATTCGCCGCTGCCACCAACTTAGCTGTTCAGGTAGACAAAATTTAACTACAGCCGCCATTTTGAGAATGTCGTGCCGCTGTCAGTGTCCGCTAAACCACATAGTCAGTGATGATACATCGCCCATTATTAAATAAATTACAGAGTGACAGTGAAAGCGATTCAAGGACTCAGAAGATGAATTATTGTGGCAATCAGCAGATGGCTCGAGAACATCGATTACGACCGGAATTCGTTTAGTGCGGCCGCTCGAGCTTAGAGACCGTGGTAAAATATTACTACAAAATATAAAATTGAATCAAAAGGTTTTATAATTGAGTACTTATTTAAAAAAAAATGTTTTCGAGATTTAATGTTGCCAAGCTGGAGACTCTCCAGATCGGCCACCTATAAACTTTTTAACCAGTGACCGACAAATTCTGATGATGGTGTCGATTCTGTTGTGCATATCTAAATGGCAGTGCGAGAAAAGGAAGGCTATAGCTATGAACTAAGATAAAGATGTCAAACTAGTTGCCTTGCCCTTCACCGTGTTTTCAGTCGACACGTTTTTACGTGCACGCTTCATTTGTTTGGAAATATTAGATAAAATTAAATTTGACAGCTCTAGATTACGTCCGTCTCTTTCTCGTTTTATTAGAGAAAAGATAGCAATAGCCTGAATTAAGTTTAGTTTTCGACACCATTTGGCGACAAATTTCGACTAATTAGCCACAAACTTTTCGTTTTATCAAAATTAAAATCCCTGATGATGGCCAAGCCAGTGTCAATGATACCTCTTTTGAACCAGTGACCGACAAATTCTGATATTTGGCGACAAATGACTAATTAGCGACTAATTTTTTGTGTTATCAAAATCCCTCATGGTGGCCAAGCCAGTGTCAATGACACTACATTTTGAGCATCATGTTTAGCAACAAAGAAAACGTTCCAGCAAAAGCCGCAAAAGTTATAGAAAGATGCTGCAAAATGTTGCTAACAGAAGGGTACCTAAATCTGGTGTGGATGAGCCTACACGTCTACAGTATAGAAGAGAGAAAGGAAACAAGCAGATAATAAGGCAAACACAGTTTTGCAAATTTATTCCACATATTAAACTGATACAAGATTGATACAAGTCGAGTTCTAACAGTATGGACATGCTATGTGGTCGAATACAAAAAAAAAGTTTAGTACAGCAATAAACATTACAGAATCCTGAACTTTACAATACTACTGCCTCACACTAATGTATTTTAAGGGAAATATGTAATAAAAATAAAGCAAAAAAAACTAAAGCAGGAACACAGTCGGGAAATGTTCGAGTACAGGGGGTGGTTTTATTTTAGCCGTAATCGCTAGTCGTCGGAGAGTTCAATTCATTCAAGAATCCGATTAAATTCATTCAAGTATCCTAAGTTGTAAGTATGTCAAAAAACAACAGTCAAACTCCTTACAATATAATAATTACTGCTAAAATACACATCACATCGCAAAATGCGTTCACAGGAATAAAATATATCGAATAACATGTATTAAAAAAAAAAAACAGACAGTCGACGGGTCCGCGACCCGAGCGCACGGTCGCAAACAGGCAACCGCGGCCGCACGCTCCCCTCAAATAAAGTATATATTAAATATATATACGGCTAATACGACAGTGAAAAACATAAGCATAACGGGAAACTTACAATCGAAACATTTCATAACGTCCTACTTTAAGATTTTTTCGGATCGATGCGATACAAAATCGAAAACTCGAAAATCAAATAAAAAAACACATATATAGAAAAAAGTAGAGCGATCCTCTCGGCACGCAGCGAGGACCGGACGTGAACGTATCCGCGGGCCGCGAGCGCGCGCGCGCAGCGGCCGGGACCTCCCCCGCGCAGCTTGTAGTGCCTCCCATGCGGGGGCCGGCCGCCCGCAGCGCCCGCGCCCGCCCCGCCCGCGCCCCCTGCGCCCCCGCGCCCCGCGCCCCCGCGCCCCCTGCGCCCCCGCGCCCCGCGCCCCCGCGCTAGCTGGCCAGCGGCTGCTGCGCCAGCGCGCCGCCGCCCCAGCCCGCGCCCGCGCCGCACCCGCCCGCGCCCACCCGCCGCTTGCACTCCCCCCCGACGTTCTGGTGGCCCCCGTCGTGTTTACGTTTACCTGTGACATAGAAAGCAACCTGAAATCCACCACTCTTTGGCAAGTGGAGCTGTTGCCCACGTCAAGTGCTCCAGCACGACAACCGCCAAATTTGGGGCTCGAATTATGGGTATAGGAAGGATTGTAATTAAGGAATAGGAAATTTTTACGAATTTCGATTGTGAACTTGACCTTGTGGCCGGACTAGCAATCTGATGACGACCACAACCCAGAGTGATTTCCAGTGACAAGTAGAAACCTAAAGGTCTTCCACAAACTTCGAAAGGAAACAATGGACTCGTCACTCGATCGAGCTCTACAATTTTGGCCAAGTTTGTGGTAGCCCTAGGACTAAGGACTAAGGACCGATATAGGAGATGGATAGTTACCGAGATAAATTGTATAGAAATCCAGATTACACGCAAACCATCAAACACGCTGAAATAAAAGGAAAAGGTTTCAGGATATTATTCTAAGGGAAACGAGGTCGACCGAGATAGAGTCCAATGCCATTCATTTGTAATTTTGAATTTTGGAATAGGAAGGGAATAAAGCTTCTTTTTTTAAATGTGATGTAGATGTGTATGTACAGTAAACTTAAAGACAGATGTCATGAGTAAGAAGTTTCGGTGAGAGCTAATACTATTCTTAGGTCTCTGGCGCACAACCGTTACCAAGCTTAGAAGCATCACACACAGTTTAAAGGATAACCGAGTCGGTGTTTTATTTGTAGTCGAGAATTAATACACCACGCTAACGTGAAATTTTGATCCCCATTTACAGTTTTTCGAAAAAAATGTAGTTAACAAGAAAATGGCCATTTTACACAAAACATTGTTGATGCCAATCAATCCTGTTTCTAATACTGATCACAAAGTTCTTTCGGACCAACCCAGGTTGGAGTACTAAAAAAGTCAGAAATTGCACAATTAACTTTTCCCATACATTTTGTTTGAAATTTTAAACCAAAAACTTTTTGGTTTTAATCGACTCACTCAAAATCATTGCAGGTCCTAATAAAGAATTTGTGAATCTGAAATACAAAAAAAACGACAAAATATGATCACGAAGACGGGATGTAACTTTACGTTTTTTGCGATTTCGGACTTTTTAGTACTCCATGGTTGGTCCGATAGAAGTTTTTGATCAGTGTTAGAAACAAAATCGATTAACACCAAAAAAAAATTTCGGTTCAAAATTTTAAACAAAATGTATGGACTAGTTTTTTTTTTGCAATTTCTGACGTTTTTAGTACTCCAACCTGGGTTGGTTCGATAACTCTTTCAGAACTTTTTATCAGTATTAGAAACAGGATCAATATGCATAAAAAAAATGTTTTGTGTAAAATGGCCATTTTCTCGCTATCTGTAGGTACATTTTTTCGAAAATCTGTAAAGGGTTATCAAAATTTCACAAAAAAAATATGTATAGTCTCCTAAGACCATTTTCGTGTAGCTGCAACGGTTAAGGTAGTTCCCCTTACTGCCCCGTTTACAGTATCCACCCTGTATATTTTGCACATGTCGCGCATAACTACTTTTGCGCGATGCAAGATTTTAGCTTGATGTTGGAGAGATGTTGCAACAGTGAGATTAGACAATCGGAAACAAATTCAAATGTATACTCCCGGCCGTAACAGAAACTAGTGTTTGGAGTTTTAGAAACTAGTGTAGAGGAAGGCGGTGTAAACATGTAAAGTGTAGCATGTGTGTAGTGTGTAGTGTGTAGTGTGTAGTGTGTGGGGTGTGGGGTGTGGGGTGCGGCGTACTGACCTGGTAAACTTGGCTTGGCGCGGGGATTGCCACGCATGGCGCTGGGCGTGCGGCGGCCACGCGCGACGCGGCGCGCACCACCACGGGCCCCAGCCGCGGGCGCCGGCGCCGCCGCCGCGCGCCGCGCCCATCGCCCGCCCGTCCCACATGACCCAGCCTGCTGACGTCGCACGGTCACAACCACGCACGCCACCCCACCCGGCTCCGCGACCTACCCCAGAGGTCCCCTACGACCCGCATGTAGGCGCCATCTCCGCGGGCGAGGCGATCGCGGAGATAATCACGCCGTGCTAACAAATTATAGCCGCGATATCGCCGTGTGGAGTGTCCACAGTTGGAACCGGTCCACTCGCTCGTGGAGGTTGCGCCTTAGGCTAAGCCCGCACTGAGATAAAAAAAAATCACGCGAAAGCGCCATTCTGTACTGTAAAACATGATATAATTTATTTTTTTACCGCGCGTTTTCTTAACGCAGTGCGGACACTTAAGCTTACTGAAATACTCTTCGAACGCGAAAGGCTTTGCGAGCTTCTTAAAACCAACTACTTATACAAATTCGTAGGGAACCTTCCAAAATATGACGCGGAACAGGGTGGTAAAGTGGTAAAAATAAACAACGACCGATTTCTGATTCATGTACTTAATGCTTATTGAGTTTTGTTAAATGTAAGCTGAAATAAAAACCTAAGCACATACTAGGCAAATCCTTTTACTTGGCCTTTTAAAATAAATAAGCAGTTCTAAATCCTATTAACATGCACGAATTTTCAAGTTTACTGACTTTCTAATTTGGTTACATAATTTGGCTCTACAATGTGCTTAGGATTTAATTGTAATCACTTTCACTTCAAATACAGAATTCGGTCCAAAAAAAAAATAAACAGGTACTCTAATCATTTCAACTATAAAACTTTTCAAGAAAACTGTTTTATACTTCAGTCCGTGTCAAAAGAAAAGATGGAGCACTAATATGATTCGTTTATGGTTGAAATAATAGTTGAAATAAATTACTATCATGCTGCAAAGTATTTCGCTATTGCAATACAATGTAACTATGTCAAAATACCAAATAGATATCATTACATTAAAATATATGTAAATATTCCACTCACAAACGCTGTTTAAATGGCTTTATTTTTTACATCCAAACTCTTTTATAGAATAACTTTTAAACAACGTCCGCAAATCCATTACATATCAACATATATTGTGGCTTTCGAGATAAAAGTACCTGTGATGAGCTCACATCAATCATGGTTAGTGCCAACAACGTCACAAGCATTGTTACGAAAAAGAACACTTTTACCATGGAACGCCACACAATACCAGCGCGACCAATACAATGTCGTTATAAAAGTAATGAAACAATCAGGTACCTACTGAAGCTTTCTAAGTCGACTTCATCCAACACGAATTTAATAAATGCATTCTAGGATAGGGTGACGAATGTCGCTATTTACTTTGTCTACTCGACATTTAATACTTTTATAAAATAATTATTCAATTAAATCTATAAATTCTACGAATATAAACTAAGTGGAGACATCGTCTAATCAAATCTAACATCGACACGACATCCACTAAACATCAATATAATAATTTGGAATAATATGAGCGCCCATCGGCGGTACCTGAATGCCTCCGGTTAGATCGTAGTAAAGCGAGTTGGGCCCGAGACCGAGCTCGTCGTCCTGAGTGAGGCATTTACCAAGCGGGTCAGTAAGTCTTCTCAACATATTCTCTACCTCGTTACAACAACGAGAAATATTACAACATTACTCGGGCGTTCCAAAGCTTCGGGAGCACGCTACGTTCCTCGCCTACGGAATGGGTGCGGGTGATGGCTAAGCTCGAGCGTGTTATCGGTTAGTGATAAGCGAAGCGAAGCTCTACATGGGTGACAAGCGCGGCGGAATGACGTTAAGCGGTGCAAATGTGAAATGGCAACTGAAAACAACAGGTACAGATGAGAGACGGGCATGTTAGTCGGAGTGGCCGCAGCCATATAGACCTGATGGTGAGATCGGCCGACGGCCACCCCGCGCCCACTAACACTTTTCCCGGCAATCAGTGACAAGTCGGAGGCCCCGCCCGCCCAGTGCAATCTCCACCGTCAGGCCTACACACTACCGTCTTTACCGAGTCACTAACTCCGTTCGAGGATGGGATTAAACAAAAAATAAAAATAAAAC
The DNA here is from genome assembly GCA_941918905.2 of Xestia sexstrigata. NCBI lineage: Eukaryota > Metazoa > Arthropoda > Insecta > Lepidoptera > Noctuidae > Xestia > Xestia sexstrigata. Next base: position 19,148,778 of record OW799208.2, read on the forward strand.
AGTAGATGATAAAAATTTGGCAAATCAAAATCGATAGAACAATAATGAGTACAGCGACTAGTGACTAGTAAATAAGAGTGATACATTAGTGAGTGTGTGTGGGACCCACCGGTTGCGGTCTGTTGGGAGGCTGGCGGACGGCGGACGGTTGCGGTGGCCCCGCGTAATCAAAATAGAACTCATCGTACCGGTAAAATGGCTCATTGTAGCCACCTCGGTAATCACCGTACCCGTAATAGTCGTAATCATAATCTATAAACACACAACACAGGCCTTTTAGAGGCTAAGCTAAACTAACTCTAACTTACAAGCTACCGATGTCGGTTGGCGGATAGCGAGCCTCCACGACACTCGTACCGGGAAAAGATTAACATGCTGTTGTCGCTTTAGACGGGGTACAGTACAGGTATGGTTTGGTACAGCACACGGGTTAAATCCAACACCCCTGCTCCTCCTTAGCGGTCTGAACCGACTGAAGCTCTTCACGTTATCGACACAAACAACATGCATCGTGAAATGTCTAACTGTTCATGTCCACTGTCTGATGAATAAAAATGAAATCTTAATTTGGATAATGACTGTATGCTGGTTGTAACGCCCCACCACCGGAACCTACCTAAGCGTCGTTAACGCGCTCAGGCAGCTGGTGATGCCGGCACCTGAGCACTCACTATGACTTCAGATTGTAGCATGCACTGTCTGTTAATATTGTTATTACACTTTAGATGGACCATGTGTGGGCTACACGATTCTTTGATAGATCAAAACTTTTCCGAAACCATGCATCGACCTATTCCTAGCTGTCATTAATAACTAGCCTAGATAGTAGCGTTAATGAAACATGTACTGAGGCCTGAACGATACACTATAAATAGAAAACTCCCAAAGTGGTAGTATAGTTGAAGGCTGACAACACTGGCGGGAAGTCCCGGTGTGAGTGTATAGTAGCGGCCATCTTGTTAGTAAGGGACAGTAGCGGATTGTGCGAGTGTGCGCGTGGAGACCACACCGTGTTCACATCTCTGTTCGTGTGAGGGAGGGTGCGAGCTAGGCGGAGGGATGATCGATCGTTTGTACTTATGTTAGAATACGTTCATGATACCGCGGTACAGTCGTACGGACAATGTGTCTAGTTCCCTTCACCTATCTCTGTGTGCTGTCACGTTGTACTGTATTGTGGTACACTGGAGGCTCGGTAGGTGTTCCAGAGTCATCATTTCTCAAAAATTCTATTCAACTTAATTTTGTGCGAAAAATTATATCTTTAAAACGGTTTTTTTCGGTATGAATTAAATACAAAACAAAAAAATCTAAAAACTAATTTAATAATATTTTACTACTGCAAAATCAGCTGTGCTTTGTCTCGTAAGTACAGCACCGAGCGTCCCCGTCCCGACCCGTGTCGTCGTGTCGTCGTGTCGTCGTGTGGTGTGCAGGTGTAGTGTGCGCGTGCATACTGACCGTAGTCGCCGCGCGCCTGCGGCGGGCGCGGCTGCGGCTGCGGCGTGCGCCCGCGCAGCACCGGCGAGCAGCTGCACCAATCGAATCTGACAGTTAACACCCGACGTTACATACATCGTGGACGTGCCTAGCCAGCCTCGGTAAACGCTCAAACTAGCCCTATACACTTGTAAACACTTACGGCGAATTTCATCATTGAAACTGAACTCGAATCAGCCCATCCAACTCCTGGCCATCTTTTTGATGTCCTGATCGAGTTCAGTGTCATTGGTCAAATCAGCTCTTAAACGATCAGGATAACAGACGCCCAGACAACGACAGGAAACAAATTCGGACTTCATAGCATCCAGTGTCATATCACTGTCTTCGTTTGTGCGTCATCTGCGCGCTCTACAGGTCGGTGGTTCATTTCACTAGTGTGTTTCGTTATGAAACATGTAACTAGACTGTGTGTACAAGTGCACTTTACCATCAAAACTTTATCGCCATTCAGTCACTTTTTTACAAGCACAAGCTTGACTGACATTAATTTTATTGAATTTGCAGTGAGCTGATATTTTGATGCAATCTCACAGTGAAAATGTAACACTCTACATTCTTACAATAAATATATGGTTCCAATGCGAAATTCCTTTTGTTGCAAACGTAATTTTTTTTATCCGTTTTGATATCTTTTTGATGGACAGATTTAAATTTTAATGGTAGGGCTTCGCATCATGCATTACTTTGTTTTTGATTATCACTCGTACGAATACAAGTTCCAACCATCACGTTTGATGGTTTACAGAGGCATAAGTGAGAGTTTACCTTTAACTTTGCAAATTCTACAATCAATGTTTTCAATATTTAAGTTTTTCACGTAAACAATTCAGTATCGTTATATTCTCAAAATGGGAATGTTCTGAATAAAATGCACGTCGGGGATAGTGTGACGATATATCAAATATAATAAAAAAAAACTAGGAGCTGGCGAACAAATCTGGTAGATCCATTTCGGCCAACTTGATCGGTATTTTTTTCTATACAGGGCAATTCAAGTTTACTTTATAAGACAAGCAAACTATAAGTAATGAACAAGTTTTTAGTCAAGAGCAACCCTGTTTAGAAACAAATGTCTGCTAAATTTTTACAAAAGCACATATTTGCTTGAGCAAAACAGATTTACAGTAATCGAGCGTCGATATGACACATCGAGCCCGAAGGTTCTTTTCCTAAGGCAAGCACAACGGCAACTCTGCCCTATCGCAATGACAGAGCGCAGCGACAACTATGGCGGGCGACAATGTCGCCTCTACGGAAGCGTTTGCATAGACTTACATAGAATGGTCGGACATAGCGACTGGGTTGCGGTTGTAGTCGCCTTCGGAGGTGTACCTTGAGAAAGAGATGAATCTATGAAGCTGAAACTGTTCTAAAGCTTTTGTTGGCCAGCTCCTCAGTCGGCCCATAAAGGCTAACACCTACCCGCCGCGGCCGTGTATCATCTGCATCATGCGTCGTTCGCGCGCGCGCAGTATCTCTTCCTTTTTCTTCTTATCGGACGGCGGCTTGGCTAACGACACTTCGAGTCGCGCGCCTCCCATTTCTTTGCCGTCTAGTTCTTGCATCGCCTGGAATGTGATGCGGGTTGTTTAGATACCGATTGAGAAGCTACTTTGGGAGTTGGAGTGGTTTATGCTCCATTCACATATTATAGCGATATTTAAATAATAAATAATAATAGCTGGACATTACACACAGCGCCATCTAGTGCCACACTATGCAACGAGACTTGTGTCGTGGACACGACAGTTGATATATACCTACTACATAAATACTTTACGTCTCCGGGCTATTCGTGCAGTGACCAGGAGGGAGGCTAAAAGACCGGGATTCCAAAAAGAAAGAACTTCGAAAATTGATGGCAGAAACTGCATTTACAAATGCACTAAAGGCCGTTTTCTATAACTTACTAACGTACAACTGTCAGTTAATATGCCTACTCTCGTAGCTAACGGTGTTTCTATAAACCAAATTAGTGCTATTAGTGTCACCTTCCTGTCACTTTATTCATAGAAAAATCAAAGAAAACTTTTCTGCCCGCGTAGCATGACCACCGTAAAAACAGGTTTCTTCGAAGAAAGACTCGACAAAATGACATTTCTTTTGTGTATCTGACATTTATCTGTCATTTTGTCGATTCTTACAGTTTGGCCGCTGAGAGAATGCGTTCCTGACGTCTATCAGTTGGTAAATAAATTTTGCGCAAAATTATAATGTTTATTGTTACTTGATTTAATGATATCGTTTTTAATAATATTATTTGTTAATAGAGCAAAAAGGTTAATAATAGGTATGATATATAAACTATAAGTTATATAGTATCACCAATAATACTAATACTCGCGAACTGTCAGGAACGCATTCTCTCAGCGGCCAAACTTGTAGTCGACAAAACCCGTTTCCACGGCGGTCATGCTACGCGGGCTGTGACGTTTTGTTCCTATCGGTCGGTAAACAAAATGTCAAACAGACGGAGATAGCAACCTACCGATACCTATTGGTAGGTTATTAAATATGGCCGTAAATGAGTCATACCATCTACTACGAAAAATGGGGCAAAATATAACATGCCTAGTTCTTTTAGAGAACCACATAATAAAAGCCAACTATATTAACACACACATATAAACAATTTATGTATTTCAGTTCCTTACCTTTACTGCACAGTCCCGATCTTCAAAATGCACAAACGCATAGTCCTTAATCTTCTTAACACGTTCAACAGTTCCGTAGCGTTCGAATTCTTCTTTCAGTGCATCTTCAGTTATTTCTTGCGTCAAGTTGCGCGCGTACAATACCTTCACCTAGGCGACGATAATTTGTATTAGTACTGGTATGATAGAGGAAAAATGCAGGTGTTTATACCTGAAAACATCTTTGATTGGTATGGATACTTTTGATTTTAGCTTTTGGTGCCGCTATCAAGGGTCATGCTAAGATTAGATGCAGTACGATGGATGCTGACGAGATCATAGCTCGTGATGCAAAACAATTAAAGGTAGAAAGTCAGTGAACTTACTTTACTCATTGTTTGCTCGTCAGGTTCTTCTTGTGGGTCCGCCCAGTCCACTATTATATCACAGCCCCATACCTGCTCGAATTATAAATGAACATTACACTATTACTCTGTTCTGGTCATTATAATAACATTTGATAACATAAGTGACATGTCGGCATAAACATTTACCTTTATTCTACCTGTGCCCAGTCTACGTTTAGCTAGTGACGCCGCTTTGTGAGACTCGTATTCCAAAAAACAAAATCCTCTATTTTTCTTCTTATCATCGGGCGAACTATATATTATAACTTCGACGAGCCCAGCTGCAATCATAAAATATGGTTAAGTATCTAGAAGCGGGGCGCAGGCACGCTAACGGTATGAACAAAGCTTCCCTCGAGCCCGACGCGCAAAAGTCAGTCATTCAACGCTACAGAATATGAAGCAAATCAAACAATATTCCAGGAGAACATATACGGTACTGAAGAATTCTATTCTAGAGAACAACAGCAAGGTTCTCCAGTCATGACCAGTGAGCATTCTCGAGGCAAGGCCAATCAAAAGGTATACGGTCGCCGGGGCCACGGGCCACGGTGAGGCGCGAGTGTGGCTGCGGGCCCCGAGTGGGCCCCAGTGGCCCCCGAGTGGGCCCCAGCGGCCCACCGGCCCGACCGGCGGGGCCCGGCCGGGCCGCACGCGTCACGGTGCCCCGAGGCGCGCTCAGTTAACAACCGAGTAGCACTTATTATGAATTCGACAAGGACTTACGTGCGTGCCTAGTAAACTCCTCAAACAAATCGTCCCGATCTCGATTCTTAGGGATATTCCCCACGAATAACCGGTGATTGTTAAAGGAAACTGTTACGCCAATCTTTTTCCCCTTTCGAATTTCATAATCATTCAGCTGCAAGAACAATTCGAGGGAGAATAGCCTGGGCCGGGGCCGGGTCGCTGACGCGCCCGCCCGGCGTGCGGCCGTATGACTGGAGATCGCGGGGGGGACGCGCGGGACGCGGGACGGAGCGGGACGGGACACGGGACGGGACAAGCGGGACGCAAGCGGGAGCCCGAGCCGGTCCACACCAAGCCCCACGCACTCAACCCGACAACTCTATAAACTCCTTAATTCATTCGAGTGACACTTTACCTGTTAATTTACCAAACTCTTCCAGTATCTCCTCTTTGCCTTTAGACTTGGGAATGTTGCCGACGAAAAGTCGCAGATTCGGTACGCTAATCTTAATTCTCAGAGTCTTCCCTGGTTTTATTTCGTGATTATCGAGCTGTGGGAAAAATAACAAGGGAACAATTTTGAAAAAGGGCGTCGTTTCGGACCCTCGGGGCCTTGGCCAGCCCGGCTAGCCAGGCTGGCCTCGCCGACGCGCGACGAGCGACGCGCGGGTGATGACGGTTAGAGCCAATCGTAATGAGTTAACTGAATTTGGATGATAAGCCGACAGTGTTGTACGGAGCAAAGAGGAGAGCCTGAGATATATTAAATTCTCAGTTGGAGAACTTTTTGAAGCCAATTCAAAGTTAACCCTGTAAGTGGACCGTTTGATGAAGTGAAAATAAAAGAAGCGAGTACGTGTGATGGTAACAAAAATAAAATAAAATTAAAGCAACTTAAAATTGAACGAGGTGCAACAGTAAAGAACGGGATGATATCTCAGGACAAGCGAGGCTAGATCAGTTTATAGGTGTTATGTTTGCACATTTACACAAATTCAGTGATTATACATATTTGAACGGCGGCTGCTTGCCACGAAGCGTTTCAACAGTTCATAAGATAATATTGTTACTGTATAGTAGCATTTACAAGAGGGAACTATTTAGTGCGAATGGGTGCAAATGGCCGCCGTGAGCGGGATATTAATGACATGCTTTTTAAATGATAGAAGAAGCTTAAATCTAAATCTCCCAAGTGTGACTGTGAATATATTCGACAGGCAAATGATTGGGACCTTGCAAAATTACTGGCTGATGAGTACTAGTAGTCTTGCAAGTGAGGCCGCGGTTTGGGCACTTCCGCTGCGCACGGAGAGACCATCAGGAAGCTGCGGTGACATACTAAGGTGACGTAACGAGGCACTACGACGCGAGTGTGACGCAGAAGGAACGTGATGGTTTCGCCAGGAGGGGCCGCGCAGACGGAAGTGCCCAAACGCGCGGCAGCTTAAGTGCTGTGATTCTGTTAATCTTTCAAGGGAAATATACTTAAACATTTCGGCGAGTCACCTGGAAAGTAGACGTCAAATTAGAATAAATTTTGTTTCAAATTAATAACACCAATTTTAATCAATATAAAAATCATCTTTTGTAAAGCTTTAGAGTTTTGACACAATTTTGTGTTACCAATCGTGATAGCTGATAATGAACAATTGCACCATTGTTTTAGTTTTGCGATAACACAGAGTGCTGTAATGTTGGCTATTGGTACAGATGTGCTCGATAACATCCATGAATCGCACAAAGATAGGTGCCGTACTATCGGCGCAGGCCGCTGCTTATCACAATATTTGCAAATCGTCAAGGCTGCGGGGACGCCGCGCTGCCCACAGATGGCACCAATCTTTGTAGCAAATGTTTGTTCAACAACTCTACGGCTTATTGTACACTAAAGTTCGAGGGAGCGGTAATTTTCATTCATCATTGATTGAGCAAACATCGATCAAGTGAAACAAAGGTTTGTTCCAGCTATTTAGACAAGAGAGCAACATCAAAACAAAAATGAAATTGGATTTATGAAATCATAGAAACCAAAAATAAACATAGAACATCACGTAACATGCATTAGCTACTCTAACATTTATGCGAATGACCTCTCCCCCGGACGTCACATCGTCTCCCTCACGTGGGAGTCGCCATAGTGCGGAGTAGCGGACGGGCGGCCGCGCTACTCTAAGGGCTCACCTCTTGCACGGCGCGCTGCGTGGCCTCGCGCGTCGTGAACGTCACGAAGGCGTACCCGCGGTTGGTGCCCGTCATGGGGTCCATCATGAGGCGCAGGTCCCAGATGGTCCCGCAGCGCTCGAACAGCGGGATGAGCTCGTCCTCGTACATGTCCTTGGGGATCTTCCCGCAGAACACCTCGCAGCCGGCGCCCGGCGTGCCGCCCTCCCACCCGGGCGGCGGCCCGCCGTACTTCCGTTGACCTGCCCGGCACCACTTACCAGTTAGATAAAAACCCAATCAAATAGGCAGCCAACTAAGGGCGAATTTCACAAAGAAACTAAACGTAATATTCCAAATTAAACCCATGACTTCCAGGGTTCTAAATAAAACTACTGATGGTTCAGATTCGAACATTTTAAAGTCCCAGCCCAGGCTTGCCTGCCGATATCAATCAAGATTTACAAATTAACCGAGGCCCGGTTTCCACAACATACAAGCAAAACGGAGACAAAAAAAGACGCAGAATAGGCTAGTTCCACCATCAATAAATTGCAAATCTATGTCAGTTAGAGTATTGAAAAATAATGGACACGTATTTTTTGTTTTTTTAAATCAATAAATATTGACAAAGATAAAACGCATCAAAAATCGGGAGTGGGGGGGGGCTCGTGACGTCACAACGCACTAAAAATTATACCACGGGGGGACGTATTGAGAATTTTAAAAGCGTCGTACCTTCGTCAATTTTGGTTTACGTAACAAAAGAAAAAATACGGGACAAATATTTTTTGATAATCTAATTGACGGACTAATTAGGTTTTTTCGGTACACAAGCCTATTGCAAATCTACCTATTATCAAATTGCAATTTTATTTGAAATCCACATGTCCTATGATTGTCTGAATATTGCACTTCTGTCCCGCTCGATTCGTCTCCACTTTAAAATATTCTATATTCTATATTGTACGTACAACTTTCGTTTTGCATGCTGAGTTTACCTGTAAGTGATTGTACACTATTGTTAATATGTTTTTGCTTGTTTTTATGCCCTTAGCTAGTGTAAACAATTGTTGGTAAACCAATAAATAAATAAAATAAAAATAAAACATAACCTAACCGAGTCTTAAAGGCTGATGCTCCAGGGTAGGCTCCAAAAAACGTAAGAAAATTTGAATTTCGCGGGTTGGTTGGAGCATGCATCTTAAACCATATTGCGCGTGTTTCATGTAACGTTCCATTACATTTGAGATACATTTGTGTCCTAAAAACTAAGCACACATGTGGGGGTGTCAGTACGGTAAAGCGCGGCTTTATGAAAAAAGGAATAAGGGTAGAAAAAAGAATTGGTCTCTTCATACTAATAATTGCGTCCGCCGATGCGATTTTTTGTATGGGAAGTCCAAAAGTTTCGTTGCGCTTAATCTGTTAATTTGATAAGTTTAGAGCTGTACTATAATATAAAATTACTTATCAAATTCCTAGAAGACAATTTTACTCAAATGACCCTAATTGTTTCGTCATGGATTCCAATAACAATCCGACAGATATGAACAATCAGATTACTGATTCTAATATTGATCTGATACGAGGCAAAGCAGATTCCAATTGTGCTGAATCAGATCTTTATGGGTCGAGTATCAGGTTCTAATTGGTGGAATTTAATACCAGCTGTGGTCAAGTTCTGATATGGTTTCTAATAATCTTATAAGGAAACATCCTCAGCACACCACTTCAAAATAAAACTGCTATTACAGTATCAATACAAAGAAAATAAACAATAGCTCAAGACGTGAATTTTGAAAAGTACAAAAACCCAGCAGCGGTGGCCCAGTGGTGGCGGCCCCGTTGAACCCAGACAGGCACATTACTTTGTGTAAATTATTTCATCACCACTGCTCAAAACGGTGAAGGAAAACATCGTGAGGAAACCGGCATGTCCTAGAACCAAAAATTCGAAGACATGTGACATCTACCAATCCGCACTGGGCCCGCGTGGTGGATTATAGCCCATTCCCTCTCATCATGAGAGGAGACCGTGTCCCAGCAGTGGGAACATTATAGGTTGATGATGATGATGATGATGATTACAAAAACCCACGGCTTTCAAGATCAGTCAAGCAATGTTTTATGTGAAACCAGAACAAGTTTAATTTGAGACTACATTGTAACATTTATAATACGACAACAGAAGGGTGGCATTTTACAAAAGCAACTTGTTTAAAAACCCCCCTATGTCTACCTAGCAACAGTGAAACTACAGCCCAACCTAATCTGGTTTATGTTTTTGTCTCATCGAGAATTTGTTCCTTGTTTGAAAGAATACGACACAACAGAAAGAAACAAATATATATTTTAAGCACAAATTAATGAAAGGACAAACTAATGTAGTAGGTACGCGGTGTCCTTCGCGCCGCATTGCACGCAAAACTTGAGAACTTTATTATTCGCATGTACAATATACGTGTATGCGTATTGCATTCACAATATAAATGTTGTTGTTTTATTTTAAGAATACCTACTATGTATCTATAAGGTTAAGAAGATAAATGTGGAAAAACAAGACTGGTGACAAGTTTTTTTTTGGTGTAACTATCCGATCTATCAATGAGCAATTATGTGTAGATATTAAATTACAAAATGGGTCTTTAAAAGATCTAAACTTTGATATTTGTTTTGTCTTTGATTACAAAGTAAAATGGTAGGTACCTATCACCAAGTATTACGCAACCGTGAGACGATTAGAATGTGTCGATATTTGACTAATTAAACTATCAACATCTATTTACAAATTAAACTATCAACATCTATTTACAGATTCAACACGTTAGTTATCTCTCAACTAATATTCTCTTTGAACTAGTTATCTTTGGGTCAAAGGTCTCCAGTCCCTTTCCTAAGCGCGATACTGACCTGTGGTAACATCTAACGTGTATCCAGTCCGGGCCAGAATTTGTTTGATCTTGTCTTCGTCGGGGCCCTTCACCTGGACAGTAGCTGACAGCACGGGCGCTCCTTGCACGCCCGCCCTGCTTTTCTGTCTGAAATACATCACATCACTGATCAATTCCTTTGCAATGATCCTATGCACTCGAGTAACATAGTCAATAACGGTATATATATCTCGAAATCAATGCTAAAAATACGACCCATATACCATAACCTGGACCTTTTTTTTAGAAATCGGTTTATAAACCAACAAACTTCATTGCTGACCGAACAAAGATGTTGGACGATATCAAAGTTCTTTGCATAACTTCTACATATGAATGAAGCGCGAAAACTCTTGGGGAACAAACAACACTCCGTCGCGTCGGGAGTTCACACTACGACCGATACGAATCCGGGAAAAAGGCGCGAAATCTTTGATGCCCGATGATACGGATTTTTCTCGCTGGTGCATTCAATTCTTGTGACAAAACTTTCTCAGGATTTGCGCTCTATTTATAACTGATACTTTTCGCAAACCATCCTACTATTCGTAGCCCAGGGTAGTCATCTTTAGCAGCCCTGTTGCAGACACGATACGAGATTAAAACTAATTTTAATAAAAACGTAATAATCATCATCAACTGCCTAGCCTTTTCCCAAGTTTTATTGGGGTCGGCTTCCAGTCTAACCGGATGCAGCTGAATACCAGTATTTTACATGGAGCGACTGCCTATCTGACCTCCACAACCCCGTTAGTACTGGGTAATACGATACTCCTTGGTAAGACTGGTTGTCAGACTTTTTTGGGCCACTGACTACCTGTAACGACTGTCAAAGATAAAACGTAATAATCATAGTTATTAAAATTGGAAACCAAAAAGTTACGCAGCCATTCCTTTATAAAAGCCACTAAGGGTAACGCCAATTAGTATTTTATTAAATCTCGCAAACAGGTTCTGCATCACGACTGCACAGGGGCTAATGACCATCCGTAATCTAATCTTGCGACGGGCGGCGCAAATAAACACGAGGACACAAGCAAAATGATCCGTCAGGCAGTCGCGGAGCGAGCATTCTTGCTACAAGCACTGTCACATAACAAAACGACTCACTTTCTCGCTTCATCAACCGTTTGATCTTAAACTCCCAGGGAACTATCGCAGGGGAACAATGAACTCTCCCTGACTTTAGAAGAGAATTTAAAACAAACTACCTCCATGTGATCGAACTACATCTCGCGATTTGAAAGCGCTTACTAAGATTTTCAACGCATCTTTCTACTCGGTAGAAATCAAAGTATTACAATAACCCCGTGCGCCACCTATGTACACGCGGTCTAACTAACAATTATACTTATTAACGGAACAGCTTGAATGCTGGCCGGCACCGCATTGGCAGCCTCGGAGGCACGACTAAGCTACTTAGATATAGGAGTGCTAAACTTGGGGGAACATGCCATCTCTGCCTAGTGTCATTATGAGAGCATTTCAGACGCGGGCAATCAGTTTTATTGCATTTTAATGGTCGGTATCGAAGTGACCTCTTCTCGAAAAGGTCGACAGTTCGACAAGATATATTTAATTAGACTGTGTAGGAACAATGATTTTGATTGGTTCGAAACTCCCTAACCGGTGATTGGGTTTGTCAAGGCTTGATGCTTTGCAAAAAAGGTATTTTTAAATTCTGCGTCGATTTTCACGTTGCCATTCCGAGACAAGGTCGTGCAGTACATAAAACAGCATCATTTCCTAGTTACTCAGGCCAGAGGGCCGCGCGATTTAAATTCAACGGTTGTCCGCAACGCGGCTTATAATGTGTCAAATCAATTTTTTCAAGATTGTGACCCAGATATACTGGGCAGTTTGGCAATCGTCCAATATTTTGATCCGTGTTGCTAAGCGAAATAATACTACGTGGGTACTCACCTATAGGTCTTCATGACTCCACATAAATAAGCACTTTTATTAGATACATGCTCGAGATTTGAATCTAAAAATTGTCCAAGAACACTTAAAGCACCGTCGGATGGAAATTCTTTTAAGGCATCTAACGCACGTTCATCCAGTTCGGCGTGCGCTAGCTTTCCAGTCTTATAAATGTCGTCGAGCTTGGCTGCTACCTGGAAACGACATAATATTCACCATTAAACAATTTCTACCGATATAGAAATTACAGTGTACGCGTTTCTCACGGAGTTTATTGGGAGTGTGGGTAGGCGCATTGTCTATTCCATTTTAAGTAAGCTGTTTTCGCGGTACCAATAAAGGCCGATCGTGGTACCGCCTGGAGTCTACGATTGTGCATCTTTTTGAGTTTAAAGACCTCAACAAACCTTAACCAGTAGAAACATGATAGTGGTAGCCCTTGGCAAAATTGTAGCCTATTTTTAGGGGCGGCGCACAAGACGCGGGAAAACGTTACTTACGAATTTGCGTTTGTTTTATTAGACATCAGTGTCGAGCCCATAAAAAGGAATTTAAAGCTGCGGAATGTTATTCTTGATTAGATAATTATTATTCAAGATAGCTTGCAGCATACTGATGAATTTATCATGATGTAACATATTAATCATGATAAATTTCATATCACTTAAAAATCCCTTACGACAATGTCGATAGTGAATTTCTATTCACTGACCATCGCAATTCACGCAAGTGAATAGTTACTTTAATGTGAAGATAAGGGGTGCCAAAGCGTCACTGTGCCGGTAGATATACAAGGCTATCTACTTAAGCAAGCATCGACGTAGTTTCTTCGAAATAAAAAGATATATTTTAAACTTAAAGTTGCAAAGGACAGTGACGAGGAAAATAACTCAGTGCCGCCCCCGCGCCGCCCGTCGGCCCTTCCGATGCATACCAGTGTGCACTGGCCTCATGCGTATAAGGATTTCCGAATGATAAATTTGTCAACATGTAGGTACTTGCACCTACTTATCTGCATGACCGTGGGTAGGCAGTCAGTTGGCTAACCTTATTGGAATCCAGTATGAATACCGCCTATCGGAATACGTAAAGTCGCAATGAAGCACTGGTGAAATTTGCACTTAGACCAAACCAATTTTGCTTCAAATAAGTTCAGAAGGGCTTGGCTTGGGCTGGACAATGTAATTGCACTACCGAAAAAAGGGGGGTGGTTTCCATAACATTTAACATAAAAACAATGAGCAAAGGCACAAGAATAACTAATACAGATAATGTATTTATTTAATAGCCTTCTGGTTGGCAACAATTATTAAAAACATGCAAGCCTGTATACATGCATTGCAGGTGCCCAGATATTAAATGGCAAAGGTCAACATTATCACTGACACAGGGAGAAAGTGCAAAATAAGTGCTACCAACCTAATAACTTGTCTTTCAAGTATTTAACTTTTCAGGTGTGACAACATAAGACTGGAATCCCTATAGAAGTTTCTAAGAACTAATCTATGATAAGATTTGTAAATCACTACTACTGAGCATTAAACCTGTTTTTATTACCTATACATTGAAGTTGAACCAACTTTTTATTACAACTAGGTACTGACTACATCAGAAATCTGAGGATAATCAACTTAGATTTTAATACCATACATTTTCTCTATACATTTACCATTTGGACATACTTAGTAGTACAGAAGCTTGGCTAGGGACACAATTCATAATTATTACTGAATAATATGAATTAGGGTTTCTTTTCATCCTACAATTAATTTGAATGCTACAACCCTAACAGTTCTATTACAATACCTAGTTACTCACTTCTATTTATTATATGAGTCATATACTAGCAACAAACTATTAGCAACATGTACATAAAATCTAATTATCAACCATGTGTTTTACCATTAAGATTAAAACAAGAACGTTTTAATATTAGTGAATATTAGATTAAGGCTCTAAGTAGACTCCAATAAGATTTTTAATTTTAATTAAAATTATTAAAAAAAACAATGCATTGGCCTTTAGTACACCTACGGACAGTATAATATGGCTTTTCATTATGGCTGAAGCAGTTTTCATTTATAATATTTGAAACAACTATGGAACTTCATCGAGACGGGTAATGCCTCATGAGACAATATTACTACCAGTACAAAGTAATTTTACAAATAGACTATTTACTTAAACTATGTAATAAAAATAGCAATAAATAGCACAATTGTAACTAAAAGACATCTAGGAATTTATCAAGTTGGGTAAATCTAAGTTTCTTCGAAAACTTTTTTTTGCAAAAAAAATATTCTTACTGGCAGTTACTACTTTTCAATCAGCCTAAATGTGCAAGCCAACCACTGATTTAACTAAGAGTTTTAGCTACTGTTGAAGTCAAATGCTTACCTTAGGATCCAAGCCGTAGTCAATGAGTTTGCGATAATCCGGTGTTCGGCCAACATCGGAGTCCTTCCCAGGTACCTCTTCAATGGGTATTTCTCCATTGCCCTCCGCCATTCTGCACATTCATCATCATGTTACACACACTACACTCAACTGCTGAATCTTGGGGGTTTTAGATAAAAGTTTAGAGAAAACTTCATTATTTTATGACTTTGTGCACTAGAAATTGGGATCTCTTGTAGCTTGCCTATAATGATGTCATCCAGCCGCGATTCAAGGAAGCCACGCGTGTGAGCAATGACAAAAAATATTTTTTGGATAACAACATATTTTCTATTTACTTAAATATTGTGGAAAAGAATAATATTTACCTTTATTTTGTAATTTTTGTAATTTTGGAAGAAAATGATAACTCTCTAATCGTCCGAAAAACAAAAAAACAAATGATGTTCAAACATATGAAACTGTGAAACAATGGGATTGTGCACTCCTCATTCCATCCTGGTGAAGGTGAAATTTCAAAAAGCGAATGCGCGTGTCATTGCATTCTTCTAGTGAAGTGACACAATTTTGAGCCTAAAAAACGAAAATCGGAATTATGTCAAATATCTAACAACACCACTAATATACAGGAGATGCGAATTCCGGCGGTCAATGACCGAAATAACACAGCAAACTGTGACAGCTCTTTATAAACCGCTTCACATATCACTTATAACGAATAATCACTTTAGAACACATTTACAATCCTCTTGGAGATGAATATAAACACTAGAAACTTTCCGCGCAGGAAACTTTGGTGAATGCAAAACTGCAATAAGTTGAGAGTGCAACTGCATTGCACCCGATAAGAACCGGCCGGCGCGCGCCTCAATTTCCAAAAAGAATCCAGTTGGAATCACCACAAAGGATGCCAGAAGATAAAAAACACTTTAACACACAATCACTGAACGAAAAAATCAATCAAAAACACTGTACACGAAAATAATTACCTATTAATTTTGCTAGTTGGTGGCCGAGACAGATATGGCGGCGCGACGTCAACGTGACCGCCAGTACGGGGTTCTCATAACGACGCGCGGGACATGCAACGAGGAGTGCATTCAAAGTTTAAAAAGGCACTTAATTTCTTTGTTAACTTTTAACTACCTCTCTGTTTTAAAACTAATTGTGAACGCATTGAAATATTATGTATTTTATTGCACAGAGAGTTTTTGCAATGGTTGCGATTGCGAATAATTTTGAATGTGAAAGAGCGCGGCGCGTCGCGCAAGGCTGCCGGCCGCGAGGTGAGACAGGCTAGCGGCAAGACGGCGACGAGCGAGAAGCCGAGAATGAAGGGGGGAGGGTGTTGCAACCGCCGGTGCAGGCGTGCAGCAGCGACGCCGCACCGAGCTCGCCTGCATACTTGCATACATACGCACACTTGCAAACCCTTTGACCTTCGTTACTCGCAATCGATTCACTGCCAGTTTCGTCTTTGTTATTACAATTAGTTGAGAACTTTGGTTTTGTCTCTATGCGATGTCCAATTCTTTAGTAAATAATTATGTTAATCATAAGACAACATACCATTAATTATATTCATCCATCTATATAAAAATAGGCCACCAATTAGAATCTAACAATAATTAAATCAATTTAAGACAATTGATCATTATTGGAATATAAACAAAAGCATCCTATTGATACTTATTAGACCGCTAACACATATTCAAACTGACTGGTTTAGTCAATAATTCTACTATGTAATGATTACAAATATTCAAATAAGTTCGCTAAACTTAGAATAAAAAAATATTGCCACATCGCTTTACATCCATATTCTAAAAAAATCACACGGTTACTAATCGACGTTGTCCAATAGTAGAACAAGGTTCATTACTCTTTGATATGGAAACGAAGGGATAAAAGAGTTAATCGCAATAACCCCTCGCCTTTAGTTCGCTTACACCTGCTGATCATCGAAGCCGTATGTATTCGCGACACATACACATATTTAAAACTGGCCTTCGTACTTCACGTGTATGTGTAAGTAAGAAACTCGGATCTGTATCCGTCGCATTATGTGGGTAGGTAGGTAGGGCAGCTACTGCGGTTGCCTCGTTTTGAACGGACAAAGTTCCAATACGGCCCTTTTACTGCTAATATGAATCTTAAAGAAAGGCAGTATGAAGTCGAAAATGGTTCTTACACTAGATGCAGACTCTTCCTTTCTTTACAAAGAAAGAACTCTGATGTAGTGTGTCTTGTAGCACCACGACAGAGACACTTCCTTTCTCACATTTTCTTAATATCAATAGCGTTAAAAGTATAGCAGCAAAACGAACTCTCACCGAGTTCAAAAAAAGTCTTGAGAAAAGATAAAGGCTAACCTGTAACCATAATATGTAAACCCTAATATGTAACCCTAATATGTGTGATAACTTTAAATCACAGCTTTAAATAATGTCCCGAGGAAAGAATTTTCTGACAGTACCTAACTTTCAGTTATTCAAAATTATTTACTTCAAAACCGATTATTATTTTTAATAAACTTTATTTAATAAACCGTAAAATATGATTTGAACATCACTATTTTCGAAAATTGACAAATAAATTAGGAATTTGCTGTCATTCTTTTACTTTTTCTAATAAATTATTTTGTTTTTACCGATAAAAAAGTCAGCCAGTTCTTACATCATTCAGTCATCCTATATAAAACTTTGTGGGCGCACCTAGGAGGATTGAACTAGTTGTAAGTAAATCTTTTACTTGATTTTCATTGTTAATGAATAAGTACTCACGTCATTTATTGTTATTACTCACCAATTCTCGGGACCTTAGAAATAGCTCGAACCATCCGTCACGGACACTCACATCTATAAATAACCATTTTGCAAACACATAGCACAGCAAGCTCGCTCCGCTTGCCGTGCCGCGTACTACATTTCGCGATAAGGTACCTACCTACTTGTGCGTATTTTAAATACGTCAACAGTTCATTGACCCCCGCGCGGTTTCGCATCGTACGTTGCTGAATTTATTGTGTCTGTAGATTTGTGGGTCACTGTACTAGCTGACGTCAAATTAGGGGCCCAGACGACGATGACGTCACCTTATCAAATTAAACTAGCTGGTGATTCTAGTTCTATTTTATAATAACGTGTTCACAAAACGAGTACTGTGAATTATCATAGCCGCCCTAATCTGACCTGACTCAGTTTGAATAATAGTGTAAGTAATCGTGTCTATCATGTGTGCCGAGGTCATTGCTATTTGTTTATTTTTTTGTTAATTCAAGGGCGTCTTCGTGGCCGGCACAAGTAATCACCGACGCGTCGCGCATCGCAAATATTTTTATTAAGTTTTTGTATTTGTTGCCTAGTATGTAGGACTAGGTGTCTACCTTCTATGTATGTATCAAATTCTGCATACGTATTTCTATATTAAAAGTTTTTCTTGTGCACTAGTTGTGAATTGCAATTAAATCGTGAAAGATTCTTGCCTATTGTCGCGGAGGTTTTCGACCTTTGCAAAGTGCGCGGCGCGTCGCTTATTCAATAGACCACAATTTGTTTTTTTTTTCTTACTGCTGGGCCTTGGTGTCCCGTGTCACAGATGTGCTTATTATAAAATGTTGTGTGGAAGCGAGTAGCGCGTTATTTGAAATTCGCAACGCGTGTTTTGTGTTGCGTTTTAAAATATAAAGGTATCCTTAATAGGTTGTTCACATAAGAATATTGTTTAAAACATACCAATTTCGTTTCATTACTTTATCAGACACGCGCTTTTTGTTCTATATCTTGATTTTGCTTCAGTGCAGCATCACTGCAGCAATAGCACGCAGCCAAGTTCACGTTGCTGCCATTGATTTCATGATAGGTAGTTACATAATTCGAACACAGTACCACCACGCACACAAATGCATTATCGTGAATTGAGTTCCCCATTTCGAATTTTCTAACGTGTACTCGGTACATGTGCGTCGAAGACCGGGCCTCTTGAAAATGTCAATTATTAACTGGGAGCGTTCGTTTTAGCGCGTTGCCAATTAAACGTAATGATGACGTATGTTAACAAACAAGCCATGTGTTACTATAATATCAGTGCGCATTTTCTTGTAGGCATTCGTTAGAAACGGTAGAGTTCTGCATCAATTCACAATAAAGTGTTCAGTTAAATTGCATCAGTGCAATTATAAATTCATGCAATTATATCATAGGTAGGTACCCATTAGGTACCCCTAATGGGTACCTACCTATGATATAAAAATGTAGGTACTTAAAAAATGGATTCGTGTTTCGTATTATCAAGTCGGACTATTGAAATTCGGTATTTAATAGTAATTATGAACGTTCGGAATATTGAAATTTAGGAATTATGAAAATAGGATTTGGTTCTATCGGAATTGTCATATTCGGGATTTTGAACCATTCGGAATTATGAAAATCGGTATTTTGAAATTCGGAATTAAGACTTTCGGAATAATGTCGTGTAATGACGTTCGGAATATTGAAATTTAGGAATTATGAAAATAGGATTTGTGTATATCGGAATTGTTATATTCGGAATTTTGAACCATTCGGAATTATGAAAATCGGAATTGTGACTTTCGGAATAATGTTTTTCGAACTTACGTAGTGTACCCGCAGAAAATAGGTAGGTACTACAGCTACTACAAGATCATAAAATGTTTACAAATTCGAGCTAAGAATGAATGAAAATCGAATTTCCGTAAGATGCTAGAATAACTTCTTAAAACAGGAAGTCGTGAATATCCTGTTATTGCTTAATGGACTCCTTCTATTACGACTAACTTAATCACCGGTAAAACGGGTTAAAACACAATATTTTATAAATTCATAGAAGTACTTAGACAGTTCTTAGTAAGTCCAATCAAATAGAAATAGGTAGGCAATTGTTCGCTGTGCTGTGTGCTATATTTCTGATGGTTCGTCGATATTTAAATTATATCGATTCTTGTGAATATCTAGGGACTTCTAGAGTATTCTGCGTTTCAAATAAGAATAGAAACTTCAATGACCTCCATCTGTCAAATGTCACTTGAAAAGTACGGTGTGCCCGATACTCAAAAAGAAAACGCTATACCTATATACTCATTATACTCTATGGTGTGCTATAACATTTTAATTCAGACAGTCAGAGGGTATTGACGTTCCTATTCTTATTTGAAACGCATTATAATGTAAGTGGCTCTCTTGTTTAATAATTAATCAACAGATTTCTGAAGTCCCAGATCATATTTGCTTGCAGTCAGGTAGTTAAATTCCCTGGATAAATTCTGAAAAATATTAGTTTAGTTTTTTTCAGGTAAGTACGATCGAACTGGATAAATTCCAATACGGTTATTTATCCGAGACAAACTTTTCTAAGCCCGAAATGAGGCTCATTGACAAGCGGGCGGAGAAGTGAGAAGAACTATAGTATCAGCATTTCAACAGGTGCTGATTTTTCGGCACAGGTGGTACGTGTAAGACTGCTCTTTATTGCCATACTTTTCCAGCGGTAAATTGAAAATAAATATATGCAACAGTCTGCTTGCGTGTTTATGTAATTTTCAAACAATCAACTGGCATGTTGTCAATCAAAAACAAATATAAAGATTACTGGCACATTCACAAATGAAAATTACCACTGCTTACCCAATATACTTTGCTAACATAGCGCCCATTGCCTCCGCCGATATTTGCCAGTGGATAATATAAGTACCTAAGCCAAATTAAGGAAAATATAATTTGTAACTAAATCAAGAGATTTAACAACAGCTGGGTCCACAGTAAAAATTGTGAAAACGGCCACCAAACTTCGTTCCCAAGTTATTCAGACATACACAGTGGTTAGTTAACAAAACACGACAGTGGCGTCACTCGCACAAGAAAACTTTGTCTTTGGCATGTTATTCCACATGGTTAAGAAAATAAAACTAAAAGTGCACAATAAAATTACTAACATTTCGGAGGGATAATGCCAAATGCGTATCGATTATTAGACCTAAATCACCCACCTTAACAGTTCAAAAGAGTGATGTCTGCGGTCCTTCTCTGGAAATTGCACTGCCGTTTAAATTGTTAATTTATACACAACACTTAATTTTACATAACAGAAAACATATTTTTTTAAATAATAACAAACTAACAGATTGCCATAAACTGAATTTGATTAACACTTAAAAACTTAATTCTAACTTGGATCCACTATCGTTGGTCACTCTCTTTTGGCAATCTACTTGAAAATAAAATTGTGAATGCGAAAGTGTTGCACCAAACAAAATTTACAATTCAAAATTGGTATTGGATCGTCCCATAGGACTGACCCTATTTAACCTCAACAATTGGGGTTTCTTAGCGGAAAATAAAAGAACAAGAATCGTCCCTGCCCTGTTAAAGATTACTCTCACCTATCACAATTTCTCCCCATTGTTCGGACATCCATTAATTTTTTTATTTCTTTATGCAGCCGTGGCAACGGGTTTGTCTGCTCTTCGAACAAAAGCAGAATGGATGAAAAGACGGCACGGTTAAATTATACAATTCATAAGACGGGTCCGGACGGATGTATGGAAAGTTCGAAAGGAACCTATCCAGACAGAAGGGTGAAAGGTCTAAATTCATTGTGACATTTGACCTCTCCTATCTGTCTATTATGTATCTAGGCTATTATATGCATAGGGGGCTACCTATCTTTTGATTATTCGCGGGCCTATAGTCCTTTTCTGCAAAACGAAATGGATGAGAAACTTTCTCACAAGATGAAAGGGATTCTTTTGAGTGATTCCTGTTATTACTTACATTTTAGGGGGCAAACCTGTTGATAGACTAATAAAAAATCGTGCTAAAGCCCTTAGATACAAGTTCGATCACATGCAACTTTATTATTCGTTTTAATGACTTTAACTATAAAGTTTTAATTTATAACATTTTTTTCTGATAGCAATATACAAGAATGTCCCGTCCATAAAGGTCGCAACACGTAAACAATACACAAACTTAATCTCATTCAATAATTTCAAGCGTCACCACTTGTATTAGAAAACCATTCATCAATTTCTGCGATGCTCGTCATGCTCGATACCGACCGCAGCGAAGCTCCCATGAAAGCTAGTCTTAGAAATAAAAGCTAATAAGTCCAAACACACGTTTGAAAGGCCTATTCAGTTTCTATAAGCGTAGTACCACCCTACCATTAAGAAAAATCCAGTTGGGCCGCAACTTAGCATGGGAATGTTCAGGGGGTCAACGCCATTCGTTTCGCGTACTTGTCCTGGGTAAGCAGTGCGTATTATTATTTCGATAGATGCTTTTATTTTAGGGTCTGAGATCCGGTCTGAGCGCCCCCTCGCCGCCTTGCGGCCGGCTGACGGTGTCGACCGTCTCGGCTCATTCTCCATTCGATACATCATCTTGTGATGTACACGATCATTTCATTAAAAATGTTGTTGCAATTTAAAGTGTACAATCTTGTATTATTTATAAGTCGGAGGATAGCATAAACAAGCATGTAATATTCAGTACTGGATGACTACTAAAATAATTAAGGTAATGTTTGTGGAACATATTTTTAATGCATTTGAAGTTATCAGCGATTGGTCACCAGCAAACAAGTTTTAGTACATTAAAGATATGCTAAGTATAAATATAACATTACAAATCTAGGCTACTGAGATATGGGAAGAGTTAAGACCGATAATGCGGCGTAAAATAAGGTGACTTTTTATTAATACTGTAAGTATAATTTCAAGATCAGACAGTAGGTGTACTAGGACATTATGTAAAGTTATCAAAAAAATTATAGTTCCCAAATGAAATATGGTCGAAAGTGCAACACACCTCGAGCACGACCGGTTCTCTCGATCAATCTCAGCCATTGAAATCGCGAAAGCTATGGCCGGTGCGAATTTCACACCAGTCTTGTCTAGACTCTAATACTGTCGCAATAGGCAGCCTAGGTCTGCTCTTGCCTAGAACTGTGAGAATAAATAACGGGTTGAGAGTTTGCAACGCATGATTGAGCTCATTCGTTTTGTTTTAATCTAGTTTGCAGTACATAAGTAACGTTCGATCTGAGTATTTATTTCTTTGTATTTTGTTATAAAACCGTGTGTAATGCTTGTATTTCTTGGATGATTTAGTTATGATCTTTTTAAGGGTTCTGTCTGTAGTCCTGACAAGGAACCTTTGATAGTTTCGTCATGTCCGTCTGTCCGAGGTTTTGCTAAGAGACCGTTAGTACTTACTAGAAAGTTGTAATTTTGTAGGGTGTGTATATTAATTACAAAGTGATAAATAAAATATCGGAAAATATTTTTTTTAGGGTAGCTCCCCTACATGTGAAGTGGGGATACATTTTTTTTTCGTCGTCTACCCCATCGTGTGGGATATCGTTAAAATGACTTAGGGGTTGCTAGTACTATTTTTCGATTTAATGCTCCATTTACGAAATCATCATCATCATCATCAGCCTATTAATGTTCCCACTGCTGGGACACAGGCCTCCTCTCTACTCTATGAGAGGGAATGGGCTATAATCCACCACGCGGGCCCAGTGCGGATTGGTAGATGTCTTGGAATTTTTTGGTTCTAGGACATGCCGGTTTCCTCACGATGTTTTCCTTCACCGTTTTGAGAGCAGCGGTGATGAAATAAATTACACAAAGTAATGCGCCTGTCTGGGTTCGCAAATTTTTACCAATGTTATACCAATTTATAAATCTGGAAGTAAATCTGATCCTTGTAACCGCCCTAATATCTGTGCTGCAATGTCATTTAAAAAAAATCTTTTACAACCGTCTACAAACATTCCTTAAATCAAAAATCTTTTTATAAAAAGAACAATAACCTCATTCTAATACTCTTTTGACTACCATTGAACGAGCAAAATTGATCAAAGCAATCAGCTTTAGTTATTTTCATTGATCTCAAAAAAGCTTTTGATACAACTAGTAAATCTATTAATACAAAAATTGTTTCACATTGGTGTTACAGGCAAAGCACTTCAGAGTTTTGAGTCATATCTGCAAAATCGCGAGAAAATAGTTCAAATAGGACAATATCAAAGTAGTTCAAATACTATCACTTTCGGTGTACCCTAGGGATCAATTTTGGGACCACTTTTGTTCCTAATTTACATTAATAGTATATCCCAGATTGGTCTTAGAGGAGACATCTCACGTTACGCAGATGACACAAGTCTTTTCTACTTTGGGCATTCAATTAAAGCTATGATACCACATATACAAGACGATTTAAACTCACTAAATTACTGGTTTCAATCTAACGTAGGTAGGTACTCACCATTAATACTACAAAAACCAACTATGTTGTATTTGCCCGCAAAAATAAAATAATTAGCGGTAATAATATTGAACTTAAAATAAATGACCAATTAATTCAAAGGAAGTTTAAAGATAAATATTTAGGTTTAATTTTAGATAACTACCTGTGTTGGAAGCCTCACATAGAGAAAATTAGATGTAAACTGCTATAACTCTCAGGAGCCCTTCACAGCATGAATAAATATCTTCCACATAAAGTTCGATACATCATTTATAATTCTTTAGTTAAATCATACCTAAAGACTCCTAATAGAAATCTGGGGGACCGCAGCTAAATCGAATCTAGAAATATTACAAATATAACAAAACAGATTATAGAGCAGTGCAAATACCTCTGAAAATGGTCAAAAAACTAAAAAAAATCATAGTAGGATGAAACTCATTGGAAAAGAAAGCGAATATAACAAAAATGAAAGGAAAAATAATTTACGGGCGATATGAGGTCGGGAAGTGGGAGAGGGGGGGGGGAGTGGGGTTGAGGGTAAAAAACGGTTTATCTCAATTCGGCAAAAGTCCTATGAAAAAAAAGTTAATACAACCTCAAAATTTTATCAGAAAATTTCAAATACCTAACCAAGTTATTGGTTTTTTTATTTTGATCTTTTACAAATCAATTTTTTTTGCACGACATTTCGTGGAAACATACGTTACTATGTTCCAAACACTAATTTTTTTGATATAAAATATGTTTTTTTTTTTTACCTTATTTTGACTTAACATCGAAATAGTTTTCAATCGAAAATTCTCACGTCAAAATATCAGAACAAAAACCCACAGATTAAAAAAAAAACAAATCTGTGGGTTTTTGGTTCGTTGAAATCTCTACTTTCTGATGGTGTAAAAAGAAACCGGCCAAGTAGTTGAACTCGCGTGGAGAGGGTTCCGTCTGTCTGGCCGTCCGTCTGTCACAGCCAGTGACAAAGCCAAATTTCAGTTCGCTTGGAACATAAAAATGTAAGTTTCCACTAAATTTCATGTTTTTTTTTTTTTTTTGTTAAAGATGAATTTATTTGAATTTTTCACATACATTTTGAGGTTATATGAAAAAAGTGAAAATGTAAAAGTTGTAGATCTTTTTATTACCTACAACTTTGCCATTCAACTTTTTTCCATAGGACTTGTAGTTTTGCCGGAAATCCCCTCCCACTTCCCGACCTCGGATCGCCAGTAAATTATTTTTCCTTTCATTTTTGTTATATTCTCTTTCTTTTTCAATGGGTTTCATCCTACTATGAATTTTTTCGTTTTCATAAATTATCTGCACAGGTCTATTAATCAAAATATTATTTAATTACAATTTTAGAACATCAACTCAGAAAATATGTAAAGATACAAAAATAATGAACGTTTCACAAACATATTATTATGTACTATACGTGTATTCTTATACGTAAAATATTACATAAAGAGATTGATTCAACACCAAACACCAAAAAACATCAGGTACAAAATATTGGTTTTGGTATTGTTTCGAAGTTTAAGTAACGCGTCCTCCCAGAACAGTTAATTACATTAAAAAGAATATTGAATTTGAGGGGGTTAACATGTACAATAAAATACCGATGGCACAGCTGATGGTTATAAAAGAACCTAAAACTATGACCTGTTTTAAAAAATGCTGAAATTATACATAATGAGCAAATAAAAATCATGCATCTTACGCAAATTCGATTTTCATTTATTCTTGGCTCGAATTTGTAAACATTTTATGTTCTTGTAGTAGTTGTAGTACCTATTTTCTGCGGGTACACTACATAAGTTCGAAAAACTTTATTCCGAAAGTCACAATTCCGAATTTCAAAATACCGATTTTCATAATTTCAAATTGTTAAAAATTTCGAATAAAGGGTGTAAAACACCTCTTAACGAAAGCTTGTTCTCCTCGTCATTGCGATCATTTTTTTGCTCTCACCATACCTGGGAACCTTCTAGTTACGGAGATATTGGGGGTTAAAGTTCCAACTTTTAACCCTTTTTTTTTTTCTAAATACTTGTTTTTATTGCAAGATTTTTACTTTAAACACCTTCACGACCCCCATACTATTCAATCCATCCATCAGCACAATGTTTTGAGTGCGTTACATTGAGTTCTACCACAAAACATGAAGTTCACCCCAAAAAAAAAGTCGTTTCCCAGCAATAATTTTTGCGTAAAGTTACTTAGTTTCATGTACAGATTGCAAATTTTTCATACTTTTTGTGATAGGACGCACCGTTTTCGAGATATAAGCAAATTTAGAACCTGCTACGACTCCATGACGCGCGCTCGCTGCGCTCGCATTTTACATAACACACCCACATTCTGTCACAAATGTCGTCATCGCTCCGCGGGCCTTCGGCCTACGCTCCTCTTGCCAGCTAGCAAGTTTTTCGGACTAACGATCCATCGGACATTTGATCCTTAGGAATTATGAAATTCGGACTTTTGAAATTCGGAATTGTGACTTTCGGAATTTAGTTTTTCGGAATTTTTGAGTGTTCCCACTATATTATATTACTTACATTTGTTTTTTGTTGTTGTGATCGCTTACCCTCATATTTATTAATTGTTACAATGAACGTAGATTCTGTACGCTCATAAACATTGTATTTAAATTTAGTTTCTCAGTAAGTGAATTATTGTTAATTCTTGATGAGGAATAATAAAGTTCTTAAGAGCCATTTCACATTTTCGCGCAAATTTCTAAGACTTTAGTCGCCTAATTTACTATCTTAGATAACACCCTGGCATTTTTGAATACATGTTAAAAATAGACTAGTCTTTCTTATTGACAGTTCATGTAACACATTTACAAAAACTTATTTGTTTAGTATGTAGTGATTAATCTCCCACAACTAGTTTACTGAAAAATCATCGCAGAGTCAATTTCAGACTCCTATATCTATCACAAATATTTATAAATTTCACTGAAAAAAATACGTAAAGCATCAGACATATACTTTTCGACACATAATGTACTAGAATATCGATAATTAACATTAATTAGTAAAAAAACAAAGTCTTAGGTCAATTTTTACGTTTTATATCGCTATTTTATCGTGATTTTTTGGTTTGAATAAAGCGTAATTACATTAAACAAATTATGTAAAAATAAACTATGATCTCTTACTAAAATAATTCCAAAGTTTTATTAAAATCAATTCATTTAATCAGACACGATATAATTTATAACATCACTCTAAATTACAATAAATTACGACGCATAAGCAAGCATCGATTAGTACGGCCCGAGCGCCCATCGACGAAGGACCTGTGCCATTTTTTTCCGCGTCCCGATTTTCGAGCGTATCTATCGTAAACGCATTGTTATACTACGACTACAACATTTTGAACCACTTTGTATTTTTTTTGGGTTAGAATTTCGTTTATTATCAAGTAAAGTATTATTTTAGTAGGTAGAATATTTGTTATATTTCTGTTTTATTACCGCCCCGTTGCTCTGATTCCGATTCTGTCGAAGGACGCATACATAACTCTTTCAAAGATGAAAGAGTTAAGTATAAGAGAACCCTCTCTTTCTTAGATAAATATAATATGCTTGCAAAAGAACAGTATGGATTTAGAAAAAAGAAATCCACATCACTTGCAGCTTTTAATTTAGTTAAATCGGTTTTAAACATAAACTCGAAATTTACCACTTCAGGTTTATTTTTAGACCTAAGCAAAGCCTTCGACTTCGTAAATCATTCAATTCTTACTAATAAATAAAATTGGTATTCGAGGCCCAGCCTTAGAGTGGTTCAAATCATATCTCTCAAATCGTACACAGATAACGAGAATCACTAAATTCGACGACAAAATTAATAGTATTACGCACTTTGATTCTCAACCCCGGATCAATTACTTTGGTGTTCCGCAGGGAAGCATTTTAGGGCCACCGTTATTCCTTATATACGTAAATGATCACAAGCGATAGACCAAGATTGTGTTCTGTTTGCTGATGACACAACAGTTATTTTAGATAATAAAGATGGTGAATCGCATGAGTTTAATATAAACAACACCTTAAATAGAATTATTACATGGTTAGATATAAACCTTAAAAATAAATATAGAAAAAAACTAAAGTATTACATTTTAAAACACAGAAGAGTAAATATACCTTAAAATACCACTTAGGGACCAAATAGTTGAACAAAATCATAAAACAAAATTTCTTGGTATTACAATTGATGAACATTTCACCTGGAAGGATCATATTGATGAAATATGTATTAAAATAAATAGATTTGTTTTCGCTTTGAAAAAAGTTAAAGATGAGACCTCCAGACAAACTGCGTTAATGGTATATTACGCCTATGTTTGCTCCATCATCAGGTATGGAATCATTGTCTGGGGAAACTCTTCTGAAGTTACTAGGGTGTTGTTAGCACTAAAAAAAAATGCATACGCTCAATGTTCAATATGTACTGGACTGATTCTTGCAGACCAGTGTATAAATCACACAACCTTCTCACAGTTCCTTGTATTTATATTTATGAAATTGCAAAATTTGTCAAAACTAACTCTTCACTTTTTGAACTGAAAAATAATATTAATAAACGTACATTTACACAGTATCTACTTACCATGCCTAGGATTGAATTATTTAGACGTAATTGTGTATATATGGCTCCACTCATCTTTAACTCTACCTAATTTTATTACTGATCTTCCGTACAGAAAATTCTGCAAAATTCTGAAAAAATGGCTTATTTCATATAGCTTTTATTCCACTGAATTTCTCAAAATCTAATTGTCAAACTTACTAATTAACTAAATTATAATAATATGTTGTTGTGTTTGTATATTAGAAAATATTTTATTTTCCTTCTGTTAACAATTTCTTTGTTTGGTTTTAGTGTTTAACAGCAAAATTTTGTTTTGTATTGTTTGTTGTTTGTTTCACATTCAGTTATTGTTTTGAAATTAGCATCTAATTCTTTAATGTTTGCATGCCAATTTTATGGCGAAATGTGTCATTGAACTACATGTTATTTTTAATATCTTTTGTACCACATTTACTGCAAATAAATAATTTTGACTTTGACTTTGACTATTAGTTTCAGCAATGGAGCGTAATATCATTGTGTCAATAAAAGGAAAGAATACAAATTCTGCAAAAGCTGAAAGCAACAGAAGCGAGATGGATATCATTTGTTTACAATTTTTTCAAATTCGTTCACAATAGCTGTTGAACTGTGTTGGATAATTTTGCACCCATAGATATAATAAAGAAGGAGATATGCCCGCTAAACAAAAATGTATAGGAACCCTGTGTCTCCACTTACCTCCACTTACCACACGGCTACTACACATGCAGTTCAGTAAAAGTAATAGATACGCAGTCGCGCACACACCCGCATTTCTTGAAAGTGAACGTACTACACAATCAATTATAAACCTTATTAATTGGTTAAGGAGTAAGGATTGCAAAACTTTTTTTTTAAATTTGTTTGCGTTTCTAATTTGTCCCCCGAAAATGACCCTTATTTAAAAAAGAATATTTATTTACTTTGCACATCTGTGTTTGGGTCATTTAGGACTACACCATCCTACCAAATTTCACCTGATTTGGTCCAGTAGATTCGGAGCAAATTTTCTGTGACAGACTGACGGACAGACAGACAGACGCACGAGTGATCCTATAAGGGTTAAAACCGGCCAAGTGCATGTCGGGCCACGCTCAGTATAGGCTTCCATAGTAGCCCGTTATCACAATTTTTTTTTTTTAATTTTAGATTTTGTTTTATAAACAAGCAACTAAGTTCTTCATTTTAGTCACTTTAAAGGATTTATTCTAAGGATTTTGTATTTGGTGCAAACACAGAAATATAAAAACAGTAGAAGTGGCAAAGGGGCGTGTTGGTGTCCGCGCGACATGCCCTACAGGCCATGTCATAAGCAAATGGCCGTCTCCGCGAACTAGTGTGCTTTCGACCGCGATCGTGACAACTTATAGCAATTCCGTGCTGTTCAGGGGTTTTTTGCGAAAACCGAAGAATTACTTATCCTACTTACCACTTTTCCCTCTTAGGGGGACTTTTTGGGGGAATTTCAGGAATCTGAAGCAAAAGTTAATTTTCACTTTTTTGTGTTTTTAGGGCTTCGTGGCTTGAGAGACGCCACGGCGTCCTCACCTTCCGCCTGACGCAGGTCCTCATCGGACACGTTGTTTTCGGGAGGTTCCTGCACCGAATCGGGCGGGATGAAACGCCCGGGTGTTTCCACTGCGAGGATCGACCGGCACAAGGTGGAGGTGTGCCCCGCGTGGGCGGAGCACCGCCGTGTCCTCGAAGCGGCGATTGTCGGCGGCGACCTCTCGCGTCCGGCCCTGGTGCAAGCCATGGTCCGGAGCGAGACGTAATGGGACGCCGTTACCTCCTTCTGCAAAGCAGTAATGCTAGAGAAGGAGGTGGCGGAACGTGAGAGGGAGAGAACCTCACAGCGTCCCGGCCGCCGCGGGAGACGTCCCGGGCGTCGGGGGCCACCACGTGGCCCCCGGCCACCGTAGGCGCGGGCCTGTGGACGGTGGGCTATGGGCTAGCTCGCCGTCCGTCCGTCTCATGACGACAGGCCGTGTCGACGGCGCTATCGTGTTCCACGCGCGCCTCAAAGAGAGTCAGCAATAGAAAGGGGTCCGCAAGGACCGATGCCTGCCGGGGTTTCGGGACTGTTCGAAAGAGATACCGTGACCCCGGAACACAAAGGGCGATTAAGGAACATGGATGGGTTTTAGTCAGTAAAAGTCTGACACTCCCTCCTGCTCCGCTCAGAGCGGGAGAAGTCATTTGAAGATTTCCCATCCGAAAAAAAAAAAAAAAAAAAAAAAGGGTTCCTCAAAAGGAAAAAACGGAACCCTTATAAGATCACTTTCTTGTCCGTCTGTCACCACCGATTTTTTCAGGAAGTGGTGGACCTAGCAAGTTGAAATTTATACCAGATACTGATGTCTTTAGTCCCTAT
Source organism: Xestia sexstrigata (assembly GCA_941918905.2). Taxonomy (NCBI): domain Eukaryota; kingdom Metazoa; phylum Arthropoda; class Insecta; order Lepidoptera; family Noctuidae; genus Xestia; species Xestia sexstrigata. Next base: position 19,179,701 of record OW799208.2, read on the forward strand.
TAGGTGTATAAAAATCTAGGTCCTGAGTCAACACGATAAAAATATATGGGCAAATTTAGATTTTCGCGAACTTGTGAGTACCAAAATTTACCTTAATTTTCAACTTTTTTAATTTTACGGACTTTTCCCTTTACTTGTGCTGTAAGACCTTGGTTTTAACCAAAATTGACAATTATTCTAGGTCAATAAGCCAACCGGAAGTACCCTCTATAGGTTTTGGGTCGAAAACCTATATGGTAGTTCCCGTTGACCTAGAAATTTAGCAAAAAGCAAGGCCTTACGTCTTACAGCACATGTAAAGGGAAAAATCTGAAATCCGTAAATATGTTGCTTAAGGCTGATGCTCTAGGATAGCCCGCGAAATTCAAAATTTCTTACGTGTTTTGCAAATTTTAGGCCAGTGCTAGGTTGTATGTTGATTAAAATATTATTCGCGGCTGTAAGACGTATGTAGTTATAGAATTATTATCATCAAAATCATCAATACAACCCTCCATTACTTGTTCAGTCACTTAGCGACAAACTTAGGTAGTGGTTAAGGAGTAATGTATTTATTGCAAAAATAGTACAGTCGCTGTGATATTTGATAACAAAAATAACATAGTTTTAACATTTAATTTCAAATTACGCTTCTTGCGTATTTTTTTGTCACCCATTTTGATATTATAATAAGAATAAACGACAACTAGTAATTATTATGTACAACGTTATACCTAATTAGACACTAAAATAACCATACTAAAATAACCTAATATTTACACACACTATATGTATATAACCCCAAAAAAGAAACTATTTTTTTTACCGACAATAATTTTGTTTGCGGAGAAAAGTCCCCTCGACATTACAAATACCTATAATATATTGGTGGCTTTTTTTTTTTTTTTTTTTTTCGGTGTAAGTATCACATTTATTTAATAAAGTAACAATTTACAAATTTATTAAAATAAACTAAAATAACTAACTTAAGTAAAAACTTAAAAAATGGCGTCAAAAAACTCCTCAACACTGTCAACTGGTAATGTCCCCAAGAGACTGGCGGCGTTACCACGCTGTATGGCAATGCTAAGCCTTTGGCCAAGGTAAAAGCCAGCCCTAGGGTCACGGGAAGTGTCAACTAAACGTTTTGAAATATCCTTGAAAAGGCTGTGAGCGCTCGGACCCCACGGTCCTAGAGTTTCAACCCCAAACGGCTCGAAAATATAGTTACCAATAAGGTTACTATATTTTCGCCGCTTGAGGTTCTCCGCAGCCAAAGCAGCAGCCCCTGCACAGCACGACGAATTAGGAAGATGGGAAGGCGCAAAAGTATCGACACATGTAGCATCCCACACTAAAGGCCTACCCATCCTCCATGGAAACAAAGACATGCCGTCCGATCTCTTGCCATCATCGCGTGCCAAGCCATTGGGTTCTAATAAAGCTGGAACGCCGACGGTGACAAGAGACCGACGGATGATGTCATTTAAATTCGCGTGCCGTGCAAAACGGCCCGCACTTCGGCTGCATGACAGGCCGTGGTGTCCAAGGCTGTTGACAACTTCACCACAGTGACAGTGATGAGGAGAGCAACATGGAGCGCCTAGGCGTAGAGCAACAGCGAGGCGGAAAGTGGTGTCGTCGAGCAACGTACCTGTGCTCGACGACGGTAGTGCGTGAAGCCAAAGACCCGACTCCCACTCACCCACAGCCAGCAGGTGCGCTCGCTCAGCAGTAGTAACAGACGTGTTTAGTAGATTGATCTGAACTACTCTGCAGAGCGGCTCGTCCCACTGTCTCTGGGAAAATGGGTAGTCCGGTTCTTCAGAATCCGTCAAGCGAGTTTCCAGGCGTTGATAGCCTCGGAGAAACACGGCACATCAAAATCAATTAGTGTGGAAGCCAGGATTTTCCTGATTAATTTCTCAGTGCCGTGGACAGAGGATATGGAAGCCGGTAAACTAATACTAGAAATTTTGCGAACGCCGAGCCCTCCCATACGAATGGGAAGAGTAGCTTGGGTCCAGGCTCGGTCGTCCAAGGCCACATTTAAAATGGATGATAAAGTATTTCTGATAATTTGATCCATTTTGTCTAAAAGATGAGTGTGCTTCCATAAAGGAGAAACACGTAGGAAATATGTTAATTTAGGGCCGAAACAGCAGTAACGGACAAGGCCGAATGCATGTTAATTTGGAGTAACCTTTCCGAAATATCATTGAAATTTTGAATTTTTTCCTCGATGAAATCGGGAAAGGAATTTTCGAAGATTGGAGACCCAAGGAGACGAAGAGAAATTTTTTCAATAATTTTGATGTTAGGGGCTATTGCGTTAAATTTAGGAATTGTCAGTTGTCTGTCGGTACAGTCTGCTAAATATAGTTCACATTTTGCAAGGTTTAGGTCAAGGCCAATGGAGTGAAGATTATTTTTTAAGAAAATTAAATCATCTAAAACTGTTTCTACATCGCCGCCCAAGGTTCCATCGTCAAGAAACCAAACGTTAAATTTTGAATTTAGCTGTCTAACAATTGGGTGAATCGCTAAACTAAATATCACAGGCCCGAGGGGGTCACCTTGTTGACAGCCAACAGCAGATTCCAAAAGATTGTCACGATACAGTAATTTAGACGGGTGTCTGTAGCACTGCCAAAGAAAACTATAAATTTGAGGTAATTCTTTTTTAATTTCTGTTAACAAGGTGTCCCTATTAACTGAATTGAAGGCATTCTTAATATCAACCTTCAGGATGACCTTGCCAGAATTTAGGTAGGTCGACAAACCGTGTACGGCAGCCTCACAGCCCCCTTTAGAACCTAACCTGCAGGGGCTGAATTTTTTTCGAAACAGCCTCACCATAAAATTTACAACAAATCTTGGCTGCCATACGACGGTAAGTAGTACCCACAGCAATGGGACGAATGCCGCCATCCCTCTTGCGCAGGGCACATAAATTGGCCCCGTACAAGACACCGATGACGGCTTCGTTCACCTTGCCGGAGAGTAGAAGGTTAATCAGAGCCGTAAGCAATTTCAAGAGCGACTCACCAGCCTCCCCGGTGCCTGAACAAATTAGGTCCTTTAAGTGCTGGGGACTTAGGCCGTCGAGGCCGCCGGCGGAGCCACTCCGGAAGGAGCAAACGGCTGTGACCACCTCTCGACCTGTAATGGTGAGGGAGTGAATGTCCGAATCAGGAGGGTCGGGAAAAGAAAGGCCATCCGCAGGGGCAGGGTGTTTAGTCTCCAGAGCTGCGAGTGTTTCTGGAGAACACGGAGCCACCACATCGCTACTGAAGAGAATCCTGGCTGCACCGCTTATGTCACCTTCCCCTAACTTTGATTCAACCAGATGCGATATACCTCTCGAAGAGGAATATCCCTGTGGCGATAAATTGGAAACCAAATTTTGAGCCGAAATATTACAATTATCTTTGATTTGAGCGGTTAAAGTCTTTTTTGTGGCCAAATTCTTTTGAACATGCAGAATACGGTAAGGGAAGGTAAGCAACTGCTCCCAAGTACTTAGCGAGTTCTCACGGACGACAAGGCGCACACAACCTGCTAGGCTTTGTGCAACTAAAGGCCTAGCACCGCGGGGAACTCGCTTTAAAACAGGAACAGAGTTTTTGAATTTGGAAAGGGTTTGCCAGATCGGGTCGAAAGTGGATGTAGCCGAAGTTGTAGGTGGAAGAATTGAGACAGGGTCTGAGGGTGCATTTGGAGGTTTATGTACCTTACCAATATGCACATTCAGACCCCGCTTACCTTTAAAAATCGTGCCTGGGCGCAAAGCGGGCATCTCTCCAGGGTGTTCAGCGATGTTGAAGGTTGACTACTACTATTACCAATCGCATCGCTGCTGCTACTAATTAAAGATAAAGTACCTCTTAAAAATAAACTAAATAAAAATAACTTTATTAAAACAAACTAAAAACAAACACTGAACAGTCTATTGTAGGCTGTGATGAACAGACAGGAGCGGCGGAACACACACTGGAGGCCTGGGGTATCGCACCGCTGAAGAACACATGTCGGCGCAGCCCTGGGCACTGTTGTCTGGTAAATGGAGCCTGGTCTCGCCTCGCCTCAGCGACGAACTCGTATCTCCTTATAAGCCTTTAATTGATAGCAGTCATCTGTGGTATGCTAGATGGTATCAATATCAACAATCCTCAACAAGGATCCCACGAATTTTGACATTTCAAATATTCCAACGCAGTGCGATTTGCCAATAAATATATATTGTGTAGTCTTTGACACCAATGAATTTTCGAAACACAATGTTTCGCACCAAATTGATAAATTAAAAGATTAAAATATCCTGTGATTGATAGTTTAGGAGAAAAATGGTAGTAAGTTACAAAAACAGAGGCCACTTTGCTTATTTAATTATGATATTTTAATAATATTTTTAATTTTTTTTGAACATGCTCTACAACTTACATTGTGTAGATTAATATATATTATTTTGGAACAAAATCTTGTAAGGGTTACGGGAAAAAAAGGTTTTAATGTATCCTATATGAAGCCCAATTCACGTATATCCACGCCTTAATAAAAAAAAAAGCGATTTTACTATTACAAACTTATTATTTGCGGTTGGTGCAATAGCCGTTTTATGGGATCAAACAGCAAAGTTAAGTTTGTCCTTTAAAAATCTTTTACGGAACCTTCGGTGTGCGAGTCCGACTCGCTCTTGGCCGGTTTTTTTCTTTTTGTGTTTTTAGTTGTAATATCCTATACAAATATTTGCTATGCATTTATTTTACATTGATAACAAATATATGTCATGGTAATAGGCGTATCCCCAATAAATGGAACTTAACATACATAACCTGTCAAAAACTTTCAAATATAAAAATAATTTTGAGAATCGCTCCACAAATGGGGGAGGTGAACATACATAAAATTAGACCACACGACTGAAGTAATAAAAAGACACAAAAAATGATACCGCGTTGATGTCTTTTTGAAGTCCTTTTCTGGGTTATATAAATACTCTATTTTTAGACCACACGACTGAAGTAAAAAAATGTTAATAAAATGCAAACTACTGGGCCAAACTATGTAAAAGTTTTATGGGACCAAATGGCAACTAGAATCACGTAAATCGGATCATAAATCTCAGCGTAACCGGTGTATTACTAGAACCTGTTACAGCCATTAGATGGGCAATGATGGTGTATGGCATGTCATCTAGCTTTTCTACCGTTGAGATCTATATTATGATGTGCAAGTAATTAAAAGGCTCGGCTATGTATGAATCGTTACGCTATGTACCCATACCGGGCGAACACAACCACAAGCAGGTAATGTCAGTACCGTTTGTCGTAGTTACATGCTGCAATTACATAATGAGGTAAAAATTATAAATCTTCTATCTGCATGTTAGAAGATAAGAAGCATCGTGCGTGATGGATGAGAAACTGAAATATCATCAGCAACCATCCCATTCACTGTTACTGAAGCATTTGGCCTATCTTCATGGATCATCTTTGAATTATTTGTTCTTGGTGTGGTAACATGAAAAACTGAATAGCTTTGAAATCAAAATGAAGAGTTCCTATAATTAAATTCCCATGATAATTGGACTCTTTATTGCTGTCTGTGTGACTGTGACTATTTTTTGATCAAAGAACTTGGAAAGAATGTACAAATCCAGAAGAATCGAAGCATAGCGACGGTGAAGTGCCAATACCTCCTAACTGACATTTTTCGAGAAATTACCTTTTTTATCATTTAGAATTTAAAGGCGTATTTCGCATGTTTTAGTGTAATCTCCTAAGTGTATTTTAATTGCAACAGCATTCAATTAAAATGTGCAAATACTTCCCAACTATACCAACATGTTTATTTTATGGCATTATCTAACTTTAAAAAGCAGTTTTTTAAAAGTCAGTTAGGTGTTATTGGCACTTCGCCGTCGATAGACACAATAGACACTCATGCGTTATACAAACATGTTAATAATGATATTGTACAAACTAGTAACAAGTTGCAAACATTACGAAGGAATGCATAGCATGCGCGATCGATTTTCGACCTAGTTGGGATTGCGAATTGACTGCAGCCAAGTAAGTACAGTGGCATGTTTTATATGTATCCGCGGAATTAACTGGAAGTTTAATGAGCCAGCTGTCACGTCATTTGACCCTTAATTTGGTCCTTAAACGAGTAATTTTGAGAGGAAGCATTAGCAATACACGGACGAAAGTAATTTGGTGATGCATCAATTCATGCTCTAAGACCGTCCATTATTGAAAGCGGCAGGCCCAGCTGTGGACGTTTAGTGGTTTGATGATGATTGAGGAATAAAAGAAATTGGGGGGTAATTACTCGGTAATTTGGTGGTGATAGCAATCAAAAATACCGGGTAAACGATTGTTTGAGAAATTGCTACTATTGAAAGAGCAAGTTGCGCTTTGTCATCGTTTGAATTTTTCGCATTGATGGAGGCTTGGAAGACGTGGTTCAAATGATCGTTTAAAACTAAGAACGATTATAATTCTTACTTCTCCATCAGTTGCGAGCGTTGCAGACGTTTATTCGATTAGCACATAAAATGTATGTAGACGTAGAATCAATCTGTAAGTACCTACTTAGTTAATCACACGAGCATGACTACCTATGTTAGTGTAATCGTTTGTACTCATTTTTGACGACCTTATTTGATACAATTATCAAAATCTTAATATAAATTATTTTAAATAATAAATTTGACTTATTATTGTTACAAAAAAAATCTCCCGCCCTGAAATCTGAAAATATTTGTAGGCTGTTAAACGTACTGCTGTTAAACACGCGTCTTAATAACAGAATACTAATTGATAATTCACAGTTAGTTTCTAACACCCCACGCCACGTTGAACAGTGGGACAACTTGATTAGATCAATAAAGACTTCCTGCAGACGGGTTGTTGTCTACAAAATAGAAGCCTTAAAAGTGTGTGCCTACCGTCGCAACACATGCGCTAATGCATGTGGGACGCCGCCATCTGTCTGTGGCTTTGCACGCACCATGACTGTATTAGAACTTTTTATATGATGGGAAAAATCCATAATTTGATTATTAACTTCTAAGATAAAATTTAGCGACACAATTTAGCCTGCTTTCAATTTGTTTGTTCGGTATAATGTTAATTTGTGTGCGGTTTCGGTTTATGTGCGATGCTTTTTTGTTAAATAAAAGTTTTTTTACCTTGCATGATTTGATTACTGTCATCGGGACAGGTGAAACTAAATAAAAGCTTGTAATATAGATTAAATAGCTAAATAAATTCATTGTTTCGGCAAATTGATCTTGTAATAAACCTTTTTTTTACGGATGGGAAATATTTGAATTTGAATTTGAAATCATCAAATGATAAAAAAAAACCCCAAATCTTAGTGACGAGTTTGGCACCTTCGATAGCGTCCAGCGTCCATCAGTTTCTGTTAGAGATGTTATTAGGGTCATTTTTAGGTAATCATATTATTGAATATATTAGACGCATATTATGATACACCTATTACTGGGTATTAGTCAAATATTAGTGAACAGATTCATTATTAGCTACTCAATCTAATATTGATACCTGCTTTTATTCTCTGAATATGAAATATGCCTATTACCAATGATATTATAACATATAATATCATTGCCTATTACAGAAGTAAAAAAAAAATAGTAGGTAATAGACTAGCGAGCGAGGTGAGTCGCACAGATTATAGCCTCGCTATTACGCGTCCCTAATATTTGACTAATACCTGGTAACCTATTACTTTACATTCGCGTATCCTAATATTAATATACCTACGTGGCTTGTATTATATATAACCTGTACCTATTATGAATATATTAGTTACACCTCTAGTTTCTGTGATGTGCAGACAGGCCGCCGGTAGGACACGAATACACGATACTAAGTGCTATGAATCTCCACTTGAACAGATTTTTCCACGCTGCGGCCAAACTGTGTCCAAAGTCTATTTAAAGCCATGGCAACTTATGTCCAAGCTCAAGCGAGATTTTCAGTACCTAGGTGGAACAAATTGGATTGGGAAGGGAAACCTACTTACCTCTGCCATGGAAACACTAAATAAGGTAAGGGAATTGGATTGCACAATATTCATAATGTCAGCGGAAAAATAAATGTAATGTTATAATATTCTAAAATTAAATGTTATTATCACATCAGCTTACGAGAGAGACGTTAGAATGAAACTCCCGCCATTTTATATAATGGCGCGAAAGCCTTTTACAACCTACAGCCTACCTACCTCACCCAAACGACGCCTACTACGGAGCAATGGACTAGATGTTAGCGTGTTTGAAAGTCATTGAGCTATTCTGACATAACAGCCACAATACTAGAAGCGCTTTACTGTTTATTGATGTTTACGGCAATTTACATCGCACGCAAGAACTCATAGACCGGTACCGGCATTTTCTCGCGGTTTTGTGCCAGGATTGACTCAGATATGCTCCTCCTCCTCCTTGAGGAACCTATTGGTTTAAATACAATACTTACTTACTTTTATACAGATACAGAATGATATCAGAAGTACATAATATTGTTACGTCGTACCCGTACTTACCTACAGTTACGGTTGTAGGTACCTATTAGTAGGTATGTAGGTAATACGAGTCCCGAATGATGTAGGTACAAATTCGCAAACTTCCTACAAAAGAACATCATTGTAATTTCGACCGTACGCCGAGGGCATAAAGTACCTACTTCTTTCCTCTGTACAAGTTGTGGAATTGTCTAGAAGATTCTAGGAAGTCGTGGATATTTCTCGAACGTTCGATCGCCATATAAATAGTCGACGTGTTTGCGGGAGCAGGCAGTCTGATTTTGGCTACACAACGAAGCGAATCGAAGTGAACTAGAAGTGCGATATCTAAGCGAATAGTGATCAGTAGTGTATTTGTAATTGAGTTTCAAGTGTTTTGTGTTTATTAAAGTTATTTGTTGTTTCTTCGGTAGTTATTCATTTATCCCATACCCAGCTCGTAACAATTTGGTGTCAGAAGTGAGGGATAAATTATGCCGATTCTACCTAAGGATGACACGGGCGGTATCCGTACCAGGAGTCAGCGACAGCAGGACATGGACCAAAGGCGGTTTGGAGATTCTCCGACACAGACACCGGGTGGTGTCCAGCCCACGTCAGTAACAGTCGCTGGCCCATCCGGAGTTTCTCCAGCATCAGTGGCGCCAGACTTGTCAGCTTTAATGGCGCTGCTGCAGGAGCAGGCTCGCCGTCAAGAGGACCAGGCTCGCCAGTTACAGGAGCAGTTGCAACGACATAAGGAGGAGTAGGCTCGCCGTCAAGAGGAGCAGGCTCGCCGTCAAGAGGACCAGGCTCGCCAGTTACAGGAGCAGTTGCAACTAGATAAGGAGGAGCAGGCTCGCCGTCAAGAGGAGCAGGCTCGCCGTCAAGAGGAGCAGGCTCGCCGGTTGGAAGAGCAGTTGCAGCAAGATAAAGAGGAGCAGGCCCGCCGCCAGGATGAACAGATGCTACTCATAAAGGATTTTCATGCAACTTTTGGCAAAGATCTGAAAGTGATGAAGGATCAGGTTCACCAGCACGAGAACCGTATCTCAGAGGCCGAAGTTCAGATCGCTGGGGTGAAAAAGGCTTTGGGAGAACTGAAGACTGGAGACGTGACTGTGGCTTCAGTAGTTGCTGCACCTTCAGCACGGGGCTTTAAGGTGCCTCCATTCGATGGAACATCTTCGTGGTCGGCTTATAAAATTCAATTTGAGGCCGTTATGAAGGCGAATGGATGGACAAAACCGCAAGCCATGACCGCGCTCACCTTGGGCCTTCGAGACCAGGCCTTAAACATTCTTGAGGCGCTCGGCAAGGATGTAACCTACGAGCAGCTGCTGGAGGCGTTAGAGTCCAGATACGGCGACGCGCACCTGGAGCACGTATTTCGTGCTAAGTTGAAGGATCGTGTTCAACGTAGTGCCGAGAACCTGCAGCAGTGGGCCCTGGAAGTTGAAAAGCTGGTTCGAAAATCATACCAGTCTGCCCCTGCATTTATCAATGGGAATCTAGTACAAGCATTCGTTGATGAAATACGCGACTTGGAAGTTAGAGCCGCTGTGCGACTTGGGTATCATGAGACACTGAAAGAGGCGTTGGCTCATGCCTTGGAAGTAGAGGCAGCGAGGCAATGACCATCGAACACACCACGTCAGGGAGGTTGTGGTATCACCTGTACGCCAGCGTTCGCAAGGGTACAGCCATAAGTGTTACAATTGTGGAGAAAGGGGTCACCTCCGGTCAAACTGTAAAAAGCGAAGCATACCGAGAGAAGATCAATCCCTGCAAGGAAAAGCTGCTGGAATGTCTGCCAAGCAACAATGGAGAAACCACAGCAACACAAATGATCTGTCAAGAAGACCTTTGCCTGAAGATCGTAAGCACAGTCCCAGACAGGAGTTAAAGGAAGTGGTGCCCGTGAAGACGCTAAGAACGGATCTCAGCGATGAATGGAAGGAAACACTACAGCAGGCTCGGCAAAATGACTCGGACATCAAACCGATCTTCGAGTGGATCAAAGCTGGTGCTCCTAAACCCAAGTGGAGTGATGTGGCTGCAATGAGTTCCATCACGAAGAGTTATTGGGCACAATGGAACAGCTTGGTGATCTAGGATGGAGTCTTGTACCGTAAATGGGAAAACACTCGAGGGGACAGCTGTCATCTACAAATGATTGTACCTAAAGCTAAGGTACCGGATGTTCTACGGCTCTACCATGATGGATGTTCAGGAGGACATATGGGAGTGAAAAGGACTTTACTGAAAATTCGAGAACGCTTTTACTGGATCCACTGTCGAGATAATGTGGAGGACTGGTGTCGCAAATGTACCAGTTGTGCGGCCGTGAAAGGGCCCCACACACGCAGCAGAGGTGCATTAAAAGTGTACAACGTTGGAGCTCCTTGGGAACGGATAGCACTGGACGTTGCGGGACCATTTCCAGAAAGTGAGAGCGGAAACAAGTACTTCCTGGTGGTCATGGATTACTTCACAAAGTGGCCAGAAGTCTTTGCCATTCCTAACCAAGAAGCTACAACTGTCGCAGATAAATTAGTTCAGGAAGTCTTCTGTCGTTTTGGAGTACCCTTAGAAATACATAGCGATCAAGGAAGGAATTTTGAATCGCAAGTATTTCAGGAGACTTGTCGATTAATGGGTACCCACAAAACCAGAACCACCTCTTACCACCCACAATCTGATGGAATGGTGGAGCGATTCAACCAAACGTTGGAAAGATATCTGGCAAAAGTGGTGGAAAGCAGACAAAGGAATTGGGACAAGCACATACAGCCATTTCTTCTGTCCTATCGTAGCGCCGTCCACGAAAGTACGAGTGTGACGCCAGCCTTCGCGAACTTTGGAAGGGAATTACGATTGCCTGCAGATTTAGTCACTGAAACTCCCCCTAATGCTCCACGTAGTGTAACAGATTATGCGATTGACTTGCGTAACCAGTTGAATGATGTTTATGAGCATATCAGACAATCCGGCCAACAGATATCCGAGAAGATGAAGACCCGTTATGACCGGAAGGCAAATAGTAGGCAAATAGTAGGTTTCGACGAAAGTTCACTGGTGTGGTTGCATAACCCAGTACGGAGCAAGGGGAAGTCTCCGAAATTGCAAGCAAAATGGGATGGACCATACCGAGTCGTGACTAGGATCAACGATGTCACCTACCGAATACAGAAGGGTCCACGAGGTGCGCCTAAGATTGTCCATGTAGACCGATTGGCGCGATACTACGGGGCTAATGATGCTCGGGACGAGCATGTCTAAGGAGGGGGCAGTGTTACGTCGTACCCGTACTTACCTACAGTTACGGTTGTAGGTACCTAATAGTAGGTAGGTAGGTAATACGAGTCCCGAATGATGTAGGTACAAATTCGCAAACTACCTACAAAAGAACATCATTGTAATTTCAACCGTACGCCGAGGGCATAAAGTACCTACTTCTTTCCTCTGTACAAGTTGTGGAATTGTCTAGAAGATTCTAGGAAGTCGTGGATATTTCTCGAACGTTCGATCGCCATATAAATAGTCGACGTGTTTGCGGGAGCAGGCAGTCTGATTTTGGCTACACAACGAAGCGAATCGAAGTGAACTAGAAGTGCGATATCTAAGCGAATAGTGATCAGTAGTATATTTGTAATTGAGTTTCAAGTGTTTTGTGTTTATTAAAGTTATTTGTTGTTTCTTCGGTAGTTATTAATTTATCCCATACCCAGCTCGTAACAATATGTAACTAAAACATGGACATAGGAAAGGAACAGGACAACTTTAGTCCTGGATAGGTTTTCTTTTGTAATTCAAACAAAAATAAGTAGGAGTAGTTTGTCGCATCAGGAGAATGTATGCTGCAAGAGTGAGCTACGCAAAATCGATTTTAGCACTTTATCTAATCTAGAGTAGGAAACATTAAGCAAAGCAGCCTTTAATTTTCCTCACTGCTGGGACACAGGCCTCCCTACTATTGAAGAAATGGGCTATAAATCTATAAATCCACCACGCGGGCCCAGTGCGGGTTACTTTAATTAAAGGGTTACCCACCAATGGTACTTACAACCTTATTTAACAAACTATGTACAAACATAAAATAATAGTTAAAATATTATCAAGTTCGTCCGCATCGCTGTCAACGGGAAAAGTGCCCAAGGCTGGCAGCATTTCAACGATGAGAATTTTTGCTGAATCTTATCTTATTATGTGAAAAGGGAAAAAAGTTTAGGGAAACAAGAAACGAGATTATTACATTTACCGGTCCCGTGCAACTCGCATCCAGCGGATTCCCGCAACCTTTACCAGGTCATCGGTCCAACGAGTGGGAGGCCTTCCAATGCAACGTCTTCCGGTTCGCGGTCGCCACTCCAGAACTTTTCAGCCCCATCGGCCATCCGTTCTGCGTGTAATGTGCCCTGCCCACTGCCACATAAATTTATCAATTCTTCGGGCTACGTCGGTAACCCTGGTTCTCTTGCGGATGTCTTCATTTCTCATTCGATCACGCAAGGAAACTGAGCATATAATAGCCCTCTCCATTGCTCTTTGGGTGACTTTAAGCCTTCTAATGAGACCCATTGTGAGCGACCTCGTTTCGGTCCCGTATGTACCTAATCACTGGCCACACACACTGGTCATAGACTTCCGCCTTGAGACACTGCGGTAAGTTGAACGAGAAGATACCACGCAGCTTCCCGAACGCTGCCCAGCCGAGTCGGATTCGACGATTGACCTCTTTCTCGAAGTGAGACCTACCTAACTAGACCGTTTGTCCCAGGTACACATAATCGTCTACATCTTCGAGTGTAGTCTCTGATCTTGATAGGAGTGGGTGTGACTTGCGCATTCAACATGACCTTGGTTTTGTCCATGTTCTTCCACTCTTCCGGACGCTCTACCGAGGTCATCAAGCATTGTAGTGAGCTCCTCCATGGTCTCAGCCATGACCACTATATCGTCGGCAAACCGAAGGTGGGTGATGTACTCGCCATTGACGTTGATGCCTAGCCCTCTCCAGTCCAGAACCTTGAAATTGAAAACATCCTCCAGTGCAGAGGTGAACAGTTTCGGAGATATGACGTCTTCCTGTCTCACACCTCGCTGCAGAAGGATAGGTTTCGAAGCTTAGTCCTGAAGTCCGACTGACATGATGGCGTTTTTGTACAAACACTTCAACTCTTCGATGTACCGGTAGTCGATTTGGCACCATTGGAGAGACTGCAGTACAGCCCAAGTCTCGATCGAATCGAAGGCTTTCTCGTAGTCCACAAACGCTAAACAGAGAGGCAGGTTATATATACACTTTGGTCTTATGTATAACCTGCGTATGTATGTGGTCCACGGTGCTAAACCCTTTACGGCAGTTATAAAACGTCGAAAAAGTGAACGGTTCGAGTTGGTCGTTTCCATGGAGAAGAACCGGCAAGAAACCCCATGATTACTCTTTTCAAATCATAGCGGGGACAGCGTAGGCCCGACAATAGGTTGTTGCTTACTATACAAAAAACGTAAAACAAGATAAATAAAACAAAAGTTAACAAGCATCTGGGAATCTACAAAGCCAAAAGGAATCTATACAAAGGTAAGAAAATATTGTATAAAAAAAACTAAACAAGTGACACAAAAACAGAAACCGCGGCTTGTTCGGGAGGCTGAAAATCGTCAAAACTGCGCGCGAGACGATTCGTGATGACTCTTGAAAACAACCTGTAGACATGGCTTAAAAGTGAGATGGGCCTATAATTCTTCAACCGGGCATTGTCGCCCTTCTTGAAGAAGAGTACCACCACACCCCTGCACCATGCCTGTGGCGTTTTCCCTTCGAGTATGACTGAATTAAACAGCTTCTGAAGGGCCTTACTTAAGTACCGGTTTTCCACCCGCCTTCAGGAGTTCGGCCGTAATTCCGTCATCACCCGGTGCCTTGTTGTTTTTGAGCTGTTTCAGAGCCATCCTTATCTCGTACAGGCTGTCCGGGATGTCTTCGGTATAGTGTCGGGTCAGTCTAGCTCTTGGGTCGTTTGCTAAATCTACAACGGGTTCACTGGTCGACGTGTACAACTGTCCATAGAAGCTCTCGATCTCCCTCAGAAGCTCCGGTTTGGCGGATAAGATCCTGCCATCGTCGGTCTTCAGTTTCGTGAGCTGAGTCTGCCCATTAGCCAGATCTCTTGCAAATACCTTGGAGCCTTTATTTCGCTCGACTGCGTCTTTAATACGCTCGGTATTAAAGCGGCGGGGGTCGGGCGGCGCCTAATAAATATTTTAGACAATTTTTTTATGGACCAAGATCGACGGGATTTTCAGAAATTTTTGAAAAACATGCTTTCGTTTCATAATAATTATCATTTTCAAGTTGTATCTCAGGGGGGACGCCTCAGCCATAGTCATCGGGGGTTTTGACTCTTCTGACAAATCTATTATACAATTGATACAATACAACTCTTCTTTTCTTCTGAAAATACACGAAATAATAAGTGAATACTGAAAAGCTGTTTAGTTTTGATTTAGATGACATCTAAAAGTTTCACTGCTAACTGTATCACACATTTTCAAAAAACATGAAGTCTAGAGCCTCCCTGTTAACTGAAACCTATTACTTCAAAATGTTGGAATGTTTTTGGTTGAATTTTCACTGATAGTACAAATATTTAAATTTTTCTATGACTGGTATAGCTGTAGGTGGAAAAGAGTATTTGGCTGAATTGTTGTTACCTCTTGGAACTTTTTTCCATTCTTAAAAAAAGAAAACTGAAGCATTTTCAAAAACCCGCAAATTACCTAAGTATCAAAGAAAGAGAGAAAGAAAATCACATGGTGTCCCTCAAGGTTCATTATTGAGGCCCGTTCTGTTCTGACGTTGTTATATTTTTACCCGACTGCGCCAGAAGGAGGGTTATGTTTTTCGAGAGTATGTATGTATATAAAACATTTTTGAAATTATACTTGCATAATAGTACTTTTATAAGTGTAACAATTACTTATAGGCTAACACAACATGCACCAATTATGGTTATATCTATAATACAATATTACAAAGCCAAAAAGATCCTAACAATTTGAAGCTATTAAAGTGTTTGATAATTTGCATTGTATAAATGTATAATTGTTTGGCACGGTCTGTGGCCTGAACGGCTCGATGGATTTTAGCTTGAGAGGTGTCGTTAGATTCGTATTTACTGTGAGTGGCACCGGGTATATCAAAATAAAAAAAAAAAACAAAATGGCGGATTTTTGGCACCAGATTTAAATGTTTGCTACGCTCTGCAGCCTGAAAGGCTCGATAATGGGCTCATCATAAGGATTTTAAAATGGTATACCTATCTAACTAAAAAGTGTAAGTAAAATAAAAAAAAATAAAAAAAAAAAACCCGACTGCGTAAAAAATAACTAATAACTTTACATAAAAACTGAAAAGAATAAAATTTTATTCTTTTCAGTTTTTATGTAAAGTTATTACTTAGTCATTTTTACGATTTTTTTTTATTGATTACCGGTAATCAGTTCTAAGCGTGGCAAAAACATCAAACATGTTGCTATCAACATTTTCCCAAACAAAAACATGTTGCTATAACAATTATGTACCTAAGTACACCTTTAGTTTCCCATGAAATCGCGGCGTAACTACCTACCTACAATTTAATTTCAGTTACGGGAATAGTAAACGGCTCCAGTCTAGGAACGTTCTGAAAATGGAAAAAATGGGTATTTAATAGGTCCCTATTTACTTTATATATAAAAGTCTATCCTGTTAAAGGACACCATGGGAAGAGTTTGCACTTAGGGTAAAATAAAAAAAAATAAAGAAAAAAAAGTTCATTTTTAATATGAAATGAAGATTACTTACAGACAAGTAGTGCATTATTTGTAACTTTAGACACTGTCTCTCCGATGCATGGAACCCCCTGTGAATTGCACGCGCAGTTGACCGGTTTCTATATCAATACCCGTCGGCATGTTGCCTAGTGATATAGGATCTTATTCTTTTATGAGATTTATTTACGCAAAGTTTTACTAAGTTATTGTCCATGCAGACCACGTGCTTGTTCCTATGTTACTCTTTTCAGATTTTTTTAGATTCGGGTCTTCAATTGTTCAATTCATGATTTTTAGGGTTACGTACAAAATTACAAAAAAAAAACGGAATCCTTATAGGATCACTCGTGCATCTGTCTGTCTGTACGTCCGTCTGTCACAGCCAATTTGCTCCGAATCTACTGGACCAAATCAGGTGATATTTGGTAGGATGGTATAATCTTATGACCCAAACACAGATGTGCAAAGTTAGTAAATATATTTTTTTAAATACTTAAGGGACATTTTCGGGGGACAAATTACGAAATTAAAAAAACAAGTTTTGCAAACCTTACTGTGTCATATTATATCAAATGAAAGGCTATTTTTGTTATTATTGTAAAATAAATAGTTTTGATTTTATTCATGAAAGAACACGAAAATTGATCATCTGATCTCCGAAACTACCGAGCTTAAAATTCTGAAAAAAATATAAAATAAATACTTAGTACATTGCTCGTAGATTACAGGAAAACCTATAATGCCGGCTGTACACTCTCGCCGAGACAGTCTCGGTGTTCCTCGCTAGCTCTCCATCCCGAGCGCCGCTCGCCCGAACTGCGAGTGTGTCGCTGTACACTCTCGTTTCTCCCAGTTGCGATGCCGATATATCAAATAAGAAGTAAAATTAAATTAAAATCTACGTACAATTAAGAGATTTCTTTAGAAATAAGCATCACCTTTGTACCTATTTTTCTATTCCTTTCTTCTTTTCTGTATTTAGTGTGTACATAAATCGTTAAATAAATAAATACAATGTTTTATTTCATCTATTACGATGAATTGTGACCATCCACCATCTTCGTTTACATTTTTTTCCTAATATTTACATAAGTAACGGTAATAACTGATGGCACTATGCAACAGCAGCAGCAACTTCTGTTTCGTCCATTCCCTCGGCGTCCACAATTGAAAATTACGAGTGACCTCGCTCGGCGAGTGTACATGGTCACTCGTTTCTACCGAGGCTCTCGGGCGAGGCACAGCGAGTGCTCTCGGGCGAGAGTGTACAGCCGGCATACGAATTCTATCAATTGAAAATAAAGTGGTAAACTTAATATAATACGTATACCATTGTACGGAACCCTCTCCACGAGAGTTCAACTCGCACTTGGCCGGTTTTAAAAATATTTTATTTAAAAAATAACTTGGTTAACGCTCAATTGACCGTTATTTTATTATACCTACTCACGCTAAGGCGAAAAATAAAGCGCGATTTTAATTATAATCCGTTAAAACGGTTAGATGAAGGTACAAACGTACAAACTGAACAACTGTAGGTTAGTTAACATAAAAGTTAGAACTAAACCATTTTTCCGCAATTAACTCTTTGCTTTGCATTTACAGACTTCATATTTCTATGCCTGTCGGTAAAATGCAACGGTGAAAGCTGCCCAGTCTAGTGCCTAGCGCAGCCCGGAGCAGCCCTTGACGCTTTGATTATGACTTGCCTCATTAAACGACTTCGTATAAGCAACTGAGGTAGGTGCTTGCTCGCCATTTATCATATTCAATGTTTTACTACATTGAAAGTAATGGGTTCTAAAGATTAGTAGAAGGAATTATTAATAAATACGATTTCGCACATGTTTATAACAAGTTAATTAATAATATTAATACCTAAAATATTGGGATAGTAACGAAAATTACCTTTGAAACCATCTAACTGGTTTTGTGCAAAGATAATATACCATATGAATCAGGTTATACGATTAGATAGATAAAGATCTTGATTGAAAGATTGAAAAGATAACGACGAAGCATGGTAGTGCTCAATCAAGGCTATCGTGCCATCACAAATCATCAACAATTCAACATCGTTTTGCTTTTAGTGATTTCTAAGTAAAAAGAAACGTTTTTCGTAATGTTGCTAAGAAAAAAATGTTTTAGTTGACCATACATCATTATTTTATTGGTTAATTTTCTTTGAGTAATAATCAGAGAAAAATTTGAAAATACTAATATAAAAATTTATCAATAACAGATTTCTTGTTTTGGAAAATTCAAGGTTGGTAATATTACTAATATCGTCGTAAAACTGCAAAACTAGTAACACTAAGTTTTTCAGTCACTCAGAAATGGGGCTGCTGTCAATTTATTTCAAACCCAATTTTTTGGGTTTATTGAAATGTTTAAACAAATTGAATTGGTTTATTGTGTTCTTTAGTTTAATCAACTTATCGGTATGCATTTACGAGGACCAGATAGGAAAATTCGACTGGTAAGAATATATTTTAGGTTATAGTGTTTCTATGTCATTGTAGGCTCTTATTTGACTGAATTTTTAATGAAATTATGATTTTCAGGCGTCAAACATACGTGGGAAGGATCAAATTCTCCCAATTTGATACCGTATCTACTGCCAAGAAGATAATTGTCGCTACCGAGGAGAATGTTTTGGCTGCACTGAATTTGAAGACTGGTAAATTGATTTTATTGAGTGTATCCGTTTTAAATTTATCAAGCCGGCGGCGGCGTTACCATGATTAGCTACGGTTACACAGGTACATTTAGGAATTAATTCAATTAAGTGATGAAATAAATTGACTGAACTTTGAATGTGATAGAAAATTACATTTGTATCTTTCTATCAAACAAGTACCTATCTTCATAAATTGCACAGTCATTTACTAATTCCATTTAAGTAAAACCTTACAATAATAACAAAGATAGAGAAGCTAAGATAGAGAATAGAGCAGCTAATAATTAAGTAACAAATAGCTCATCCATAAAAGATGCTTATACCTAAAGTTGTTGCTCCATGGGTAGATTTCATAAACAAATAGGAACAATGGCATCATTACAGTTGCTTGTCATTGTTTTATCTTTAACTGAGAACTACTGCAGAATTCTAATGTTGCTAAGAATGATAAAAATGTATTACACAAAGGTACATAACTTACACTTTTTCCCATTGGGGTAGGTAGAAACTACCCTTCATTTGTTCCATCTGCATTCACACATTAAAAGTAAATATAGCTTTTTTATATACTTCAGTAATCTTTCAAAGGTATAATCACTTCACTAAATATTATAAAAAAAGTCCCCTGCCACGTCTGTCTGTCCCTATGTATGCTTAGATCTTTAAAACTACTCAATGGATTTTGATGCGAGTTTTTTTAATATATAGAGTGATTCAAGAGGAAGGGTTTAGTATATAATTTGTCAAGCAGGCATCAGCTCGTAATAGATACTTAAATTACCTACATGTGTGATAATTCTGTAGATTAGAAGATTTTCCTCATTGTGTATCATTTTATGTAAATTTACCAGAGAGACAATATTGATTGCTTACATAATTTTACCTCTATCATATTTTTATTATTTTCCTTATTACTTGTACAATTGTACCATTAGTTAATTTCTGATATGATTTTTGATCAATAAATTATGGACTTCAAAAAATGACACTGTTTTGCCATTACAAGAATGTCTTTATAAAAGAGTAACAACTGTAGAGATTTGAGTAGAACTTGCACAAGAAAAAGTTCTCTTCTTATTTATTTATTTAAACTTTTTACACACAAAAAAGATACAAAGGCAGACTTACCTTTAGAATGTGAATCCACTCAATCCCATTATATTGCCAGAATGCAGATGCACAACAAAACGAGGTTTTGTTTTAGATAACGTTAGTTTAGGTTGTGGATCCACATTACAAAGGTTAAAATGTTGGCTGTCGAGTGTTTGCGTAAACGTTTTTGGTTTTAATAACAAAAAATCAAAGAACATCTACCAAACCGCACTGGGTTGCATGGTGGATAAGCCTTGGGCACTCTGTGCCAACCAAGGGTGGTAGTAGTGCTTTGCTTGAGAGGATAATCTTCCTAAATGCCATTACAATTTCAAAGGAAATACTCCATTAAGGCCTCTTGTTTTGCTCACATTTGTCTAAACCATTATTTAATATGTACAGGTCAAGTGGTATGGCGTCATGTGTTTGAGAGTGCCTCTACGGGCAACATTCAGCTTCTGGCTATAACGGACAAGGTGGTCACGGTGTCTGGATCCAACCCATACATGGTACGAGGATGGGACTCTGCTACAGGTATGTTCTTTTACTTGTAATTTAAAATACTGTACAAAGACTTCCATGTCTCTTAAACTAGGAGACCTGTATCTTATCTCTTAAGATACAGGTCTCCTAGTTTAAGAAACAGGGTTCATTATTATTTTGTATGCATTGACTTATTTTGTAGACTTAAATCTTCTGTGCACAAAACTAAATTATATGCTTATTGTATTGTATTTTTGTCACCTTGTTTTGAACTGTGTCTGTGTGTATTATTCGAATAAATAAACAATTTATTATTATTCTTTATAGTGATCTGTGCTTTGGAATGGGTTCTCGAAATACCCTTTTTAGTTTTTAACTGATTAACTCCTTGACAATTTATTACTATATATAGCCTTTAACTGGTATTTAAAAATAAATGCTTTTGAGTTTTGTCTAATTGACAAAATCAGATCTGATCTGACAAACCAGTTTTGTCAATTCTGGCTTGTGTTAACTAATGCATGAGTGGTTATATACTTTAAGTTTGGAAAACTAGCTACATTCGTACAAGCCTCGGAAATTAACTGCCAAACTAAAACACCTACTTCTTCATATATATGTGTTGCTGTTAGACCTTAGACTCCTTTTAATTTTTTTTTTTTTTTAGGCCAGAACTTCATCACCTTGCCATCAGTGACATGATCTACTTACAGAAACAATCATTTCACTTATTTACAGGCGTCCTCCAATGGGAATGGGCATTAACACTAGAAAACAATGATCAAGCGGACTTCTCCGAGTGGTGGGTTCAGAACGACTTGCTCATCCATATGCTGCCAGTGTTCGGCTCACACATTGAGGTCAGCATGTACAACCTGGCAAATGGACAGAACCGGGGATCTACGGCTAAATTACCTGCATTGTGGGCTAAAGAAGCGTAAGTTTAAATAATTGTCTGGATTGTTTAGGAAAAGTGATTATGTTGAGTTGGTGTCTGTCTAGTAAGTTTTCACATACATATCATCACATTTATCCCTCATCCTATAGTACAGCGGTCATCAACAGGCAGACCGTATCCAGACTGAAGGTCGACCTTTGGATTTGGACTGCTAAATATTGTTAAATATACTTAGCTACTCAATTTAAATAATATTTTCATACAACTGCATTTTAACTGTTACAAAGCATTATGAGTTTTTTTTTGGGAACACAACATTTTTCAACAGTACCCTACTTAAAACTACTTGCCAACCTCTGCTATAGTACATCCAGATTTAGATAGTTATGTTTGAGTTCCATGTAATCGAGGGCAAGCTAACAACGGGGCAGTTCCAGACTGCTACTGAGAAATTCCTAATGGAAAACTCAACAACTCATTGGCTAATCCTGAAATTATAACCGACTATGTAAAATAGTTTACCGCCTCATTAGCCAAGTTCACTAATAGCAAATACCAAATTAATATTCATACTTCTATTTTTATATATAAGAGATAATTATGATAATGAGATGAAATGCAGATGTTATTTGTTTTAAGGTAAAATAACATTGACCCTGTTCCACTTTACTTGTTAATAACTTCTTATGGCAACAGTTTGCAAACTAATTTTGGTCATCTCTCTCTTGGTCTTACAAGTTCAATCGGTTTCTAATTTTATGATTGTAATTATTATGATACAGTTTTTTTGCCAGCTTTGTAGTAAGTGTATTGAGATACTTATCTGCATGGTTTATTTAAAGACGTCTGTTGGTTTAGGGATTTCTTTTCAGAGTAGTCAGATAGAAAACATCAATAGTTTTTAATAAATAAATAAATATCGCTGGACATTACACACAGCGCCATCTAGTGCCACACTAAGCAACGAGGCTTGTGTCGTGGACAGCAGATAGTTGATATACTACATAGATACTTTTTTGTTAATAAAACGTACATATTTGAATATGATCAGTGATCACTGTCTCTCTGCTTCACCCAAAGGTTGACTGGTAGAAAATGCCTATGGCATAAAGCCTCTGTACTTTGCTTGAGGAGTTGAATAAATAAATATCATATTCTCATTCACCATTTACCTCATTGCTATAACTTTTTCTTACCATTTCAGATGCATAATAACACCTCCATACTACACTTGCGTATCTGGCGAGAGAGGCAGTCAACAGTTGATCACCCTTGACGTAACATCTCATGCAGTCCAGCTTATAGCCCGCCCACTTTCAGAGTTCGTCAACATAGACACATACGATGGTGCCCTCCGCCCTGTTGACGGCAGCAGTGTTATACCAGCTTTCACTGTAGATGATACGAAGATTATCATGATAAAGAATAATAAGCTTGAGCTGTTGAAGACAAATGTTGCTGATGTGTCGGCTAGTGTGGCGTTGATAGATATCCCGAATGGTCCGGTTGTATTGCAGGCTTGGAGGGATGACGTTCAGGTAAAGTAACTTTTTATTGTGTTAAGCCTTTATTTTTAGTGAAAAGTGGATTTTGTGATAAGGCAAGAAGAAATCGGACAAACTTTCTTCAATTACAAGAGTTATTTGAAGAGATTATAAAATCGGTATAGTTTATTAAATTAGGCTGAAAATACGCACATTTAAAAGTCACAAAATGCTTTCTTCAAATACTTATGTTTAGATTAAAAGAAGCCATCCCTTTTCACAATCAACTATGTGTTCCTTTTACCTTCTATCTGATCAATTCAAGTGGATTGCTATAGTTGCCGCCAGTTAAGATCGCAATAGCGGTCATTGACCCACCTACATTTAATAAAGTTCTTAACTTTGACATACAAAAATAAGCCTGTTCAAGTCTTGAATCGTCATCTATCGTGATCTTAAACATTTTTACTAATGAAAAACGATACATGGTTCATTGGTTTTAGTTAGTACGAGGAGATAGGTATTAGGGAAAGGGCAATGACCGCTATTGCGATATTAACTGGCAGCAACTATAGCAACAAATGATTCAATAAAACTGTTTGAGAATGTACAAAACTCTAACAAGTTTCTTCCACATCCCCAGGGTTTCACAATGACAGCCCACAGCATATCAACAGGAGCGGAACTGCCAGAGCTTCGCGTATCAGACCGTAATCTGAAGCTACCAGACCCTGAGGTGTCCTCCGCGGTCTGCACCAAGTCTAACAGGGAACAGCTCATCTGCAGGATACTGTTCAGCGGTGGTGATGACTCCGTGCATCTTATGCAGCAAGGAGGTAGGTTGAATAGGGTGTAATTTTTTTAGTGCTTCAGAAATCAGCAAAACATTTTCCCATTGGATAAAAACATTAATAATCCTTTTTTTATGCCCTGGGGATAATACAAAGTATCATTGGTATCAAGTTATCCTCTTTTAGATTCTATTAAATGTTCAAGCTGGGCAACTGCCAAAATCGTTGCTAGACTATTTACCAACACAACGTGATTTTGGAACTATTGATTTATCTACTTGCATTCGTTATAAAGGCTGCTAAATTGAGGATATAAGGTCCCACGATAATATTCTATGCGTTATTTACATCTATGACTAATAATCTTCGTTTTTCCTACCCAGGTCGCATACTATGGACTCGTGAAGAGGCATTAGCGAACGTTGTAGCTGTCGAATTCGTTGAGCTGCCTGTGTCGGATTTGGATGCCGCTATCGAGTCCGAGTTCGACCAGAAAGAAGGTAGTTGACCAACTTGTTTTACAAAGTCCAATATATTCGTCTTAATCAGGTTTAACATTTTAATAATAATAATCATTTTATTATCAGGCAACTAAGGCCCATAGGTAAAATACACAAAATAATAATTAACAACAATAATAAACTAATACATATTTTAAACCATATGAGACTAAAACTACACGCAACGTTGTCGGCGTCGTGTATCGCTGCGTGGTGTCGCGTAAACCGCCCTCGGAAACGTCGGTATACGACACCCATTTTGCGATGGCACCCAACTTCAGGGCTTTGCAATTGTCTCTTTTTGTACTACATTGCAATATTTATTAGAGCAAACAAACAAAACCAGAGAGTTTATCCGACGAAAAAAATAAAGAGGTTCTAGAGGTTCTTTTATGATATTTTACTGGTTGGACCAACTACAACGAATGCTCTATCCTTGTCACAAAAGTAATTCTGCAGAGAGGGCGAAGAATATTTTTGCTCGTTTGGTGTCACTAAACTGTTCTCTTTGTCTTCTATGTTCTAACCACCTAATATGTATCTTATTTATTTATTCATATCTTCTTATTTTTTAGCTGCCAAGATGTATAGTAAGTACTGTAGACGTGTGATTGTGTGATGTTTAGAATCCTTGTGTTTAGTCTTTGCTAGTACAGTAAGGAAGTTATTTTAAGAGTGGTTTTAAATATCCGTATTGTTGTACAAGGATCTTTTAGCGCGTGGCCAGAATCGGAAACTAACATCGCCATTTTAATGTTAAATGCAGAAGACCGTTATAAGCTCGTTGTAGATGGCGAAACCATAGCTAGGTTCCAACCTGACCAATAAAGTCACGCTATTTTGAAATATGTATGTATAAAATGACATTACCAGATTTTCAACCAATGACGATGCTTGGAACCAGCTATGCTAGCGCCAATAGATTCACAGTTACAATCGCTATTGCAATAATGTTTACCAAGAACACTTCCCTGTCAAAGCCGTTGCTGTACCAATAGGTAAATTTAAAAGCCTTGTTCGTAAAACCATTTTGGATTGAGTGATATTTATTTTCAACTAGATTATTATCATTTCATGTATTTCTTATTTATTTTTTCCTTTTAATTTGTATGCCTGCTTTATTTAACACTAACACATTATGACATTTTTTTGTTCGCATTTAATTATAAGCGCAAGTCGCATTGTTTTTATAACTAACTGTTTTTATAATATGTGGAAAATTTCGTTGGTTGTACATTTACTCACACCCTAGATATAATTCTGTTTATGTAATACTGTAATGTGTAACTGTTTGTTTTCCCAAATAAATAAAAAAGCCATTCATGTGCCGAAAGATCCTTGTATCTCCCTAATTTCGTATTGTGAATGACCTTTTAGGTTTTCCGTACACATTACACAGGCAACTACCACATGCCTAGTCGCTCGTGCTATTTACACAACTATAGAGAAGAGTTCAGTTTTTATCGGTTTCTATTGAAACATTCATGACTCCGAAACAAATGTCCATGCTCATCACACAAACATTTGCGCCTACCGGAATTCGAACCCGGGACCCTAAGAACGTAAGGCAGCCTCACTACCGCTGCGCCATTCGGGTCGTCATGAATGGAATGGTACCTATGATGTGTGTTAAAATGCTATTGACTTCCGAGAGATTTTGCCAGTCTTTTATAGCACAAGTTTTATTATAAATTGCATGGTAAGATCTAACAATTGATAAAGAAAGTATCAATCTAAAGTGATATTATTTTATTTGTACCCCGGTAGCGGTTTATCGCTTCTGGTACGGCTATGTCACTTTAAATGAAATATGAAGCGTTCATATTGGCGTATAAAAATACCATTGTTTTGAAATATGAAGCGTTCATATTGGCGTATAAAAATACCATTGTTTTTTCGTCACTTTAACAACGTGCATGTGTAGTAATCGTCACTTTCATGCCCATTACGATGCTTAAGCACAATTATAAAGCACAACATGTGCAGACACAGCATCATGGCCTCACTACAAAGGGCTTTAGTTATCAACTGACCTAATGATCCCTGCATTAAATCCGCCTGGTCACCCCTTCGTGGAATATAAGCATGATAATTCTTTAGACCCTCCCATCTTGTTAATAGAATATTTATTCCACTATTTAATTCTCGAATCTACGCTATTATTGTATAAACCGCTTCCCTATGTATGACACATAAACTCATGCCTTTTTCTCCATCAAAGCACGTAGAAATTACACAATGCTACCTTCTACGATCCTTTTATCCCAGTTTTGCTTCTTTCACGTTCAAACACGCACACCAGTTGTGGGTTTACACACCTGGCCTTTCTGAAGACCATCACCAATATTAAATAATACCTACAACACTTAATATTTTCCTCTCAGGTTCGATTTGGGCCGCATTCTCTCGCCGTCTTTACACCCAGTTCCAGCAACTGCAGACGTTGATACAGAGCATCCAGAGGGGCGAAGGCCTAGAAGAAGACCCGCCCTCTGCCCTCGTGCGCGACTACTTCGGACTGCACAAGATTATTGTTCTTGTTACCGATGTTGGCAAGGTGAGTGTGAAGTTTTACCTAACTACCGGCCTTATTTTCTACATTTTGACACTCATTCGAGTCTCCAAGATTTAGGAACTATTCTAACAACTGGGCTATCACTCAAGGACCTGCTATTTAGATTTGCTTCTTAAGATAGTCCTGCCCTCTATGCGATAGGGAATATGCATGTAATTTTTTTTTTCACTTAAATCAATAAAATAAAGTGAATATATATATACCCAAGAAAAGTATTAAAAGTTAAGTTCAACTACTGCTTGACGCTCAAAATAATATTGAAACTCCTGAAATTTTCTACGACAGTTCAAACGTCCGTGACCGTTGCGGCCATGATGTGACTTCATTTCCCTCAATCTGCCTTGTTTACATCTATTTTTTTTTGGCTATAATTAAGTAATTTTACTAATTGTATGTGTTTTATTCAAGCAAAAATTGCAATAACGTTAATAACGATAAAATCTTAGTGAAACTTTTACTACTTTTCAAATGAAAATGTTTTTTGACACAGACTTTGACGTCACTACCGGCGTTATCGAGGACGTTTGAGAGTGCGTTCCGTTTCACCAAAACCATGCTACATAAAACAATAAATTGTGTGATGTATTAGAAACTTCAACAAGTGTACCACAATGTTTTTATGTGCCAATACAAGGCATTTTTAATAAATAAAAAGAGTTTTGTATGTCATGCATATTCCCTATAGCTTATAAAATATTATAACCCGCGGCAATAAACATAATATGTATAAATTCAAAATGGCGGTCAAACAAAGGTGCCTATCGACGCCTTAGAGTGAAAGCCTCGTAAGTGTAAAAGAAGTAACTTTTCAGGAGGAAGAAAAAACTGCGTGCTGTTAAATTTTTGTACGGCGTCATTTAGGTGTTTTTATTAATTAATATGGAATTTTTACCCGCTTTTATATCCAGAACTGTTCGATACTATAAGATTGTCTGAAATGCATAAAATGCTACTTACGAGGTATTCGTAACTGACAGATGCGAGTATTTACGAGGTTCTCAATTACTGTCATAGATGGCGCTACAAGTACCGAATGAACAAATTAGTCAGATCAGAATGTGCGTTGCGAGGTTTTCTTCCTAGAAACGCAATAAAATAAATTTGGGCTAAAATGCATTCCCGAGGTTTTCACTCTAAGACGACGCTATGCAATTACCACTCGCACTCGGTTCTTGTACGCCACGGTTACCTACTTACTGCCCCCGTAAGTAAAAAAGCGGTAACTCAGCAAATCTAACTTCGAGAAAACAGACACTATGTTTATTAAGCGTATCTCTTTTATTCTGCACAAAAATGAAATTTGCATATTTTACTGATATGCTTTTTAAATGTTTCAATAAATATACGATTTTCGATACTGCTTTATAAGGGCAGTATAGCGATATACTACTCTGTCAAGAAAGTACCGGGAAAAGATCAATAAAACACAAAATATTAGTTATTTATCCAAATTTATTTTATCACCTTCAAAGTATGCTCCTTCAAAACCGACACACTTACGCCAACTAATAATCCAATCATAAAAATATTTTTTAAATGCTTATTCCAGAATTGAGTTCAGTTCTCGCCGCGAATTCTCCTTTATGTCTTCTACTGAATGAAAACGGGTGCCACGAAGTGGTAATTTGAGTTTAGGAAAAATAAAGAAGTCGGCTGGAGCCATATCTGGTGAATAAGGTGGTTGCTCGATGGTATTTGTTGAGTTTTGGTCAAAAAATCGTTCACAACTGTGCGAAGGCGCATTATCGTGGTGCAAAATCCAAGAATTTTCTTTCCACAAATCTGGCCCTTTTATCTAATTTGCTCTCTTAAACGCTGCATAACGTTCGAATAATATTTTTTATTTACCGTTTGACCTTCCGGCAAGATTGTCAGTCACTATTTCCTTCACTTGTGCGATGTTAACTTCAGTTGCAGACGTTGATGGCCTACCAGAACGAGGCAAATCTTCCATCACACCTTGACCGCTTTTGAACGCTTTGTACCACTCATAAGCGCGTGTTTTTGATAAAGTCGATTCACTGTAAGCCTTCTGTAACATTTTCAGAGACTCCGAAATCGAAATTCCATTGGCGATGCAAAATTTAAGACAAACTTTTTGTCCGATATTTTTGTCCATTAAGAAATTCGCAATACACACTAGATATGATATAACTAAAATCAGTACTGTATTTAATCTAATTAACAGATGTAACTCAAACTCCGCGCCAAAATGGAAAACAGTTGTGCTAATCTAACAACAACAAAAAAAAACAAAACAAAATTTGGAACCATAAACATCATCCATTCCCGATACTTTTTTGACTGAATGTATGTATAGAATAGCTCAACTTGATCTTCTTCACCTTATTTTTGGTTTTTGAAAGTTCGCAAATTCCTTCTAGATTTTCGGCATGGACAATCTATCAGGCGCCATACTGTGGCAGTACTACGAGCCGGACTTCGACACGGAGAATGTGGTTGTGTTCACGAGGAGGACCGCCAGGCATCCCCCTCTCGACGCCTACGTCACTGTAGTCGGTAAACATGAGGTGAGAATGTATTAGTACACCATTGTAGACTAGTAAGTTGATAATCGCTAAAATAGAAGTCGGTTGCTGTTTTTATAGAATACATGCAGTGTCTCTGAGTTCGCCAAAACTTTGTAAAGGCGACTTGCAGATAATTTTTAGGGTTCCATACCCAAAGGGTAAAAACGGGACCCTATTACTAAGACTTCGCTGTCCGTCCG
Source organism: Xestia sexstrigata (assembly GCA_941918905.2). NCBI lineage: Eukaryota > Metazoa > Arthropoda > Insecta > Lepidoptera > Noctuidae > Xestia > Xestia sexstrigata. The sequence goes on from OW799208.2 coordinate 19,209,267, forward strand.
TCTGTCTGTCACCAGGCTGTATCACATAATCACATGAACCGTGAGAGATAGACAGTTGAAATAATCACAGATGATGTATTTCTGTTGCCGCTTTAACAACAAATACTAAAAACAGAATTAAAAAATATTTAAGGGGAGCTCCCATACAACAAACGTGTTTTTTTTTTGTCGTGTTGTCTTGTGTTGTATAGATGAACCCTTCGGACGCAAGTCCAACTCGCACTTGGCCTTTTTTCAGTACCAAACTAATCAGCCAACTGATTTGTAATACATGGCCTGACCTGGCCTATCCATCCTCATCACTTTATTCTATCTGTCATATTATAGGTTGCCACCGGAAGCAAAAGGACGCTTATTTTTTCACATCTGCGATAAAGATAAGCCCTAGTAAACAAAAAAAGGCACATCTAAAGCTAATTTGCCCACATTACGTTTCCTCAGATACGCTCCGTTTAGTTACGGCGATAGTAGTATAAAACATCTGTCTTTATGACAAAACACTTCCCATACATGTTTACCGGTTTCTTTAATTTTTTTATTATTTTTTTAGGTTTTTTATTTTTCTATTATATATATATTTTTTTTTATAAATGAATAGAAACTAATTCTCAAGAAACTACTATCGATTAACCAACCACCCAATTTCCATCACCCAGGAAACAGGCAACGGCCTAATCATCAGCCTGAACCCGATCACCGGCACTCTGATCGGCGAGCGCCTGCTCCGGCTGGACGTGCAACTGCTACAGTGCACGTTGCTGCATAGCCCAGACAATGAGAAGCTACACGCTCTTATATTGCTCGACCAGGAGGAGAATGTTCAGGTAATGTGTCATTAATCATTATTATCTTTATTATTGCAATCAATAGACATCCTCTACTTTTTTTACCTTAGCCTATATTGACCCACTGCTGGGCAATACCCTCCTCCATAGTTTTCTACTCTTCTCTCGAATCTTCTCGCCAATCTTTCACAAACGCACATCCACTACTTATTGGACTTTTAAAATATTTAAAGTTAGAAGCCTAAAAATGTGTTTTGTGTACGAATTTTCACGTTGGTAGTTTAGCACAAAAGAGAGGAAGTCCCAGCAGTGCATAAAACGAGGCTATCAATGATGACGATGATAAAGTCCAATGAGTCACATCTACGCTTTTTTGCTATCAGCATGTCTAAAAAATAGGTAGCTCGAGAAAAAAAATGTTTTTTTACCCTGTCGTCTAAAACGATTGGAGATATTAAACGTTAAAGTACGGCCTCCGCGGCAAAATCCGACTTAGCGACCGCGCTGAGTTGTGACGTCATGTCGTGCGCTGCGAATAATTTTTATTAACTAGTTCAATAACTGGTCCGAGGTGGCGCAGGAAAAGAGTACCTGGAAGGATATGGGGAGGACTTTGCCCAGCAGTGGGACATTCAAACCAACTGAAAAAAAAAAAAAAAAAATTTAAACACAAACAGTTAAAGTGTAAACCACTTTACAAATCAAATTTTATGAACGTAAACACTCCGCATCACCTGCAATCGGACATGACACCACGACGTGACGTCATCGCAGTAGCACGCGAAGGAACGCAAAGTTAATAAAAAAGCAGTGTAACTTTACAACGCTGTAACTTTGGAAATCCTGGCCCAATTTCGATGAAAAAAAACTATTATTATTTGCACGAGTATGCGCATTAAATACAGTAGTACTTTTATAGTAATATTTTTGTGTTGGTGTGACTCATTGTCAAACTCACATGAGTCAAATCAAAGCTTATTTTACTAGTCACCCAGAAGTGGAAAAACTGATGGCTTGTAACTGATGCTTAGTACTCGCAACTTTGCAATAATAGTAGTATTCCGCACATTGCAGGTACTACCTCGATCAGCGGCACCTCTAGTGGAGAACATGTTCATGTACGTGGCGGAGAAGAACACGGCGCGAGTGCAGGGATACGCGCTGGTATTTAATGGACAGGTAAGTGCTAACATACACATGATACAATAACTAAGAGTGGAATGTTTCTTTGTACAAAATATTCAATGAGCGCGACTCATCCAACATATTTACATAGGTACACGTATTGTCAACAGTCTGGGCCTCGAAAGCACGTTAAGCCAGTTAGGTCCCGGCTGTCATTTGTATACAGTCGTTACATGTAGTCAGTGGCCCAAAAGTCTGACAACCAGTTTTACTAAAGAGTATCCTAATACCCAGTACTAACTGGGTTGTGGAGGTCAAATGGCAATCGCTCCATGTAAAATACTGGCATTCAGTTGCATCCGGTTAGACTGGAAGCCGACCCCAACATAGTTGGGTAAAGGCTAGGCAGATGATGATGACGACGTATAGTCAATATTGAACAAAGCCAGAAGCCCAAATCCCATATGTTCGGTTCTTTGTTGGATTTTACTCATGAGAGCATGAGCGTGACGAGTACGAAAATACGTGTCTCGTATAACATATATTTTCGTCCTCGTCAAAGTATTAGGCAATTTAGATCTATTCAATTCGCCAAACAGACCCAAAAGAGATGATGACTGACTAAAAAAATATGATTCTGTTTAGTTAGATAAAAAATATTGGATCCGTGTTTTTTGTTTTATCAAATTAATAAAAATTTACGAAGATAAAACGTGTCAAAGATCATGAGTGGGGGTTTGTGACGTCACATTTGAGTAAGAAATGTACTCAAATGTGACGACACAAAAGTTTTCGACGAACTGTATCATTTTCATTTTTAGTTTACGTGAAAGAAGAAAAAAATGTGTCCAATATTTTTTGGAAATCGTATCTGACAGACTATTGTGTTTTTTTTTGTTATCTACTCTATTGAACCTGGCTTGGCTTGCACCCCCAGACAGTAGAAGCTGTCCGCACGTGGCTGGTGCAGCTGGGCGGGTCTGCAGGCGCGGGTCAGCGCATAGTGCTGGCGCTGGGCAAGCCGGCCGGGGAGCGAGTGCACTCGCCCGGCCGCGTACTGCCCGACCGCTCCGTGCTGTACAAGTACGTCAACCCCAACCTCGTGCTCTTCGTCACCGAGGGACCCGACCCCCTGCATAAAGGTACCAACAAGCTTTCCGTTAACTTGCTTTCTTTGTATTGCATTCAACGTGGTTCGAAATGTTTTAAATTAATTTAAGACTAATAAATATAACAACAAGAAAGACAAGAAGTTATCCTGGACCGGAAATTGGGCCTAACTTGCATACTTAGGCCCAATTTCCGGAACAAAAATTATCAACAATCGAGCGCCAACTGCTGTGATTGGTTAACTGTATTTATGAACCAATCGGGTGAATCGTTTAATTTTGACATGCCTTTTTATTTTTTTTCACTCATCAAGCCGATATTACTTTATTTCCATATTTTTGCCCACGCGGAATTTCCATATAAATTTTGCCAAATTTGACGGATTTTTATCACGACCACTTATCACTATTTCTTTCACTAGTATTTCTCGCCATACATATTATAAACATTTGATGTTACTCCCAGACATAGTAGTAGCAACGTGCGTGGACGCAGCGTCGGGCGCCATAGTGGCTGCGCAGGCGCACAGGCGGGCGCGCGCGCTGGCGCTGGCGGTACACACGGAGCACTACCTCGCCTACCTCTACTACAACGACAAGCATCGCAGGACTGAGATCGGTGAGATGTATTTGTTTTCATTGCTCTATTAAAACAGCATCAAAATGATCAATAACACAATGACTGCAACTGAGTTGTTGCAGGTCAAATCTAACCCCGCTGAGTCTTTTAATGAAGTTACCAAATACTTCACATCAATTGGTAAAGACTTAGCAAATTCAACTCTAAGTAAACTCGAGCAGAATGAAGGAACGCTAGCAACACAAGCACAGAAGTCGACAGGTCTTCTTCATTCGATGGCATTATCTCCCACGGATGAATACGAAGTTATCCAGGTGATATCTGGCCTTAAAAGCAGCAGTGCCTATGGTCTAGACAATATTCCCACTAACATTATAAAAAAATATCAATTTAAATTAGCATCTCCTGTAACCCACCTCAGTAATATCAGTTTCTCTTGCGGTGTTTTTTCTGAAACTTTTAAGAAAGCGGCCGTCACTCCTGTTTTTAAGGCTGGTGACAAGGGTCTTGTTGGCAACTACCGCCCCATCTCTGTACTTAGCTCACTGTCAAAAATATTGGAAAAACTAGCAAACACGAGACTGATTAGATATTTGAGACAAATAATATACTTTCATCAAACCAATTCGGTTTTAGAGCCAATCGGTCCACTAATGACGCTATTCTAAAACTAACCGAAAACATGACCAATTATATAGACAAGGGAGAAAAATGTGTCGGCCTTTCCCTCGACCTTCAGAAAGCATTCGATACTGTCTCGATCCCTATTCTATTTAGTAGATAAGAAAACATTGGAATCTGAGGAGTGCCACAGGAATGGCTTTTAAGTTATTTGTTAGGAAGAAGTCAATGCGTTTGCCTTGATAATATGACTAGCGATGAAGCTTCCTGTTCATACGGAGTTCCCCAGGGAAGTACAATTGCTCCAACCCTATTCCTAATGTACATCAATGAACTGAGCGATATCCCAATCAATAAAGCCGATGTCATTATGTTTGCCGACGACACAGTTCTTCTGTTCCATGGAAAGATCTAGAAACAGTCTGTGAAGTGGGTCTTTCGAAAGTAACAGCTTGGCTGGAAGATAGTCTGCTATCATTAAACATCTCTAAGACAAAATATCTATGTTTTAGTAAGACTAGAGCAGGAAGCCCCACAAACTTCAAAATTAGCACCCACACGTTTTCTTGCAATAGGAATAGCAATAACTTTTCCTCCTGCACGTGCCCTAAGCTAGACAGAGTGAACTCCATTAAATATCTAGGAGAAATCGTTGACGACAACCTTAAATGGACACAACATATCTCGGTTACCGCCAAAAAAATGCGCAAGTTGATCCATATCTTTAAAACCCTGAGTACTAGTCTTAAACTTCTGCTGCAAACATATAAAGCCTTATGCCATTGTGTCTTAGGTTACGCTATTTGCGCATGGGGTGGGGCAGGCAAGACCCACATGATCGAGCTGGAGCGGGCTCAGCGTGCCGTCCTAAAAGTACTTTTATCACAAAAATACCGGACGCCCACGACCGAGGTATACGTAAAAGCCAAAGTACTTAGCTTCCGCAAGCACTTTTTTTACGAATGCCTGCGAAGATACCACCGATACGCCATCCCGAGTCTGCCTATCTCATCCAAGAGAATAGTCAGGTGCCCAGTCCAAGGTAGCAAGAGCGTCTTCGCCACCAAAAACTACCACTATATTGCCCCACGTCTTTACAACAAAATCGGTCATGAAAAGGGGATACAACAACTCATAAAACTTAACAACTTCCAATTTAAAAAATGTGTTACTGACTGGCTACAAAAATACGATTATGACGAATCGTAAAATCTATTTGGCAGTGTTACATGACCCTCTATCACTTTCACACACTCACCACACACACACACACACACACACACGCACACGCACACGCACACGCACACGCACACACACACACACACACCCCAGACGCATTTACCCACACTTTCCCCAGAACGCATTGAGTGGTTACTTAAATCTGAATAATAAGTAATGATCAAATTTTTGTGTCTATCGTTTTTTACATATTCTCTGTTAACTGAGAGGTCTGGCTCTTGTGATACAGGATTTCCTAGTACAAGAGCCAGGGCTACACTGATGTATTGAGCAATCATTAATTTGTCAATAAAGATTTATTATTTATTATATTACAATATAATATTAGTTAGTATTTTTAGTAGTATGAATTAGTATTAAAGAAAGTGTAGCCCGGAGACAGGATTTGTGCTCATTTGATTGTAATAGGCTTGCTAGAACTTAACTGCCAAATGTGGGTGTATTTATATATAGGTACTCGTCTGCCTAACCCTACGGGAATCACAGGAGTTAAGTTAATTAGATTGGGCTGGCTTACATAAATCGATGGCCCGTCGCGTCATCTGTCATGCGAATAAGCTCGACCGAGTCATCCAGTATCTGTATTTACGTTCGTAGTCCTCAGTTACTGTCTGCATTCAGGCGGCTAATGTATTGCGAGGCCTCTCCTTGGAGGTCCGTGTGAATAGGGTAGATGACAAAAAAAAGACAAAAAAAATGTAATTAACCACCAAAATAGGGATGATTCCTGACAAAAAGAATATGATTCTACATATTTTTTCGTTTTTCACGTAAACAAAAAATGAAGACGATACAGTGCGTCAATAACTCGTGTGACGTCACATTTGAGTACATTTTTACCGGAAAGTAACGTCACAAGCCCCTACTCATGATCTTTGACGCGTTTTATCTTAAATTTTTATTAATTTGATAAAACAAAAACACGTGTCCTATATTTTTCGATAATAAAAACTGACGGACTAAACAGAATCATATTCTTTTTGTCAGGAATCATCTCTATTTTGATAGTGATTACAACATTTTATAATTTCGTCAACAGCGACCTTAGAACTGTACGAAGGCAAGACCCGCTGGCTACCGGCCGGCGCTGCGTTCAGTTCGCTGTCGTCCGAGCGCGCGCCCAGCGTGGAGCGCCAGGCCTTCATCCTGGGCGCCTCGCCCACCGCCGCCGCCACCACCGTCACCGAGCGCTCGCTCACCGACAAGCATGTGCTGCGTAAGTATTTTTTTTTTGGGACAAGGGCCACACTATTTCCAAACCACTGTAACTCCTGAAAGCCAGAATTAACAGTGGTGACCACCAGAAAAGCGCCGAGACAATGAAGCTCGACGAAGTCCCACAAAATAAATTTAGAGTCATTTCACAAAATTTCAACACTCGAGTTTAGGTAAAAGACCGCAGCTTTGTGTATGTGTGCGTAGCTATCCACACATACATTCAGTCAAAAAAGTATCGGGAATGGATGATTTGTTTATGGTTCCAAATTTTTTTTTGTTTTTTTTTGTTGTTGTTAGATTAGCACAACTGTTTTCCATTTTGGCGCGGAGTTTGAGTTACATCTTTTAATTAGATTAAATACAGTGCTGATTTTAATTATATCATATCTAGTGTGTATTGCGAATTTCTTAATGGACAAAAATATCGGACAAAAAGTTTGTCTTAAATTTTGCATCGCCAATGGAATTTCGAGTTCGGAGTCTCTGCAAATGTTACAGAAGGCTTACAGTGAATCGACTTTATCAAAAACACGCGCTTATGAGTGGTACAAAGCGGTCAAGGTGTGATGGAAGATTTGCCTCGTTTTGGTAGGCCATCAACGTCTGCAACTGAAGTTAACATCGCAAAAGTGAAGGAAATAGTGACTGACAATCTTGCCGGAAGGTCAAACGGTAAATAAAAAATATTATTCGAACGTTATGCAGCGTTTAAGAGAGCAAATTAGATAAAAGGGCCAGATTTGTGGAAAGAAAATTCTTGGATTTTGCACCACGATAATGCGCCTTCGCACAGTTGTGAACGATTTTTTGACCAAAACTCAACAAATACCATCGAGCAACCACCTTATTCACCAGATATGGCTCCAGCCGACTTCTTTATTTTTCCTAAACTCAAATTACCACTTCGTGGCACCCGTTTTCATTCAGTAGAAGACATAAAGGAGAATTCGCGGCGAGAACTGAACTCAATTCTGGAATAAGCATTTAAAAAATATTTTTATGATTGGATTATTAGTTGGCGTAAGTGTGTCGGTTCTGAAGGAGCATACTTTGAAGGTGATAAAATAAATTTGGATAAATAACTAATATTTTGTGTTTTATTGATCTTTTCCCGGTACTTTCTTGACAGAGTAGTACACAACGCAAACAGTGCAGCGCGAGTGTCGAGACAGACAACAATCCTGAGCAGTTATAATCGTAATGCACCTTGGTTTGAGATTTATATAAAAAGATAATTTATTTATTCAGTTTTAATCTATTAAAGCCTTCTAGACTAATAAAATACAAATATATGTTATGTAAATATGTATTTTATGTGTATGTTTCTATTACATATATGTATAATATAGTTTTTATTATAGTACCTATGATACTGAATATATGTATACTACAGTACTTTCACAATTTTAATGCCTTGTGACTGGGACTGTAGCTACATTTAATTTTCAGATTTGTTTCGACAATCCAAGTGCCTGTAACTGACCTACTTGAAATAAATGCTTTGATTTCGATACTGAATAAACTCATGTTTTAAACATAAAATTGTAACTTAAACAACAACACAACACAATTACTGTTGTCGAATCAGACTTTCCACTAGTACCCAGCACAGCGTCTCTTCTAAAAGTACTATCCTCCTCTATTCGATTCACGCTATTTCTCATTCTAAAATGAAAACAAAATGGCTATCAAAGGGATTTGAATTTTTTGGCCGGATTGATTTCCGCCATTTTTTTTTTTCAAAGTAGCGGCCACGCATAAAACCTATGTTAATCGACAGCTGGTATCAATACAAACAAGTTTTGTATGTGACAAAATGTTGTAAAGTGTCACGTTTCCGAGATATGAGCTATCAAAGTTAAAGTCCAACCACTGATAGCATCTACACCACAACTTTGATGAGACACGCATAAAACGTGTATCAATTGATAACTCATATCTCGGAAACGTGACACTTGAGAACATTTTGCCTCGTACAAAGCTTGTTTCTATTGATATCAGCTATCGATTAATATAGGTCTTATGCGTGGCCGCTACTTTGAAAAAAAAATACAAAATGCCGTAAGTTCCGCCCACGCTTCATACAAAAACGTTAAGTGTTTTCAAACCCTTCCTTCTTAATTACGGTTCTATAGTCCACGACGATATAATGTTAAGGTGAAAGCGTCAGGGTAGCGCGCGAAATTCAAAATTTCTTACGTTTTTTGCAATTTGCAGGCCAGTGCTAGATTGTATTTTGATTAAAATATTGTTCGCGACTGTAAGACGTATGTAGTTACAGAATTATAATCATTAAAATTTTGAATTTTGCGGGCTACCCTGGAGCATCAGCCATAAGGTTGAACTACTTAACATATTTTAGATACAAATTTCGGGCGGCTATTACTCCACTGTTTGACATGGTACATCTAAAGTTAAACATGATATCGTTTTGTCTCATTATTAATTGTGTCTGTGCGGAAACAGAATAGTAAAATAAAAAGCCATTCAAAAGTTACGAGCTACCAAAGATTTGTTTTTATTGCCAATTTTAACGCAACTTTGGGCGTAAATTAGTAATAAAAGAAGTGTCAAATTTCCAAAACAATGTCCGTACCAACACAGCACAATTATCGAAGAATTCAATATAATACATTTTATTTGTAAATGTTTTTTCATAAAATTCGATTTCCCAAAGGCCTTTTCGTATTTTTTTACGCGCGCCTTTTACTATGAATTTTCGTTCATCTCACTGAATAATGTTCCCCCGGTGCGGTGCAAAATCAAAATCAAAGCATTTATTTCAAGTAAGCCAGTTACAGGCACTTTTGAATTGTCGAAACAAAGATGAAAATTAAATGTAGCTACAGTCCCAGTCACAAGACATAAAAACTGTGAAAGTACTGTAGTTGCCCATTCCCTAGCGTAGATCTCTATGGAGAAGAACGGGCAAGAAACTCCATGGACACTCTTTTAAATCAGAATATTGTTACAAAATTTTGGTTACATCATTCATGTTGAGATGGTATATTATGTGAGAACAATGTAGCAAGATGTGCACGTTAAAAGTGTCCACAGCAAAAACACACAAACAAAAAAAATACAATTCAAAATAATTCATTCAAATAAGCCATGGCAACTAAGAGATGACCAGTCACAACTGACAGCGCCCGTTCACGGACATGACGCATGGATCAGCACCATTCAACTCAACCATTTTGAAGGGAACTAAATGATCCGACACATGCGCCACCATCAGCGAGACATTTGAGTGAGCATGACAGGGTGCGGGGGAGGATGACGTTCACGCATACATGAACAATATGTCAAACGCGATATTATTGACATGTCCTTTGTTTGATAGAAGAATAAGAACTATATTTCTGTCCTTTTCATTTCATGCATGACGTCAGTGGGCCTGTGCATTTTTATTGCACTCCTATAATGTGTGCGTTTCGATGGCGCGACCACGGCGTTTTCTTTTATTAAAAACTTTTCAAGATATTGTAAAACTTTGAATTTAAAATTAAATTAAGTAATTAATTAATTTCAAATTTAAATTTCCATTCAGAACGTTTTGAAGGTTATAAGCGATACTGTACTACAGCTCCTGAAATATAAACCTAGGATTTTCTAGGATTTTTTGGATTCGGCGATAACGTGTTTTTCACCGTTTCAATGTCGCGGCCATGGGGTTTTAGTCTTACAACTCCTAAAATTATAAACCTAAGATTTTTTTCAATTTTTTTGCAAATTCAATCTGTTATTTTCCTAAATTTGAGGTCTCTGCAACGCTTAGTTTTTAAGATTTCCGTGACCGCGCGGTTCTCCGCGTTTCGATGGCGTAGCCATGTTCAAACCCTTATAACTTTGACAAATTTAAGGTTTTGGGAAATTTTAACCAAATTTTACATATTTTTACAAAATCATGACATAGTTATTTAAACAAAAAAAAACGCCGTGGTCGCGCCATCGAAACGCACACCCTATAATATGGTGTCGCGACCTACTTATTTAGAAACTTTACATACATAAAACCTGCTCAATATGATACTTTTCTTCTGATCTGTCACTTCTCTGTCTTGTGTTGACTAAATTTATATTGAATGTTGAAAAATTTTATTTCAATTTAATTAATGTACAACAACCACTAAATTGGTGACTCCGACGTGATACGCCTGGAAAAGGAAATCCTAAATTTTATCAGGCCAATAAAATCCACAGTACCGCGATGACAATATAAAGCAGTCGTCTGCCGACCAACGTCCAGGCTCTGGTGGCTTTACAGCCATTTATTTCTCTCGAGGGATTAGCAGACCTGGCGGAAAGCGTCCAGGACATCGTGACCCCAGGCTAACAATAACAAACAATATAGTAATACAATATTATTGTTGCCACTAATCTCGCGAATTGTGTAATGACGTTATAAGTTGATAGTAAAAGTTTTAAAGGAAAAGTTTTATTTTATTCTTTTTAGCGCATTTAAATAAAAGGTAAGACGAAAGTAATAAAATAAAAAGTTATTTGTAAAGATATTATATTGTTGGCGAGTGTTGAGCGGCGTCGAATAGCATTATGTGTGCATGGTGTAACTTCGTTTTTGTTCGGAACTGTTCGGAACGCTGTGTTTGTGCGAACGAACTAGACGTGCATGAAGACTAGCGCCTAACTGCTCATCACTGATACTATCTCTGTCGGGCACGGTGCCAGGTGAGACAGCGTGCTTTTTGGCCACGCCCACCAATGAGTTCGAGCCCGTGACTTGTGTCACCTTAAGGAAAGAAAATTTGCATGTCAGTAACAGGTTGTATGTTGAACAAAATATGATTCGCGATCGTAGCAAAGAATGGGTTTGCAGAGTTATAATCATTTAATCATCAATTAAATAATTGTTGTCGCCATAGACATCGCTTTATTCAAAACCCAAAAAAAAGGGTAAATGTTTTAACTTTTATTAGAATGTGGCGGTAGTTTCCCATCAGTTTCCTTCCTTCCTATTCATTCCTGCAGCGTCTACCATAGGTCAGAGCGAAACAGCAATACAACGCTGGAAGAAGATGGAACGTAGCCGACGCCATATTGATATAAGATTCGTCTACTCCGCCGCCGCGAAAGCACCTCTCCAGGGCTTTACCGCAATAAATCTAGATTACGTGATAAATCCATGGTTTCGGGTCTATATTTCAAATTAGATCCACCTAAATATTAAGCTACAGTGATTTGAAGTGCTGCAAAAGGGAAGGAACCTTTTATCTGTGGAACCACGCTGGCCACCGCGTGGTTAACCTGTACATCGAAGACGTGCAAAGCCCTTACACCAGGAAGGCGACTCCAGACTTCTACAAAAAGGTAAGACGCTGCATCCTGTGTCCTTCTATTGTTCCTGTTTCTCCTTACCAAAAAATAGCCTCCTTCAAAATCAATGTATGCTGCCACATAAAGTTTATTACAGTCCACAAAACCGCCGATTCTCATAGCAAAGCTTTGAATCACCGCTCCAGGCTTTTAGAAGCCTGGAAAGAGCTGTTTAGACAGTTCTTCCATTTCATGGTAAATTCCCCGCACCCCCCATGTTAGCGTTTAAAGGTTTTCCAAAAGGCCCACAGCGCTAACATTTTGGTCCTTCGAGCCGGATTTATTTCTATTTTCAATACAGTATTAGACGAGCTTCATTTCATTCCCTAGGGAACCCCGCACTCGGATCTGAATTCTTTCAGATTCGACTGATTAATTACATTCGTGTGATTAAATTCATCTAATCAAAACCATAAATTAGTTAGAAAAATACGTTTGATAAATACGTTTCATTGTTGTATCTAACTAATTTACAGCCATACGTAATCACGTACGCATAACTTAACTCCATTCACAGTTGCATTGTATTTTAGCACAAAGTAGCAACGCATTCCTTTATAAAGAACCGGTTTAAATATTATCAGTTCACTACATTAGCTGCTTGTTACCGCGCGCGCATTATAGTTATCGAATATAGGTTGTTTACGTTTTGAGAGCTCACTCTGTGCGTTCCACTTGAACAGCTGTTTTATAACCTACCTACTTCATTGTAATAAATCAAGATGCCTCGACCTGCCGCTGATGATAAGGATTACAAAACTGATGAATCCGCCTCATCGCATTTAAATTCAGAACTTATTCTTGTAGAAGCAAAACGGAATGCCCTTTTCGAAACAATTCAAATCGTGTTCGAAAAGGCACAAAAGGCCCGCATTAAAAGCGAAATGGTGGAGAGTTTTCTGGATTCAGTCGAGACTATTGATGAAACTCGATCTGAATTTAGGGATCTCGTCAGCGAGCAGAATAGGCTACTTTTAGAAATTAATCCATCCGCGAAGCCTAACTATCAACCATTGATTTCCTTTGATGAACTTTTTTGCCGTATCAAACGTGTATTGAAGCAGGTTGAGCCAGTGCCTTCTCGGGTGAACGCTGACGCTTCTGGTCAGCATGATGATCAGAAAGTCATTAGGTCTAAACGGCCTTCTTTAGCGCCAATCGAAATTGTATCATTCGACGGTGACATTCGCAATTGGCCCTTATTCTATGAAAGCTACAAGTCTACAATACACGAAAATCCATCGTTGACAGACGCAGAGAGACTGTACTATTTGATAGGAAAGCTTTCTACTAAAGCGCAAGCGGTATTTTCAGGCATCTCGCCGTGTCCTGAAAACTATCAAGTAATCGTGAAGAGTCTCGTGGATAGGTATCAAGATAGACGCATACTCGCTTCTACGTATCTAGATCAAATGATCAATCTTAAAATAAATGGCCCCGCTTCTGCATCTAATATGCAAACTTTTATGGACCAGTATGTCACTGCGGCAAACGCAATTAAAATTCTTGGATTGGACGACTTGGCAGATTTTGTATTTTTGCACATAGCACTCAAAAAATTAGACGGAGAAACGATACGTGCTTTCGAGTCGCAATATCGTGAAGTTTCGTTGCCGACTTTTAGTCAGCTGACCGAGTTCATTAGGAGTGAACATAGGATTTATCAAAACACACAGCCTAGCACAGCTGGTGTTTCCAAGCGCAGTTCAGTTAAATCTCGCAATAATGTACCGAACCCGCAGAGTTATGTAGCCATCGCGCCTGCTAGCAAAAAATGCCTATGTGACAATATGGTGCACGATCACTTTTTCAAGTGCCAAAAATTCACTGAGATGTCACCGTCAGCACGTTTTAAATGCGTGAAAGATAACGGTGCATGTATTAATTGTTTAAGCATTAAACATAAGTCTCGCGATTGTAATTCAACGCTCAAATGCCGCAACTGTCATCAAAAACACCACTCCTTATTACATTTCAATAAGGTTCCTAATCAAACCGCCACAAACAGTGGATCGGTGCCGGTGTCCAGATTCGAACCCGCGATACCTAGCGAGTGCGCCACTGCGCCGCAGGCGCCGCCGTCCACACCGGTACCGGCGCCTGCTGCGAGCGAGCCGAGAGTATCGTCCTTGCACACATCCATTGCTGCGCCTTTGCAGTTAAATACTTATGAAGGCGACCGCGCCGCGCGATGTATTCGTCCCACAACGATATTACTATCGACGGCTCAAGTTGTTATTCGCGACCGTAACGGACAGAGCCATATTGTAAAATGCCTTTTAGATTCTGGATCGCAGAGTAATTTTATAAGTACAGAATGCTGTAACCGGTTAGGTTTGAATTATAATAAAAATACGCAAATGATTGTTCGAGGGTTTGGTGGTTCAGAAAAGCCTATCAAAGGTTCCACTGACTTTAAAATATTTTCGCGCTTTGACAAAAACGTTTCTTTCGATGTATCGGGATTTGTCGTAGATCGCATCACGGATAACCTGCCCACAGTTCCCGTGGACGAAGCTGCCTTTACCCACATCGTATCATTGCCGCTCGCGGACAGTACGTTCGCCACTCCCACCGCTGTGGATGTTCTGCTCGGGGCATCTATTTTTCCGCACCTGTTGATGCCGGATACGGTACATAGCAGCATGCATGGAATACCGCCCGCCATACAAACAGTGTTGGGCTATATTATAATGGGTTCCGCGCCCACACTGCTTTTCTCTAAGTCTACCGCCGCATGTTGCGCTATCGGAGAAGGCGATTTAGGCCACCTCCTCAAGCGTTTTTGGGAACTCGAGGAAATTTCCGCTCCAACCCCCACCAATCAGGATGATATTGAATGTGAAATTCATTTCCGCACTACTACTACGCGTGATTCTAGTGGTAGGTACACCGTTGCGTTGCCATTTCGCGACGATGTTTATAAATTGGGAGATTCTTTCTCAACAGCGCGTCGGCGTTTTTTGTGCTTAGAAAAGAAGTTGGAGTCATCAAGCTTTCTACGCACTGCCTATGACAATATCATACGTGAATACATTGAGAAGGGTTATGCAACCGAGGTAGGGCCCATTGACAGTACTGATGTAATATCCACCCACGCCGCTTCCTACTTTGTACCACATCATTGTGTTCAGCGTCTAGATAAGACATCCACAAAGGTCCGCATGGTTTTAGACGCTAGTTGTAAAACTAGCACAGGTTTGTCCTTGAATGATGTTCTTCATTCAGGCCCTAATTTACAAGGTGACTTGAATAACATTCTATTGACTTTTCGGTTATTCAAAATCGCTGTTTCAGCAGATTGTAGACAAATGTTTCTTCAATTGGGAATGTTAGAGCGAGACCGCAAATATCAAAGATTCATTTATCGCTTCCATCCGGAAGATAAATTGACGATTTTTGAACTGGCACGTGTTGCGTTCGGTATGAAGTCGTCCGTATTTCACGCAATCCGCGTTGTTCATCAGCTGATTGCTGATGAAGGTCACAGATTCCCAACTGCAGCTGCCATAGCATTAGTTTCTACGTACATGGATGACGTCTGCTACAGCATTATGTCAAATGATTCAGCGCAGGAAGATGAGAACGTCGCTATCAATTCATGTATCGAACTTATACAATTATTTAAATGCGGTCAGTTCGACCTCGTGAAATGGACAAGTAACTCGGACGTTGTCCTTCGCGCTATTCCCGCCTCGCATCGAGCTTCGTCAGATCTCGAGATTGACAAAGATGTACCTGACAAGGTTCTAGGTACGCATTGGGACAAATCCGATGACGTTTTCAAATTCAAGGTTGCAAACCCAGGCTCAAGCTGTACTAAGCGCAGTATCTTGTCCGTCGTAGCACGCTTATGGGACAATCTAGGGCTGGTGGCCCCCGTCATACTTTATGCCAAGCTCCTGATTCAGGAACTATGGTTATTGAAGTGCGACTGGGACGATGCCCCCCCGCAACGCATCGTAAACCTATGGAGGCAGTTCTGTAGCGAACTTCCCGCGCTCAACGAGATACGCGTTCCGCGGCATCTCGGGGTAGTGCAGGGTTGTGTAGCAAATCTCTTAGGATTCGCTGATGCAAGTGAGCGTGCTTACGGCGCCGTTGTGTACTTGCATGTCAAAGATAACGCCAATACGACCGTTAGGCTTGTGTGTTCAAAATCGAAAGTTTCGCCGCTTAAAACTATTTCAATTGCTCGCTTAGAATTGTGTGCTACAGTCTTATTATCTACGCTTATGCGTAATGTGCTAAACAATTTTGACCCAAGGTACAAAATTTCAAATATCTTCGCGTTTACCGACTCTAAAGTCGTTCTTTGTTGGATCAATTCCTCTCCGCACCGCTGGCAAACTTTTGTGGCAAATCGCGTCGCAAAAGTTGTCGATAATATTCCCGCAAGTTGTTTTCATCACGTGGCAGGCATTGAAAACCCTGCTGATTGTTTATCGCGAGGTTTATCACCCGCGCTACTTGTCAATCACCCTCTGTGGTTTACCGGACCCCCATGGGCATCTAGGCATCCATCAGAGTGGCCTATTTCTGAATTCGATCGCGAAGACGTCAGTGAACTGCCGGAGCTGAAGGCTTCTGCGCACGCTACAACAGTAGGTGAATCAACATCGCCTATTCATGAGCTCGCTCAACGTGTTTCTTCATGGTCGAAGTTACTCCGCATAATTGTCTATATGTACCGCTTTTCAAAATTATTATCGCGCAGATCTTACATAAACAAATATGATTTAGATTTTGCTGAAACTAAAATAATATCTGCATTACAACAAGTTCACTTTATTGATGATATAAATAAATTAAAAAACAGTAAGAACTGTTCCCCCGCTATGCAAAGACTTAAACCGTTTTTAGACGCAAACGGTGTTATCCGTGTCGGCGGTCGGTTGACTTACGCAAAAATCAATTACGCACAGAAACATCCCTATGTATTACCTAGGCACGATCACGTGATTGATATCTTAATCGATTATTACCATCGAAAGCATTTACACGCCGGCCCCGAATTGCTCATGTCCATACTTAGGAATCAGTATTGGATACTGGCAGCGCGACGTGTCATTCGTCATCGTATCCATAAGTGCAATACGTGCTTCAGAGCAAAACCACGCCCAACTTTTCCAATCATGTCAGATCTGCCCGAGTTCCGCGTCACTCAAGTTGACAAGCCATTCACGCATACTGGATGTGATTATGCTGGCCCTCTCCAGTATACACCGGTTCGTGGAAGAGGTATTAGAAGCCGCAAGGCTTGGCTCTGTATTTTTACGTGTCTGACAACCAGGTGTTTGCATATAGAAATCGCTTCGGAGTTAAGTACCGCCAATTTCCTTGCTGCTCTGAAGCGATTCCTAGCGCGTCGCGGCCCTGTGCAGTGTATTTACACTGACAATGGTACTAATTTTGTCGGATGTAGTTCTTACCTTCGCGATCTTTACAGGTTCCTCGATAAGCATCGCGCGCATCTTGAATATGAGCTTTCAGAAAGTCGCATAGAGATGAAACGCATAACACCCCAATCGCCTCATATGGGAGGTTGCTGGGAGAGCATGGTCAAGGTGGTGAAATCTCATTTGTTCAAGATTATCGGTCAACAAATATTATCTTATGAAGAGCTGTTGACGGTGCTAACGCAAATCGAGGCACTTGTAAATTCGCGTCCGCTGACCGCTATGAGTCGCGACCCTTCAGAGCCATCGGCTCTCACGCCGGCTCATTTTCTTAATACTGCGCCCCTCTGCTCTCTGCCAGCTCCCCAAGTAGAGAACGTTAGTTTGCTGGACAGACATTCTCTCTTGCAAAAGATGGTACAGTCTTTCTGGCAGCGATGGCGGGTAGAATATTTGCATCAATTGCAATCTAGATCCAAGTGGAATACTCCATCCACTCCAATCCCACTGGGATCAGTAGTTATATTGATGGTCGATAATGCTCCACCATTTGCTTGGCCTCTAGGTGTGGTGGAGGCTGTTCATACCTCGAAGGATGGCACAACGCGGTCTCTTACCGTTAGAACGTCTAAAGGTAGCCTGGTCCGCCCAGTGGTCCGTGTGTGCCTTTTACCGAGCCAGTGAGAGTGCAACTCTCACACCTTAGGTTAGCTTAGAGATAGGTTATTACAAATAGGTAAATTTATGTTAAAATCTCTAACTCTCTCTCTCTGCAATTTAGAGCAGAAAATCCCGCGAATAAATTATTATAAAACGGACTCTGTCTGGATCAGATCATATCGCTTAGTTATAACAGTATATTAATTGTAAATCTTAGGGTATACGTCGTTAAAGGCAACCCTTTAAGGTCGGGAGAATGTTGTCGCCATAGACATCGCTTTATTCAAAACCCAAAAAAAAGGGTAAATGTTTTAACTTTTATTAGAATGTGGCGGTAGTTTCCCATCAGTTTCCTTCCTTCCTATTCATTCCTGCAGCGTCTACCATAGGTCAGAGCGAAACAGCAATACAACGCTGGAAGAAGATGGAACGTAGCCGACGCCATATTGATATAAGATTCGTCTACTCCGCCGCCGCGAAAGCACCTCTCCAGGGCTTTACCGCAATAAATCTAGATTACGTGATAAATCCATGGTTTCGGGTCTATATTTCAAATTAGATCCACCTAAATATTAAGCTACAGTGATTTGAAGTGCTGCAAAAGGGAAGGAACCTTTTATCTGTGGAACCACGCTGGCCACCGCGTGGTTAACCTGTACATCGAAGACGTGCAAAGCCCTTACACCAGGAAGGCGACTCCAGACTTCTACAAAAAGGTAAGACGCTGCATCCTGTGTCCTTCTATTGTTCCTGTTTCTCCTTACCAAAAAATAGCCTCCTTCAAAATCAATGTATGCTGCCACATAAAGTTTATTACAGTCCACAAAACCGCCGATTCTCATAGCAAAGCTTTGAATCACCGCTCCAGGCTTTTAGAAGCCTGGAAAGAGCTGTTTAGACAGTTCTTCCATTTCATGGTAAATTCCCCGCACCCCCCATGTTAGCGTTTAAAGGTTTTCCAAAAGGCCCACAGCGCTAACAATAATCATTGAATGGGGTAAGGCGGGCGGCGGCGCGGCGTTAGAAAATTTGAATTTCGCGGGCTACCCATTCCGCGCTTTCACCTTACGTGATCAATAACTGTAAATAAATAAATAAATATCGCTGGACATTACACACAGCGCCATCTAGTGCCACACTAAGCAACGGGGCTTGTGTCGTGGACACCAGATAGTTGATATACTACATAGATACTTTTAGTTTGTAAATACATACTTATTATACATATAAACATCCATGACTCGGAAACAAATGTCCATGCTCATCACACAAACATTTGCTTCTACCGGGATTCGAACCCAGGACCCTAAGAACGTAAGGCAGCCTCAGTACCGCTGCGCCATTCGGGTCGTCAAACTGTGTATATGAATTGCAAATAAAAACAATATCCACCTCTCTTCTGTTGCTTTCAGCTTTTGCACAATTTTTATTTTTTCACACAATTGTAATACATTAACCCCATAGCTAAAACTAATAATACAGAAATTTAATAATTATTCTACAAACTACTAAAATAATAGACTTTACTTACTTGATAATAAACGAAATTTTAACCTAATGAAAAAAATATACAAAGGGGATCAAAATGTTGTAGTCGTAGTATAACAATGCGTTTACGATAGATACGCCCGACAATCGGGACACAGAAAAAAATGGCACAGGTCCTTCGTCGATGGGCGCTCGGGCCGTACTAATCGGCGCTCGCTTAAGCGTCGTAATTTCTTCTAATTTAGAGTGATGTTAAAAATTATATTATGTCTGATTAAATAAATTGATTTTAATAAAACTTTGAAATTAGTTTAGTAAAAGAACATAGTTTATTTTTACATAATTATTTCAATGTAATTACGCTTTATGTAAACAAAAAATCACGATAAAATAGCGATATAAAACGTAAAAATTGACCTAAGACTTTGTGTTTTTACTAATTAATGTTATTAATTATCGATATTGTTACGAGCTGGGTATGGGATAAATTAATAACTACCGAAGAAACAACACAAATAACTTTAATAATCACAAAACACTTAAAACTTAATCACAAGTACACTACTGATCACTATTCGCTTAGATATCGCACTTTTAGTTCACTTCGATTCGCTTCGTGGTGTAGCCAAACTCAGACTGACTGCTCCCGCAAACACGTCGACTATTTATATGGCGATCGAACGTTCGAGAAATATCCACGACTTCCTAGAATCTTCTAGACAATTCCACAACTTGTACAGAGGAAAGAAGTAGGTACTTTATGCCCTCGGCGTACGGTCGAAATTACAACGATGTTCTTTTGTAGGTAGTTTGCGAATTTGTACCTACATCATTCGGGACTCGTTTTACCTACCTACTATTAGGTACCTACTACCGTAACTGTAGGTAAGTACGGGTACGACGTAACACTGCCCCCTCCTTAGACATGCTCGTCCCGAGCATCATTAGCCCCGTAGTATCGCGCCAATCGGTCTACATGGACAATCTTAGGCGCACCTCGTGGACCCTTCTGTATTCGGTAGGTGACATCGTTGATCCTAGTCACGACTCGGTATGGTTGCTTGCAATTTCGGAGACTTCCCCTTGCTCCGTACTGGGTTATGCAACCACACCAATGAACTCTCGTCGAAACCTTTACTATTTGCTTTCCGGTCATAACGGGTCTTCATCTTCTCAGATATCTGTTGGCCAGATAGTCTGATATGCTCATAAACATCATTCAACTTGTTACGCAAGTCATTTGCGTAATCTGTTACACTGCGTGGAGCATCAGGGGGAGTTCCAGTGATTAAATCAGCAGGCAATCGTAATTCCCTCACAAGTCACAGTCGTACTTTCGTGGACTGCGCTGCGGTAGGACAGAATAAACGGCTGAATGTGCTTGTCCCAATCCCTTTGTCTGCTTTCCACGACTTTTGCCAGATATCTCTGCAATGTTTGGTTGAATCGTTCCACCATTCCATCAGATTGTGGGTGGTAAGAGGTGGTTCTGGTTTTGTGGGTACCCATCAATCGACAAGTCTCCTGAAATACTTGCGATTCGAAATGCTGCCTTGATCGCAGTGTATTTCTAAGGGTACCCCAAAACGACAGAAGACTTCCTGAACTAATTTATCTGCGACAGTTGTAGCTTCTTGGTTAGGAATGGCGAAGACTTCTGGCCATTTTGTGAAGTAATCCATGACCACCAGGAAGTACTTGTTTCCGCTCTCACTTTCTGGAAATGGTCCCGCAACGTCTAGTGCTATCCTTTCCCAAGGGGTTCCAACGTTGTACACTTTTAATGCACCTCTGCTGCGTGTGTGGGGCCCTTTCACGGCCGCACAACTGGTACATTTGCGACACCAGTCCTCCACATCATCTCGACAGTGGATCCAGTAAAAGCGTTCTCGAATTTTCAGTAGAGTCCTTTTTACCCCCATATGTCCTCCTGAACATCCATCATGGTAGAGCCGTAGAACATCCGGTACCTTAGCTTTAGGGACAACCATTTGTAGATGACAGCTGTCCCCTCGAGCGTTTTCCCATTTACGGCACAAGACTTCATCCTGGATCACCAAGCTGTTCCATTGTGCCCAATAACTCTTCGTGATGGAACTCATTGCAGCCACATCACTCCACTTGGGTTTAGGAGCACCAGCTTTGATCCACTCGAAGATCGGTTTGATGTCCGAGTCATTGTGCTGAGCCTGCTGTATGGTTACCTTCCATTCATCGCTGAGATCTGTGCTTACGATCTTCAGGTAAAGGTCTTCTTGACAGATCATTTGTGTTGCTGTGGTTTCTCCATTGTTGCTTGGCAGTCATTCCAGCCGCTTTTCCTTGCAAGATTGATCTTCTCTCGGTATGCTTCGCTTTTTACAGTTTGACCGAAGGTGACCCCTTTCTCCACAAGTATAACACCTAGGGCTATAACGTTGCGAACGCTGGCGTACAGGTGATGCCACAACTTGCTTTGGAGAGCTTGACCGAAGATGATCCCTTTCTCTACCATTGTAGCAGCTAGGGCTGTACCCTTGCGCACGGTTGCGTACAGGTGATGCCACAACCTTCCTGACGTGGTGTGTTCGATGGTCTTGCCTCGCTGCCTCTACTTCCAAGGCATGGGCCAACGCCCCTTTCAGTGTCTCATGATGCCCAAGTCGGCTCTAACTTCCAAGTCACGTATTCCATCAACGAACGCTTGTACCAGATTCCCATCGATAAGTGCAGGGGCAGACTGGTATGCTTTTCGAACCAGCTTTTCAACTTCCAGGGCCCACTGCTGCAGGTTCTCGGCACTACGTTGAACACGATCCTTCAACTTAGCACGAAATACGTGTTCCAGGTGCGCGTCACCGTATCTGGACTCTAACGCTTCCAGCAGCTGCTCGTAGGTTACATCCTTGCCGAGCGCCTCAAGAATGTTTAAGGCCTGGTCTCGGAGGCCCAAGGTGAGCGCCGTCATGGCTTGCAGTTTTGTCCATCCATTCGCCTTCATAACGGCCTCAAATTGAATTTTATAAGCCGACCACGAAGATGTTCCATCGAATGGAGGCACCTTAAAGCCCCGCGCTGAAGGTGCAGCAACTACTGAAGCCACAGTCACGTCTCCAGGCTTTAGTTCTCCCAAAGCCTTTTTCACCCCAGGGATCTGAACTGCGGCCTCTGAGATCTGGTTCTCGTGCTGGTGAACCTGATCCTTCATCACCTTCAGATCTTTGCCAAAAGTTGCATGAAGATCCTTTATGAGGAGCATCTGTTCTTCTTGGCGGCGGGCCTGCTCCTCTTTATCTTGCTGCAACTGCTCTTCCAACCGGCGAGCCTGCTCCTCTTGACGGCGAGCCTGCTCCTCCTTATCTCGTTGCAACTGCTCCTGTAACTGGCGAGCCTGCTCCTCTTGACGGCGAGCCTGCTCCTCCTTATCTCGTTGCAACTGCTCCTGTAACTGGCGAGCCTGGTCCTCTTGACGGCGAGCCTGCTCCTGCAGCAGCGCCATTAAAGCTGACAAGTCTGGCGCCACTGATGCTGGAGAAACTCCGGATGGGCCAGCGACTGGCACTGACGTAGGCTGAACACCACCCGGTGTCTGTGTGAATGTCTGGGAGAATCTCCAAACCGCCTTTGGTCCATGTTCTGCTGTCGCTGACTCTTGGTACGGATACCGTCCGTGTCGTCCTTTGGTAGAATTGGCATAATTTATCCCTCACTTCTGACACCAAATTGTTACGAGCTGGGTATGGGATAAATTAATAACTACCGAAGAAACAACAAATAACTTTAATAATCACAAAACACTTAAAACTTAATCACAAGTACACTACTGATCACTATTCGCTTAGATATCGCACTTTTAGTTCACTTCGATTCGCTTCGTGGTGTAGCCAAACTCAGACTGACTGCTCCCGCAAACACGTCGACTATTTATATGGCGATCGAACGTTCGAGAAATATCCACGACTTCCTAGAATCTTCTAGACAATTCCACAACTTGTACAGAGGAAAGAAGTAGGTACTTTATGCCCTCGGCGTACGGTCGAAATTACAACGATGTTCTTTTGTAGGTAGTTTGCGAATTTGTACCTACATCATTCGGGACTCGTTTTACCTACCTACTTACTATTACCTACCTACCTACTATTAGGTACCTACTACCGTAACTGTAGGTAAGTACGGGTACGACGTAACACTGCCCCCTCCTTAGACATGCTCGTCGCGAGCATCATTAGCCCCGTAGTATCGCGCCAATCGGTCTACATGGACAATCTTAGGCGCACCTCGTGGACCCTTCTGTATTCGGTAGGTGACATCGTTGATCCTAGTCACGACTCGGTATGGTCCATCCCATTTTGCTTGCAATTTCGGAGACTTCCCCTTGCTCCGTACTGGGTTATGCAACCACACCAATGAACTCTCGTCGAAACCCTTACTATTTGCTTTCCGGTCATAACGGGTCTTCATCTTCTCAGATATCTGTTGGCCAGATAGTCTGATATGCTCATAAACAGCATTCAACTTGTTACGCAAGTCATTTGCGTAAGGTAAGTACGGGTACGACGTAACAATATTCTAGTACATTGTGTGTCGATAAAAGTATAAATGTCTGATGCTTTATGAATTTTTTTCACTGAAATTTATAAATATTTATGATAGATCTGAAATCTCTTCTTCTTCTTCTTCTTCTGCAATCTCTCTCTGATCTTACTCTGAAAGTGATTCTGCGATGATTTTTCAGTAAACTAGTTGTGGGAGATTAATCACTACATAGTAAACAAATAAGTTTTTGTAAATGTGTTACATGAAGAATCAATAAGAAAGATTAGTCTATTTTTAATACGTATTCAAAACTGCCAGGGTGTTATCTAAGATGGTAAATTAGGCGACTAAAGTATTAGAAATTTAGAGATTGGTGTCTTGGAATTATTGTTTTATGGTGTCATCTATCCTATCGACATACCTGTAACTCTTCGAGGAAAACAGGCGCTATGTTAGGTAGCTCCCAGCTAAGCACGCTTCGTGTTCCAGTGGCGCTATCGTCAGGCGCGGTGGTGGAGGTGCCGTGGGCGCACCTGGAGGCGCGGCGCGGCGCGGCGGACGAGGGCCCGGCGCACGAGGGCCCGGCGCACGAGGGCCCGGCGCAGGCGCCCGAGCTGGCGCTGGGGGGCGGCGCCCGGCTCAACTACAACCGCACGCTCGCCAGGCCCAAGCGCATACACGCTGCGCCCGCCGGCCTGGAGTCTACCAGTCTTGTGCTCACTACTGGACTGGGTAACTACTTTTTATTTTATTAATCATTTTATCTGGATTGAGGAGCTCGTGGCTAAATAATAACAGCCGCTCGGGTCGATCTTTAGGTTAAGCCGTGTTTGCCTAGGTTGGTCTGTGGATGGGTGACCACCATTACATACCAATTTTCCTCCGTGCCTCGGAAAGCACATTAAGCTGTTGGTCCCGGCTGTCATTTATATGGGACAAGCCCGCCACACTGTTCCCAAACCACTGTAACTCCTGAAAGCCAGAATCAACAGTGGCGACCACCAGAAAAGCGCCGAGACAATGAAGCTCGACGAAGTCCCAGAGAATGAATTTAACTGTCTTGGATCCCGCAACGAAATTAATCAGAAAAGTATAGTGGAGGAGTAGGAAAAAACCGTAATTTCCACTTCCCTCCATTTCAGCAGGAGACAGAACGAAACAAGGCCAATAGGCACAAAGATACGTTTACAACTGGGATAGGCCCAGTTGCCTAGCACCACGGATAAATATTAACATTAATGGGTCCTAAGTTGTGAGCTGTTATATTTGATTCCAATAATAGGTATGGCAAAAACGCTTGAACGCACGGAAATTTGTTCTGTCCCGGCTGTCATTTGTCAATCTTTGACAGTCGTTACAGGTAGTCAGTGGCCCAAAAAGTCTAACAACCAGTCTTACCAAGTAGTATCGTATTGTATTACCCAGTATGAACTGGGTTGTGGAGGTCAAATAGGCAGTCGCTCCATGTAAAATGGTGGTATTCAGCTGCATCCAGTTAGACTGAAAGCCGACATCAACATAGTTGAGAAAAGGCTAGGCAGATGATGAACCATTTTATCTGGAACTACAGTAACTTAATACAGGGTTTAAACAGACCCTTCACGAAACCGTCAATCTTGCATTCTGTACATCAAACTAAGTAACCCTAAGCAAAATTTAATGCTGGGAAACTATTTTCTTTTGTTTGTGTGAAAAAACGCTTTTTACACGGTAAAAACTCAATGTAACGCACAAAACACTATGCTGATGAATATTGAATAGTAAACCGGTCATGGAAGTATAAAGTCATAAGTTAATAACCATACAAAAAATACCATATTAAAAAAAAAACTTGTGAAAAATTTGGTACTTTGACCTCCAATATCTCCATAACTAGAAAGTTCCCACAGGTAGGTATGGTCCAAAAAAAACAGTGCTTTCGGCTTCGTTAAGGATCTATTTACACCCTTTAGGCTCAGGAACCTGTTCTACCACGTTCCACGAGGAAGTGAGTAGGTTTCGACTATTTTCTGACAGAAGATGTAAAACATGCAGTAGATGTAGTAAGTTCCGTGTAAAAGAACGGGACATACTAAATTAGTTGGTCACTGACTATTCACATCGCCGGCGAGAACTCTGTCCATAAAACAAATCATTTTTAGCCTTTAGCTCTACTAGCTTGTTGGGTGGGTCAGGAGCCTACTAAGCAAGAAGAAAATGTTCCTTTAAACATGCATCCTTCGTCCCCACAGATCTATTCTACACTCGGGTGGCGCCATCAAAAACCTTTGATCTCTTGAAGGATGACTTTGACTACTACCTGATCACCGTAGTACTGGCCGGCCTCTTCCTCGCTACCTACAGCAGCAAGTACTTCGCCTCGCGGAAGATGCTCAAACAAGCGTGGAAGTGATGCAAGTATGTCACCTAGGGTACTTTACAAGGGAATTTGGACTGTGTCCTATCGGAAATAAAGTTCATTACTTGTTTAGACTGCTCGCTATGAGAAGAGTTTGCCTGCCGCCTAAATAGGGCAACAATTTAGATTAATTAATACTGATTTTGCAAGTAATAGCCGTAATGTAGAAGATAATTAAAAGTGTTCTAGAACGAAGTAAAGCTAAATATCAAAGATTGATACATTTAATATTAATTTAAGTAATAAGCTGTTGAAATTATTCATATACAAATATTTATCGTCAAATTCTACATAATGTTACTTGCTTAAATTCAATATTTCATATCAAACTAGACTCGATAGTATACAAGAGCATATATACAAGGTCCAAAAGGAATTTTAATTTGATCCCTAGGTGTGTATGAAGCTAGTAAGGGTTGGCAGACGGCAGATGAACTGCATCCGTCGCCAACTGACGGCTGCAGTTTATGTGCAGTTGGCAACGTGCCGCTCGTCTGTAAGAAACCTAAGGGTTAGTATGGGGTAGTATATAGACATCATCCCTAGATCATTCGCGTTATACAAAAACACGATTTTTCTTTAAGGTTTGGTATAATTACGTCTACATATTTCAATCGGAAATAATATTCCACTGCCATATTTTCCGACGCAGTCCAAATTCCTTTATTTTAATGGACTTTTAAATAAATTATAATAGTTTTGTGATCGTGCATAGTGAGTGTTCACATTAAGTAAACGAATACATACACATTGATATATATTTTAAGCATTCGCTCCGTTGTAGAAGATTGCAAAGAAATGCGAGATCGAGGTCAAGAAAAGGCCGATTACCTCATAAAAAACGCTTGAACAAGAGTAGAAAAGTAACCAGGATCGCCCGAATTTGTTGGCTAGATGTTGGCCATAATAAGGAAGCCATCCAGGAATCATATCGGTAAACTGAAAAATTGTTGAGGAAAGTAGCCCTTAACTTGTATAACGGAGCGTAAGCACGTCATATCTAGTGAAACAGGTGTATCTGAATCAATTCAGTGATCAAATTCGTTCAAATAGAAAGGGGTCTGTGCAGTTTAACATGGCCCTTGGTTACGTTAAAAGTTATGTTGTTAAAAATATCATTTTAACTATGGACAGTGTTAAACTGTTTAGACATTTTATTGTAAAATTTAGCTAGTGCAATTTAGACGTATTATTTATTTAAGGGTGGTTTGTATTATACGATTCATTTATAAATATATTTAAACCATTCCAGGATTTGTCACCTTACATTACATCAATTTTAAACATTTATTCTATTGTAAATTAAAGAATAATACTTATTTTTCTCCTATTGCAATCTATTCTAAAGTCAACGTAAGGTGACTGAAATAAGTCTTATCTTATTAAATATAGCATATAATATAATAATATTTAATTCAATATGTTTATATAACACAAAATGTCCATGCGTTTGTTCCTAGTTTTCTGTTATCTTGTTATTTATTATTACACAAAGCAAATCTGCGTAAGGCAAGAAAATAAACCTATTTTAATGCAATTTTAACTGCATCTCGAAAGATGAACACTGAACATGAGAACACTGTAATAATCTCAGTTAATTTTAAGCTGCAGTAATGTTATGGACTATAGAAAGTATTATATAAACTTGTGCACATATTACTTTCTTTCAATGACCACAGAGTGAGAGAACTTAATTATGTAGGTACTTCAAAGTGTAATTTTGAAAGAACAATTTATTGTTCAATCCCAAATTGATTATAATACTACATAATCGAGACTAACAACTGTGTATCTGAACTGAGTTAGGATACAAAATATTTATTTAAATTAAAGAAGGATTTATACGTTAATGTAAGCGAGGATTTTTTGTTTAAAAGTATTTGCTCACACGAGTTGTTAATTAGCAGTTAAGGTTAAAGTTTTACCGCGTCTTTTCTTTGTTTATTATGATGTTTGTTATTTCATTTTGTTGCAATGTTGGCTTATTAATTCAATGACAGACGAGCATTGCAACCACGCTCATAGACAAATACTTCTCGTTTGAGAGTGGTCTAGTTCTGTCTATGGCCATATATGAACAGCTACTCGACGGAAATGCATGTATTTTTATCTGAGAATGATGACTCAAAAATACAGTGTAAATATTAACTGCGAGGAAACAAATATTTGGAAATTATATAAGGAACCTTCTTGCTCTAAGAATGTATTAAGATAGGCATTGATAAGTCTTAGACCAATTTATAACTATTACATCCTGTTTCGATTGAAAGCCTGAAATACAATTTATTTGTTTTTCTACTTAAAATTATTTATATAATAATAAATTATGTTACTTATTCTTTATTTGGTAGTTTATTACTACACTTTAAATAAATACACCTTTATTTCCTTAGTATGCCGGAATGTTACCATTTCATTATTTAATTTTAGTGGTGTGGATGAAATATTATCATTATAATTATTGTGTTATCGTTCTTGTACTCATGTCTTTGAATAAGTTACTTTTGAATACCGACAATCATAGAATTAGCGTGCAGTTCGATTACATGTATTTGTTGAATTACGAATGCTTTGAGAATTAGTTGGCTTTCTGTGAAACGTGTGTGTGTCTACTAATTTAACGAAATCACATTTCATTTAACAATCTTTTTAATTGTCATGCATTACAATGAATCTTAGTGGGTGCTAGACATGTTGGTCGGCACAGGCCGGGCAACAAAATCGAATATATTTTGCCGCCCGGTTGTGCCGAACTCGACGAGACTGACTCCACCATGTGTGTAGGACGCCTGATGTATGTCGAACTGTACTCGGTCTAATAATACCCGTAGTACGTACATTACGTTTAAATGAATGTTAATCAGTCGGCGTAAGTTAGCAATGTTACAAGCGCCGGCGCAGGTCGGTCGCTTGAGCGATGGGTCCCCAACGCAGTGACTTCGATTAGACTGAGTGTAAGATGTGAGAGTGGTTGCAATACATAAGTATAATATTATATACTGTAATTAAAATGGGTATTTGTTTTCTGTGACCAATGTGTTTTGTAAAAAATAAAGTTGAAGTAATTACTGCCATTCGTGTGTTTCATTTGTCGCTTAGATGTAAAACAAAAAATTAATTTAAAAATACATTTATTACGATACCATACACTTAAATATTAACTTAATATTATTTTGATAGTCCTTATCTTTAGCTTCGAAGGGGGTGCCTACAATTGGTTGTAAATGCACAAAGTTGATTGTGGGTGGGTTTAGCACTTCGTCGTTGTTGCATAGTTCTCGGAGATGATACCAGGCGGCGCCGTAGTCGTAATCTAGGATAGTTGTGAAGAACTCGACTGCAGATGACTGGAAATAGAAATAAACACTATATTTATGCTTGATGCATGATCATAATATAGATTGACCCAGATCAAATCTTAGCTGGTTGAACGTGTCAAGAGTTTCGAAAGCATGCCATTAGCCTACAAAAAGGGCGTATGATACGCGCGCCTTCGCTTTTGTATGATATCATATCGGTTACATTCAACCTATAATTAAATCAGGACAGAAGCACCCGCTATGGGGCAGCAGCCGATCTTTCTTTTCGAGATTTCATAGTCTGTCCCTTAGTAAAAGTTGCTCATTTTCATGAGTACTAAACGCCCTTAAAGTAATTAAAACGACTAAAAAAAAAAGAGTCGAAAATATTAAAAGAAAACAACACTTTATTTACATTCTGTTCTCACCTGTAAAGCCTTAGGCTGTTTCTTAGACAAGTACGGCTGCACACAATTCATAGCATCTTCTAACGCTTCATCTTCAAGCATGAGATCTGTCGCGAGGTGCGGCAGAGCGGCTAGTGCCGTCATCTGCAGACTGTAGGCTTGGCTGTTGCGGTAGGCTGAACCGACATCCTTTAGGTAGCTGTCCTTTGACGACTTGTGCAGGTAGGTGTATATGTGTGGGAGAACGTCCCTGTGGATGAAAGGGTTTCTTTTAGACCGAGAAGTGAAAACTTCTTTAGGCGCGTTGAGCACTTTTTGGGTGAACAAAAAATCATCGTCACCGAACGCTTTCATAGAACGGTTAGTCAAAATCGACCTTATTCAATTAAGATAAAGTTTATTTTGGATTGATCGACTATACAATTCACAAGTTACTTAGTTTTCACTTCTATCGACAGTCCACAAGACACCCCCGCATTTCTTTTAGCGATAGGAAGCTTTTATTAGAACGGCCGAGTGCTTTCTGGTTTTTAAAGAGAGGTGAGCCTATTTGGGGGCATTAAAGGCTGACATAAAATTGTTTACAAATTTTGCTATAATTTTAACAGTAAGGCAGTTGGCCCCACTACTAATCAGCCAATTCGTGCAAAGAAAAAACCAAAAAATTATGTACGTCAGGCTGGCCCGGCCCCATGGAATTTAATAATGAGATTGTTATCAATCCAATGTACCCGGGTATACTAATATATGTAACACCTTCATTTTCAATGTAACTCTTTTTAAAAGAAATTACGTGCACTTCTTAGTGGCCGGGCCAGCCTGACGTTTTCAGCCCGGCCACCTTGTTTCCCACTAATCTACAAAAAATACTGGCAATATTGTGCTACAGATGAAATGTACCCTATAATTTATGCATATGTAACACAAAATCGAATCCTAAAATGCAATAGCATACGAAATATTAGCGGTTGCAGGTGGCCGGGCTGAAATTATTTCGTTACTATAAAACAGTAAAACTGCAACACCTACCAAAAAATAATACCAGTACATAATGAGATATAGAGATATAGAATACATGTAACGCTTTCATTTTAAATTATAATACATATTTAGAAAGAATAATCACTTGAAATTATATTTCAGCCCGGCCACCTAAAAGCGGTAATATTCCCTAAAATCTTATGCCAATTTGTACAGTAAAACCTGATACAGCTATGAAATGAAAGTTACATTCGTTTCGTTTTAGTCGTATACCTTTAAGCCTTCTGTTTGACTAGATTATCAAAATCTGAGAAACTTGCCGAAGAGTGACTATCATTTATTAACTAATTTCAGGACATTTGGTTTGTTGAGTGAAACAAAATTGGTAATTGTCATATTTTTTTAATAATCATTTTTGAAATTAGTTAGACAACATTTGTACTTATATTAATTAGGTACTATAACAATTGTTAATTATAAATAATGTAAAAAAAGGTTGAATAACTGGAGAAGACCCTGATGATGATGTTGACGAAATTATAATACTATTGGTATTATCTTCATTTCTTTTAATGAAGCACTCATCTTTTGCCCGAGGTGAGTTCTGGTTGTTTAAAAAGTTTCTTCTAAAGCTGAGATATAGTGCTTTTGGTGACATCACATAGTTTATATCTTTTGCTATGGTATTGTATATAATAGAACTATATCTTGTCGTGGTGATCAAGCGTTTATGTTTCTCAAATATTTGTTTTTGAGCCACAATATCTAACGCACTACGTTTTCCCATGGTGTAGGCACGCTGAACTGAAATAAAATATATTCATTTTAACTATGGTTTCGTAATAGGTATTCATGTAGGCTAAATAACTACATTAATATTTATTTAAATACAAATTCCCTAAAAAGATAAGTGTATGCAGTAACATTTGCATGCATTATCAAGTATATACATAAATCTATTAAAAAATATTTTAGCACCTAAGGAAAGAAAGAAAGAAAGAAAGCAAAGAATGTTCATAAGAATCAAATTTACTTTCACAAAACTTATAACTTTTGGGACATTAGAAATATATAAGATAGAATAGAGATGGGGAGAGGGGCGCGTGTCGCGGGACGAGGAAAAGAATGCGGTGAGCGAGGGACGTGGATCGCTGTGGCAGGCCGTACAAGGGGGAGTTACAAGAAGCGCGGGTACAGACGAACACCGTCGACGGTTGCCTGATTACAATGAATAATTCACTAAAATCCAATATATAAATCTTACAGTAATTAATAAGAAACTGATTAATTATTGATTTCACGAAATAAATAAGTACACAATAATAATAAGTAAATACATAGGGTAGGTACACAACAATAAGATTCACAAAAACTAAACACTTACTGTTAGTAAATCACCAAAATTATTACCTATTGACTATAAACGAAAGGATAAAATATATTTAGTTGATGGCATTGTATGGAGTTTTATTATTAAGTAAATGAGTGTTTAGATTTACTTTACTTTACCTGTATATTTTTTTTAAATAATTACTTAGCTACCCATTAACATTGTTTGTCGATATATTTTAATTTATCAAAACTATGACTTACCTTAAAAACATCACATCACAAACAACTACACTGCAACAACTGATCAAATTTTACACTCACAGTAATATTAAAACGTAAAATATTATGTCAGAAGTGTTGATAACTACACGGCTCTTGCGCATCTATTCTGTCTACTCGGGGAAAATATCTTACGACTTAGGTTGGGACGCGACACAGGCGCCGTCTAAAAATCGGTGGTAGCGTCTGTGAACTATTATCTTTGTATGGTTATGTTGTGAAGCCAAAAACGGAGAAAATATATATAGGTTTAGGTATTATGTATCCAACAATTATTATGTGTGATTTATACTACTTAGTTTATTAATAAAAATATCATAGTAACGCATTTTGTTTCACTCAACAAACCAAATGTCCTGAAATTAGTTAATAAATGATAGTCACTCTTCGGCAAGTTTCTCAGATTTTGATAATCTAGTCAAACAGAAGGCTTAAAGGTATACGACTAAAACGAAACGAATGTAACTTTCATTTCATAGCTGTATCAGGTTTTACTGTACAAATTGGCATAAGATTTTAGGGAATATTACCGCTTTTAGGTGGCCGGGCTGAAATATAATTTCAAGTGATTATTCTTTCTAAATATGTATTATAATTTAAAATGAAAGCGTTACATGTATTCTATATCTCTATATCTCATTATGTACTGGTATTAGTTTTTGGTAGGTGTTGCAGTTTTACTGTTTTATATTAACGAAATAATTTCAGCCCGGCCACCTGCAACCGCTAATATTTCGTATGCTATTGCATTTTAGGATTCGATTTTGTGTTACATATGCATAAATTATAGGGTACATTTCATCTGTAGCACAATATTGCCAGTATTTTTTGTAGATTAGTGGGAAACAAGGTGGCCGGGCTGAAAACGTCAGGCTGGCCCGGCCACTAAGAAGTGCACGTAATTTCTTTTAAAAAGAGTTACATTGAAAATGAAGGTGTTACATATATTAGTATACCCGGGTACATTGGATTGATAACAATCTCATTATTAAATTCCATGGGGCCGGGCCAGCCTGACGTACATAAAAAATTAAAAGAAAGATATCAATGATCTTGAATAGTAGGAATAAAATTACGTTTTGGTATGTTCTGAGGTGGCCTACGTTGCGTTGGTTTTTTGGACTGATATGATAATAAATAACGAACATCATTTTCAGCAATAACAGTAAAAACATCATCATCAGCCGCGTCTGTCTGTTCGCGATAAACTCAAAAACGACTTCACCGATTTTCATGTTGTTTTCACCAATGGATAGAGTGGTTCTTGAGGAAGATTTTTTTGATTTTAGGTTTTTGTATACATTGGCTAAAATATAATGATATTTGTTGGAGGTGTCGGAAAAAATAAGCCGTCTGGGAGCTTTGCTTTTGGTAGCGATAACCAACATCCACGCGGGCGAAGCCGCGGGTATCACCTAGTCCGTACTAAATACTCACTTGACAGCACGACTCCTAATAAAATCCTTTGCCAACTCCGCCATAGTGACGAGCAGATCAAACGCCCTCTTCATGACAGCCGGCTCCTTGTCGAACCTGGTGAGCAGCGGCGCCCACGTGCGGTGTACCAGCGGGAGCAGCTCGTCGTCGTACTGCCGCAGTACGGGCAGGCCGCGCGACATGACTTGCAGCGCGAGGGTCGAGTTGTCGCGCTGAGACGACGTCACGTAGTTCAGGCAACGTTTCAGGATCGTTACTATTACTGCTACGTATTGTGGCGGTGGGGGTTTTTCTTCTGTGGAGAAAAATAGGTAAAATTCAAAATATGATTTTAAATCATCATCAGCCTATAATGTTCCCACTGCTGGGACACGGCCTCCTCTCAATGAGGGAGAATGGGCTATAATCCACCACGCGGGCCCAGTGCGGATTGGTAGATGTCACATGTCATCGAATTTTTGGTTCTAGGACATGCCGGTTTCCTCACGATGTTTTCCTTCACCGTTTTGAGAGCAGCGGTGATGAAATAAATTACACAAAATAATGCGCCTGTCTGGGTTCGAACCAACGTCTTACTGTTCGTAAATCGGGGCCGCCACCACTGAGCCACCGCTACTCTACTGATTTACCTAATTTTAAATAAAACAAGGAAAAGGTAGAACAACAACATGGGTTACTGGGGTGCCTTTGCAAGGCTAATTAAGATTAGATTAAGAAGATTAAATCAGTGACGTATCGCTGTCTAGCTACTGCGAGCGCCCGGTGTGTTTACGAAGAACGCGGCGAGTATATTGTGACCGCTACGTGCTCAATAACAAATTAAGTAATTACTACATACTTGCTAACATTTCATCCACCATAGTCCATACCCCACCATACAGAGTGGCCGCTATTCTCACTGTCATCGTTGCCAGGTCGAAGCCAGGGATGGCGTGCAATGTACACTTTGCCTTAAAACCTTTTATTTTCCTTGTGCCGGAATTACTGAGGTGGGGTTTCGCAAGCTTGGGGACAGGAAAGCGACCTAGAAGTGCAGTACCTGCAAAGCTAGGTTGGCGAGTCCTTCTAACCCACCCCCTGGTAAGGCTGCACTAAGTGATTTGGAAAGTTTCCATCAGGAGCTCCGCAAACTCACGGAACAGTTAGCAACGTTGCCTATTTTGATCGAAACAGTGAAGACGATTCAAGCAGATATTTCTGACCTTAGAAGTATGAAAGATGTGATTGTTGGAGTTCAGAAATCTCTAGACTACGTCCATGGTACTGTGGATGAGCTCTCGGTCAAGTTAGTGGACGTTGACAAACAAATTGAGTCCCTACAAAAGACTAAGGAGGACGTCTCGAAATGCGCCTCGGACGGGTGGAATTAAGCATGCGCGAGAGTGAGCAGAGATCGCAGCTAAACAATATTGAAATTAAGGGTTTCCCGGTCACGAGGTCGGAGAACCTCTTTTCTATTGTTGCCAAAATTTTTATAAATGACATTGGTTCGTGCTTTACCCGCTCCAAAATCATTCTTTACGCTGACAATATGAAAATTTTATGCCCTATATCAGAATTTTCCGACTGTTTTAGTTTACAGCGGGATCTAGATAGACTTCAACATTATTGTCTCCTTAATAAACTTGAACTTAATGTCTCTAAATGTTTTGTTAGTACCTATACACGCAAACCACATGCAATCATGTTTCAGTATAAGTTACATGATGCTAATATAAATAGGATTAGTGTTATTAGGGACCTGGGTGTCACATTTAATTCTAAGTTGCTTTTCGATGCTCACATTGAAACCATTGTTAATAAAGCTGCTAAAGCACTTGGATTCATACTAAGGTTGTCAGTTGATTTTAAAAACATTAAAACATACAAAATCCTCTATTGTGCTTTTGTACGCAGCCACCTGGAGTACGCCTCACAAGTGTGGAACCCTATTTTTAATATTTATATAGACAGAATTGAGCGACTCCAATTATGTAGCGCGATGCAAGAGATTTCATATCTTACCGCTGTATGAGCGCAGACGCATTGCTGATATGGCATACTTATTTAAAATCGCAAATGGTACTGTAGATTGTCCTGAGCTGTTAGGTAGTTAAGGTTTAGTCACACAATTCAAAACGTTTCGCAAACCCAGCTTGTTGCATGTCCCTCACTCCAAGTCCGCGTACAGGCAGAACTCGTTTCTGATCCGTGCGAGCAGAAGTTTTAATAAACTTACGAGTGAACATGATTTGGACATCTTCAACACCAGTGTTTCGCGACTTAAGAATTTATTAGTTAGTTAGTTAGTTAAAAGCTTTTTTACAGATAAGTAGTTTGTTTGTATCTGATTGCACTTTTTAGTATTTTCTTTAAATTTTTTTGCTAGTTAGTTTCGATCGTGTTATTTTGTTTTGTAATTTTTTTAGTGTAAGTATTTCGTACTACCTTCTTCTTTTGTTGTGTTTTTTTTGTTTCGACCGTTTACAAGCCCGCCACACTGTTCCCAAACCACTGTAACTCCTGAAAGCCAGAATCAACAGTGGCGACCACCAGAAAAGCGCCGAGACAATGAAGCTCGACGAAGTCCCAGAGAATGAATTTAACTGTCTTGGATCCCGCAACGAAATTAATCAGAAAAGTATAGTGGAGGAGTAGGAAAAAACCGTAATTTCCACTTCCCTCCATTTCAGCAGGAGACAGAACGAAACAAGGCCAATAGGCACAAAGGGACGTTTACAACTGGGATAGGCCCAGTTGCCTAGCACCACGGATAAATATTAACATTAATGGGTCCTAAGTTGTGAGCTGTTATATTTGATTCCAATAATAGGTATGGCAAAAACGCTTGAACGCACGGAAATTTGTTCTAGTTTCCACAAGGTCTGTATAGTAAATAACTCCGGATGTAACCTGTACACTATCCAACATAATGTTGCGTTCATTCTGCCAAAGACTGCACTCCCATAAAATGTGACGTGCTGATTGTTCATATTCGCAGTCAGATGTGGAACATTGACAAAAAGGCGAGTTAACAAGCTTGAAGGAAAATAATTTACTCTTAAAGTTACCATGACCGGTGAGAAATTGGGCAACACAGTGATCAACCTCCAACCATGTCCTGGCCAGCCGTTCACGAACGGATGGAAAGAACTGGTGGAGGTGTCGGCCCTTGATGGGATTATCCGATTTATTCGACTTTTTGTTTAAAATGTATAATTGCGGAAACTTCTAATTGGCCATCAAATCCGTACTATTTGGGAACATAGTTTATACTAGCTGTAAGTTTCCCGAATAGAATAAAATAAAATAAATAGCAATATTAGGTACAAACACCAAGAACCCATGCAGAACTCTGCCACACTTAGCGAAAAATACGATTGCTTAGTCAGTGCTTTCTTTTTTTAATTAGAACATATTTCCTAATTTTGAAGCTAAGCCAGTCTAGGAAAAGTAGTGAAGGTTTCTTACCTGTTACAGTATCATCATAATCTAAAACGTCATCTTCCTTCCTCCTCACATCCTCTCTATACATCTCCTCCACACTCCTCCCGCTCTCCTGCTCAAACTCCTGCGCATTGAGCAACCTGTCCGCTTCCTCCTTACTCTCTGCAAATACTGTGAGATCCTTCATGACGTCTATGGGCTGGTCGCGTTGCGACGTCTTTGGTACGGCGTCGGGTATAGTATACCACTTGCGAATACATTCCACGAACGTAAGGAACACTTGTAGGTACGCGTACAGATCTTTTTCGTAATATTTATCACAACTTTGGACTAGAACCTGCAAAGAAAGAATTTGAGTGGTTATTTCAAAAGTTACAAACGAAAATAATTTATTCATTTATTAGGCTGTAAATGAGTGAGAGATCTTTCCTATCCTGCTCTGTCCCGCTATTGGGCAGTTCTGACGGAACCTGTCCAGTTCGTCCTACCATCTCGTTCGGGGCCAGCCGTGACCCGCACGACAAAATCCCCAGCAGCCCATTTTCGTAGTGAAAAATAATAGTTAATTTAAAAACACTACGTCGAAAATAGTACTCACATCTTGAACGATTCCGTAGAGATAGTTCAATATACTGGAGTCACTGTACTCCATCACTACCGACAGAATCTGCAGCGCAGACTGACAGTTCCAAGCCTGTAATATAAGAGTTAACATTATTTATGCAAGTCATTACTTACCGCTTCATATAGTTAAGTAGCAAGGAGGGCAACTAATCCCATTCATTTGTAAGGTATCAAAACAAGAAATCTATAATAATTAGAACAAGATAGTATATATATGATATCAAGATAGGATAGCAAGGCGGCCTGAGTGACCTGACTTTCGGAAGTGGAAACATGGAAGTAAGATCGTACCTTCTTGAGCCTCACAGTGACTTGGTTGGTGAAGTAGTCAGCATTGCACTTGATGAGGTCCGCGACGGTCGCGTGGCCGCCTGCCGCCGCTATGTCGTGGATAGCTTTCAGACCCGCTAGGTGCAACATCTCGTATTTACTGCCTGCAAATGTTATGGTATTGTTTGACTTAACAGTTGATATTTCAAATACGGCTAAGGCACTGGAAATGGTCACAACAAAAAATAACTGGATGCTAAGGTCACTTGACGAACCGAATGGCGCAGCGGTACTGGGGCTGCCTTACGTTCTTAGGGTCAGGGGTTCGAATCTCGGTTGAAGCAAATGTTTGTGTTATGAGCCTGGACATTTGTTTCAGTCATGGGTGTTTATATGTAAAATAAGTATGTATTTACAAACAAAAAGTATCTATGTAGTATATAAACGATCTGGTGTCCATGACACAAGCCTCGTTGCTTAGTGTGGCACTAGATGGCGCTGTGTGTAATGTCCAGCGATATTTATTATTTTATTATTATTTATTTACTTGTGAAAAATACCAAAGTGTCGTCGACTAAACAATCATCTAAGATTTGGCTTTGGGGGACCATTTTTTTTGTTTCACTAGTAATTTACAATAAATGGAATTTAGAATAACTTTTAATGGAATTTAGAATAACTTGTAATGGAATTTAGAGAATTTAAATAAACTTGCATAGTCGCGACCAAAAAACTTACAGCTGTATCTATAGTCTGTTTTTTAATCTCGTAGACTAAACTGACATTACGAGTGTTGTCAGTTTATTGCAATTCTTAAATAGTGATGTGGCACAACCGAAACTTAGCGTTAATAAAATCAAGTATCGTTTTTTTTACAATAAGTTATCCTGAAATAATGTGTAGGTACTTATTGAAGAACAATGTAAAAATTATAAAATATAACAAAATATAAGATGAAGCCTTGCATTTGTCGTTTTCATCGTTTTGGTAAGCAATTTTGTTCATTAATATTTAGCGACTGTCAGTTTGCGATCGAATCGCTATCTTATGTCGAGACTGCAGGCCATGGTCGGATTACGCATGGCGTTGCGTGGTCAGATTTCCCTGGCAGTTTGTAGCACGTCGTGCAGCCGTGTGTACGTACGTGAATTTTAAATATAAAACTTTGAATGAAAATTAAATCCGTCTATTATAGATAAAAAGTTACGATTCAACAAACCGGTATCGTAGGTACAACACTGCACAAAAGAGCTGGCAACATTATTTGTAAATTTGACATTTGCATGTGTCAATTTAGTCTACGAGATTAAAAAACAGACTTTAGGTTTAAGGATTCCAAAAATAATTGCAAATTTAGGCACACTTACCCACTCTCTCCAACACCAAGCACAGCGTCTTCAGCAGATAGGGCTGGAACTGTCCCATGAGCCTCCTGGCCATCATGCCCACGCCCTCCGTCAGCAGGCAGCACAGCAGCATGTGGCGCTGTGCCTGGCCCAGGGTCGCGCATCTGTTGGGAGACGGGAGCAGGGCCACGCGTGGGGAGCGGTAGCTTATGTCCGTGTAGCGGGTTTCTACTGCGCCCTCGTATAGGTCTGGGAGAAATGGCTATTTTGGATTCGAAATTTGAAAAAGACACCAAAAATTCAACACATTGTTGTTGAACTTCGCGAATTTTTGGTCCCTTATCCTCTTCTCGTAATCTTGGATAATGATTCTGAACACTTTTTGCAGTTAAAGTTACACTCATTACGAAAACTGCAAATCTTGGCAGCCATCTTGGATCGACATCAGCACAAAATGGCCGCCAGGCGCCATGTTAACTTGAATAGCTCGAAGACTGTGAAAATGTTCGCTTAGACTATTTATAAGGTGTTATTACTCACCGGGCACACTGTCTTTATCCCAAGCCCTGGGATTATACACAGACACGTCCAAGGTGTCCTCGTCAGTCAAGGCGGGGTCATCGGAGCCTATCTCCAGCGGCAAGTACCACACATCCTCCTCTAGGTATACGTCCAGGATTCGCCTCACCATACTTTCTGATGAATTTGGTGCTGTGGAAAGGAAATTAATTGGTTATTATTATTTACTGCTTTACTTTTTTTTATTCTTGGTTTCTGCATATAACATAGACTAATTAAAAATAGGTAATGTTTAAGTTTTAAAGACGTGGTCTCTCGTCGGAGATTGTATCGTCGGAGATTGAATTTCGGTAACTGAACACGGTTCACGGCGTGTTCAGTTACCGAAATTCAT
Organism: Xestia sexstrigata; assembly: GCA_941918905.2. Taxonomy (NCBI): domain Eukaryota; kingdom Metazoa; phylum Arthropoda; class Insecta; order Lepidoptera; family Noctuidae; genus Xestia; species Xestia sexstrigata. The sequence continues at coordinate 19,250,052 of OW799208.2, forward strand.
GACCGACATGTCAATAAAGAGAACTCTATCATTTACCAACACTTTTGAAAGTTAGTCAGTTAAACATAAGGCCCATTCTGAAATGTTGAAAAAACGTACAGCAAAACGGTCTGCGCCCCGCTCCTGCCGGAACAGCTCCAGCAGAAGAGAGGCGCACTCCGCCTCGCCGAGGAGGCACAGGATCTGTTGTAACCCTACTGTAACCCTCACCTGCCGCCATATAGTTACAGATGTACACGAGCTCTGCGCTCCGGTCCTGCTCGAACAGCTCCAGCAGTCGGTCCAGCAGTGGAGAGGCGCACTCCGCTTCGCCGAGGAGGCACAGGATCTGTTGTAACCCTACTGTAACCCTCACCTGCCGCCATATAGTTACAGATGTACACGAGCTCTGCGCTCCGGTCCTGCTCGAACAGCTCCAGCAGTCGGTCCAGCAGTAGAGAGGCGCACTCCGCCTCGCCGAGGAGGCACAGGATCTGTTGTAACCCTACTGTAACCCTCACCTGCCGCCATATAGTTACAGATGTACACGAGCTCTGCGCTCCGGTCCTGTTCGAACAGTTCCAGCAATCGGTCCAGCAGTAGAGAGGCGCACTCCGCCTCGCCGAGGAGGTTCAGGATCATTCGCATGCGCTCTGAGGTACCCTCGTCGTCCAGGTGCCGGAACTTGCACCACGGGGAGCCGGTGGGAGGGGGCGAATTTACGTCTGGAGGGTAGAAACAAAAGATTAAAATGATTTGATGCACAGTTCATGCATATTGCAATTTCTGCAGCATAAATCGCGATGCATTGCGAGCAGGCAGTTGTAAAAGCATAAAACTGGTTACCTATGGACCGTATTGCGCAAGTTCACGTCAACCTGAAGTGGTAACAGAGTTTGTGAGTGTCATCCGGCGACAGCCCCCGTGGAAATTCGTGATAAATGGGCGGATCGATGTTAAAAAAATGTAATGTGAAACAGTCCATGCTACCTCTACGCGCATGCTGCGTGAGCATGGTGAGGTCGGCGTGTACTGCGGCCGCCTGCGCCAGCGCCGCGCACGCCGCCTGCGCCTGCGCACGCGCCGCCAGCGCCGCCCGCAGGCGCCCCGAGCTCAGCACCGACAGGTAGCCGTACATCTGGTTCAGGGTCGTCAGCTTGCGGCTGGAATCTGTCAATAGTACATTTTGTTACTGTTACATCCTACTGCTTGAAGACCGCAGTCTTTAGGCTCTGTGGAATACGCGACGAGAATACCCGACAGAGTTTCCCAAATGCTGCCCAGCTGAATTCTTCTATTAGTCTCCGTCTCAAAGTTGTTCTTACCAAAGTGCAGAGTTTGCCCAAGGTAAACATATTCTCAAACAACCTCGAAAGAATATAAAATATTTTGCGAAAGAAAGCTATACCTGAATGACGATATTTTAAACTAGCAGACGTCACGCGGTTTCACCCGCGTAGTTCCCGTTCCCGTGGAAATACAGGGATAAAAAGTAGCCTATACTATGTCACCCGGGGGTAGTGTAGCTTACCAACAGTGAAAGAATTTTTCAAATTGGTCCAATAGTTTTCAAGTTTATTCGTTACATACAAAAATACAAATCTTTCCTCTTTATAATGTTAGTATAAATAAAACTAAAATAAAACTCATAAGGTCGAATTATCAAAAACATTTTACTGCATGCCTTCCATTCCACACTCTTCAGATACCTACTTCAAAACATGAATCCTCAATGTGTATAATACCTTACCAACATTATTCATAACTCTGGGCAGCGTAGTCAGTACAAAGAAGAAGCCTTCACAAAGCGAGTCGATAGTCTGCGACCTCGATTCATCGGAGCCGCTCTGGAAGTACGTGTTGATCGCGTTGGTGCAGTACTCTGCCACCTCCGCATACTCGTCTTTGGCTAGCGAGATGAGTGTGTCCAGTGCTACCGGCACTGCTGACGATAGGGCACTGAAAATAACTTGTTGTTTTTATGTTTGGTTCATAAGTGATTAAAAAATAATGGTCAAATTTTCTTCTATACATAAAGGGTGTAAAACACCTTTTAACGAAGCCGAAAGGCACTTGTTCTCCTCGTCATTGCGATCATTTTTTTGTTTTACACCATACCTGGAAACCTTTTAGTTACGGAGATATTGGGGGTCAAAGTTCCAACTTTTTGACAAGTTTTTTTTTTAATACAAGTTTTTAATGTAAGATTTTTACTTTAAACACCTCCACGACCCCCGTACTATTCAATCCATCCATCAGCACAATGTTTTGAGTGCGTTACATTGAGTTCTACCACAAAACATGATTTTTCACCCCCAAAAAAAAAGTCGTTTCCCAGCAATATTTTTTGTATAAAGTTACTTAGTTTGATGTACAGAATGCTTGGTTAACGGCTTTGTGATGAGGTCTTTTACACACTGTATAAAATCCTTTGTCTTGGCTGACTATCAACACAGAACATAAACCAGTAGACGGATCGAGCTAAAATTTGGCAGACAAAGCTATTATGACATAGACATCCGCTAAGAAAGGATTTTGGAAAATTCAACCCCTAAGCGGATGTAATTTTGTATGAAAATCTATCACCAGGCGAAGCTGGTGCGGGTCGGTTAGTATAGTGCAGTTGTTGTTTTAGCATGGTAATAGTGGTCATTGACCTTCTACCATCTAAATTAATTTATTGATTGTTCAAAAACGGATATAAAATCTTTCAAAGTCCTGTAATTCAAACAATATATTGTTCATTGTTAGGGTTCGTGCAAAGCGATAATAAGGCAAAACTGCTATTACCGTGCTAAAACGCAACACCTATAATAAAACATGTGCTATTAATCATAATTAACATTCGCAGGTTTGATAAAAAAAATAAGAAGAATAAATAACCAAGCTAGTGCTAGCTAATTTTATTGTACCCCGCCGTTTCTCTTTTTGGTTGACTTCCAAGTACCATAGCCTATAATCGTCCTCAAGATATGGGCTATCAAATGCAAAAAAAATATATCCCACTGACGGCCTCAGAAATTAGAAATTTTTAAGTAGAAATGTGCATGGGTATAAGAGTAGAGGAAGACCAAAGGAACAATGGATGGACTGTGTGAAGGATGATATGATGGATAAGATGATAATATGGCATGGTCTGATGTGATGACGTGTAATAGAGAAGTATGGAAGAAGAAGACATGCTGCGCCGACCACAAATGAATTGGGATAAGGGCAGGAGAGTGATGAGTTCCAGAGAATAGCGCGTAACAAACAAACTCTTCTGCTTTATCATATTAGTTTAAATAATATGTATAGTTGTCAATACTCACATATCACATTCAAACATCAGCCTAGCACAGTAAATAGCAAGTTCTTTCCTCACTCGGAAATGCTCGTGTGCCCTCAAAACAACCAAGCTCTGGGTGACTATCAATATTTTCTTACCGGCCACACTAAACCACTCATGACTCCTAACCTCCAAGGTTTTAGTATCCACACCTGGAATATAAAATGACAATAAAATATTAAATTAACGCTACTGTTTAAAAGTAAAAAAATAATCTCGATTTTGAGAAGAAAATTTTTGAAAAGTAAAATAATTTGTGTGTTGGATAAGTGGGTGAAATGTTCAGCAAATTTTAGAGTCAAAAATCACGTAACCACTGTCCAATTTGTTCAACCAAAAATCGATTTCAAAATAAAACAAACAAAACATTGGTATAAACATCCAATTCAAGTTGTAGTTGATTTTACTAATTAAATTCTCTAAAATTACTAATTACCCTTACTGCTTACTTCTATGTGTTCCTTCTCTTTGAATCTATTGGCAAAGTCCTCCACGGTGACCTCGGCGGGTTGGCACACGAACTTATTGTTCATGGCCACACATAATATTCGATGCATTGCTTCTATCGCTGTCTAAAATATAAACATTGCTATTCGTTTAGTTATTACATAACATAAAACCACGCCTGTAATTCTGAAAGGGCTAGGCAGGGGTGTCCCTGTAACCGTAAACCCACATTTTGCCAAACTGCATTAAAATTCGCTGCGCAGTTCAGAAGAAAAACGCAGTCACACAGAAGGATATGAAAATTATTGTTTTATACTTTTTTATAGACGAATAAAAGACAGGAACCGTTCGAATAGTAGACAGGGGAACAGATAGAGGGCAAGTTTCTGGTATAATGGTCACCAGAAGCTGTTTCTCTAGACAAATCCAGATGGCCATGGCTTGTACCTTCCCTTGACCACTAAAATTGCAGGACAGAGTGTCGAGCTCACCACAATGACGGCATGTCCGGGGTTGTACGTGCAGTTGGCGACGTCCTGCAGCGCCGACATCACACCGGGCAGGATCAGAGACAACATGTCTACCGCATGTTCCTCTATGACCCTGTTAGGGATGCGGTAGTCTTCGGTCAGCGTCGGGTGGGTCGCTGTGTGCGCTGTCACGCAGTCTAGAGCTGCCATTCTGGAAATTAAAGTTTTGAAATCTGGATACATGCAGCTATCACTTTTCTTTGTCTATCAGCGTTTGAGGATTACAATACATTGGAATGGTATACTTATAGAGATATAGTGACTAGTAAATTTTCATATCAAACATTTATGGATTTTTTTATATTGGCGTGTTGACTGGTATGAGCTGGTGTCCGCAATATGACGTCCAAGCGATTTTGCGTAAGGGTAGGAAAATGCATCAATCGATTCACCAGCAATTCATCAAGAAAGGCCAGCAAAGTCTTGAAAGTCACCATATTATTTTTGTCTATAAAGTAATGGAGATGGACACACAAAAGGGATGATGACTGACTAAAAAAAATATGATTCTGTTTAGTCCGTCAGTTAGATTATAGAAAAATTTTGGATACGTGTTTTTTGTTTTATCAAATTAATAAAAAAATTCGAAAATAAAACGTGCCAAAGATCAGGAGTGGGGGCTTGTGACGTCACATGAGTTTTCGACGCACTGTATCGTCTTCATTATTTGTTTACGTGAAAAAAGAAAAAATATGTGTCCAATTTTTTTTTTAACTATCTGATGGACTTATTAGATTTTTTTGTCATCTACCCTATTCTGAAATGTACAGTCAACAAAAGAATAACGTATTAAAGATGAAAAACTGGCATGATTTTTTCTAAACAAAAAACCAACAACCTACCTGCACCCCAAAATCCCCAATAGCGTAACACACTTCTGTATCGCATTCCGAAGGATTTTAAAAGAAATTTATAACACAGTGCTTCAATTTTGGAAAAAAATTGACGAAATATACGAAAATAACGAATTGAATGTTGTTGAACTATCAAAATTAATAACATTGGGATTGAGATTGTGTTACTGGTTTAAGAACACCGACCTGAGTGACCTAAGCTTCTCCATTTTGGCGATATGCACGCACACGTACACGGCCTTTCCCATGAGAGGTACGTGTGACTTCATCATTGTCTCACGGAACTTCACGTTGATGTTCAACAGTAGTGTTGTGAGACATGTCATCACACTGTATTGCAGCTCTTCTGGCACCTCTGCAACTGAAAATTGAAGGATGTACGTGAATAATATCGCCACATATCGTTAAAAAATTAAGGAATTTGGAACTAAATGGAATAATCTCCTACATTTTGATAAGGAGACGGGTTTGTTGCGCCAATTAATTTTCTTACAAAACGTTATCCGTTCGTCGCGGCAAATATTTTGTTAGGCCACGCACACTTACCTAATGTTAGCAACAAACATGATAACATGACGCAGCGGATCCGGCTTTGAAGTTATCAATGCAGTTTACACATACAGAAACCCGGCAGTAATAGTCAGGAAGTAGCTGATTATACACAACATGTCTAGAGTTCTAGAACCTAGATCCTCAATAGGCTTGTGTCTTGAAATAATCTAATTAGTCCGTCAGTTAGATTATCAAAAAAAAATTGACAAGAATTTTTCTTTTGTTACGTAAACCAAAATTGACGAAGATACGACGCTTTTAAAATTCTCAATACGTCACGCCGTGCTATAATTTTTAGTGCGTTGTGACGTCACGAGCGCCCACTCCCGAGTTTTCACGCGTTTTATCTTTGTCAATATTCATTGATTTACAAAAACAAAAAAAACGTGTCCATTATTTTCCAATACTCTAACTGACGGACTAAATAGATTCGCAATTTATTGATGGTGGAAACTAGCCTATTGCCTGACCTGCCCTGCTTCGCATCGTTTTTACTCATAAAAAGAACGAGACATCTTTATTACATTATTTCCCTTTCTCGAGTATGCCTGTGTCCCAGCAGTGGGAACATTGTAGTCTGATTATGCTAATGCTATTTGCGGTAGGATATTATCTCACTGGAAAATACTACCAAGTTGAAAACTGCTTCTAGCCAAGGTTATAGAATACTATTATCCTATTTTCTCGATAATCTACTAAGAAAAAGCCTCAGTGAAGAGAGACGTTTATTTCAAATTGCAATGACCGAGGTATTATAATATAGTAGGTACAATTGCACAGCTCATAAATATTGACAGTTAGACAATCAATAACCAAACAATTGTGCTATATATTGATCCATTGACCTCAGTTGACTTCAAAGATTGCCAGGCAAGATAAACATTATTGTATGTAACTACATACAAGAGTGTTTATCTTGCCTGTTCATTAACCAAATTTTTACGAAAACAAACAATTTAAAACAAACATTTTAAATATTTGTTTTTAATTCAACCTCAGCTCATTGTGACTGCACTTTAGATCTCTTAAACCCGTTTTCGTAAAAATTTGGTTTATGAATAGCTAAATAAAAGCGTGCCTTTGCATTTTCAACGCTTTACTACTTACCGCCGAGGGTTTAAATTACAAAAGCGCACTAATATTTAGGGCTCAGAGTGGCCGCGAAACTTGATTTTTTGGCCGGACCCGAAACCGAACCTTTAGTTGGTCACTAGTAGCAATCGATTTAAAAGAGGGTGCACGTATAATATGTAAAAGTATCTCACGGCTTCTAACTCAGGGTAGAACCATAGGTATGAACCATAGGGTTTTTGTGAGTAGAGGTCTGAGTTGACCCTGCCCACTAAAAAAATGTCTTACTCATTCCTGGCCTCTTGTGATCAAACACAATTTGCAGCAGACCTATTTCTATCTTCATGCACATCTCAAAGCTGTTGATGACGACCCTGTTCAGCAGCATCTGCATGCAGTCCACCAGCTTCTGCTGTACATCATGTTTGTTCCTGAAAGTTTGTGTATTTTTTATCTTTACTTGTTTATAGAGTGTCTACAACTTAAACTAAAAACATTGATTTCAATTAAACATCTTACAGTTGAAGCTTCAGTTGCACCACTCAACAAGCCATATTTCCAATCCATATTTTCAATTGCTTCGATTTGACAAGTCATAATTATGTCTATAATTTTTTGATAGATATATACAGAATGAATTTTTCAAGTGGATGTGGTGTAGATGGCCAAATCAGAAACTATAAGGAATAGAGAAAAATACTACTAACTGTTTGCACACTGTTATGTAGCTTATAAAAAATGAACTCTTTCCTTTAGTTTGTTGTATGTCGTTATTTCCCGAAATTTGATCTTTATTAGTGACACTATAGAACGGTGTAAACAAAAAATACACACTGTAGGGTAGGGTAGGAATTTTAAGTTTTCAAAAATCTAATGATGCAGATTTAGTTTTCACAGAAATTGGGGTTGAGAGAGACTAGGGTTCGTACTACGCCCGCCCGTACATATAGCCGCCGCCGCCGCCGTATATATAGTATCGTACTATATTTCAGTCAATTGTACTATAATATATTATCCCTATTTCAACTGTCGCGCTTTCTTATATCAACGGTGACTGGAAGTTTAAAACGTACCTGCAGCACTGCACGGGGAATTTAGTCAATTAATTTAACATTAATGTTAATAATTTGTATTCAGAAATTATTATTGTAAATGAAATTATTTCAAAAATAAGCGAAGAAGTGTTTTTATCTAAAAACACTGCTGAAAAATGGAAAATACTTTTCACAAAAGTACAGATACAAATTTGTCAATTTTTTGTTTAAAATCATTTGCTTCTCTCCATTCCTGCAACTTCCGTTTTTATGGAAAGATTTTTTTCCATCATGAATGTAAAATGGAAAGAAGAAAGAAATAGAGCATCTATTAAATAATTAAAAATGATTTGTTAATTTATTTTAATATGAATCTAAATTGTTCAGATTCCTATAATTATTTTAAATGCAATAGATCATTGATGGCCAAAGCGAAGATCAATAACAAATATAGCTACATAATATATGGAAAAACAAATAATGTTTTAAAATAGATGTGTACTTTTTTTTTCCTGAATTTCCCAAAAGTACTATATTTTTTCAGCTTTTTTTGGGAAAAGTACTATATTTGTTCAAAAGAAAGGTGGCAACCCTAGTTGAGACTCCTTTGAGTATTTTTCTCAAGTATTCCTCATAGTTTCAGATTTGACACCCACTTGAAAAATTCACCCAGTATATTTGAAATAAACAAATGATGAACCTACCATTATGTAAGATTGACCAAAATAAAATAAAAGACGTTACACATTTTTTTTCTTTTTTTTAGTTTTTTGCTGAATGCCTTTACAGTTTGACAGGAAAATTTTCATTCAGGATTTTATTATATTTTTTCAGTTTCTCATTAGTACCTAGGAGTTTGGATTCATTGTCTGTTTATGGTTTCTGTATAGGTTTGACTCCTATTATTTGGTACTTGCTTATCTACACAACCAAGTGTTTTAATTTAGCATGTTGTACATAGAGATATTGCTTTCTTTCTGGTATTTAGCTGCATCCAGTTAGACCGGAAGCCAACCCCAACATAGTTGGAAGGCTAGGCTGATGATGTACATAGTGCTATTTCTATCAACATCTCTCTGCCCTTGACGGATAATGAAAATGTGTTGCACTGACCCCAATGGGGTTTATCCATTCTCCCGTCTATCGGACAATATTGTTGCACTTAACTCAAGTGAAAAGACAGTACAAAGGCGGAATTAATGCCTTTGACTTACATTTAAAATGCATGTTTAGTGCTTGTTTCAGCAGGTCAAGGGGGTTGATCTGAAGCGCCCCCATGTGATTTTAGCTGCCAGAGGAAAAAAAGTTTACGTACGTAACTGGGCACAGAAAAAACAACAATTTAGTCAAAAAAGTGTTATTTTCGCAAATCATTTATTTTCTCGGTTTTATCGTTTATAACACCTAAATATAAGGCTTAAAATGACTTGGTGGTTTTTGTTTCCGACTAACCGTTTGTCGTAAAAACGCTCGTTTCTAAACCTTACCCCATTTCTATCTAAACAATAGGTTGGAAAGAAGTGAGAACTTTGTCCTTTATTGGGACGACACTGGCTGAAAACAAATATTTTTCACTTACTCAGTTTCACTTGACTTCAAGTGTGTGATGAGCGGGAACAGTAAATACTGCTGCAACTCCTGGACCACTTCTGATCTTAAATCTGACACTTTACCACTGAACTCATGAATGCTGTCCTTCGTAGGAGACACCATGAGAATATCACACACTGGTTTAATGCGCGAAAATGTTTCTTTTCTATCGCCTTGCATCTTGTTTAACAATATACGCTTAACACTGAAAGTAAATGCTATTTAGCAGGTGTGTAGAAAGACAGAAAGGTTCCGCAGTAAGCGGTTGGTTTGTTATTCGGAAAATATCGTTGAAACTTTAGCTATTTCATTTTGAATATCACAATATTCACGCAGAAAATAAACCAAATGCCAAATTCTTGTAATTTGTACTGCCATTTCCATTTGATATTGACACAAACATTCTACAATTTACTGACCACAGAAAATATATACTCTATACTCTATACTGACATGACTGGGAAATTTGACTTGACTCGCCTCTTTCATTCAATGAAAAATGGAATGCAAATAATCGACATCACTATAAACAGAATGTTCAAGTAGTCGCGTCGCACGGTGGATCGAAAATCGGCTGTAGAAGACATAGGATCTCGATGTCTTAAATGTGTTTTTTTTTGCTGGAAATGACTTCTGCCGATCATTACTGTTCTATAAAATGTCATAAGAAGTAATTGTGTGCACAAATGGAAGAGTTATAATTTTTATAAGAAAAAAATATATGGTTCTGATATGAAAAATGAGGATATCTCTGGAATCGCAAGGTTCGCCGTTATAACAACAAATAAATAGTACTATCACAGTGTGCTCCTTGCACACTGTGATAGTACTATTTATTTGTGAATTTTTGACATACTTAATATCGCGGCATCACTTGCGATTTTTTTTTTATAAATCGTCAAAATTAAAAAATTAAAAATGTTTATGATATGTACATTTTAATGCTTAAATATGGCTATACCAAGTGTAACTTACAATATTTTTTATGCTTAGACCAAAACATTCTAAGAAATCACAAAGTCGTATTACCTACTTATTTGAAATGACCTGGTAATTATGAATTACATAATAATGGAATCTTGTCTAATGCCTCAAGTCCACATTAGCTAATGTTTAATAAAACTTAATACCTATATACCTGTTAAAAGGAGGATACGTACCATAATGAGGGTAATTAGATAAACGTGATCATTAGTCAATTGCAATAAATGGTAAACTATTTTATGATTAAAAATAAAAGCAAATTATTAAAAAAAAATATTTACTTAACCTAACATAAACAATAAAAGTTAACTTATTTTATACTTCGTCACCATCAGAATCCACTTCAGAATCAGGCTCTACAATAGATATAACTTCTAAGAACTCTGTCGGAGCTTCCTGATCCTGAAGTTTCAGTAGTTCTACTGTTTCCTTAAAGTATGTCTGCCTCTTGTGGGCATCTAATTTTGGTCTTGTGGAAGAAATTAGAGGATCAGAAGAGACGATAAGCATATTGAGGATATCCTCGTTTGATGCTTGTCTACTCTTTTTCCTCGAATGGTGTTCTCTGAACCTCCTAAAGTCTTTGTTTCGGGCCTCTGAAGCTTCTTCCGAAAGACTTCCAATTGGTACAATAGCGTTTTCTGCAATTATGTCCCCTCCGTGAATCAACAATTTGTGGACGGTTGATGACATGTAGTACCAATCATACAGTTCCACGTATTTTTCAGCGGTTGTTCTAGCGTATTCTTTAAATTTCGGCACGTCTACAATCTCTCCAGATGTGATAGCTTGCAGAATCACAACAAGGTCTTCATCTAATCCAGTGATCGCTGCAGTTTTATCAGGAAATTCAAAAAACCGCCTTGCTGTGTTCCCGTCGTTAGTTGTGCCTGATCCTTGCTTAACGATGTCAATCAAAAGGTTGAGATCATCTTTGAATCGATCTTGAATGAGTTTTTTTCGTGAATGCAATAACTCTTGATGACCTTTTCCTCTTGCAGACCACTTTTTGAAGTCGAGACGATACGCTATGCGTAGAAGACATTCCATCACATTAATGCGGGCATGAAGTGATGATAATCCGAACTCATACACACCAGAAGAAATGGTTTTTGACTCAATGACATCTAACTTATTCATTTCTGTAGGCTTAGCCAAACACAGGTAGCAGGCCGCTTTTGACTTAGCTTCAGACAGATATGTACAAATTTTGCCGTCAATCATCGTCATCATTAATTTCATGTCCGGATGAGGGAACGAGAGCTTTAATTTCGTTATCCATCGCAGTTTTTTCATTTATGACAACGTCTTTGGTTTCTTTCACAAAACTAAACTGGACTGGACGGCAATACATAGGTGAGCAGGGTTTTGGATTCACCCATACGGTATCACCGTCAGCTGTCAACTTTAATGGAACCAAAGAGGTCATAAATATGCTGGAATCATCTTGACCACTCTCTATGTTTTGCTTATAACTACTTTGGTTAGATGCACCGTCAAATCCCTACTTTGATATTAATATCAATTGTTTATCTTGTATCGCATCAGGACTACGAATAGTTTCAAAAATTCTGTTCACTGTTAAATCTAGTAACGCTTGTAGTGCAATCTTAGCAGATGAATCCGTTACAGTCACAAATGTCTTCGGAGGGTAGCACTGTAGCTTAGCTTTTTGCACTTTATAGTAAGACGGATATATCTCCTTTGAACCTTCTCGAATAGTCGTTTCCCTTAATGTGATATATTGCCATTTCGATAGTTTTAATGAAAGTAGCAAACCCAGTGCTTTTTCTGGTGAAAATATTGTTGAAGGAGCTGGTTTGTTCAACATTTCCTTGATTTTTGCTGCTGCTTCTGGATTTTGGAGCATATGTTCAATAACAGATGCAATATCCTCACGACCATCTCCTTTCAAAAGTGCTGCAGCTGAATAAGCTACTTCATTAGGGTCATCGCCTAAATATTCATCAGATCGTCTCTTCTTCTGCTTGTTACTTAGATCTTCAAACGGCTTTCGAGATCTTTTTGTCATCGTTGAAGTTGATTTCATTGTTGAAGTTGATGGTACAGGTTCAGGTACAGGTTCAGTAGAAATATTTTCACTTGTTGATTCTTGAATGAGCAAATTAGTTTGCACGCAGTTTGGCCAGTCAATATTTGCCTCAAGCCAATTACTGTAATCACGTCTAAAAACTTCACTTTTCCTGTGGGATCGTAACCATCTCTTTTGAACTGCCCGTGTAAATCTTCGACAAAATTCTTTCACGGTAACACTGTCTTCATCTGAAAGGCTAGAGCCCAGTCGAATAACAAATGTGTTGAACAATATTTCGTGATCGAAAGACGAAGCATCCTGATTGCTCAGAATAACAAACAAATCCAAATTTGTAATAATGCTTTCCATTATTCACGATCACTGAGTAAAAAGACACGGTAGGATAGATGTTAGTATTAGAAATGCTCTAAATGAACTGAAGTTGTGAATCCAATGTTTGACTATTTATTGTTATTGGCTAATGATGGTATCACATTTATCTAATTACTTTCATTAAGTTAATCCTGCACTAATTGCTAAATTAGCGAGTACCCCAAATTATTTTGGTACGTATCCTTTTAACAAGTATATAGGTATTAAGTTTTATTAATCATTAGCTAATGTGGACTTGAGGCTTTTTACAAGATTACGTATTACGTAATTCATAATTACCATGTCATTTCAAATGAAAATCACAAAGTAGGTAATACGACTTTGTGATTTCTTAGAATGTTTTGGTCTTATCATAAAAAATATTGTAAATTACACTTGGTATAGCCATATTTAAGCATTAAAATGTATCATATACTTTTTTTTTTTTAATTTTGATGATTTAAAAAAAAAATCGCAAGTGATGCCGCGATATTAAGTATGTCAAAAATTTACAAATAAATAGTACTATAACAGTGTGCAAGGATATAACGGCGAACCTTGCGATTCCAGAGATATCCTCATTTTTCATTTCAGCTACATACATTTTTTTCTTATAAAAATTATAACTCTTCCATTTGTGCACACAATTACTTCATATGACATTTTATAGAACAGTAATGATCGGCAGAAGTCATTTCCAGCAAAAAAAATAACATTTAAGACATCGAGATCCTATGTCTTCTACAGCCGATTTTCGATCCACCGTGCGTCGCGGCGCTTAGGGGTGAGTTCAATATCGATAAAGGAACCCGTAAAAAATAAAAATAAAACCAAAAAAAATATTTCCTAAAAAAAACTAAGCCACATGGAGGGAAAGTACCTTGAATATTGTAGATGGAACATCTTACTGAAAGAAGACATTATTTGAATTTAAAAAACAATTTAAACTGCATTCATAGATATTTAAATAATGGGGAAGGCTGGTCAAAGCTGATTGTAGATGGCGCTTCCATAGCTTAGACCCAATCTGACCAATGAGGTCAAACTATTTTAAAATATAAAATGACATTTACAGAATTTCAACCAATGACGGTGTTTGGTTCATGCGGTGCTAGCGCCATTAGTTCCACCAGTTGCCCACCCCATTATATGGTTGAACCGGGAATCGAACCCGTTACACGAGAAAAATAATTACCCTGTAGCTTTAGCATACCGATCGAAAGGCTTCATCATAAGGATTATTTTTTGCTAAATAACATAGTGTCAGAAATAAAAGGAAGACCATGAAATTTAACATTTTTAATACAAAATTAATCAATTTATCAAATGCTCAAAATTAGTACATAATAGTAGTACTTTCCCTCCATGTGTCTCCAACTACAACTACAGTACTTCCACAGGTCTTATACCTTGTGACTGGGTTTCTAGCTCTATGTGGTCTATGCTGGGTTTATAAGCCTTCAGACACAGAAAGTAGTCCCACCGATAATATATAGTACCGTCAGTGATTGGTCGGTCTTGCACACACTATAGATAAAACATACCGCGATTTCACAAACTTGTTGAACAAATGTCATGTTATTTAGGCCTCTAAGCCAGATAACACGACACACGACACAACGACATTAACTAGATGATCAGATCTAATTTGGAAAAAAGCAGGTAGATTTCCAATCAAGGCAGTAGATCAGTAGATTTTTTTTAAATTCAGGTAGATCTACTGCTAAATCAGTAGATCTGGCATTACTGGTAACCCTGGGCAGTGACAAACCAATGACATCGCCGAACTTGACAGAAAACGCGGTATTGCCAGGTAGGAAATTTTTAGTTCCAACTGTCACCGCGTCAGACTTTTTTTCAAAGCTGTACATGTGTATGGCTAATCAAATGGCCAATATAGTTTAGCTATATTATCTGTGCTTTAGCAGAAGAGTAAGCCCAGTCTAAGGCCTAGCGCACACCGCTGGAGGTGCAGCGCAGCGCATTTGAAGACAATAATATAATATAAAGCATAAATACCTTGATATACGGTCAATATAAGAATACACGCGGCTAATATAGCACGCGGTACAAGCTTAAGCTACTACAAGAGCATGCGCGCGACCGTATATCAAGGTTGTTAGGTTTATATTAAATTGTTGTCTTGAAATGCGCTGCGCTGCGCCTCCAGCGGTGTGCGCTGGGCCTTAAGAGTATAGTAATGCCCACCCAGTCTATAGCTCAAACCTTTATGAATTTTCCCGAAGGGTTAGACCTCCCATATTATTATTATACTCGGGTTAGACACCGGTGGACCATAAAATGGAATGTTTTTCTATTGCTTATTGCCATATAGCGGGCAAAAATACAGATTATATGTTCCTACTTAGAATTATTATTAGAATCCACTAAACACTTTGCCCGATTTGGAAATCAAGACTCAGTTCAATGGGGCAGCTGGCTACCAAAAATATGAGTCAACATTTTTATGGGCATTCTGGATAGACCTATGGGTACAAAACTGAAGAGACGCCGAAATCTAAATGCAAAAAACTTGGTAGCCTTTGGAGCTTGAACCTCTCAGCACCCAGAACAATGACCTCGGCGAACAGAATTCACCAGAATCATGCCCTTTCCGGATATATAGGCCCGGGCTAAAACGGACCCTTGATAGATACCCGCAGTCACATTGAAACTGCCAGTAGTGTTCGCTGTAGACCAAATGGATCCGGGTGCATCGACTGTACAACACAACTCTCGGATCCACTGCACATACTTTCCAAACAAGCCGGGCACATATTTCTCCTTAGGGGGCCACCACCACCACAAAACCTCCTCCATTTCAGGGTCAACTAACACCATTTTTCACTATAAAAATCTACGTTCATAAAATGTTACAAAATAATGAATGTGAAATTATGAACGAAACGTATTAAAATTTCAAAAGAGGAATTGTCAAAGTCAGGTGTTAATTGCTTGCTGTCATATTGAATGGAAACGGAGAATGCGACTAAATAATTGAATTACCTTTATCATGTTTTTATGATTTTGAAAAGTGTGAAAAATATTTCAAAATGTTCACCTTGGTGGGGCAGCGGGTCTTACATAAGTGCCTCAAGATTTTGAGGTTATCGGTTGCAGATTTCAGCAGCTTGCCCGACATCAAGAAACTGAATGCAGTTAGGACCGTTGAAAAGACTATAGATGCAAACACATGTATCTTTATTGAAAGTCCTATACACGTGAAGGTCCAGCCGATCGATGTAAACGACATAAAAGCTCACAACAAACTGACCATGACACTTTATAGCCAAGGCAAAGATACTAGTGACTTTCAAGTGAAACAGACGTCTAAACGCCTGGAACTGCTCAACAAGAACACCGCGTCGGATAGAAACGACGTCTGCTTGATCCAGGTACCATATCATTTAAATGTACAGGTCACTACAACAGATTATGCTTCTGTACATCTAGCTAAGTTAGAAGGCCAGGAGTTTGTTGTTAAAACGCAGAAAGGGACAGTCAGTGTAGCTGACCTGAAAGCGCAGAATATTGTGGTCGAGAGTGTTCAAGGAGAAGTGAAGTCTGACGGGAGGTTACAAGCAAGTCACATAGATTTTAAAACTGGATTGAATTCTGGAATTACCTGTAACAATATAATGGCAAACGGCTTTAATGTTACAACACATGCAGGTCCAATCATTGTCAAGTCTTGTTATAGTGACAAATCTCATTTTACTACATTAATGGGGAACTTGAAACTACACAGCCTTCACAGATCAGTACTGATTGATATTATTCAAAAGGGTAATCTTCACATCACAGGTTTCCAAGGTAGCCTACAAGCTTCTTTAAAAAGTGGAGATGTCTACATGCATGCTTCACAGTTTGCTGACAAGAGCAGTATTTTCATACATGAAAAGGGCAAAGTTGAGCTTCTAATGCCAGACATAGTAAAAAATTTGCCTGCTACTAATTTGATAGCAGAAAAGATAATAGTTGATGACAAGATATTGAAACTAGGCCGGTTTATGGACGACTCACACCCCAAGAGGTTCCGGTATGAGAAGGAGCCACTTCATGAGTTGCACGTAGTTTGTAAGAATGGCTCAATTGAGTTAAAGGAAACTGACTTACCATTTTATATGTAGTGAAGTAATTTGTTTGATATAAAACATGTACATTAGGTTATACTAGAGTTTATAATGTGTATCTTCATGAAAGTGCTTGTTACTTGTTTTTAATGAACTAAATATTCATTATAATTATTAAATGTATTTTTAACATTGTTATGTGTTGTTAATTTCTGTGTTAAAGTATTCAACGGAGAAGCCCTAGAGTAGCCCATGTTTTTATTTTTTTCTTTCCATTTATTC
This sequence comes from Xestia sexstrigata, assembly GCA_941918905.2. NCBI lineage: Eukaryota > Metazoa > Arthropoda > Insecta > Lepidoptera > Noctuidae > Xestia > Xestia sexstrigata. The sequence continues at coordinate 19,267,183 of OW799208.2, forward strand.
AATATTTAATCTAATTGAATGAATATTTCATGAAAAAGTGATTCAATGGGATTAAATGAACTTAGAGGGTTGAATTGATGATTTTAATGATTATAGCTCTATAATGCCATATTTTTACAGTCACTAATTATATATTAATAAAAATACAACCTGACACTGACCTGCAAGTTGCAAAAAACTTAAGAAAAATTGGAATTTAGCGGGCTACCTTAGCGCATCTTTCTAAGTGATCATGTTAGTAAAAATTAGATTTATAATATTATTTTGATGTAGTATGTTCACATAGTATGTATGTTTATGAAATTTGTGTGTATAAATTATATAGTGACTATGTGCAATGTTTACTCTAATATTATCATTGTTGTGTCTTCCATGTACCATACAAGAATGAATAATTAGGATGCTTCATCTATTTTCACTCATGTTGAACATCAGAGTGATCATTGTAATTTTTAAAGTGAACTGTATTACTCTCTTTAGGTAAAGTACGACTATACTGCCAAAGTAACATTTTGTGTCAGGCAATTTGTACTATATCAGCATACATTTTATTCATGCATTTAAAACTAGCATTTGAAGTAAAGTCAATTGATATGATATTGTACAGTGAGGTTGCCTCAGCTCATTACATTAAAAGATTTATTTTTGTAGTTCCTCTTTAAGACATTAGTGTATTTGCTTGTACCATAATGTCTCAATATTGCTAGTCTTTATTCATTTGTTAGAATAATCTATGTATACTTGTTTAGGACTTCAAAATGTTAGTTTTAGCTATTCAACATTGTTATTTATTTAGGTAGTGAATTGTTGAAGACATCATTAAAATATATTATTTCATTTATTGTTATATATTATTTGGATCTACCCTTTACCACTTGATAACTATAAAAGACTGGTTTGAGTAAATGAATCTAATCCCTGGGTTATTTATTTGCCATCTAATTATGTATTTCCCAGTTTGTTTACTTTTTAACTAGGTAAGCGTTAATTGGGTACAAAGATGATGGATCGTGTAGTGCGGGGCGCCGCCGCCGCGGTGATAACGAGGCTGTTTATATGCTGCGCGAGGGCGCGCGCGCGCCAGTGTTACCGCCAGCCGCACCCGCCATGCCGGCCTGTGCGCCCGAGTACAGTCGCCTCGCGCGCTCCAACACGGAGTTAGTGTTCTCTCCGCGAGTCAAACGATGCTCTCATCAGCCGCCGCCCTTTACGGCGCTGCGGCGATCCTTCTCCTCCACGTTCTCCTTGATACCCGAGGAGCGCGCTATATCTCCTGAGCGCCCTCCACCGCTGCCGCGCTTCATCAGGATCATAACTTGGGGTCCTCGGCTTATGCTACGACCGCTGTTCGCCATGCTGAGCCTCATCGCCCACCCGGCCTGGAAACAAATTCTGGTCGTTCTGCCTACGTTATGGATCGCCGCCTCGTTATTCTTGTTCTGGAAGTGTGTACAGTGTCCTCTTGGAGTTCTCAAGATGATTGGACGCGCTATTAGCTCAAAAAACCAGAAGAAACCACGTACTGTGCTTATTAGTGGAGGAAGCTCAGTGCAAGCTTTACACCTGGCTAGAAACTTTCATTCGGCAGGCGCAAGAGTTGTAGCGTTTGAAATAGAAGGGCAATTTGCATTGTTGAAGTACTCCGCCGCGGTGCATAAGTTTTACACAGTGCCGCGGCCGAATCCAGCTGATCCTCTGGCCTATGCGCGTGCACTTAGAGAAATAGTAGAAAGGGAGTCGGTGGTGTTCTATGTGCCGGTGAGCTCCACTACTCCAGCGTATTACGATGCGCTAGCGAAATCGCATTTAGAAGTGCTTGGATGTCAGTGCTTTGTGCCTTGCGCTCGCGACGTTGTTACATTAGATGACCCTTTGGAGTTGATGAGGGTGTGCCGCGCTGCTGGCCTAGCGACACCCCAGTTTTGGGTGGTGGCCAACGACGACGATGTTCGTGCGTGGTACGATAGCGGAGCTGCTAAGGAGGGAAAACATTTCATTGCAAGTGCTGGTGCACGTGGAGCTAGAGACCGGTTACGTTTTGTCATGCCTGAGGACAAAGCCCAATTTAGATTCCCACGAGAAATTAGTGCTGAGAAACCGTGGGTTATTGTTCGGGAGCCAAAGGGAGAAAGAATTGTGACGTGCACTACTTTGAAAGAGTCGCGAGCGGTCAACAATGTATCGTGCCGGGTGGACTCTGCAAGAAAGGGACTGGTGCCTCAAAGGGATGAAGAAGCTGACGCTTGGGTACAGCGATTTGTATCATTCCTCGCTCCGGCGAGGCCTATGACTGGACATGTGTCATTCAGACTAGTTCGCGAAGAGCAAACGACGAACGGCCATACTAATAAACTCGTGGCTATTGGAGCCAGAGTTGGAGTGTCTCTGCCGTATTTGTGCCAAGGAGCAGCACGTTGCGGGCACGCAGCAACGGTGGGCAAGCTGTTGGACACTGTGCTGGACACTCGCGAGGCTTTGTTCACATTCTGGGACCCGCTTCCATACTGTGCGTACTACCAGTCGCGTACGCCAGACGATCGGAGGCCGCCGCCGCCAGAGCCTTGCAAGACGCCACCCAATGTTCCTCTCTGAAGTGTAATGCAGTGACGTCCTAGGAATTATTTATTAAAGACACTCAAGTACCTGAAGAGTGCGTGAGTGTGGGAGCTCTCTCGTCGTGCCATAGTTAAGTCACGCTCTCTGTGTGTTGTTTGCTCGTCTCGCTTGAGTACAAGCGTGTGATCGAGGGACGATACGATATGTTGTAACTACTAAGTAGATTTATTTTAAGTAAATGTGTACCTACAAAATGTAATGTTACCTATGCCTACATTATTGTTAGGTTTAAGAAATAAAAAGAGGTCGATATTTTTAAATACTTTTGTTTATTTTCCTAATTCATTCCGACGTTCCAAAAATAGCTTGAAAACATATAGGTACATACATGGTACGTTTATAAGGACACAATGACGAAAAAACATCTCATCATTCATCACATTATGAGGAGTTTTATCTGAGAATTACTTTCGTCATTAAACCTTGCTATTTCAAAGTTCGATTTAAAATCTGTAGGTTCAATCCAAGAAAGTATATTCTGTTTATAAAAACAGCCAAGCAACCGTTAACTACGCTCGTTAAAATACTTATTATCACCATGTCAATACGTTGGCGTTGATAGAAGTTATTTTTCCACAAGATCTGTGGGGAAAAGTGTGATCTGTGGCCGGGCGCCCTCGGTGACCCGGACGAGATAGGCGCTATCTCCTCAAGTGCACTACAATTTATAATAATATACTTGCCACTTATCGGGTTAAATGGACAAACACCATCCCTAAGAATATGTGGGTAGGTAGATTCATTTGGCACCCACGGAAGATTGCCGATTATCGTGCTGCCGTAACTAAGTATAAATGATCTATTATGCAATATTTTATCTACTCTTCTCGGGTTTCATTGAGATAGGTCAGTCAAACAACGATCTTAAAACAATTGAGCTAGCTAGAGAACTGTGACGTACCTAAAGCCTTTTCACCAATGCGCGGCGATGCTTAGCGCGGTACCTTGTGTGAAAAGAAAAGAAAAGAATAGAATAGAATAGATAGTCACGTTCGTCTTCCACAACTTGAGCTAAGCACAAGCTTGTGATTGGCTTCGCTGCGTGTCGCGGGCTCAAATTTCGCACGGACCAAATATTTGTATGGCCCACAGGTAGTTTTTCTAGGTCTGGCTGTTTGCACCCACGATAAAGGAGAAATTCCAAGAGTGAGGCAAAGTTTAAAAAAAAAATGTGAAACCGCACTAAAAGATAAGATGTGCTAAAAAAGACATGACATGACATCATTACATTATTATTTATTTATTTATATTGAACACAAATGATTCATATTGTTGTCAGTAACACTTATAAACTATTTAAGTAACATTTTCGGATTAAAAGACTAACTTTTTTTCTTTCTTTAGGTATATGACGGGTCAAGTAATGCAGGCACCAACTGACCGGTCACTCTTCTACCATTTTGCTGATTCTCTTTCAGTATTCCTAGACGCGTGTAGATCTACATACTATGTTTCAGCTGATCGAACCGTAAGTTGTTTGTCGATGCGGAACTTTAGATTTATTATTTTGAACTATTGGCCTTTCTATTAATTTAACTAATATAAATATTTTCATCGTAACTTGAATGGGTTTCTAATCTAAACCACTTTCACGTTCTTGACTTTTCAGTTTACCTACAAATCTTCGATGTACGTCTTGTTGTACCTATAACATACCTATCGTAGGTACTAAGTACCTTAAATAGTATCGTCTTGAACTCTGCATTACCTACCATATATGCTTGCTATAATGAGGTTGCTTAAGTAATTATGCTTGTGAAATTTAGAAGTTATGCTTAAAATGTTTCAACAGTAATATCGGGGCGTTATTGACTTACGGCCATTTTCAATAACTTACTAGCGGCTAGTAAGCAACCTACCGAAACCGGCTAGTTACTAGCCGGTCGCTATCTCTGTCTGATATTTTGCTTACTGGACAGTTAGAAACAATAACGTCACAGAAAAGCTTTTTTTATTTTTCTATGAATTAAGTGACAGGTAGGTGACGCGGATATGATATTCCTTTTTTACAGAAACACCGATAGCTACGGAAGTAGGCACATAAACCAACAGTTACGTAAGTAGAGAGCAGTGGTGGCGGCCCGACTTACGAGTTTGAGTTGAGTTTGAGTTTGAGTTTGAACTTCGAATCCAGGCTGGCGCATTACTTTGTGTAGGACTGTAGGTAATTTATTTCATCACCACTGCTCTCAAAACGGTGAAGGAAAACATCGTGAGGAAACCGGCATGTCCTAGAGCAAAAAAATCGAAGACTGTGATCACATGTGACATCTATAACCAATCCGCACTGGGCCCGCGTGGTGGATTATAGCCCATTCCCTCTCATTGAGAGGAGGCCGTGTCCCAGCAGTGCGCTCATTATAGGCTGATGATGATGCGTAGGTAAGTAAGTTATAGAAAACGGCTGTTAACTGTATCTAAGTAGGTAAGTTCACAATTGCGAGCTATTCGAAATCACAAGTGTATAACAGAGTGTTCTTTACAGGCACCGTAAAGCACAATATTGCCACTCGGCGACCGTTACACTATTGTCTCATTATTTTCAGCGTCTGACGTTTTCATCAGACAAATTGCTCATTTTAAATATATCTTGCATAAAGTAAAAATAGCGTGCAGCAGTGAACGATCGAAGCTTTTTATTTTTAAATTCAGCATCCGAAATTATTGCGTCGAAATCGCACTGTAGGTAATGTTTGTAGTCTTGGAAATTTAGCTACTGATAACAAAATAACATCACGCTATAAAATAACCTAATAGTATAAGGGGCTAGCCTAAATTGCCATCAACCGTGCACAAATCCAGATCTCTGTGGCTGCTACTGATAAATTCCTGTTTCCTGTACCTACTGCCCGACCCGGGAATCGAACCATGCTCAGCAGTTGCGCTTGCGACCGATAATTGTGAATGAAAAATAGGTATAAATGACTACGTGATATACCTAGGTGGCTTACATAAATAGTAGGTATAAGGTAGGTACTTCTTATCTTAAAGAAACAGAAAAATAACGTAAGTTGTTTGTTAAGTAAGTAATCTTTATTAAAGAACTTTGAGTCTCTGATAAGCATTTCTTCGCGCATTTACGACTTTCATTATCTGTATTAAGTGGAAAGAAATTTAATTAGTCACGTAGGTAAGTATTTAGAAGAAACGAGAAATCAATAAGCCTGTATTTCATAACAGGGGCATTCATCGTCCCCATTGGTCACCCAATACGGCCACTACACACTCGCGCATCATTTTAGTGCTACAAATCCAGTCGTAGAACCAAGGTGGGGTAGGAAATAAGTCCTAAAGATACTAAGCTTGAAGTATGTTAAAACATAATCCTTCTTGGGCACTGCTGCAGTCTGTAAAAAATAAACAAAAGCAAAAGTTTATTTGCAGGAAAACTGGGTCATTCACTTAGTCATTCGCAAACAGAAAGGATATTTTTAGTATACCTCGATCATATCGCATGAACGTGTTGTAAATAACGTGAGAGAAACATGTTCTGCCCGCTTAGCATGACCACCGAAGAAACGAAAGAGAATCGACAAATCTTTTGTTCATCTATCATTTTGTCGATTCAATCACAGCAAAATGACAGATGAACAAAAGATTTGTCGATTCTCTTTCGTTTCTTCGGTGGTCATGCTAAGCGGGCAGAAGAAGAACTGACACTCGTAATAATATACTTCTGAAATCTGCGTATCTACCCCTCCAGAAAATGCAGGAGTCAGGTTAAACGCGCACATCATTCATAACAACGAACTGAAATAAGGCTCAAAACGTTTTAGCTTGCATAAGTTGCCATCTTTATCTTCTGGCTCTTATAATAGTTCCCCTTCTTTTTAGCGTGTCGATGGCAATCTAAATTGTGTCGGCCCAGAACTATGAGCTACTAACTAGTTTGGCGCTTTTGGTAGCGTCTATCAGTATTCAGTTCACTAGTTCCCCTCACTAAATAAAAGGCTCTGCTACTGTTATAGGCTAAGCTGACATTTGTGCAGTTTTTTGCCTTTAATTGTTTATGACTTGAAAAATAATAATGATTTTCAGAAACCTTTGTTCATATCTAGGTACTTTGTGAACTCACCTCTCACCATTGCATTAATAATAAAAGAAAGTTATTTTAAACCAAATAGAGCTATGACCAGCCAAAATTTAATATCAAACCAAAAGTGCATTTTAAATATTAATGTCAAAAATATAAAATAAAATTGTAGCATTCATTTGAAAATGTCCTAAAAATTTCCTAAATCATAAACCTAGTGGGAATCAATGCACTTGTGTGCGTGCATGTACCGCCAAATTTACGTGTGTGCTAACTCAAACCTATCTAGGTTGTTGAACTGAATTGTGTTAAATGTTGCAATATCCACACGTTATCTTTTTAGTGGTGAACCGGAATTAAATTTTATTAAAAAAAATATGTTTTTTTTTTCATTAGGTAGGTATAATATCGAAAATATTATCGATTCTAAACCATCTCTGAAAATTTGGCCGGTCATTGAAAACTAACCCTGTATACATTAATGTCATTGGAGGATATTATTATGTTACTTTTAACGTTTAAACAGGCAGTATGTATCAATAAACACGCATGTATAGCCAGCAGCCACTGTTTGCATTATGATAAATAATAAATACTATACTACGTTTGTCGCGTGAGCGTGATGCCACTGTGATCACGAGAACTACGTATGCTGAACATACTGAACATTATTGTCAAAGTTCATGGGGTTCCGTATCGAATGCTTATCTTAGGGACTCCCACGGTACGGCTTTCTCACAATCAATAGTTGCTTTCATTTTATGTAAATATCGGTTGTTTTATGGTGCTGCATATCTTACAGATGGAGGCTTAGGTATATTTACGGTTATTTACCCTTTAGTAGGTATTTAGGTAGGTAACAGCGGACCTGTGATAATACCTTGCCTGATAACAAATGACAAACTTTTACGATTATTCGTATTTAATTCAAGAATATTGTCGGTCATTGCTATTAGGGTTTACCTACTGCAGCTGTTAAAATAATTTCTTTTGATTGAATTAGAACAGTTATAAACTTAGTTATCATGTTAAAGCTCCTTAACAAACGCTGCTAAACAAGAATCTGCTCTACAATAAACTCCCTGGACTTGCAGCCTTAGATTGCAAAGAATCAATTTTATCCAGCAATACTTTTTTCATTATTTTGGTTCTCTATGCACTCCTAAAGAACGTTGCAGGAAAACAATCCGTAATATGTAGTGTGAAAAGTTCATAAACAACCAAAATAAAATGCGGTTATTTACCTACACGTGAAGGCAACGTCAGTCAAAGTCATTCCTTGAATTTGGAGGGTTGTATTGATGATTTTGATGAATATAATTTTGTATACCGCAGATCGCACTTCGCACTTCCCTCCCGACCCTCGAGGCTACGCTCCCATGGTCACGTAGCCTATCAGCGCGTCCTAATTCGCCAGATGTGTCACGGGCAGCCCAGCAGACGACATCGTGACACGGAGGTCGAAGTTCAACTTAGCGGTGGTTATGTTTCAGCGAAAGCTTATCCTGTCTCGGCAGATAGTGGGACCTAAGATTGTCAACGTGTTGTTTGATTATTTTTAACATTAACATTACATCATGCTTGTAATTTCCGACGGATGAAGTAGAGGTATAGATACCTACACCTAGTACATCCACATTTTACCAGTTGTGTTGAAGACTAATGTAGACCAATGCAGGTGCGAGACTATTGCCATCAACTGGGCACTCATCCTGAATTAGGGCAGCCGGGCTGCTACTGAGAAATTTCTCAAAATCACAATAACTCTGCCCATTCTGGTAATCGAACCTAAGAAATCATGCTCACTTACAGCACTTGCGGCCACTAGACCTAAGAGGCAGTTTATTTGAAGATGCTTTTTAGTTTCACTGTCTTTACAGAAGTAGAGGAAAATAATGATCTACTCAAGAGCTACATGCAATGTTGGTTTTTCAGCATCTCTCATCCTATATGAGAGCATTACATAAAAAAAAAAATATGGAAACGACCGACTTATGATAGCTTCATTCTGATATCAAGTAGACACCTTTTGCAATAAAAGTAATGTGCTAATTTGATAACAGTTTTCGTAGAAAGTTTTTTTAACATTATCTCTGTTAGAAGGATTATGGTGCCAGTTTAATCCGGAATTAATTGGTTTCATAATTTAAAAAAACCTTGCCTTTTACTTATCTACAGGTATAACATAACATAGGTAACATCACGCCTTTAATGCCCGAAGGGTTAGGTAGAGGTGTACCGAATAGTACGGTCGAACAAGCTATTTGGTTTACATTTTACAATGTAATTTGTTGGTTAAACTGTAAACCAAATAGCTTGTTCGGCCGTACACGCCCACATTTCACCGATAATGTTTTACAGGTATACTACTTATGTCTTTATGTATCAGTATAGTTCCATTGTAGGTAGGTACATAACTGAAATATTCGTGGAAAAACATACCTATCATCAAGTCTTTAGCGGAAAAAATAAGAAAGAAATTAACCCATGACAGCACTTTAACTTTGAGAACCGTCAGACCATTACATTCTTATTAATTAAGTATGTGCTAATTAGGTGTAGATGGAGTTTCCTCTAGATCCGCTATCGTATGTCCTCAATGAGAGATCCGCTTCGAACGTGAACAAACTCACTTATTATTTACCTACTTTTAATTAATTATTCCCAGTCTCAAGGAAACTTCCGTGTGGATTTATGTAGAATTGATTATTATTCATGCTGATATCTTCGAATCGAATATATTGGAACAATATTTGGGTATTCACGGTATCAGTTCTGGTAACTACAGTGCGTGATATTTTCTTTGTTGACCCAGGAATGACACGGATTCGTCGGTGTCGCGTGGTACAGTCACGTCAACCAGATTCAAGTAGACCTCTAACAACATAAATGTGTCTTGTTACGGGTTTTTTCGTTTTTCTTGAGTGAGCCACACATGTACCTACCTAGATCCACCTTGTGCGATTCAGGGTGAAGAAACTGATGGCTCGAAAGATATCACATATTTCCATTTTTTTTTTTTTATTTAGCCTGAGTTGTACCATTCTTGGGCAAAGGCCTCCCCCCATTCCTTCCACATTTCTCGGTGTTGCGCCTCTTCTCGCCAGTTAACGAGAAAGCCATTATTAGAGATTTATGTTTTTTTTTAGAATTCTTGCAGTTACCTGCGGCTTCGCCCGCACGGTGTTCGGTAAACTATCCCGCGGGATATAAAGTATCCTATGTCCTTACCCAGGTCTATCAGTGCATCCATCGAAATTTATTAAACCGGTAGAAAGAGTTACTTTCGTATTTATACATATTTATTGTATGACCGGTGTAGCAACATATACCTATACTTTCATATACTTTCTTGCTAGAGTCGAAAGGCTGAAACAGATAAGATGATCATCATCATCTGGCTATCCTTTTCCCAACTATGTTGGGGTCGGCTTCCAGTCTAACCGGATGCAGCTGAATACCATTTTACATAGAGCGGCTGCGTACCTGACCTCCTCAACCCTAGCTAGTGCTGGGTAATACATCATATTCCACGAGCTATATCTATCTATCCATCTCGAATCATTCAACTTGAGAACGGTCACACAATATCCGCTGTTGACTTAGGCAATGGTTTGTACATACCACCTATTGGACAATCAGCTGTAAGCGGCCCGAGTTCTGTCATTAGATATAATTTGCGACGTACCTATAGTACAGAGTCATTAGGTATCATTTGCGACGTATAGTACAGAGTTCACCTCGAAAGGGACAAAGGGTTTGAAGATAATATGACATATTGTAATGTCTGGCTATCGTAAACGTTAAAATTTTCCACCGGGGTCGTCGCTATCTGTCGCCATTGCTAGACCTTCAATGTTCGTTACAAATGACAGTTTGTATTTAAAAATATGGTTAATCAATAGAAAAATATCGAATTTATAATCCTTTCTTAATAAATCTTAGTCAGCCATGAACTGGAAACGTTGGCATACAGAAAGATTATTATCCATTACTAAAACAATTTGGTGCAGAGATCGATTTTTTGTTTTTCAGTCAAATGTTTATTTAAAACGTAAACAATTACGGTTCAATAACCTCTGGAAACGTAGGTGACTCACCTGCTACGTCAATTTATCCAAATATTATAAAACTGTGGTGCGGTGCGGCCTAGCCATGACGAGCTACTGCTACTACTTTAGTAACTATTGCGTAGAAGTTTGTAGATAACAGATTGAACAGTATTGAATTCTCAAGGGCCCGAGAGAGTCGAAAGGGTGTGTAGATTGCCTATGTAGATGTAGAACCTATGGGAGAGGAAGACACTATAGGATACCTAAATGAAAGCCTAATAAAAGCGAGTGGTCATTTCTATAAACTTTTATTTAATTTGCCTTTCAGTTAGTTAGTATGTATTGGTCAAATCTTGCAACTGAATTTCAAACCAGTTTCCTCCAACTGATTGAGCTGAAATTTTGCACACACCTTTGGTTCTGGTAACAATACATTTAAATGACAGACATGGCCCTGACCCCTGCAACCAAGACCGCCTTCTCACAAGAGAAATCCTCAAAGGTTAATCTTACGGACGAGAAACCTTGTATAAGCGTTCAATGTTGATAAATAAACACAAATTTAACTCTTTTAAATTAAAAAAATCTTGTTTTAAAAAAAAACAAAGTTTATTTAATGCTCAACACAGTGCCGAAAGTAAAAAACTCAACAACACACCATTTTGGTGTTAGTGGCAATGGACAACAATTATTTAATTTACAGATAGCCAGTTGTAGGTCCAGGTGTTGGTTTACCAACTAGTTACCCGCAATTACAGACACAATTAAAATAACAATGTTCTGTTCCCTTTCGGGAATGGCTGGGGACATACTGGTTTACCTGTAGTTAATCGCCATTACAGACACAATTTAAATAACAATGTCCCGTTCCCTTTCGGGAACGGCTGGGGACAAAAGTAATCTTGACAATACATGATCACAGACCTACCATAACTAATATTCCCCGTGAGTCCGCAATAATTTATTTATTATCCCTCAAAGCAACTGATAAAAAAAATATCTCTCCAATAAACGGAATCGGCCTTCATTTTTTCATGTTTCATCCAAACCCGCTACAAATTAACATTAATAACAGATTGTGATAAAACAAAAAGGCGTAATGTCCACGGTCCAAGGTTGCACCGCAGACGCATCGCAGACGTTGATTAGGCGTTATCACTACTTATAAGTGTGTTACGAACATTATCTGTTTGCTAGAAAACAGAAGAACATGAATGATGGAATATATTACAGATTTTTAGAGAGAGAACTGATGATAAAAGAGATGGTTTTAATAGGACTACCTCAGTTCACTATTCTAAGGTACAGTTTTCATTTGGTAGAACATTAAGACGGTAATGAAATTACCCAAACTTAAATAGATTCACCTCTCGGCGCCGAGCATTAAAAATTAAAAAAGCATTCAATGTAAGTGTGGATTAATGTTAATTGAAATGGGTCAAAGAGATTCTGCGAAATAATAAGAAGGCCTGTTTGTTACAGAAATCTCTACATGAATTTTACAACAACACGTTATACAATTAACTTTCGACACAGAGAAGCGGATACCCTTTATAATCCCTTTACTGTATTTATAATAGCCAGATTCTAATCGATGATAAGATAATGAAAAAATCGAATAGCGACTAATTTAAAGATAGTCTTCCAGTACGTGTGTACAGAGAAATCACTCGTGTTTTTCCCGAAAGATGGGGCAAGAATGTCTATAGGACAACCACATTTCGTTAATTATGTTTTAGCTGGCTCGTTGGTGTAGTGCTCCCAAGTGCGACTGCTGAGCATGAAAGTCCTGGGTTTGATTCCCATGTCAAGCAAAGTGTTATTGGGTTTTTCCATCAGAAATTTCTCAGAATCTCAGTAGCAGCCACGGAGACTGGTTTTGCGCCCGTTGTTGGTAATAGGCTCGCCCCTATAATATGGGACTTAAAGATAACTGGTGAAATGTGGGTAACCCCCTCTCCACCTCTGCCTAAGTCTTCGAGGATAACAGGTGTGATGTAATGTTATGTGGGTAGTCAATAAAAGCCCAGAGTTTAGTTTTGTGCCCGGTAGGCACAAAACTAAACTAAACTTTTATTGAGAAATTCCTGATGGAAAAACCAAATACCATTTTACTGGACCGAACGAATTACTGTTCCAAATCGTATCACTGGCTAACGTACACACTCCTTGTGAGACAGTCCCTAATATGTAGGTAACAAGTTAATATTAATTACCTCTAACGGTTTATCAATATTCTAATGTAATGGGTTTTTACAGAGGGGCAGAACCCCGGTCTTTTTAATACCTAAACATAATTATTTTCTGTTCCCATTACATATAGTGAGTAGTTAGGTTAGACCATCTACCTATCTTTCTACTTTGTGAAGTGAGCACATTGCATAAGTAGAAGCGTTAAAATATCCTATTTCCCTAAGCGACTAAGTCCTTAAAGATGGAATTAATTAATTGATATTATCATCATCATTATTAATCACATTTACCGTGACATATATATACTAGAAAAAGTAGATACAAAGTATTGTAAGTACAAGTACTAAAAAGTATTTAATAGGCGAGACGACAAAAAAAAACTAATTAGTCCGTCAGTTAGATCATCAAAAAATATTTGATCCGTGTTTTTTCTTTTGTTACGTAAACCAAAATTGACGAAGATAATTATGACGCTTTTAAAATTCTCAATACGTCAAACCTTGTAATTTTTAGCTAGTTCTGACGTCACGAGCCCCCCACTCCCGAGTTTTGATGTGTTTTATCTTTGTCAATATTCATTGATTTACAAAAACAAAAAATACGTGTCCATTAATTTCCAATACCTGAGAGTATTGGAAATTAATGGACACGTATTTTTTGTGACGGACCAAATGTATTTTAATTTTTTTGATACTGTCGTCATGCCTATTGTGACAGTAATTATACTAATGCGGGTGTACTATTAGGTACACCTCTGCCTAACCCTACGGGAATTATAGGCGTGATGTTATGTTATTTTTGTTATACTACAACAACATGTTCAAATAAATGGTGTTAATTCACAGGGGTTAAAAGTAAAAATGGGGTTCCACAAGGCTCAATATTGGGTCCTTTCCTCTTTCTAGTATATATAAATGATCTACCCTATTTACTGAAAAACCAACCTCAAAATATGGTGTCATTTACTGATGACACTTCCCTAATTTTTAAGATAAATAGACGGGCCCAAAATCTAGATGACGTGAATAATGCCCTACTTTTTTTATTTTTTTTTATTTATTTATTTATTTTTTTCAAGCAAGGCGTAGAAACATTGTTTTCTTTGGTATAGAAGAAAATGAAAGATCTTATTTTGATCTGGAGATCAATATAATAACTTTTATAAACAAATATTTCTCACTAAAATTAAATTGCAGTGACATACAAGAGGCCAAAAGAATAGGCAGAAAATCAGATAAACCACGACCTATTGTGGTAACACTCAACACACTGGGCAAAAAAATCAAGATTATGATGGAGAAAGCGGCTTTAAAGGAAACTCCTTATTATATTAAAGAAGATTATCCTCAACACGTACTGGAGACAAGGAAAATGCTCCAAGAACAAATAAAGATTGAAAGAGAAAAAGGCAACAACGCAGTCATTAAATACGACAAAATAATCATCCTAAAAAATAAAACAAAGCCTGAATCAACCGATAACAGGAAAAGAAATCTCTCGACCTCACCACAGCAATACGATAACAGTGAGAATAATATCAAGCCTCGTAGTACGCAAGCTGCTAAGAAAAATAAAACCTTTCAAACGCGTACAACGCCGCAGAGATCTTCCAGCTTTTCAGAAGGAATAATTAAACCTGGTATACTAAACTACCTAGTTAACAAACATGGAAAAAGTCAAGAGGAAGAAAATAACACCAATATTATCTAGCAATTAACAGCACCTCTCTCAGAAGATAAACAGATAAAACAAAAATCAAACAGCACAGTAAAACATCATCCAAGCCGGCCGGTCACCGAGGATGATTACGACCACAACCTTCCAAAGGAAACACATTCAAGAAACTCAAAAATAAGTAAACAAAACCAGCTCTACATATCCACTTACAATGTTAGAACATTGTCTTCACACGAAAGACTAATTGAACTAACTGAAGCTCTATCAAATATAAAATATGATATCATGGGAATATCTGAAGCACGACGCCTCGGCAACAAAATAGTAGAATATGAAGATTTTATTCTCTGCCACACGGGTGAAACACCAGGCATGTACGGAGTCGGCTTCATAATTAAGAAATACCTAAAACAATATTTGGCAAGCTATTAGAGCACATTATAATAATAACAACAAGTATAGCGCTCTCAAAAATGAACAAGAAATATTACTATACATTGAGTCGCTAAAAAACTACATACCTGCATTACTAGATACGAACTCTGAAGATACTGTACAAAAATATCATGACAAATTAATAAACTCTATCCAAATTAGCTTACGCAGAGCACGGGATACAAATCTTCAAACAAAATACCGTAATGTATTATCAGAACGCACGAAAAACCTCATAAAAAGAAGACAAGAATTACAGAAAACTAGCAATAAAACTCGTGCCGAGAAAAATAAACTAAAAGCTCTATATAAGGTAATAAGCAAATATATAAAAACCGACTACAAGAAACACAGAAGAGATATCTTTGAAAAACATTTGGAACAAAGTGGAAGCGTCAAAAAGGGACTTAAAGAATTACGATCAAAAAAAACATGGATTGAAGGATTAAAAGTCGCAGGCAGAATTGCGTGTAGTCGCAAAGACATTTTAAACATTGCAACAGATTTTTATAAGAAATTATATAGCGATGCAAATCAATACAACATTGCGTACGATGATCCAGTGGCACACACAACACCACAACGCTGCATAGATCCGATAGAGTGTAGCGAAATAATAGAGGCCATAAAGAAGCTAAAACCTGAAAAAAGTCCAGGCTCAGATAATATTACCAATGATGCCTTACAAATAGCTCAACTAATATTAGCTGCCCCATTAGCAAAATTGTTTAATAAAGTAATAGAAACGTTTGAAACGCCTTCAGAATGGTCTGAATCCCACATTACTTTAATTTATAAAAAAGGAGATCCTAAGGATATAGAGAATTACAGGCCCATAAGCCTAATGTCCACAGTATATAAACTCTTTGCTACAATTCTAAATCAGAGAATAAGCACAACACTAGAACAAAGACAACCTACCGAACAAGCTGGTTTTAGAAAAGGGTTCTCAACTGTAGACCACATACATACCTTAGAGTTGATAATTGAGAAATACCGGGAATATCACAGACCACTATATATCGCTTTCATAGACTATCGGAAAGCATTCGACACGATTTCACACGAAAGTATTTGGGAAACTCTTAAAGATAAGAATGTGGAAGAAGAATACATTAAGATCCTTAGAAACATATACAGTAAGTGCACTAGTAGAGTGAAGCTAGAGACAAGTGGGCCAAGCTTTCCTGTCAAGAGAGGAGTACGACAAGGAGACCCCCTTTCCCCAAAAATATTTATTGCAGTACTAGAGTCCATAATATATAAACTAGACTGGAAAAAGCATGGATTACATATAAAAGGAAAACACTTAAGTCACCTCAGATTCGCAGACGACCTGGTTTTGCTCTCCGAAACGAGCAGCCAACTACAACACATGATTGAAACTCTTGACAAAGCTAGCAGGCAAGTAGGACTTGAAATGAACGTCACCAAAACAAACACAATGACGAACCACATAAAAACAAATATAGAACTGGATGGTGAAGTATTAAAATATGTCGAACAGTATACTTATCTAGGTAAACAAATAGGATTCAACAGAGACAGCAATGAATTAGAAATAGAAAGGAGAGTCAAAAACACATGGAATAAATACTGGAGTTTTAAAGAAGTATTTAAGAGTGATATGCCCATAAAACTAAAGAAGAAAGTCATGGATTCATGCCTTATCCCATGCTTAACATATGCATGCCAAACCTGGAAGTTCACGACCAAAACCAAAAACAAAATAATCACATGTCAACGGGGAATGGAGCGGAGCATGATGAAAATAAAAAAAATACAAAAAATAAGGCATACAGATATAAGGGCAAAAACAAAAGCAATGGATGCTCTAAACCATGCACAAAGATTAAAGTGGAAATGGGCTGGACATGTAGCGCGACTCAAAGATCACAGATGGACCAAAACCATAACATCATGGCAGGGTCCCCCGGGCAAACGTCATAAAGGTAGACCCCACGCGCGATGGGAGGACGATATTAAGAAAATAGCCGGGCCGCAATGGATACAGATAGCCAAAGACCGGGAAAAATGGAAAACTTTAGAAGAGGCCTTCACCTGAGAGGGGTTCCTAATTAAATGTTAAATAATAAGTTAACAATAATAAAGTTATAATATAAATAAAAACAGATGAGCAACATTGTGCACAATATATATTTTAATTAGTTTTTAAGGAAAATTATTAGGTTTAAATTGTAGCATGTTTTTAGGAAATAAAAGGCTTTTTTATTTTTTATTTTATTTATTTATTTTTTTTTTTTTCGGATGGGAAATCATCAAATGACTTCTCCCGCTCTGGGCGGAGCAGGAGGGAGTGTCAGACTTTTACTGACTAAAACCCATCCATGTTCCTTCATCGCCCTTTGTGTTCCGGGGTCACGGTATCTCTTTCGAACAGTCCCGCAACCCCGGCAGGCATCGGTCCTTGCGGACCCCTTCCTATTGCTGACTCTCTTTGAGGCGCGCGTGGAACACGAACGCGCCGTCGAATAATGCCCTACTTCAGGTCCAAAATTGGTTCACAGTGAACAATTTGGTATTCAATGAAAAAAAAACCAAATGCATAAGATTTGCTTTACCGAATGTTAAAAGTAGTGATTGTGATATAATATTGAATAAAGAGAAACTTGAATTCGTAGATAAAACGGTTTTCCTGGGGATTACGCTTGATTCAAGGCTACAATGGGGTTCTCATTTGACATCTCTTGCGGGGCGGCTAAGTTCAGCAGTCTATGCCATTAGAAAAATCCGTCAGTATACTGATGTAGATACCGCTAGACTGGTTTATTTAAGTTACTTTCATAGTATAATGTCATATAGCATTTTGTTGTGGGGACGGGCTGCAGATATTGAGTCTATATTTATTCTGCAGAAAAGAGCCATCAGAGCTATATATAATCTTCGTAGGCGCGATTCTCTAAAGGAACTGTTTAAGGATATTGGCATCATGACGGTACATTGTCAATACATCTACGAAAACATAATGTACGTCAGAAAAAATCTGCACCTTTTTGGTAAAAGGGGTGACAGACATAATTACAGTACTAGAAATAGGGGTCCCTATTTCTAGTACTGTAATTATGTCTGTCACCCCTAGTAACTAACTAGTTCAGCCAGGTTTCAGACTCGCTAAAGTAGACTCATCTTTCATGGGGTACTGTTTGAGATGCTATAATAAAATTCCACAAAGTATTTTTGAACTGAATGAGACGCAATTTAAAACATGCATTAAACGCACACTATGTAAGCAAGCATATTACAAGTTGAGCGATTATATCGCTGATAAAAATGCTTGGCTCAATGCTGGTCCTGCTCCATAAGGACAGGGGCGCATAAATTGATAGCATTAAATTGTATTGTTGGAGCTGCTGAAGATTGTACAACTATCTTTGCATTATATAGATTCAATCTCTTTAGTATTATATAAATGCATAGCCCATATTGTGTGAGTACTATGTACTAGAAAGCTATCATTCACTGGAAACCTACGTCTTTTCTTGACTTGAATGTGCCCTGGCGGTTTAGAGTATGTCATGCTCACTCAAATGTCTCGCTGATGGTGGCGCATGTGTCGGATCATTTAGTTCCTTTCAAAATGGTTGAGTTGAATGGTGCTGATCCATGCGTCATGTCCGTGAACGGGCGCTGTCAGTTGTGACTGGTCATCTCTTAGTTGCCATGGCTTATTTGAATGAATTATTTTGAATTGTATTTTTTTTTTGTTTGTGTGTTTTTGCTGTGGACACTTTTAACGTGCACATCTTGCTACATTGTTCTCACATAATATACCATCTCAACATGAATGATGTAACCAAGATTTTGTAACAATATTCTGATTTAAAAGAGTGTCCATGGAGTTTCTTGCCCGTTCTTCTCCATAGAGATCTACGCTAGGGAATGGGCAACTACAGTACTTTCACAGTTTTTATGTCTTGTGACTGGGACTGTAGCTACATTTAATTTTCATCTTTGTTTCGACAATTCAAAAGTGCCTGTAACTGGCTAACTTGAAATAAATGCTTTGATTTTGATTTTGGTTTTGACTAATGCAAGCAGTATCCTTAAGTGAGGGAAATGGCAGAGCAGTCAAGCTCGCTACGTAGGTACACTCGGTACTGATTGGACAAAGTATGACTCATAGATTCGTGTCCCATGGCATGGCTATTCATATCATATGCTTCGTGACAACTAGGGCATGTGAAACCTCGTTTCGGTCCCATAGTAAAACTCTTTTTTCCCGGATTTTACTATGGGACCGTAACCGGGTTCCAACACAAACCATGTATATAAGTTGGTTCACTACATTGTTACGTGATATTAAGTGATTGTTATCTACCTGACCTGTCCTGTACCTAGCGTCGTTGATAAGATAGCTGGATTAATTAATTATTACTTCCTATCAAGGATTATTTGTAATTCACCGGAGTTATCTTAAAGGCTTGATGTTTTTGCCAAATACATATTATTATGTAGCCTCGGCAAATGACCTCGTGTATTACACGCCTCATGATGCGGAGCGTTTGAGGTAGTGCTCTACTCTAACACTTGAATCTATTGTCAAGTTATAGTACTTAATTAATTAAGTTGATACGATACCCCTTGGTAACACTGCACTGGGCATAGTTAGTTAGTTAGTCTCGACATAGATAACGACAAAATCGCTAACTTTCAATCGCTGATTACTAACGAATAAATTCGATTGCAATAATGATGCTTGCGAGAAACGCATCTTGGATGTAGAGACTTGCTTTACACGCAAGAATCAATAATGCAACCGAATTTATTCGTTAGTAATCAGCGATCGAAAGTTAGCGAATTTGTCGCTATCTATGTCGAGACTGCCTGCCCTGGTTGTCAGACTTTCGGGCCACTGACTACTAAACGACTGTCAAAGATCTACAAAATATGACAACTGGTACCAACGGCTTAACGTGCTTTCCGAGGCACGGAGAAAACTCGGAATGAAATTGGTGGTGAACCATCCATCCACAGACCAACCTTGGCAAGCGCGGATTAACCTAAAGATCGACCCTAGCGTCTGTTATTATTTAGCCGCGAGCTTCTCTACTGCTAGACAACAAAGATACATCTAGAAAAAGCATCTGTCCATCTCCAGACGGGTCGTCACAGGTCACCGGTGATTTTCCTGCGCGTGAGTGCATTACACCCCGCCGTACAAAGTACAGCTTGTCCAGACGACGCGACCCACTTGCCGTTACGTAAACATGCTGTGAATCTATAAACAAATCCAAGGATATCTGTGTGCTGTGTACTCACGTGATGTTTCCTTCAAGTTGTTGATAATGTGAGGATTATCTAGTGTCAACTAGGGCTGATGGAAAGTGGTTACGAGAATAACATTTTCGTAGTTATGGCAATCATACTATATTGTATTGCCACACATTGAAACATGATGTCTAAAGTATATCATATTTTTCTTTAGTTAGGAATAGTTTGGCGAATATGTCGCTGCGCCGCGCGCCGCTCTGTAGAAAACAAACCACAGCAATGGTCAATTTACTTTATCACTAAACATGTAGCCTTATGCCTTAACCAACAAAGTCAATGGTAATATACTGTAACAAAAAAGTGATTTTTAGATAATTATGGCCCCAAAAAATCGCAGAATACCTATCCTACGCTCTATCATAAGCCATTTGTTACATTTTAAACGCAGCGTTTTCTTACTAAATAAACACGACCTTAACAATGCACTCGTTAATTGCAAGTAAAACACAAACAAAATACCTTCGGAGTAGCTAACAAAGGGTGTACTACGTTTGTTGTTAACATCACCGTAGACGCTACGGCGTAGCGTCGTAGCACTGCACCGTAGACCTTTTTTAAATGAGCTAATTCAAAAGTTTCGTAGCGCTCTTAGGCTGTTTTCAAAAGATTAGGAATGTTACCAACACGTGTGTCACTGTATTATTGTATGTACACAATTTGTATGTACGTAAATAACCATCTACATAACATCCCAGTTAGGCTGAGATGAACCTATAGTATATCTTACGAGTCATTTTTCTTTTTCCTGTGGTTAGCCCGTAAACTGATCTCAGAGTTTTTATGTCGTTCATGAGCCTCTGACTTGGCTGAATATGCTGTCGAGAAATATCTCTCATGCATGCTGGTTTCTTCACGATGTTTTCGTTCACCGAAGCAAGTAAGAATCATACAATACTCACATGAATCTGACAAATCAGAGGTGGTGGGTTCGAAATCGAGATCTATGATTTGGCAGTCTGACCGTCACACCACTAGGCTATCACTGCTGTATCTTACGAGTTGTTGGTCGTGATACTTTGAGCAGGTAATTTATTTCATTACCACTGCCTGCTTCAAAACGTTGAATCTAGAATCTAAAATTCAAAGACATGTTGAGTGGCTGTACTATCACACAAGCCTAAAAGTTTGGGTTGCCCTTACAACCTACTACTCTTCATGATATTAGGTTTTCTGAACAGTCTGCTAGCCTCATGGGCTTGCCGTATTGTTGGCTTCTAGGCACGCCACTCATCGAACCTACCCATACTGGTGTTCCCGCATTGTAGAATACGTCCCGATCCTTCTCACAGACACACAAGTTAATTAAAATAACTGCGATTCATCATTAAAAATTATACTTAATTACCAATCTTATGCTTAATAGCTGCATTCCACGTTAGCGCTGC
Organism: Xestia sexstrigata; assembly: GCA_941918905.2. NCBI lineage: Eukaryota > Metazoa > Arthropoda > Insecta > Lepidoptera > Noctuidae > Xestia > Xestia sexstrigata. Next base: position 19,288,866 of record OW799208.2, read on the forward strand.
GTGTTTCCGCGTACCTTTGGACAGTATAAAACATTTTTATCAAATTAAAGTTAATGTCTGTCTGTTAATTAAGCAGCTCAGTTCGATAGTTATATCGCCGTGTGAAAAGGTCGCGATTGGCATTAATTATGATATTGTTTCAATCATTATTGGGTCATTTATCTTGTGGTTTGTATGACTTTACCTACAAAGATAATTTAGATCACGAGGGTGTTTTAAAATAGCTTCTACTTGTGGCGATAAAGACACACGACGTGGTAACCACAGATATAAGAAAGAAGAGGAAATTATGTTTTTTCTACTTCTCCACTATACTTTTCTGATTAATTTCGTTGCGGGATCCAAGATATATGTAGTTAAATGGTTTCTTTGGGATTTCGTCGAGTTTTAATGTCGCACTCGGCGCTTTTCTGGTAGTTACTGGTTATTCTGGCTTTTGGGAGTTGCAGTGGTTTGGGAACAGTGTGGCGGGCTTGACCCAATAAAAAAAAGATATAAGAAAGAAGCCGTTTTTGCGTCGGTGTCGCTTCCAATCTGTATCATCATCATCCGCCTATAATGTTCCCACTGCTGGGACACGGCCTCCTCTATGAGAGGGAATGGGCTATAATCCACCACGCGGGCCCAGTGCGGGTTGGTAGATGTCACATGTCTTCCAATTTTTGGTTCTAGGACATGCCGGTTTCCTCACGATGTTTTCCTTCACCGTTTTGAGAGCAGTGGTGATGAAATAAATTACACAAAGTAATGCGCCTGTCTAGGTTCGAACCCACGACTTACTGATCGTAAGTCGGGGCCGCTACCACTGGGCCACCGCTGCTCCAATCTGTATAGGTAAGTCTATTTCTTGTGCAGAGTAAAGAAATCCCAGTATTTCTACCTTGAGTCGAGGGCCCCGGAGATACACAACCTTCCGATTTTATAATATTTTACAAGACTGTATACTGTTCTGTTCTTAGAAATAAGGTATATAAGTACATTAGCGGTCCTTGCGGACCCCTTCCTGTTTGCTGACTCTCTTTGAGGCGCACGTGGAACACGAACGCACCGTCGACACGGCCTGTCGTCATGAGACGGACGGACGACGAGCTACCCCATAGCCCACCGTCCACAGGCCCCCGCCTACGGTGGCCGGGGGCCACGTGATGGCCCCCGACGCCCGGGGCGTCTCCCGCGGCGGCCGGGACGCTGTGAGGTTCTCTCCCTCTCACGTTCCGCCACCTCTTTCTCTAGCATTACTGCTTCGCAGAAGGAGGTGACGGCGTCCCTTTCCGTCTCGCTCCATGGCTTGCACCAGGGCCGGACGCGAGAGGTCGCCGCCGCCAAGCAACAGGGTACCTACAAATGGAAATTACAACAGACAAGAGACCATACACACCTAACAACACAACTGGCGGAATGTGGGTGTAATATTAGGTACACGTCTGCCTAACCCTTGGGGGATTACAGGCGTGATGTGATATTACTCCCCCGTCAAAAATATGACCCACTTCATGACCACACCTTATTTTTTTTTTTCGGATGGTAAATCGTCAAATGACTGCTCCCGCTTTGGGCGGAGCAGGAGGGAGTGTCAGACTTTTACTGACTAAAACCCATCCATGTTCCTTTCTCGTCCTCTGTGTTCCGGGGCCACGGTATCTCTTTCGAACAGTCCCTCAGCCCCGGGGTCCCACAGCCCCGGTTCATGACCACTCCTCAATCTCCAAAAGGAATCTTTACTCCGCATCATGTGACATAAATCATAATATCTTAAGTAATTAACACGAAAATATTACGCAACGTCGCTCACTAATTATTGTAGCAAGTTGAAAGGTCAATCAGTACTAACACCAGAGTCTTATGACGCTAAGATAAGATGATGTTACTTCAATTCGTCGCTTCGTATCCGGGATGCTAACAGCGGACTTCGATCGCTGATTTATTGTATTTTCCGGATCACGGGTTATGTCGCATTACTTTAGTGTTGTTGTTTGTGGTCTTTTATATTGGGTCTGTTTATATGATTGGTTAAAATCTAGTGAGGTTTTAAGTTGACTGCCTATAGTTGGTGGACGCAAGCGCGAGTGCTGAGCATAAGGTCATTTGGGTTCGATTCCCGAGTCGAGCAATGTGTTATTGGGTTTCTCGGTGAGGAATTTCTCAATAGACCGCCACGGAGTTTGGATTTGGGCCCGGTTGATGGCAATAGGCTCGTAATATTAACATGGGACTTAAAAAACATTACTGGTAAAATCATAATCATTCCCTTGCCTTTATCCCAATTCACTTGGGGTCGGCACAGTATGTTTTCTTCTTCCATACTTCTCTATTAACTGCCGAAATGTGGGTGTTCTATTATTTTCACCTCTGCCTAATCCTTTGGGGATTATAGGCATGATGTTGTTAAGAAAGTAACCTCTAAGTTTAAAGTTATTTCTGTTTGATGAAGCTATAGGTACTACGTCAAATACCATGTATACGGAAATAAGTAGATACTATTCTTCTGCATGTATTTCTGTTTACGCTCAATTGTTACTAAGTTTTATACGTTGCGTGTGACAAAGCATGATACTTACCTTTTTATTATGGCTTTTATTGCCGATATAATTTTGTCGTAATAATAACATCTTTGGTCCTTTTATCGATCCTCAGTTTGGCATCCGCATATTTTTCATTTTATTAAACTTTCTCATAGTTTTGTTGGGGAGCAAGCTTGCAGTGATTTGCAATCGATGCTTCACATACTGACCTACATAAATGAAAATAAACTTTTAATAACAGGGGTAACAAAGGCTATTGTTGATCGCTCACAAACTTCTACTAAGTTAATTTACTCGCGACATGTTAACGCGATATTTTTGTGATGTCTCTTTTAACGCCATATGTTATGAAGAAGACAAAGCTATGTCGATGAATTTTGGAAAACATATCGTGGTAGAGGGTAATTGTGATTACCTGACTTGCAATTTTTGAAGTTAGGTGATGAATCTTCAATCTTAATCAGTAGTTGCTAAACTATAGTGAGGCTAGTACGTAGAGTTACTCTATTAAACTTAATTAATTAAATTAGAAAATTAAGCATGGGATCGTAGAATTTAGTGAAATGGGCGATGCAGCAAAGTGTCCTCATTCGGCGCGTTCCAGAGCACCTCTCAATGAAGCTGGAGCAAGATGGTGGGAAATGTACGGCGACCAAGACCAACCAGCCGAATACTATGTGCAAAACGAAGCTAAAGAGTCGTTAGACAATAACAGTAAGGGTACCGACGACCACAAATCATCCAATACCAATAATTTAAAAGCACAAAGAGCATTAACTTCAAAACTCTATGAAAACTTTATTGGCAGAACTGTGAAAAATGTTGATCCTAAAGGTAATGTATTGAAAAAATGGAGGGAAGAGCAAGCGAAAGCGAAGTACGAACAAGCTAGGAAGGCAGTTATTAATTCACTGAAAGAAAAATTCGGCGGTCCACTGCAACATAGTAATGTACCCTCTGTGCCTAATGTCAATAAAGGGGATAATACTAAAGCAATACCAACGATTATTATAACTGGAGACAATGTCGAAGAAACATCAAATTCGAATGTAAATCGTGACGGTGAAAGTGGGGTGGAAAACGGTTCCAATTTTGTGTGTGCTAAGGTTGAAATTCCGAATGCAGGAGTAGAGAATGTCAGTCACGCGAGGAGGCTTCAGATGGGGCCAGGTGGTGAGCTGGCACAGTGGAGGTTTGCTCCTCGTGGCAGTAGGGCGGCGGGCGCGGAGGGCGGAATACGCGGGCTTACGAGGATCGACATGCCGGTGAGTTGCCGCACTTTATCTAATATGCTCATTTCTTACTAAAAAAATGACCTAGAAGTTGTATTTTACGACTTGTCTCAGACATTCAAGACCCGGGTGATTTTGTAGACATACACGAGTCTGTTTACAATTAACTAATTTGACCTATTTTCCCTGTATTTCCCAAAGATCCCTTATCTTTAGGAAGCCTTTACATTAATCCTTTTCATTTTATCTTTTTGTGCCGAAGCTTTAATTCAAATTCACACAGTCAAGCAAGACAAACAAAAAGTCATTTCCCACATACATAAACCGTAGCTTTCCTTTAAAACGAAGGATGTTATCGAGTTGAAATGGAAGGCAGTAAACATTGCCTCCATTAGTACTTGCTTTACGATGCAGGGAATATCCGATAGTCATGCTATCACGAACTAATCGGGAACCGGGATCTACCCTGACTTTCTGTACATGGACTACGTATGGATTTATTACGATAGCTTCCGGTAATGCATGGATTTTATAGGCTTTTGTAACGGGAATTGGAATATGTGAAATTATACTTTGTTGGCGCCATTTTTATGGTATTTTTTTTATTTTTTTTTCATTATACATAGTAAGCTCTATTTGTGCGAGAAAGCTTTTACGTTAAAAATTATTTGTGTAACAGATGAAAAGTAGAGATTTTTAACTATATATTGCAAAGGTTTCTCCGTTTTTTAACACTCTTAGGAAATCTCTCAAAAAACACAATTTCATTACTCTTTTGCTCTTACAAAACTCGAAACAACCTCAACATTAATATCGTCGAGATACGACGACAATGAGTATGACGTTCCAAACACACCCACATTTCAACAAGTACAGTTAATTGGCATGCCATACGTCGAGGGGCGACCCTGGGGTCTTATCACCAAAGACAGGTGGAACCAACGTGATTTTATTTTGTTTACCTCTGGCTAAATAGACGGTGGCCTCAATTAGAACTTTTTATCGCTAATTATCTTGGTCTGGATGAGGCGTATCAGTCGTGTTTCGAAACGTGAGCAGACGGTGGCATCTGACATGTTTTACGTGCGATATTTGTTAGAATATTTTTTTTTCAGGAATTAAGTTATTTTTGGGCTTAGTTTTTCTTATCAGACTTAGACCAATTATTGCGCGGAGGCAATAGGTATACCTAGGATCTGAAAAACATCCTGAGGAAATTACCATTTCTAACGTTTTAGCACCCTATTACTACCCTACTTTATTTTCTAATCTACGTGGAAAATGCTCTCACCAAAGGTTCTATACACAGATTAAATTGTTTCAAATTATTATGCGGCAGCTAATTCATACACAAGTCGAATCCTTCACTGGTAGAGCCACTTTTAATGCACCCATAACCATAAGAAAATAATCAAAAACTAGGCCAAGTTCTACAAGTTAAATGACACAATCTGGTATAAAAACGCAGTGATTACTGTTGACGCGATAGAGGCCAAAATGGCTTCATATCTGTTTCGCAATGTACTAATGTGCTGTTGGCACGTTATGGCCTGCGAAACGCGCAACTTTTCTAATGTTTTACTATGGCTTACTAGGATACGCATTATTCGTGGTTTGTGCTGAGGTTCATCTTCTTTTTACAACTTTTTAGGTTTATTCATCGCCGATGACTAGCTACAATACCTAAATTAAGTTATATCCGCCTCATGTTTTTGACCTCATGGGGACGATGAAATTACGATTGATATAGTACCAGATATATAGTACCAGTACATTTGTGCCCTTTCCTTTGGGATGGCACTCTCGCCCCATGGGTGTCTGCAACACTAAAATAATCTTTTTCAGTTCAAACCAACAGTTCCTTAGATTAGCGCGTTCAACCAAACAAACTCTTCAGCTTTATAACATTAGTTTAGATTAAACAGCTTTAAGAATCAAGAAGTAGTACTGAAGATTATCAGTTTTCCGTCTTCACCCTTTAGGTAAACTACTCAGTTAGGTAAACCTTTAGGTAAACTATTACAGAAGGCCGATGTTGACATAAGTAAGTTCAGCTGATAGTTATAATGGGTGTAAAAAGACCTTTAACGAAGCCGAATGGCACTTGTTCTAAACGTTATGCGATAATTTTTTTGTTCTGCATCGTGACCTGGGATCCTTCTAGTTACGTAGATATTGGAGGTCAAAATTTCAATATTTTCCCAAGTTTTTTTTAAATACAAGTTTTTAATGTTATACCTTTTCAGTTTTTTCAGTTTACATTGAGGCCTACTGTAAACCGTGACTTTTCAACAAAAAAAAAGTCGTTTCCCAGCAATAATTTTTGAGTAGAGTTACTAAGTTAATGTAAAAAATGCATTGTTGACGGCTTCGTGAAGGGTTACACCTTGTATTTCAGATGCACGTGTATCCAATCTGACACAATTTTCCAAATCCTTAACAACAAAATATTTATCTATTTTTGTTTGTGGCCGTGAACGTTTGTTGTCGAGCCATACGTGATTAAAAACACGAGTAACAACCCAAAACATGTGATGACAACATGTGTATTATGTAAAATGGTAAATAAAGTGCGTTGGGAAAAGAAAAGATAAATATGTATCGATTGTGTGAAAAATAAGTTGGTAAATGACGAGGCAACACGTTTACTTTCACTGTTCTAAACGGTGGACAGAAGAGAAAGAGAAAAAAAAACGTGTTGCTCCGACCCCAAATAACATGGGACAAGGACTGGGATATGATGATGATGATGATAAAAGTACGGTCGAACAAGCTATTTGGTTTACACTTTACAATGTAATTTGTGGGTTAAACTGTAAACTAAATAGCTTGTTCGACCGTACATTCTCATTTGGGATGAGACAGACATATCGCCAGTTAACTAGTCGCCGGTTAGTTAGTTTTAACTGGCGAAATGTGGGTGTACTATAGCTAGTACCAGCTCAAATTCTGGTCTTGTTCCGCTTTTTTTGGTCGTCCCTCCCACCCGATGGCGGAAGTGTCTGATAGACTCTTATTGATCGACCAGCACAGTTTTCTTCCACTACCTTCGACCAGGGTGCTGGAATATAGTTCTTCGCGCATTCGGGGTCAGGTATCGATCTGCATTTAACTACAGTACTTTCTCAAGTTATTATGCCTTGTGACTGGGTCTGTAGCTTTGATTTTTATTTGTAATTTTGACATTCAAAAGTGCCGTAATGGTCTAATTGAAATAAATGCTTTGAGTTTGAGTTTGAGTTTGATTCTTTCACTTGGACACCGAATTCTTCTGCCTTTGCCCCTATACCAGATGACTGTAGACATCAAGGTGTTTGTCTGCTCCTACTAGGACCGTACTGGGACTACAGAACTCAGACATTTTCATGTTTAATTGAACAATAAACAGCTTTTAGAATCAAGAAGTAGATACTACAGATTACAAGTTTTCAGTCTTCAACTTTTAGTTACGGAGATGTTGGAGGTCAAAGTTCCAATTCCATTTTCCCGAGTTCTTTTTTTTTAATGCAAGTTTTTAACGTTATACATTTCGGTTGAAAGAAACTTTATTTCCAATAAAGACATATTGTCATTTACTTGAGAACAATACTAATAAAACCGGCCAAGAGCGAGTGGGACTCGGTCGGAGGGTTTTGTACAAACTTTTTAAAGGACAAACTTAACTTTGCTGTTTGATCCCATTAAACGGGCTATTGCACCAACCGCAAATAATAAGTTTGTAATAGTAAAATCGCTTTTTACTAAACTACATATTTACGGTTTTCAGATTTTTCCCTTTACATGTGCTATAAGACATTGCTTCTCGCCAAATTTCGTAATTCTAGATCAACGGGAACTCTATATTAGTTTTCGACCCAAAACCTATAGGGTACTTCCGGTTGACCTAGAACTGTCAATTTTGGTTAAAAGCAAGGTCTTACAGCACAAGTAAAGGAAAATTTCCGAAAAATAAAAATAAAGTTGAAAATCAAGGTAAATTTTGGCACTTACAAGTTTTTGCCAAAATCTAAATTTGCTCATATGTTTATTTATATCTTTTTATCATATTGACTCAGGTCCCTGATTTTTATGCACCTGATAGGGACTATAGACCTCAGTATCTGGTATATTTAATTTCAACTTGCTAAGTCCACCCGTTCCTGAGAAAATCGGTGGTGACAGACGGACGGACAGACGGACAAGAAAGCGATCTTATAAGGGTTCCTTTTTTACCTTTTGAGGTACGGAACCCTAAAAACATACAATATAGATTACATAAACAAAATACTTTAAATACCTCCATGATCCATGTTTTAAGTGCGTTACATTGAGTCCGACCGTGACTTTACACCCAAAAAAGAATAAAATAAATAAATAAATAATAAATAAATATCGCTGGACATTACACACAGCGCCATCCAGTGCCACACTAAGCAACGAGGCTTGTGAGAAAAAGTCTTTTCCCACCAATAAATTTTGCGTAGAGTGTTACGACCTACTTAGATGTAGGTACAGAATCCTTGGTTGACGGCTAGGTTAGGGGTCCGTATATACCATGTATTTCAGAAGCACGTGTATCTAATTTGACCCATTAATCAGTAGAGTCTCAGTAATTTGGGTTCCAAATACAAATAAAAAAAAAAATCTGTTATTGTTTGTGGCTGTGAATGCTCACTGTGTTGTTACTCGTGTGTGTGAAACACGAATAACAGTCCAAAACACGTGATGACAACATGGATAAATATTATGTAAGTACTTAAGGTGGATGCTCCAGGGTAGCCCGCGAAATTCAAATTCGAATTAAAACTCGATTGAATGACTATTTCATGAAAAAGTCATTCAATCGAGTTACATGAACTTGGAGGGTTGTATTGATGATTTTGATGATTATAATTGTGTAACTACGAACGTCTTACAGCCGCGAATCATATTTTAATCAACATACAACCTAGCACTGGCCTGCAAATTGCAAAAAACGTAAGAAAATTTGAATACCCTGGAGCATCAGCCTTAAAATGGTAAATAAAGTGTGAGTGAGAAGATAAAGATGGATTCTGTGAAAAATGAGTTGGTACATGACGAGGCAACACGTTTACTTTCACTCTTCTGGACGGTGGACAGAGGAGAAAGAGAAAAAAAAACGTGTTGCGCCGACCGACGAAGTAACATGTGACAAGGGCAGGAAGGTGAAGGTGATGATGATGATGATGATGATCATGCCGAAAGTACATTCGCATTGGGATGAAAAAGGTTATCTAAATGTGGGCTTAAGATACATTTTGTTTTAATTTTACGTTCCATTGTAGAAGTAGTTACTTTTAATTCAGCTTGAAAACGGGTTTGTTTCTAATCAAATTCATGTTAATTGGGCATTCAGTTACTATGTTAATTATAATAATTATGTAAACTCATCTGCGATAAGGGGGTAATCAAAAAGTCAGTGGGTAATTGGTAACACACCCTCACCGAATGATATAATAACTGATACGTTTTTAAATACATATGGATGACTATAACAGTAGAGGAAGACCAAAGAAACGATGTATGGCCTGTGTGGAGGATAATATGGCTAGGAACTGGTGGAAAAAGAGACTGCTGAGATGACGAGCAAAACAGAAGTATGGAAGATGAAAGAACTATGCTGCGCTGTGCATTAAAATTTTATTTTATTTTAATCAAAGCTCCAACATATCACAGTATACGTTTGAACCTCTGTTTTGCCCCCTGCTCAATATGCAGGGATGATAATCCTCATCCGATGTTCTTTTCTGATTAATTGTCACTTTTCTGGTGGTCACCACTTTCTGGCTTTCAGGAATGCAATATAATAGTTGGGAATAGTGTGGTGGGTTTGTTCCAGATTGCAATAGGTGATTTTGCGGTAGTCGCCTGGATGCCAAAGTCGCAAGGTTATGGAGATTTGTGTAGCATTGTGTACGAAGGCCCTTAGGTTACCCATCCCATACATAATCCACATTCGATTTTCTTTTGTTAGATGCGACAAAACATTGCTGTTATAAAGATAAGAGTCGTCTCAATAATAAAAGTTATTTGCCACACGCTAATAATAGTAAACTTAGGTATATAAGCACTAACACCTAGACACAGTGACATAATTCTATATTCCATGAAATATACAAGAACTGTTACATTTCCATTTAATTTGGTGACATTAAGATATCTCGCGGACTTTGATACTCGTGATGATTTCATGATAGATTGGTATGTTACATCGAATTTCGATTATAATATGTATGTTTATGAATATTTGAATATCATTGTTTATAATTTTTACTGTTGATGATGATTTTATTGTCTGGGAATTGCCGTGGCTTTGTCTGCCGGATAAATAATTTCTATAAATAGAGATATAAGTTCGTATAAATTGCATGTAGTCGAATTATCAGAAGTTCGTTTTCCAACTTAAGTAAGTTTGACCATGATGAGTCACACGACGGACGACAAACATCAGCGTTGTAATAATTAGATTAGGTTTATTTTATTAGCTATTGTAAAAAAATTAAGAACAGCTTAATATGCGTAGGATAACACAGAGGTCGGTCGGAACTTTATTATCTAGACGAGACCGCACCCATTTTTGTTTTGTTTTATGCCGATGAAATAAGAGACGCCAAAAACAATCAAAAAGTTTCTGTACTACAATATACTATGTACCTTGGCTAGGTGTTTAATTGTATAATCTATGTTTCTATGTTTTGTAGTCTATCCATATATTAGTAATTTCTTATTTCTCTATAATTATAGATAAGATTTTGAATAAGTATTTGTTTTTTTCAATTGTTTTTTTTTTTTTTTACACTGCACGGTTTATTTGTCTACTCCTAATCTAAATCAATTAAATTATGTAACAATTTGCGTCGTAAACATATATTTCCGTATAATGTTCTAATCACACATAGGATCCCTATCAATTAGTATAGTCTAGTTGTACTAAAATACTGCGTAATACTTGCTCAAATATTTCAAACATAAATTCAAGTTCGATGCACCGGAAAGCGGAATATTCTTTTACAACCTAATTAAATAAGATACTATTACCTAATTATAGAAAATACATTCTTATATCCCTAGCTATAAAGACCACCTAAACTGCATATTACTGTATGCACAAACGCATGCAATGAACTGAATTTCCTTTATAGTCCACAATCAGAGGATGTTGTATATTTTTAGACGGCACTTATTTTATTTTGCTATGATTCTGCCATATTTTTACTAACATTAGACTTTGATCGACGAAAAAGGCTAGCGTAATAAATAGTGTTAAGGGCTAGGCATGTGGTGTGGGTTCGGTTCGATTCTCGGGCAGTGTTATTAGTATTTCCGTGTATTTAGTTTTTCCCGTTAGAAATTTCTCAGAAGCAGCCACGAAGTTTGGATTTGTGGGGTTGATGGCAATAGCCCCCTGTTACTTAATCATAACTGGCGAAATGCGAGTGTAATTAGGTACTAGTCTTTTCTAGGTGATGACAGATAGATCAGATAGGCAGTCGCTCCATGTAAAATTCCGGTATTCAGCTGCATCCGGTTAGAATGGAAGCCGACCCCAATATACTTGGGAAAAGGCTAAGCAGATGATGATGATTTTCTAGGTGATGGCTATTAGCCACACATACCTCTCCGTGGCTCCATCTACCCTTCGGGAATTACTGCTGTGATTTTTACAGATGAAATCTAGACAAAAAAAATCCGCGACAGCAATAAAATTTAAAAATAACTCCGAAGTAAACAACATTAGTGATTATATATTGATAAGCACATAGTTAGTAGGTAAATGATTGCAATTAGACGAGTTCAATTAATTGTGTGCTTAATGCGGTATCAGCGATCACGCTGATGCTGCGTGTTAGCGCCATGTTGCCCAAGTTCACGTTACCTTTGCTGCGGAATGTAAACATTCTACTTAAAGTAATTTATAGATGTTAATTTAATGATGTTTGTGATGTGATTTGTGACTTTTTTTTTATTTTGAAATGGCCCATGAGCTAACTTCATGGCGAAAAATAAGTAGACCGGCCACTGCTATGCTACGGAGAATTTTCACAGAGAGGTTTGTGATACGAGTATGTTAGCTGAACAGTTTATTTGTTTTATTATAAACTAGCAGTTGCCGTATATTTGTTGTTGTATTTTTTTTTCATTGCCTATCCTTTTTCCCACTGCTGGACAAAGGTCTCCTCTTTCTCCTTCCAAACGTCTCTGTCTTGAAATATCTGCATCCGGTTAGACTGAAAGCCAACTCCAACATTGTTGGAAATTGGCTAGGCAGATAATGAGTACTTCCCAATTTCCCAATTTGAATCGGATTTTATAGGGTTTAAATTTTTTTGCACGAAACCCTAATCCATTTTCTTAAGTGAAACTAGCTTTAGTCACTCCTTATAACATCAGCTATCTGCCAATAAAAGTCCCGCCAAAATCAGTCCAGCCGTTTTGGTGATAAGTCGGAACATACAGACAGACGACAAAAACAAATAGACAGACGAAAATTTAAAATGTGTTTTTGTTATAAGTGCCATACTATACTTTCATATGGATTCAATAAAAAGCTGTTTTATTAATTACTAGCTGACCCGACAGACGTCGTCGTGTCTTAACAACCTACCCCATCTACCTACCCTACTTCCCCTACCTACTCTACCTACCCTACCTACCCTACCTACCCCGGCGAACTTCGTACCGCCTAACAGTCAATTCTTTATTGTTTTTTTTTTTTCAGGCAATTTTTTAAATTTTTCTCTCCGTAGGAACCGTCCTCGTACTTCCAGAAATATTATAAAAAAAGAATTAGCGAAATCGAGATTTGCGCTTAGTAACACATTTAGCGATTCATTTTTATATTATAGAAACGTCTGTGGCCGCAGGTTCTAGTTGACGATTCGGCTTTCAATTTTATATTTGAGCAAAGGCGGAGTTAATTCTTGAGACATTTTCTACCATTCAATTTCGCTTTATAAAAAACGAAGATAGCTTGTAAACAGTTCCTATATATGCTTACATTATTAATTGCCACGGTCACCTATCTATCTATCATGGGGTTTTGGTTTCCGCACTTAATCCTTAAAATGGACCATTGTGCGTGAGCCATGGTGGCCGCACGGTCACCTAATTAAAAAGTTGATTGTGGAAATCACGTTCAAATATAAACAACAACAACAACAGCCCATAACGTCCACTGCTGGACATAAGCCTCTCCCATGATGGGAGGAATTTGCCGTAATCTCCACGCTTGGCAGGCGGATTGGAGATCGCAGTGATGAAAGACTAACAGAAAACGCTGTTGCCCATTCTCTGGTCTACGGAGGCGCAAGGTGTTCTGCCTCAGACATTAGTCGCCTTACGACACCCGTGAGTGTAATGGGTTGATTCTATTCTACTCTGCCGGATACCACACGGCTGACTCTGCCGTTCAAATATAGTTGAATTATAATAAGTAGGTACTTAATACTACCTATACCTAAGGTGGTATTACCATCACCAACCGCATATCATAAATTCGATCGATTAAAAAGTGTTGTCAAGTGGATATATAATGGATATACGAAGATAATTATCGTTATTTAAAAGTAACGATACTTATCATTAAACGACGAGCGTTACACCATTTTATCGAATGATTGCAAAAACGTGCAAAAACTGGTTTCATTTAAATATTAACAGCAATGTTAGTTCTAATCCAGTGACTGGTGATTCACTAACTTTCACTAAAGATTATTCTGAATTTATTTAAACATTATTGCATATGCGAAACCTGAATACGAGTATATAGTTTGTTCAGAATAAGCAACTAAATCGATTCCAATATTTTTACATGACTGCCCAAAAAAAGAAGTGTTATTACACCATTTTTTCCCAAGCGGTGGTTTGTGGTCCCAAACATATTTAGAAAAGCATACAAGTTGGACACCGAGCGACACAGTATCCATCCGCTATCATACGCGCGCAACTAACAGGTCATAGCGGCGGTATCAGAACAAGTTTATAACTTTGTGATTTTTCATGATATAGTTTTGAAATTGTGTAGATAGATTCCTTACATAAAAATAAAAGACACGTGTTTCGGGTTTCGCAAATACTAAAACTAATGTTGTATACAGACTACAAATAGAACTAAAATAATTATAAAAATAAGACTAAAAGGAAACTAACGATGGTGATTCACTTTTGAGATGAATTTCTATAATCTTCTAAAATTTAGATTATCATAGCCGTCCTAATGGTTCTTCAAAAACGAACCCGTAAAAATGAACGTCTGGCGCTCCTAATGGGCAATGATTAAGCACTCAGCTAGCCGGCTACTAACGATCTGGCGATCTCTTACCTAAGGCATGAACTATTGTTGTATCACTCAACGGCGACAGAACTTATTTATATTAGTCTTTGTACCCGCCTTAGGAGGCCTAAGTTCACAATAGAGCAGACAAACAGATTATCTCTTTATCAACAATAAAGAGATAATCCACACGAAGCAACCACGAGGCTCCACGCGGCATCTAAAACGGTCTTGACGCAGAACGTCCGATTCGCAATACGTCTAGTCGAAGAAAATGTTCCGATTCTCAGAAACTCATGATAATTTCGAAGTGACGTTTGTGGAGATCAGCATAGCTATTCACAAACGCTTCCATTCGATTTCGATTCGACATGTCGTATGTCTATCTTTTTAACCGACTTCCAAAACGAGGAGGTTATCAGTTCGTCTGTTTTTTTTTTTGCGTGTATGTTCAGCCTTTTTTTTCGCCAATTGTGAACCGATTTCGAAGATTCTGTTTTTGCTTGGAAGAAAATTACTTTGCAGTGGTCCCGTTTAAATTTGGTGAAGATCTGATCTTCGGAGATATACAATGGAACTCTTCAATTATAGACAGCAAATCAGTCGTGATTGCTGCAATCGCTTGGATGTTTGTTGTTTTAACAAAATCATAACATAACATCATGCCTGTATGCTCTGAGGGGGTATGCAGATGTGTACAGTAGGTACACCCTTATTTCGACAGTTCGGTCTGTTAGGTTCCATTTTATTGGGGATAAGCCTATTAGGTACCATGACATGTATTGTTAACAATATGAAATAAATGACTGCCTCGTTGGTCTAGAGGTGGCGACAGTAGTCGCCACCTCTAGACCAACGAGTACAGCAGGCTGAGTGTCGCTGAGTACAGCATGAGGTCCTGGCTTCGATTCTCAGGTCGGGCAAAGTGTTATTGGGTTTTTCCATCAGGAATTTCTCAGTAGCAGCCACGGAGTCTGGATTTGCGCCAGCGCTCGCCCCATATCACATGGGACTTAAACAAAACTGGCGAAATGTGGGTGTAGGTCCTACTGGATACACCTCAGCCCAGCTCTTCGGAATTACAGGCGTGATGTTATGTTATGTTAAAATAAATGTATAACTAATATTTGTATAAGATATTACAACTAAAAATGGTAAAATATAAAACTTTTTTGCAAAGATAAAACCGACTTCAAAAACACAACAAAGTGAAAAATAACTTTAGCTTCAGAAGTCGGTGGCAAAGAAACTGATTCAAACACACAGAAGTCACCGACTTCTGAAGCTAAAGTAATTTTTCACTTTGTTGTGTTTTTGGCATAACGAAAGAGAGCGAGATAAACATTCGACTTTCCAATCGAAATCGAATCGAAGCGTATGTGAATAGCTATGCAGATAGGCAGTCACTCCATGTAAAATACTGGTACTCAGCTGCATCCAGTTAGAGTGGAAGCCGACCCCAAAATGGTTGGGAAAAGGCTATACACAGTCTGTGTAACGCAGATTATGACATTATGGGAATTTCTTTTCAGCATAACATTTTGCAAGTCAGTCGTTCTACGTAAAAACCGACCCGACACACCTCACGCGTAAAACTCATGTGTATGACTATCAGTCGACCTTTCGTCTGAAGCTGACCTATAAGGCGCTGTGATAAGTGATAAGCCGCGGATATCTGCATGTTAGCATTGTGTTGTATTGAGAGCACTGGGACTCAACCGGATTTAGTCTGCTTGTTACATAGACGTGCCTCTAAGCGAGGATAGCCATGAATCAGTTTCACACGCAACATCTGCCTAGCCTTTTCCTAACTATGTTGGAGTCAGCTTCCAAAGAGACCGGATGCAGCTGCCTACCTACTCTCTTAATCTTATTTGTCATTAATTACTTTGATGGTACTCTTCTTAACGATAAGAATGGTATTGCAATATGTACAAGATGGTGTATTGAACATACAAGAGTTACAATTAAATGGTTTTCGTCATCATTGGCATTGGAAACATAAGTATTAGATAGTAGGTAACCCTCATAGTACACACATATTACATGGTAAAGAAAATAATACGCAATCACAGTATCCTGGAAAAATGTTGAATCGGGACCCCAGTAACAGGACCAACTTATGCTGAAAGAAATTAGAATGAAATCGTTGGAAAATGTACCTCACGTACCCCGTTGTGCTCATTCTGTATTGCCATGCTTTACGTTAATTTTGCAAAGACAACATGACATTTTCCTGGCTACGTCACGATCTGTAGGGGGAAACCGAAATCCAATCGTACCTACCTACTGCCATAAATTCTAGTAAATTAATGACAGTAGCATGCCATAAATTGTTTGTTGGTTTTGTTACAACGAGGTCGGCTGCTGAATTAATAATTATGACATTAACATTTTGCGTACCGAGTTTAGAATTTTAATCAGTAATTTTTTTATTTACAT
Source organism: Xestia sexstrigata (assembly GCA_941918905.2). Lineage (NCBI taxonomy): Eukaryota > Metazoa > Arthropoda > Insecta > Lepidoptera > Noctuidae > Xestia > Xestia sexstrigata. The sequence goes on from OW799208.2 coordinate 19,305,335, forward strand.
TTAAAGGATAACATAAAAAAGGTTGATTTTACACATGATACGAAATGAAATATCGACCCTTTTTTTACTCGACTGCGCGACCGCAAAGATGGGTAAAAATAGGGTTTTGCTAATTCTATCATAAATTATCATGCTACGTTGCAGTTTGTCGAAATACTTATATTAAATCACAACAATAAAAAAATAGTACAAACCTTAGTGTTATTATTTTGATAGTTGGCACAAATTTCTAGGAACTTTCGAAATTATTGTCAAACATTATTTATCAAAGTTCGTTCATAAAAGACAAACAATTTTAAGTAGGTAGAGTACCTAAGTGGTAACACTTTGCCCACTAGCTAGCCTATCGTAGTACGGAGTTTTGATAGAATAAGAGGCCAGCTTATACTGGTTTTGTACCACGGACATGCGGCTTACTGTTGCCAAGTTGTACTCTGCAAGACTCACGTGCGTGCAGAGGGCAATCAAATTCGGCAGAATGATACGAAACGCAAATAAATTTACATACGGAAAGTATCTCGAAAGGAATGACTTTTTGGTTATTTGGGAAAATTAGCGCAAGTTACATTGGTTTCGTCGTAACCTATAACAAATTGCATAACTTTCTAATTGAATACTAATTTAAGTCGAAGTTAGAACAACAATCAACAGCAACTTAGGAAAAATTGCGTGGGCCTTTTTTTCACATCGCGTAGAAAAGGGGCGACACAACAACGTAGTCACTACTGCTACGAAAAATAAACTGCCGTAGAAACAGCGCCTACGGCGTCGGCTACGCAGAAAACTCAACATGTTGCTGCACTAGTGTGTGTGCGGTAATCTCTTCATCCGGCTACGACATTCATTGCTACGACACTCAACTACGTCATTGCGTAGTCAAAATTGTCCTAACATTATTTGTGTACGAAAGCTCCAAGTCAGTTTATTTACAAACCATAAATTATGTCATGACGAACGCGCGACCAAAGTCTGTTTCTGTTACTGTAAACGTCTAAAACTTTGCATTCATTTGTCTACCTCAACACACGACAGCCGTCTAACGAAGAACTGTTTCCAGTCAAAACAGGCAGTTGCAACTTGCAAATGACGCCCGTAATTACCTAGAAAATTGCAAAAATATTACCCTTGCCTGTTCCGAGCTGGCGAAACTAAGCTCGACTACGTGTTTGATTGAAGTTACACCTCTTGTAACACCACTCGATGTTACAATTCTTGTAATCTACTCGATTGCTCGCCGATTGCCGACGAATCGAGATCGGCGGTAAGCACCAGTTGGCACAATCGATAGGAAGACGAGCACTCCCATTTTTATAAACAACAGCAAAAAATAAACGGACGAAAAAATGGGCCCCTCGAAAAATTGGACTCTACGTCAGGGGCGCAACGCATTCCAATTTTGGAGCGGAAGTATGGTAACGGTAAAGTTATGTTTGTTACATTTTACCGGTTAACCAAGATGGCGGCTTTGACACGTGACATAAAACGATATTTATGAGCACCAAGTTCGCGAGTCGGGATGCGACATGCGAGATCGTCACGAACCGCGGATATACGGATTTAATGAACGATTTCTATTCATGACGATTTTATGTGAAACAGAAAGGCACACGGGACATGTCGAAACCTGAGGAATGTTCCTTATACGGTATAAATTATGCTAATTCTAAAACAGCAGAACTTTGGACTCGACGACAATCACAGGATGTCAATGTACTTAATTTGCATGAAGTTACTGTAACAAGACGTTGAACAAGGAAAATTGTAGTAACTTTTACGATACTCGTAAAGTTACAGCAATGCTTTGTGTAAAGAGGTAAAAAGCGGTTTAAAGGCATTGAGGCTTTAATGTCCCCAAACTATAAATTAGATTCGTCTTATGATCTGCAGAACCTATAAAAATAAAGCAGATACTTCAAAACTACGTAGTAAATCCCATGCTTTGTACAATGTTTGGTATAGTTCGGTTCAAACTTAATGGCAGCTCGGAAGTTAGCTGCAAGTGACGGTCTGCTCATTATACAGACAAAACGATGCATCATCTGCGCCCCGTTGATACCTAAAATTGTTGTCTGCGCAGCTTTACATTAGATATTCCGAATCGCCTTATAGTTTAAAACGTTATTCCTGCGCAGACCGTCACTCGCAGCTAACTTCCGAGCCGCCATTAAGTTTGAACCGAACTATAGTGATTGGTGGGCTGTAAGGAAGGACAAATTCAGTATACCTACATGGTACTTAAGAATCCATCCAAGAGCGACATAAAACTCCCGAAACAAATAAAAAATAACATTCATTTTCGCCGAAGAAACAAATGAGAAAAGTTTTGCGTTACCTACTAGAATAGAAATGAACATCAAGTTTTCCTAGTGCTTCAATTTAACTGTTTAGTGTTATAGCTACACAGCTAAAACACAAAACGACAGTTACTAACTAAATTAAACAACTGACAAACGGCTACCTACCAATGGGCATAACCAGGCAACAAGCAATTAACAGAATCAATGGTTTCATTCACTCCTAGAAAGCTGAAGTGAACATTCTATTAGTCTAAATTTAACTTAAACTTGAGTTAGTCAGCTAGTTAGGCACAATAATAGTAGATAGTATTGTTAATAACCGGTTAGCTGTTCGTTATCAAAGTTTGACGCTAATGAGCAAAAGTTTTAGCCACGCGAAAAATGGGGAGTAAGTAAAATGCGGAAATCGAGTAAAAACTGCGGATTATGCATAGTTGGGGGACTGGAATATTTCACGATTACTATAAAAAGGCATGACAAATGATAATTACTGTGTAGAAAATATTAAATTACGAACTTTTTTTTCATTTAAAGCTTTGGTCCTTGACCTTCGGCCCTCATTCAATAAATAAAAAAACTTTTTATGGTTTTGTGCTCAGCAAACGGAAAACTATACGATCGAAATTAAGGGTTGCGCCTCGTCTCGCAGCATGGAATCGCATTTTTCCTTGCTCTTATCCCTTTCCGCCGCTCAGAACCGTCATTTGCTAGAGCGAGAAACAGAGGCCCTGCTCCCTAACGCTTCGTCAGTATATTCAGATCTATCCGTCTCTCTCACTCGCACTCATCTGCAGACGTGCGCGAGAGAGACGGATAGATCCGAATTTACGGACGAAGCGTTAGAGAGTAGGGCCCCAGAGCGGGAGTGCCATCGCAAGCGGGAGGATCGACGATGCGGTCGGGACTCTGGAACACGCCCACGTTCGGTACCCTGACATTACCAGATTGTCCAAGTCCACGCATTTTTGTTTCTATTTATAACGTTGTTACATATTAAAAGGAGGAGCGGAACCTGGTATAGTTGACTCCTATAATTTAAAATAAAAGCAATGCACGATACCAACATGTCCCGGAGTATAGTGTTGTTGGAGTATTAATTGTGTAAGTTGTTGGAGTATTAATTGCTTTGGGTAAAAGGGTGAGGGTAGGAATTAACGCAAAGTAATAAATAGTAGGATAGGTCATACGAGTATAATGCGCAAATAGTGTCAGGTGTAGGCACCTACAGGTAAAACCTGTTTTTTTTCAGCCTTATTTTTCATAAGCACAATGTTAATATCGCAAAAATGTATAGTTTTAGATATTACGGTTATTTCGTTCATTCATTTTGACAAATACTTTTTTGATTTTTCATATTTTTCAAATTACCTGTAAAAAAAACACATAAAACATTTTAGAATATAAAAAAATAGTAGCTCACCAGCATCGGGGACAGTGTCCGAGCTACCGGTGGTCAGGGCTCTTGACAAAGAAACCTCCGAACAAAACGCGTCGTGTTCAGAAGTACTGCTTTCTGAATCAAGCCCTTGATCCAGCTGACAAACGAGAGCCTCCTCAGATGTTGGCCGACACCACCTACTATCGGCACAATGACTGCTTTACTCACTGTGCTGTATGGATATTATTATTATTATTAAACTAACAGGTTGTTATATTATTATTATTAGAGGATTAGGTAGAGCTGTAGTTTACACCCAAGTTTACACAAAATAGCTATACGATTGTTTATGCGCAACGTCAAACCATGCTATCTCTATTTACCATTTGCATTATATTGGATTCCATATCTTCACGAAATCAACACGGGTTAGCAGGTTAGCAACAGAACCCGGGTGGGGTCTATAGCTACGCATACATTGCCTTGCCGTCTGGTCCCGTCGCCGTTCGATTATTTGCCAAGATTATCATTTTGGTCGTAAACGTTTATTGTGACCCAGTTCGCGGGGACCATCAGACACGCAGGGTTAAAATAAACAGAATAACACAATCGTTCCTGGACTGAGAAACCGCAAGCTTTTGATAATTTATTCCGCAAGGTTTTACTGTCTTGTGGAATCCGTGATGAGGTTCGGTCTGTGACTTGTGGGTGTAATTAGAGAGATAAACTTATTCGGAGTAGGACTTGACAAAAATGTGCTTCCTATTCTTGCCTCGGGGTTCAGTTTTACACAGTACAAGACCGAGCAGATAAACGGGGGATTGATTGCTTCATATTTAATTGCACCTATTTGCACCCTCCAGGACTTGAATAAGGCAATCGATAGAGATGTCCAGGGCGCTAGGACAAAAAGAGAACAGAATTAAAGTGACGATTGAAACATACAACTAGAAAAGCCTAATTGTGTTATAACAGAAGCAAATATGTACGAGTAATTATCTCCATGACATCCATAAGATGTAAAACGTACTATGGGTCGTAACGTGTCAAGTTTTTGTTACTTGTTATATTTTAAAATCTTGACTGGGTAAATACAAAACTAATTGTTATGGAAACATCACTACTTATTATACCTAAATATTTTCATGAACTTTGTCCTGAAAGTCAGAGACTTACATAGTTACCTAGTCAGTTTTTTTTTCAAGTATTAATTCAAACATTAAATTGGATTCATAATATTTTGAGTTAGAAATCAATAACAAGAGGGTGTGTGATAAGATTACTTGAGTCAACGTCCGAATGATTGCTGTCCGCGCTGGACCACGCAACTACTTGCGTCATGATTTAATGATTCTTTTAATCGGCCTGTACATTTGATAACTAAATTAACGGCTGTTGTATCACTGTCAATAAATCAATCTATGTCAATGGAACGACTTTGGAAATAATCTAGAATACTGTAGTATTCTAAATAGTTAAACAGTAAAGTCTAGTGTGACATTTTTCTACTTATTCCGTCGCATTAAAGTTACTTTCAATTTGTATTGAAACTGAAGTAGCACTCTAGTGAAAATAGCGGTAAATACCATTATTCCATACAGATTGACGTAAGGGATTATTTATTTATAAAATTCGTACTAGGCCAATGATATTCTAATAAACAGATATGTTGTGAGCGCGCAATCGTGAAGACTCGAAAACGGGCCAATTGGCTCGTTTTGCCTTTATTCTGCGTCACTGCGTGTATGTGAGCTGACTCTGCCCCGCGGAACACTTTTTTCGATGGTTTTGTACCTACAAAACCACCGAAAAGTGTGTCTAGCATATCTGTTTATTAGAATATCATTGTACTAGGCAATCAGAACTGATGCTTCAACTCCAGAACATCATCTGCTTAGCCTTTTCCCTTTTTTGCAGCTGAATACCAGTATTTTACATGGAGCGACTGCCTATCTGACCTCCACAACCCATTTAGTACTGGATAACACGATACCCCTTGGTAAGACTGCTTGTCAGACATTCGGGCCACTGACTACTGTCAAAGATCTATGACATCTGGGACCAACGGCTTAACGTGCTCTCCGAGGCACGGCGGAAACTCGGTATGCTTCAGCTCCAAATGTAGCTATAAATTATTTTAAGCATCTACGTATAAGTCAACTGTTAGAAGATTGGCGGCCTATGAGTTAGCAACAAAACCTATCGGTCACTATTAAGCCTAACAATAATTTTACGTCATTCATACAACGCAATCATGCCGTGATTATAAAGATTACTATAATACCACACGCCAGCGCATAATTTTAGTAGCTTGATTTGCCGTCTGTACGTACCTTTGTAATTTGTAACCGATAGAAAAACAATCGACGATCGACTTAATTCTTTTTGATATTTTGCGCCTAAGCAGTCACCGGGGGTATAATTTATTTTCACTCTGAATCTCAAATATTTCAAGTGTTTTATGTACTAACATAAAAAGATTAATTACGTAGAAAGATTACCTTGTGCCCTTTGAATTTGTGTTACCAAAGTCTAGGGGGTTATCATTAGATATCTAGGTATCTTTAATTACAATAATCTGTTGGCCAAAATGGCTTTAGACTTTGCTCCTTGAAACATCCACCGCTAAAATGACTTTAGCCTTTAGTCCTAAGAACAAAGTCTAAATTTGTTTCATCCAAATAAAAAACCGGCCAAGTGCTAGTCGGACTCGCGCATGAGGGGTTCCGTACCATTGTAGTAGAAGAGCCCCCTTTAATTTTTTGAATTTATTATTTGTTGCCAAAGTCAGTTATAGAACTGACCGATTGCGATGGAAAGTTCAAAAACTAAAAATCAAACATGTCCTAATTAAAAAGCATAATTATTACAAAATCAAGGAGAACGTTGAAGATAAAGAAGTTTGGCTCTAGTTCCTTCTGCGCATGCGGCTTTCCTAGTAGCTCATAAACGGCACAAATTTGTGGATGTCTCTATTCTCAATCTCATTTTTTCTTTTTTTTCCATTCAGATTTTTACAATAGTTTTCAAAAAAAAATTTTTTCATCTTTTTCTCAGAATAGTTTCAGCATTGATGACAATATTTGTGTCACTTGTTTAATTTAGTTTTTTTTCTTTTTATTTACAAAATTTTCTTACCTTTGTATTAGATTCTTTTTTTTATCTATTATTTGCGAATGAGTGACCATTGTAGGCTTTGTAGAATTTTGTTAAATATTTTTCTGTTTAACGTTTTTTGTATAGTAAGCAACGACCTATTGCCGGGCCTACGCTGTCCCCCCATACTTATGTACTAATGCTGTAACAAACAATTATTGTAATACCAAATGATTTGAAAAGAGTTTCTTGCTGGTTCTTCGCCATGGAAACAACCAACACGAACTGTGAATCTTTTTCGACGTTTTATAGGTCTCTATCTAGGCCTAAGTGAAATAAAATATTTTCATTTTTATTTCATTTTGATTTTGATGCCGTTGGTTACAATTCCTACCCTAATACCACTCTTTGTTTCATTTGAACATAGGTACGAGGTGCATTTTATAAATTACCTAGGTACCTAGATACTGGCCTTTTCACGCGGCTTCGTTGCGGTCGGGAATTGTCCCATCATGATCGGATTACAGGAATTATAAGTCCGTAAAAGTAATCCTATCTCATAAACTAACCCAGCTCATGTTTAATCCGTGTGCTAATGTATCCGAATCATTTCAGCTGTTAGGTACTTATGGCGTGAAATGGTAACCGACACAGACTTACTTCCGCATTCAAAAAATAAGTATGGATTTTAGTCTGTTTTAATTTGTTTGTTTGTCTAAGGACTCACAAATCTTGAACATTTTCGTATTCAGACTGTCTCGCTAAGGAAGAGATTAGTAGCAAATTTTATCGACGAGCCCTTGATCTGCCAGGGAGTGAGTACGGGCGTACCACCCAAAAAATATTCTGCCAACTTCGTTCTCAAATAAAATTTGCTGTGTGCCCGGAGATAACTTTTAGAAATATGTTAAACTTTACTTTTACTGTAGTAGCGTAGCTTTACAATTTTTGATACATTGATATAAGGGGCCAGGGGGGTATCAATACTATCAATGTTTGATGTTGAATACTTAAAAAAAGAAAGAGAATTAGGAATATTTTAATGAAACCTGTCGTTTGACCATTTATGCAAGGACTAACTTTGTCGACGTATACAGAAAAGCTCACCAATCGAGAAAACGCAGGATTGAAGAGCGAGCGTAGCGCTAGCGAGCTCGAAAATTTTAGCATTCACCACGAATTTGATGAGTTTTCTTTTATCTATTAATACAAAAATAGAACGAATTCTGCCAATATTTATAAAAATAAATCTCGTGAATGCAAAGAATGTAAGAAAATTTTTACACACCACCTGGGTAGGTTATATTTTCTTCTGACCATTCTTCAGTATGAAAGGTCATAAGAAAACGAATTAAAGAAAACTGTCGTATGACCATTATTTTATGCAAGGACTAACTTTGTCGACTTATACAGAAAAGCTGACCAATTGAGAACACGTAGGATTGAAGAGCGAGCGTAGCTAGCTTGATTTAGCATTCACCTCGAAATTGATGAGTTTTCCTTTGTCTGTTTATAAAAAAATAGAACGTTTTCTGCCAATCTATAAAAAATTTCGTGAAAGCAAAAAACGTACGAAAATTTTTGCACTCCACCTGGGTAGGTTATATTTTCTTCTGGCCATGAATGGCCAGAAGAAAAGGTTCTGAAATAGGAGTTATGCAGATACTTTGTCGACTAATGCAGTCAATGCAGAGAAGATTCTGGAAGCAAGAGAATGCAAGAGCGAGCGAAATAAGCTCAAAATTTTTACAACCCTTCTCGGATGAATTAGTTTATTGTTGCTCATTAAAAAAAAATGCGAATTGGAGTAAATCTTTCAACTTATAGTGAATTGAGCACCTAAGCATAGGATGTATTAGCGAGCGAAGCGACCTCGAAAATTGTAGTATTTCGCCTGGGATAGGTTGGTTTCCCTATTGTTGAACGAGATTTTGCGCAGGGCCCCGCGTATCCAAACCCGAATTGAGTACCATACAGGATGTATCTATTAGCGAGCTCAAAAATTGTAGTATTTCGCGTGGGATAGGTTAGTTTCTCATTTTCTCTATAGTTGTCCGACATTTCGGGCATAATCGCAAGAGAAGGATGATGAACCCCCAACGGCGGTTGGCGTGTTTGAATACGCGAGGGCCCTGTTTGCTACCTGTGCTACTGGGTTAATGCGGCACTGGATTCAATGAATAAAAGGTTGGAATGGAATAAAAAATGTTGCATGCAAGATATGTATTTATGAAGCAACAATAAATTGTTGGCCTTATTTTGGACCAAATAGATATTAATTTTAATACAGATACACCTAGTAGGTACCTACCTTAGTGTAAGTACCTACATACATGGGTACCAACCAATCACTTATCGGTGACGTGAGATAATGTTATACTATCTACTAGCTAGTCCATATATCAGCGTAATAGAAAGTAATTAATTATCAGTACCTCGTCAGTATACGTAATATAATATTTTACGCCAAAACAATATTAGAATTATCTGCATAGAAACGCGTTCAGTTTAGTTTATAAAATTCGCCCCTAGTCTTTATTGATTGCCCCTTTTATCAAAATCTATGCAAACAAATAAAATTGAAATGTCTGTTTGTCATATCAAAATAACAGCTTTTTACTGAATGCATATGAAAATATTACACTTTAACAAAATCATTTTATTTTTGTCTGTCTGTCAGTCTGTTTGTTCCGGCAAAACTCCGAAACGGCTAGACCAATTTTGACGGGACTTTGACTGGCAAATAGCTGTTGTTATAAGGTTTAACATAGGCTACTTTTGTTTTAGAATAAAAATTAGGGTTTCGTGCAAAAAAATTAAAACCATTGAAATTGGTAAGTAACAAAATCTAATTCAAAGCCAAGAATTTTTTTTAATAATATCACGCGAACCAAGGTCGTGGGCAACACCTAGTTATTAATAAAATTATTGTCACACAACAATAATATTATTATTGCATTGCTTTCAATAATAACATTCGGATAAGATAGCGCTGCGCAGTCGCTCCCGTTTTTTTATTATGACATTATAATAAATTATTGATTTGTTCAAGACGAGTGGCATCTATTCCATAAGGAGACTTCAATTATTTATTTATGAGCCTGTATTGTATAATGTAAACTGTATGAATACTGATAATACTCTCACGCGATGTTTTACTTCACCGTCTATGATCTATTTATTCTGACTCCAATATTAAGTTACGTGATGAACTTATGGACGGATAATAGGTATGTAATAGAAGTTTTTTTTTTAATTACTAACATTATGTTTAGCGTTGTAGGCCGAAGGCCGGCGGAGCGAAGATGATATTTGTGTAATGTAAAATGCGGGCATAGCGAGCGCGCGTCACATAGTCGAATTCTAATTAATCGGTGTTTTAATAATCGGGATTCGTATTTTTAATGTTTCGTAATAGCAATAAGTCGGACTATTGTAATTTGGTGTTTTAAAAATAGTAATTATGAACGTTAGGAATATTGAAATTTTGGAATTATGAAAACAGGATTAATGATAAATCGGAGTTGTTATATTCGGAATTTTGAACCATTCGGAATGATGAAAATCGGTATTTTGACATTCGGATTTGTGACTTTCGGAATAAAGTTTTTCGTATTTATGTAGTGCACCCCTGTGGTATTATAGGGCTCCCTTTGCTTGTGCCAAGCTCCACGCTCTTGTGCCAGCGTCATCCAGGATATTCCCGCAATGGTAACAATGTCGTATGCCCATCTCGCTTCCTCAAGATCAACACTCTTTCCATTCCTTGGACGCCACTCGGTCACAACTTTACTCCAGCTGCCATCACCGCGCCTTGCTAGGTAGTCTTCAGTAGCACTTGAGGAAATCATGGCTAGTTATAAGATACCAGCCTGACCAGATTAAGCAACCCTCCTTGAGGTCGGTCCCTGTGTCCGGCCATCCATTACAACAGAGACCCTTTGGCACGTCGGAAAACGCGCGAACACGCGTCCCCGTCAGTGGTAGTTTTTGACTCTCGTTACGGGTACCTAAGTAATCAAGAGCGGGAATGTCTGTGACAATCAGTCCTGAAATGTTGGTGACTTGTTAGTATCTTGCAGCAACTTCAGAGGTTTAAAATCCACAAAGACAACAATAAATTACGTAACGACTTTAAGAAATCATACATTCTTACAATTAGCATCGGTTAGGGGTTACTATCTCAAATTATGACTGAAGCTTATCAGGGATATCGGTCGTCGAACCCACGCATCGCACGCAAAGTTGTGACGCACATAATAAGTATATCACACTAAGGATTTGAGCATAGTTGTTTGTGCGTTGATTTTAATGAATGTTAATTGTAATAAATGTTTATAGTTTCTCTGATAGAATTTTGTAGAATATTCTACAAAATTCTATCAGAGAAACTATCAGAGACAGCAGAAAATGGAATAGAAGAGGTATCAGAGTACATTAATTCAGTTCTCCCCCTCCTCTTAGTAAGAGGGGTCAGCTAACAGGGGACACTGAATACTTAGACACATTACTTTTACGTAAACTGGCACTGGCAACACCAAGCAAAGGAACTGTAAATTTTCTACAATTTCTTGCAACGATTCTTGCTTTGGTTTTCGATTAAGAATGACCTAACTACCTACTCCAGTATGTAAAAGGCTTTATTGCTAGCAATTTTACAATCTTTATCTCATTCTTACTTTCGTAAGGTTTTTGTAATAACTCATTATGACAATCCCTTTCAGTGGCAAAGTACGATTGGTAGGTGTACAATTTTATTACTGTACCTACGTAGTTATGATTGTTTCAGATATGAAATGTATGTATTTATGAAAGCCCCTACCATAAAAATATTTAATTTTGAAGCTAATAGTAGTACGATACGACTCTACGAGCCAGTTTTCGAGGAAGTACCTATATTAAATAAACTTCATCCTCGTTTTAAAAAAATAATTTCGTTTTTATACTTATTATTTTATACTTTCAGAAAACTAAAAAAAAATTGTTACTCGAAAACTATCAAGAATCGCGGAACATACGTGTGATGTTTTTGGATACCCATAGGGAATCTATTTTTTTATAACGTTCATTACTTGGACCATCCTGTATAAATAGGAATCTTATAATTTCGGGTATACTCGAGCCTAGGTTCCTGTCACTCCGCCATTGTTACACAGTATCATTCATGTCAGTTTCTCGGACACTAATCATTACATATCAATACTTAGTCGTAAGTACTAAGTAATCATAATAATTATTCATGATATTTCTTAGGTATTTTGTGTGGTCCCTCTGAGTATGTTCGACATGATAAGCTGTAATATTTTGGAAACCTATTTAATAAGGGTCTGCCTAATCTCTGTGTGTCTAAGTTAGGTACCTACTCTGAAGGTTCCAATCCGAATCCAAAACCAGATTATTATAGAAGTCGTTGATATAGTCAACAGGAAAAAATCGTTAACATAGAGATACATAGAGTCGCATTATTCATCTGCTCAGCATGTCTTTTTCTTTCATACATGTCTTTTTACTAGCTATGTCGTCTTTCACAAAGTCCAGCCTTCGTTTCTTTGATTTTTCCCAACTATAATAGCCAAACAACAACAACAACAACAGCCCATAACGTCCACTGCTAGACATAAGCCTCTCCCATGATGGGAGGAATTTGCCGTAATCTCCACGCTTGGCAGGCGGATTGGAGATCGCAGTGATAAATGAAAGACTAACAGAAAACGCTGCAGCCCATTCTCTGGTCTACGGAGGCGCAAGGTGTTCTGCCTCGGACATTATTCGCCTTATACGACACCCGTGAGTGTAATAGGTTGGTTATATTCTACTCTGCCGGATACCACACGGCTAAAACATGGTCGAAATAACTACATAAAATCTTAAATTTCTAAGCTAATGATACGTTCTCTAATCGATAAAAAAGTATATGTAATAAATCGTGTTTTAACCAAGTGCCGACAACGTAGCTACTTCCTTGAATCAGACTGTATTTTGGGGACAGTCGTGGAATCGATAATTAAAATTGGGTCAGGCTGGAGTCCCAATTTACACCAAAGGTTCCGTATATTATTCTCGCCCAGTCTGCAAGTCGTATCTTGGCAAAAACGACAATTTAAGATTGTATAGGTTATAATAACCCTCTGTCTTTTCATGTCTTTGACAGCTTTCTACAACTGTTAAACGTTTTATGGCGTTGACATGTTTTTTTTGAAATTACAGAACCCCAATAAAAAAGTGTTATCATTATCATATCGTTGAGGTAGGTACACCTGTACCAACGAATAGGGGGCGGTGATCAGTCAAGCGAATCGCTCGCCCCTCGAAATAATAATAAGAATTCGTAAATTTTTAAAACAGTCCACCCCATTAGCTTTTGCTGAACACACGTGTGAAACGGCGAATTAGGTACACGAAATCTAGGAAAATGATTTAGGTTAGCTATACAAACTGCACATACGTGCAAATAAAACTGGTCGTTATCATAATTGCATCAGGCGTAGTTAAAGAAGATAGGCGCGAAACAAAATTCAAAATGGAGTTCGGTTTTTAAAAACATAGTTTACAACAAATGAAGTCGTTTTTCTTTTGTCTAAATCACTCTGTTTTAATAAAAAAGTGAATTTATACTAACTTCTTATCTAAATGTTTTGAGGTGTGTCTATTAATAGTTAAAATAGCTAGTTAACTTAACTTACCAACACGCCTTGATTGCGTTGCTAGGATACGCCGTATTATCAATTTTTCACTAAGTTTTTGATCAATTAACTCGACGAATCATGGACGTTGTGACTTTTTCGTCAAAATAGGTGAGTTTTCCAAGCTATCTTTACCATATTTTAAAAGTAAAACATATATTTTATGTGTAAAAGATGGTTTGTTTACATGCTTTGTTCTGCAAGGTTAAACTTACTAGTGGTGAATGGCATAACAAGATAGTGGTAAGGTAATTGACCTATTACATGACCTACTTAAATAGAGCTACGAACTTCACTAGGTACCAAAGAACAATGGTGAATTGCACGTGAACCAATGTAAAAAATCTTTTATGTTCCTGAACATAAAACATTTTTATTGATAAAACCTATAAATAAGTCTACTTTACGAGTCGGTAGTTTGGTTTCAATGCTGAATGATGTCGTTACCATACCCATCAATGCCCTGCAATTTCTAATTGAATACGAACGGATTGGTGACATGAAAGAAATAGAAAAGCTTCGCTATTGAGGCTTTTCATTGCTTCTCTAAGTACTTCTAACTTTCTAAGTACTCTATGAAAGGGTTATAGGAATCTCAAGCAGCCATCATTACCAAATTCTGAAAATGGTCAGAGAAACCACATAATTTTTTTGACAAGTTGACAAGGCCAACTACATTGGGCCCTGTTTTATGAAGCTGACAATCCGACAAGTCGACCTATGTCATAAAGTGACAATTGTAATTTTTGTCTGTTTTTTAGAGCTGACAGGTGACATAATTGTGATGGTGGAAAATTCACAAATATGTCGGATTGTCGCGAGTAGTAATAGAAATATAAACGTTCGGAATATTAAAATTTAGGAATTATGATAATTGGACTAATGATAAATCGGAGTTGTTATATTTGGAATTTTGTACCATTCGGAAATATGAAAATCGTTTTGTTTTTTAAATTGCGTTTTTTGACTTTCGGAATAAAGTTTTTCGTACATACGTAGTGTACCCACCCAAAGGACCTGTGGTGCCTATACCTACCTATGCTTTACCTGCTTATCTATCTATCTACAAATATGTCGGATCCAGTCATGAGTCCGGTACGTCTGGTCTGGTCCGGTCGGATATATAAATATTTATATAATTTCAGCATAAGATAGCAATCAGAAAATGAAATTACGTAAATAATGTGGTGTAAACGTAGGTACCTAGTATAAATTCGCATTGGGGGAGTTATGGCTTCCTGGCATTAATCGAAATGAAAAATCATCGTCACTCATACTGACGCAAGTTTTCTATGGGTTGATTGCAACAATTATACAAGTTTGTACCTGCCTACCTACATCATTTATTTAGTGCTAAAGGGGACAGGTTTATTCACCTCAGAAGGGGTCTCGCTGAGTAACTGCATTGTGGGCGGTGATAATTAGATGCCTAGTCCGATAGCCAGTGTTTCTTGCCGCCCTATGGAACGCTATTTCTGCAGTACAAACCGCAATTTCACTGTTGCCACACCTCAGAATGTTGTCTTTTTACTTTTTATTACGACCTCCTTTCTATTTCCTCGAGCTAGTGGACGTTTTATTTTGTGAAAATCGCAGATAAGTGAATGAGTTACGCTTTCGTGCAAAATGTCTTTCGAATTTAAGTCGGCACGTCATTTTTATTTAGAAATGAAACAAAAAAAGGTCAAGAAGAAAGTTACTTTTCAGGTCGCTATACTGTTTCTTAGAAATTTTAGATTTGACTTATTGGTTTTTGGAATAAAATAATATTTCATAATTTCTTATCTTTGGTTATTTTTTTATGATTATGATCCATTGAGCGGTCGTTTCAAGAGATACGGTCTACTGTAAACCTTCACCATAGTATTACTATACTCTGTGCTTTATTACCTAGTTGCCGAGCAGGGAAGGGCTGAGTACGCCGCGGAGCGCTCGGGTTCCTATCGGCCGGCGACCTCCGAGCACGCTTCCTCATCAACGTCTCAAGAAAGAGGTAGAATAAATTGAATATTCCATTGCTAAAAATCGTGCGGTGTGGCCCTAACAATTGTTTTCAGGTCAAAATCCCATTTGAAATGTAAATTCAAACAAATGATGTTGTGGTGCGCTACTTACTGTCTGCTTGTTATTGGTTTGGTACAATTTACTATACTTATCCTGTTTTCGCCGTTTAGAAGTCCCTGGACAGTCCTCCGGAGATGGACTCTCCGGGGGGAAGCGTAGGCAGTGATCTCCGGCGGCAGAACGAGGAGCTACGCGCTCGTCTCGCCGGTGAGGCGGCTGACCATAAGCGTAGACTCGATGCTTATCGCAAGGCTCAGCAAGGTCAAGCCGCGTTGGTGTCCAGGCTTCAGTCCAAGGTAATAAAAGGCAGTATTTGTGTCTATGTCTAATTGATTAATTTGTGAATAAACCACAATGAAGATACCAGGCATGAAGTACCTAAATTATATATCATTTCGTAACTCCGAATTAAGAAACTGTTAAAATTATTTACAGTGTTAACTGGCTTGAAGTCCAGTTGTTGTTGTTTTTTTTAAACCAATCAACTTACTAAACGTAAGATGTCCAACTTTTTTGTGATTTTTCGTTATGAATACTGAACGTATGATAAAACGTCAATAACAGCTATAAGTCAATGTCAATGAAATGTCAGATTACTATTTACAAACAGAAACTTTTAAAACGCTTTGAATTAATACTATTCTTGAATTAGAACAACTATATCTTCAATTTTAACTAATAAATAACTACACCTAAAAGCCCGTTTTACTTAAACTCTTCTTCGAAAAGGTCCTGCAATACAAGCAGCGATGTTCGGAGCTCGAGACCCAAATGCAAGAGACGACTCCGCGCAGCGATCCTACGTCGTACCACGAGCCGACATCATACAGGGAGCCGTCGACCTTTCGCGCGCCGGCGGTGAAGAGCCACGGCATCTCACTGCCGCCGCCGCCCTCCGCCACCACGTGCGCCTCGGCCGCCGTATCAGCCGCGGATGCCAGGATCACTGACTTGGAGACCGCTTTGAGGCGTCTGGATGAGGAGAAACGCAAGTAAGTGCTGCCTAAGACGGCCGCTTGTTTTGATAACGGGCTAGACAAAAACGAAACTAAAGAAAAGTTAACGAAAGTCATTCCCAGCCAGTGTTTTATATGTTTAATACGATACAAGGTATTTCTATAATAATGAGACAATGTCTATTAACCCATTTTAATTAATTATGGGGAATTTTGTAATCGAGTTTTTAATTTGTGATAATGCTGTAGTGTTTTGACTGGTACTGATCTATAGTCTTTCACTAGTTACCTTTTTCAATACCTACTTACCGAAATATTGTAAACATATTTATTTCCACTCTCCACCAGGTGTGAGAAACTGGTGCAGCAGAACAACCTACTCCGAGACCAGCTGGAGGAGTCCCACCATCTGAACGAGGCTCTCACTAATGACCTGCAGAAGCTCACTAACGACTGGGAGGCTCTGCGGGATGAGATGTCCATCAAGGAGGATGAGTGGAAGGATGAAGAACAGGTCAGTTTATATTTTTATGAGATAAAATAATGACACTAAGTTCTGTATTTCTGACAAAATTTACATCTTTTTGCCATAGGTAGCCAGAAATAACATTATTGACACATATAGTATACCATACCTAGCCGCGTAGCATGACCTCCGTAGAAACGGTACGGTGGTCATGCAAAGCGGGCTGGTCCAGTCCTGTGAAGTCAGGGTGTGGATGATCATGTTTGATATGATGAAATTCTTTACAGAGTCCAGTTAATTTATTATTTATTTATTTGTTTAATAGGGAGCTAAAAGTTGAATTCGCACATCCATAAACTTATTTTTTATTATCATTGCCATGACTTTTTTTTCATGGCACTCACGTCGGATTATTTTAGGGTGAAAACAGATTCTACCTATGAACTATAACAGCACAGTGCCCCCTTGGTCTTATGGTCGCACAACTACTGAGCTTTGGGGTCCTGAGTTTGAATCCCGGGTTGGGCAACATTTTCTGATTATTGGCTAGTATCCTCTGAGATTAGTCACCATTGACTGAAAATGTTCAGGACTATTTATGGTGACTTTTTTATTGCCTTATACAAGGCATTCAACGATTACTACTCCAACGAGCACCACCGCCTGCTCAGCCTGTGGCGCGAAGTGGTAGCGGTCAAGCGCCACTTCTCCGAGCTGCAGACCAACACGGAGCGCGACCTGTACCGTGTGAGGAATGAGTTCGATTCCAACGCGAGGGAGCTTGTGGGTATGCTGAGCGGATATTCTATCAATGCGTTCGCTGCTCAGAGTCTTAAGGTTAGTTTGGTATTATAAATGCATAAAATGGAATATTTCCGCCTAACTTTTTCGCACAAAACTTTCTTCATCAAGTTCTAATGCGTGCTATATAGGATGTAAAAAACTTCTAACGAAGCCGAAAGACACTTGTTCTCCCCATCATTCTGATCATTTTTTTGTTGACACCGTACCTGGGAACCTTCTAGTTACGGAGATATTAGGGGTCAAAGTTCCAACTTTTCGACGAGTTTTTTTTTAATACAATGTTTATTGTAAGATTTTTACATTAAACACCTCCACGACTCCTGTACTATTCAATCCATTCATCAGTACAATGTTTTGAGTGCGTTACATTGAGTTCCCACAAAACATGATTTTTCACCCCAAAAAAAAGCGTTAGTTAGTTAAGCGTTTCCCAGCAATAATTTTTGCGTAAAGTTACTTAGTTTGATGTACAGAATGCTTGGTTGACAGCTTCGTGATGAGGTTGTTTACACCCTGTATACTTGTTACAGTTGGCATGATTCAGGCCATCCCAACAGCAGAATCAAATATTTGTAGGCTCAGAAAAACCCACTGCCGAATCGAAAGTGTCGGCCCGAACAAGCTTTGCAGTATAGTATTAATCTCTGCCCACTATCCAGCTAATGAGTTGCCGCAACTAATTGTTTTTCCAAAAACCATTAGGTGTAAAACTGTTCTTAACTTCTCAAGTAAAACAAACAAGACTCAAATTGAAATAAATCGTATTCCTTTCTTTAGCTACTAAATTACACATCAATTGAATAATACGCATCTTAAAATCCTACCCGCAGCCGGAATTCCAAATGAACGTCGGAATTTCCAATCAGATTTCTCACGGGAGTGCTTACCAAGCTCCTCAGCAGGGTGGTTACCAGGGCCAACAACAGCCCGGTTATCAGGGCCAACAGCAGCCTAGCTACCCTGGCTCCCATCCATCCGGTCTCGGCGGTTCTCAAGGTCAACAAGGAACAGCTGGACCGTATAGTGTGGAAGGAATGCGCGTTGATCTGCGCGATATGACGGCACAACGGGATTCTGCGCTGGCTGAGTTGCGTGAGCGCGATGCTAGGATACAACGCCTGCTTGGAGAGCTGCAGGGATTGGTGAGTAAAGTAGATGATAGTTAGGTAACAGAGTACCCTAGCTCCCATCCATCCGGTCTTCAAGGTTCTCAAGGTCAAAAAGGAGCATCAGTAGGACCATATAGTATGAAGGAATGCGCGTTGATGTGCGCGATATGACGACGCAACGAGATGATGATAAGGTACCAGTGAGGCTAGACAAGTGGAAACTGGTAACGAAGCGTTTCGTATTTCTAGAAAGATTTTTCACAGGTAACAGGATTTTCGTACTTTTCCGGTCCAATAAAGACTCTTCCGTTATCGTTAAGTCTTAGCCGACTTTGTGTTAGGCCTTTTGCTAAGACTTTATATGTACTAAGAGGCACCACACATAGGGCTAAAGACGTAGCCTACTCCAGAGGCTCTACTCCCTAACGCTTTGTCCGTATATTCGGATGTATCCGTCTCTTTCACTCGCACTCATCTTCAGATGTGCGCGAGAGAGACGGATAAATCCGAATATACGGACGAAGCGTTAGAGAGTAGGGCCCCAGGTCTTTAAGATCTGACATTAGAGCTCTGCTCCATAATATAATTAGATCTGCAGCACTTCTTCCCTGGCACGGGCGTCTGAAATATTTGAATGCCATGTCGATGCTATTGGGTATTATTGTTAACGTGGCGATAACGATACTCAAGACACTTCAAATAGTGCTACTAAACTAGGGTATTAGCGTTTGAATATCATTAGGCGTTAGTTAGCTAAAATAGACAAGTGGTTCGCGTGTTTAATATCTATTGTCAAATTCTGTATAATCTTGTTAATGGGTCTTTTGAATAGGAACCGTGTGAAGTTAAGACAGACAGTTCCGACTGTTGCTTTACTTAAGGTGAATGTTCCAACCAGCCCGCGAAATTAAAATTTTCTTACGTTTTTTGCAATTTGCAGGCCAGTGCTAGGTTGTATGTTGATTAAAATATTATTTGCGGCTGTAAGACGTATGTAGTTACAGAATTATAATCATCAATACAACCTCGAGTTTCGCGGGTTGCGGTTGGAGCATTCACCTTAAGCTAAGCATTGTAAGCAATTGATATGAATAGAACATTAAACTTAACAGTAAATATGCTTACCTGAAGTAAAGTCTAAACATGTTTTGTAGAGATAGGATCTCTTTTAATAATTTGAACATAATTTAGTTAATTGACATCGGCATGGGGAATTATGCTAAAAAGGAGGAACATGTCCGCAGGAGGAGCGCTGCGAGTCGGCGGAGACAGCGGTGGGCGAGGCGGGCGTCATGCGCGCGGCGCTGGAGGACGTGGCGCGCGCGCTCATACACGACTCCGACAGCGACGCGCCGCCCGCGCATGCCTCACACATACATCTGCACGACAGGTAAACATTCCACTCGACGACGTTAAAATCTACGAATGAACGCCCTTATAGCCCTACTTTTAAATCGGTATATTCTTTTCAATACACTTCCTCGAAAACTGGTTTTTATCGCACTACGATTAGGTTCAACATGCAATATAATTTTACACGTGTGCGTTTTTTTTTCATTTATCACCATACCTATACTATACTTAGTCCAAATTGGTTCAATGCCTATAATAGTCAGCGGTGATTATTTTTTTTTAATCTCGGCAAAGAGATATGCGTCTTTACGGCGTTAATATTTTTAGAGTATCTAAATTGTGTTTATAAATAAATCTAGCACTTTGCCCGCGACTTCGTCCGCGAAAATTGTCATAGCTCGGCTAATTTGCATGATATCAATATGATTTATAGCCTATGTTATTCCGTAAAGATATAGTTTTCTAATGGTGAAAGATTTTTTTAAATCGGTTGATTAGTTCTTGTGTCAAATCGTAACAAACAAATTATCATATCTTTCCTCTTTATAATATTAGTTTAGATATCATAGATAAACATGATTATTTAAAACAACTATTTACTTATAAGAAAAGATTTTATGTTTTTCGTTTTTGTTTTTTATTTGTATATATTGTTTATTTTACGTTTATTTGTATTCTAAAATCAAAATTTTCTATTTTTCAAATTAGTTTGTTTAGCGGCTTCATACCTTTGCTTCTCCTTCAACGTGGCGAAAGCAAAGCGTGTAAGAAAAAACAAATTAAATCATAATTTCCTAATAGTTCATGACATAAATACTTTTCGTTCTATTATTTTATTTCTTCGAAAGTGTATTGAAACAAGTCGTTTAATATACGTGGGTATTTGTTACTGCAGTTCTCGGCTCCATAACAACCTCGCCTGGCGGCTTGGGTGTGAATTCCGCCTCGAATGTAATAACAAAGTTTCCCCACTGATATCAAAATGTACTATTATTGTACACTGAAAGAAAAACAGTTAATTATGTTGAACGTTCTAGGTCACCAAAACGCAACGTGTCTTCGTCAGCCAACGCTACAGCTTTCGCTGAGAGCACGATATCAGCCGTGCAAGCCGCGCTTCATAAGTATCAAATACAGATACATGAGTTACAAGTAAGATGTCACCCATGTATTATATAAATAGTGAAATGGTTAGTCCTTGTAGCATTCTTCTTAGACTCAAAAAACATAAATATAATAAATATTTTTATGAAATTAACTTACCTGAGTTTTCAATTGTATATTAATAATGAATAAAGTTTATTTTTCGGCCTGCTAGCTGAGAGGATTGCTCGAACAAGGTTCTTTTATTTATATAAAAAGTATTTTTTCCAAAATAATACACTATAACGGTGTGCTCAAACCGATATGAATACGAGAATTTATTGACGCAGCATGGAGCAGATATATTAAAATTCAAAATGTTTTAGGTAAAACTGCAGAACACGCGAGAACAGTTGGTAACTTGCAGGAAGCACGGCGAGACGGCAGACCTTACCGTCGCCTCTCTGGAGAGCAAGGTCCAGGATCTACAAGGTACAGTGGGCTGCATCACTTGGGTACCCCAGTTGGGTTCCCCGGTTGGGTCCCGGGTTCGAACGTAGGTGCTTTCAAGGGGGTTATCACATCGTGAAGCTGACTGTACATCTTGATTTAAAAGAGTGTCCATGGAGTTTCTTGCCCATTCTTCTCCATAGAGATCTACGCTTTGGAATGGGCAACTACAGTAATTTCACAAGTTATGCCTTGTAACTGTAGGTTCATCCTTTTGTTTGTAAATTTCAAAAGTGCCTGTAACGGTCTAATTGAAATAAATGCTTTAAGTTTGAGTTGAATTACTCGTCAAAGTAAAAGTCAAAAGACATTTACCTTCTAAATCGCTGTTGATACACATGATAAAACCAAATGATTTTCAAGTTTCAATCGTAAATAATTATAAAACAGTTTCGGTCTAGTAGTGCAATAGATTACCAACAGTGATTTATTGACGTCAGTACAATTCCATTGATAAGTGTGTTATTGTGCTTGGTTGACCAAAATAACGATAAGCGGCAGTGAATTGATTAGGCATCAACAAACAGTTTAGAAATAGCCACACTACTAACTGAATATTATTTTTACGAACTGGTTATGGAATCAATGAAAACACCACTGGTTAAACACTAAAAGACAGTGGGCAAAAATGTATGGGACTTGGTCCAAGCGTCGCCAAGGATGAATCATATACCAAATGAAAGGGTAAAATGTACTGTTCAAACATGCAGAAGGGCATCGAAATTTGTCCGAGGGATTTCGAGAAATTATAGCTTATTCTTGTCTTGAATGATTTAAATTAAAGGGTACCTATAATCCTTTAATTTGGTATACGATAATGATAGAATGTTTGTGGTGTGTCTGCGACAAGACCGAGTAAAAGGATTAGGGATTTAATTTAGTGTTAATGGTTTTAAATACTGTACTTAATAAATAAATGATTCATCCTTGGCGACGCTTGGACCACATTTGCCCACTATCCTGTTCATTATTATCACAAAAGATAAGAAACACAAGCACAAATTCACTACTGATCACTATTTACTATGATATTGCACTTGTAGTGAGTGAACTAAGCGACCGATTTTTCCTTCGATCTTGCGAAAAATTTCCACAACTTACTCGAACAACAACTTTACAGTTCAATTGTGGAAAATTCTAGGATTATTTACGAATATATTACACAATTCCATAAGGGATCATTCAGATTCGGGGCTCGAACGTGATCTAGAATGTTCTCGTAAACACGCCGACGTAACATTATGTTCGTGTACAGGTAAACTAGACCAAGCCAACGCAGATCTGCATCAACTCTTGCAAGAGAAAGAGTCCATGCAGAAGTCGCTGGAGGCGCTCCGGATCGATAAGAACAACTTGGAGAGGAACAGGGTTGAGATTAATGCTATGGTACGTTTTTCGTTACCAATGCACTCTGAATAACAGCGCACCCAGATTGGTATTTCTAAAGCCTGTCATGCATTAACTGTTTTACAAAAATACATTTTTATCAAACACTGTTCTGATCTAGAAATACATATATGCCTACATACATTGATACATACATAGATACCTATATGATAATACAATCCTGTCTATATATTATCTCGATTTTTAAAGATTTTGTTACACCTTTGTTCAGACTAAATTGCAGACTGTATGTACGTACAAGTTTAACGTCTTCTGGATAAGGTAGGGGATCTAAAATGGCCGCTTTAGCAGAATCGTAATATGAATCACAATAAAAAAATAAAATTTTTAAAATGGACTTTATGGTTCTGCTAAAGCGGCCATTTTAGGCCCGCTGAACTTGCGATATATGATGTGAAATTAACAGACTTGACTATCGTCATAGACAGTCAAAGAAATGTATGTTCGTGGTTATGGGCCATCATATAGTATATAGTTCCTATTTTTTAATCTGACTAATTTATCAATTATTATTTTTTCTGCCTTAGGTGGAATCTCTGACATCAGACTACGAGAAACTTCAAAAGATTAACTCTCGACTGGAGAAAACAATAGAAGCGTTGGAAACTGAGAAAAGGAACTTGAACGATGAGGTGGACCATCTGCACCGAGAGGCGTCCAGTAGAGAGGCAGTGTTGAGGTAACATTCTATTATCAACCATATATTCAGGGAGATAGGGTATAAAATGTTGGTTAGTAGCTGTTGGTTGGGAGGCAATGTTTAGATAACATGCGATTTTCAATCTTTTGTCAACTGATGTAGGGTTTAAACTTAAATTACCTTGAAAGTACACTACTAGATTAGGACTATGAATTTGGAAAATCTGCACAAATAATTTCAATCTTTTTAGAAAGCTTTATGGTTTATAATAACTTGAAAGTTAACAAAGATACATAACACACACACACACACACACAACATTACATAACATTTTCATTTAACTCAAAAGTTAACAAGGATATGATTCCATAACATATTCATTTACCTTAAAAGTTAACAAGGATATGATTACATAACATTTTAATTTAACTTGAAAGCTAACAAGGATATGATAACATAACATTTTCATTTAACTTAAAAGTTAACAAGGATATGATTACATAACATTTTCATTTAACTTAAAAGCTAACAAGGATATGATAACATAACATTTTCATTTAACTTAAAAGTTAACAAGGATATGATTACATAACATTTTCATTTAACTTAAAAGTTAACAAGGATATGATTACATAACATTTTCATTTAACTTAATAGTTAACAAGGATATGATAACATAACATTTTCATTTAACTTAAAAGTTAACAAGGATATGATTACATAACATTTTCATTTAACTTAAAAGCTAACAAGGATATGATAACATAACATTTTCATTTAACTTAAAAGTTAACAAGGATATGATTACATAACATTTTCATTTAACTTAAAAGTTAACAAGGATATGATTACATAACATTTTCATTTAACTTAATAGTTAACAAGGATATGATTACATAACATTTTCATTTAACTTAAAAGTTAACAAGGATATGATAACATAACATTTTCATTTAACTTAAAAGTTAACAAGGATATGATTATATAAAATTTTCATTTAACTTAAAAGTTAACAAGGATATGATTACATAACATTTTCATTTAACTTAAAAGTTAACAAGGATATGATAACATAACATTTTCATTTAACTCAAAAGTTAACAAGGATATGATTCCATAACATATTCATTTACCTTAAAAGTTAACAAGGATATGATTACATAACATTTTAATTTAACTTGAAAGCTAACAAGGATATGATAACATAACATTTTCATTTAACTTAAAAGTTAACAAGGATATGATTACATAACATTTTCATTTAACTTAAAAGCTAACAAGGATATGATAACATAACATTTTCATTTAACTTAAAAGTTAACAAGGATATGATTACATAACATTTTCATTTAACTTAAAAGTTAACAAGGATATGATTACATAACATTTTCATTTAACTTAATAGTTAACAAGGATATGATAACATAACATTTTCATTTAACTTAAAAGTTAACAAGGATATGATTACATAACATTTTCATTTAACTTAAAAGCTAACAAGGATATGATAACATAACATTTTCATTTAACTTAAAAGTTAACAAGGATATGATTACATAACATTTTCATTTAACTTAAAAGTTAACAAGGATATGATTACATAACATTTTCATTTAACTTAATAGTTAACAAGGATATGATAACATAACATTTTCATTTAACTTAATAGTTAACAAGGATATGATTACATAACATTTTCATTTAACTTAAAAGTTAACAAGGATATGATTATATAAAATTTTCATTTAACTTAAAAGTTAACAAGGATATGATTATATAAAATTTTCATTTAACTTAAAAGTTAACAAGGATATGATTACATAACATTTTCATTTAACTTAAAAGTTAACAAGGATATGATAACATAACATTTTCATTTAACTTAAAAGTTAACAAGGATATGATTACATAACATTTTCATTTAACTTAATAGTTAACAAGGATATGATAACATAACATTTTCATTTAACTTAAAAGTTAACAAGGATATGATTACATAACATTTTCATTTAACTTAAAAGTTAACAAGGATATGATAACATAACATTTTCATTTAACTTAAAAGTTAACAAGGATATGATTATATAACAAACTCATTTAACTTAAAAGTTAACAAGGATATGATTACATAACATTTTCATTTAACTTAAAAGTTAACAAGGATATGATAACATAACATTTTCATTTAACTTAAAAGTTAACAAGGATATGATTACATAACATTTTCATTTAACTTAATAGTTAACAAGGATATGATAACATAACATTTTCATTTAACTTAAAAGTTAACAAGGATATGATTACATAACATTTTCATTTAACTTAAAAGTTAACAAGGATATGATTACATAACATTTTCATTTAACTTAAAAGTTAACAAGGATATGATAACATAACATTTTCATTTAACTTAAAAGTTAACAAGGATATGATTACATAACATTTTGATTTGTACAGGGCCGAAGAAGAACGTTCTTCGCGCCTACGCTCGGAACTGGTGACCACCAGAGAAGAGCTCAACAAGACTGCCCTCGCGAGAGATCTACTCGACCAGCAGAAGTTAGAGGCAGACTCCATACTGTCGCAGATGGAGAAACATAGGAGTGAGTACTTCAGATTTCACCAATTTTTGGTTTGGAATTTGTCAGTTGCAGATTTGTGCGTGACTGCTTGTTGATGGCAATAGGCTCGCCCCCTATTACATGGGACTTAAAGATAACTGGTGAAGTGTGAATGTACTATTAGGTGTAATATTATGTACGTACTCATTTCGATTTTCTATTATTTAGGTGACCTAGAGATCGAGTTGGAGCGGACACTGATGGAGAGAAGTGACTTGCAAGACCTTGTGGAGAAGTTGGAAGCAGCTGTAAGGAACCTTGAATGTGACAAGAAGAAATTGCATGAAGACGTCAAACATGTAAGTTGAGGAACTTAAAATAGTACCTTTTTTAATTAGGTTTGATTCTTAGATTAACACAAGTTATTATGTATGTCAAAAATTGTTGTCTGTAAAGTCGGTTAACAGATGATAAGTTTACGTGATAACGTCATTTTTAATGATATAAGTGATTTTAACTTAAAAAACAAAGCTTCATACCCCTTTTCAGCCCCTTAAAGATTGAAATTCTAACAGCACTGTTGCGTTAGCTTCCAACCATACGCCTAGATAATAAATTTTGTGATTTTTACTTCGAAAATTAAGGACTTTCCATACACAACTTCATCCCTTTTTTTAATCCTTTGGGGTGGAATTACCAAAAACGCTGAGACACGTATAAATTAATTTTCAATAGTCAGCCTGAACACTAAATTTTAAGATCCTAACTTTAAAACTGACGGACTTTCATACAAACTTTCATCCCCTATTTAACTCCCTTAGGGGTTGTATTTCGAAAAATCAAAATGTGCAAAATTTCAGTTTTCTAGGTCCAAGTGTTTGGGCTGGGCGTTGATCGGAAAGGTGTGACACTTTATCGTGTGAGCAGCTATAAGACGTTATCACGTCAAAAAGAAAACATTTGTGCTTTAAAAACTCGTTACACTAACTACTAAACTGTATTTAATCATCAGCTCGAAGACGAAAGATCGAACCTTTCAAGCCAATCATCGGAACAGCAAGGCGATCTCAATTCCTTGCGTAAAGAACTTCTAGCCGCTGAACAGACTAGGATGGAGTTGGAAGCTGACAAGGCGTCCCTCTATGAGAAGATCAAGTTCCTGGAGGGAGAAAGAGATAAAGTGGAGTTGGAGTTGCGGCAGGTTATGAGGTAAGGAAACCCTATGTCTAGAACAGTCAGAATTACAAGGAGTCTTCGCGTTAAGAGGGCTATTACAATTTTTCTTGTTTTTGAGTGTTTTAAGAGTCTAGCACTCTAGCAGACTATATTTTTTTATTTTGAGCGCTTCCTAGACATATAATCAAATTTTCTCGGGCATATTTTTTTTTAATTTTGTGGCCATATCTAAACCATAATCACACTTCTAAACTGAGATGTTTGTTGTGTATTTGTCTATTTGAGTGTTAGACTCTTAAAACACTCAAATACAAGAAAAAATGTGATAGCCCTCTTAATAACTATTAGCCAACGAACAAACTTGGGTGGAGTTAGGAGCTAACAAGGTGACCTCTATGAGAAGATCAAGTTCCTAGAGGGAGAGAGAGATAAAGTGGAGTTGGAGTTGCGACAGGTTATGAGGTAAGGAAACCCTATGTTTAGGACAGTCAGAATTGCAAGGTGACTTTTTGCGTAAAAAAACT
The DNA here is from genome assembly GCA_941918905.2 of Xestia sexstrigata. NCBI lineage: Eukaryota > Metazoa > Arthropoda > Insecta > Lepidoptera > Noctuidae > Xestia > Xestia sexstrigata. Next base: position 19,333,442 of record OW799208.2, read on the forward strand.
ATTAGCCAACTAACTAACTTGTATGGAGTTAGGGGCTAACAATAGGCGTCCCTCTATGAGAAGATCAAGTTCCTAGAGGGAGAGAGAGATAAAGTGGAGTTGGAGTTGAGACAGGTTTGAGGTAAGAGGTCAGTCAAAATTGCTAGCAGGTGACTCTTCGCGTAAGAACTACTAACCGCTGAACCGACTAGGATGGTGTTAGTATCTGATAAGACGTCTCTTTGTGAGAAGATCAAGTTCCTAGTGAGGGAGAGAGAGAGAAAGATAATGTGGAGCTGGAGTTGAGACAGGTTATGAGGTAAGTGACAGCGCAGTCACAATAACAGGCGATCTCAATGCCTTGCAAAGCCAGGCTAGTTTGTCATCAGTCTATGAAATCGATCGCTCAAACCGATACAGTGGTGTCTAGCAACTGGAATAAGTTCATGGACAGACCATATCTGAGTATCGACTGATAGACCGTGATCTCTTTGCGTGTTTAAGAACTTTTGCTTTTGAGAAGCTGGAACGGAATAAATAGTAGACGAGGTTTTTTATTGTAATAGTAGACGTGATCTCCACTTTGGTGTAGTGGTCGCGAGCGCGACTGCTGAGTATGAGATCCTGGGTTCGATTCCCGGGTGGGGTAAAGGGCTATTGAGTTTTTTCATCAGGAATTTCTCAGTAGCAGCCACGGAGTCTGGATTTGTGCCCGGTTGCTGGTAATAGTCTCGCCCCCTATAACACTGGCGAAATGTGGGTGTACTATTAGGTACACCTCTGCCTAACCCTTCGGGGACCTACAGGCGTGATGTTATATTAATGTGTTATGTAGACGTGAAACATCAAAACACGTACATATTTAGAGATTGTCTAGTTTCGAACTCGAATTTAAGTTATTAGTCGTGCCGATGATCACGTGGCACCATTTCTGATCTATTTATCCAAGAATGTTCATCCATTGCTCTTTTCTCAGAGAGCGTGGCGAACTAAGCTCTCAGCTCACAGCAATGGTCCGCAAGAAGGACACTCTGAACGAAGAGATCATACGTCTGCAGCAACGACTGGAACAAGCGAACGAGACTATCGGAAGAATCAACAGGGCCTTGGAAGATCATGTCAAGGATGGGGAGGAGAAACAGGTTATTAGCTTACTATCTCTTAGCTGTTAGTTTTCCTAAGAAATAAAATAAATAACTTAAGGCGGTAAAATCGGTGGTAGTGGAATTTACACTTTCTTAGTATCAGCTTAAACGTTGATCATAATATGATTTGCGACCGTATCAAATTTGTATTCACAGAAAATGATAAAACATTTGTACATACAACATTTGAACATACCTGCGAAGCACAAACAAATTAGAGTAAATTGAATTTCGTGGGCTACCTTAGCTCAAGGGAAAATTTAAATCCAAGATAAGCATTTAAAGGTTTTATAAATATTTGAGTCAATTTTAGACAAAGATAAAAAGTGTAAAGTGTAAAGATAAAAACGTTCGAGTCACGTGATTTTTCAATGGCACAAAGCAACCAGTAACTATTTCAATTTGAATTGTGTTGTAGATAACCTGGCTTTGTAGGTTCGATACTAAAATCCACAATGTTTTTGGACTATCAATAATATTGTTTTCTATGAATCTTAGAAATGATGTTATTTCAAAATTATATTTCTAATGCGTTTAATGATGTGTCCGAAGCCTAGTGAATTCTACTAAAAATACTGGTTTTTTTTTAAATCCTCTACAGATCCTAATAGACTCCCTAGAGAAAGACAAGCATCACTTACAAGAGCAGCTCGCGGGCGTCCGATCTGAGAAGGATGCGCTGGAAGCTGTGTTGTTCGACACGGCCAACATGTTGGAGGACACGGACAACAAGCGGGCCAAGCTTGAACATGAGTTGCAGGAGACGTTGGTACAGCAGGAGAATTACAAAGGTAAGTTGAGATTTACAATACAGGCTGTAAACAACCTCATCACAAAGCCATCAACCAAGCATTCTGTACATCAAACTAAGTAACTTCACGCAAAAAAAAAATGCTGGGAAACGACTTTTTTTTTGGGGTGAAAAATCATTTATAGAACTCAAAAAAAAAATTGTCAAAGTGGCTGTGACATACGGGCGGACAGACAGACATGACGAATCCTAAAGGGTTCCGTTTTTTGCCATTTGGCTAAGGAACCCTAAAAATGATCGCAATGACGGGGAGAACAAGTGCCTTTCGGCTTCGATAAGAGGTTTTTTACACCCTTTATAATAGATAAGACTTTGGTTTAGTACCGTGGTTTGCCTGCCAGCTAGGACGACAAGACATCAACAAATATTGGCGACTCATATCTTCCCCTTTCTGTTAATGTGGCCGAGTTAATGGCTCTTTTTCTTCTCTAATGTCATTTATTTTTTTCGACATTTGGTTTAACAATCTGATCTTGTTTGAATCGATCATGGTCAGAGATCGCATAAGATACATATCTTGAGCGATCAACCAAACCCATGTGGGTTTGGAAGGATAAAAGGGAGGCCTTTTTCCAGCAATGGGATACATGACAGGCAAACAAAAATTTTGGGATTCTATCTAATCCTTTTTCAGTATTGTCAGGGGTTACACTTGTTAAGGTCGGCACAATCGATTTGAAAGTATTTGTTAAACACCAAAGCTAACAAAATTACTACACATACTGTTATTCGCCTTTCATTCGCCTTGTGGGGATGAGCAAACACCATTCGACTTCTGCTATCGCTAAATCAAAATTAAACTAAAGGACGCATACGGCGAGCATTTCTTTTGTAGACCGAATTGTATAAGTAATGAACCATCGAACAATACATCGTCCCTCCAGGTCAAATCGCCCGCTTATCAAAAGACCTGGAGAACAGCGAGCGCAAACTGCGGGACACTCGCAACTCCATGTCTCAACAGTCCGGCAAAAAGGAGGCTGAGTACCAGCAGATCATCACCAACATCAACCGAACTACTACTGAGAATATCACCAAGTTAAAGGAGGAGAAGGTATGGAGTTTTGTATAAATAGAACTGAAGAAAACTAGAGTAAAAATTCTGCCTTACGTGTTCCAAATGGCACTATTAACCTAAATTTAGGGGCTAGTCTATTAGACGTATCATACGATGATACGTCTAATAGGCTAGATTCCACCATCAATAAATTGAAAATCTATTTAGTCCGTCAGTTAGAGCATTGGAAAATAATGGACACGTATTTTTTGGTTTTGTAATTCAATGAATATTGACAAAGATAAAACACATCAAAACTCGGGAGCGCTCGTGCGTGACGTCAAAACGCACAAAAAAATATAGCACGGCGTGACGTACCATGAGAGGAGACCGTGTCCCAGCGTGGGAACATTATAAGTTGATGATGTGACGAATTTTAAAAGCGTCGTATCTTCGTCAATTTTGGTTTACGTAACAAAAGAGAAAATACGGGCCAAAATTTTTTTGATAATCATATTTGTATAACTTTTTCAAGGTTTGATATTAGGAGACACATAGCAGAGTAATCTTGAAGCTTTGAGGTTATTCTATTTCACCGTTGTCTATTGTTTGCCCGAAGATTATATGCCATAATCATCATTTTCCCGAATTTCATTTACCCGAATTTCATTTGCCCGAATGTTTCATTTGCCCTAAAAGACATATGACATACTTTTAATTGCCCGAATTTTAGATACCATAAGATACGAATGCCATAAGTATTGTTTGCCTTATTTTTATGTGTCATAATAATTATTTGACATAATATTTAAATGGCATAATATTTAAATGGCATAACAAGTATTAGACAAATATTTAAGCCCCGTAATAATCATTACATTGTTGATGGTGGGTTAGGTCGACGGAGCCCCGCTTCGCGGGGCTCCTACTTCTGTGTGGTTTATAAAAAAATAACCACGAAGGTGATGGCGGGGTCTATTCGCTCGCTTCGCTCGCTCACACGACCCCGCCATCCCCTTCTAACCTAACCTGTCCGAGTCGGGGTGCCCTAAAGTCCCAATTGCATCCAATTTCTCTTGATATAAACAACCGTTACACACCCGATGTCGATGGCAAATTATGTTATGGCATTTCATAATTATGGCATGTGATAATTAGGGCATGAGATAATTAGGGCTTACAATGATTATGACAAATGATGTTATGGTAAGTGACTTTATGGGAAACAATGATTCTGGCACGTGACTAATATGGCAAATGAGAGTAGGGCAAATGAGTATTATGTCGTATGATATTATGGCTGTTGACTATTATGGCAAATGATATTAGGGCAAATAAAATTCGGGTAAACGGCGGTATACGCTATTTCACCAAAAGAAATGGTTTGCCTTGAAGGGGGTGAGATATCATATATGAATTTACTACACTAAAAAAACGTTGCAAATTGTTCATCTTACCATTGTCTGTATGACTGACGGCCATTTTCAATAACTTAATATCAGGTAACGGACGGTTGCTATCTCTGTCTATTTGAAATTTAGCATACGGACCGTTAGAAATAAACACAGAAAAGCTTTCTTTGTTTTTTTCTATAAATCACAGTTCTCCGAATGAACGATAGATGACGCGGATAGGATATTCCAAGCTAACTTTGTTTATAGAAACACCGAAAGCTACGAGACGATAAGTAGGCATAATAACTAACAGTTATACGTAAGTATAAGTTATAGAAAACGGTCACAAAACACTTTGACCTACCATTTTTTCACTAGTTTATTATTTGCAGGAACAACTCCGCCAAGCCTTAGAACACAAACTAAGCCAGACCATAGCGTCTCTAACGAGCGAGAAGGAGTCATGCGAGGCGGGCGCGCGCGAGAGGGAGAAGAAGCTACTCATAGCGAGAGACCAGCTCATACTGCAGCATGACGAGGCCATGCTTAGAGCTGAGAACGATAAGCAGCAGGCTTTGCTTATGGGTAAGTGATGAATATCTCCAAGATCGAAATTTTTTAAGTGAAAACTTCTTTTGGCGCGTTGAGGAACTCGCGTCATCGTCACCGAACGCTATCATAGAACGGTTAGTCAAAATCAACCTTATACAATTAAGATAAAGTTTATTTTGGATTGATTCTATTCAAACTTAGTTTTCATTTCTATCGGCAGTCCCCAAAGACTGCCGATAGAAATGAAATGACTGCCCTGCATGTTTTTTTTTATCCAGTGAACAACTGGTCACAGATACATACAATGCAAATCTCGCCAAGATTTACTGTTCTGGTTGTTGTGCCATAATTTTGTTGCCCAGCTCCGGTAGAGCAAGCCATGTTTGCTTTGTGCGGTTTGTAAGCTGGATGTCCAAAATAAAGTCACTGGCTTAAGGTTGATCAGCTTTGAGTTAGATCATAAAGTGTCCAACTGAAAAGTATCTTGCTTGCTTCTTGTGATTTATACTTGTTTAAAAACAGGCGTTCGCCAAAGGTATAAGATACCACGACGTCTTTACAACGGCCCCGGAACGCAGTGTCTACGCTATGTGAACGCATACGCTGGACAAATTCTTAGTGCGATGACATTAATCTATACTAATATAGGGTCTTTCAACAAGGACGGGTCGATGTTGAAATTAAATAAAACAAGCTGTATGTGAGATATTAAAGAAATTATTTTTTTATTTGAAAGGCCCATTTATGCCATTATTTATGAAATATGACATCGTTTAAATGTCCACCGCGGGTTCGAACGGTGGCACGGATCCGGGAGGTTCATTTTCAATTACTCTACTGCATAGATCCGGCTGAATCTGAGCGTTGGCCTGCGTTATGTCGATTTTCAGGGCATCGGTTGATTGCGGATTATTGGCATAGACCTGCGACTTGAGAAAACCCCACAAGAAAAAGTCAAGCGGGGTCAAATCGCACGATCTTGGTGGCCAATTCACGTCACCTCTGCGAGAGATAACCCTACCCTCGAACCGTTCACGCAGAATGTCCATTGTGTCGCTCGCTGTGTGGCACGTAGCGCCGTCTTGTTGGAACCACATGTTGTCCACGTCCATATCGTTCAATTCAGGCCAAAAGAAATTGTTAATCATTGATCTGTAGCGCTCGCCGTTGACAGTAATGGCCTCGCTATCATCGTTTTCGAAGAAGTACGGACCAATGACGCCGCCGGACCAAGATCCCCACCAAACAGTAACTTTTTGTGGATGTATTAAAACCTGGTGAACCTCATGTGAGCTGTGGTCGTCCCATATATGGGAATTTTGCTTATTAACAAAACCGTTCATCCAAAAATGCGCCTCGTCGCTAAAGATGATTTTTCGGCCAAAATCGGGGTCCTCTTCCAAACGTTCTGTAGCCCAGTCAGCGAACAAACGGCGTTGTCTATGGTCATTCACTTTGAGCTCCTGGGTCAGTTGGATCTTGTACGGGTGTAGGCCCAAGTCCCGACGCAAAATTCGCCAGGTTGAAGTCTGCGAAAGGCCGAGTTCTTGTGCACGGCGAGAAATCGACTGCCTCGGAGTCTCTTGCACACACTCACGGACAGCAGCGATGTTCTCGGCCGATCTGGCGTTCCTTTGACGTAAGGGTGTTGGTTGGTTGTTTACCGAACCAGTCGTCTCGAATTTGGCCACCAAACGTTGGAGAGTCGACTTTGAAGGGCCACCGCGTCTGCCGTAAAATGGACGTAATGCGCGCAACGTTTGCACTAATGAACACTCATTTTGATAATAAAGTTTTATCATTTGGACGTGCTGCTCAATCGTGTAATTTGCCATGGTGATTTGGCATCAGTAACTTAAGAAATAACAACGCATTTGACAGATCAATGACAGGCCAATCTCTACGTCTACTTAACCGATTAAGAAAATTGTTTTACCAATAGAAAGCCACGTTATTTATGAGTGCCATAGGCTATATTTATTACTAGAAAAAATAAGGGGGGGAGGAATTAGAGGAAAATAAATGTCCACACACACATTGGGAATCTATCTGACGGACTAATTAGTTTTTTTTTTTGTCATCTACCCTATTAACCAGTATGTCCTCAGCCGTTCCCGAAAGGGAACAGAACATTGTTATTTTAATTGTGTCTGTAATTGCGGGTAACTACAGGTTAAACTCCTCTAATCTGTCTCTTATGTACCCACAGCACACCAAGAACAGCAAGCTCTTCTAGAACGTCTAGAAGAAGCGAAGCGCGCGTTCGATATGGAACAGAACAAGTTGGAGCGAGTGCGACGCGACGCGCATGCGCGGTCCGAACAGGACCGCACTTATGTCAACCAGTTGAAGGATGAGATGGCGGCGCTGAAGACTAGGCTGGAAGAAGCTAAGTAAGACTCGGTTTCTACCAATACGGAGACGAGCGGAGCCAAATGGAGACCAATCACAATGATTGATATCAATATGACGTCTTTTGTCTCTCCTGTAATTGGTAGAATACTTTTCTGAGCCGCTCCACTCGTCTCCGCTTTAGCCGAAACGGTGCCTAAGACTTTATTTAATTTTCGTAATTAATGGATTTGTGAATATTTATTTATTTATTTAGGATCTCCAACAAAGGATGTACACAAACACATAAAATAAGTAATGGACGACAAACGTATCTCGTAGGTGTACTCCTTCACTTACAGGAGACCACAGCATGCACAATAAAATGTATAACTAAGTTAACAAAGATATTCAATTTTAAAATTCAATTTTTTTTATTTCAATCCATGTAGGATCATAATTGCACACACTTGAAATAAAAAATAACAATTTCAGCATTTATACAAAAATAATCAATTAAATAATACAAATTAAAACTAAAATTCCAAAATTATAATGTCAAAACTAAATAAAAATTAACAATTAACAGATATTCATATGCATTCAAAAATCTCTAAATTAAAATCAAAATCAAACACATTAGGTAACAAAATTGGTAAAACTGATAACTGGTTAAATAGTGGCAGATAACTAAGATTGTCGTAACAATTTAACAGCGCCTTTAATGTCGTAGGTTGTAATGTCTTAAGTGTTACCACTGATGGGTTGGGTTGACTATAAATCAAGGTAATATGGTTGTACATTTACGTACCTCTTCGAGAAATATTGGCATGATTTTATTTTGCTGCTCGAAATATCCCAAACTGTACGAAAAACTATCTTCGGCTACAATTTAAGCTTAATCATAGTTCGGTTCAAACTTGTTGGTGGTTCGGTAGTTAGCTGCAAGTGACGGTCGGCGCCTTATACAGACAAAACGATGCGTCATCTGCGCCCCGTTGATACCTAAAATTGTTGTCTGCGCAGCTTTACATTAGATGTTCCGAATCGCCATAAAGTTTAATGCGTTATTCCTGCCCAGACCGTCACTCGCAGTTAACTTCCGAGCCGCCGTTAAGTTTGAACCGAACTATACCATAATTCACCAAACTACCAATCTCATCATTATTTGATTTCAGAGCATCAGCCGAAGACGAATGCGCTCGCTACGAGAACCGAATCAAGGAGCTTCACCTTGAGAAGGAGGCCGTCATGAGAGAGTGTACCGAGATCCGCGCGCAGCTGTCACTCACCGAGGACAAGTATGACAATGCGTACACGCAGCTGCAGGAGACCATGAGGAAGTTGAAGGAGTGTGAGTTTACTTGGATTTGTGTTTAGAGTAACTACAAAATACTTATAAAACAATTTCGAACCAGTCTTATGATATCGACGTTGAAAATTTAGAATGTCGTCATGGTGCGTGCCTTTGGCTTGTTCAATGTCATTTATTTTAATTAACTAGCTGTTGCCCGCGACCTTCGTCCGCGTGAAGTTATTATAAAAATATTACTGTCCTATTTGGGGTTTAATTTTTTTTTAAACGGATCCCTTTCTTTTTCTAAATTAAAAGTTGCATAAGTTACTCCCTAAATCAGTTATCTGCCAGTGATAGTACCGTTAAAATCGACCAAACAGCTGTTTCGGAGATTAGCCGGAACAAACAGACAGACGGACAAAAAAATGTTATAAGTACCGTATAATCTTTGCCATGCATTCAGTAAAGTTGGCTCGTCAAAAGTTGATGACACTTTCACAGGTAAAAAGTGTACAACTGACTGTATCAGTAAGCGGAGATTTCAAGCTGAATTTTGTGACAAACATGTTTGAACTATTTTTTGTTAGAAGAAGATTGTGTAATGTTGTTTTTGCTTTACTTTATGCCCCCAGTGGAGAACGAAGCCGACAGTCTTCGCAAAGAGCTGACGGACGTGCGTCGCCAGCTGACGAACTGTATCGCCGAGCGCGACAAGTACAACAGCAGCTGTCGCGAGCTGCGCGAGCACGTGAAGCGAGCCGAGCACGAGCGCCGGGACGCCGCGCGCGCCCGGGACGACGCCTATCACAAGATAGCGGGTATACACATACCTCAACTTATAAGTACTGTCACTTACGGATGTCAGATCGGGGATATCTTCTTAAATCCCATAAGTGACAGTATATAAGTTTAGTTACGACCCGACCCGGGTTTGGTGACGACCCGAATGGCGCAGCGGTAGTGAGGCTGCCTTACGTTCTTAGGGTCCCGGGTTTGAATCCCGGTTGGAGCAAATGTTTGTGTGATGAGCATGGACATTTGTTTCCGAGTCATGGATGTTTATATGTATAATATGATGTATTTACAAACAAAAAGTATCTATGTAGTATATCAACCATCTGGTGTCCACGACACAAGCCTCGTTGCTTAGTGTGGCACTAGATGGCGCTGTGTGTTAATGTCCAGTGATATATTCATATTTATTTATATTTAGTTTTAAACCGTGAAAGCTTAAAACAGTGTTTGAACACATAACTGTATACACGCTTATTTTTAGGTCGTTCCGGAACCGAAAGCCATAAACTCGATCATCGAACTCGGAACGATTGGGACTGTTTTTTTTTTTAAATAACAAAAACATTTTCAAAAAATGAAATTTAATTTTTTTTCAAAAAATAACAATAAATAAAATAATTTATAATAAATTTGTTTTATTTTTTAGTTATTAAAAAAAAACAGTCCTAATCGTTCCGAGTTCGATGATCGAGTTTATGGCTGTGTGAGTGCGCTAATGATGCATCTTAATTGATTCCTTTGACGCCTCTTGGCTGCAACTGGATTCCGTTTTGTGGGATTTTTGTAGATAAACAGTCAAATCCACCATATGTGGCAGACCATTCATTATAAAGTCAATTAACATTCAAGATTTAAAGAAACACGTATACGCGTTTTATTTCATCGTCGAATTTTCAATCAAAAATACATAATTTCACGCCTTTTTCCCATTGAGGTACTCAGAAACTAAGGAACACCGCCTTCTACGATTTTCCGTCTTCAGGTCTGGAAGAAAACCGCACAACCTTAGATCTAGAACTGTCTCGCGTTCAGACGATGTTGAAGGAGAGTGAGACGGGCGGGGAGCATGTGACCAGAGAGCTGAAGGCCGCGGAGGGACAACTGAAGAGGGAGCGGGCTGCGTTAGAACAGGCCAATCATGACATCAAGGAGTTGCAGTCCAGGTCAGTAAATACCTTTAGCACAGATAATATAATACTCTATAGTTAAAAACTATTCGATCAGCCTCTTAGACCATAGACTTTCTTGCCCACACGACTTTCTTGTACAAATTCTAATCGTGTCCCTAGCTACTGCTGTATGTGACCCATGAATTTGAAAGGTCTTCTATTTTTGGGGTTTGCAAAAATATTTGCTTAGTGAAAAAAAAATCAGTTAGCCAATGGTGCTATCCAGCTGGATTAGCAGAACTCAATGCCATTCATTCAGAAACACGTTCACCGGAGCGAGAAAAATTGCTCATATACTTATGTGCCTGCGTCCTTTGTCATGACTGACGCGACTGTGGGTCGATTCTTAGTTTGAAATTTCTTGAGAATCTGGTCGGCTACTTCTGTTAAGCTCTGTTACCACGATACATAATACGAGGAGCTCGTGGCGAAATAATAACAGCCGCTTGGGTCGATCATTAGGTTAAGCCGTGCTTGCCTAGGTTGGTCTGTGGATGGGTGACCACCCATTACATACCGAGTTTTCTCCGTGCTTCGGAAAGCACTTTAAACAGTTGGCCCGGTTGTCATTTGTACATCTTTGATAGTCGTTACAGGTAGTCAATGGTGTCGATTCTGTTGTGCACAAACTAAACTTATTTTAGGCGTATTGCTATCTTTTACTAAAAGACAGTGCGAGAAAAGGACTGCTATAGCTATGAACTAAGTTAGAGATGTCAAACTAGTTTATGCCTTGCGCTTCACCGTGTTTTTAGTCGACATGTTTTTACGTGCACCCTTCATTTGTATGGAAATATTAGTTCCAATTAAATTTGACAGCTCTAAATTACGTCCGTCTCTTCCTCGATTCATTAGAGAGAAAAATATAGCAATAGCCTAAATTAAGTTTACTTTGTGCACAATAGAATCGACACCATTAGCTCATAAAGTCTGACAACCAGTCTTACCAAGGGGTATCGTATTACCCAGTACTAACTGAGTTGTGGAGATCAGATAGGCAGTCGCTCCATGTAAAATACTGGTATTCAGTTGCATTCGGTTAGACTAGGAGCCGACCCCAACATAGTTGGCTAGGCAGATGATGACCACGATACATAATACATGTAAGGCAATAACAACTTTCAAATATTTTTATTTAACAGGTTACAGAACGAATGCGAAGAACGTGAGCGTTGCGCAGGCGACGCGGCCGCGGCCCGGCGACACGGAGCAGAACTGGAAGCTATGTTGGGCGCCACTAGAGCCGACCTGGCCGCCTGCAGGCAACGGGCGGCCGAGCTGGAGGAGGCCTGTCGGGCGAGGGACCAGGAGCTGGTGCTGCGGCTGGAGGACTGCAGGTCGAAAGAACGACGGCTTGAAGAACTTAAACACAACCTGGAAGTATGCCTCGCTGATGCAACGCAGCAGATACAAGAACTCAAGGTCAGTAAAGATTACATTGACTGTATTATCCATACTTCCATACTAATATTATAAAGAGGAAAGATTTATTTTTTTGTTTGTGTGTTTTTACAATTTGACTCAAGAACTTATCAACCGATTTAAAAAAAAATCTGCACCATTAGAAAGCTACATCTTTACCGCGTAACATAGGCTATAAATTATATTGATATCATGCAAATTAGCAAAGCTATCACAATTTTCACGGAAAGTCGCGGGCGAAATGCTAGTATATAAAGCCGGCAAAAAGGTACGGCATTTTTTTTGCTTTATTCAGCCCAAGCCTGACTTTTACGTTCTACAAGTCAGATGACTGTTCATTATATGGCTGTGGACCAAATAATATGTTGCAAACACTAGATAAAATCTTTAAAAATTTAGCCTCACGAACATCGAAAAGATCAAGAAATCTAGTAAATTTCTGAGACAATTGTAAACCTCTATATTCCCAGGCTCGTCTCGGTGGCAGTGAAGGTCGTTGCCGCGCGCTAGAAGCATCCCTGTCGCAGACGGAGAGCGCCAAGCGCGAGGCGGAGGCCAAGCTGTCGTCCATCGCGCATGCGCTGCGTCGTGTGTGCGGCGTGCAGCCCGACGGGACCGTGCACGCCGCCACTAGGAAACGACTCGCCAGCCCCGCCAGGAGATACAGTCCGCATAGAGGTATGTCCCTGTCCCAGACGGAGAGCGCCAAGCGCGAGGCGGAGGCCAAGCTGTCGTCCATCGCGCATGCGCTGCGTCGTGTGTGCGGCGTGCAGCCCGACGGGACCGTGCACGCCGCCACTAGGAAACGACTCGCCAGCCCCGCCAGGAGATACAGTCCGCATAGAGGTATGTCCCTGTCCCAGACGGAGAGCGCCAAGCGCGAGGCGGAGGCCAAGCTGTCGTCCATCGCGCATGCGCTGCGTCGTGTGTGCGGCGTGCAGCCCGACGGGACCGTGCACGCCGCCACTAGGAAACGACTCGCCAGCCCCGCCAGGAGATACAGTCCGCATAGAGGTATGTCCCTGTCCCAGACGGAGAGCGCCAAGCGCGAGGCGGAGGCCAAGCTGTCGTCCATCGCGCATGCGCTGCGTCGTGTGTGCGGCGTGCAGCCCGACGGGACCGTGCACGCCGCCACTAGGAAACGACTCGCCAGCCCCGCCAGGAGATACAGTCCGCATAGAGGTATGTCCCTGTCCCAGACGGAGAGCGCCAAGCGCGAGGCGGAGGCCAAGCTGTCGTCCATCGCGCATGCGCTGCGTCGTGTGTGCGGCGTGCAGCCCGACGGGACCGTGCACGCCGCCACTAGGAAACGACTCGCCAGCCCCGCCAGGAGATACAGTCCGCATAGAGGTATGTCCCTGTCCCAGACGGAGAGCGCCAAGCGCGAGGCGGAGGCCAAGCTGTCGTCCATCGCGCATGCGCTGCGTCGTGTGTGCGGCGTGCAGCCCGACGGGACCGTGCACGCCGCCACTAGGAAACGACTCGCCAGCCCCGCCAGGAGATACAGTCCGCATAGAGGTATGTCCCTGTCCCAGACGGAGAGCGCCAAGCGCGAGGCGGAGGCCAAGCTGTCGTCCATCGCGCATGCGCTGCGTCGTGTGTGCGGCGTGCAGCCCGACGGGACCGTGCACGCCGCCACTAGGAAACGACTCGCCAGCCCCGCCAGGAGATACAGTCCGCATAGAGGTATGTCCCTGTCCCAGACGGAGAGCGCCAAGCGCGAGGCGGAGGCCAAGCTGTCGTCCATCGCGCATGCGCTGCGTCGTGTGTGCGGCATGCAGCCCGACGGGACCGTGCACGCCGCCACTAGGAAACGACTCGCCAGCCCCGCCAGGAGATACAGTCCGCATAGAGGTATGTCCCTGTCCCAGACGGAGAGCGCCAAGCGCGAGGCGGAGGCCAAGCTGTCGTCCATCGCGCATGCGCTGCGTCGTGTGTGCGGCGTGCAGCCCGACGGGACCGTGCACGCCGCCACTAGGAAACGACTCGCCAGCCCCGCCAGGAGATACAGTCCGCATAGAGGTATGTCCCTGTCCCAGACGGAGAGCGCCAAGCGCGAGGCGGAGGCCAAGCTGTCGTCCATCGCGCATGCGCTGCGTCGTGTGTGCGGCGTGCAGCCCGACGGGACCGTGCACGCCGCCACTAGGAAACGACTCGCCAGCCCCGCCAGGAGATACAGTCCGCATAGAGGTATGTCCCTGTCCCAGACGGAGAGCGCCAAGCGCGAGGCGGAGGCCAAGCTGTCGTCCATCGCGCATGCGCTGCGTCGTGTGTGCGGCGTGCAGCCCGACGGGACCGTGCACGCCGCCACTAGGAAACGACTCGCCAGCCCCGCCAGGAGATACAGTCCGCATAGAGGTATGTCCCTGTCCCAGACGGAGAGCGCCAAGCGCGAGGCGGAGGCCAAGCTGTCGTCCATCGCGCATGCGCTGCGTCGTGTGTGCGGCGTGCAGCCCGACGGGACCGTGCACGCCGCCACTAGGAAACGACTCGCCAGCCCCGCCAGGAGATACAGTCCGCATAGAGGTATGTCCCTGTCCCAGACGGAGAGCGCCAAGCGCGAGGCGGAGGCCAAGCTGTCGTCCATCGCGCATGCGCTGCGTCGTGTGTGCGGCGTGCAGCCCGACGGGACCGTGCACGCCGCCACTAGGAAACGACTCGCCAGCCCCGCCAGGAGATACAGTCCGCATAGAGGTATGTCCCTGTCCCAGACGGAGAGCGCCAAGCGCGAGGCGGAGGCCAAGCTGTCGTCCATCGCGCATGCGCTGCGTCGTGTGTGCGGCGTGCAGCCCGACGGGACCGTGCACGCCGCCACTAGGAAACGACTCGCCAGCCCCGCCAGGAGATACAGTCCGCATAGAGGTATGTCCCTGTCCCAGACGGAGAGCGCCAAGCGCGAGGCGGAGGCCAAGCTGTCGTCCATCGCGCATGCGCTGCGTCGTGTGTGCGGCGTGCAGCCCGACGGGACCGTGCACGCCGCCACTAGGAAACGACTCGCCAGCCCCGCCAGGAGATACAGTCCGCATAGAGGTATGTCCCTGTCCCAGACGGAGAGCGCCAAGCGCGAGGCGGAGGCCAAGCTGTCGTCCATCGCGCATGCGCTGCGTCGTGTGTGCGGCATGCAGCCCGACGGGACCGTGCACGCCGCCACTAGGAAACGACTCGCCAGCCCCGCCAGGAGATACAGTCCGCATAGAGGTATGTCCCTGTCCCAGACGGAGAGCGCCAAGCGCGAGGCGGAGGCCAAGCTGTCGTCCATCGCGCATGCGCTGCGTCGTGTGTGCGGCGTGCAGCCCGACGGGACCGTGCACGCCGCCACTAGGAAACGACTCGCCAGCCCCGCCAGGAGATACAGTCCGCATAGAGGTATGTCCCTGTCCCAGACGGAGAGCGCCAAGCGCGAGGCGGAGGCCAAGCTGTCGTCCATCGCGCATGCGCTGCGTCGTGTGTGCGGCGTGCAGCCCGACGGGACCGTGCACGCCGCCACTAGGAAACGACTCGCCAGCCCCGCCAGGAGATACAGTCCGCATAGAGGTATGTCCCTGTCCCAGACGGAGAGCGCCAAGCGCGAGGCGGAGGCCAAGCTGTCGTCCATCGCGCATGCGCTGCGTCGTGTGTGCGGCGTGCAGCCCGACGGGACCGTGCACGCCGCCACTAGGAAACGACTCGCCAGCCCCGCCAGGAGATACAGTCCGCATAGAGGTATGTCCCTGTCCCAGACGGAGAGCGCCAAGCGCGAGGCGGAGGCCAAGCTGTCGTCCATCGCGCATGCGCTGCGTCGTGTGTGCGGCGTGCAGCCCGACGGGACCGTGCACGCCGCCACTAGGAAACGACTCGCCAGCCCCGCCAGGAGATACAGTCCGCATAGAGGTATGTCCCTGTCCCAGACGGAGAGCGCCAAGCGCGAGGCGGAGGCCAAGCTGTCGTCCATCGCGCATGCGCTGCGTCGTGTGTGCGGCGTGCAGCCCGACGGGACCGTGCACGCCGCCACTAGGAAACGACTCGCCAGCCCCGCCAGGAGATACAGTCCGCATAGAGGTATGTCCCTGTCCCAGACGGAGAGCGCCAAGCGCGAGGCGGAGGCCAAGCTGTCGTCCATCGCGCATGCGCTGCGTCGTGTGTGCGGCGTGCAGCCCGACGGGACCGTGCACGCCGCCACTAGGAAACGACTCGCCAGCCCCGCCAGGAGATACAGTCCGCATAGAGGTATGTCCCTGTCCCAGACGGAGAGCGCCAAGCGCGAGGCGGAGGCCAAGCTGTCGTCCATCGCGCATGCGCTGCGTCGTGTGTGCGGCGTGCAGCCCGACGGGACCGTGCACGCCGCCACTAGGAAACGACTCGCCAGCCCCGCCAGGAGATACAGTCCGCATAGAGGTATGTCCCTGTCCCAGACGGAGAGCGCCAAGCGCGAGGCGGAGGCCAAGCTGTCGTCCATCGCGCATGCGCTGCGTCGTGTGTGCGGCATGCAGCCCGACGGGACCGTGCACGCCGCCACTAGGAAACGACTCGCCAGCCCCGCCAGGAGATACAGTCCGCATAGAGGTATGTCCCTGTCCCAGACGGAGAGCGCCAAGCGCGAGGCGGAGGCCAAGCTGTCGTCCATCGCGCATGCGCTGCGTCGTGTGTGCGGCGTGCAGCCCGACGGGACCGTGCACGCCGCCACTAGGAAACGACTCGCCAGCCCCGCCAGGAGATACAGTCCGCATAGAGGTATGTCCCTGTCCCAGACGGAGAGCGCCAAGCGCGAGGCGGAGGCCAAGCTGTCGTCCATCGCGCATGCGCTGCGTCGTGTGTGCGGCGTGCAGCCCGACGGGACCGTGCACGCCGCCACTAGGAAACGACTCGCCAGCCCCGCCAGGAGATACAGTCCGCATAGAGGTATGTCCCTGTCCCAGACGGAGAGCGCCAAGCGCGAGGCGGAGGCCAAGCTGTCGTCCATCGCGCATGCGCTGCGTCGTGTGTGCGGCGTGCAGCCCGACGGGACCGTGCACGCCGCCACTAGGAAACGACTCGCCAGCCCCGCCAGGAGATACAGTCCGCATAGAGGTATGTCCCTGTCCCAGACGGAGAGCGCCAAGCGCGAGGCGGAGGCCAAGCTGTCGTCCATCGCGCATGCGCTGCGTCGTGTGTGCGGCGTGCAGCCCGACGGGACCGTGCACGCCGCCACTAGGAAACGACTCGCCAGCCCCGCCAGGAGATACAGTCCGCATAGAGGTATGTCCCTGTCCCAGACGGAGAGCGCCAAGCGCGAGGCGGAGGCCAAGCTGTCGTCCATCGCGCATGCGCTGCGTCGTGTGTGCGGCGTGCAGCCCGACGGGACCGTGCACGCCGCCACTAGGAAACGACTCGCCAGCCCCGCCAGGAGATACAGTCCGCATAGAGGTATGTCCCTGTCCCAGACGGAGAGCGCCAAGCGCGAGGCGGAGGCCAAGCTGTCGTCCATCGCGCATGCGCTGCGTCGTGTGTGCGGCGTGCAGCCCGACGGGACCGTGCACGCCGCCACTAGGAAACGACTCGCCAGCCCCGCCAGGAGATACAGTCCGCATAGAGGTATGTCCCTGTCCCAGACGGAGAGCGCCAAGCGCGAGGCGGAGGCCAAGCTGTCGTCCATCGCGCATGCGCTGCGTCGTGTGTGCGGCGTGCAGCCCGACGGGACCGTGCACGCCGCCACTAGGAAACGACTCGCCAGCCCCGCCAGGAGATACAGTCCGCATAGAGGTATGTCCCTGTCCCAGACGAAGAGCGCCAAGCGCGAGGCGGAGGCCAAGCTGTCGTCCATCGCGCATGCGCTGCGTCGTGTGTGCGGCGTGCAGCCCGACGGGACCGTGCACGCCGCCACTAGGAAACGACTCGCCAGCCCCGCCAGGAGATACAGTCCGCATAGAGGTATGTCCCTGTCCCAGACGGAGAGCGCCAAGCGCGAGGCGGAGGCCAAGCTGTCGTCCATCGCGCATGCGCTGCGTCGTGTGTGCGGCGTGCAGCCCGACGGGACCGTGCACGCCGCCACTAGGAAACGACTCGCCAGCCCCGCCAGGAGATACAGTCCGCATAGAGGTATGTCCCTGTCCCAGACGGAGAGCGCCAAGCGCGAGGCGGAGGCCAAGCTGTCGTCCATCGCGCATGCGCTGCGTCGTGTGTGCGGCGTGCAGCCCGACGGGACCGTGCACGCCGCCACTAGGAAACGACTCGCCAGCCCCGCCAGGAGATACAGTCCGCATAGAGGTATGTCCCTGTCCCAGACGGAGAGCGCCAAGCGCGAGGCGGAGGCCAAGCTGTCGTCCATCGCGCATGCGCTGCGTCGTGTGTGCGGCGTGCAGCCCGACGGGACCGTGCACGCCGCCACTAGGAAACGACTCGCCAGCCCCGCCAGGAGATACAGTCCGCATAGAGGTATGTCCCTGTCCCAGACGGAGAGCGCCAAGCGCGAGGCGGAGGCCAAGCTGTCGTCCATCGCGCATGGGCTGCGTCGTGTGTGCGGCGTGCAGCCCGACGGGACCGTGCACGCCGCCACTAGGAAACGACTCGCCAGCCCCGCCAGGAGATACAGTCCGCATAGAGGTATGTCCCTGTCCCAGACGGAGAGCGCCAAGCGCGAGGCGGAGGCCAAGCTGTCGTCCATCGCGCATGCGCTGCGTCGTGTGTGCGGCGTGCAGCCCGACGGGACCGTGCACGCCGCCACTAGGAAACGACTCGCCAGCCCCGCCAGGAGATACAGTCCGCATAGAGGTATGTCCCTGTCCCAGACGGAGAGCGCCAAGCGCGAGGCGGAGGCCAAGCTGTCGTCCATCGCGCATGCGCTGCGTCGTGTGTGCGGCGTGCAGCCCGACGGGACCGTGCACGCCGCCACTAGGAAACGACTCGCCAGCCCCGCCAGGAGATACAGTCCGCATAGAGGTATGTACTAACAACTTTAGTGGGCTTATTCAGCGAGAACGGTCCGTGGATGGGTGACCATCCATTATTTACCGAGCTGGAATCTGATGCTCGGAAACCACGTTAAGCCGTTGGTGCCGGCTGCTATTTGTAGATCTTTAGCGGTCGTTACAGGTCTTGCCAAGGGGTATCTTAATTAATTAATTAATCAATATTATTCACTTTATTTTCTCACCACAATATTTATATACATTAATTTTCTCAAACATGCTTGGAAATTTGGGCATTATTTTGACAACCTTCTTCGAGATAAATCGAAATAGCTGTACTGGCCAGATGCATGCGACCAGCGACCGGCAAAAGTTGTATGAAAATCCATATCTGTCGTGTTTAGCGGCCAAATAAATTTCATAGTAAACTCTGTAATATAATATCTGTCGTGTTATTTAAAAATGGAACGATATTTTACTCTGACACATGACAAACAAGGCTTATCAAAGGCTTTATTTAAATTTAGAATTGGCTTGCAAACAGAAAGCGATTTATAAAAAAAAAAACTCGCATTATTTGAGAATAACACTATACTTAGGACTTAAGTATGCGTCCATCAATGCCTCTGTTGCTGGCCGCTGCAGTAATGTACTATTACATTGGTCAGATTCGACAATCCCTTATATCTGGACGCCTTTACGAGTGGGTGTGGTAACAATATTTTAATGTAAAAGATTGTCTATGAAGTTTCTTGCTTATTCTTCTCAATAGAGATCTACGATTTGAAATGGGCAACGTTTAGTTCAGTCACAGTTATTACGCTTTGTGTTTGGACAGTAGCTTTATCTTTTTATATTTGAAATAAATGCTTTGAGTTTTGAGCCGTGGGTGCAACTAATTTGACTGATTAAAAATAATACGAAATAATAGGGTACATGACAAATAAATCTAATTAGTCCGTCAGGTAGATTTCCAAAAAATATTGGTCACATTGTTTTTCTTTTTTTCACGTTAACCATAAATGAAGACGATACAATGTGTCGAAAACTTGTGTGACCTCACATTTGAGTACATTTTTTACTCAAATGTGACGTCACAAGCCCCCACTCATGATCTTTGACAGTTTTTATCTGCGTCAATTTTTATTAATTTGATAAAACAAAAAACACGTAAGTATCCAATATTTTTCGATAATCTAATTGACGGACTAAGCAGAATCATATTTGTTTTAGTCAGTCATCATCCCTATTCTATGTAATGTGTAGGAGCTTGTGGCTAAATAATAACAGCCGCTCAGGTTGATCTTTAGGTTAAGCCGTGCTTGCCTAGGTTGGTCTGTGGATGGGTGACCACCCATTACATACCGGGTTTCCTCCGTGCCTCGGAAAGCACGTTAAGCCGTTGGTCCCGGCTGTCATTTGCAGATCTTTGACAGTCGTCACAGGTAGTCAGTTGCCCAAAAAGTCTGACAACCAGTCTTACCAAGGGGTATCGTATTACCCAGTACTAACTGGGTTGTGGAGGTCAGATAGGCAGTCGCTCCATGTAAAGTACAGGTATTCAGCTGCACCCGGTTAGACTGGAAACCGACCCCAACATAGTTGGGAAAAGGCTAGGCAGATGATGACATCCCTATTCTATGTTTACGCAACTAAACTGCATTTCAGGTCGCGACCATTCTGAAGATCGCAATGAGATCATCGATGTAGACCCTGAGCTCGTGAAAAAAGGCATGCGCAACTTGATGCACGATGTGTGCCAGATTGAACGTGAGAAGGTATGGTAGCTAGACAAATCGAATAAAACTACTGTATGGTACTGGTATGTGCTATGTGGCCTATACACTTGTTCGGGTCTCTTACATTTGTTGAACAACAAAGGTCACCCGAATCAATTGCAACAAATATTCGGCTCGTGCTGACCGGAAAACTCTATACGGCATCGTTTAATAAGGTCAGAATGGCAAAATTCGAGCTAAGCTGAGCGGCTTTTTCTGAACGCATTGCTAACTACATTTAAAATTCAAACATTTTCGATTTTGCCGCCCGGCTGTGCCGTACATGAGAGTAATACCCATGATTTCTACGAATCTGCCTGGGCCCAGGTGGTAGGTAATGGCACACTCCCGTCAAAGAGAGGATACCTGTGTCCCAGCAGTGGGAACATCGGAACATTACAGGCTATTATGATTACTGTGTGGTTGTTTAAGAATTAAGTAGTACCGTTGATGGCAATATGCTCACCCCTTTTTCATGGGACTTAAACATAAATGGCGACAAGTGGGTGTACTCTGAACTCACTACCTAACTCTTCGAGGCCTTCTTCTTTTATTCCAGGACGATTACAAATCCCAAGTGAGCATGCTGAAGAAGCAGCTCAAAGACGCGAGCGAGCAGGCCGGCAAGGGAGACAACAAGCTGCAGTCCGTGACCGCCAACATGAGGACCTTGCAGGAGGAGAAGGCGAGGCTGCAGAGCGCCTTCGGGCAGAAGGAGGCGCAGCTTAATGCGCTGGTAACATACTCATTATTTGGGGCTTTCTTTATCGTGTGGTTAGTGCCTAACCTGCTGTCAGCGTTTTTGATGTTAAACATCTATAGGTAAACTAAAAAAACAAACGAAAAATTCTTGGCGAGCGTGGCGATCGAACCCGGCCCGAACAATCCCGAACATTACACATATTCGCCACGATTTACAACAAGCCAGCTGGTCTCGGGGCACAGAGCGCTGATTTACGACTTGTGACTGCGAGTTCGAGTCCAGCATAAGGATTTTCTTTTTGTGAATCGAGTCATTTTGATTTTATGTGTTGTTTTTTTATTTTTTGACAAAATAATTTCGATGTTTCACATCTGCCAGGCGTCCCGTGACGGCTCATTTTTATGCCGGCCAAGGGCGCATCCGCTGGATGCGAGTCGCACGGGATCGGTCAATGTGGTGACATTTGTGGGAGGCCTATGGCCAGCAGTGGACGTCTTTCGGCTGAAATGATGAAGAGCCTCTAACTAGAGATGGGTAACTAGCCGAAATTTCGATAGCTTAGCTAGCCGGCTATTTGTGGTGGAATAGCCAGCTAGCTAGCCAGCTATTTAAGCTACTTGGCTATTGAACAATAACGACTAGCGCTCGCTAGCGGCTAGCGGCGCAGCGGGACTTAAAATGAATAACAGTCAACTGCCCTGTGATTCGAGTTCGATCCTCGCCGCGGCATAAGTTAGGTAATGTCATAATTTCGTTTTTCATTTACTTTTTATTTTATTTCATAATCTTTTGAAAAGAATTGACTTCCCTCGTAGGTCGTACTTATTATTATTTTAAGAAAACGAAAATCTACAGTAGCGTCATCTCTGTTTGTATGAACTAAAAAAGTTTTACTTTACGTACTTTTAAATCGACTCAGACTTTAGTTGTAGGCAAGTAAAGTACAGATGTCGCGCTTCTGATAATTTAAACGATTTCAACCCATTTCTAGACTGAAATTAGGTTTAAAATCGTATAGTTAGTATCAAATTCCTTCACATCTAACTGTAATTAGCTACTACCTTTGTAACTATCGTATTTCGTAAATTCATACACTAACCGAACGAAATTACTAAGATACAATGCCTTCTCTTTCTTTATTCTATTTTGTGACTATTGTGAGAAAGAGATGTGCGATGTGAATGAAGTTCGCACTCGCGTCTCACATTACGTCACTACCTACTCAGCGCAGTGAGCACGCACACAGCTAGTTAGCTAACGGCTACTCCGGCTAGCCGGCTACCGAATATCGCGACGGCTGCAGTAGTTATATTGTACTCTGGGGCAGCTATCCGCTGCTGTGCCGTATTCTAGCCAGCCAGTAGCCAATAGCTAGCTATCGTATTGACGGTTAACATAGCCGTGGCTATTTCCTTAATAGCCGCTATTTGGCTAGTTATTGGAATAGCTACCCATCTCTACCTCTAACTTGGCTTTGCTTGCCGGCGAGAAATGTCTCTCAGGCATGCTGGTTTCCTCACGTGAAGTAAATAAATAAAACTGATATATTTTTGTGAGTAATGGTAAAACTTTGAAGGAGTAGCTTTTGCCCACGTCGCGTCGTTGCTCGCTTGAATGTCGGTAATTTCTTCGGCAACATACTACCAGGTTAAAAAATGTCAAGCAACTTTTCATACATTTTCTATGAATGTAATTCTGGCTGGAGTGAGTGTAACTGTCACTTCACGCCCCGCCAAATGCGACGATCTACGGCGAACGACGGCTTGTCAACTGAAAAAATCTAATAATTAGTCCGTCTGACGGACTAAATAGATTTGCAATTTATTGATGGTGGAAACTAGCCTATTATTCTTAGATAGCTAATTAAGTAGCAAATCTTGGTAAACAAGACGTAAACTTTTTCCATCATCAAAAGTCTGAGGTTACGGTTTGATACCTACTATTGTTATCGAGACCCATTGTAACTGATACCTACCTACTACTACTTATGTAACAAGCTTTATTTCAGAACGAATCAGTGCAAAGCAAGACCCTAGAGATCAGCAACTTACGCGACAAGATCACCAGCCTGGAGGCCTCCTTGACATCTATCACTGAAGAAAAAACGCAGAATGAGGTAACAGTGCTGAATATTTTTAATGCCGTCTTCGTGGTTAGGGTTACTGGTCCGATTTACATGATTCTGATTTCATTTGGTAGAGAAAGCCCGCTCGGAGGTCCCATATAAATTTTACCCACTTTTCATTCTGCCTGAGCAGTTTACAAGTTAGCTACTTTACTACGTATTTTTTCTTGTTTTACAAAAAAGGTCATAAAAATTATTTTAAGGGGAGAACTTTTTCGGAGACTATCTTCTGTTCAGATTACGCCGTTTGAGTATATTTTGACTTCATGATAAGTTTCGCTTATTCACTAATAAATATGTTTTTAAAATTATTTTTGTAGAACAAAGGAGATAATCTTCGAGTACAATTAGCGGAACGGGTGCAAGAAGTTGGACAGCTGCGTGAAGCGCTTGCAGCGGCTGAAGGTACACACATCTGATACTGTCAATAAGCTTCTCATTGTAAAGTGTACCTGTCAATGTTCACTGTCGGATCTGCCTACTTTTGGTCACTGGATGACAGTAGACAGGGAGACATGGATAAATGTAGCATGTACCTAGTAGCAAAATGTCCAGTGATGTGTGTAAGCGGCGAGAGGGGTGGAGAGTTTATTTATCCTTAGTGTTGACTTTTGACTGACTGAGTGAGTGCAAACTACCAGTGATTGACGTTAACCCAAGATCGAAAAAACTGGGAGTCATGAGGAGTGGCGAGTCTTTTGCCCAAAAGTTGTATGATGCAGGTTATAAGTAGCGTAGGTGCACCCACACCGCAGTTACTTTTTGTAGAGCAACGTTTCCAAGTGTTATTTATTGTTAGTATATGTTGCCGTGTTATTAAATATGTTCAGTAATGTTGCCTTTGAAAACAGTCAACACGTGGTAACAATTGATAACATTGTTAGAGTATGTTACCTGAACATGCGGTGTGGATGCACCATTAAATAGTACTCACTTGATAAGACCTTTAGTCTTAAAAATATTCTAATAACTCCTGTATTTCTGCTATAAGGTCGTGCGGCCCGTCTCGACGTGCGGCGCGCTCAGCTGGAGGGTGATGTACAGAGAGCTGCAGTTGCTGCCAGGGATAGAGATCAAGCTTTGAAGGTAAGTAGTTTGGTCTGCGGTAAAATTTATGAATGACAATGAATTTATAGTATTAAATTCAAAGATAACAATGAATTAGATTTTGATTGAAGTCTGCTGTTATTGCAACTTTATATTCTGACTTATGCCATTGTGGATTATCCGGCTCGAAGGACCGAATGTAGTTTAGGGAATTTCTAGGCAATAAAAAGGGACCATATTAAAAATAACTTGTTATAATGGCACTCGTACCTCTAATATCTCCATAAGTAGAAGGTTCCCGGGTATAGTGCAGAACAAGCCGTCGACGCCGTGATGACGGTGAGAACAAGTGCCTTTCTACTTCGTTAAGGGTCTTTTCGCACCTATTATTAAAATACATATGTATTGCTTTTATAAATTGTCCCCCATGTTTCAGAAACTCCAAGAGCGTTGCGAAGGCTACACGCGCACGATAGCGCAGCTGGAGGACCGCTGCACGTCGCTGAAGGGCACGGTGGAGCAGCTGTCGGCGGCGCTGCAGAAGGCGGCCGCGGCAGAGAGCGAGCTGCGCGCCGAGCTCGGGAAGGTCACTCGGCACCTCAACGAGGCCAAGAACAACGAGCATAACGCGGTAGATAAGCTGAGGCAGATACAGAAGAGCGTTTGTGAGTATTATCTATTATAGTTATTTAAAAAAACACATAAGTGAAAAATAACTTAGCTTCAGAATTGTTGGTGACTTTTGTTAGTTTGTTTCAGTTTTTTTTGCCACCAACTTCTGAAGCTAAAGTTATTTTTCACTTTTTTTGTGTTTTTGAAGTCGGTTTTATTTTTTGCAAAAAAGTTTTTGTGTTCATATCGCTGTTGCGATTGGTTGATCAAACATAATAACGATTAATCATAAAGACATAAAAACGATTAATCATAAAGACTTCCTTTATTAGTTGTTGACTGTAAGAATCAAAGATGATATAATTATGTGTCACTAACACATAATTATATCATCGTTTATGTGTTTTCATGAACATTATTGAACCCATACACACATATTTGTCTTCTTTCTCTTACGTATCTTTGAGTGAAATGTCAAAAATGTTTTTAATCGGCTATCATTACTGAGTCTACGTATAAAATGAACGATTTCGTGGTATTTATGAGAAAATTAAATTGTTCTCACTGATCGCAACGATGTAACGTTTGTTTCAGCGAGCTGTGAGAATGAGCGGCGGGTACTGACAGAGAAGCTGGAGAGTGCCAAGTCCGCGCTCGGCGAGATGAAGAGACTCAACGCTTCACTAGAAGACCAGGTGCACAGACTCACCAACCAGCTGGCCAATCTGGAGGTGCAGAGGTATGTAGAAAATTACTTCCATACAAAGAACCTTCCAACAAAATTTCATGCTTCTAGACCCAGTGATTTACGCTGTGCATTATCTGACAGTAAATTTAAGTTTTTATTACTAGTTTAGATAATTGATGGTCATTAGTTTCTTCAAATAAAAATATGATTGATCAGAAAATCAGATTATCAAGCTACAAGCCGTGCGGGTTTTTTTTATTAACCTATTCTGTGCCACTGCTCGGCTGCTCCATTTCAAAACCCAGTAAGAGACACTTTTTACAAAAATCGTTTTATTGCATAAACTTCCTAACCTAGTAAGTCCCTACCGAATACAAAAACACCAGCGTTAAAAACTCACTTAAAAGCAGATATATTTAAGCATCGATACCTAGTAAGTGCGCTATCCACTCCCTCGTGACCAGTTTAAAACCTAGTAAGTCACTTCAACCAATTCAAAACCTAGTAAATACTTAAAAAAAAAATACTTTTTAAAGGCTGACCTATATTGCGTTTATGCGCTCTCCTGTAAAATTTCGTTTTAGGTCCTTACTAGGTTTTGAAATGGGGCAGCCGTGCTGGGCAAAGGCCTTCCTCATTCCTTTCCAACTATCCCGGTGTTTTACCTTCTCTGGCCAATCAGTCGGGAACTATTCCAAATGTGCGGTATTACCCATCGAAAATCATGTCGAACTTTTATAAGAACTTTAAAACATGATTATGAACTTTCATCCCCATTTAAAGAGCTAAATAAAGATAAAGGAGCTTTTGTGCATTTCAATCTTCTATAACCAGTGGTGAATTCTGTAAGTTGTTGCTCTGTGAATGAATTTAAAGTTTTTGTTGAGTAGATAGCCCGTCCGACGGAATGATAGCTTTCGGAGCAAACGTGACGGGGACATGGGGTGTTCATGTTGCAAGAGAAATGTCCTTGAATCGAAGCCTAGGAGGAGCGTATTACAAGCAATGGCCTGCCCACGAGTTCTATACTAATATTATAAAGCTGAAGAGTTTGTTTGTTTGGTTGAACGCTCTAATCTCAGGAACTACTGGTTGGAATGGAATAAAACTTTTTGTGTTGTATAGTGCATTGATCGAGGAAGGTTCTAGGCGATATAACATCACGCTACGGCCAATAGGAGCGGAGCATAAATTAAAAATGTTGCAAAAACGGGGAAAATGTATTCCTTTTGTGAGCTTTTTCTCTCATATGTGACGCAGACGAAGTTGCGTATTAGTACATTACGATATTAGTGCGTTAAGCATGTTATAACCAATACGCACGTATATCGTACGACGTTTTTTAACACATTTGCGAGGAAACAGAAAAAAAAGATATTTACAATACAAGTACAAAGAAAAGAAAATTTGAGAAAAATGGCAGCCAAGTTTTTAAATTACCGAATAAACTGTTTTTTATTTTATTTTAAATAAACTCAATCTGTGAATGCACACTGTTGCTTTCCCGCCATTTTAACAGCGCGCTAGCGCTGCCCACTGACTGGCGCCGCGCGGCGAATAGTTCGAAATTTGAATAGCAACAGCGCGCTGTTCACTAGCGAGTCGTGCGGCGGCGATCAGTTCCATATTTGAAATGGCAAATAATACTGTTATGGAATTTGTATGGACTATAACTTAACTATTTGCTTTGGTAACACACGCGTTTTTTATGACCCGCTTTGACCCGTTATTTAAAACCGGTGGAATTACATCAGCTTTACGAGCAAGGGTGTTAAAAAATATAATATTGTCATTTATTGGTCACAGATCCGCCTTCGAATCCCAACTCCGCATGACGACGTGGGACGGCAAGGAGAGCAACAGCGACAGCGAGCTAGAACGTGAGCTGCACCAGCTGCAGCGCGACAGAGCCGAACTGAAGTCCAAGTGCGACGTGCTGCACGACACCGTGCGCAAGCTGGAGGCCGAGCGCCGCCTGGCCCGCCCCGCGCTGCGCAGCAAGAGTCACGACAGGGCAGACAAGACTGTCTACTACTCCGAACTAGACTCAGGTAACACTTCAGCTACACCTTCGTTACAAATTCATATTCAAGATAATTTATTTCAATCCATATAATAATAAAATTATAATAATACCAGCCTATTACTGTCCCACTGCTGGGCAAAGGCCTCTTCTCATACAGAGAAGGCAATCCATTTAGGATCATGATTATGCACACATTTGAAATAAAAATTATGAATTATAAAATTAAATTTCAATCGGTATAATTACAAAAATAATCAATAAATAATATAATATAAAAATACCAAAATTTAATTTTTTTTTTTTTTTTTTTTTTAGTTTTTGTTTGCTCTTATATATCTTATCTTAAATTATAATGTCAAAGACTAAAATAAAATATTATAATGTCAAAGACTAAAATAAAAATTAACAATTATAAAATTAAATTTTAATCGGTATAGTTACAGAAATAATCAATTAATAATATAATATAAATTAAAACTAAAATACTAAAATTAATTTTTTTTTAGTCTTATATATCTTATCAATTATAATGTCAAAGACTAAAATAAAAATTAACAATTAAAAAAGATAAAATTTGAATCACAATAAGTACAAAAATAATTAATTAAATACTTAAAATAAATTAAAATTCTAAAATTACAATGTTACGCCGACTCATTTTAATTACAGTTATGAGAGAGAGAACTAGTGGTTAAACAATAACAGCCGCTCGGGTTGATCTTTAGGTTAAGCCCTGCTTGCCTAGGTTGGTCTGTGGATGGGTGACCACCCATTACATACCGAGTTTCCTCCGTGCCTCAGAAAGCACGTTAAGCCATTGGTCCCGGCTGTCATTTGTAGGTCTTTGACAGTCGATAAGTAGTCAGTGGCCCAAAAAGTCTGACAACCACTTAGTCTTACCAAGGGGTATCGTATTACCCGGTACTAACTGGGTTGTGGAGGTCAGATAGGCAGTCGGTCCATGTAAAATAAATTCAGCAGCATCCGGTTACACTGGAAGCCGACCCCAACATAGTTGGGAAAGGGCTAGGCAGATGATGATGAGAGAGAGAGACACCAATCTCTAAAAGAAACACTTTATTTTGGGCCTGAAAACCCGGTTTATTTTCAATTAATTGCCAAATTTGATTTTTAGTTGCTTTGAAATCAATAAACAGTTGAGTCATTGAGTTGACTAAACAGTGACGTCACAGTTTGCTATTACCGTACAATGTCTATGAGAGAACCGCGTTTTGACAGCTCTTAAAAAGTATCTCAATTGAATAGTGTGTCATCTACCCCATTGTACACAGACATTCCACCAAATATGTCTAACGGCCGTCTAATGACCGCTGGGCAAAAGCCCGCGAGGGTTGGTCCGAGGAGGCACGGGAAAAGAGTACATGGAAAGAATTGGGGGAGGCCTTTGTCCAACAGAGGGACAGTACATGCTAAAAAAAAATGTCTAACGGCCATTAAACGTCAATGGACTCAGTGTTTATAGTCACATAACTGTGACCCACATTGACTTCTGTTAATTTTCAATAACTTCTATCGCGGATATTGACTAAACAAACGAGCCAAAGTATTTTCGTTTTTAAACTCGTGAGTATACGGGTATACTCACGCACACGCAGCACGCGCACGCACAGCTGACTACTTGGGACCCATTAATGTTAATATTTATCCGTGGTGCTAGGCAACTGGGCTATTCCAGTTGTAAACGTCCCTTTGTGCCTATTGGTCTCGTTTTGTTCTGTCTCCTGCTGTTATGGAGGGAAGTGGAAATTACGGTAGTATACTTTTCTGATTAATTTCGTTGCGGGATCCAAGACAGTTAAATTCTTTCTCTGGGACTTCGTCGAGCTTCATTGTCTCGCATTACAGTGGTTTGGATAGTGTGGCGGGCTTGTCCCATAAAAAAAGGCTAGGTAGATGATGGGACGTTTCCGGTCTCAGAGGTTTGAGCAGTATTGAAAGTCTAGATCAAATGTTAAGGAGCTAAAATCTAACACAATATTACAGTGGAGTACTTCTAACCATGAGAATGATAATTTCGCTATAGTTGGTGCCAGTTAAGATGAGAATAGCGGTCATTGACCCACCCACATTTATTAAACTTCTTAACTTTGAAAACCAAAAATAAGCCTGTTCAAGTCTGGAATCGTCATCTATCGTGATCTTCAACATTTTTTGTAATGAAAAACGATACATACTTAATTTGTTTTAGTTTGTACGAAGAGATAATGGTGTGGATTCTGTTGTGCACAAACTAAACTGAATTTAGGCTATTGCTATCTTTTTCTCTATAATAAAACAAGAAAGAGACGGACGTAATTTAGAGTTGTCAAATTTAGTTGGAACTAATATTTCTATACAAATGAAGGGTGCACGTAAAACATGTCGACTAAAACCACGGTGAAGCGCAAGGCATAAACTAGTTTGACATCTCTAACTTAGTTCATAGCTATAGCCGTCCTTTTCTCACACTGCCTTTTAGTAAAAGATAGCAATAGCCTAAATTAAGTTTAGTTTGTGCACAACAGAATCGACACTATTAGGGAAATTTAATATTATTTTTGTGCGACAAGCAGTCGTTGAACTTAACTTTTAATACTTTTCTTGGGTTGATAGTACTGTATTTTATTGACTTAAGTGAAGAAAAAATTACGTGCATATTCCCTATTGCAAAAAACGCAAGAGCATTTGAATTGAGCGGGTTACCCTGGCGCTTCCCCCTTACGATGCACCTTAGGGTTCTTACGGACGAGCGGCACGTTGCCAACTGCAGATAAACTTCAGCCGTCGCCACCTGTTGACGCTTGCAGTTGTGGCGTCGGCGGCTGCCGTCGGCGCGTCGACGGCAGCCGTTGACACACATTTACGCGGCATGCCACAACTGCAAGCGTCGACGGCAGTCGTCGACGCTTCGGCGGCTGCTGCCCGGCGCGTCGACGGCAGCCGTCGACAGATGGCGACGGCTGCAGTTTATCTGCCGTTGGAAACGTGCCGCTCGTCTGTAAGAACCCTTACACAATCATCAGTTTATTTTCAGGCAATATACAATATGTTATCACATTCTTGAAAGTGAAATGTATGATGCTGATATTAATGCATAGTACTTATGATGTAATTGTTATTGATTTTACGATCGAACCTACATTGTATTGTGTTTTCCCATTCCATTTTTATCTAAAATTGAGTCTCCATTGTTTAGTTTTTGTATAGTGTTCTGTTGCGTTATTAATAAGTATGCACGATGGGCTAATTAACCAGGCGCTAGGTGATCTATTATAAAACTAATGTTTTTAATGAGCCAGAACTATAAACTAGGTACTATTTTAATTAAAACGTACAATTAACCGTGCTGTCACAATAATAAGGCAACAGAAATCAACTCTCTTGAAAATACTCCATACCACATAATTATTTTAGTATTTGGCATTGAGCTATTACTACTACGTATAGAGAAGACAGCGCCAACAAAATGTGGGAGGGGCGGCTAACCCCGTATAAATACAGGGTATTAAAGTAGTCGCGTGCCATGATCCGACCCAGCCTGTTGTCCCTTGCTGCCCTCTTATCAATGACGCACTAAGCCGAGGCCCGAACCCCACAGGGGGTGCCCTTAGTGACCGTTCATTTAATTTAAATCCTTAGTTTGTAAGCCCTGGCTGGGGGCCTTAAAGTAATTTTTGGCCACTACAGGATTGTCCGGTTAAGCAGTAAAGCAACCTTAGCGCGTTGCAATTGCGAGTGGTCCCTCCTAAAAAAAAAAAAAAAAATTGTTGCGTGCCATAGCTTAGGGGTGAGTTCAGTATCGATAACGGAACCCGCAAAAATAAAAATAAAATACCTTTTTTTTTAAACCTAAAATTAGGGTGT
Source organism: Xestia sexstrigata (assembly GCA_941918905.2). Taxonomy (NCBI): domain Eukaryota; kingdom Metazoa; phylum Arthropoda; class Insecta; order Lepidoptera; family Noctuidae; genus Xestia; species Xestia sexstrigata. Next base: position 19,365,040 of record OW799208.2, read on the forward strand.
TAGTGTGAACACCGTTATCCTTGAAACCAGTGGTTTGGTTTCATTAGTAGAACCTAAACCTGAACCTGTGGTCATGGCTGAGACCATGGAGGACCTCAGTACAATGCTTGATGACCTCAGTAGAGCTTCCGGAAGAGTGGGTCTTAAAATGAACATGGACAAAACCAAGATCATGTTGAATGCCCATGTCACACCCACTCCTATCAAGATCGGAGACTCTACACTCGAAGTTGTAGACGATTATGTGTACCTGGGACAAACTGTCCAGTTAGGTAGGTCTAACTTCGAGAAAGAGGTCAATCGTCGAATCCGACTCGGCGGTATCTTCTCGTCCAACTTACCGCAGTGTCTCAAGACGAAAGTCTATGACCAGTGTGTGTTGCCAGTGATTAAATACGGGACCGAAACGTGGTCAGTCACAATGGGCCTCATCAGAAGGCTTAAACTCACCTAAAGGGCAATGGAGAGGGCTATGCTCGGAGTTTCCTTGCGCGATCGAATCAGAAATGAAGACATCCGCAAGAGAACCAGGGTCACCGGCGTAGCCCGAAGAATTGCCAAACTTAAGTGGCAGTGGGCAGGGCACATTGCTCGCAGAACGGATGGCCGATGGGGCCGAAAAGTTCTGGAGTGGCGACCGCGAACCGGAAGACGTTGCGTTGGAAGGCCTCCCACTAGGATGACCTGGTGAAGGTTGCGGGAATCCGCTGGATGCGAGTCGCACGGGACCGGTCAATCTGGCGACACTTGGGGGAGGCCTATGTCTTGCGGCTGAAATGATGATGATGATGAGTAGAACCTAAAACCAATGAAAAAAGCAACCTTTTTTTTTTGAAGAAAATCCACTATTTTCCTCAAGATCATTTCACCTTAATGCGCTCGGAAACAGCTGACCGCCGAACGGGCGGGCATTCGGGGTCATCGACCGCGCCGCAGTCAGCTGTCGCTAGAGCGAGCGCGCGCCGAGCTCCGAGCCGTTTGTTTCTCGCGCGTAAATTGAGCGTACATAGACAAATTAACAGTGGACCGAAATGGTACGGCTTTACGCCATCGCGGGTGATAACCTGAACGAGGTGCCTAGGATGTATGCAGAGGTCAGATTCTCGAGTGCTAAACAACTGCTAACTGCTATTTTAAGTTAGTAGGTACTAAATTAGGTTGATCTTGAAATGTTTATTTTGTTTTTTCTTTTTTTGGATTTATTTTTTATGTTTCCTGGGTTCCTTTATCGATACTGAACCTACCCCTAAGCTATGGCACGCGACTACTTTAACACCCTGTATAAAGGGTGTAAAACACCTCTTAACGAAGCCGGGGCGGGTGTTCTCCTCGTCATTGCGATCAGTTTTTTTGTTCTACACCATACCTGGGAACCTTCTAGTTACGGAGATATTGGGGGTCAAACTTCCAACTGTTTGACAAGTTTTTTTTTAATACAAGTTTTTAATGTAAGATTTTTAAACACCTCCACGACCCCCGTACTATTCAATCCATCCATCAGCACAATGTTTTGAGTGCGTTACATTGAGTTCTATCACAAAACATGATTCTTGACCCCAAAAAAAAGTCGTTTCCCAGCAATAATTTTTTCGTAAAGTTACTTAGTGTGATGTACAGAATGCTTGGTTGACGGCTTCGTGATGAGGTCTTTTACAACCTGTAGATGCTGTAGCGAGCAAGCGACTGAGTGAAGTGCAGCCGGTCGACAGCAGTTGAACGGAGCACAGATTTTGTTCGCGCTGTCTTCTCTATACGTAGTAGTAATAGCTCAATGGTATTTGGCAATTAACATTTCAATTGTCAAATAAACAAAACTAAAAATAATTGGCTTACAATATAGTTTACAATTAATTATGTTAAAATTCGTAACTTCCGCCCGCATAAATACAATTTTTGAATATTTAATTTAATGTATAAAATTCTCAATGTCAAGTTTTATCCAAATCCGTCCCGCTGTTTCAGCGTGAAGGAGTACCAAACATACTGTGACTGAAAATCTAAAAGGCATTTATTCAAATTAGGTTGAGAATATTCCATTTGTTTTTCAATATTTTGTGGGCTCTAGTCGAAAACCATGAGCAATACGATACTCCTAGGAAAGACGGGAACTCCTTATGGGCAGGCAGTGGCCCGAAAGTATGGGTAGTTAGTAGACTACCCGTATCGACTATCAAAGATCGACAAATGGCAGCCGGGACCAACAGCTTACCGTGCTTTCCGAGGCATAGAGTATACTCGTAGTCTCCAGTAATATGTCCTACATTTCCTTTAGGACTGTAACATTGTGCTTTACACCCACCAGGTCCAGACTCCACAAAGGACTCGTCGACGCGCTGCTACAAGGACTCTGCCAACATCCCGTGCAAGGACAAAGGATTCACCACCGACTTGAGTCTCATAGAACTGGAGAACAGAGAGCTAAGGATGAAGATCAGGCGCCTGGAGAAAGAACTGGCTGATAAAGTAAGCTTTGTGGTTACAGTTTTAAGTGCCATTTTACAATGACGCATAACTGTTTTACCTGTTAATTACAGGTTTTGTATTTAAAATACTCGTTCGTAGTACAATGGTATGAATCAACTTTGTTGGTAATGCTTGTGCTTGACCGTATGATATCCACGTCAAAGTAAAGGAAAAATTTTGTTTATTATTCAGCATTTTGGTAAATCTAAAAAACAGACACTGCGATGTCTTTTCAACCTAATAGTATGATATCATGCGACGACCCGCAGCGCCTTACCGTCCGCGAGCTATCAACCTCGAGGACCTCATCGGCGGTCAATATTGCTGTCTGTCCCTACCTCACTATCGTGGGCGGCTCTTAACCGCTATGTGTTTGTGTGTTTTCCCGAATAACATATAAGAGTTTCTCATACCTAACTTTCTTGTATAATTCAGGATGCAGAACTAGCAATGGCCCGTTCCCGCTACCTATCGGACCTGTCCAGCGTGTCTCCATCGCGGCGCGGCGACGTGGACCACTACCGGCAGGCCGCCGTGCAGGCAGAGCGACTACTGGAGAGCAAGGAGGCCACGTATAGACAGCAGATCATGCGGCTTGAGACACAGGTAGGCATACTATCAGTGGAGCACTACTGGCAGGCCGCCTTTGCAGGCAGAGCGACTACTGGAGAGCAAGGAGGCCACGTATAGACAGCAGATCATGCGGCTTGAGACACAGGTAGGCATACTATCAGTGGAGCACTACTGGCAGGCCGCCTTTGCAGGCAGAGCGACTACTGGAGAGCAAGGAGGCCACGTATAGACAGCAGATCATGCGGCTTGAGACACAGGTAGGCATACTATCAGTGGAGCACTACTGGCAGGCCGCCTTTGCAGGCAGAGCGACTACTGGAGAGCAAGGAGGCCACGTATAGACAGCAGATCATGCGGCTTGAGACACAGGTAGGCATACTATCAGTGGAGCACTACTGGCAGGCCGCCTTTGCAGGCAGAGCGACTACTGGAGAGCAAGGAGGCCACGTATAGACAGCAGATCATGCGGCTTGAGACACAGGTAGGCATACTATCAGTGGAGCACTACTGGCAGGCCGCCGTGCAGGCAGAGCGACTACTGGAGAGCAAGGAGGCCACGTATAGACAGCAGATCTTGCGGCTTGAGACACAGGTAGGCATACTATCAGTGGAGCACTACCGGCAGGCCGCCTTTGCAGGCAGAGCGACTACTGGAGAGCAAGGAGGCCACGTATAGACAGCAGTTCATGCGGCTTGAGACACAGGTAGGCATACTATCAGTGGAGCACTACCGGCAGGCCGCCGTGCAGGCAGAGCGACTACTGGAGAGCAAGGAGGCCACGTATAGACAGCAGTTCATGCGGCTTGAGACACAGGTAGGCATACTATCAGTGGAGCACTACCGGCAGGCCGCCGTGCAGGCAGAGCGACTACTGGAGAGCAAGGAGGCCACGTATAGACAGCAGATCATGCGGCTTGAGACACAGGTAGGCATACTATCAGTGGAGCACTACCGGCAGGCCGCCGTGCAGGCAGAGCGACTACTGGAGAGCAAGGAGGCCACGTATAGACAGCAGATCATGCGGCTTGAGACACAGGTAGGCATACTATCAGTGGAGCACTACCGGCAGGCCGCCGTGCAGGCAGAGCGACTACTGGAGAGCAAGGAGGCCACGAATAGACAGCAGATCATGCGGCTAATAATTCAAATAATTAGGGCTTTATGTATTGCGCTTTAGATATACTTTACATTGGCAACATAAATTAGCAGACAGCTCGCTGTCAGCAAGGTTACCGCCGTCAGACTGCTCGGTTGCCAATGTTAAGTATATCTAAAGAGCATTACATAAAGCCCATATTTGAATTATATTATTTTTGCCAGGTGGGAGCGAAGTCGTTTATGTGGGCTAAGACCTTAAGGTGACACAACTCACGGGCTTGAACTCATTGTTGGGCGTGGCCAAAAAGCACGCTGTCTCACCTGGCATCGTGCCCGACAGAGATAGTATCAGTGATGAGCAGTTAGGCGCTAGTCTTCACGCACATCTAGTTCGTATCCACACAGACAACGTTCCGAGCCGTTCCGAACTTCGAACAAAAACGAAGTTACACCATGCACACATAATGCTATTCGACGCCGCGCCGCTCAACACTCGCCATCAAATATCTTTACAATATTGTAAAATAACGTTTTCTTATAATACTTTCGTCTGACCTTTTATTTAAATGCGCTAAAAAGAATAAAATAAACTTTTCCTTTAAAACTTTTACTATCAACTCATAACGTTATTACACAATTTGCGAAATTAGTGGCAACAATAATATTGTATAATCATATTGTATTCATTTCTCATGCTCTAAAGTTCGCCTTTATGTCGTGCGTAGGCGACATAAACTCGCTTTTTATGCTCTAGACTAGAGCATAAAGTAAAATCTTCGTCGAAGACCAAGGCAATCGGTCCAACAGCTACACGAACAACTTCATAGAATAACCTCTTTTTTTTTTAATTCGTTTCGTTAGTATTGTCTGTCTGTCCGTCTGTATGTCCGTCTGTCTGTCCGTCTGTATGTCCGTCTGTCTGTCTGTCCGTCTGTCTGTCCGTCTGTCCGTCTGACTAATTTGTCAATTTTTCTCGTACAGTGTAACACACGGCGCTAAAATCACACTATAAGTAACTCGGTTCCTATTTACTACCTCGTATATAATGGGTCATTTTAGCCCCTTGTATTACAATGTACTATTGTTATTGTTGGCCTGGGGTCACGATGTCCCGGACCCTGTCCGCCAGGTCTGCTAATCCCTCGAGAGAAGTAAGTGGCTGTTAAGCTAGCAGAGTCTGGACGTTGCTCGGCAGACGAATGCTTTATATTGTCATGGCGATACTTTGGATTTCCTTGGCCTGATAACATTTAGGATTTCCTTTTCAGGGCGAATCACGTCGGGGTCACCAATTTAGTTGTTATTGTACACTAATTAAATTAAATTAAAAATTTTCATCATTCATAATATTTAGTCAACACAGGACAGGGAAGTGACAGATCAAAAGAAAAGTAAAATATAATATCGTGAAGGTTTTATTTTATGTACATAAAGTTACTAAATAAGTAGGTCGCTACACCATATTATAGGAGTGCAATAAAAATGTACCAGGCATCCTTCAAATTCAGCAAAAAACAAATGACACGTCACTGACGTCATGCATGAAATGAAAAGGACAGAAATATAGTTCTTGTTCTTCTATCAAACAAAGTTATATGTGGCTTATTGTTCATATGTGTGAGTAAGCGTCGTCCTCCCGCACCGCACCGGGGGGGAAACATTATTCAATGAGATGCACGAAAATTCATAGTAAAAGGCGCGCGCAAAAATATGCGAAATGCTTTTGGGAAATCAAATTTTATGAAAAAACCACTGCATCAATCAATAACAAATAAAATTTATTGAATTTTTCGATAATTGTGCTGTGTCGGTACGGACTTTGTTATGGAAATCTGACACATCTTTTATTACTAATTTACGCCCAAAATTGCGTTAAAATTGGCAATAAAAACGAATCTTTGGTAGCTCGTAACTTTTGAATGACTTTAGGATGCACCGTGTCAAACAGTGGAGTAATACCCCCCGAAATTTGTATGGAAAAAATAGATCAACCTTAAGTTTTGGGTTCGCCCTGGTTGAGCATAGTGCTTTTAGATTCATCTATTAGGGAATTCTTAGAGAGAGCCTGAATTCTAGATTTTATCTTTATTTCCCAATTGCTGACAGTAGATTAGCAAACAAACAAACTAGCAAATATAACTGGCGTACCGTTAAATGTGTAGTACTCCCTACTAGTACTACCTACTCGTACTTGTTTAGTTTTAAGTTTTTTATTTATTTTTTGTTTTTCTTTTTTGGTTTATTTTTTATACTGTGTGCACTTGTGGCGTGTGCCAAATAAATGAATTTCTTTCTTTCTTTCTACTACATATCTAGGTTCCCTTTCTCAGAATAATAATAATAATAATATTTTATTTCCATCAAGGTAGGTACAAGAATTTCTTACTCTAGTAACAATTTAAATCTTACTTTAGGGGTTGTACGCTGTCACATAGAATTTTGGGATTCTCTAACTCCTAAACTAAGTCACGCTTGTATTATAGGAGTTAGTGAGTTGTTGACTTGAATGCAGTCGCTATGTTAAGTTTGTAAGCAGAGCTTGCAAAGAGTTTAACATTTTGAACTCGGTCGTATTGCTAAATCGTGTTTATTTATTATTTTAGTGTTTACTTTAAAACTGGTCTGCAACAACCACCCTCTTGTATCCCCCAGGCCTCCCAGCTCCGCTCCCAGTTAACAGCAGAGATCCGTCGTCGCCAGGCGTACATCGCGCGCAGCGGTCGCGCCGCCCGCGACGTGCAGCGACTGCGCTCCGCACTCGGGGACTCCTTGAGGACAGTATCCCAGGTAATAATAACATACTACCAGTCTTTTTTTTGAGAAGATGCCTGTGCGCATACACCAAGTTCGGATGCGTACAGGCAACTGGTAGGTAGGTACGGGTAGGATTTTTTTCAGTTGATCCACCTCAGTTCCCCAAAAAAGACCAATATCAGTTTGGCGTTACTGGTGCTCTCGCAAACAGTAGCACTTTGCATTTTAGAAGAACCGGGCTTTCTCAGTCAGCCGTGATGTCATTTACTACCTGTGATTCATTAATAACCTAAGCATAAATGTCACGATCCCCTCATATCCTTCGCGTATTCAACCTATTCATAGCCACGGTATATGGCTGCGATCAATAAACATTATAAACGGGTAACCACTATTAAATTCATAGTTTGTCCCATATTAGTAAGTATCTGAAGACGAAACTCGTTAAAATCAGACTACAGCAATAGGAGTACAATCGGTCAAATCAAACAAAGATAAGGATAACAAAATATCTTATCTGCTGAACTTCAGGCAGACACAATAAATAACTTGATGAACTGGGTTATCTCGATCATTATGTTGGAAACATTTTTATATTGGAAATGCAAGAGGGCCTGAAAATGAAAACTTACGTGGACGAGGCAAAAAGAGTTCGTAAAGATCGTAGCAGGTTGCGTTATGTTGTTTCTCCTACCCCGATGCGAGAAAGCGTTATACGTATATATATTAAATGTATGTAAAAGTTAAGGATGGCACAACAGTTTAATTATTTAAGTGATTGTAGTTTTAGAAAGGAGAAGCTCGTGGCTAAAATGATAACAGCCACTATAGGCTCGCTCTTCAGGTTAAGCTGCATTTTCCTAGGTTAACCCGTAGATGAGTGACCCCCCATTACATACAAAGTTTCCTCCGTGCCTCGGAAAACATAATCTACCGTTAATTTCTAGACCCGACCCGATAGTCTGACAACCAGTCTCACCAAGTGGTATCGTATTACCCAGTATTGACTGGGTTGTGGAGGTCAGATAGGCAGTCGACCCATGTAAAATACTGGTATTCAGCTGTATTCGGTTGAGGACAGGTTAGGTAGATGATGATATAGTTTTAGAAAAAAGAAACAGCTTCAATGACTAACACAGAATTTGAAACATTGTTTCAAATCAGGCAAAAAATTCTATCATTATACTGTATGTAGAACATTAGTGCTGTTATCAACCATAAAATGCTAGATAGGGCACGAATCGGAAACATTTCATCGTAAGCACGATAAGTAGAGAAATACGAGTAGTTTCTAAGTATTATTTCATGAATGGTTTTAAAACAATCGAAGTATTTTGATTTTTTTTTTATTTTGTTTGTAAACGCACCCACGATACAAGAGTAATTCCTAGTTTTTTTTAATAAAATAGGATGTTTATTTCATTTAAAAACTTATTATACTAACATTAATTACTTAGGTGAAAAAGTTATGATTGGCTAACGTGAGATTTGTGCAAAGCAGAGTTTTTTGTTTCCTTGTTCCATTGTTTCTCTTGATTGGTCTATGTTGTAATTTCTAAGTAAAGGCGTTTTAACACATTCCTTATAAAAACCCAATTACTTCAGAATCCAATGAGTAAAACCCATTCAATTGCCACTATTGTACTAACATGTTTATGAAAGATAATGACATCGGTCCTCACAAATGACCTAATCGACCTAACAATAAAAGGAAAATAAATACTACCTATAGGGTTTCTATGATTCTGCGCAGTGTAATGACTAACGGGAATCGTACGTAATTTTGATAGAATGATGTACCTTTAACAATCATCCAACACACGTAGCATAACCACCGTAGAAACGGGTTTTGTCGATGGAAGAATCGATAAAATGACAGATTTCTTTTCACAATCTGTCATTTTGACGATTTTTCCGTCACGTCACGTGTGCACTTGTGCAGGTCACTTATATTGCGTTTGCAATGTAGACTTCCAAACATATACCTACACAAGTATGTGCTCTTGAAAAGATAACTTTAGGAACTTCCACAGCTGGGACACAGGCCCCCCTCTAAATGAGAGGCAATGGGTTATAAGGGACAGAAAACAACGATTTGTATGAGACCCGTACACGTCGCGCGCGCAGAGCGGATGCGTAGGTACGCGTCTTATACAAAATCGTTGTTTTGCTATGGGCAGGGGCGTAGCTACCGCAGTATCAGCCGTATCAATGATACGGGGCCCCCCGAGTAACAGTAACAAGGGCCCCTGATGGGAAAAAAAACACAAAATCTTTTCCCAACCTCAAATATTCTTCTTGATAAAAGATAAAATATAACTTAACGCGGTCAAGAAAGCTCCAATTTTTCGAGCTCACTTCGCTCGCTCTTTGATGAAGGCTTCACCAGTCGTGGTTCAGAAAGCACCAATTTTTCGAGCTCGCTTCGCTCGCTTTTCGATGAACATTTAAACCCTTTTAAGATGCTGTGATTTTCAATTTTAGCTCTTCTTAAGTCATAACGTTGTTGTATCACTTTGCTCGCTCACAGGTTCTCTTCTGCGAGAGTTCGAGAGGCACGGGAAAAGAGCACAATATGGAAGACTTGGGGAGGCCTTTGCTCAGCAGTAGGATCGTATAGGCGGATAAAAAAAATGAGCAGGGATTTGTATGGTTATATAGTAGGGAGGGAATTGAGTATGTAATTTTAGAGTCGTATCAGGTAGCATTCTGTAATTTCTGCCTGCTGCCATGGGATAAAGGAGTGAGTTCATGTATCCATTTGTATTATGTTAGTAGGAAAAATAGGTACAAACACCTACTTCTGGAAAATAAATTGTCACAAAAAAATAATAAGTTGCCACGTGCGGTTGCATATTGGTAGATAGAACCCACCTTGCTATTAAAAATCATCGAATGGAAAAAACCATGTAGGTATGGTATGTGCCTAGGTAGGTACCGAGTTATCATTATACCTGAAATATTCGAATAAATGGACGTTATCTGTTTATAACTGAACAGTTTTTCCTGTATTTATTTTAATGCTAGTAGGTACCTATTGTTGCTTGGATTATAACATATAGCGTATAAAGTTGCTGTAAAGTATTATGCTATCCCTGTTGTAGCGTCAGATACTTTTAAGATCTTGATTGATGATCATTGGGAGAAGCTCTTGGCTAAATAATAACAGCCGCACAGGTCGATCTTCAAGGCCAAGGAGCGCTTGCCAAGGCCGGCCCGTGGATGATGACCATTAACTACATGCCGAGTTTCTTCCGTGTCTCGGAAAACACGTTAAGCTGTTGCTTTCGGCTGCCATTTGTCAGTCAGTGGCACGACGGTACCATTTTCCAGTCTTCCCAAGAGGTATCGTATTATCCAGTACTAACTGGGTTGTGGAGTTGAGATAAGCAGCCGCTCCATATAAAATACAGGTATTTAGCTGCATCTGGTTAAATTTGAATGGTATTTGAGCACATCGGAGTTTGTGAATTTAAAAGGTCGGGTACTCCACCTTCTGCATCCACTATTTTCTGGTCTGGCCACCTTTCCAAGGTTGCGGGTCCATGTAGTTGGGATTTGTTTCGCACCCTCAATGAGAACAAGGAATGTGCTCCAACGGGGATACCAGGTCCTTCGATAAAAATGGCCAGGCAGCTATGTCTATCTTATGATAGGAACCTACCAGAGGAGATGCAATCTTCAACCTATTTTCTGTAAGCACCTAGCTACTTAAATTACATACAATTTTTCCAATAAGGCCTGCAATCCTAGCTATTTACCGGGTGACCTAGGTACTTATTCTGTAAACTACCGTGACTTACATTTATTTAGTCTTCTTATATGGTGCCTACAGTTAGCAATGTTTGCGGTGGATCACTTCAACCTTACTGCTATGGGCATTAAGGCGAACAGTAACGTAACTGGTATTTGTAATTCTATATTTAATTAGAAGCTGAGATAAGTTTCAGGGAAAATTACTGGACTATGGGCACTGAAGACTGTACCTAATGACGTTAATACAATTACGCATTATTTATTGTAGTTACAGTTACATGTACCTACCTAAGATATGTACAGGTACTGTACGTAGTTTCAGGAAATTCAATTAATTTTAAAATCATCCTTTTCCCCCTTCGTGACCAAAATGGACTTTGGATGATCCTACCTTGTTATTACCCGGGTGGGAAGTTTTCGTAACAATTTCAGTAGGTCTGTAGACAAACTCCCCTAGTTTATTCATTAATTTCCTCAATGCCCGTTTTCACTAACACTAGATAAATGCAGCGCCTAAATATATTGACTGTTAAATTTTTAACTTCTGAAGCTTAGTGCGAAATAAAGGTAGGTATGGCTACTAGACTAGCTTAACATTTTACTAACTGCACAGCAATTAAGGAGTCTTCTTACACGATGTCTAGCACTGTCGTTGGCTATGGTAATCAATGCAAGCCATCTGAATGCATTATGTATTCGGGTCCCAGTTTCCGGTCGTCCAGGCTGCTTTTAAAGTGCATCGTAGTATTTTAATTAGCTGCAATTTAGCGTTATTTAGTCACGTTTAAATTGTCTTTTAGCAGAAATTTGCAAGTTCCGGTTGCATATTGAAATATTGCAGCTAAGTTGCATTTTAAAATTTTGTCTCTGACCAACGCGTGTACAAATACCCCTGGCGAAGCAACTTGTATGACGTGAACAGATGATAAGGTTGGGACTTGGCTCGACCTATCCGAGTTGAGGCAATAGAACCCACCTAATAAAATTACTGCAAATTGATTCATCAGTATGAATAAAATGAATTAATTGCTTTAATTCTCGAGATGATGATGTCTCATACATAGGCCAGGTAGGTATGACGCGGGCTATCTATAGGTACAGACATTTTTGCTAGATTACGCGCGAGGAAAATGGCGAATGAGTGAATAGTTTTTGTAATATTAAGTAGTTTGAGTAGATACTTACAAGTAGGAGATACGTCGATATAAACATTAATTAGCGGAATGGAGCACGCTTTGCTATAGATAGGGTATTTAGGTTACCTTTACCACTCCTACAAAAATGTCTACTAACCGAAAGTTTTTTTCTTATTTCATTCGCTAGCAGCTTTACAATTACGAGACATGAGTAGGTAGCGTTGTTTTGTGACGTGTAGGACCTACACGTCACAAAACAACGCTAGTTCAGGTCAAGTATTACTATGTGCGATTTTGCGGTCGACTGTACCAAGTTGCATACGCAATAATCATTTCAGCCGAAAGACGTCCACTGCTGGACATAGGCCTCTCCGAAGTGTCGCCACATTGCCCGGTCCCGTGCGACTCGCATCATACGTATTATTCTAACAATATTTTTTTTCGTCTCAGGATCCAGCGCTGGACTCGTACACCTTGGAACATGAAGCTCGCAAGTTGGACAGCACGCTCACCCACAGCCTGCCTCCGCTCAACGATAGCTACGACTCGTCCAAATAAACAACGGCGCGGCGACAAAAGATATTTACCAATATCGGGGTGCCGGCGCTCGAACATTGTGGAAAAAACACACAATAGGAATACAGATGGAGTAATTTATAACCAGCCGTGTAGTTTCAAGTTTCTATTATAGGAAAACTGCGGCTGCGCTGTGTTAAATTAGCAGATAAATCGATATAATAGATGACAGCAACGTTATTCCTTAGTTTAGTCTCCAAATTGATTGTCATCAGTTTTTCAAAGTCACTGCGGTGGCTATTTTTAGTCTTGTTCAAAAATTCCTAAATGTAAATTGGACGCCAGCGACAGTACAAATATGGTACGTAGTTGCGAGGGCGAGTATTTATGACAAATACATTCTGTAGCCTTCGAGTCAGAAAACAGGCCTCATTCATGATGGACCAAAATGTTGAAAGTTGTTACGAAATCGTTAATCAGTAAGAGTATTGCTGAATACCATTGTACTTATCGGTACACATGTGACGTCATCACTGCCTGTGTCATATCGGACGAATGTTTACTAATTTTATTCGTTCGACATGTGAGTTTTCGAGTTAATTACACCACATGTCATGTCAGTAGTATGAGATGAATCTATTTGGAATGTTGGATGTTTTAGCATATAGGTAGGTAGTTCAAACGACCGAATTTTAAAGATTCTTCTTGGTAGAGGTAACGCACGAATTCACGAGTAATTTAAGAGAAGTGTATTTGTCATTTGGCAATGATTTGTTTGATAACACGCGTGAGTCAATGCGTCTTGAACGATGATTCACACCGAGGTCAGCTTAAAGACCGGAAATATGGAGGAAGTGATTTTTTAAACGCCAATGACTCAGTAAAATGTAGTTTAGTAGTGAGATTACATCTAAATGTGTGGACAGTATTTTTCTCTAGTCATTTCGGATTTGTGATGATTTATTTGTTAAGGAACAGTAATTACAAGCATAGTATTTTATCAACAGGTCGTGATTCTAAAGTCAATATGTTGTATATTTTTATTTATTTTAATAAAGCCATGATCTAATTAATGCTAAGTAATACAAAAAAAATAAGGAAACTATGCCAAGGAGACTGGCTTCAGACGAACGTTTACATAAATTGTCTTACTGCTAAAAATGAGACATCTTCTGTGAAAACCTGTTCAGGGCCTCAATGTAAATTGGTGTTAAGCATTGTTTCATTATGCTACCTTGTCTAGTCATTAAGGTTTCACGACCTAGTCTAAAAATTTATATACTAATGTATTTAATTATTGTCATTTTCCTAATTTAAGCAGATATTAAAACGTTATTTACAACTTTGTGGCCATTACATCATTGTTTTTGTTAGAATACGTCATTCGTATAAATTACACACGTGTTCACAAAAACATAATTATTATAATGTGAAGATTTCTTAGTTTGATATACTAACTATATCTATTGTGTGATTATGCAAATTTTTATATTAAAATATAAGTAACAACCACCTGTACTAGTCATGATAGTGTTAATTAAGGCCAACGAATCCGTCCGGGACTATGTTTTACTTACAATCTATGTGAACAACAAATGTATCGACACCTAGGTACTTAACACGTTTTCCGCCTCAACGACTTATGAATATTGTTTCAAATAGTCTCGTTAACAATGTTTATTTCAATATGACACGTTTATCACAAAGGAATATAAAGTGGATTTCCCGAAAATCCCACAAACATTTCAATTCAAACTGTACTGTTTAACAATCCATTGTATTATAACATGTTTTGTACAAAACACACAAGTTTATAAAATACGTATAAGTTTCACTTCACGCTTTATCGTAAAGGGGGCGAGGCAGTTTGGCTATCACTATTTTTATTAAGCATTAATAAATGATGCGGATAACGTTATCAAAGTAATTTTATGAGTATTTATCAAAAAGCAAATTGTCCTGATAAGTGTATATGCACTTAGTATTGGGTACTATTATATTAGTTAGTAAAAAGAGCAGTAACAATGCTCCCCGCTAACATTTGACCCTGCTGCAACTCGCTAGATAAGCGCCACAGACGGGCTCGGAGCGCCCTGATAAAAATGGTTCAACGCTATCTATTTGGTCGGCTATCGGCGCGACACTGTAGACTACCCTATTGTATGTAGATTCACATTCCCACAAGCTTATTACTTCCAATTAACGACTTTACAGTATTTTCTATTAAGTTATAATTTCGTACGTCGCACGCGCCCCATAGTGGGCTCGATCTATTTAGGAGACCTTGTTACACACCATGGGGTGTGTCAATAGGAAACTAACGCAACTGTAATCCAACACTTGTTTTGCATCATAGATTTAGATTGCTTATATATCGAGTTCCTAAGTAGATATTAAGTTAGGCGTATTGAGTTCGTTTCCACTGGACTGTGTCAATTCTTATGTTACTAGAATATCGACATACGCCCGCCAGGTCACACTGCCATACATAATTTTTTAACATGATTGTACCTACTGTTTATTTAGTCCCTCTAGAGTTAGACACGTTTATGTAACTTTTTTACACTCAGTCAATAAAATAGTTGTAGATGGTATATGGTTGTTTCAATTAATTAAATTCCATTAAAATTCCGAGCAAATTGACGTTTATTTGATAGTCGGTGGGGTACCGGCGGCGTGCGGCCGCGGGCCTGGGATGTGACTCACCACGCTCGACCTCGATTGACATCACGGGAGCGCCGGCCGCGAGGGGGGACAAAACATACCCCACAACGATAATATTTAAAATTGGTTTTATTGATGCAAAAAAAAGAAATTAAAAGATTATTGTACATGTCCATTATTGATTGAAAAGATAAAATATACAAGTACTTAATTTTCACAATATATATAAAAATATAATTCAACTCAGATCAAAGTCATATCCAATATCCTTGTGCAGTAAATCTTACATGTTAACAGAAAAGAGAATGAAGGAAACATCTAATTCTGTAACAATATTTGAACACCTATATAATATTATTACTTTAACAATGTTCTAGCAGCAAAACATAGGTTGATAATTTATATTTAAATGAGCCAGTAATCATAAAACTTTAATCCATTTACAATAACGATAAATTTCTTATTTCTCAATTTCGTAGGTTAGGGGTAATAGTATGGTGGACTGTGGTGTACATTCATAACACAAGGCATAGGGCGCCACCATAATAATTACACTGGAGACTCTAAGGTCGCAGGGTGCAATCACCTAAGGCTCTCTAATATTTGTTAAAAAGTTACCGAGTCCTAAATGGCTCCGCATTATCAACTTTTCACTTGATACATTTGAATTATATAACAAGACAATAATATATTCTGAAAAAATTTAATGTATCCTTAATTCAAATATTTAAACATTACATACTGGGTCAGGCCTTCAGGGCACATCACCCAGGTCTTTTCGGAGCCTGCTTCACTTTCACACAGCTGTTCAGAAGTTTCAGGCCCTCCCTTTATCAGTATGATTAGATAATAACTACTAAATGGTAAACTATATCTATATTAGGTCCAGACAGATAAATATATATTTATTTATATATAACTATAAATGCAGTCGCGTTAACATGTTAGCCATTTGATGAACAGTAGTATACATATATAATGGTGACACTACGTGACCTTGAAAGATAATTTCATGGTAAATAAGTAAATGCACTCATTTTCCTGTTCAATTAAATTTAAGAGGACTGTCTGTACCTAATATTGTTAATATTATTATTAAAACAAAAATATTTTTAGTTGCTTTTCATATATTTGAAAATCATAATTGAGAAACAATGAGAAGTACATACTTAGAAGAGCGTTTTGAGTGAAGTAGTGCCTTGCTTAAGATTTTAACTGGAATGAACATTAATGAAGTCAGTATTGTCACAAGTTGTTCTAGGACATACTCCTCATAGCCTCTAAATAAATGAATATGTTTATACTTACATCAAGTAGTTTTTAAATTTATAACCATTTACAACTTCTGAACCTAACAGCATTTACACATTACGATTGGAATTTCTAGAGTGAAACACACACAGAATCGTTGAATCTATCCTTGAATATTATAACTATCAAAATATAGATCAGAAGGTTTGAGAGACATATTGTATGGATAGGTTCTGGATGTAAACCAAAACGCTTTGTGGATTTTCCTTGAAATGCTAAGGTACATTACCAAGCAATGATGCTCAACACCCGACCTAGATAACTTAGGGAACAGTCGAGAGCCAAAAACGGGTACCAGAAGTCTTTCAAATTATTAAATATTTAATACCTAGATGCTTCGGAGGCTCCAGTGACATTCTTACAGAATGTTACATGGTTTTTTTTTTTTGGGGTCACTGTTGATAGGTGTTCTCCTGTTGATTTGACGTACTAGGTCGAAGAACACATCATTCACGTGTATTTTGGCTTTTGCAGAGGTTTCCATGAACGAGCAGTTGAAGTGGCGTGCGAGATTGCTTCCCTGCTCCTTGCCCACCACGCGTTCGGCTTCCAGGTCAGTCTTGTTGCCGACCAGCACCATGGGCACGTCGTCTTTGTCCTTCACCCGCAGGATTTGCTCCCGCAGGTCTTGTAAGTCGTTGAACGTTGATTGTGCGGTGATGGAGTACACTAAGACGAATCCTTGTCCGTTCTTCATGTATAGGTCTCTCATCGCTGTGAATTGCTCCGTACCAGCAGTGTCTAGAATTTCTAGCATGCATTGTTGACCGTCAACTTCCACCTGTTTCCGATAACTGTCCTCGATGGTGGGGTCGTATTTCTCGACAAAGATGCCTTGTACAAACTGTACTGTCAGGGCGGACTTTCCCACGCCTCCGCTGCCTAACACGACTATTTTGTATTCGCGCATTATTTACTATTTTTTATCACGTGATAATATCAACTTAAATCAAAGATCAAATTGCTAAAAAGCACATTAACTAGTTAGTTATTGCAAAAAAAACCTTTAACAAGTCAAACCGCCATGACACCGTTAGCAGGGCGATGGCTCACTGTGTCGGTATTGCCATAAATAAATTTAAATTATTTATCACTTATTAACTCTATGAACAAAGTTCAGTTTTTTCCATTGTACGCTAGTTGCAATATTGTTATAGTGTTATATTGTTAGTTAGTTTTGCATTACTTTTTATCCACTATTTTTAATATTTTATATCAAAACCATGTTTATTTGAGTGAATCAACGGAGTGACTGATGTGAAAATACAGACTCATGCATGCAGCATGCACAAAATAGTTAATTGAAAATTAATTGAAAGGATGCTTCAAATTATTTCATTGTTTCAGTTATTATCTTTCAACAAGTGCAGGACAATAAATACAGAGTAGGTCGTCTTTAGTAACTAGGAATATTTTATGGCTAATGGATTGACTTTAGGAGCGTGTGTTTTACTCATAGACATCATTTTGTTTTTACTGTTGGTTTTCTTGCAAATCCTGTTTTGATGATGGGTGCCTATGGTATTTCTAATTTTAAGAATAATACTCAAAATCAATCCAAAGTAAATGGAAGCTAAAATAAAAATACATAAAATAGGATTTCAATGACAACAATGCGTTTTATTTAATTGTTTCTATCTATGGTCATTCTTCTTGTAGTTCCAAATTATTCTATAGATGGCACAAAACCAAAGAACCAAGAATAGTTTACTACCCGTTTGACGCGTTTGATCTTCAATATAATAGGTGGCGCTGTTTTGGAAGTATGCTATTCAAGTTTTTTCATAATTTGGGCACATTTATTATAGATTTGGGGAAGCAGAAAGTGCAAGCAGTGCTGGCTGCAGTGCAGTCAAACCCGTCCATTTAAAGCCAATCTGATTATAAATATGTGGAAATGGTTATCTCATGCATGAAACAGTTTCGACTAAACCGGGGTTCATCTTTCTTGGCTAGTAATTCTACTTTGTTAAATTTCGTAGATTAGGTTTTCCTAATCATAGTCCACTATCCTTTTTCTCTGAACAAGCAATGTGACTATGACAGGTAGCAGTGTTTTTAAATTAACAAATAACTTCGTTCATCAATCCTTTTGGGAATGGAATGTCTTTTTTGGCCCCGCGTCTCATAGGAAGAAAGTACGAGGTTAGCAGTTAAAATACCACGTGCCCCACGTGGTGTTTTTAATTTGTGCTTCTAAACTAGTGATAGTTTATTTAAAACAGAATCACTGAGTTTGAGCTTTCGAATTCGATTGCAGGACTCGTTGTGGAACCACAGGTAGTACCTACCTTTAGCCAGATATACATACGTATACCTGTAGCGAACATGTAGGTACACAAATTGGCAAAAAGGTCGTTAGCGACATCTATGACACAAATTAAGAACTAAAATCCGGATATTACAACAACCTGACTACAACCGTCGGGAAGTAGCCCAACAGACACATCGGGCAAAAGTTCACCTTCCTGGAGGATTCACACTTTACTGGGGATGAGGAAATTTGCACCCTGTTCCACCACAAGTTTCATATCTTTCATATCTTTAAATACCTACTAATTATAAGTGATGTAAATCGGTACCTATGTTCAGTTTACATCGTTAATTTTCATCACAGATTATAAATATTTGAAACCTTTGTAAATCTCATCTGGAATTGCGGAAGAAAACCTTAGCACATGGCACAGACACATCTGCGTTCAAGCTATAATTACTCTGCGTGTAATGGACATGTTTAATACAAGGCTTGCGTGATGCACGAACGCACCCGATCATCCCCAAAATGGCGGCAATGATAGGGTCGGACGCGGACATTTAATTTATTAAAAGAAAGTGTAGGTATCTATGGTCTACATTTTTCGCGATAGTCAAGTGCCACTCCTTATAAATAAAGTTACTAGATATTTATTCTAACGTAATTTTTAGTTTACGATGGACTTTTAGCATTATTTTAAAAAAGGATTCGTAGTAAACTAGAAAAAGTTTGGAGAGAAAAATTGGGTCAGATATTTGTTTCCCTGAAAAAGTTTGACAGGGTAGCTCGAACACGTAGCGGGTAGGTACGGGTCAATAAATTGCAAATGTGTTGAGGTATTTCGAAGTTTTGAGACGTCGATGAAATATAAGTAGGAATCTAAAAAGAATAAGAAGCCTTATTAAGCTTAGGATGTAATGATTGTTTTTTTTATGGCATGAGCATGAAGCTACATATAGAAGACGAATGCTTAATTTTCAGGTTAATAATATCCAAAAATGAAGTATAACCCTACTTCATTTTTGGATATTATTAACCTGAAAATTAAGCATTCGTCTTCTTTATGTAGCTTCATGCTCATTTCTTGGAGGCTTAGCATATCTTTTACATTGTAATTCATGTTTTTAAGTTTTTTCTATAGATTTTTATCTCTCTTGAAACTTTGTTTACGTTAGTAATGTGTGACAGGCATAGTTCTATTTTTAATTAATTGCTGGAGCTAGTTGTAAGTAGGTCGTGTAGGTAAATCACATCGACCTCATTATCCTTACGATTGCGCTCACAACTTATCTGTTTTAATAGAATATCATTGCTTTTGGTGCTCGTCTCGAAGTCATGTGATTTTAAGTACCTATCGGTTGATGGTGGTGCAGTTCCCCTCCTGGCATATTGAAAAAAAGCTATGTCGGTATAGCAAACAAAGCTACGTCGTTTTCACCCTTGACGCCTCCAGAGGGTCACCAAGCCGGCGACTCCCAACCCTGGCGTCTGTCATAACCCCTAACGCCATGTGGACACAAGCCCGTCGATAAATATTATCACCGTGTTAAAGAAACATCATTATCCGCGCAGCAAGCAACAACACTCTGACGGCTGGTGTTTCTTAGCCTACGACCTACCCCTCTGAGGTCGGAGACTTCAGAACCTGGACACTCCGCTACGATGACAGAAGACTGATGTCTGACAACCCTTGGCTCTCTCTCTCTCCCCATCTCATCTTCAGTTCCGTACGCCGGCTTCTCTGGCCTAGTTAGGGTTAGATAGCTCCAGCCAGGGTTAGGTAGGCTCTATATAGGTTAGGTTGTATATTTTAAATATCTCATCCCCGTGACTAATTATTTTAACCGTACTCTCCTCCAGACTGAAAGTTAGGTAGGTGAGTGCTCAGTGTGACCTTACAGTTTCCTGGCTCCTACCAGGGAAATGTACCGTTACAATGCTCGTTTTGTTACCAACCAAGCAGATGATCATGCTCCAGGGTCACCGTCTTGATGACTTGGTCACTTACAAGTGGCTTTAGGTCGTTGTTCCTGGCTTGGATCGTGCGAGTCAGTTCGAAGATCCTTAGATATTACCTATACCCATTAAAATTACCTGAAAAAAGGCATCAAACTGTTAAAAACTGGTTGTACTCAGAAGGTCTCTCTCTATTACAATAATATTAAGGGTTGGCATCCGCAAATATTTGGGGGGTCGTAACTGGGTACGGGTCCGTAACCGTAGGTAACCGAAATATTTGTGGACGACAACTCACACGACGACGTTTCTGCATAATATCATCACACCTTTTTTTCCTAAAGGTATTGTATTGTATAGCGGGCTGGTGTCCGACACTCCACGTCAAAACGCGTATTTTGCGTACGGGTTCCTAAAGGTATACGCAGAGGTGTTGGTGTAGAATTGTAATGAATAAACCCAGATATTCCCCAGTAATATTCTAGTTTTCGTAATATAGTAAGTTCCTTCTAACTAAATACGAACGATAAGACAGATCCAACCAGTTGTCTAATTGTCTTGGTAGGGTCATCAACTTAGAAATAAACACAAAATGATAATTATTATTTTAGAAGATATTTACAAAAGACAACAATTAAAATCCTTTGCGATATTTATGATTATATGAATTGCCAATAGATTTTATGATGCAAACGCTGTAAACAATTTTAAGTGGCCATGAAAGCAACGAAAATAATATAATAAACTTTTCATGGTAGTCGATTAAGCGAGCTCAAATCGAAATATACCCAGTTAAAAAATTTTCGTTTTACTTTATACTCTTGATTGTGAATTCGCGATAAAACATTATTTATTAAAATAACTGAAATATTGGATTGGTGTTTCTGTGTTTTTAACATGAAATAGGATTTGTTCTACAACGGAATAGAAATATGGAATAGGTAATATTAGCTTACGTTTATGTTTTATGGATTACTGTACCTACATAATGTTTAACTTTAAAATATTTTAGACGGAAAAGTGGATATAGCAATAGGATCTATTAATTTAATTCGTGTATGGTAGGGTAATGCACCAACGTCAATGGCGAGTACATCACTCACCTTCGGTTTGCCGACGATATAGTGGCCATGGCTGAGACCATGGAGGACCTCAGTACAATGCTCGATGACCTCTGTAGAGCTTCCGAAAGAGTGGGGCTAAAAATGAACATGGACAAAACCAAGGTCATGTTGAATGCCCATGTAACACCCATTCCTATTAAAATCGGAGACACTACACTCGAAGCTGTGGACGATTATGTGTACCTGGGACAAACGGTCCAGTTAGGTAGGTCTAACTTCGAGAAAGAGGTCAATCGTCGAATCCGACTCGGCTGGGCAGCGTTCGGGAAGCTGCGCGGTTTCTTCTCGTCCAACTTACCGCAGTGTCTCAAGACGAAAGTCAATGACCAGTGTGTGTTGCCAGTGATTACATACGGGACCGAAACGTGGTCGCAATGGGCCTTATCAGAAGGCTTAAAGTCACCCAAAGGGCAATGGAGAGGGCTATGCTCGGAGTTTCTTTGCGTGATCGAATCAGAAATGAAGACATCCGCAAGAGAACCAGGGTCACCGACGTAGCCCGAAGAATTGCCTAACTTAAGTGGCAGTGGGCAGGGCACATTGCTCGCAGAACGGATGGCCGATGGGGCCGAAAAGTTCTGGAGTGACGACCGCGAACCGGAAGACGTTGTGTTGGAAGACCTCCCATTAGATGGACCGATGACCTGGTGAAGGTTGCGGGAATCCGTTGGATGCGAGTCGCACGGGACCGTTCAATGTGGCGAATCTTAGGCATATGTCCAGCAGTGGACGTCTTTCGGCTGAAATGATGATGATGATGATGAGTGTAGGGTACCTAGATTTGGTGTCGATTCTGTTGTGCACAAACTAAACTTAATTTAGGCTATTGCTATCTTTTTTTCTCTATTATAATGAGAAAGAGACGGACAATTTAGAGCTGTCAAATTTAATTGGAACTAATATTTCCATACAAATTAAGGGTGCACGTAAAAAAATGTCGACTAAAAACACGGTGAATCGCAAGGCATAAACTAGTTTGACATCTCTAACTTAGTTCATAGCTATAGCCTTCCTTTTCTCGCATTGCCTTTTAATAAAAGATAGTAATAGCCTAAAGTTTAGTTTGTGCACAACAGAATCGAAACCAATGTGTGTGTAATTCATTCTTTCAGTTGAAATAGAAGCAGTCAGAGAAGTTCGAAGCGAGAACCGTATGAACTTCTGGGTTTTCAGGACGAGAATAAGTATACATGACAATAGTTTGTACATAATTGTACAAAGGTTGCCATGCACGTATCCTGCCGCAGAGAAAAAGACCCAAAGCAACTTTTTAATGCAAGATTTTTACTTTAAACACCTCCACGACCCCCGAACTATTCAATCCATCCATCAGCACAATGTTTTGAGTGCGTTATATTGAGTTCAACCACAAAACATGATTTTCCACCCCAAAAAAAAAGTCGTTTTTCAGCAATATTTTTTGCGTAAAGTTACTTAGTTTGATGTACAGATTGCTTGGTTGACGGCTTCGTGATGAGGTTGTTTACACCCTGTATATTTGATTTCAATATTTGGTATTCCGCCAAAAACTAAATCAAGACTTGGATACAGAATCCTCAGGAGATATTGGCTCGTCGAGCAGTCTAAAGGGTCTTAGCCCAGTGCTGGATTCTGTATCCAAGTAATTTTGGCAAAATTAAACCTTAGTCTCGACGTCGTCTTGCCAATTGATGAGGAAGCTGTCGAAGGGCGCGGGGTGCTCAGCGGACAGACTTCCGGCGGGATCTCATGGCAACATGGAGAGAGGGACTGTCGCAACCCGGTGCAGAGCACGCCACAATAGTGGCGATAAGTCCCCTCTTTGAGGAGTGGCACCTTCCGCCTGACGCAGGTCCGCACCGGACACGGTTGTTTCAGGAGGGCGTTTCCACCGCGAGGATCGACCGGAGGACACGGTGGAGCACACGGTGGAGGTGTGCCCCGCGTGGGCGGAGCCCGCCGTGTTCTCGAAGCGGCGATCGGCGGCGGCGACCTCTCGCGTCCGGCCCTGGTTCAAGCCATGGTCAAAGAGAGTCAGCAATAGGAAGAGATCCGCAAGGACCGATGACTGTCGGGGTTGCGGGACTGTTCGAAAGATTATATTTATTTTTTATTTACTTCTAATATTACTTATGTTACAATGGCGTGCAAGTTACCTACTTTATACTTTTGTGCAAGTTAAGCGTGGGGCAGACTGTAGTTGTTAACAAACCCTCCACACACCTCCACACCGGTCTCCACCGACGCGGCGGCTTACAACGACATGCACTGTTGACGCACTGTTGTAAACCGCCGGTGGAGACCAATGTGGAGGTGTGTGGAGGCTTTGTTTACAACAGTCTGGCGCGGGCATTACTAAGACTTTGTGCACACACTACTTATGTAGGTAGTTCATGATTTGAAAAAGAAATTACATAAAAGTAACCTATGTACTGTTTTATTACCGTTTAAGACATTTATTTCTCAAAAAGAATACAATTCACTTAATATGAGAAATAAAATCTTAAATCTAAAAACTAAATATAAGAATTACTTATGAAGAAGGTAGGTACTCGTAACACTGGACACACAATTTTTACAATGTTGTGGGTAAAAGGAAAAAGTGAGTGTACTATTACATATCGATTCATAAAGGCAAGTCAATAGCAATTACACATTGAACTTTTTATACATTCAGCCAAAAAATAATGGGAATGGATGATTTGTTTATGGTTCCAAATTTTTTTTTTGTATTTTTTTTGTTGTTGTTAGATTAGCACAACTGTTTTCCATTTTGGCGCGGAGTTTGAGTTACATCTGTTAATTAGATTAAATATAGTGCTGTTTTTAATTATATCATATCTAGTGTGTATTGCGAATTTCATAATGGACAAAAACATCGAACAAAGAGTTTGTCCTAAATTTTGCATCGCCAATGGAATTTGGTGTTCGGAGTCACTGAAAATGTTACAGAAGGCTTACAGTGAATCGACTTTATCAAAAACACGCGCTTATGAGTGGTACAAAGCGTTCAAAAGCGGTCAAGGTGTGATGGAAGATTTGCCTCGCTCTGGTAGGCCATCAACGTCTGCAACTGAAGTTAACATCGCAAAAGTGAAAGAAATAGTGACTGACAATCTTGCCGGAAGGTCAAACGGTAAATAAAAAATATTATTCGGACGTTATGCAGCGTTTAAGAGAGCAAATTAGATAAAAGGGCCAGATTTGTGGAAAGAAAATTCTTGGATTTTGCACCACGATAATGCGCCTTCGCACAATTGTGAACGATTTTTTGACCAAAACTCAACAAATACCATCGAGCAACCACCTTATTCACCAGATATGGCTCCAGCCGACTTCTTTATTTTTCCTAAACTCAAATTACCACTTCGTGGCACCCGTTTTCATTCAGTAGAAGACATAAAGGAGAATTCGCGGCGAGACCTGAACTCAATTCTGGAATAAGCATTTAAAAAATATTTTTATGATTGGATTATTAGTTGGCGTAAGTGTGTCGGTTCTGAAGGAGCGTACTTTGAAGGTGATAAAATAAATTTGGATGAATAACTAATATTTTGTGTTTTATTGATCTTTTCCCGGTACTTTCTTGACAGAGTAGTATGTACTGTAATGTTTCGGAAATACAGAGTAGGTTAGTTTTATACTTAGCAAATCAGTAAATAATTACAATTTGTAGATGTAAATTACATGAAATTGGTGTGGTGAGTTAAATTTAAAACCTAGAGAAATCTTTCGATTGCACTCAACATGATGAGGTTTGAGCATTGAGCTATTACTACTACGTATAGAGAATACAGCGCGAACAAAATCTGTGCGCAGTGCGGGGCGCGCGGGGGGCGGCTAACCCCGTATATATAATGCTGTGTTGAGCAAGCGACTGAGTGAATTGCAGCCATCGGACAGCATTTGAACGGAGCACAGATTTTGTTCGCGGTGTCATCTCTATACGTAGTAGTAATAGCTCAATGGGTTTGAGATAACTTTGTAAGAACGTCACGAACATTAAAAGCACGATAATACCACACTACAAAGTTGTGTCGTACAGAAAAATTTTGTATTTTTCAATCATTTTATTACCTTTTGCTCTAAGATTTTATTTGGGTTTTTTTTCGTTCGTGAGTAAAATTCAGAAACATTTATTTTCTTAGTCTTATGAAACATTTGAATATAAATATTCATGTTTTATTTGACTGTATTATATATTTAGTGAAACCTTTGAAAAGGAGGAAAATGAGGGAGTTTTGAACATTATGGTTGTGCTAAGGCATTTATGTACCTCAGCTTTCATTTGACTTTTGCAATTCATTTAGAATCAAATTTCCTCATATTCATAAGATGTAAAGGGGGATGAAATTATGAAATGACTGACTGACTGACCGATCAACGCACAGTTGAAACTGCTGGGTCTAGAAGCATGAAATTTTGCACAAACCTTCCTTGAATGACGTAAGTGTGCACTAAGAAGGGATTTTTCGAAATTCATTCCCTGAGGGGTTAAAACGAGGGTTGACAGTTTGTATGAAACTTAATCAATTTTGAAGTGAGAAATGTAAAAAAGTATATATGAGCTCATGGTTCAAAAGAAAAGTTTACTGTATCACTATTAAAAAAACAACTTTCTTTAAGGGGGTAAAATGCAAGTTTATTTATTTATTTATTTATTTATGTACACACAAAATACTTTACAGGACAATATATTTACATAAAAGAGCACAAAGGTACTGCTTATTTCTTAAGAAATTTCTTCCAGCAGACCTGCGAGAGGAAAGTTGGATAAGAAATGTAGACACAGTGTGTAAAAAAGTTAGACAAAAAAAAAAAATTAAACTTAAAACAAAACTATAATTATAATAATAAACATACATACAAATACATACACATATAATAAAATAAGAATATATTGTAAATATCTACCCATATACATACATATATATATGAAGAATATTACTGAGAAGAGAGGTAATGCTCTTTGACTTGTTTTTTAAAGAGAAATAAAGTTTTTGAATCTCGAATGTTAGGCGGAAGTGAGTTCCACAAACGTACAGCGTGAACAGACAAGGAGTAGGAATACAGTTCGGTTTTATGGGATGGGAAATTAAGATGATGCCTGAGGTGGGATCTACACAGAGCATCAGGAGGACGGGTAAAGGAAAAACGATCGCGCAGGTAGCTGGGATATGCAGGGTTATAAAGGATGTTGTAAAGGAGACATAATATTCGAGTGTTCCTGCGAAGACGGATAGGGAGCCACTTGAGTTCCTTGCGGAAGTGAGAAATATGGTCATATTTCCTCAGACCATACACAAAACGAATGCAGAGGTTTTGTAAGCGCTCAAGCTTGTTTAACAGCTCCTCGGTGGCATCCAAATAGCAGGCATCAGCGTAATCAATGATCGGCTGAATCAGAGTTTGAGCTAAGTAAATTTTGGTTTTGAATGGCAAGAAGCTCTGTAAGGATTTGAGCGAGTGAAAAGAAAAGTGAACCTTACGACTAACCTCATTCACTTGAGCTCGCCAAGAAAGATTGCTGTCAATTAAGACACCAAGGTCCTTGGCTGTATCAGTATACGCAATGGTCGTGCAGCCCAGAGATAAAGGAGTCAAAGATGATAAGTCAAGTGCAGTGCGGTAGTATCTGCTGCCTATGATCATGGCCTGCGACTTAGCAGGGTTAATCTGTAAGCCGAACGACTTAGCCCATTGATAGATGCTTTCCAGGTCATGATTCATGGCATTGATTGCCGATTCCGCATCAGCCAGCAAGAAATGTCTATACACCTGCAAATCGTCTGCGTAGAGGTGGAAGCTGGAGGAGATAACCTTGGTAACAATGTTAATAAATATAGAGAAAAGAAGAGGAGAGAGAACGCCACCCTGAGGAACACCAGCAGTAAGATCACACCAGTCAGAGTAGACCTCTTCTTGGCGGACACACTGAGAGCGACCCCGAAGATACGAGTCAAACCAGGCTATCGTAGAGGCAGAGAAGTTAAAAGATTTAAGGATCCCAAGAAGGATGTCGAAATCCACTGAGTTGAACGCGCAACTAAAGTCAAGTAACACTAAAACAGTCAGAGATTTATTGTCCATAGCCCAGCGGATATCGTCAGTAACCTTCAAGAGTGCAGTAACAGTGATGTGGCCAGTACGGAAACCAGATTGGAATGGAGAAATAAGAGCATTGGACGATAGATATCTGGAAATTTGACCATGAACGATGTGTTCGAGAACTTTTGAAAGGAAAGGAAGAATGGAGATGGGCCTAAACTGGGATAAGGAAGAAGGATTGCTAACTTTAGGAAGTGGTATTATGTGAGCCTCTTTCCAGGCTGACGGAAATCTACCAGAGAATAAGGAAAAATTAACAATATGAGTAAGGATGGGGAGCAGCTCTGAAATAATGGGTATTATCATTCTCGAACACAAATTGTCATGGCCCGCAGCGGAGGAGGAAATAGAGAAAAGGGACTTTTTGACGACGTCTTCAGAAACAGGATTAAAATTAAAAAGTGTACAATTTGGTAACGGCAAGTTAGAGAGCTCAAATAAAGTTGAAGCTTTAACGCTTGGGTCCAGAGAAACAGGAGGAAAAGAAAAGTGCCTGTTAAGAGCGCACAAGTCGACATCTTTACATGTATTCGTGGGAGATTTACCGATACCGACAGACTTTAAAAATTTCCAGACATCAGAGGAGCTACGATCAACGAGAGATTCGTGGAAATAGCGTCTCTTGGCATCCCGACACAGACGATTGCAGCGGTTACGCAAAGCTTTAAAGTGACTGAGATTAATTTCCGTTGGTCTGCGCCTATACCTACTCTTCGCCTTATCCTTACGAGCGATAGCATTTTTAATTTCAGTAGTCATCCACGGAGCAGGTTTATGTTTAATTTTAATACGCCGACGAGGGGCATGTTTATCGTAAAGATCTAACACAATGGCATTGAAGCTGTTCACCTTTTCATCGATACTGGCACTCTCGATAACTTGACTCCAATCGATAGCACCAGCATCGCGTTTCAAAGCCTCCAGGTCAATGCTATTAAAACTACGAAGAAAACAGAATCGAGGCTCGTTTAGGAGACAGAATCGTTTAGGAGGTCGAATACGATAGGTAAGGTAAATGAGGTCGTGATACGAAAAGGTTGCAGTGAGCTGCCCAAACTCAGCAACACTGTGAGGTGAAGATACGATCATTAGGTCAAGAAGAGAAGGCGTGCAATTTGGAAAGTTATGGGTCGCAGAAAGAGGTAGAATTTCAAGGTTAAAAGAAGATAAAAGTGAACGGAGTTTAAGTGAACGTGAATCATTTTTAATTAAACATGTGTTAAAATCACCCATTAAAATGACATGCTCGTATGATGGGCAAAGAATATTAAGCGAGGATTCTAAGGAGTCAAAATAGTTAACGTGAAGGTTAGGAGAGTAAAACACAGCAAGCAATACATTTGTATGATTTAAGGTGATCTCCAGAAACAATGATTCAGCCGACCCAGAGTACTGAGATGGAGACGAACTAACAATTTTGTGCGGTATATCGGCGCGTATGTAAATAGCTACACCACCACCACCTTTGCCAATCCTGTCATTTCTGACCAGAACAAAACCAGGAAGTGAGTAGTGCGTAGAAAGGAGAGAGGGTTTGAGAAAGGTCTCAGATATTAGGAGTGCATCAATATGAACACTGCTAAAGGATGCCACAAGATCGGAATAGTGACCAGGAACACTCTGAGCATTAATATGGGCTATATGCAGATTGTTGGGATAGTTAGAAAAAAAAGAGGAAATATTGTCATGCAAAGTATGAAGCGAAGGCTCACTGTCCGCACTAACAAAGCTACAAGTCGAGGAAGAACAAGAGAAAAAACTGTCATTTAAGTCAGCTGGAATATTCATAGATAAATACAAATATTATATAAATAAGTACATATAACAAAAACCAAACAGAAAACAACAATAACTACAACTAAATATACGGCTGATTGTTTTCAAATACAACCACCCTAACTCACTAGTGTGTTAGAAAAAAAAAGTAGTAAAAACAAAAAATAAAAGAACACGAAAAAATATTTTAACAAAAATAACAAATTATTAACGTAAAACGAATCACAATCGCAATGCACACAAATAGGCATTCCCACGAAACAGTAATGGAACGCTTTACGTCAAGTTGATAATGTCAAATGTCAATGTCATATTCACAGTGACAATCAGAACTTCAGAAGAGTGACATAGGAAGTTTTGTAAACATACCGACACGACTTTAAAACTTAAAAGCAAAGAACATGTGAAAAGTAATCATACAATGCGGCTAACTTACAAAGTAACTTGGAACTAAATAGACAAACTAACATTAGTTACGCCGGCGCGCCTTTCTTTGGCCTCTAGTAGGTGTAGCGGTAACTTCGGTTGGGCTCGCACTCTTAGGAGAAGTATGTACCTGTGACAGCGCAGAATCACCTGAATCGATTGTGGCCTTGAGGAACCGCGAAACCAGTGCTCGAAGTTCACCCGGAGTTTCAATTTTGTGTCGCTTACCATCTGACGTGACGATCGCTATTCTGCCCTCCACTGACCAGCAGTTCTCCGTCATTTTTGAAGTTCAAAAAAGTGATACAGTTTGTTTCTAACCATGCATGATGTTATCTACCGATTTTTACAATTCTAACTTCAAAAATGAAGAAGTTTCATACAAACTTTCATCCCCTATTTTACTCCTATAAAAACAAAGTTATACACACTTTTTTCTCTTTTGGTAAGGGAAAAAAGTGTGTATAACTTTGTTTTGGCTCATATATATTTTTTTTCATTTCTAACGTCGAAAATGACGAAGTTTCGTACAAACTTTAAAAAAAAAACTCCGCTGCCGCGACAAATTGTCGCTTAGCGGACAGACTTCCGGCGGGATCTCATAGCGACATGGAGAGAGCGACTGTCGCAACCCCGTGCAGTGCACGCCACGATAGTGGTGAAAAGTCCCCTCTTTGAGGAGTGGCTGGAGAGACGCCACGGCATCCTCACCTTTCGCCTGACGCAGTTCCTCACCGGACACGGTGTTTTCAGGAGGTTCCTGCACCGAATCGGGCGGGAGGAAACGCCCGGGTGTTTCCACTGCGAGGATCGACCGGAGGACACGGTGGAGCACACGGTGGAGGTGTGCCCCGCGTGGGCGGACCACCGCCGTGTCCTCGAAGCGGCGATTGGCGGCGGCGACCTCTCGCGTCCGGCCCTGGTGCAAGCCATGGTCCGGAGCGAGACGGAATGGGACGCCGTCACCTCCTTCTGCGAAGCAGTAATGCTAGAGAAGGAGGTGGCGGAACGTGAGAAGGAGAGAACCTCACAGCGTCCCGGCCGCCGCGGGAGACGCCCCGGGCGTCGGGGGCCACCACGTGGCCCCCGGCCACCGTAGGCGCGGGCCTGTGGACGGTGGGCTATGGGTTAGCGCGCCGTCCGTCCGTTTTATGACGACAGGCCGTGTCGACGGCGCGTTCGTGTTCCACGCGCGCCTCAAAGAGAGTCAGCAAAAGGAAGGGGTCCGCAAGGACCGATACCGCCTACCGGGGTTGCGGGACTGTTCGAAAGAGATACCGTGCCCCGGAACAAAAAGGGCGATGAAGGAACATGGATGGGTTTTAGTCAGTAAAAGTCTGACACTCACTCCTGCTCCGCCCAGAGCGGGAGAAGTCATTTGATGATTTCCCATCCGAAAATGACTGCTTGCATGACTGCTTTGCAGAAGGAGGTGACGGCTTCCCATTCCCTCTCGCTCCAGATAATGGATTGAACCAGGGCCGGACGCGAGAAACTCAAAACTCAAACTCAAACTCAAAGCATTTATTTCAATTAGACCATTACGGCACTTTTGAATGTCAAAAATACAAAAAAGAAAATCAAAGCTACAGTCCCAGTCACAAGGCATAATAACTTGAGAAAGTACTGTAATTGCCCATTCCCTAGCGTAGATCTCTATGGAGAAGAACGGGCAAGAAACTCCATGGACACTCTTTTAAAATCAAAATATTGTTACAAAATCTTGGTTACATCTATAATTTTGAGATTATACATATATGTGAGAACGATGTAGAAAGACGTGCACACTAAGAGCGTCCAGAGTAAAAGATTAGATCAACAATTTACGAATAAAGTAATTAAAATGAACCTTGGCAGCTAAGAGATGACCAGTCCCAACTGACAGCGCCCGTTCACGAACATGACGCATGTACCGGCGCCATTCAACTCAACCATATTGAAGGGAACTAAATGACCCGACACACCCGCCACCATCAGCGAGACATTTAAGTGAGCATGACATTCTCTCAGCCACCGAGGCATATTCAAGTCAATGAAAGATAAATAAATGTAAATGGTGGCTGAACAGTACAAAGTACTCACACATGTGCTATGCAATTATATAATACTAAGAACTGGATTCTATATAATGCAAGTATATTTTTACAATCTTCTGCAGCTTCCACAATACATTAACATGGGAATCAATTCTTCATCTTCTTCTTTACGTGTCGATGGACTCAAATAATGCCCGACCCAAACAATCAATTAATTTGCCCCCCCCCGCCCCCCCTATGGTTGTGGAGCAGGACCAGCATAGAGAGGTCGCCGCCGCCAATCGCCGCTACGAGGACACGGCGGTGATCCGCCCAACCGGAGCAATCTCCACACCGCGCCCACACCAGAGCCCCGTAAAGAGCCATGGACCGCATTAATCCCGCGTAGAGCCACTGGCAGGAGGCTTTTGGACCTCCCAGGTTGGGCAAGAGCCACTTGAAGGCAACCCCGGCCCGTTCCAGTATGGGAGCCAAACGTCGGAAGTGTTCCACGAAGTTCCACCGGCTGTCGAGGTCGAGTCCTAGGTACTTCATCGTCGACTCGACGCCGATGGAAACCCCTCCACCGTCAGTAGGGATCCCGACGGTGGCGCATTCCGAGGCCCGTGAAAGCACATGGCCTCCACCATACCATAAGTTCTCGCTGCCTGTCGGCACAGCTGTCATGTTACTTCGGAATTTACTACCACCGAAACTACATATGTAATGAGAAACAGTGTTTGTGCCGCATATACCGTTGACTCTCGTATACGTATGATATACGTATGATCTGCCGTTTGAATTTAAGCGACTTTTGTTTCCTCTGAAAGTTTGCTTTGCCAGGCCAATAAATAAGTCACAAGGCCCAACTCTGAAATTCGCGGGAATCAACTTGCGGTGTGATTATTTAAGCTCCATCCACTTAAATGGTTAAGAGTGTTGTTTTTAAAGAAATATTGTCATAGACAGTTTACGTTTGTACAAAATTTCATGCTTCTAGACCCAGCAGTTTCAGCTTTGCGTTGATCGATTAGTCAGTGGATCAAACTGTCAGCCATGATCTTGAGTGATTGGTTGTTGTCCTTTACGATGTCTGATGTTGGCTACCACGCGGACGAAGTCGCGGGCAACAGCTAGTGTATAATAAGTATGTATTTTATTTACCATTGAGCAAAATCTGTGCTCCGTTCAAATGCTGTCAGCTGGCTGCAATTCACTCAGTCGCTTGCTCGCCACACCATTACATATACAGGGTTAGCTGCCCCCCGCGCGCCCCGCACTGCGCACAGATTTTGTTCGCGCTGTCTTCTCTATACGTAGTGTAATAGCTCAATGGTATTTTCTAACAAAAAAGTATCTATGTAGTATATCAACTATCTGGTGTCCACGACACAAGCCTCGTTGCTTAGTGTGGCACTAGATGGCGCTGTGTGTAATATCAATAATCCCCGACAAGATAAACAGACGTGTACAGTGTACACCCACATTTCGCCAGTATTGTTAAACAATACTGGCGAAATGTGGGTGTACACTGTGTCTCATGATTTAGGGGGCAAATTGCCAGTAACCGGGGACAAGGCAGGCTCCATGCAATTGAAAAATTTCTGATGGAAAACCCCAATAACACTCTGCCTGACCTGGGAATCGAACCCAAGATCTTATGCTCAGCAGTCGCATTTGCGACTACTAGACCAAAGAGGCCTTATCAATTGGACGGCCCATTTTGGACCTAAATACATCACGCATGGGCGAGACCACGTGATGCAATCCAAGCATAGGTACTACCGCGCTCACTAACAGTCGACCGATTTTTAACTTTATTACTAGGGCTAAGGGTGAAAACTGGTCGACCGTCATTGAACGCGATGGTACACATCCTCCTTTTGTTTTGTTTCACCCACTTCGGTCCACGTCATACGGCCATACCCGCATCAGTTTCTATGCAATCTATTTTGATTTCAGGCATCACAAGGCATATTTAGGTAATAGTAATAATGTGTGTGTCATGCCTGACACTCGACCTATCAACTACACTATCAGCTCATCCCTCGCGTGTCGCCACTAATTAACATATTAATTGCTGGCAATACATGCCGTGATTCACGCTACGCCAAACCCTATTCGTGTAAGGGAAATACACCCGGAAAATGACCGGCCCATTTTTTCCGTGAAAGGAGAACACCGAAATCATATTTTTAGTTATTTTTTTACAGGTTACCTACATGAAAATTGTGGATAAAAAGGTGTCTAAACAAGCAAAAAGGTAAGCACTTTAAAGTATCCATCTACTATGCTTTTCGTAAATAATCTACCAACCAATATATGAAAACACATAACATATCTCTCAATAAAAAAGACTGAAATCGCCAACCTACCTTCAGCAAGTGTGGTGATCAATGCTCGTGCCTTCTTTGTATGAGAATAGGCCTATGCCCAGCAGTGGGACAGTAATACGAGTGGGCTGGAATTATAATTCCTACCTAGTATGACTGAGAACAATGATCCACTGAGTTTGTTAGAAAATTATGTACAAAATTATCACTATTATCAACTTAAATATTAAAAGCATATTCAAAAATCCTATAAAGAAAGAAAAGATATTTATAAAGCTAAGCAGACTACAACGACTAGCGTCAATGGCACAACTCCCAAAAATCTTTTGTAATCCCCGAGGACTGAGCAGACAGTTATGAACGCGCAAATAAGTCAACAGAATCTCTTCGTGACTCAACCAATTTGTCTGAAAGTATAAGCAACAGATACGCTCTTTTCATTTCGCTATTCATTGTACAAAAAACATAATAAACCAAGTATTTTAAAACATCTATTGTCAACAAACAAACAGAATATTTCCATTTTTGTTTTATATTTCCACTCTGTCTGCTGTGTTGTTAGAATAAAGTGTTTTATTGAAACTCGTGTCTTGCACATCTTAAAATAGAAGAACATGTGTGGAGCTGTGAAGAATACTAATCCGAGCGTGTTCTGTTTGTGCAACAACTACATTGCTTTTAGCCAATATTCGAGCGAGCTGAAAAAATGTTGAGACATAGAGAGTAGCAAGAAAATAGAACTTGGGGGACTTTTTACAGTTTTAAAAGTACGTATGTATTTGTTGCAGTCCTCAGAAGTCAAACTGGTCTTGAGTTTCAATATATATAGAAATCTCCCTTCAGTTGGACAATACAGATAACAATACATGAATCGAAACTCAACTGCGAACTGCGAGAGCAGGTTCACTTCCATTTGTACAAGAAATTTTGCAAACGTGCATTATTTTAAAACGAATCAGGTTCATAAACAAAGGATCTCTATCTCTTTGTCTATACATATTGAAATTACGCTCACTTTACCAATCTCGACCAAATAAAACCTTTCCAAACGCGAAATTTTAAAACCTAACATTGCTCCATTTGTACGATTTCCAATTATTGTGCGAATCTTGAAACCTACATTAGCTTAATAGCGTTGAAAAGCTTTTGCTGAACAAATTCAGGTCGCATACGAGACGTTTCTTAAAGGCAGCTTCCATCAATTGACGTCGAGGTAAGTATGTAGGAGTGCGATGGGACTCTTTCTAATTTATCTTTTAGTTTATCTTCCCCTGGTAGGAGAGCAGACGTTATGAATGACTTAATGAAGCTTCTAATATAGTTTCAGTAAGTATTTGACACATTTTATCCAAGTGCGTATTTATTTTATGGACCTCGAAATCAATGCGGGTTATTTTTCTTAAAATTCAATTATCAAGAAGTCGGTCAAACAAAATGTGATTTATACAGCGTTGTAGGTTCTTTTAAAATAAAAACTCTTAAATTAATATCCAGCATGAAAACAGAAACGTAGGTACAGCGGACACTATAACAAAAGGATTCAAGTATACATTTTTAAACGATCCATCTTCATCCGAACGGTAGTTTGATTCAGGTTAAATTTTCCACTAATCCTGAATTATAACTCGCCACATGATATTTTATACTTCGAGTTAAACAAACCGCGACCCTCACGGAATTATGTCAAAACAATTTTGTTTGGTATCCTGATTGGCGTCAAATCCAGTTCACTGGAAAACAAACTAATTAACAAAACAATTCGCACATTTAAGATTAATTTTAGGACAGAATGCAACTTCTGTGGTTGACTGTTGACTCATGTACTGAAAATAATTGTGTCATTCAACGATTAAAACTGCATACTATTATATTTTGACAAGCTTTTATTTAACTTGCAATGTTTGTTTTATGGTTTAGGTCAAATCTTGCAATTGTATTTTAAAACAGTGTCTCGGATCTGCAAACTGTTTTTATTTTAGAGGAATGTGAGGAAAGGGGCTGACAACTTGAAACTGAGCAAAGAAGCGGTGATCACTGATAGATGATTAATCATGGTGATATCGACTATACTCTTCACAGTTGCTTTGATAGTCTATTGGTTGCTAAAACGACTGTGTTTGCGGTTTTTCCATCAGAAATCTCTCAGTAGCAGCCGCGGATCCGAGTCTGGATTTGTGCCCGATTGTTGACAATAGGCTCTCTTCCTATTACATGAAACGTAAACCAAACTGGCGAAATATAGGATTTTTTTAAGTTCTTGTTAGGAATTTCTCCTGTATGGTGGGTAAGTTTTTAAACATTGAAACTCACATAAACAAACACCCAGACCCGGAACAATTATCATATAAATATTTGTTCCTTGCGAGGATCGAACCCGTGACACGCAGCGTAGCAGCCTTCGTACAGCCACTGAGACAACAGTGCCGTCAAAGTACTTCGGGGATTACAGGCGTAACTCTTCAGGTTATTCACAGTTACTAATTCCAGTAGAAGGTTCATCATGAAGTAGCGAAGACTGACCTAGTTCAGTCCATCACCGTTGTACATCGTGCAACTTTTAATTACAAAGTTTGATTCAATTTAAGAGAGCATATCTTATGGGCACAATACGGGCAGCGAGCGCATGAATGAGTTCGTTAGAACGAACTCTGACGTGGCCAAGAGCGGCACCGGCCGAAGAGCTACGAATATTGCAAAAGTGGAGACCGCATCAGGTAGAAAATAGGCCCAGCACACACCGCTGGAGGCGCAGCGCAGCGCATTTGAAGACAACAATTTAATATAAAGCTTAACTACCTTGATATACAGTCGCGCGCATGCTCTTGTAGTACTCGTAGCTTGAGAGTGCTCCAAGTACCGCGTGCGAATTTATTCTTATAATGACCGTGTATCAAGGTGGTTAAGGTTTATATTAAATTGTTGTCTTCAAATGCGCTGCGCTGCGCCTCCAGCGGTGTGCGCTGGGCCGTATTGTTACGAGCTGGGGTTTGGGATAAATTAAAACACCAAATATCTTTATTAATCAGTAGACTACTGATCTGACTTCCACAACTCAGTTAATACTGGATAATATGGTACACCTTGAAGCCACTGACTACTGTTACGACTGTCAAAGATGCTGCAAATGACAGCTGGGACCAACGATATAACATGATTTTCGAGGCACGAAAGAGATTCAGTATATACCGCACGGTCACCCAACCACAGACCGACCTTGTCAAGCCTGGCTTAACCTTGGAGATCAACCCTAGCGGCTGTTATTATTTAGCCAGAAGCTCCTCAAGCGCACCATTTCAGTAATAAACAAATTATTATAGGTCCCATAAACTTTAGTTTTCGAAGTAGTGTCTGTAACTTATAATAAGCACGTTCGTTCCAAACATATTTTGTGTCTTCCATAACTTCCATAAATTTCTTATCAGTCCCATAGGAAAACAATTCGTGCTACGTAAACAGAGAAAAGCGAATAAGCGACCCATTTATGATGACTTTCAGGCTGAGATTTCATTTGTCTAGCAATAACGACAGTTGACTGCCTGCACAGTAGTAAATGGCCTGTCTTGACCAGAAAATCTGAGTAGTCTGCTGACGTTTCAATTTGGACTCATTCAACAAAGGCAGGTTTAGCTGCGAGATCTGAGGTCCTTTGATATACCTCAATTCTTCATCTGCCTCGTCTTTTACAACTACGTTGGAGTCGGTTTCCAGTCTAACCGGATGCAGCTGAATACCAATATTTTACATGGAGCGACTGCCTATATGACCCCCACAAACTAGTTAGTACTGGGTATTACTCGTACGGTACCCCTTGCTTGGTAAGCCTGTTTGACAGACATTTGAGCCACTGACGACTTGTAACAACTGTCAAAGATCTACAAATAACAGCCGTGACCAACGGCTTAACGTGCTTTCCGAGGTACGGAGCACCCATCCATGGATCAACCTAGGCAAGCGCGGCTTAAAGCGAAGATCAAACCGAGCGGCTGTTATTATTTAGCCACGAGCTCCTTCAGAGGTTCTTTAATATACGTCAATTAAATAACTCATAAATAATTAGTAAACATCCCTAAATACCACAGTAATAGAGCAAAGTATTTACGAAATCAATTTCGAAACTTCTAAAAACAATCTAGTTTTCAATTGGTATTATTTACATAATCTAAAGTTATGTGGTGCTTTCTAAGTAGCCATTACTAATTCGTGGATTTTGACCAGCCAATCAATCGTAAATCTTTCAATTGGCAAACGTTTAAAGTAATTCATTATTATTATTCAGATGTAATATAATGTGCCTCCCAAATTGCTCGCATGATTTTGATTAATATTTCGTCAATGTTCAAATATTCTGAGAATTTCGTCCAGTCATTACCGTTTCAATATAGGATAGACGCCTAAATCTGGCCATTTTCCAAAATTAATTACTTATTAGATACCTACGAAAGCGTTCAACTATACAAAATGTATACATTATTTACTAACTATATAGATCTACATTAATAATACAAATTTGTACACGCCATCTGCAATGAGCTTTGACAGACCTTCCCTATTGAATTACTAAGACCTGTAAGCTGGACTCAGTAAGTACCGTATTCTTAGTGAGAAAACTTTGCTCATTGATACTGAACCTTTTGAATAAGTAGGTGATACGTATAATCAAATGAACTCTAAACTACTTATTATGTTAAATCTAGTCTAGTCGACTAAAGCGGCTTAGGCAGTATGAATGCGTATTAATCTATGGCGTTTTGAGAGTTTAGAAAACCCACTGAAATAAAAGTCATCCGTCTTACCGCATCAATTCTTCCCACGTCCCACCACTTTTCAGCGGGCGAAGTTAAATTGATCATTCAAAACTCGGATAATAGGCACTAGAAACGTTTGGAGCGTGCCTTAGATCTTCAGGGGGGCCAATAAGACCCGGAATTCTTCTCCGCGATCGCTTCCAGAATACTAGCTCTTTGCCTACAAATGATTGTGAATTTTTAGTATCACTGTTGAAATTTCCTTTTACCGTTTCTATTTCGTTTCTTGTCATTCAGCTCTAGTATAATGTTAGGGCCATTATTAAGTAGCGATTTAGTACTTAGAATTGCCTTTTGTTTCATTTCCTTTAAAGGAAATGGGAGGGAAGGGACTTTTATTAAAAATTGTTAGAGAAAATGAAGAAGCGAATTACCAAGAGAAAATTACAAACTATTTTTTCATCATAGCCGGTCGTGCATGAAGGACTGCAAAATTCATTATACAATGCTGATTTGACGGAGATGGAAAGCAGATCAACCTCCAACACCATAACTAGAACTACGCATATCGCATGAGTAACTGTCTCACCCAAAACGTAGCTCCACATCAGAAGTCCTGTTCAAATATTCAATATACTTAGATAGGCGAAGACAGCTAGCGGTGACACACGAATATTAATCAGGCCACATTTTGCAAAGTAACGCTTTCAGGTTTACTTAGGATGTTACGGGTCCAACATTTTTTGCTGAACACTGATCCTGGGACCTCGGAACGTACTGAAAATAGTTGGGTTGATTGGATTTTGACGTCCGCGCCCGAGGTATGAATTCGGGGGATTTGTTCTGTGAGTAAACTCTGGTTTATTCCGATGTGTTAGATACTGTTTTTGTAGGTTTTATTCCAGATTTTCTCTAAAAGAGTCTTTGCTTCATTGATATATGGATTTAATTTTTATATTTTAGTACATGGAGAACTTACAGCTAATAAAACAATAAAAAAAGAAACCATAGTTACCAAAAAGCCAATTACAAATCCTCACGTGTAGTATTAATAATTTATGGTGTGAGCACAAAAACAGAAAACTCACCGCTTTAATTAAAGTAAGAAGAACATAAATACTTTGTTAGCAATTGTACAACTAATTACATTTTGCTTACAAAATGTATTAGAAAAATGAAAAACGTTAAATAATAAATAAATAATCTTGAATCTTGAAACACGATGTTATAATCTCTAGCATTCTCTGAAGAAATGAAAACATATAAGCTGAGTATAGCATCTCATTTATTTTCTCATTTAAAATCTAGATGCCGTGACTACCCATCTAGAGTTCAATTGTAATTGGAATAGAATTTACAATCTAAATGCGAGTGCACAAAAAGTTCAATTACTAAAGGCAGGACTGCATGATTGGACTACTGATTAGTTATCCTGTCAGTGCTGAATGAACAGATGAATGAACTATTTATTAGTACACTCAGGTCTTTTGTCGGTCAGCTGGGGCTCTCACGTATGATGATTGTGTTTTGTTTCGTGATTCGAATCAGCACATTATTCTAATGACCTTTTTATCCTATGGCTAAAATGTTGACGGTGATTATTTTTATTTATTTATTAATTTAAACTTCATGTACTATAGCGGTACATAGGCGGACTTAATGCCACAAGGCATTCTCTACCAGTCAACCTTCGGGTTAAATAGGAAAACATAGTGATAGGGTACAAAATAATGTCTAATAAAACTAAGTTCTTGTTAACGAGAATTTATATACCTAGATTGATATTAGTACAAATATACAGTTAAAATAAACTAATAGATATTTTAACAAATACCAAAAAAATTAAAAGAAAATAACGAGAAACCTAATAAATTATTATTAGGTTTTTATTATGACTTCAAATTGAGAGCTATCTATTCTGACTTAAATAGTAGTTACGAACTTTTCTTTTGAAAGTGAATTTGCTTTCAGCTTTTTAATGCCAAAAGGTAGCCTTCCAGAGCTTTGTAGAGATACTCGTAGTGTAAGAATTTGACATAAAGCTTGTACGGTGTGAAGGAATTAGGAGAAGTAGATTCTTGGAAGTTCGAAGGTTACGACTATCAGAACTGCCCAACACTTTGAAATAAGGCTATAGATAATCGGCACCACATGGATCGTTCATAATCGTGAAGAGCATGCAGAGAGATCTGAGGTATCTCCTGAGTCGGATGGGCAACCATTTAAGCTGAGAACGAAAGGAAGAAATGTATTCGTGTTTACGAAGGTCAAAAACAAACCGAATACAATTGTTGAGAAGTCGATTCAATTTATTTAGAAGTTCTTGGGAAATATTGCAGATCAACAAACATCAGCATAGTCTATCATGGGAAGCACAAGTGACTGGACCAAAGTGAGTTTGGTTCTGGATGGAAGGAAATGCTTGAATCTATAGAGAGACCGCAGTGAGAACGAGACTTTCTGGCTCACCTGAGCCACGTGTTTATTCCAACTTAAACTGCCGTCAATGTACAGACCTAAGTCTTTTACGTGAGGTGAAAGAGAGATGACGGAGTTCTCGTACATCAGTGTAAGTTGGCTAGTGTTCACATTTCTCAGATAGTACGAACTACCAATGAGGATGGCCTGACATTTCCCGACATTAACAGAAACCCCAAATTTGCAAGACCATTCTTTGATAGTTCGTAGACCAGCATTGAGCGATGAAATGCAATTGTCAAGGTTAGCAATGTCTGACTGAGCGTATAGTTGCAAGTCATCAGCGTGCAGATGGTTAGAACATTTGATTATGTTAAGGTTGAATAAAGCAAAATTAAACACTTTGATATGATTAGATACTTTTAGAATGTCAGGTTGATGGACTACCATCTAAATCAATCGAATCGAAATCGAATCGAATTAGTATTGTACTATTATTTACTA
Source organism: Xestia sexstrigata (assembly GCA_941918905.2). NCBI lineage: Eukaryota > Metazoa > Arthropoda > Insecta > Lepidoptera > Noctuidae > Xestia > Xestia sexstrigata. The sequence continues at coordinate 19,406,950 of OW799208.2, forward strand.
TACACCTACTAAGATGTATGCGTCGTACTATAGTACAATACTAATTTGACAAAGCTCATAATCACACCCATCATTATTTTTTTCAAAACTTGCTGATGCAGGATTGATGTGACCTTTATCGTATTACGCAGTTCAAGTACGTTACTACAGTGCAAATATTACTTAGATAGGTATAATTCAGGGTACAATTCTAACTCACCATCAAATGTCCACCAGTCATAATCACCTAAAACAGGAAAATTGAAATACTCCAATTAATCAGACATACTGTTTATTCAGGCAATGTTTTACTTTTTTATGAAAACAAGCTAACGATATCAAGTGCTATACGAGTAAAGGGAATTTAACGTGTAACACGTACGCACCAGATTTGCATAGGTTATTAATCCTCTGTGCGGATACAATAGGCTTTCGTTGAATAGATTTTTCTTTTTGCACGAAATTTAATTCCATTTTGTTTTATTCCGATTGTTTTCCTTCTATTTTTCTGTGGATTATGGGGTTTGGGAGGTTTGTCGGGACTTAATTTTGTGAAACCATATAGATTTTAACGCGTGTTTAATCATGGTAGCACCAGTAAGTGAAGTAGTAACAGAAATTATAAGCATGCTTTGTCGATGGTCGTTCTGTTTTTTTACAAAATGAAGGTAGTGATGACATTCTACCAGACAGACTAGTGGCGCAGTGTAAATACCCACCACGAGTTGTATCTAGGTCGCAGCTTCGTACCTATACAGGTTCTTTACATATGGTAAATTATTTCATCAAGCTCTCAAATGTGAAGAAATCATTGTGAGGAAACCACCAGAAGATATGGAGATATGTCACAGCGCTTGGCAGAGGAGGTCCATATCAGAACATTATAAGGCTCGCAGTCACTCCAGTGATTCAATTTAAACAAGTAGGTAAGACTGCGCGATCACCACTTTCTCAACCAAAAGATCAAACATAAAAATGATGAACAACAAATTAAGTCAACATTTAAGACAAATTCATGACTCTCCACCCAAATTAAGTCATAAACGAAATTGAGATGCCATAATAAAAAGTGTCGGAACTTTACGTCGACGAGTCACCGAGAAAAGAGAATATTCGCAAAAGCACAGACTTTATGGTAATGTGTAACCTTGGAAGTTCAACCGACACTCACCGGCGAGAAACCGTCGTAAAGCCGGTCCGACATACGACATCGGGTACCGTCCGGTTTCTTAACTTATGGACGGAAACGCGTTCGTTTGGGTTTTCTTTGCATTGAAGTTATTATGGCACTCGCTCTGTTAGAGAACGTTTGGTTACGAGTTTTTTTTTCTTTTGATCTTACGAAAATAGTTGTTCGAGTATTTTTGTATGTAGTTTGGTATTACTGAAATAGAAGTCTTTTAGGACTGGCAGGCGAGAGTGCAACCAGGCTTTTACATAGCATACGTTCCTTGGGATTAAAAGTATTTTTTTTACAAACAAAAATCATTGTTCATCCTTGTCATCACGATTACAGGTCTTATGAAGCAAAGGAACCTATTACCTACCGGCAAATTAATTATTCGTCTACTAGTCTAACATGTAACTAAAATAAAACAATCCAATTTTCAATGTTACCGAGCAAGTTTTGCGTTAAAAATATACATAAAACTTAAAGCGCGGTCTAGTACACACAAAGCTAAAAGCTTACGACCGAATATTTAGAACTTTACGCAAAGTTATAAAAGGTTTATGTATTAATTAACTGTACAACAGTTTGCGTTCAACTAAAACTGGATGCAAAATTCGTGTTGTAACACTATAAGCCTGGATTTTACCGCGCCCGAAACAGTTATAAAACTATACAATGTACTGAAATATTACTGTTATTACGAAGCGGCTTTCCATCTAATCTAAGGTTAAGTAAGTTAGGAGACGCAGCTCAAAATTTACACTTTAATAGCTAAAACTTTGCAACACCCCGGCAATCCGGCCGGCCGGAGTTTCAAATAACAGTGCGGCTTCCGGTATCCGCGTCGCGTCGGTTCGGATACGGCTGCGCGGAAATCCGAAACCACGTCTAGTAATAGATAATTTTAGCGTAGTTTGATTTTTGTACATATGCATGTGTATATTGACCTAATTAAATTGTTACGGGAATAGGAAGGGTACCCCTGTAATTTGAGAATTTTGAAACTAATTTGAGCGCTGTTCGACCCTTTGCAAAGTTAAATTAAAGTCTTTGTTACACAAATAGAACAATTGACTTCTAAATGGGACTGTGATCTTTAGAATAACGCTTAGCCATGTGTTTTATAAAGTGTAAGAGGCTGAAAATGAATGCTTTTGCCAAGATTAAATTCCATAATTTTATCATTATTCTAACACATTACTCTAATTCTAATGGCCGCAGTCTTGGTTAGATCTGTGACAGGCGAGTTAATGGATTTTTTCTATTTAGATGTTATCAGAAGTAGCCGGAGCCATTTAATTGTCTCTGGTGAATCCAATTACAAGACCGGTTACAGTTACTAGCGGGTTGCTATTTTGCTTTCATAAAAATCATTCACGTTTATTTATCCGCATGCGGATATCAAAGTGGCGGACACGAGGCCCAGCTCGCCGAGCCCAGAAAGGTCATTCCCAGCTTATTCCAGTCGGATACAGCACAACTCTAAGTTAAGAACCTCTCAATTCAGATTTTCAACTTTTATTAACAAAAAATACCATTAGAATCTATAGAATTTCTTCTCCAAACTTTTCGAGCGAGATCCGATAATGAAAAGGGAAAAACTTTTTTATTTTTAAGGTTCTCATAATATTTGAATATTGGGATTGCTAAAGGTCATATTGGGGCGGTCACGCTTGAAGGCTTTGGTTTTGAGATCAATTAAATTTGTGGAAATACCTACTGTTGAAAATTTTTTATTGTACGCTTTCTCGGTACTAGCTTTGATGCTGAAAGTCTAGTTCGGAGAAATATGTATGTATTTATTTGAAAAAAGTCTCTGTTATGTTTCGAGTCTGGATGAACCTAAAATGGCAACAAACAAAATCTATAATAGACGGTATCAGAATCATAACGTCTATCTGTAGCAAAGCACCAATCGAAAAAAAAAAAAAATACGAATGCTGTGTTTGTGTTCACCCTTTACATAGCAACAAAGTTGTGAGAAAAAGTTAATAAAACTGAAGTAACATAACCCTAATTCCTTCACGCTTATCGTTCACTTTTCCTTATTGTGACATTCACATTTCCGCCTTCGACTACCGCATCAGCTGCCAATAAGTCTACATACATCGAAAGAATGAAATCGTTAGACTGTACTTGCATTGGTCGCGCAAAAAATGTGTCTACAGAGGCAGGACTCAGGAGTGCGCTCACATATTCTGCAGGGAACAATAGATACGTTTCAGAATAAAAATTCAGTTTAAAATGAAATGATGTTTATTAAAACATTTTGAGACAATATTTTTTTTTTAAACTATATAAGGTCAGTTAAGTATTCAGTATGAGTTCCAAAACCATTACAGAAATACCACCAGTTTTAATTTCGTCAGTTTCGTTGATTAGTCAGTTCTGCATTTTGTACAGTTTGTGAATTCGACAAGTCGACAGTTTCGAAAAAAATACTTTGTGAACGAAACGTCGCCATCGTTTTTTCTTCATCTCGCGTGTCCAATGCAAATTGAATCGGTCCAAAATTTTGCAACAGGAACAAGGCGACAATTTTGACGCAGTAGGGCGCATCGACAATGTAAATCTTTCACCCATCCATATTGTGGACAGGCCACAGATGTTTGTAACTTTCGCTCGTCACTCTTTTTTATCGAAGCCTGTTTGCTATAAATAGTTACCAGTCATCGCCTGCGTATGAGATGATGCGGCGTTTGTAACAACCAACTTGTAACAAGATACGTTAGGTTGGGATGTGTTTTGCAAAATAATGATAATATTGATTAAGTATAGTTAACTACCTATATACATTATTAATTATAAACTATTAAATAAACTAACAACAAACTATTTAAAAAGAGCACCGAAAAACTCTTCCTTAACGCTGTCAGCTGGTAATGTGCCCAAGAGAGTGGCAGCGAAGCCACGTTGTATGGCAACGCTTAGCCTTTGGCCAAGGTAAAAGCCTGCCGTTGGGTCTCAGGAAGAGTCAACTAGGCGTTTCAAAATTTCCTTAAACAGGCTATAAATAATATGATATTGATTCTAAGTTTATGAAAATGGTGGCATCGTAGCAATCGGATGTGTGTGTGTGCCTCGTCGGTCTAGCGTTTGCAAGCACTACAAATACATGAAATGCACGAGCTTAGCAATGAGCAGGAGCTGATGGGTCCTATTCCCAGTTCGAGGAAAGTGTACATGGGTTTTGATATCAGAAATTTCTACGAAGTAACTAAAAGCTGGGGGTACGAATGGAGCGGATATAAAAATAGCAGTTCCAAGAACTGGTGGCATGTTAGTTGGATGGATTGTAAGAAATATGATATTCCTTGGGTAACTAAAATTTGTGGAGGCAGACGCTGCAACGACACCGAAAAATATTCAGCGTAGGCGTAAATGCCCCATGTTCTTTCTATGCTCTTTCCGCCATGTTATTTACACGTATGGGATGAGACAGCACGTTTGAACTCTCAAACGTAGCCAGTCATTTGTTTTTCTCGACATCAGCTATGTGGAAATGCGTTTCTACTTTTCACGAACATGTTTGGTAAACGAATGTTTTTCAAACTTGTGACAGTTGGTTCACTGACACTTTAATTTGTTACGTTATTTGTGTGCCTCGTTGGTCTAGTGGTCTGTATGGGGGTTTGATTCTCAGGTCAGGCAAAGTGTTTTTACTGTAAGGATTCTTGTACCCATTTTATTCCTGCATTTTTATTTGTATAAGTTCATTTAATATTATGATCAGGTTCAATAACTTAAATACAATTACATAACCTGGGGAAGTGCGGAGCATCCTAAAACAAGCATACTATTTGCTTAAATGGATTCTCCCCATTGTAACTAGAATAAGTTATTTAAGTTGAAGCAATAAACTTTATTTATTTTTATTTATTTTATTCTTTCAGTAGCGGCTACGGAGTGTTGATTTGTGTCTGTTTGATGGCGATAGTCTCGCCTCCTATTACATTGTACCTATAACCTGGTCAAATGTCGGTGTGCACACATCTATCATGATGATATGATGTTTTGTTATTACATATTAAGTAAGTGTGTAACGAATTCTTTTTTTCCATTATATCTTTTCTTAATAAATACTTCATTGGCAATCTTGGGTTTCCTGATCATAATACCAGTGCTATTTCTCAGGGTGTATCTAGAATCAAGCAATCTTAACCGTTCCGAGTACACTTATCTATACTTAGTTCCACAAAGCTATTTAACTGTATTTACTTCCAAGTGGTTGTTCCCCGAATATGACGATATTACTGTGTATTCAATCTCCACAGATCAAACGGAGCTAGCAAATACATTGCCCAGGCAATACACTGCCTCGAGCCCCTGAGCTATAGACCACATACACATCCGATCGGTATTCTAGGAGACGATTATCGGGGTTGTTGTCCTATATTATTAAATGAGCAATATTTGGACATATTGTAATCATATTTGTTATCACGTTCTAGGAAACGGCTCTAACGATTTCGATGAAAGTTAAAATATATATGTTTACAGGGGTGAAAAATTGATGTAGCTAGGTCTCATATCTGGGAAAATTAATTTTGTCTATTTTTCTATATTTCAGCTCGGTCGCCCAGGTACTGTGCATTTATCCAAAGAGTTTGATGTGCGGGTCAGTAATAAACATACTAGCATTTCGAATGTCGAAATAGAAACAAGTCCTGTATGTAATGTGTGTTTTTACATGGTTTTTTTACTTATATTTTTTGGATATTATTAAGCATTCGTCCTCTCTAGGTTAGGTAGCATGGTCATTTCCTGGAGGCTTAGCATACCTTTTATCTTGAAATTCATGTTATTTAAGTTTTTCTCTAGATTTTATTTCTCTTGAATCTTTGTTTACGTTTGTAATACCAGTGAGTGACAGGCCTAGTTTTATTTTTAATTTATTGCTAGAGCTAGTTGTAGGTTGTATAGGTAAATCACATCGACCTCATTATCTTTTCTTTTTATTATGTTCTAGAAATTCTTTCTAAATTATAAAATGTCAATCATTTGGAGATGACAGGAGCCAGGTGGTGAATTTTTCAGTCTACGTTGGGAGCTCAGATCAGCTACAAGTCAGCAAAGTTTTATAAGAGTGAACTTAGAGGGCAGTTTCCCTCCTCTGAAGCTTTAAGCCGACTTCTCTCTTTGCCGCATTTAAATGAAGTCTCTATAGCGAGGTGTGACTTCGCACCGCGCGTCATCCACAACACCTTGACACCTGATGCCCGAGCTGCACGAGCCTGAGAAGAAGACTGATGACGGATGTCCCTGGGTCCTCCTCTACGGCCTGAAGACTGATGTTCCTCGGCCCTGCGCGGCCTGATGACTGATGTACCTCGGTCCTCCTCTACGGCCTGAGTGGATTTTCCTTGGCTCTTCATTCCATCCTGTGCTCATCTTCAGTTCCATTCGCTGGTTTCCCTGGCCTATTTAGTGGATAGGTAGCTCCAGCTCCGTTTAGATAGGCCCTATAAGTTAGGTTATTTAATAATAAATTCTTATAACTCGTTCCCTTGACTATTTCTTTTAACCGTACTCTCCTCCAGACGAATGTTAGGTAGGTGAGTGCTGTGTGACCTTACAGTTTTCTGGCTCCTACCAGGAAAATGTAACGTTACAGTCCTTGGGCCATTATTCCGAATCATTTGGTTAATGTTGGCCCAAAGGCCGTTACACACTGGGCCTACATGCTATTGTCCTCTTATAGAGAGGAGGACTTTTTTCTAGCATGTAGGAACATTGTAATTGATTATGCAGCTGAGCTTTCTCTTGCATAAGTCTTAATAGGCTAGGATTTCATATGGAAATATTTTATATAATTCCATCTGAAAAATAAAATCTTTTCAGTTTATTAAACACAACACCATTTTTCAAAATTATTTCTTGACAATTTAAGCTTACACACATACACACTTCTAATATAATCAGCTCATACTCTATGCGAGACAAATTGTGCCATAATCTACCATAATTATGCGGGATGGTTTCATGTTTTAGATTTTTTGATTTTAGGTATTTTTGTCAGCTTACTCGTATCATACTCTGTGATGCGAAATACAAAAGCGATATTCGCCCATCCCTCTTAACTTAACCCAACATCAAGTTTTCTCTCACAACCCTCCTACGCTATAGAATACAAGTTACGGACACATCGTTCTAACATTACAGACAACTGAACAAGTGGCTTCCGATGCTTTACTGGCGGCTTCTCTAATAAATTTGTCGTTTCGGATAGTCAGTTAACGAGAGCCTTGTATTTCAAAGTTTGGTCCGCCGTGGTTTTGCTGTCTGTACTACAAGTGATTAAAGACTTGGAACTTTCTAGTAATTAGGTGCATGTAGACAAGACAGTTTCATTTTGAATGATTTTATGCGTGTTATCATTAACACTAGTCGAAATCCGAATGAATGTCTGAATAAAAAAAGGCTGTTGGTTTTACAAGGTTCGGCTATGCGCACAAACTTGAACATTCAACAGCGCCGTATTTCAAAAAATTCATTAAAGTGTCGTCTATGTGAAAAAGTGCATTTACCTTCCATGAAGTTCAAGAAAAAACCCTTGTTATTAAACTAGCATCATCATCCTCTTGGCTATTCATATGTGGACACAGCACGCTTTCTTCTTCGACACTTCGCTATCAGCTATCATCTCGGCACTCAGCTTAGTTAAAGCCAAATAATCTGTGTCTTATACAACATCTTACTCAACTAAGTAAGCCGATTTGCTTACACTACACTTAACGTAAAACTATTTTAGAACATTTTACATAAACCACACTTAAACTTAGTTACTATTTACTAATACTGCGCACAAAATACAGACTACCAGTACAGTCCAGGTGAATAAAAATGTCAGCTACGGATTTTTATTAGCTAAATAACCAGACGTCGTAAGTCATGACAAAATTGTGTACAATTAGCAGACCAACTAGCTGGCGCAATTGTTGGAGGAAAATATGCTAAATTTAGACAAGCCGCCTTCCCGTCAACGTTATTACTGTAGCCCCGCTGTAGCCTTATACTGAGGGACGAACAAACAGAAATACTAACATAAACACACCTCTTACAACTTTCCCACGGGTAGGTGGAAAATACAGCGGAGTTTGTGGCTAAATAATAATAGCCCCTCGCGTCGATCTTTAGGTTAAGCCGCGCTTGTCTTGGTTGGTCCGTGTATGGGTGACCGCCCTTTCCACACAGAGTTTCCTCCGTGCCTCGGAAAGCACGTTAAGCCGTTGGTCCCAGCTATCAATTTTAGATCTTTGACAGTCGTTACAGGTAGTCAGTGACCCGAAAGTCTGACAGCCAGCCTTACCAAGGGGTATTTGAATTACCCAGTCTAACTGGGTTGTGGAGGTCAGATAGACAGTCGCTCCTTGGCAAATACTAATATTCAGCTGCATCCGGTTAGACTGGAAGCCGACCCCAACATTGGGAATAGTCTAGGCAGATCATGAGGCGGAAAATACAGAATGTCACCTGCTACGACCCTTCCATACTCCTCGTGTATCGTTCACGTTCATACATCTGCACTGCAAGTACGTAGCAATCGATAACGATCAAATCGATACGATTCGATAAATCCGACTTTTCGATTGGTTAAAAACTCATTTTATCGAGAATAACTGTAAGATTTATCGAATCGTATCGAATCGAGTGCTACGTACTTGCACTGCAGGTCACATAGGCATGTTGGTTTCGAGTACGGACCTGACTTTTCTGAAGAACTATCACCAATAAGGTCACTATATGCCTGGTTGCTGGCAACGTCGATTTCAAGCGTCTGAGGGGTCGTAGTCCACTTAAATGATCGATGAAATTCTCTCATCATCAGGCACAATACTCCGTGAGCTTAACAATGCCAAAGATAGCCACAGACGAAGAAACATCGTCAAAAAGAAGACGACTTCGACTTTAAGGTGGAACCGCCAGGGTAGACCGCGAAATTCGAATTGTCTAATCCCATTGAAGGACTTTTTCATGAAATAGTCATGGGATTAAATTTAATGAACTTAGAAAATTGTATTGGTGATTTTAATGATTATAACTCACTAAAGCCATATATATTTGTTGCGGTCGCAAAACATCTTTTAATCAACATATAACCTGACACTGACCTGCAAATTGCAAGAAACTTTGCGGGCTACCCTGGCGCTCGTGGGCGAGATGTCCCACATTCCCTTCCTCCCAACTTTCATCTTAATGAGGAATAGGGCGTGAGCAGGGGATTCCAGGAAGTTGCCATAGATAGACAAACATCAAACACATTTGATAAAAAGATTACGAAATCTTTTGACTGTAATATCGAATTTCAATACCAATGCCTTGTTTCTTTAAGGCAACGTGTGTTATATTTCGAAGTTTCCTTTGAAAGGTTTATAACTGATCTGCTTTCAAACGTCTTACTCTAAACAGGCTCTTCTTGAAATAAGATGGTTTTTCGAGGTCGAGTGGGGCATGTATTATAAGGAATGTTTTTCTTTTCACTGTTATTCAAACACCAGTGTTGTATTCTATGCTTTATCTTGTGTCACGTATTACCTGTATTGCATGCCTATGTATTTTCTTATTAATAAATCAAACTGAAACGTGGACCGATGACCTGGTGAAGGTTGCGGGAATCCGTTGGATGCGAGTCGCACGGGACAGTTCAATGTGGCGACACTTGGGGGAGGCCTATGTCCAGCAGTGGACGTCTTTCGGCTGAAATGATGATGATGATGAAATCAAACTTAATATTCACTAATAACAATTGGGTTTTTCCTTCAGGAACTTCTCAGTAGCAGCCACGGAGTCTGGATTTGTGCCCGGTTGATGGCAATAGGCTCTCCTATTACATGATGCGACTTTAACACAACTGGCGAAATGTGGGAGTACTATTACTGTTTTGTTATAAATGATAATCATCGACGCGACAAAAAAAACAGCGGTTACATCGTTTCGACATCGTAAAACCTTCGTAAGTCAAGATCTCCCGCTACAATTACACAAGATTAGCTCCATCAGTTGTAAGGATTACTACAACGATTACAGTGAGTTAAGGGTAAACTCGCGAACGGTGTTAACGACCACTATTAAGTTTTTAGTAAGCTGCATAGTTTGCATTAAGTGGTGTCAGAGTCATTATCATATTATCTGTAGTTGTTAAGTTTTTCATGCTTTTTGTATCTTAAGCTTTAAGTGGGGTTTGTTTACTGTTTGGATAATGGTGAGGTTTTGCAATAAACCAAAATGTCCATAACTCACGAGCTATTTTGTGGAGTAGCATAGTCAGCTTGCTGATACATAGGCGTCCTCTGTGCGGGGAAGTGGGCAATTAATTACCAAGGGAGCCCAGAGTACCTTGATGTCATCAAGTATCTTCAAATTTTTATTCTAGAACATACCAGTTTCCGAACATATCGGTGAACATATCGGTTTGAGAGCGGTGGTGAGGAAATTAATTAATTGAAAAAAAAAACTACTCTTGAATACTCAACCTACGATGCGTGACTGTACCGTTGCCACTGGGCTAACTCTGCTCTGTTTTTGTGAAGATCTTTACAATGATGAAAGGTTTTATAATCACACCGAGAGCCTATTAAAAGGAAGGCCGTTGCCACTCACGGCTACCAGCAACATCAAAGACATTTCTATACTTCCAACTTTCTTACATTTCATGTTTACCAAAACATGTCTTTACCGATCTCTCATTACTTTATTCAAATACCTTATGTATTTGTATATAATTAATGAAATGACGAGTACGTTCACAAGTAAATAAAGTGCGCGATGTATCCAAAACTTCAGAAGTGACTAATTAACTTCGCTCCCAAAGCTCTGAGACGTGAAAAGGGTAATTAATTAGAGTCCGAATATAGTGAAAATGTGTTCTGAATTGCCGTCGTGTGTTTATTATATATTTATTTGGACGATCGTTTAGACTGAGTCTGGTAAATCGGGGCGTGAATTCACGAAAATTATGCATAGTAGACTGAACATTTTGAAGGATTTTAATACTAAGTATGTAATTTTCTCTTTGTAGTATTACTAGTAGAGGAAGACTAAAGAAAATATGGATGTATTGTGTGAGGATCACAACAAACTCATATGAAACTAGAAAGAGTTTAATGATGGCAGCTGACAAAGGAGAATAGATGGTGATGATGACATTTTACTAGAGGAGAATTGGCCATAGGAGCCTTGGCAAGCCACGAGTTAGGTGGGCCGGCCTGGTGAGAGAAGTAGGCAAGAGCTGAATGTGGGATGCCTAAGACCGAATAAAGCCTCATGCAATGGAGGATACATAATATGGGGTGAAGAATACTAGAGACCCGCCCATGCTTTGTACGGTTGCAATACTGGAGAGGCGAAATATCGAGATCTCTGTGCTTTAATTAAGTTCACTATCATTCTCCTACCCTCATCCCAATTTATACTGGCCTGCAAAACTAAGAATCACACTTTTAAAATTGCAATATCTTTTTAAGTACACAAGATATACTTTCGAAACAAAAAGGACTCGAAAAAGAGTTTAATTTTGTACATAAAAACTAATAAAGCTGATAAAAATTGCTATATAACGTTTTTTATTTTTAATGTCTAACTTCTATGGTTTAGTTTTGCAGGCCAGTGTATTTTGTCCATTGTTTTTTCCTCTTTACTTCTCTTTAAGCCGACACCTAAAGACTCACCCCTTTTCTAGGCATATCATTTGCATATGTTAATTATCCTTATCAACGTCAAAAGCTCAATCGGAACAGCAGCTATATCATCCACTCGCTACAAATTATACAGCACATAGATATAAGTTAGTTTTCCACGGATAGATTACCGATGTTCTAGTTCTCGTGTTTCGCTAGGAACACCGGGAATTGCGGTGTCTATCTGTCCCGGCTACGTCCAGTCTTTAAACCGGTTAAATCCGGACAGATAACAGGTTTGGGCTCTATTATTGTAGAAGGCGGAGTGGATTTGGTATATGAAATGAATGTACCTGCAGTAATTGCACAGTTATTTTACGTATTGTTAAGTTGGCTAAGCTGAATTTTGAATGATTCCCCTGAAGAACAATTTTACACCAATTTCAACTTAAGAGGTAGCTGGGGCCGGACTCCACCAAAGCGGAGCTGTGCGGAGATGTGCAAACTGGAGAGGAGAGATGTGTATAGCGGGACGCCGCTCACAGCACTCCGCACACGGCACACCGCTCTCGTCTCCACTGGCCTAAAAAATACGAGACATCTTGGCTCTTCTCTGCTCGACCGTCTCCACGAAGAAGAAAAAAAAATCATAAGGATTCAGGAAATTGAACATCGCGTATGTTTGCGAAGTTTGTTTCATATGTTCTTTCAAAAGGAAATAATCAGCTTTTCTTGGAAAATAACGTGAAACGGAGAGCGTGGGTTTTTCTACGATGGCATTATTTTTCTCGGACTTTCGTTTCCATTTATGGCTTATGGAAAAAAATCTCTAACCGGAATGTATGGAATATTTCCGCCCACCTTGTTTATCACACATAGCGTTTCACGTATTTTATTCTGGTTAAGTAAAAGTCGTTGCCACTGCTGGGCCACACCTGGTGCAGGTTGGTACATGTAACACGCTTTAGAATTTTCGTGTCTAGAACATGACAGTTTCCAGACGGTGTTTTAAATCACCGTTTTGAGAGTACTGCCTCGTTGGTCGATTCCCGGGTCGGGCATAGTATTATTGCGTATTTCCATCAGAAATTGCTCAGTAGCATTCACGCAGTCTGGATTTGTGTTCGATTGATGGCAATAGGCTGGACCCTATTACATTACATTTGACTTACAACATAACTGGCGAAATGTGGGTCTGCCTAATCCTTCGGGGATTACGTAATCGTATGATGTTATGTTATGAGAGCATTGGCGATGTAATAACTTACGCAAAGTCAAGTATCTGTACATACCCTTAACCTGCAAACCGTATTTCTGGATGGGGTACCACGGAACCCCTAGGTAAAAATAAAACAATATAATATCGCTTTCCCAAGCTACTTTCCCAGCCCTCAAACCGACCAATGCCTTACCCCTCAATTCTGCACTACTGCACTTTTATATATTACAAGTGTTTTAGTATTCGATTGCCAAATCACATGGTTCCTAAACTAACCTAGACTATTTACGGATTATTCTATATATATAGACTGTAATACAGGGTTAGGTTTTGAAATGGGGAATACGTATGAAAATGTGATCTAAGGTGTTTTAGGCTGGTTCGGAGACAATAATAATGAAATTTCAGTTTGATAAAATAATCTTTGGTTTCTGGTTAACCCAAGGTTTGAACTAAACATTACAATATTCGGAGTTCTTCTCGATCTTAAAAAAATCAACCTGTATGGTCTTATCTTTCTGCTATTATAAAGGCGAAAGTTGTGAGGATCAATGAAAAGATATGGTGTAAAAAAAGAAATAACGTAGGCGAAGCCGCGGGCAGTACCCAGTCTTCTAAATGGAAAATGCGTTGTTAAGAAATCCTGTCGTCAGAACATTTGTACAGCCTTTTCATACCAAGGTTTTTCTATTATAGAAGACTGCCTGTATTAGCCTTTTAACCTATTATAACGCTGCCAAATATTAACAGTTTAGATGTAAAGATATTTTTGATGTTTTCAGTTATGTTTCAAATGGTACAATTGCAAGTATTAAAAAAGATAACAGTTAGTTGGATTCGCGTTACAGACGAAATTACTTGTTCTTTTTGATTTTATAAAATTGTGTCGGGAAATTGTGTAGGATATCGCGTGCTCTCTTGTATGGAAATGGTATAAAACAATGTATGAAACTCTAGTTCACACGTCTAGTATTAGTACACGGGTAAAACATTTGTTATAGACATTCATACCCGTATTGCTCGCAGTGGGTATGCAAATTCGAGGTATACCTTACACAGAACAGAGGGGAAACCTTATTTGCCAACTAATTCATAGAATTTCTATCATATGCATTTTAACGGCAAACATATATTCTCTACTCTCAATTTCACATTTCCAGTATTCCACAACTTACTGAAACGAACACCCAAAGCAGCTGGCAAACAAGCAGTAAAGCGCTAACCCTCTTACAGTTCCAGCGACAAAAGCGCTTTATTACTTAAAACATTCCTCCATACACCCAGTTTGCATAAGGGGCCGAAGGGGCGTCTAACACAATTGCAAGAATAGGTCTTCTACAAACTTATGCGCTGAATAAAGCGCTCGGGGGGAAAGTCGTCAGCAGTCCCGGCAAAGTTGTATAACGGCCTTAAGTGAAGTCGTGAAAGAAATCAAAGGTAGTAGAGATGCTTCCGACAACTATTTGTGAAGTAAGAATGTTCGTAGTGCAGGCTAACTCGAGGAGCGGGCTTTATAGGTGCAGTTGATTTTAGTTTTTGATGTTTATTGGAAATGTTTGGGAGTAAAGTTGGAGTATGCAGGGATGGAACCTGCTCTTGAGGTATGTATTAACTGTCGATACAATTTTAGGGTGCATTCTGCATTTTAGGGTTCTTACAGACAAGCGGCATGTTGCCAACGGCAGATAAACTGCAGCCGTCGCCACCTGTCGACGACTGCCGTCAACAGGCGGCGACGCTTGCAGTTGTGGCATGCCGCGTAAATGTGTGTCGACAGCTGACGTCGACGCGGCTGCAGTTTATCTGCAGTTGGCAACGTGCCGCTCGTCTGTACGAACCCTTAAATCGACATACATATTTCACAGAATAAGTAAACTGTAGTGGCAATGGGCCGGCCATATTACAGACCCGTAGAATCGATGGCCGTTGGGGTAGACGTGTTCCTGATTGGAGACCATTGTCCAGGTATTATAAATTTAATCAATTATTTATGTCGTGTTAATTATAAACGTAGTCTTTGATTGAAGATACTGTGGCACACCGCTAATAAGCTGTACAGACGCCAGCACATAAATCTCCCCGAAACTGTCAAGTTTCCCCAATCAACCTTGAACCTAATGTTTTAGCGATAAAGTTGAAAATCTCTTATAGAAATTGGACAGACTGTAGTTGCCTGATGTGCTGGCGTCTGTACATAATATGGTTTATTCACAAACGCGCTGATTAAAGTTAATGCACAACTAATTTCTGTTCAAGCATAATATTTATTGACGTTTAAACGTCTATTCACTTTGATCAGGTTAGTGAATGAACACCTTAATTGCCAAAGCATTTTCATTTTCACTCTAACTAAAATTAAAATTCTCATTTCATAATTAAAAGAAAATCATACGTGGAATGAAAAACAAATGCCTTAATTAGTTTTCAAACTATGTTAGAACTAGGTTCGCCTGCATTATTAAGGGAATGCTTTTATTGTTGTTATTACCAAATTCCTTGATGTTAGAAACTCATGAACAAGGAATTTAAATTAACATTATTTTAGTTTCAAAAATGTTTCTGGAGTAGTGTGAAGTGTCTAATATGGTACAAACATTTAGGAACATTTGATTAAATCTATAGAACTAGAATTATTGTTTTCGGTTTCTAGATAATTAAATATCACATAACATCACGCCTGTATTAACCGAAGTGTTAGGCAGAGGTGTACTTAAGAGTACACCCACATCTTCACTTATGTTTTAAGTCCCATGTAATAGCGGTCCAGCCTATTGCCATCAAGGGTGCACGTAAAATATGTCGACTAAAAACACGGTGAAGCGCAAGGCATAAACCAGTTTGACATCTCTAACATAGTTCATAGCTACAGCCGTACTTTTCTCGCACTGCTTTTTAGTAAAAGATAGCAATAGCCTAAATTAAGTTCACAACAGAATCGACACCAGTATTGCCAAGGAGTAACTTATATATAGTGTTTCCAAGAAACTGATTGTAGGATTACATAGAACAGAAAGGTAGTCGCTCCATGAAAAATACTACAATTTAGCTGCTGTCGGATCCTAAAACCTTATGTACCCACTGTTAGTCTAGTGTAGTGTGCTGTCCTAGTGTGAACATTTTACCTAGGAATGAATGAACTTACAAATTTTTAATTAATGAAGATTTATTTTTTAAATGCTACCTATTTACTCTAATATTATAAATTGTTGTGCTCGACAGAGTCCATGTGAACTTTATTTTAATAATAAGATCTTGTAAAACACATGTGCTATGCAATAAAGAATTGAATTGAATTGAACCGGCCCTAATTAACATTTATGAAGATCAAGTGAGGGTAGTTGAATAAACACCTCCGCTTTGCTGTGGCGGTACCTCCAATAACTTTATGATAATACTTCAGTCTTCCCGCGACCTCGGTTGGTGCAATCCGGTCGAAACCATAGATAATACACTATATAATACAAGGTCGAAACGTCGGGCTTATATTAAAGGTAAAATAAAATAAAATTCGCGATAAATACCCGTTTCCATAATGTTTTATAATGTGTCTTAAAGCCCAACCCCAACAAGTTAAGAAAAGGCTAGCCAGATGAGCAATTACTATAGTTTATGACGAAACCATTGAAAATAAAAAGAATAATACAGTAAGCTATAAATTGCGTCCTTCTTTCGTTATCTCAAAAAACGCAGCCCGAGGTCATTTTTCATTTCGCGGATAAAAATTAAAAATGCGAACAGGTTCTTTTTAGTGTCAAATTATTATGTTTGTTCTACCAATGATATATGACAACCAACCTACCTAGTACTTAGGAGGGTAGGCAGACAATATTGCGTCAGCTGTTTATTATTACACCTCGTAAAAATTAATGGCTATATGATAATGGCCATGACGCGCATTAGAAATGGATAAATTGGGATGTATAAGTAAATGCATACTTGAATAGATCGTAAAGTGTTCATTACAAACTTAAACGATTAAACATAATTATGAGAGGGTATCCTTTACTAAACCGGGTTGAAGTTACGGCAAAAATACACAACTTTTTTTTTTATTTGCCCCTTTCTAGGAATTTCTCCTGTATCGTAACATTAAAAAAATTAAACTCAGACAAACAAACAGCCAGACCTGGACCAGTTACCTGTGGGCCATATAAATATTTGGTCCGTGCGGGTATCGAACCCGCGGCACGCAGCTAATAGCTCAACCACTGCGCCAACCATGCTGTCAACATTATTGTACCTCTGAAGTTTATACAGGTTGTTACTTTACTTTGGTTTTTTATTAAAAAGAAGGCCGAATTGTGATGAATTTATTTAACAGTAGGAGTTCTAATTCACTATTATATGTTAAAATGAGGGCCTTAAACTCACCCAAAGGGCAATGGCGAGGGCTATGCTCGGAGTTATATTGCGTGATCGAATCAGAAATAAAGAAGAATTGCCAAACTTAAGTGGCAGTGGGTAGGGCACATTGCTCGCAGAACGAATGGTCAATGGGGCTGAAAAGTAAAAAAAAGGCCGAGTGGACACCGCGAACCGGAAGACGTTGCGTTGGAACTCCCACTGGATGGACCGATGATCTGGTGACGTTTGCGGGAATCCGCTGGATGCGAGTTGCACGGGACCGGTCAATATGGAGATACTTGGGGGATGCCTATGTCCAGCTGTGGACGTCTTTCGGCTGAAATGATGACAAGGGCCACTTTCAGGCTTGATCATGTAGATGGTGGAACTTATTACGACGTCTTTCATTTTACCCATTCAATAATAAAACAAAGAAAACCATTTCCAGCTTCAGTAATCAACGAACAAACAACACGCCTTCACAATCAGACGATTGATAATAATACAATTTATTTTTAGGGTTCCGTACCCAAAGGCACCAACGAACGAGAACGGGAACCAACGGGACCTTTTACTAAGCCTCCGCTCTTTGTTCGTCCGTCTATCTGTCAGCGGGCTGTATCTCATGATCCTATTGGTAGACAGTTGAAATTTTGGGTACGTCCCATCAAGTAAATTTACCAATTCGACAACCAAACAAAAGACGTGCAAAACAAGTGAAAAAATGTCCTAATTTGTAAATCTTCATACATTGAATCCCATTTCGTCAACCATATATTTCAACTGTTTTTTGTACAGTACAGTCAGCTCGCAAAGTTACAAGGAAACCATTTGTTCACATAATGTGTATTTCTGTTGCCGCTATAACAACAAATAATAAATTAAAAAGTAAAGGGGCCTCCCCTACTACGATGGTACGGAACCCTTCATGCACGAGTCCGACTCGCACTTGACCGATTTTTTAAATAATAAAATACACGTATTTCCCGAGGAGTTCCGTTCCTCATTCCGCGGAGACACGGTCAATTGATTCCTTTGTCCTTCGTACGCTGTCGAAGCTGAATTTTCCGACCCATTGACAGTTTGTTTCTACAATGTTGTGGATAATGAACCTTTATTATCGTATTGACAATCTACAGGAGACTGAAAAAAGTCTTTCAGAGTTCTTTTGTAAAAGAAAAAGAAAAATCTTTTGTTTGCAGTACTTGCTAAGGCCTATTTCAGAGCGTGCGTAATCTAATTGCGACTTAGGAAATTTATAGACGTGTTGTAGAGCATGCAGACGGTATTTCTCGACCTTTTTCTAGCGAAAGAGTTTGAGAAATACCGTCTAGACTGTCTCACTGGTCTGGTAGGACTGACTCGTTGGTCAAGAGCCAAATCAAGCGCGACTTCTAAGCATAAGGTCCTGAGTTCGATTCCTAGGTCAGGCAAAGTGTTATTGGGTTTTCCATCAGGAATTTCTCATTAGTAGCCACGGTTTATGACAATAGGCGGCGCCCTCTATTAAATGGGACGTAAACATAACAAGCGAAATATGGATGTACGGTCGAACAAGCTATTTGGTTTACAGTTTAACCCACAAATTACATTGTAAAGTGTAAACCAAATAGCTTGTTCGACCGTACTTTTTTTTTATCTTTATATATTTAGAGGGTGTACTATTAGGTACTACACCTCTACCTAACCCTTCGGGGATTACAGGCGTGATGTTATGTTTTCGCTAAATTAACAGATTACAAGGGCAGTGAAAAAGTGTATGAAGATGTTTTACCGACTCTTCAGGAATGTAATTAATAATTTGATAACACAAAACAATGGTAATTAAAATTAGTATTAATCAACCTCTATAAAGGTCAAAAGATAAGAGAAAGAAAACCCTTTTCATGGGAATTACAGCCATCGGTGGACCGGCAGTTAAATTCGAATTTTAGAATTCATGATCATTAGAGTATTTTGATAATTACTGTCAAATAATCTCATTTAAATCCCTAATTAATGATAATTTATCTCTAACATTATTAATGCAAAGCATTTCGGTAACAAAACATCCTTTAAACTTATCGGTTCAATGGGTATAATTTCGGGAAGTTGACACAGATAGATACGCGGAAGTTAATATTGTAATGTTACCTTATATTTCAACGTAATAAATATCTCATTATGGTATTACACTCTATATGGGAAAAAATCTAAAAATATTTTATTGAGATAGCTTAAGCAAAAAGCAGTCGGAAAACGTTAGTTTTCCGACATAAAATAGCAAACTAAATTTTAAAATTTAATTCGGTTTCAGTTTTTTTAATCTGTTTCATAACACCATTAAATAGTAGTCACCATGTTTTTACGTCATACGGCTATGTAAACTTAACTTAGAAGTGTCAACTGTCAACTATCAGCGTTTACTATTTGTTTACACAGCCAACTGCCTTCATGACCACAGAGCAATATGGCGTCCACTGCGTCCAGCGTTTTCGTCAAATTACGCGCGAAACTTGCAAATGCATAATTTAAATGCATTTTTAAGGCACTTAACGATTAAATAAAAAATTCGTGAATTTTTAGTGATTTATTAGTAATATAGAATCTAATTGAGACACTTTTCAAAAATGGGTGTGATGCCCTTGTACGAGGTCGAATAAAATGAGCTTCCAAAGTGACTTCAAAGAATTTCAGGCTTTCCCGGTCTATGCTAGTCACATTCCGACACATGGTAGGAGTAAGTAAAGTGGGTTTTTAGTCGGTTAGAGTCCGACATAACCCACCGCATGCCCCAGACGGAGGGTATCAATGACGATTTTCCCACTCAAAAACAAAGTCTTGCCTACGTAAGTCCAATATCTTATCTTATCATCATCATCACCATTTCAGCCGCAAGACGCACACTGCTGGACATAAGCCGCTTCCAAGTGTCGCGACATTGACCGGTCCCGTGCGACTCGCATCCACCGGATCTCCGCAACGTTCACCAGGTAATCGGTCAACCTAGTGGGAGGCCTTCCAACTTACCGCAGTGTCTCAAGAAGAAAGTCAATATCTTATGGTACAAAAACTTCTAATTTAATTTTATCGCCTTGCTTTTGCCAAAACTGTTTATATACAATTTGTTGTCAAAGACATACAATATCATACACTATGCAATACACTACACAATATTACTATGTATGTGTATGTTTGATCACACTCAGTTGTACGTATTACTGTAAACGCACTCAGCAGCTGCATTATACAGCTAGTAATGGATTCTAATGGCAAAACACGTGTAGGATTAGAACGAGAGACTTCTGTTTGATTTATGAGAGCCTAGTACTCCATTATCGAAGTGACGCATTGCATGTCTTCGTTGAGTGTTTAAATAATTAAACTAACTCTCTTAATTACAAGTTTAATTAGTAAATTAATATGATGTTCTTGTTGTTTTAGTTTATTTTAGTTTTTGAGGGTTAAATTGAACTTGACGGGTATTTCATTCTCAGGTAATAAAGTTCTTTGATCGTCAGATGTACCAGGGCAATAAGAGGTCAAAGATCATTTTGGCTAATATACATTTTAACTAACAGTAGACAATCGGCCTATTAAGTTCCCACTGGTGGGATAGGGCTCTTTGTGAGGGGAGACTAACACGAGGCGTCACAAAAATGAATACCTCTCTTCCATTTAGCTGAGCACGAAGTTCTATTTCCAAATTGGGCGAAGTATTGTTGGGTTTTTCCATCAGATATTTGTCGGGAGCAGCCACGGAGTCTGAATTTGTGCTCGGTTGATGGCAATAGGTTCGCCCCCTTTTACATGGGACTTAAACATAACTGGGCGAAATGTGGATGTACGTTCACCTCTGCCTTACCATTCGTTGATAGTAAGGCGTGTTGATGCTATGTTCATTATGTAGCCTATAGAACGTTCCACTGCTGAGACAACAGATCTGATCTCTGTGACAAAGATACTAACAAAAGGCGACATCAAAATAAATGCTTAAAAAATGCTTCTTTCCATTTTTTCCCCTTACTACTCTTTTTACGAGAACTGAGTCACACAAAATTCAGTGAGGCGTACAAAGAAGCTGAAACCTCTACAGTAACCACCTGTGCTGTAACAATGTAATTTAAAGCCTTTGAAGAGCTCTACCGTATGGTAGATTAGATCAACTTTGTTGGAGGGGATCCTAAAGGTGATATCGTGTTGTTCATATTTTCAATAATGCACTTTTTATGATTATATGTTTACACACTATTTTAGACTTTTTGGTAGGTTTTCATGGCTAGCCTGTTAGAATATTTATTTTATTAGACCATCTGTTTGCAGTTTCTTTATCCCATGTGGATTAAAGTGGCGAAACGTAGCGCATCAGCAAATTGCTCAGCGCTAGATTTACAAAAAGAGGAAAGTCTTTGATTTTCTGATTTAACTGTTATTAAAACTTATATATAGTGTTTTCTTCCATGTGGTATAGCACTAAATTTTTTTTAAAACTTAAGTACAAGCAAGTACCTTCCCGGTTTTATTGTTTCCATTATGGTACAGCATACGTCTATGCAAACAAATCTGTAGTATCATTCTGCCCCGTAACCGCTCGACCAAGCAAATACCAAATCCCGAAACAATAAAAAAACACTCAAATCCAAATAAGAAAGCTTCAATAAATAATAATAATAAAGCAAATGTCGACCGAATCGATCACTCCGATCAGTATGATGAACTCAATATCCAATTATACAGGAGGGTAGTATTGTATCCATGCGCGCGTAATGTCACCGAATGAACGGAAATTACCGACGATGGCCGAATGCCGCCGAATCATTTTATGACTTTTGTTGCCTTGTTGAGTATAGTTTGGCATGCGGTTTTTGCTGGATAATTTATTGAAGTGAAAACTTCTTTAGGCGCGTTGAGCACTTTTTGGGTGAAGGAAAAACATTGATAGATCGTCACCTCACATCACGCTTCGTAGCACTCGTAGTCGATGCTACGGCGTAGCACCACTTAGTCGTGGCGGGGCACAACTCGTAGCAGTGCTACGACTGGGGCGATTCACAAGTTACCTATTTTCCACTTCTATCGGCAGTCCCCAAAGACTGCCCCGCATGTTTTTTTTTTCACTAGCTTAAGTCCGCGGGTTCGCCCGCGTGGAATTCGATAAATCGTCCCACGGGATCTTACCACCGGGATAAAAAGTATCCTATGTGGTAATCCAGCTTATAAACTATTTGTGTGTTTTTCATCAGTAATTTTTTCCCTGAAAAATTAATAAAAATCATACATCCATCCTCATAAACTCTCGTATTTATGACATTAAGTAGGATTATTTTACAAAGATGTGGACTACGCGATACATGCTGCCTTCGACAGCCTTCTTCGTTGCGTCTGAGCAATTATGTGTACGATATTAGAGACGGGGCTTGTAGTGAAACGACCGCTGGTTGGTTACACACTGATTTATTGTACCAGATGATGAAGAGCGAGGGCGCAGCCACGCACACATACGTACTTACAACTTCATATGTAACATTCCTCCCCCTAGTACAATAACACTTACAAACTAAAAGAATTTCTTAAAAGAGACCGGGGGACGGTTGCGTAACATTCTTTTTGGTGGCTCATCCATTCTTTCTGGTTCTCCCGGGTTATCGTCTGGGGCCTCATCAGCCTCGTAGAATTCTTCCTCTGCTTCTGGTCGCAGGCTTGTCTCACTCGTCGTTGCTGATGACTCATCATTATCAGCATCAACTGTAGCTTGCTCATTTGGAGATGAAGTACTTGCTTCATATAATTCCTCTCTCCTCCCTCTGGTCTGACCTGCTTCTCTCTGCGTGGCCGGTGATGTTTGACTCGGCGACATTTGAGTGAGCCTTGGTGGCGGTGACGTCAGTGACGGCGATAATGGCAGTGTGGGCATTAGTGCTGGTGTCGGCAACGAAGGTGGTGTCGGCGACGGCGACGGCGTTGGTGTCAAATCCATCATTGATGATGCACGCGGGAGAGGTGACAGATACCCGGGTCTTTGTACTTTCATAGTATTTTTGTCTTCAATGTTACTAGTCCCTTTGTAAATAATTAACTGATTTAAATGTCTTTTAAAACTTTCAGAGCTTTGTAAATCTTTAACTAAATACACAACCCTTCCTAATTTTTTTATGATGTTGCCCTTGCACCATGTAAATTTTGTTTTGTTCTCAAATTTTTTAAACAATACTACTTCATTTATCTTTAATTTATTTGTTTTATTTTGTACGTGTTGATTAGTTTGCAAACACTGTTGATCCCGCACTCGGTTAAGTAACACAGATGACAAGGATGACGATGGTGGCGATGATTTCGGATTAATAATGTCTAAACGTGACCTCAACTTGTGTCCGTATACCAGTTCCGCAGGGGACAACCCTGTGGTAGTGTGAACAGAGTTCCTGTAATCCATCAGATATTTTAGTAGTTTTAAATTAGCTGCATTTTTTGTAAGTTGAGAGGAAAGACAAGATTTGATTCCCCTTTTCACTATTTTAACATAACTTTCCGCTTGGCCGTTGCTTGGCGGGTGGTAGACCGGTGAAGTGACGTGATTAATTCCATTTGTTAAGCAAAACTGTTCAAGCTCTCGCGAACAAAAAGATGTGCCATTATCACTTACAATCGCTTTTGGTATTCCGAATCTTGAAAAATAATCACACAGTTTAGCAATAACCGCAGTAGATGTCGTAGCAGAATTCATAGTATATACTTCTACCCACTTTGAGTAGGCATCCACTGCTACTAAGTACATGCAACCGTTAATTGGACCTAAAAAATCGATATGTATCCTATAGAACGGAGCAGCTGGAAGTTCCCATTGCGCGGGCGGCGCGCGCGCAGGTGTGGGACGCAACTGAATGCAGACATCGCATGAATTTATCATTGTTTCTATCGCACGGTCTATACCGGGAAACCAGAATCTTGAGCGCGCCTCAGCCTTAGTCTTAACTATTCCTAAATGTGATTGATGAAGCTCAGATAGCACCGTTTCATACATACAGGTAGGTATGACAACCTTGTGACCCCTCATAATGCATCCATTTTCTACTGATAATTGCGTTCTACATAAATAGTAAGCTTTTATTCTAGCATCAGTTAGTTTTGGTGGCCATCCCTTTAAAATGTATTTTTTTACTATTTTTAAAATATTATCAGCATCTGTTTCTATGCTTAACTTGTTTACTGTTAACGGCATAGTACCGTCCATAACAAAACATACATACGTAGCACGGTCGTACGACACCTCACAATCACAACACTGACACTGTTCGGTGCACGCGCACTCGTGCGGCGCGCGCTGTAGGCTTGAACGGGATAGATAATCCGCACTGTTATCTGCGCTACGTACATACTCAATTGTATAGTTATAGCTACTTAAGAATAACGCGTAGCGCTGTAGCCTATTAGCCGATATTTCCGGTACCCCTTTGTTGGGTCCAAATATTGATAATAACGGCTTGTGATCCGTTCGCAATATAAACGGCATGGATTTACCGTACAAATATTGATGAAAACGACGTACCCCGTATATTATCGCTGTTGCTTCTTTTTGAATTTGCGAGTAACGCGTTTCTGCGGAATTTAGTGTTCGCGAAACGAAGGAAACGGGCCTTTCGATACCGTCCTCCCCGACCTGAGATAGAACAGCGCCAAGACCACTAGGACTTGCGTCCACCGTCAATATTATTTTAGCGTTTGGGTCGAAGTGGGCTAGTACTTGCTCTGACGTCATCAACTTTTTTATCGTTGTGAAAGCTTGTTGATGTTCTTCAGTCCAGTTCCATTTGCAACCTTTTTTTAGTAACTCATACAACGGACTTAGGACAGTAGACGCGTTAGGCACAAAATTCCTATAGTAATTAATAAGTCCTAGAAATGACTGTAGCTGGGTAACATTTGTTGGTACTGGTGCTTCTGCCATAGCCTTAACCTTTTCCTTAGATTTCTTTAGGCCATCTTTAGTGATGATATAACCTAAATAGCTAACCTCACTTTGAAAAAAACTACATTTGTCTTTTCGTAAAGTCAATCCGGCATTCTGTAAGCGTTGCAGCACAGTATTCAGTCTTTCGGTATGTTCTTTTTTATCTTTCCCTGTTATCAATATATCATCTAGTAAACACAAGACCCCATCTATGCCAGATAGTACACCTTCGATCGCTCGCTGGAAAATAGACGGTCCGCTAGCTAGACCAAAAACTAAACGAGTGAACCTTAGTAATCCGCGGCTAGTATTTATACAAGTAAGGTTCTTTGACTCATCATCTAACTGAAACTGGTTATACGCCATTGACAGGTCGAGCTTAGTAAAATGCTGACCGCCATAAATTTTTGAAAATAACTCGTTTGCGGTGGGAAGTGGGTACTGTTCGACTAGCAATTGTTTATTTATGCTGACAGAGTAGTCAGCACACAGTCTGACTGAACCATCCCGTTTTAGGACCGGAACTATAGGGGAAGCGTAAGGCGAGTATTCCACGGCCTCAAGAATACCCAACTCAATTAACCTATCAATTTCTTTATTTACTTTATCGCGTAAAGCAAACGCTATTGGGCGCGCTTTACAGTAAATCGGTTTTGCGTTTTCTTTCAATCTTAGTTTCACTTTGTATTTATTAAATTTGCCCAATTTATCAGAAAACAATTCCCCGAAGCGCTCTTGCAAAACCCTGGGACTTAATTCTGTATCTATACTGTTTATTGGTATGAGTTGTAGATTAAAACGAGAAATAAAATCTCTGCCTAACAGCGGAGGCCCTCCGTCACGAACCACATATATATTTATATAGTGCGTCTGACCTGCGTAACACACCGGCAATCGAACTGTACCTAAGCAAATAATCTTTTTTCCATTGTACGTCATCAGCTGTTTATGAGTACTTGATAAAGGCACATCTTTGAATGTTCTAAAATAAAAATCCTCGGAAATTACGGTTACTGCAGAGCCGCTATCTATCTCAAACTTGAAAGGCAATTGATTTATCGATACTTGTTCTACCATAGGTTCCCCCCTGACCGATCGGATATAATACAACTTACCATCATCGCCGGCCTCATCCTCACCGTTGTCACTGCATTCCAACTCAACGTAATTCACTTTTTTTGCACACATTTTACGCAAGTGGCCTTTTTCGTGACACTTTTTGCAAGTATACTTTGCGAACCGACACTCTGATGATTTGTGGTTTGTATAACCACACACCTTGCATTTAACTTTCCCTACGTTTACACTTTCAACGTCCTTGGATATCTTGTAAAGCTGGTTATCTGTAATTGTCCCGGCGCTGGACGCGCTAGCACTGGCCGCGGCAGCGCGTGCGCAGCTCAAGTTCTCCGCCATTTTGACGACCTCTGCCATGTTTAAAGAAATCAGATCTTTTGTATACAGTTTCTCTTTTTCTTGTCCCGGTTGCATTCCCATTAGAAATCTGTCACGAAGTGCCTCTTCTATATTCAAGAAGGCACATTTTTCTGTGAGTCCTCGTAGACGCGCCGCCCATTGTGAATGCGTTTCGCCGGTCTGTTGAACTGCCGCGTAAAAGTTATGTCGCTCAGCAAATCCAATGCGTTTTGGGTTGAAGTGTGCATCTAGGACTTCCAGGAGGTCTGTATAGGGCACGTCTTCTAGATTCTTTGGGAGCACCAAGTCCGTAGCTAACTTGTAGGTACCCTCGGCGAGTGCGCTCAGCAGGATCGCTTTCCGTTTGCAGCCCGTTGCATCCGTTGACGTGGTGATATCATTCGCCAGAAAATATTGCGAGATTCTGCCTCTATACGTTTTCCACGTTTGTATATTGTGGTCGAAAGTATTTAATATACCGAATTGCGTAGAAAATGACATTTCCGATGCTTTTTTTTTTTTTACTCGCGGGTAGATCGTCGCCACTGTACGATATTAGAGACGGGGCTTGTAGTGAAACGACCGCTGGTTGGTTACACACTGATTTATTGTACCAGATGATGAAGAGCGAGGGCGCAGCCACGCACACATACGTACTTACAACTACATATGTAACATTATGTAATGTTAGAATTTTGCTGAAAGAAAAACAAACAGACACACACAACTTCAACAACTACAGGCTTACCGTTTAATTGAGACGGTGCCTCAGGTAGCCGCGTTGTGGTCACCGTGGGATACCGCTCAATGAAGGAACCTTGCAAATTCAGAAATATTCGGAGAAGTAAACATAATTAGCCTTTTATGTTCCCACTGCTGGGACACAGGCTGTCTATCTGTGAAAAGGAACGCGGGGACAGTGCGGATTTCGAAGAAATGTCTTTTCGATATTTCAGTTCAATAATACTCAGAAGTACCTGTATATTGGGTCAATCCCCTATGGTTTTTGTCTCATTACACGGCTGAGGTAACTTTTATCATTATGATTCTCTTGAGGTTGACACTAGTATTAAAATCAATAATATTCAATCAGAACGACCTTCTGTCCGGGGAGAAGTGCGATTACCTAAGGAAAATTATGAAAGTTGACCGAAGTTGGGGGCTTGGCCTTGGTACCTGAAATCAATGCCCTGATTATTACCGTTGGACCAAATTGTTGGCAAATAGGGTGTTTAAAAAAAAACAACTAGCTTCTGCCCTTGGCTTCGCCCGCTTGATGTTCGCTAATTTGACATTATTAATGTCCCATGGGATCTTGCTACCGGGATAAAATATATCATCATAGTATCCTATTGATTGAATATGTCCATGAGTACATATACCTCGGCCAGATAGTCTCTTTCCAGGCAAGACAAGATAAAGATGTTGCTCGACGCACCGAGAATGCCTAGAAGAGCTACTGGTCGATGAAACATCTTATGAAGGGATCTCTCCCTCTCGCACTTAAGCGGAAGCTCATGGACATGTGCATTCTCCCCACCCTCACTTATTGAGCGCAGACATGGTCGCTTACAAATCGTCAGAAGTCCGCACTTGGAGTCTGCCAACGAGCTGCGGAGCGAAGTATACTGGGTGTCAAACTTACGGATCGCGTCAGAAACTCCATACTTCGCTCCAAAACCCAAATAGCTGATGTTGGCCTTACAGCTGCTGGGTTGGAGTGGAACTGGGCTGGTCACATCTGCCGCATGTCGGAGGAGCAATTGGCAAAAATTACCATTCAGTGGATACCAAGTAGCAGGAAACGACAACACGGCAGGCCCAGAAGGAGATGTCTGGATGAGCTAGACTCTTTCGCAAAGGATTGGCATACAATCGCACTAGTGTGGTCGCGAAATGTGGAAGGAGAGAAGGGAGGTTTTTGCCCTGCAGTGGGACAATATAGGCTTATAATAATAATAGAATCCTATGTGTTAATCCAGGTTATAAACTATCTGTGTGCAAAATTGCGTCCAAAATCCGAACAGTAGTTTTTGCTTGAAATAATACCTAACAAACATACACCCATCCTCGCACACATACAAACTTACGCCAATAAAATATTAGTGTGATAGTGTGATGTGTAAGTGACATTAACGCTTGAATTTACCATGATGAATTCAAAAGCCCCAGAGCAGAACTTTACGCCAGATTAAAAAAAAAAACGATGGTGGTGTCTTGTCTTTATCATTTTCGTTGAATCCAGGTTAATAAATTGTGCATTGATGTCTCTTCATCATGTATACTGTTTCCAAACTTAGTATTTACTTAAATTCTCAGCACTAGCAGGGTAACCGTGATTGTTTGTGATATCGTTAAATCTTCTGACATAACATTATTAAGTTTAAAATTACATTAACTTGCGAAACTCTGCGGTCGTCATGAGTATCAACATCTAAACGAAACTAATGAATTCATGTTCTAAAAGAACAGACAAAAGGCACACTTTATCAGTAAATAATAAATATCCCATAAGTACGACCAATTTTTAACGTGGAAGGTACTACATAGCTATATACGAGTATGTAATCGTAAAACAAAAAGTCCGTTATACTCAATGGAAGCTGTAGTTTATTCTGGAATCTCTGATGGATTACCATGATCTATGTGTGTTTGCCTATTGTTTTTATAAAACGTATATTGAATTCAAATTGATTGAAGTTTGGTTTCGTTTGTATTTATTGTTTGTATTTCAGGAATTTAATAATGCTGGTAGTACCTATTAGGTTTTAGAGACGATTTACCCTTTATAAACCACACATAGGAATTTTTCTTCAGTAATTTAAGGAACAGCGTTTTTATAAAAAAATACGAAGAGCGTTTGAACGTTTGAGCTACCTGTCTAGGAGACCTTATAAAGGGTGTAAAACACCTCTTAACGAAGCCGAAAGGTACTGGTTTTCCTTGTCATTGCAATCATTTTTTTGGTTCAACACCATACCTGGGAACCTTCTAGTTACGGAGATATTGGGGAGATATTACTTTAAACACCTCCACGACCCCCGTACTATTCAATCCATCCATCAACACAATGTTTTGAGTGCGTTACATTAAGTTCTACCATAAAACATGATTTTTCACCCCCAAAAAAAAAAGTTGTTTCCCAGCAAATTTTTTTGCGTAAAGTTACTCAGTTTGATGTACCGAATGCTTGGTTAACGGCTTCGTGATGAGGTCTTTTACACCTTGTATAATAATTATGCTGTCATGGGTTATAGGCATAAAAAGACCTGAAGATATAAATGAAAATAATATAATCCCCCCCAAACTCCTTCAATTTTCAAAAGAAAACTCGCAACAAATTACAAATGTCGACAAGTATTTGATATAACCCAGCACATGTTTATAAAAGAAACTCGTGTTAAGTCTCTTCGTAAGTTTTTGTTGAGCTCGACATGTTTCAACAAAATGGAAACTTTGGGAGCCTTTACAAACTGGAACTTGCTGGCGTCTGTTGATCAATTTGGGCTTGTCAACATCTGAGACCTTGTGAAATAAAAACAAACCTGGGGTTTTTACCCCACTGCTGCGAAGCCTAAAAAGAGGTTAATGTGTTTGACCTGTGTGTATGTATGTCCTTTTCTTTGTTCCGTCGTAACTCCAAAACGGATGAACGGATTTGGATAAATTTTACGTCGTTAAATTCTTCTTGGTGGCGCGTATTGCGATTGCGATTTGGTCTACCATATTGTAGAGTTTGATTTATTTTTCTTCCAATACCATTGAGTGTAGTACTTATATATTTTTTTAGTTTTTTCAACTACTTTTTTTTTCTAGTTTTTGCCTGCAGCTTGGATACCGTGGGTTCATAAAAAGTACACTATGCTTGGACATAGCATACCACACAGCTCGGGATGTATCCATGTACCAAATTGCATCCAAAATCGTTAAAATAATAACAGACATGCAAGCAGACAGATCGACAGACAGAGTTGATTCGCATTTACAATACTTAGTACAGATGTAAGATAACGCAAACCTCTGCACCAGTTGTTCCCAAAGTGGTCCATCTGGACCCCTGGTCTAGATAGATATGCAATTGGTCTATTATAGAGAGGAATAAAATCGTAGTTGCATGAGAGACAAAGGGGAGGTCTATCATTCCATTTTCAAAACAAAAAGCCTTTTCACAGCCACTCCTGCCCCGACAGGAGCCTGTAATGGAAGTAAACATTACTTAAACACACATAACACACACTTAATAATACTCACTAAAATAAGCGACTTTGTGTCTTTTTAGGGTACCGTACCCAAAGGGTAAAACCGGAACCCTATTACTAAGCCTTCGCTGTCCGTCCGTCTGTCTGTCACCAGCCTGTATCTCATGAACCGTGATAGCTAGACAGTTGAAATTTTCACAGATGATGTATTTCTGTTGCCGCTATAACAACAAATACTATATTATAATGTTTAAGGGGGGCGGGCTCCCATACAACAAACGTGATTTTTTTACCGTTTTGTCTCGTGTTGTATAGATAATGGTACGGGACCCTTCATGCGCGAGTCCAACTCGCACTTGGCCGGTTTTTGAGAATAAATATCTTTAAACCTAAAATAAACTATTATTATTACTACTAAGTCACTATGACACTGATAGTATCCTAGGCCTGAGTTAAAAACAATTGGAAGTGAGTTAGACTTAGTATTCTAAACTCTACAAAATATAAAATTGCTAAACTAAAGAAAGAACAAAGGAATACGAAACTTATTTTTAGTGTAAAAGTTAATAAAACACTAGTTACAGAGATGTTAAATAAAACATGGCTAGCTCTATTATATTATCTCTAGCTAATTTAGGCTGGGATTACACTCATAAGTTTGGCGAAATTTCTAACATTCTGACTGGTATAACAAAAAAGATCCTTAACTATAGATATATTAAATTTTAAGTCTCTTACAAAGAGACTGGAACAAAGTTGTCTAATATAAAAGCAATTTTTGTCAGTAGAGGACAAAAAAGAAATCTTTTTCTACGGAATAATATTAAATTCGCGCTGAACTAATTCCTAGTAATATGTTGGAGATATACGGGAGAATAATGTCCCGATTTTGAAGTTGAAGACTCGTCAAGCTTCTACTTATCTACTAGTTTTTTTTTTCGAAGCAAATATGTATAAGTCTATTGGTAGGTACAGTCAAAGATTAAATACGCCGACAACAAAATAAAGACGGTTTGGAAAATTATCAACAATGAAACAAATAGAAATAAAAAACAAGGTAATGACTTCACACTAAAGACATCGCGTGGCCTTGTGAGCTCCAACAATGAAGTTGCTCAAGAATTTGTAAATTTCTTTACCAGTATCCCACTTAAAACTACAGAAACCTTAAATTCCTCTGCCTTGCACTCTATTGATTTATTGAAAGCGAACGTTTCAGCCTGTCCAAATGAATTTAAATTTCAGCATATAAACCCCTTAACAGTCATAAAAGGTTTTAAGCAAATCAAGATCAAATTAACGGAAGATCTATGGGGTATGTCTATCAAAGCTTGTACCTCAATTATTGAGACTGTAGCGCCGTATTTAGCCTCAATATTTAATTTGTGCGTGGATCAAGGGGTCTTCCCAGATCTAATGAAATTCAGTAAGGTAATACCGCTTTTTAAATCCGGGGACAGTAAGGACACCAATAACTATAGGCCCGTATCCGTGTTGCCGGTTTTCAGCAAGGTGTTTGAAAAGATAATGCTCAATCAAATGCTTAACCATTTTAACACCAATAAAATATTACACGAGCAACAGTATGGTTTCACCAAAGGACGTTGTACAACTGACGCCGGTGTCACTTTATTAAAACACATATTTACTGCGTGGGAAGAGGCACAAGATGCCATAGGAATCTTCTGTGACCTTTCGAAGGCATTTGATTGTGTAAATCACGAAACCCTGATCTTGAAACTTCAGCATTACGGTTTAGGTAAACTTGCGCTCAGTTTAATAAAATCGTATTTGAATGATAGTCAGCAGCAGGTACAAATAAATGGAGTCAACTCAATGGGTTTAAAAGTAAAAATGGGTGTACCACAAGGTTCGATATTGGGTCCCTTCCTCTTTTTAGTGTATATTAATGACCTACCCCATTTATTTAACAACCATCCGCATATGGTGTTGTTTGCTGACGATACTTCTTTAATATTTAGGATAAACAGACGTGCCACTAATCTTGACGACGTAAATAACGCCCTACTGCAGGTCCACAATTGGTTTACCGCCAATAATTTAGTACTAAATGGAAAAAAGACTAAGTGCATTAGATTTGCTCTACCAAATGTCAAAAGTAGTGATTGTGACATAATATTGAATCAAGAGAAACTAGAATTTGTCGATAAAACGGTTTTCTTGGGAATCACGCTCGATTCAAGGTTACAATGGGGTCCTCATTTAACATCTCTTGCAGGACGGCTGAGCTCAGCAGCATATGCTGTTAGAAAAATCCGTCAATTCACTGATATTGATACCGCGAGGCTAGTCTATTTTAGTTATTTTCATAGTATTATGTCATACGGTATTTTACTATGGGGACGGGCTGCAGACATCGAGTCTATATTTATTCTGCAGAAAAGAGCCATCAGAGCCATTTATGAATTACGTAGACGCGATTCTCTAAGAGAACTGTTTAAGGAAATTAATATCATGACAGTACCTTGTCAATACATCTATGAAAACATCATGTACGTTAGGAAAAATCGGCATTTATTCAGTAGAAGAGGTGACAGACACCACTATAACACTAGAAATAGGGACCAACTAGTTCAGCCAGGTTTCAGGCTTGCTAAAGTAGATTCATCTTTCATGGGGTACTGTTTGAAATGTTACAATAAAATACCTCCCCACATTCTTCAACTGAACGAGACGAAATTTAAATCTTGTATAAAACGCACACTATGTAGGCAAGCATATTATAAGTTGGGGGATTACATTGATGATAAAAATGCTTGGCTAAATGCTGGTCCTGCTCCACAACCATAGGGGGGGGGGAGGGGGGCCAAATTAATTGATTGTTCGAGTCGGGCATTATTTGAGTCCATCGACACGTAAAGAAGATGAAGAATTGATTCCCATGTTAATGTATTGTGGAAGCTGCAGAAGATTGTAAAAATATACGTGCATTATATAGATTCCAGTTCTTAGTATTATATAATTGCATAGCACATGTGTGAGTACTTTGTACTGTTCAGCCACCATTTACATTTATTTGTCTTTCATTGACTGGAATATGCCTTGGTGGCTGAGAGAATGTCATGCTCACTTAAATGTCTCCCTGATGGTGGCGGGTGTGTCGGGTCATTTAGTTCCCTTCAATATGGTTGAGTTGAATGGCGCCGGTACATGCGTCATGTTTGTGAACGGGCGCTGTCAGTTGGGACTGGTCATCTCTTAGCTGCCAAGGTTCATTTTAATTACTTTATTCGTAAATTGTTGATCTAATCTTTTACTCTGGACGCTCTTAGTGTGCACGTCTTTCTACATCGTTCTCACATATATGTATAATCTCAAAATTAATGATGTAACCAAGATTTTGTAACAATATTTTGATTTTAAAAGAGTGTCCATGGAGTTTCTTGCCCGTTCTTCTCCATAGAGATCTACGCTAGGGAATGGGCAACTACAGTACTTTCTCAAGTTATTATGCCTTTTGACTGGGACTGTAGCTTTGATTTTCTTTTTTGTATTTTTGACATTCAAAAGTGCCGGAATGGTCTAATTGAAATAAATGCTTTGAGTTTGAGTTTGAGTTTGAGTCGCCAGTACATAAAGTCCCTCCGGCCGTTTTCGCAACCACTTGCGAATTAGGAATTTCTATTCTTTGTTCGCAACCAGTTGCAAATCAAGAAAACTTTTTCCTTATCCGCAACTAAGCATCTTGATGATTAAGTTCAAACCGTCAAATTTCTTAAAATTATTTTAAACTTACTTATATGTATAAAATGTTGAAGGTTAACTTCAAAATCGAATAAGAAAATTTGACAGTTTGTAGTAACTTCATACGATGGCGACTGTACCCAACAGGGGGGTGACCACCATGACGTCTTAAAGCAGGATTGTTTTAATGTCATTCCAGTGTGAGAAAGTGACGGAGCTATAGAGGACGTCTAGCGCCATCTCTTTCTCACACTGGAATAAGATTAAAACAGTCCTGCTTTAAGACGTCATGGTAGGCCAGCTGTGAGTGAAATTAGGCTGTTGATAAGAACTTTTTCTATATCAGAGGTAGAAGAAATTATCACTAGGCTTCATGTAAGTTATGTTAACAGTTAGGGAAAATCCGTGTCCCACCAGGTTTTTCATTTAGGGCAGCTTCTGATCTTCTGTTGCACTGCAAAAGTACACACATTAGGAACAGAAAAAAACAAATAATCACAATAATTCGATTTCAATCTTAGTAACGAATTGGAAGTCATCATTATTCTCCTACCTTTTTCCCAATTTATTTGTGGTCGGCGCAGCATGTCTTCTTCTCCCATACTTCTCTATTGCTCGTCATCTCATCAGACACCTCCTTTCTAGCCATATCATCCTTCACAGTCCATCCATCGTTTCTTTGCTCTTCCTTTGCTCTTATAGCCATCTCATCATCATCATCAGCCTATAATGTTATCACTGCTGGGACACGGCCTCCTCTCAATGAGAGGGAATGGGCTACAATCCACCACGCGGGCCCAGTGCGGATTAGTAGATGTCACATGTCTTCCGTTTCCTCACGATGTTTTCCTTCACCGTTTTGAGAGCAGTGGTGATGAAATAAATTACACAAAGTAATGCGCCTGTCTGGGTTCGAACCCACGACTTACCTACTGTTCGTAAGTCGGGGCCGCCACCACTGGGCCACCGCTGCTATAGCCATCTACATTAATACTAACGAATAAGAAATATTTAACAAAAATCTTATTTGTGTAAGTTCAACACAATATCACCCCGTATCACACCGAGATACGCCCCTAAAACTTTACAGATTCATCGTGATTCCGTGTGAAACAACCCGACTGTCATCAAACTCTGTTTAGGACGAAGACAGGTGGAATTACTGGCATTACCAGGCCTAGAACTTTGCGGCAGGTCGAATGTTTCCGCCAATAGCGAGCCAGCGATTATAGAGAACGATTAGGAGTATTAGGCAGTGGGATATCGTTTTTTGAGTATATACTTTTGTAAAGCCTTAAAAACGAACCAGATGTATGAACGCGTACGAGGCGAAAGGAATATGTAGGGATCTTAACAGGTGGCGTTCTGTGGTTTCTGCTTACCCCCATGGGAAAAAGGCGAGATTTTATGTATGCGTCAAATGCCCGTAATTTGGTCTACCAAGCCATTCAATTTTATTTTATGTCTTTCATATCATAATCTAACATCACGCCTGTAATCTTCGAAAGGTAAGGCAGATGTGTACCTAATGGTACATGTTATGTCATGTCATGTTACGTTATGTTTTAAGTCACATGTAATAGGGGGCGAGCCTATTGGCATCAACTTGGCTGCTACTGAGAAATTCCTAATGGAAAAACCCAATAACATTTTGTCCGACCCGGGAATCGAACCCTGTACCTTAAGCTGAGCAGTTGCGCTTGCTACCGCTCGACCTAAGAGGCAGTCCAGACAGTGGATAACAACTGTTAAATTATAAATTGTTAGGTGTGTTGTAGTTTAATTTTTAATCTTTGGTTTCAGGATGATTGAACATTTTTCTAATGGGCCCAACCGCTCGTGTATTCAGTAATCACTGCAAAAATACAATATTCAAACATATGATATTTTCTCAGTAATAAATAAACAAAAAATTCTGCTACCCTCAATTTGAAATTCGAGGAATTTCGTACCTCTCACTCGTTTATAACATTTTAGTCGAAAACAGAACGGATGTTGGTTGCTCGAAAATTCGAAATACAAATGCATGGTTGCAGCGATGGCGATGTATCATTTGAAATCCGTGTTAGTTTCGGCTAACAAATAGTTCAAGATTTCGGACACCCCACCACGGGCGCCGGTATACCGAAACATTAGTCAGAAAACCAGTTCCTATGCATTGTTCCTTGATGGAACAGGGCTACTCCGTTTTAGAATAACGACGCCACACCAGTATGATTCTGGATTTTGGTCTAGATTTATACAACATACTCTACGCAGAGGAACAAGCTTCGATGAATCTTGGAAGAATTGCTTGATAAAATATAAAATATTTTCAAAATATGAATAACTTTTTAAAGTGTTTTGGTTTTGTTCAGCTAAATAGCAAAAAAAGTCGATTTTCTCCATATTATTTTGTCGAATTATGCGAATATAAATGTATGTGGTGGCTGATGTTTCTTTTCCATTTTCGTGTTGGCTATAATTATAGTGAAAGTTTTTGTTACTAGAAGAACACAATAACCCCGTTTCGGGAGTTCAGTTATTTCACACCTTGCTTTAGTAATAATATCTTGTTCGCAGTCTTTTCTCAGCCTTTAAAGGCAAAACCTCTGACTATTCGTTAGAGGCTTTCATCTGTTTAAGATTTCCGACCGCACACTATACGTAGCGGCTACGGAGGCGCCCCGTAACATCAGTCAGGCGCTACGTAGTATGTAGCTCCCGATTTATGCCCCTTCACGTCCTTAGGCGATACGACTTGTGTCAATTGTTTCGTTCGCGTGAGCACTGTCGTGAATTGAAGATCGTGATATGCTCTGTGGAGGACAGCGGACTTTGACAGATAATGTACTAAAACCGACCGAAACGTAGACACTCACGTTAATGTTGGTCCATAAATTCAAGGTCGCTCGGCGATCGATGGAACGAGCAATGTTTGGAGTCTCTCTAAGGTATCGAATCCGGAACGAGATGATCCGACAGACAACTAGAGTGATATAGCTCACAGAATATATGCCGGATAAGTAAGCAGAAGTGGCAACGGGCTGGCTATACTAGCTGTAGAACCGATGGCCGTTGGGGTATTAGAAGTGTTCTTGAGTAGAGACCGCGAATCAGCAAGCGTAAGGTGGGACGCCCTCAAGCTTAGTGGAGCGACGATCTCCTAATGGTTGCCACCATTAGGAGATCGCAACTGTAGCAACCGGATAAGAGGTGTCTATTTCCAGCAGTGGACTGCTGTAGGCTGATGACGATAATGTATTAAAACATCCATCAAATTAAGTCCGTTGTCCGCAGCCAGTCCGCTGTCCGGTTTGATCGCGCCCTAACAACACTCTTCTCTTACTTATTTGTTTCCTCCAAAGTCGCAAAACGTGTGTCGTTGAAGCGCGTAGCTCCTGGCCAAGCCCTAATATCAGTCTGGCGCTACGTTACATGTTGCTCGAGATTTAATGAGATCCAGTTTAATTAAGGTATTTAATTTAATTAGAAATTGTGGTATGGATATTGTGATGTTGTAGTTTGGCTGTAGGTGATTAGTATAATAAATGTCAGTAATCTGTGCTATGGGAAGTTATAGTTTAATGTTAAAACATTAATCAATTCTGCCGTCAAGAAGTTTAGTGATAGTAGTAAAATATTTATTTATTTATCTACACACAATATACAATATACAAAAAACAATATACAGACAAAAGAGCACAAATGTACTGTTTATTTAATTACGAAATCTCTTCCAGCAGACCTGTAGTAGTTATACATTCAATCAAAAAAGTATCGGGAATGGATGTTTTGTTTATGGTTCCAAATTCAAATTTTTGTTTTTTTGTTGTTGTTAGATTGGCACAACTGTTTTCCATTTTGGCGCGGAGTTTGAGTTGCATCTGTTATTTATATTAAATACAGTGCTGGTTTTAGTAATATCATATATAGTGTGTATTGCGAATTTCATAATGGACAAAAATAAAACAACACACAAGAGTTTGTCTTAAATTTTGCATCGCCAATGGAATTTCGTGTTCGGAGTCACTGAAAATGTTACAGAAGGCTTACGGTGAATCGACTTTATCAAAAACTCGTGCTTATGAGTGGTTCAAAGCGTTCAAAAGCGGTCGAGATGTGATGGAAGATTTGCCTCGCTCTGGTAGGCCGTCAACGTCTGCAACTGAAGTTAACATCGCAAAAGTGAAGAAAATAGTGACTGAAAATCCCCATTCGAGAGATAGCCGCCGAACTTTCTGTATCTCACGAGTCGATCCGTACCATTTTAACTAATCATTTAGGTATGAAACATGTTGCTGCTCGGCTAGTCCCAAAAGATCTGAATTTTCTCCAAAAACTCAATCGCATGAAAGTCGCTGAGGACATGCTAGAACGAGTCAGTTCGGACCCAACATTCATGAAACGCATTGTTACTGGTGACGAGACGTGGGTTTACGAGTTTGACATGCAAACTAGTCAACAAGCTTCGGAGTGGCGCCTTCCAATCCAACTGAACCGAAACCGAAAAAACCACGCCAAAGTCGATCAAAAGTCAAAGTCGTGGTGTTGTGCACTCTGAATTCTTACCGGAAGGTCTAACGGTAAATAAAGAATATTATTTGAGCGTTATGCGGCGTTTAAGAGAGCAAATTCGACGAAAAAGGCCAGATTTGTGGAAAGAAAATTCTTGGATTTTGCACCACGACAATGCGCCTTCGCACAAGGCTATCATTGTGAACGAATTTTTGACCAAACACTCAACAAATACCATCCAGCAACCACCATATTCACCAGATATGGCTCCTGCTGACTTTTTTCTTTTTCCTAAACTCAAATTACCACTTCGTGGCACCCGTTTTCAATCGATAGAAGACATAAAGGAGAATTCGCGGCGAGAACTGAACTCAATTCCGGAAGCAGCGTTTAAAAAATGTTTTGATGAATGGATTATTCGTTGGCGCAAGTGTATCGTTTATAAAGGAGCATACTTTGAAGGTGATAAAATAAATTTGGATGAATAACAGACATTTTGTGTATTATTGATCTTTTCCCGGTACTTTCTTGACAGAGTAGTATAATTACTTCTTAATTAGCAGTGAAAATCATAATTTTATAGAAATTCCTTGAAAAATACAATTTAATTGGTATGTCAAGAAAAACAGGAAAAGCTGTGTTAATTGCCTCATAGAATCGAAAATATTTTCACAGCGAAATGAAAATTGTTCTAAGAAATAGTCGTAACAGGAAAAGTCTTAAATTCCCTCGCACCCTTGAAAAATACAGCCTCAGTAAAATCCGAAAAAAAAATCCTTAACCAACGAAATTCAAATTGGCAATCTACATCTCGTGTGCCATAAAATATAAGAAAAACTATGTAAACGCTCACAAACAAGGGTCGGGCACACCGCACCGACTATTCGACGAGAAATATCGCTAGTTACTTATCAGATTTATTGTATTTCGGCTATCATCGGGAAATATCGGGAGGGGTATAAAACAAGAATTGGCGGCCCAGACGAATCCTATAAAATTTATAGGAATCATAACAAAAGTAACAACGCCCCGAGGTACGTTATATTTTGCGCAGTTATTTTATGAGTCTCTATAATATAAGTATGTTCTAGATTTGAAAGTGACTGTAGATAGTTGATCATTTCGTTGTGATTGTGTGTGAGTGAGATTTAACATTTATGTCTGTGACGGATCTAAGCACGTCTGTACTTTTAGGTGCTTTGTATTCATAACTTTTTTTATGAAAATTAGCTTCAGCAGTAACACCTTTGTCCTAGCTCCATTTTGCCTTTACCTACCTAGGTCTTTTTATTGCAGGGATGTCGACAACAAACTTTTACTGCCTCTTTTTTTTCCTAAAATATTGTAGCAACTAACCTTCACATCCACCACCTCAGCACCCATTAGTTGATGCCCCATCGCTGACTTAATTTTGCGACTACCCGTGTATTTTGCACACCTATAGCACTCGCTAGCAGCTTTCCAACAGTGAAAGAGTTGATGGGAATTAGGTGAGCACCACAGCAAAAAAAAAAAAACACTTTTCTCTTTATAATATGGTTCTCAGCATGTCGATGACAATTCCAAATTAAAGTCAGCCCAAAATTTGGCGATGAGCTTTTAGAAGCGTCTATCAGCTCCTGTGGTGTGCCACTAACAGGCCAGGCTAGACACTATAATCATAATTATTAGTAGGTATCCATAGAGACAAATAAATTACTTAGAAAAGCTTCTCAAAACGCGGAGTCTAGAGATATCTCAAATCATCAATCGGGTACCGATATTTCATGACAATAAAGAGAAAAAACTAAATTTTCTAGTCTACATAGCTTGTTCTAAATGTCTAAAATCTTTTTATTATGAACATTGGCCGGTGGAATTTACCCGAGCTCTGTTCATTCGCAAGCGTGATTGCTACATCAGGCCAACATTTGTATAGCCCAGAAATATTGTTTCGCGTTTCCAATACCACATGAATCTAGTGCCTACAAAATTTTATTTATTGACATAACAAGCTTTATAACGCTATTCCAAACAGATTTTATGTTGGATTCTCTCAACGTTTTTAGATTTTTTTAATAGATACTCAAAAAATGATGCAAACGGCAGCCATACTAGATATTTGAAGAGGAAAATCCTGGTAAATAAACACACAACACCGCGCCTGTATTTCCCCGAAAAGTTAGTTAGTGGTGTACTATAGTACACCCATATTTCAACAGAAATGTTTAAATACCATGTAATAGGAGAAAGCCTATTTCCATCAACTGGGCACAGATCCAGACACCAGCCTGCCACTGAGAAATTCCTGGTAGAAAAACCGAATGTCTTTTTGCCCGACCTGGTAATTGAACCTAAGACTATACGCGGCAGAGACCTATGCGACTACTAGCTTCGAGGTAGTTGATGAGGAAAACCCGGTAAATAAACGTACATAAACAAAATGGCGTCAACAATTTTCGTTTTTGAGAAAATGTCACAAACAGCATTTTTTTACGACGGTAGTAAATATGAAAATTTTCGGATTCATAAAAATTGAATAATACATGCAGCTTAATCTATAAAACTTTTTAGTAAAGTATGAAATGCTGTATATTTTATTGAGTTTTTCAACAATTCACTTGTCTTATAATTATAATTTTTCAGTGCGAATTCTCGAGCTAATTGGAATTTTTATTTAAATACATTTTGGAACTACTTAACAAAATAATAATTACAGTTGATAGCGACCATCGCATCGGCAAAAACGGCTATAAAGTTGAATTTTCAAAAACTTTCCTTAATGCTCACTTTCGATATTCCTGAAATATTCGTGATTGCTTATATTCGCATTCGCATAAGCAACCCCTACTCAAATAATCTGATATGATGCTAAAGATACTCTCATCTGCAGCATCATATCAGATTATTTGAGTAGGGCAGCAAGTCAAAGGGGAGCTCCCCCGCACACACGATTTGTTTTTGTTTTTGCAGTGAATTTTTAAGTTTTGGAATGGTCTAAGATCCGGTATAAGAAATGTATACCCTCATCTGTTATTTATTAGTGATAAGAAATGGTAGACAATAAAGGTCATGGCGCGCCGTCCGCGAGGCGCAAGCTCGCAGTCCGCGCACTGGCCGGGATAGTCCGGGAGCTAGCGTTGCATTTTAGGTAGTGTTTTTACGCTGATCGTTTGCTATCTTGTTCATAGATCTCGAATGACTGGAAAGTGAGCCCAGCGTCAGCTGACGTACCCGCGGTGGGTCGAATGGTGAAAAAAAAAAGAAAAAAAAAAATGGTGACCATAGACCTACGTACCCCCTATATGATGTCTAGTAATTATATTTTTATGTTAAGTGGATTCGTGGATTAATTCACCTAACCAACTAACACCCATTCCGTTACAGTTTAAAAGGAGACAGCGTAGTAGCAATGCTCCAATATTTTTAACTTTTACTGCGTCAGCTGACGGAATCCACTTAACATCTTCGTCTTTCGTCTTTTTATCATCGTCTTTTTCTTTTTTTTTTCATCACTCCACCCACCACGGGTGGGTGCGTCATCTGACGCTGGGTTCACTTATCAGTCATTCGAGATCGATGAACAAGATGGCAAACGATCAGCGTAAAAACACTACCTAAAATGCAACGCTAGCTCCCGAACTATCCCGGCCAGTGCGCGGGCTGCTAGCTTGCGCCTCGTGGACGGCGCGCGGCCCACGGGTGAACGCCGCGCGGACCGCGGGTGAACGCCACGCGGACCGCGGGTGAAAGCCGCGCGGACCGCGGGTGAACGCCGCGGGGACCGCGGGTGGACGCCGCGCCGTAGCCTAAATTGGAGGCAACGCCGGGCAACAGCTGTGCTTGTGCGGTGCTTCTGTAGTGTGCCATGACCTTTTATGTTATTCATATACTCACATAAGTTATTTAATCGGTTATTATATCAAATGAAAGCTTATTTTATTCTGAATCTAACTGTATTAGGTTGCCTTATTAAAAAGTTGATCCAATCCATGGTTGCCTAGATTCGGATCTCACACTATATGGAACTCTTGTGCCAAATGTTATGCGTTAAACCCAGCTGTAGGCTGTGCGTTGTGTGTCAATGAATTTAAGACTTATTTACTTTCACTTCACTTATCGTTCCAATTATTTTTGATAAAAAATATACATCCAACATAATTTTGACCAAAATTGCGTAAAATTTGCCTTTGACATAATTGAAAAAAAAATACTGTTTTAAGCCAATTTTCCTTATTCTATCCAATCTTAAGGAA
Organism: Xestia sexstrigata; assembly: GCA_941918905.2. NCBI lineage: Eukaryota > Metazoa > Arthropoda > Insecta > Lepidoptera > Noctuidae > Xestia > Xestia sexstrigata. Next base: position 19,450,258 of record OW799208.2, read on the forward strand.
ATTCTTCTGACAAGTTTCCTACCAGCTATCTAAATTCCAAGAGCCCAGTACATTACCGGGTGTAACGAGCGGGTTGTCTCAATACCAACTACATTTGTGACTGTCAGTCTAAAACATTGTCTTGCAAACGTTCTCTATTCAAATTAGTGAGGAGTAGACACCATTGTTGTGCGAGGAATAAAACCTTTTTTCATTGTTTTTTTTTAAAGAAAGGAAGAAAAGATTCGGCCGTGCGGAAAGAGTTAGCGAAAGGTAATTAACGAAAAAGAGTTTGTGTGTTATCTGAATGGAAGTGGAGGGAGGATGAAGGAATAGGGTACATGACACACCAACCAATTCACATACTTTTATACTTTTTAAGAGCTGTCAAAACGCAGTTCTCTCATAGATTTCGTATGGCCATAGCACGCTGTGACGTCATTATTTTGTCAAATCTATGACTCAAATAAATTGATTTCAAAGCAACTTAAAATCTAATTTGGCAATTAATTAAAAATAAATCGGGTTTTAGGCCTAACGTTTTAGTTTTAGAGATAGGTGTCTTGGAATTATTGTTTCATGGTGTCATCTACCCTATTGTCAACGCGGGGGAAGATATTACAGACATACCTACATACAATATCAATATCACTTAAAACTGGATATTTAGCATGTTTGCTATTCAAACTCAAAATCAAAGCATTTATTTCAAGTAAGCCAGTTACAGGCACTTTTGAATTGTCGAAACAAAGATGTAAATTAAATGTAGCTACAGTCCCAGTCACAAGACGTAAAAACTGTGAGAGTACTGTAGTTGCCCATTCCCTAGCGTAGATCTCTATGGAGAAGAACGGGCAAGAAACTCCATGGACACTCTTATAAATCAGAATATTGTTACAAAATCGTGGTTACATCAATCGTGTTGAGATGGTATATTATGTGAGAACAATGTAGTAAGATGTGCACGTTAAAAGTGACCACAGTAAAAAAAAGAAAAAAAAAAGGTATTTGTTTTGTATCCGTTTATATAACAAGCGCTGTTGCATAAGTACCAAGATTACGGGATCATGGTACTTGCAACAGCTCCGAAATATGGGGCACTTTCTTTGTTGTTTTTTGTTTATGTCAAGAATAGAATAATAATAATTTATAAAAAAAAAGTATAATTAATGTGTTCCAGAAAAAAAGAAATAAGACGTTTTACGGAATTTGAACGAAACATTTAATTAAAACTACAGTATTATAAAAAGCCGTTTCATCTTGGTACTTGATGGCTTTTTAATGTTTTCTTAATATTATTCGAAAACGCAGCTAAAAAGTAATTAAATGAACCAACACCCTGAAGAATGTACAGGGGTAGGCAGGCGGTAGCGAAATGCCGAAAACCTGCCGTTGTTTTTTTTTGATCTAGACCCGTCTAGTAGTGGGATTCAGAAGGATAAGTTGATAAATTGCAGCTTCTTACAACAGACTGACATCAAACACTCATCATCTACCTAGCCTTTTCCCAACTATGTTGGGGTCAACTTCCAGTCTAACCGGATGCAGCTGAATACCAGTATTTTACATGGAGCGACTACCATCTGACCTCCACAACCCAGTTAATACTGGGTAATACGATACCACTTGGTAAGACTGCTTGTCAGACATTCGGGCCACTGACTGTTAAGCTGTAACGACTGTCACAGATCTATGACATCCGGGACCAACAGCTCAACGTGCCATCCGAGCATGGGCGTGCGCTACGAAGAGGCAATTAGACAAAGCCTACCCTAGCAACTGGGGCAATTATTATAACTAATGAACGATGTAATAAAATAACACTTTGTACAAAATATTAAAAAAAGTTCAAACTCCTGTTCGAATACTTAGAGCAATTTTTCGCGCCCGTGTTACGTAACCAACACTGTACTGGAAGTTGCTACGAAGCTCGACGCTCACCCGCCGGACGCATCTTATAGGCAAATAGTCTGCTGGCCTACAACCCATTGATAAATTTACGCACACAGCGGCAAATTGGTGCATATTTTCGTGTGTATGAACCGCACACATGTATAGATTGCAGCCATTTTTGGGCGGTAACTCCCGCGAGTGTAGCTGGGCTATGATTGGCTGCTACAACACAAGGCCAGGATTCAAGGTAAATGTTCTTTAGCCCGCGTAATTCAAATTTCCTTAGGTTTTTTGCTATTTGCAGGCCAGTGCTAACATACACCATGTTGATTAAAATAATGATTCCTGGGGGTTATTGGCGCGTATTATTATTATAATAATTAATAATATTATTGATATTATATTTTTCTTCATGGGTGTCGTTTTCGTGGTTTTTGGGGTTGGTTATAATGAAAATGAGGTCAAAATGAAAATCCAAGATGGCGCCGATGAAAATTTTCATTTTTTTTTTCATGGGTGTCATTGTCGTGGTTTTTGTGGCCGCTGATGATGAAAATGAGGTCAAAATGAAAATCCAAAATGATGCCGAAGAAAATTTTCAGTTTTTTCTTCATGGGTGTCGTTTTCGAGGTTTTTGGGGTCGCTGATAATGAAAAGGAGGTCAAAATGGAAATCCAAGATGGCGCCAACTAAAATTTTCAGTTTTGACTTCATGGGTGTCATTTTCGTAGTTTTTGTGGTCACTGATGATGAAAATGAGTTCAGTTTTACCATGAACGTAGATAACTAAAGAGGAGCGGGAGACCAAAGAAACAATGAATGGACTGTGTGAATATGATATGAGATGACGAGTAATAGAGAAGTATGGAAGAAAAAGACAAGCTGAGTCTACGCCAAACGAATTGGAAAAATAATAATGAAAATCAATCGGCCTATGACCTTATGGCCAAGAGCCTCGACGACCATCTTTCGAGGCTCTCTTTAGGCGGTTGGATCAAGGCCCTGATTAAAAAGGCTCTTCGATACGGCTCGCATTGTGAGGAGGTTCCTGTCTCTGCAGCCCTTACCACCAGTAGCTTGGACCCTGCTCCCGACACGGGCGGATACCCATTTATTTTTTAATGTTTTATTTATTAAATAATAAAAATGAAAAATGTCTACATTACATTTTTTTTTCTTTAAAAACCCAACAAAGTGAAAAATAACTTTAGCTTCAGAAGTCGGTGGCAAAGAAACTAAATCAAACACACAGAAGTCACCGACTTCTGAAGCTAAAGTAATTTTTCACTTTGTTGGGTTTTTGAAGTCGGTTTTATTTTTTTGCAAAAAAAATTTTTTTACCATTTTTATGTATATCCATATCTTATACAAATATTAGGTATTCATTTATTTTAACATAACATATCACACCTGTAATTCCGAAGAGTTGGGCTGAGGTGTACCCAATAGGACCTACACCCACATTTCGCCAGTCATGTTTAAGCCCCAGGTAATAGGGGGCAAGCGCTGGCGCAAATTCAGACTCCGTGGCTGCTACTGAAAAATTCTTGATGGAAAAACCCAATAACACTTTGCCCGACCTGGGAATCGAACCCAGGACCTCATGCTGAGTAGTCGCCACCACTAGACCAACGAGGCAGTCATTTATATCATATTTCTGACAATACATGTCATGGTAACAGGCTTATCCCCAATAAAATGTAACCTAACAGACCGAACTGTCGAAATGTGGTTTACTGTACACATCTGCATACTCCCTCAGAGCATACAGGCGTGATGTTATGTTATGATTTTGTGAAAACAACAATTATCCAAGCGATTGCAGCAATCACGACCGATTTGCTGTCTATAATTGAAGAGTCCCATTGCATATCTCCGAAGATCACCATCAGATCTGCACCAAATTTAAACGGGTGGTCCCGTTTAAATTAATTAGGCGAAGTAATTTTCTTCCATACAAAAAAAAAACATCAAAATCGGTTCACAATTGGCGAAAAAAAGGCTTGAACAAACAAAAAAAAAAACTGACGAATTGATAACCTCCTCTTTTTGGAAGTCGGTTTAAAATTAAAAAATGATAATCGTAAGCATTCAGCGACAAATAATAAATTGTTAAGGTAATCTGATGTTTCCGCAATAGATTCAGGAAAATCAAAGTTTAGGTCTAACGCAAGTTAATAAGTTCAATTTCTGTGCCATTCAAGCTAATTCCAAGTTAACTAATTCGCAGCTGCGATTAAGCTATAAATGCATAAGTGGTTCAATGTAGTCTACTAATGGTTTTAGTTTAACTAGTAGTTGGAACTTTAACAATCACTGCACTAGTGTCTTGTTTGTTTTAATTTTCGTGCAATTAACGCTTTACTGAGTGTTGTAAAGTGTTAATACATGTACTTAAGCTAGAACAGTATAGTGGACCTCGTAAATGTTTTAACACATTTGACAACAACTGTTGGTAAATAGACAGTTTACGGTTGAAAACTAACTAACAACCACAGCTGTACGGTGTGACCAAAATCAAAACTATTCGCCATCTTGTTTTTTTAATAGATGAAACAATACTGGGTTTTTACCCCGGGCCTAGCTTCCGTTATGGTCGGAAATGATCCCACGGGAAAGGTTTAAATACCAATGGCACTCGGGAATATTATGACTTAAAGAATTTTTGGAATAGAATAGGGCAGATGCATTCCCCTAGTTTGAACCCGCAATCTCTAGCACTCTTTTACTAACCTCAGGTGGCCTACCATTACGTCTTAAAGCAGGATCGTTTTAATCTTGTTCCAGTGTGGGAAAGAGATGGCGCTAGACGTCCTCTATAGCTCCGTCTCTTGCCCACACTGGAACAAAATTAAAACGATCCTGCTTTAAGACGTCATGGTAGGCCACCAGGACCTAAACCGCATTCATTGCTGTAGGTCAACGGCAATGGTAAAAAAAAAAACAGAAAAAGAAAAAATCCAGAAAAAGGCAAAGATAACTTTTGTAATGAAATTATTTCTTTTTCACTTCTCATGCTCTGAAAGTGTTCATTTGTTCAGGATATAGGCTGCATAAAATCGAATTTTGTGCAAAAGTGCATTAACTTATCTGATCTACTCATGAATGTATTGTATATAAAAAGGCAAAGAAAATGAGCCATACAGCCAAACACAATAAGAAGTTCATAGATAGAATTTGTTATTTTATAATATTTACTTTAATTTATTTGCCTTATGTGTTTTCAAGGCATAAAAGATATTAAAATTTAAATTCAAGTACGGTAAGTTATTTAATTAATTTATGAAAATTATTATTACAAAATTAATTTAATAGTAGGCTGTATAGGTCTGCAGCCCAAGCCTCATATCAATGTCGTAAGATTAAAAAAAATAAAGCGGCGATATGCCGGGAAAAACAATTTCCTTCAGTATTCAAAACTGTACTAATTTTGCTTTGAATTTTAATTAAAGAAATGTTATGTTATACCACTGTTTTATTTTCTCGCAATCGAAGTGAAAAGCAGAGTTTATAACTCGTCCACAAAACCATTTTATCCACGACATTACTATCAGCCCTTGCCTTCAGCTCGGGCTGCTAAAAGTCTCGGATAAAAATGGTTCGTTTTGTGCACTTGTTGTAAAATCTACTATTATCAACTCGACTAATGACACTATCGGGAAAAATACCAAAGAACAAAACTGGGGCAGTAATTCGCTGATAGTGAACAAATAGGTTTTTCTTTTATTTCCTTTCGTGCAATGAATTCCTGACGTTGCACGTTTGCAGTGTGACTGGCCTGCAATTGATGGCCTGCAGATTTTATATAAAACTGTGGTGGGTGAATAGACGGTTGGGCAGTAAACTGGTAAACTAAAAAGAGTTATTTTTCTTGCATCTTACAAGTTGATAGCAGTTACTAGGGTACATCATAGAAATACGATCAAAGGGCCCAAATGGCCCCCTGACCAAACCCTGGCCAAATGGGTTAGGTTACGATACGCTACATCCAAAATGGTCGCAGTTTTGAGGCTAGGGCCAAATCACAAAAATACGATCTATTGTTTTCTAGAAACCATCGTAATTATTTGGGGTATACTTGTCAAAAGACTTTCAAATATTATTACATGAACATCTCAATTTGTAAGCCATCAAAAATAAAAAGTAGTAGATGATCTAACCTTCTAAAGAAACCGTTCTACAACACTAAAGTCCACACAAACAACGAATAAGAAAAATAATAAAAAAGATTTACAAGCAATATGTAGGCTGCTTATGTTGCGGACACAAAATTAATGGGCGATACATAATATTCGAATGAATTGTATCCGTACTAAGAGCATTATGTCCATAAAGTGTCCCCAGGATATTTCCTTAGAGGGTAGGTCGTAAGCTTAATCGAGTGTCAGGAATCGTGGTGAGGAGTTCGCACTTTGTGTACTCGTAATACTGTAATACATCCTTTGGGTTTATATTCCCCTGGTACTTTAGGAGTGAATACCTGGACAGGTGAGGTAAAGTGTCTTCTTTTTGGGCTTATAATAAATGTAATTTGTTTTTATGTGATGTGTACGAGTGAAATAGAGAATATGGTAGCCTTATCTTAGAAGGGCAACGCAACATACATGTCAACAATTTTAAACTTTTATTTGCAAATTTCATACTAGAGTACGTATTGGCTGGGGACATACAGGTTAATGTTATTTAGTTAGGTCCAAATTTAGAGATCTTAATCGCAGATTTTAATCAGTTGGTCCCGGCTGTCAATTGAAGATCTTTGACAGTCGTTACAGGTAGTCAGTGGCCCAAAAAGTCTGACAACCAGTCTTACCAAGGGGTATCGTATTACCCAGTACTAACTGGGTTGTGGAGGTCAGATAGGCAGTCGTTCCATGTAAAATACTGGTATTCGCAGATCGCAGATTTTAATCGACACTGAAAAAGAAAAAACATTACTTCGTGAAGTTTCGTATAAATTCGATTAGATGTTTAAGTAATGTTACGTTTTAAATCCCCAATTCGAAACTGAATATAGATTATGAAAATTACCTACTTCAATTTATAGCTTAGGCAAAAGTTTCATAACTACACCAATATAAATACGAATGAAATTGGAAAAAAGACTGGTAATAAACTAATATTTTTTACTAAGTCGCCCATTGAACCGTTATTTGTTTCGACGGGCATGTCAAAGCACCATGATATATGGATTTAAAGCTCCTATGATTAACTGCCTACGCAGCAAAACAAATATATTTTTTGTCATAAAATGGATATTGCACGACGATATATTTGGATGATAAATGTGACAAATTGTGAACTAAACTGTCAAATTTATTTTTGATTTTATTTGATTAAGGTCGAGCAGGTAAACGATTATGAAGAAGACCCTGCGCGATAACCTGAATAGTAATGATGAAAAGTTAACTATATTCCTATCAAATTAGGTGTATTTTAACATGTAGGTAACCAATTCGAAACAACATGCTGTATTTTTTTATATAAATAGAAGCTACCAATAGCTACAACAGATGGATAACAATTGTATATGTAACACAGAGCCAATTACAGGTTCTCACGAGTAAAAACAGAAAAAAAGGAGTAGAAAGAAACTTTAGGGTCACTTACAAGCACGATAAAAAATAAAAAGGTAATACCTGCTACTCAGATAACTAAGCTTTTTATATTGATAAAAAAAACATCCAGAAATAATACCTATGTGATTTCTCAACTGCAGAAAAGTTAAAGAAATGTTCAATCTTCTAAAAACATTGATTCACTGAATCTAAATTGGACAAGGCAGACATATTTATTTGAAAACTTCAAACTGTGTACTGTGACATATTTGTCCTCAGACATTCCCGACAAATTCTATAATGATTGGTCGCCGTCTTACTTTTTCATATTCAGTTTTTCATATCTTAGTAACTTCTACATCAAAGAAATTGTTTAAGTCAGGGGACAGAAACAAAGATACGGTTAGTAGGCAGGGAGTGAGATTTATAATAATGTTCTCTTACTGCAGACTAGGGGATGATTACTTTATACTTTATTCTTTTCTCCCCCATAGGAAAAGTCGTCTAGAAGAAATACGCCCAAAATTGGGTGAATGAATATTATCTTTTGACAGGTATCTTTATCCTTATGGCCGATTGGAACGACCGATGGTGTTGCGCTCCTGATTATTGTAGGACTTAGTAAACCGAAAAACATGTTTTTCTATTCTTGAAATGGTTTTTCCCGAAAGGGTGACGAAGCAGTTTGTAGAACGCAAAAACCGTGTTGTTAATCTTAACGATTTGAAAACCGATCATCAACACAATCGGTAAAAATACTTATAATAGTTTTAAAGACACCACGTCTATACTAATTTATGAAGAGGAAAGATTTGTATTTTTGTATGTAACGAATAAATTTAAAAACTACCGGACCGATTTGAAAAATTCTTTCAGCAATGGATAGCTACATTATCAGCGAGTAACATAGGCTATATTTTATCCCCGTACTCCCACGGAAATGGGAACTACTAACTAACCGCGTGGCGTCCGCTAGTAGGTATGTTATAAATTCATAATAAGGGTTAGGCAGAGCTGTGCCTAATAGTACACCCAAATTTCGCTAGTTATGTTTAAGTCACATTGAATACAGCGAGCCCATTGCCATCAACCGAGCACAAATCCAGACTCCGTGGCTGCTACTATGCAATTCCTGATGGAAAAATCCCCAATTTGTCCGACCCAGGAATCGAAACCAGGATCTCGTGCTCAGCAGTCGAGATTGCGACCACAAGACCAACGAGGCAGTCAGTGGTGTCAAACGGGAACAATTGTCATATCATATCTCTATGGTGGATGCTCAGAAATTCAAATCAGTGCTAGGTTGTATGTTCATTAAAATATGATTCGCGGCTGTAAGAAGTATGTAGTTACAGAATTATAATCATCAAAATCATCAATACAACCCTCCAAGTTCATAAAGGTCGATTGAATGACTTTTTAAAGTCATTCAATCGACCTTTATGAACTTGCACTAGCACTGGCCTGCAAATTGCAAAAAACGTAAGAAAATTTGAATTTCGCGGGCTACCTTGACGCTTTTACCTTAAGTTAACATCTCTCGCCATTACTACACCACTGAGGCAGAGGACATTGAGGAGTACGTACAATACTGAGGTACTCGCCAAGAGCGCCTAGAGTACGCATACCAAAGTGTTTACTCCAATCCTGTTGGAAGAAAGTTTTTGGCCCCAAAATGACATGTGGTGTTCCGTCAATTCCGCGGACAAATTCTACAAGAGCGCACAAAAACATCGTGCAAGTGAAGTGTTACCAAGATAGTTTTGATTTCCATTTACTAACACAAATGTCATATAATAGTTTGCGCCCTATTTTTTTTTTTTTTTTCTTGGCCTCTCATGTGTCCCACTGCTGGGCAAAGGCCTCCCCTTTCTCCTTCCAAACCTCTCCATCCTTTGCGATATCTGACCATGTTTGCGCCCTTTTTTTTTTTTTCGGATGGGAAATCATCAAATGACTTCTCCCGCTCTGGGCGGAGCAGGAGGGAGTGTCAGACTTTTACTGTCTAAAACCCATCCATGTTCCTTCATCGCCCTTCGTGTTCCGGGGCCACGGTATCTCTTTCGAACACTCCCGCAACCCCGGCAGGAATCGGTCCTTGCGGACCCCTTCCTTTTGCTGACTCTCTTTGATGTTTCGCCCTTAGGTTAAAGTATTTATCTATGGATCTTTTTTTTTCTTTTTTTTTTTTCTTTCTTTCTTTTACCTGAAAATAAATGGATTATTATTAAATCAAACCACATGCAAATCTCGGCCTTGGAATCAAAAGAAATTCCTGCTCGAAAAATCTTTGATGTTCAAAAGTAAGGTGGGTAACTTACTTTTGAACACAGACAGTCTAATAAGAGTATTTAATTTTGGTTCATAGAAGATGATTCTAAAAAAGGGATATCCTCCAGACGAATGTTCGCGGGCAATTTAGTCTAGACATGGGTTATTTGAAGGACATTGCCTTGAGTCTCGTTTGTCGATGATTGTAATAGACTTGTAGACAGACACCGCTAATAGGGAATATGCAAGAAAAACAAAACTCTTTTATTTTTTAAAATGCCTTGTATTGGCGCATAAAAACATTGTGGTACACTTGTTTAAGTTTCTAAAACATCACTTATTTTACAATTTACTGTTTTATGTAGCATGTTTTTGGTAAAATGGAACGCAATCTCAAACGTCGTCCTCGATAACGGCGGTAGTGACGTCAAAGTCTGTGTCAAAAAAAACACTTTTATTTGAAAAGTAGTAAAAGTTTCACTAAGATTTTATTATAATATCGACATCGCAATTTTTGCTTGAATAAAGCACATACAATTAGTAAAATTACTTTATTAAGGCCAAAAAATTAGATTTAAACAAGGCAGATTGAGGTAAATGACGTCACATCATGGCCGCGACAGTCACGGACGTTTGAACTGTCATAGAAAATTGCAGGAATTTAATTTAATTTTTGAGCGACAAGCAGTAGTTGAACTTAACTTTTAATACTTTTCTTGGGTTGATAAAATACAATATTTAATGATTTAAGGGGCTCCCCCATGGCACACTAGCGCCACTTTAGTAAAAAAATCAGAACTCGTTAAATACACAATTAATATAAAATCTGATTGACAAAATCAATGCTTTAGAGTTCTAGATTATTGACGTCTATTTAATTCATTAAAATATACTTCACTATAGTTACAGTTAGAAAAATTGCTAAAAACGGCCGTTTTTTTCCATTTTGTATCTGTAACGACAGCGGGCTATGTTTCACTGAGTTAAGCAGACGTAAATAATTTAGAAGACCAAAAGATTGATTTTGTCAATCAGATTTAATATTAATTGTGTATTTAACGAGTTCTGATTATTTTACTAAAGTGGCGCTAGTGTGCATGGGGGAGCCCCTTAAGGCCAAACAATTAGATTTAAACAAGGCAGATTGAGGTAAATGACGTCACGTCAGTTTAATTTTATTTTTGAGCGACAAGCAGTAGTTGAACTTAACTTTTAATACTTTTCTTGGGTTCATAAAATACACTATTTATTGATTTAAGTGAAGAAAAAATTAGGTACATGCATATTCCCTATTGGTATCCACGCAAAATTAAGTAAGCATATGAATCGGGGCGCTATTTTGGCCTCGTACAGGACCAATTTAGTTTTTTTTTATGTTTACTTTTATATGATTTAGTTGCACCGATAATTTAACCTTTTTTTGTATGTTTTGTCCTGTGCGGGCTATTTAATGCTTTTTATTTCTTTCTTTCTATTTTGAGCTAGCTTTCTTGCTGCTTTACAACACGTTTAAAAATAGGTGTAAAATTGATTTATGGCTTCTGTCTATCTCAAAAATACATTTAGCTATTAAGGGAAGGTACTTACAAGAGCTTAGCAGACCTACTGATTTGTTTCAAGCACAATAGTTCACAGCAGAGAATTGTAACACAGTGCAAGTTTCGTATTACGCAGTGCTTAGTTAGTTCTGTAGTTTTGCTACAACTTGCAGGTAGTAAGACCTCCTTAGAGTATTATTAAACTTTTCTTCATTATTAACCTGTGGTACTCCTTCAAAGAATACTCTTTCATAAAGTTTTAAATTAAATTTGTAACAATTCTTTGTTCTTGTGCGTTTCTTTATTTGAATGGGGCTTAACACCGAGAGTATAACCCGTTTACCTACTCATGTGGGATAACTTACCTAGGTGTAACAAAAAAAAAATATGAAAGGGTTTATCCAATGAAGGACATAGCAGATTTAAATAAATAACCATTAAATAAAAATAACAAACTAAAGCATTTTCGTTCAAAGACTTTTCTACCACTCAATCTTAATTTTTCATGTAACAGAATTTTCAGACACTCGAGAACATAAGTTACAACAGGAGATGATTGATCGTTAAGTAAAAATAAACCTGCTTTAAGTGAGTAAAAGAAGAAAAAACTAGATTTTAATCAAGTCGAACGTCTCAAGTAAACTAATATTTTAAGATTCAAACTCTTAACTTAGTCAGGGAGCTAGTTTACACAATATTATTCCTCCAAGATCAAGCTAATCATAAGGATTACCTTGTTAACACTACAGACTCACTTAATCATTCTATATAATCTAGTCATAATCCCAAAGCAATAGAGGTGATAATTGATGAGCATAGCAAACTTCTGGAACCAAGTTTCCTAGAAGTTAAACAGGGTCGCAAAGTGGAAATCGTTTTTCATTTTAAGAAATGGAGCGTTTTTTATTAGAAAACTTTTCGTCGCTTTTCAATATTTTAATGTCTGCGTTCCACGCTTATTGGATTCCCCGGGTAACGTTCGGCGAGTACGTTTTTCAGGAGATGACAGCGATATCATATATCGGGGTGGTATCGGAATCTGGACTTTGAAGTTTTTGTCTGTCTGTCTGTAGAAATGACAGATTTTAAAAAATGGTAATATATGATATTGCATATGTGTATTTTGATGTTCTTGTGAATCTAGCTGTAGGTATATACGATCTCGTACTTAATTGTATTATAACTTTTGAAAACAGTTCTCATTAAATTGATACTTCATGATCATGTCTCCGAGCACCGGTCTCTTCTTAAGTGGTTGCCCATACGTCAGCGTAGGGAGCAAAGGGCGCTAACCACCTTGTTTTCTTTTCTTATCTCTCCCAATTCCCCTAGTTACCTTGCCCCCCACTTTCAAAACATTTGTGCCAACCATAGTAAGAGCCTGCGTTCTTCGCAAAACCGTGTTCTTCACTGTCCCTCTCACCGCACTGACTACATTCATCGATCATTCTTCGTCCAGTCTATTTCTCTATGGAATGCCCTCCCCCAAGAAATCAGGATGGCAACCAATCGTATATCTTTTAAAATTAAAGTTCGCGAGTACATTCGGAAGAAGCTGGCAGCTTCGTCACAACGGTAATGTTTTCCTCATTGTTTGTCTTTTTATTTTAGTATATCCGTGTAAATGTCTATTTACATCTATTTTAATATATATTTAGAGTATTTGATATATATTTATAGTGTTTGATATATGTATAGTATTTATACCCTCTAGTATAAGAAATCTGCACTCTTTCAATGCATTCAAAACTCAACTAAGTCAGTATATTATGGCGGACCAAGCACTTCTAGAGAAATGAAGGCATTGAATGCGTGCAGTCTAGTTTGTAACTGATGGCGACGAACTTTATGTAATTTTAAATTCTAGTATTGTTCTCAAGTGAGTGACATTTGTCTTTATTGAGAATAAAGTTTCTTTAAACCTATATATCCTTGTAGTATATCGTAGTATTAAATAAAATTATTCTCTCATTTTCAGAAGTGACACCTACCACTGCTTGTCTCTGCATAACCTAAAGGTTGACTGGTAGAAAATGCCTATGGCATTAAGTCCGCCTCTGTACTTTGTACTTGAAGTTTAGTGTTAAATAAATAAATAAATACTTGCACTATGTCAAAAAGACAACTATAGTTGCTACCAGTTAAGATCGCAATAGCGGTCATTGACCCACCTACATTGATTTAAGTTCTTAACTATGAAATCCAAAAAAAAAGCCTGTTCATGTCTTGAATCGGCATCTATCCTGATCTTCAACATTTTTTCTAACACATGGTTTATTTATTTTGGTTCGTATGAAGAGATATTAGGGAAAGGGCAATGACCGCTATTGCGATTTTAACTGGCAGCAACTATATACACTTATTAGCTGTGTTCCATTCGTTTTGACGTTGTAGATATTGCTCTTTAATAGGAAACAGCAGACATTTTTTTAGAATACCGATGAAAAATGTCTATATGGGAGGGATTAGAATTATCTACTGAATACTTAGTAACCGTTTGTGTGTTCGTGTCCCTTCCAGAATAGTTCGTTTTATGACTGACAAGGGAGCAGCGGTGGCCCTGTGGTGGCAGCCCCGACTTACGAACAGTAAGTCGTGGGTTCGCCCAGACAGGCGCATTACTTTGTGTAATTTATTTCATCACCACTGCTCTCAAAACGGTGAAGGAAAACATCGGCATCGTGAGGAAACCGGCATGTCCTAGAACCAAAAATTGTTTAACGTGCAGTTTCGTACACCAGCCCGTTATACAATAAACAATATATGACTGACAAGGTGTCATTCAACCTTTACGTGATAAAGTGGTCTTATAGACCACAAAACTACTTTGTCACTCAAAGTTACTAACGGCCTTTTCAATAACCTACCAACAGGTATCGGTAGGTTGCTGTCCCTGTCTGTTTGACATTTTGTTTACCGACCGATAGAAACAAAACGTCACAGAAAAGCTTTCGTTTGATTTTTCTTTGAATAAAGTGACACGTAGGTGACACAGATAGGACTAAAACACCGATAGCTACTAGAGTAGGCATATTAACTTACAGTTATACGTAAGCAAGTTATAGAAAACGGCTTTAAGTAAAAAACAGACGAAAGATAACTTACAAATTACATCATAATTATAACTGAAATAAACTTAAGAGCAACTTGAGAAAAACAATTAAATAAATTAAAATAATTATCCAGCGTTGGTAAAGTATTTATTTAACACGATTAATTCTTATTGTTTCAAGTCATAATAATATCTAGGGACTCTGAGAGAGAGAGAGGAGGGATGACCGTCCTCTTAAGATTAAAACTATAATTAAAATAGTGTCCGCGTCTTTAAAGTAAAATTTAATTATTGAACAATAGAAGTAATTACACCAGGCGGAGGTTTTAATAATTGCTTTAACGATTTTTCAAAGCTTTGCCTTTAAGATTTTTTAATTTTGAAAAAACTTTTGTTGTTCAAACGAGTTCTAGAAAATGTAAAAATATGAGAACGTTTTGGATAAAAAAAAAATTAATCATTTGATTTTTGTAAGTTCGAATATATGAACGATACTGAAATAGGTTTGATTATACCTTATTATTGCAAAAACGGTGAAGGAAAACATCGTGAGGAAACCGGCATGTCCTAGAACCAAAATTTCGAAGCCATGTGACATCTACCACCCCGCCCTGGGCCCGCGTGGTGGATTATAGCCCATTCCCTTTCGTTGAGAGGAGGCCGTGTCCCAGCAGTGGGAACATCATAGGCTGATGATGATGGTGATGATAGCAAAAACAGTTTTATTAAAAAAAAAACATTTCGCTAGTAATTTGTTTTATTGCCAAAATTAAACTACACAAAGTACGGTAATCATGATAATAAAATTTTTAGAACATGAATAAAACGGCGATAAAGACGGTACTTAAATGTTTTTTTAAAGTTCTCTGAGGAATAAAACACCTTTTCTAATTATGTAAATGTAATTAACCGAACAAGTTTCTTTATTTTCATCTCGAAATTGAAGAAAAATATTAGATCGAAACTTGTAAGGAGATTACATTACGCAAGCAGATTACGGGGGAGTGAATTTCGTAGTTATTTTTTTAAGCACTAATCCTCTTAGTATTAAAATATGTACAAGTAAAGAAAGAAAAATACAAAATTGGCAAAATACCGTATGCATGAAAAATATTATTTTATGTTTTTTTTTTTTACCCGACTGTTTTAATAACCAATTTAAACTTAAGTTTTACCTAAAAATTTTCGACGTTTAAGTTTCGAATAATTTTTCTCTGCGTTTGCATATTATTAAGGCGATTACAATTTGTGGTTGTTCAGGCATAATAAAAGTAAATAAAATAAAAAGCCTGTTTATTCAGTTTAGTTTAGTTTATTTATTAATAATTACCAAGAATTAAAGGTCAGATTTTCAAAAAAAAATAAAATGTTTGAATTCCTTGCTTGATTTTACAATATTAACTTATTTCTAGTGTAATGTGTTAGTTTCTTTTTTAAATGTAGTTGTTAGTTTATTTAGTTTTCTTCATTTGCAAGGACCCCAGTTTGGGTAAAAGCCTCCTCCAAAGCTACCCATGTGTCTCTGTCTTTTGCTATTTGGCTCTAATTTGAGCCGGCTGTTCTTATAATCTCGTCCTCCCACCGTGTTAGTGGTCTTCCTCTGGTTCTTTTCCTTTGCGGGCCCTTCCATGTGGTTGCTCTTAGGGTCCATCGTTGGTCTGAAAGCCTCGCGAGGTGGCCTGCCCATTTCCATTCTAGCTTTTGTGCATAGGTCAAGGCATTTTTAGATTTTAAATTAGCTCTTATTTTTGTGTGACGTATTTTATCTATTTTCCTTACCTTGAGCATACTTCGCTCCATTCCCCGTTGGCAGGTGGTGATTTTGTGCTTGGCTTTGGCAGTGAATTTCCACACACTGTTTTAAGCTTTCACGGTTAATAACTATACTTAAAATGTCACTTACGGGATATCTTCCGTTGAATCGGGAGCTCAAAAATATAAAATAATCACGTAAGATATCCCGTAAGTGACATTTTAAGTATAGTGAATTTCCACGTCTGGCATCCGTACGTCAAACACGGTATGTGGATCGAGTTCATGATCTTAGTTTTCAGGCTTATAGGCAGGTTACTCTTAAAAAAATCCTTGAGACTTTAAGCAATACTGTTTATTTACATAAAAAATATTATATAAACACTCTGAAAACTGCATTTTCTTCTCCAATGCTTAATGCATGCCGTGGCAGCCTTTAATTAAGGCTACACCATAAAATGTAAAATTCAACATGAGTTCTTAACATGTATTTTTCGTGTATGCTTTGTTGGTTGTCCTTAAATAAATAAATAAATAAAAAAAAAGTAATTCCGCATTTATTTCTGCTAAACTTATTTATATTCTTTGCTTTGAAACCTACGCTGCTTGACATAACAGTTCATTGAACTCTTGTGACACCATTATTCAGGAAATAAAATCAGTAGCTACAATATAAGTTTGTTAATAAATATGTATTCTTATGTTTTGGTAATCCAGCTACTGTCCAACTTTCACTTACATTCAATTGAGAGCAATGATCTTTAAAATATTATTCCTACTTAACTATGTAAGTTTTTCATATTTATTCAGAAGATGTCAATGCACTTACTCCTCAGTTTACTAAGCTTCAGACATTTGCTGACTGCTACAGAAAAACGAGCATCAAATTAGTTTAAAATCGGCCAAGTGAGTGAGTGGGAATCGAACACTATAATTATCTTCCGTTATCCGTACCATAAAATCGAACCAATACCTGCAAAAAATATCGTAGTATTTTTGTACGGTCGATCAAGCTTTTTGGTTTACAGTTAAACAACAAATTACATTGTAAAATGTATACCAAATAGCTTGTTCGACCGTACGTCGTGTGTTGTGTTGGGTTTTAAGCCTTGTTTCTATGTCTGACTAGTCTCATATATTATCAAATATTTCGAAGGTATAAAAAGAGGCATCCATGCGACTGACAGAGATATGGCCGAGGCTCTGTAATAGGACCCTGTTGGCACTCCTCAAGAAGCCTACGTATCTCTAAAAACCAGCTAAGTGCGAGTCGAACTCACGCATTAAGGGTTCAGTACCATCGTGCCTAAACAGAAATACACATTCTGTTAAAAATTCAACTCCAATACTCCTGTAATATCTACCTACTACGGCTCATAAGATACAGCCCGCTGACAGATGGACGGACGGACAGAGGAGGCCTTAGTCATAGGGTCCCGTTGGTTACCCTTCGGGTACGGAACCCTAAAAACAAAATTAGAAGATACATACTTTTAAAATTCAAACTTCAACATCTCCCTGCAATAACTTGCTCACAACATTGTTCCTTGAGGTGAGTCTTCTAAGTCCTATTAAGTCCTTAATAAGTTGAATAGCAAATAAATCACGGCGGTAATAAAATAATTTATAGCCACTGACACCAACACGGTTCACCGCAAAAACTTTGGCTAATGAGTTTACTTCTTATTGGCATTTATCGGTTCAAGCAAGGAACTCCCCGTTTCAGTTTCTGTTGAAATTCTACAGTTCATGCTGTGTTTGATACCTGCTGTAGGATAGTAGATTGTATAAGGTAACCAGCTACCGGCGACAGAAAACTTTATATAAAAGGTGTTTTTATTTTGATAACCCATAACTATGGTATGAATGAGACCATATCAAAGAATCAACTGGCATTTTTTGGTTTAGTTTTTCATGAAAAATAATTCAATGTTCACGATTTAATCAAAACACCCTTACTTGAATTATGACAATGACGCATTTTCTTAGCTCTCAATATGAATGATTGGTTTGATTGAAAATGAATTACTCGTATTTATCAACGAATTTTGAAGTCTACTAAATTAAATAATGTATGATTGATGATGTCTTCAAAACTATGCATTTTTGGATCACATATTCTGGACTTTTCGTAGTATTTTCAAGTATAGAATGGAGTATAGAATCCCATTACTCTAGGGTTCTAGAGTAATGGGATTCTATACTCCATTCTATCTATACCAAGAAAAACACGTTGCATAAATACAACTGAAAGTGATGTGGTCTCATTAACCTTTCGTTTAGATACATTTTCCACATTCACTTCAACTTTTACGGTTTATTTATAACTCGTAAAAGTTGAAGTGAATACCCTTGAAGGGCTTGTTATAATATTTTCAAAACAAACTGAGTAAAGTAGCATAGCTTTAGCTTCATTATAATTGTAACGACCGCGACGCTTGTAAACAAAGAAATAAATAATGATACGTTGAATTAAAAGTCAACTATACTAAAATGTTCCACGCGCGCCTCAAAGAGAGTCAGCAAAAAGGAAGGGGTCCGCAAGGACCGATGCCTGCCGGGGTTGCGGGACTGTTCGAAAGAGATACCGTGGCCCCGGAACACAAAGGGCGATCAAGGAACATGGATGGGTTTTAGTCAGTAAAAGTCTGACACTCCCTCCTGCTCCGCCCAGAGCGGGAGAAGTCATTTGATGATTTCCCATCCGAAAAAAAAAGAAAAAAATCACATTAAACATCACATTTCGTGTTTATATAAAGAAAACTATTAAATTATGTGTGAAAAAGCAGGGACAAGTACATTTTCAAATCTTAAAAAAAATTGAAAGTACTTACGATGAAATTCAAGTTCAATTATTATCTATAATACAAATAAATAAAATTGAAGTGTCTGTTTGTAATATCAAAATGTGAGCATTTTACTGAATATACTTACATAAATATATATGAAACACATTTTTTTTAAATTAATCTTTCTCTTTGTTTGTTCGGGCTATTCTCCGGAACTGCGGGACCGGTTTTATACGGGACTCGTACTTACATATAGCTGCTGTTATAAGAAGTAATAATTAGGCTACTTTTATATTAGAAAAATGTTGTGCAAAAAAATAAAATTCTTGAAATTGTTAATAAAATCCGATTCAAACAACAGAAAGGTCGCGGGCAACACCTCGTATAAAATAGAATTCTACATTCTCTTGATTTAATCCAGTCGCCTTTCCTTAGTCAAGTGCCAAAGCAAACTTAACTAAAATTACTCACTCTGTAATTGTGAAGTTCAGTGAGTGAGTGAAATTATTGCGAACCGAGAGAGTGCGCGGTCGAGTTGAAAAGTCAGTGGGAGGAACAGCAAACCGCATTATAGTGTACTGATTGAAAAGTTGAGAGTTAGGGAATGTTCGAAGGTAACTCCGACATTCCATTTTCTTATTATTGTGCGTTATACGAGTACCTCACTTCTAAAGATATTTGTTAGGTGCAAAGTTATTCGTTAAGTGCTAATAACTCTGATTGGCGTGCAGTTTTTGGTTATGAATTATATAAGTTTTAAGTGGATCCTGTTGGAGGGGTGGGATTTCGTCAGAAACGATAACGATAACAGTCAATGTACAACCATTGACTGTTATCGGTATCGTTTCGTTTCCACTGTAACCTACAGATGCTGTCATCCCACTGGGCTAAGGGACCCGATACTTTTGAAACTTTTAGTCTGGAACCAGATTGGGGCATTTTCATTATAGTTTTGCTATGAAGCTGGTAGTTTAGTGGTTTCCCAATGGTATTAATTAAACCCCAAATTACATTACTGAAGGTAGTTTGTTAGAGCATAAGCAGGCGCTTAACTTTATTTATTTAAACTTCATGTACAAGAGTGGTACATAGGCGGACTTAATGCCACAAGGCATTCTCTACCAGTCAACTTTTGGGTTAAATAGGAAAACATAGTGATATAGTACAAAATAATGTCTAAAAATACTTCTTGTTAACGAGAATTTAGATTTAGATCTAGATTGATACTAAAACACATATACAGATATAATAAACTAATAGATATTTTAACAAACTTTCTGTAATTTATTTTATCACTATTGCTGATGCTATTACATGGGACTTCAAGGAGAACTGGCGAAATGTCGGTGTACTAATGGATACACCTCTGCCTAATCCTTTGGGGATTACAGGCGTGATGTTAATGATGGCGTGATGTGACATTATGTTAATGCGGCTGCAATTTGTAGATATTTGACAGCCGTCGAACCTGCAAGTCTGACAAACAGCTTTACTAAGGTGTGTCATATTACGTAGTAACTGGAATGTGGAGGTCAGACAGGCAGTCACTCCTAGTAAAACACTGGCATTCAGCTGCGTTCGGTTAGACTGGAAGCCGACCACTACATAGCTTGGGGAAGGGTAGGTAGATGATGATGACTATCGAAAGAGATACCGTGGCCCCGGAACACAAAGGGCGATGAAGGAATATGGATGGGTTTTAGTCAGTAAAAGTCTGACACTCCCTTCCGCTCCGCCCAGAACGGAAGGGGTCATTGGATGATTTTCTATCCGAAAAGGTCCTCAAAACATATTTGTGAAGAACAACCCTTTGTTGTCGGTCGCGCTTTTGTTGTTTCGATGGTCGTGTGTTACCAAAATACCAACAAAGCAGGTATCCATTATTCCATACTTAATTTATTATAAATCCGAATGTAAGTTTGTTTGTTACCTTTTCACGCATAAACCACTGAACCGATCATCCTGAAATGCATATACAGGGTTAGTTTTCAATAACTGGCCAAATTTTCACAGATGGTCGCGTCGATCGGTGGGTGGAATCGATAAAATTTTCGATGTATTAAAAAAAAAAACTTTTTTTTAAATACAATTTCATTACTGTCCACCACTAAAAAGCGAACGTGTGGATATTGCAACAGCACAATTCAGTTCATCAACCTGAATAGGTAGCAGTTAGCACACACATAAATTTGGCGGTGCATGCATGCACACAAGTGCATCGATTCCCACTAGGTTCATGAGCTAGGAAATTTTCAAATGAATGCTATTATTTTCTTTTATTTTTTTTTGACAAAAATATTTAAAATGCACTTTTGGTTTGCTATCTAGATCTTAATATTAAATTTCGGCTGGTCATTGAAAACTAACCCTGTATACGTTGTCAGGTGTACAGAAACGGACATAGGGTACTTTACATCCTCCAAAAAGGTGCTTTACTCGAGGAAAACTACAATAACGTTCTTATGATAACATATGGCGCCACATGTAAGTTTTTCGAATCATGATTGAATTAAATAATTACGAGCAGACTACCTGCAACCCGAATTGATTGTCAATTTCTTAATCAATGCGAGCAAAGCCACGGAAAAATCCAGTAGTGTAATATTGATAATGACAATAGTAATAATCAAGTACATTTATTACAACAACAACAACAGCCCATAACGTCCACTGCTGGACATAAGCCTCTCCCATGATGGGAAGAATTTGCCGTAATCTCCACGCTTGGCAAGCGGATTGGAGATAGCAGTGATGAAAGACTAACAGAAAACGCTGCTGCCCATTCTCTGGTCTACGGAGGCGCAAGGTGTTCTGCCTCAGACATTAGTCGCCTTATACGACACCCGTGAGTGTAATGGGTTGGTTCTATTCTACTCTGCCGGATACCACACGGCTACATTTATTAACATTAGCTCATTAAAACCCACACTGTAACAGTATTATTGTAAATTAGTTTATTCGGATGGAAATAATAGTACACCTTTATTTCTATCCGAATAAACTAATTAACCAGTTTTGTTTATTTGCGGTGCAAAGTGCATGATTAATGAAATTAGTGCTATTTAATATGAGTGGATTTCTCGTTATTATAATATTGTAATTATTGGTAGGCACGTTGATTAGGTACTTAGTTATTTACTCTGGTAACACTGTTGTGGAGACTATTGAAATTCGTTTGTTTATCTGTGGAAGCTTGATGACGTCGTGGCTAAATATGAGGAGCTCTTGGCTAAATAATACCAGCCGCTTGGGTCGATCTCCAGGTTAAGCCACGCTTGCCCAGGTTGGTCCGTAGATGGGTGACCACCTATTATATACCGAGTTTTCTCCGTGCCTCGGAAAGCACGTTAAGCCGTTGGTCCCTGTCATTTGAAGATCTTTGACATGTAGTCAGTGCCCGAAACGCTGACAACCAGTCTTACCAAGAGGTATCTTATTACCCAGTACTAACTGGGGTTGTGGTCAGATGGGCAGTCGCTCCACGTAAAATACTGGTATTCAACTGGATCCGGTTAGACTAGAAGCCGACTCCAACATACTTGAGAAAAGGCGAGGCAGACCTGTAGAAGCTTGCTAGTCATCATTAATTATCCATACCAGTCTTATCAATCAAGACCAAGGACCATGTGGAAAACAGATGTCAATAGTATTTATTTCAACTCGATGTACAGTATAGTAAGTACACAGGGGAACTTAAATGTAACTGTTATTACATGTGTTTTCAGATGTGATTAAAGACTTCAAATAAGATTACAATCGTTTTATTGCACGGACACATTACCAGATTATTCTAGAACAGGGGAACGTGGTAAAATATTATGAGTAGGTATGTATGTATTGTATATTATATATAAAATAGATATCTGTTTTATGTATTCCATTTTCTTTTCTTTTTATTAACACACTATGTCTACATCTCTTTTTTAGTATCTCCTTTCGCAGGTATGCTGGAAAAGATTTCTTTAGAAATAAGCATCACCTCTGTACTATTTTCTGTTCCTTTCTACTTTTCTTTATATTTAATGTGTGTACATAAATTGTTAAATAAATAAAAGTGACAGCTACTAAAGTTCCAACAAGCATCATAAACATTGGTTTCGTTCACAAACTCCATCATCTCCAACAGTAACTTCAGTAGACGTAGGTATGTACTTGTATACTTATACCAACATCACGCATCACTGCAGTATTGTAGCTTTGCTGAAGACCAAATGACAATACTAGTCTCAACATACAATGGTGTATCTTCATAAAGAATTCTTTACAGCTTTTCACGAAAACTTTTATCTTTCATAAGCGTTAACAGGTAAAACAACTCATTAAACGTTACCAAATTACACAATTACGCTTAAATATCATTATTGTACCGACGTAGAAACAGCCAACAATCGTTTAAATTGTCAATCGCCCGTTATTTTTAAAGCGCCTTAAAAATAATCCGGAAAAAAAGATAAAAGAAGATTGTATGGCACAATTGAAGGGGATTGGGCAAAGATCAGGCTCAATGGGATAAAGCAGAAAATTTAATTAACACTGTTCTTTTGAAACAAAATTATTAAGGCCCAATTCACACTGACACGGAATTAAATGGAAACGATTTCTTGTAATTCAATCTTAAAAAGCATAATGAACATAACATAACATCACGCTTTGTAAATCATAAAGGGTTAGGCAGTACTATGTAATAGGGGGCGAGCCTATTGCCATCAACCGGGCACAAACACAAACCCAGACTCTTTTAAAAGACACTTATTATAAAACTGTGTGTTTACTTTAATACTGCTGCTACTGATAAATTCCTGATGGAAAAACCCAATAACACTTAGCCCGGCCCAGGTATCGAACCCTTATTCTCAGTAGTTTTGTTTTATATTGTGTGCACTTGTGGCATGTGCCAAATAAAAGTAATTTCTTTCTTTCTCTCTTTGATATAAAGTTTTTATTAGTTTGACGACCCGAATGGCGCAGCGGTAGTGAGGCTGCCTTACGTTCTAAGGGTCCCGGGTTCGAATCCCGGTCGGAGCAAATGTTTGTGTGATGAGCATGGACATTTGTTTCCGAGTCATGGATGTTACATGTATAATAAGTATGTATTTACAAACAAAAAGTATCTATGTAGTATATCAACTATCTGGTGTCCACGACACAAGCCTTGTTGCTTAGTGTGGCACTGGATGGCGCTGTGTGTAATGTCCAGCGATATTTATTTATATTTTATAAAGTTTATTTATAATTTTTGGTACGAAATCTTCCAAGCATACTTTGTAAGATTTCGTACCAAAAATTGGCTTTGATTCTATTCTGCCCCAATGTAAATGTCGCCTTAGAATATCAAAGAAATCTCAAGCCGTCGGAGTATCTCATTAAAATGATAGAACGGTATTTTTCGTGCTAAAGATCGCAGTTTTTATGTACTTTGTTGGGAATAGGCGAACCGCAAACCTTTCCATGATATAATATTGTGTCTATAGCCTGTTATTTCTTGGTGTAAATTCTCATTTTCAGAAGTAATTTGCTTGTTATTACTTTCCTTGTTATGTTTATTAAGAGTTACGTTCATAACCTGTTTATTGGTTAAAATATGAATAAGGAACATTTTTTATTTGCTTGTTTATTGTCGTTGTAAAGATCCTTAATTAAATTACGTCGTCACAGCACTCCTGAAATCCCCGAAGGTTTTGGTAGAGGTGTGCCAATGCTACACCCAGCATGTTTGAGTCCAATGTAATTACGAGCCTATTGTGAGGGCAATAGACTCGCAGTTATAACGGTTGAGGAACTGTACACAAACGCCATTAACACTTTGCCCAATCTGCACATCAAACCCAAGACCTAGCGCTAAGAGGACCGCTTGCGATCTAGTGATCGCACTTCGCACTGTATTTGACTTTTACATACAGTTTGGTATGATTTTATACTCTCTCATATTGTAACTATAGTTGGTGCCAGTTAAGATGAGAATAGCGGAACCATGTCTGTATGGTGTCGGACGTAAAGAATAGCACCATCCCATATCTTTCCGTGGGTGTCGTAAGAGGCGACTAAGGGACTTACCAGAGAATGGGCAGCAGCGTTCTCTATGCTTTTGTAACAGCCGTACTGCGATCGCCTAGCCCCTGCCAAGCGTGGCGATTATGGCAAAACCCCCCAATGAATAGCGCATCAAAGAAATGGCCCCTAGTGCCCGGCAGCCCGTCTACGGCAGCGGTCGAGGCTACGGCGTGGCAAGGGGTGCGAAGAATCTTCGGAAGGGATCCGGCTGCTAATATCAACGACTGGACCTGGCAACATACAACACGCGCACACTCCGGACCGACGAGAAGATAACGGAACTCGAAGAGGAATTGAGTAGGCTGCGATGGAGTATTGTGGGATTATCTGAAGTCCGAAGAGAGTGGGAGGACACGATAATCCTGAAATCCGGCAACCTGCTCTATTTCTGTGAGGGTGACCGGCAGTCCCAGGGTGGTGTTGGGTTTATCGTCCACAAGTCCCTTGTGAACAACGTGGTGAAGATCGAGAGTGTGTCGACCAGGGTGGCGTACCTTACTCAGAAGATTGACTTCATCATGTCAACCAAGAAGCAAATGTTCAATGATGTCTCGGTGATCAATTCGGTGAAAACCGGGAGCGATCACCGCATGGTAAGAGGCACATTGAACATGAATATCAAGCTTGAAAGGTATCGACTGATGAAGTCTACGCTCCGTCCAGCACAGATCCAAATCCAAAACCCCGAAAGCTTTCAGCTTGAACTCCAGAACCGTTTCGAATGCCTAGGAAGCTCAGTGGACGAATATAATGATGGGTTCGTGGAAACTGTCCATACGACCGGGTCTAAGTTCTTCAAGGCACGTCGTACAGATCAGAACAAGAGACTCTCCGATCACACTCTAAAGCTCATGAAGGAGCGGCGTGAGATCCTACGGTCTTCAGACGAGGCGTGTAAATACCGGCAGCTCAATAGACGGATCTCTAAATCCTTGAAGAGCGACCTCCGCCGCTTTAATACCGAGCGTATTAAAGACGCGATTAAGCGGAATAAAGGCTCCAAGGTATTTGCAAGAGATCTGGCTATTGGGCAAAGCCAGCTCACGAAACTGAAGACCGACGATGGTAGGATCTTATCCGCCAAACCGGAGCTTCTGAGGGAGATCGAGAGCTTCTATGGACAGTTGTACACGTCAACCAGTCAACCCGTCGTAGATCTAGCAAACGACCCAAGAGCTAGACTGACCCGACACTATACCGAAGACATCCCGGACGTCGGCCTGTACGAGATTAGGATGGTTCTGAAGCAGCTCAAAAACAACAAGGCACCGGGTGATGACGGAATTAGGGCCCAACTCCAGAAGGCGGGTAGAAAACCGATACTTAAGGCCCTTCAGAAGCTGTTTAATTCCGTCATACTTGAGGGAAAAACGCCACAGGCATGGTGCAGGGGTGTGGTGGTACTCTTCTTCAAGAAGGGCGACAATGCCCGGTTGAAGAATTATAGGCCCATCTCACTTCTAAGCCATGTCTACAAGTTGTTTTCAAGAGTCATTACGAATCGTCTCGCGCGCAGGTTTGACGATTTCCAGCCTCTCGAACAAGCCGGTTTCCGGAAAGGCTTTAGCACCGTGGACCACATACATACGCTGCGGCAGGTTATACAGAAGACCGAAGAGTATAACCTACCCTTCCGTTTAGCGTTTGTGGACTACGAGAAAGCCTTCGATTCGATCGAGACCTGGGCTGTACTGCAGTCTCTCCAACGGTGCCAAATCGACTATCGGTACATCGAGGTGTTGAAGTGTTTGTACAAAAACGCCACCATGTCAGTCCGACTTCAGGACCAAGCCTAGGAACCTATCCTCCTGCAGCGAGGTGTGAGACAGGGAGACGTCATATCTCCGAAACTGTTCACCGCTGCACTGGAGGATGTCTTCAAGGTTCTGGACTGGAGAGGGCTAGGCATTAACGTCAATGGCGAGTACATCCACCTTCAGTTTGCCGACGATATAGTGGTCATGGCTGAAACCATGGAGGACCTCAGTACAATGCTCGATGACCTCAGTAGAGTTTCCGGAAGAGTGGGTCTTAAAATGAACATGGACAAAACCAAAGTCATGTTGAATGCCCATGTCACACCCATTCCTATCAAGATCGGAGACTTTACACTCGAAGTTGTAGACGATTATGTATACCTGGGACAAACGGTCCAGTTAGGTAGGTCTAACTTCGAGAAAGAGGTCAATCGTCGAATCCGACTCGGCTGGGCAGCGTTCGGGAAGTTGCGCGGTATCTTCTAGTCCAACTTACCACAGTGTCTCAAGACGAAAGTCTATGACCAGTGTGTGTTGCCAGTGATTACATACGGGACCGAAACGTGGTCGCTCACAATGGGCCTCATAAGAAGGCTTAAAGTCACCCAAAGGGCAATGGAGAGGGCTATGCTCGGAGTTTCCTAGCGTGATCGAATCAGAAATGAAGACATCCGCAAGAGAACCAGGGTCACCGACGTAGCCCGAAGAATTGCCAAACTTAAGTGGCAGTGGGCAGGGCACATTGCTCGCAGAACGGATGGCCGATGGGGCCGAAAAGTTCTGGAGTGGCAATCGCGAACCGGAAGACGTTGCGTTGGAAGGCCTCCCACTAGGTGGACCGATGACCTGGTGAAGGTTGCGGGAATCCGCTGGATGCGAGTCGCACGGGACCGTTCAATGTGGCGACACTTGGGGGAGGCCTATGTCCAGCAGTGGACGTCTTTCGGCTGAAATGATGATGATGATGATGACGTAAACCAAAATTGGTATAATTTTTAGCTAGTTCTGACGTCACGAGCCCCACTCCCGAGTTTTGATGCGTTTTATCTTTGTCAATATTCATTGATTTACAAAAACAAAAAATATGTGTCCATTTTTCTGACAGACTAAATAGATTTGCAATTTTTTGATACTGTCATCATGCCTATTGAACAGAAGTTTTGTAGAATCTTTGTGAAACAGTTAAACTGACTGCCTCGTTCATCTAGTGATCGCAAGTGCGTCTGTTGAGCAAGAGGGCTTGGGTTCGATTCCGGGGTCGGGTAGTGTTATTAGCTTTTTCCATCAGAAATTTCTCAGTAGCAGTCACGGAGTCTGGATTTGTGCCCAGTTGATGGTAATAGGCTCACCCCCTATTACATGGGACTGTTTAACTGGCGAAATGTGGGTGTACTTTCAGGCACACCTCTGACTAACCCTTTGGGGTTACGGGCTTAATGTTATGTTATGTTCCTATGTTAAACAGTTATGATGCTAATATAAGTTTCAGATTAAGATAAATAATTGCCATACCTACCTTTCAATCAAACTCCTTCATCAGAGTACAACAAGGCCCAATACACCCTTTTTTTACAATAAAGGAACGCGTAATACATACCCCACTGGGTAACACGTCAGTTCAATAGAAATGTGGTTTTATTCGATTGCGTGACCAGTCGATCTAGCCAATGTCCCGCTCTGCCAATAGGCACGATCATGACCCTTATCAAGGCTAGATAACTCCCTTAGGGTAGCGTCATAGAATAAGAATGTGTAGAAGCGATAAGTAGTACTGTTGACAAACCGACGGGCACTCTATAGATAATGCAGGGCAGCGCTTCTCGAAGTCCTTGGATATGACCTGGACATCTATTAGTTAGATAACGAGATGCCAGCACGTTAAGCTGGTGTTCGCTGTTTTCATTTGTAGATCTTTGACAGTCGTTACGGGAAGCTCAAAAATCTGTCAGAATTTCGCAAAAAAAAAGAACGAATCTTCAAGTTATCCTGCAACAAAGAAAAACATCGAGTTTCCCTTCTATACAGTTTTTATATTCTAGGGTACCACTGACGTCTAGAATAGCATTTGATTTGAAAATTTACTAACTGCCCACACCGATCTACGTGGTGGGCGTTGTTTAAAGTGATATTATTTTAGGTTTAAGGCCCTTCTAACCCTAAAATTAGCAACTCTATTTGTGATGGTTCAAACTTCGTTTGAAATACTGTTAGAATAAAATTCAAATCAGCTTGCACTACAAAGCGGTTGTTACGTCAGTCACTGCGGCCGAATAGTGCGAAATGAGTGGTTTTTTGCGATTTACAAAAAATCTATTTATTGGACTAAAAAAATAAAACCCATAAGACCTGCTTTATATTTAGTTAGTTCAGTTAGTATGCAAAGTTTCATGATCTAATTTCAAGTACTTTTTGAATACCAGCGGTTTATTGTTCGATTTGGAGGTAACTTTGGATTTTTTTTTCTATCGAGGTAAGTTTATGGTATCGTGTTTTCGTCACACATAGGACTTAGCATTAATCCTAAACTTTACCATATATTTATTTCAAAATTAATGCTGCAGTATTTTAGGAGTAACGGAGGATCATGCTAAGCCATTTGAGGGATATATAGCCCTTAAGTAAAGTTGAGATTAATATAATGTACACAATGCAGGCTAATATTTTATTAAAGAGTTATAATGTAATCTAAACTGTACAGGTATTGTTTGGGTCTCAATCGTTAAATTACTTACGTTAATGTGATGAGGAGAGATGAAACGGATGTGGCTAAAAGATTGATGAATATGAATGTTGATGGAAGGATAGGGAGAGGAAGGCCAAAGAAAAGATGGGCTGATTGTGTGAAGAATGATATGAAAGAGAAAGGAGTAAATGATGCCATGACGTCTGGCAGAGGAGAATGGAAGAAAACGTGTTGCGACGCCCGACCCCAAGTAGAATGGGACTAATGATTAGTTATTTTGATGGTAACGTTGATGAAGGAAAACACCAAGAGGAAGCCGACATGTCCTTGAGCCAAAAATTGCAAGACATGCGATCCAACCCGCTCTGGACAAGCGTGGTTGATTATAGCCCGTTCCCGCTTATAGAGATAAGATCCGTGTCAATGAAGTGGGAACATTTTTTTTTTTTTTTTTGTTTTCTATCATGTATCCCTCTGCTGGGCAAAGGCTTCCCCTTATCCTTCCAAACCTCTCTATCTTGTGCGGTATATAACAACACTAGCTTCTGCCAACGGCTTCGCCCGCATGAATTTGGATAAATTGTCGTGGGATTTTACTACCAGGATAAAAAGTATCCTATGTGTTAATCCAGGTTATAAACTATTAGTGACCAAAATTTCATTCAAATCCGTTATATCCATATATCCACACATCCATACTCACAAACTTTCGTATTTGTAATATTAAGATAGTCTGAACATAGGCGGGAACAATATATCTGATTAAATTAATAGGCTTGTGCTATGGTTACGTTGAATTTAAAATATAGGGAAAGGAACTCACAAAGCGGTCCGGTTACAAAGCAAAAGTAGGCTTGCATTTGGCAGTTCAGTTATATCTGTCTTACTGCGAGGGAAAAAAGTATAAAATTAAGTCTAATAGTAAAGTAAATGTTTCTGACGTTTCCTTGTGGGATCAGCAGGAATATGCGCGTTTCCTTAAACATATTTACAAAGTTTTACCAACCAATCAAATCTAGCGGACGTCACGCGGTTTCACCCGCGTAGTTCCCGATCCCGTAAGAGTACGGGGATAAAATATAGCCTATGTTACTCAGGGTGAATGTAGCTTTCTAGTGGTAAAAGAATTTTTGAAATCGTCGCAGTAGTTTTTGCGTTTATGCATTACAAACATACACACACACAAAAATACAAATCTTTCCTCTTTATAATATTAGTGTAGATGTAGATTTGTTGGGCGTAAACCTGACGACGTTTCACGCAGCTTTAGAGTGCTTTTATTTTGGATAGATTAGGTATTTTTAACTTAAATTGTCTAATGTGGATGCAACGTTTCAGTTTAGTTTTTACCTCTTCGCATTTATTTCTGGGCCATTCAAGTTTTAGTTTTATGGTAAACAGAATGCTTAAGTACTTTTCCGTGTAAACACATATAATTTGATTGAGTACCAATAGTCAGATTTATCCTGTAATCCAACGAAACAGCTGTGCAGGTAGCTAGGTATATACGGGTCGGGTATTATTTGAGTCCATCGACACGCAAAGAAGAAAAAGATCCTGCAATAGGTACTTATGACGTATAACTAAGAAAGAAGAAGACATGTGGCACCGACCCTAAATGGATTGGAATAAGTCATTCCTGGTACGAGTTCCAACCCACCATCTACAGACCTGCATGAAGGGGGACTTTTGGCCGAAGGGTGTCGTATATATCGACGTTTCCGAGGGCGGTTACGCGACACGACGCAGCGAAACACGACGCCGACAACGTTGCGTGTATAGTTTTAGTCTAATATTGGTTTAAAATATGTATTAGTATATTATTGTTGTTTAATATTATTTTGTGTATTTTATCTATGGGACTTAGTTACCTGATAATAAAATTATTATTTCCTTTATTTATTTCTTGACAAATTAATTACGTTTTTAAATTTTCCTTACAAAAAAAAAATATATTTTAAGGGCAGGCTAATTATGACAATGTTGATGATGACGGGATCTACGATTACAGCTGACAATAACTTCAGATGACAGGTTTCCACCAACCCAAGATTAAAAATATTACTCTCTTTACTACCCCACAACAGTATTAACAATTCCCTATTATTGTTTCATATAAAATTCTTCGCTAAGTTTTAAAACAACAAAAAGTTTGTAAACTTTCTCTTTTGTTTTTATTACAAAATACTGTGTTATTCATAATGTTGGTTTGAATAATAAGGTGTGTTGTTTATTCTGGTTTTTGTAACTTGTTCAAACTTTATATTGTGCTGCGTTGGGAACTTGGGACTAAGCTTTTGTGCTGCGTTTACAATTGTGCAAGCTTTTAGTTACATTGCACAAAGCGAATTCACTATTTCGTTAATTTAGAAGCTAAAGGGTTCTGTTTGTCTATGTCTTTATAACAGTATGTTGGCGGTTGCAAATTAATAACAAAACGACCTTCTCGTTTCTATAGTTGCTGCCAGTTAAGTTGTCAATCGCGGTCATTGACTCACCTACATTTATTTATTTATTTATTTATTTGCTCTCATGCACATCACACATTTTACAATATTACTGTCGGTTTTTGTACATGAACCCTGTCAGGGCACTGCAAAGCACAATGCTGGTTTGCTTTTGAGTTTATGAACATTACAGTCATTAATATAATAAATAAATTAAGTCAAAACTTATCAAAAACACGATAGATTACATTTTATTATTTTAAAAATATGTCTAAAAGTCGTTATGATGTCCAGTTAGCAGTAATTTACACTACAATAATACACATAAGGTCATAAATATAAGTAAGATCGAATGGAATAAAATAATAACAATAATAAGGGATAGGTAATAATTACTAACATGTCATGTCAATATCGCAACTGATTAGATTGAATTATGGTGTGTCATTTTACAATAAAAGATAAAAATGTCACTGAACTAAACAATATTTATGTCTTGATCAGACCGGATCTCACAGAAGAAAATAAAAAATAGTTATATTCGTAAATTGTGTAGGTACACCTATAAAGTTTTATCCGTCATGAATTGGTCTACCGTGTAATAACATTTCTCTATTAAAAGTAATCTTAGTTTATTATAAAATGAATTTGTATTCTCCTCATCTTTTATGTATTTTGGTAAATTATTATAAATTGTTGCAATTCTATAGTTGGGGCTATTTTTCATTATTTTTAATTTTGGTGTCGGTGTAATCAACTTGTTTTTATTTCTTCGGTTATAGTTTTGGTTTGCTTCTATGTTTGATCGAAAGTAACTCCTGTGTTTTTGGACGAAGGTAGCTATTTGTAGTATGTAAAGGGAGGGTAACGTTATTATTTTATTTTTTATCAAATGTGGTTTACAGCTTTCCCATGGTTTAATATTCATAAGGATGCGTATACACTTCTTCTGCATGATGAATATATCATTAAAGTTAGTACTATCGCCCCACAATATTATGCCATAGTTAAACCATGCATAAGCATATGCATAGTATGCTGAGAGCGCGGTCTCATAGTTTGTGTTACTTTTTAATTTGCTTAATGCGTATATGAATTTCGATAATTTAGTCTTTAGGTTTTCAATATGTTTTTTCCATGTTAGATTATTGTCCAATGTTAAGCCGAGGAGCGTTAGATCGTCCCTTTCTGGAATATTTAATTTATTACTTAGGTTATTTATGTTTAGTGGCGTTCGTTGGTATGTTCTAAATTGTAGTAGGTTACTTTTTTTAGTATTAATTTGTAGATTGTGCTTCTCTAGCCACGATTTAACTATTTTATAGGCATTTTCAATATTGGTTAAAGTTTCAGTGTTCTCAGTGCTTCTGAACACTAGCGACACGTCGTCCGCGAAAAGGACGCACTTCGAGTCTATAGTTTTGGGAAGATCATTTATGTATATAATAAATAATAAACACCCCAACACACTGCCTTGTGGAATGGAGTGGTTGATAGTCTTAGTCCGTGATTTTATGATTTGTATTTCGTTTGCTTCTTTGTTGTAGTATTCTATTTCAACATATTGTTTTCTATCTCTTAGGTAAGATTTTAGCCATTTATAGGCCGTGCCCCTAATTCCTAAGCCGTATAATTTTTGTAATAAAATGTCATGGGAAACCTTATCATACGCTTTAGTCATATCTAGGAACAAACCTATGGCATATTGTTTGTCATTAATGTAGTTATATATTTCTTGTACGTAGTTATATACCGCGAGTGTGGTCGATCTTTTTTGCCTAAAGCCAAACTGATTTGTGTCTAAGAGATTGAATTTTTCTAAAAAGTTGTTAATTCTGGTAGACATTGTTTTTTCGAATATTTTTGATATAACTGGTAGAAGGGCTATTGGTCGATAGGAACAGGGATCTTGGGGCTTGCCGTCTTTTTTTAATACTGGTCGTAGTTTAGCTATTTTTAATTTATCCGGGAAGATACCTTCGTCAAGGGATTTATTTATTAGTTTGGTTATAGGTGGTATCAATTCATTAATACATTCTTTAATTAGAAAAGATGGTATTCATCAAAGAATTTATTGATGGGGTAAGCACTGGGCATGTATTCGTCGTGTCGTTGAACTGACTGAAGCAAAGAAGTCGTCAAAGATATTAGAAACCGTTGTTGGTGTACTTGAGGTTTTATTGTCATTATAACGTAGGGTAATATTTTTAGTATGGCACTTGGAATCTGGTCCATGGTAATTTTTAATAATGTACCACATGGTCTTAGATTTATTTTGTGACCGCTTCATTGCCTTTATATGATTACATTTTTTTGACAGTTTTTCACTTTTCAAGATTTTTTCGTACGTTTTATGTATAGTGTACCTTTAAAAGTGCATTATTGGTTTTTTCTACAAAAAATTTAAGTAATCTTTTGTGCTCACATGATTTTTTTAAACCTACAGTTAAATATGGTTTCTTTTTTATTTTGTTTACTTTTACGCGTTTTTTAGGTATAGTTTCATTTATTAACTCATGCATCTTATTATGAAATTCTGTGTAGGTACATTTCGTTAACGTTTTATTTTTGCATAGTGTTTCATTCCAATCCGTTTGGCTAAGTTTAAGTTTAAACCGTGATATTGATTTTTCATTAAATAGTCTTTTTGTCACGAAGTAAGTAGGAATATGTTGTTCTTGTCCTAGTGATTGTTGCGAATAGTTAAGGCTTTTGTGGTCAGAAATACCAGTATTGTCAGTAGTTAGTTTATATTGTCTTTGATTGGTAAATATTAAGTCTATGCATGATGACGTAGTCAGTGTCTGTCTGGTTGGTTCGTTGACGATTTGGTGCAGGTTGTGTTCTAACATTATGTTTTGCAGCCGTTGGTAGTCTATATTTTTTGATGATTTGTCAATATTAAAGTCGCCAGTAATAATTATATGTTTTCTATGAATTTTGGGTTGTATTTTTTTAAATATTTCCATAATAACAGCAAAAAAAATTTCAATGTCGCGATCCGGTCTGTAAATATTAATAATAATTGTGTTTTGTGATATGATTTCTTCAGCGCAACATTCAATTACACATTCAATTGATAAGTTAGTACAGTCTTCTATGTGCACGAATTCTATCCCGTTACGTAAGAGGATAGCTACTCCTCCTCCTCGATGGTCACGTCGGTGGTAGGCAGAAGCAAATGTGTACCCGTTTATTTGTATGCTATCCTTTTGGTTTTCATTTACATTTATTAAAGTTCTTAACTTTAAAAACCAAAAATTTGCCTGTTCAATTCTTGAATCGTCATCTATCGTGATCTTCTACATTTTCTTTAATGAAAAACGACACATGGTTCATTGTTTTGGGTTCATACGAAGAGATATTAGGGAAAGGGCAATGACCGCTATTGACATCCTTACTGGCAGCAACTATAGAAAAGTACCAATCACTTTCGTCGCGTTTCGTATTTCTAATTTTCAACAGGACTGACATAAGTTTTTCGGTAGTTCATGTCAATCCAGTACATAATTATTTGTTGTTTCTTTCATCTTTATTGCTGACTAGCTTTTTATCTTCGTCCACGTGAAATTATTATAAAACCATTATTTAGCTATTTGAATCGGACTTTGTTATTAATTTTTACACAAGCCTATTTCTAAAATCACAGTAGCCTAAGTTACTCCTTATAACATCAGATTTCAGTATAAATCGGTCCAGCCGTTTCGGAGATTAGACGCAACAAACTGACAGACAGACAAAAATGATGGCTAATCCCCGTTGATGTTGGTAGTTGTGACCGTAAACAGACAAGAAGACTAATTCATTCGTTGGAATATATTATGACATTGACAAATGAATTGACTGCCCAAAGAGCTGGACGTACTTATGTATTCTATCTTGGACGCCCTTTTAATGCGTTTCGATTATTACCTCTACATCTAAATCTACAGTAAACCTAATTCACCTTCATCCCACCTGTCCCGTACATTCACTTACTAACTAGCTTATTGGTTGCTGTCCAGACTCAATCGAATATTAACGACTTTGGGGACCAACTAACTAACCCTAAAATTGTATTAAATTCCAACCAAAATAATGTTTATTTCATAAGTTATTCTTAGATCGGGATTTATTAAAGGATCGTATATTTTATGGAAAAGACAGTTGTAATTGAATTAGCAGAGGTCGGTATCATTGATTAGTTTAAGCTATACGAGTACCCAAGCAAATAAATAAATTCGTATTTTGCCAATCAGGATTACACATATTTTCGATCTTTGTAATTTTTGGTGGGATTTCACATTACAACGCTGCATCTAGAACTTTTCTATTATTTAAATTGACAAGTGACATTTCATAAAAATGTATCACGGCGGTTGACGACCGCCATCTTGTAAAACTAATAAAACAAGATGGCGACAGTGGTATTTCATGAAAAGACTCAGACTTAATTTTTCTTACCGATTTTAATATTTGTTTGTTTGGAACTAATATGAACTACGCAACGTAAGCGAATGACACGTCAGTGGCGATCCCGCATGCGTTACGTCCGCGCACCAAATAGTAATATCCTTTGTCTCCCCACTCGGTGCCCCACGAGTTCTTTATAATCCAGTACGGGACTTCTTTACCGGATGTTGATACTGAAAGAAATAAAAAAAAATACAAAAATAAGAAGCTCTGTTGGATCAAGGGCCTGATTCAAAAGGCAGTACTCCTCGACACGGCTCGCATTGTGAGGAGGTTCCTGTCTCTGCAGCTCTTACCACCGGTTGCTTGAACCCGGCTCCCGACACCGGCGGACTACAATTATTTTACATTTTTAAATGTTTTTTTTAAGAAATATTTAAAATGTAAAAAGTAAGATGATAAGATAAATAAAGGACATTAAGATGAATAAAGGAGATAATAATAACAATAACCAACTGCTTAGTTATTCAGCCTATTATTATTAACAATATGACCTGTGACCAGAACATTCTGGTCACAGGCGGAGACAGGCTTCCTCTGTTTACAAATAATAATAAGTTATTGATTTGATTTATAGATGTCAATTCTCAAGATGGCGGCTTCACTCAATTTTCATTGCTGACAGAAAATGGACTTGCCCGAAATTCGATGCCTTTAGTTGCTGACGAATGGAACGAAGGCGGGAACTAGATATTTTTTAGTTGTTTATGCCTCACATTTTAAATTATTTCAAACGTTAAAAATTGATACAAACCATAGAGACCATAACCGACGATCAAAACAGCGTGGTCCAATTCATTAGGACTACAATCCTCATCCGATGGTTCGTCTATGTAATCGCCTTTGTATTTGGCCATGGATGCCGAATTTATTGCTACAGAAATCATACTATTATTATTTAAACATTTTGCATAAAACTTCTAAATAGTTTTATGGAAAGTGTGATAATATCCTTCATTGTCACTAGTACCATTAACAGTTCCATGATGGAACTAGTGTTGTTTTTTTATAATCACTAGTTCCATTTTTAAAGAATCTGAAAATAATGGAACTAAGCTTGAAAACGCAACGATGAACGCAATCGAAGCAATAGAGATTTGAAAGATCGTAGTCGATAATACCCACAAATTGATTATTTTTTATATGGAGATACAATTTTTTTATAGCTTGTATAGTCCTACTGCTGGACAAAGGCCTCTCCCAATACCTTCCATGTGCTCTTTTCCCGTCAGCAGTACCATATATAATTAATTAAAATTCACAAAATAAAATCTTTAGGCCAATGTGTGTTATGTTGAACGCAATAATTTAGGAATGCAATAATTATGACCAGCATGGGGTTGCCAACTATACTACTGCAACACAACTGACTAACTGACTGACTAACTGTAATGCTGTTTTAAAAAGTATAATGTAGTGATACATTATACTTTTTACTGTTGAACAAAGATAAAGTATATAAAATACTGTTTTCAGCATCAAAAAATAAATCAATTAACAAAAAAAAAAAAAAATACGACAAACATTAATTTCATTTTATTATTTTTTTTTGTGCATTAATTTCATTTAATTATTATTATTATTACTTTTTTCTTTTTGTCAAATTTTTATTAGTTGTAGTGTTAGTTTAACCATTTTTATTTGTGTGTTTTGTCCCGTGCGGGCTAATAAATGCTTTTTCTTATTCTTTCTTTCTTTCTTTCATCAAAATTTTCAGTAGTTAATGAATGCAAAGTGCACAGAATAAATAGTACAAGTGTGGCGGGAAGACTGAAATTGAGTTTCAATAAATTTAATACAAAATGAGCACCACATTTATTTTAATTTTAGTTTTGATTGTGGCAAGGCAAAACAAAATTGAAAACTTGTGCGGGAAGCACTAAAAATGTATGTCTTTAAAATAAAAAAATAAATACTGTTAATGTTTCTCGAATACTGTTTATTTTCCTACTCAGACCCAAATAATTTATTTGTTGTAAAAAAAGTTGACAACCCTAGACCAGCATTGAGTGAAATATGTTTAGCTTGTCTTTATATTTACTTTATATGGGCAAAGGTACAATCGCCAGCGGATCAAGTCACCACAAACTGTGTTATTTTCTCATTCCATTTTGAACTTATCCATCAACATTTCATGGTTTATAATCATTTGGAGAATACACAGTTTGTGATAACTTGATGTGCTGGCGTCTGTACTATTCGAAAAACTTACGGACATAACTCCAATATCGCAGTCATTTAGAATCTGACTTTTTAGGTCTACTTAAAATTTAACTCTTAAATATTTCTATCACTTACCAGAAGACAGCGGGCCATGCTGAAACACGTATCTAACCATAACTTCTTCATCAGCGAGGACCCTTTGGAACCCAATTACAGGTACTGGCTGAGGATGAGGGTTCCCAGGTGTGGACCCTGGTACCTTGCTTGTGTCACCTTTCCACCTGCATTCTCTGGGTACTTCAACATATGGACCGTAATCTTCGCTCCGGAGAACGCCACCGAATTCTGTCACTATATGCCTGAAATAAAACTAAAGGGTAAGGTTCGTCGAATCTCAGCCCACTAACTTAAGGTGGATGGGTGGCTCCGCTCAAATCAAACATTTGAGTGGAGCCACCTATTCTCCCTCGTTCCTCAAGAGACCATCTCAAACGATAATGTGCATGCTCCTCACATGATCTGACCAAGATAATGTCTGACAATTTAAAAGAGACAGTTGCCACTGTGTGTGTTTTGATGTTTCTTCTCAAAGTAGTCCGATAAGAAACAAAGACGACGTTATCTTGCGTACAAACCTGCTTACTTTCAAAACAATTCTGGCAGTGCGTTCAAGGTATTAAAGTGTGGTATTATGTGTACCTATTCATAAATAGCTATAAAGTCAAACTCACGCAAATGTTTTTATGAGGGATCCGGGACCACACCCCTTTTGGTCTACATCACAATCAATAAGGAACTGCTCGGACAAATCTTCTGCCACACCTCGGTATATCAGCAGGTGACTTTCAATATTTGCTGTCAGATAAAAAAGTTTAAAATAATCGTTTTTTTTGCAGTTTAAAACTATGTTGGGTTCGGCTTCCCGTCTAAACCCGGTAGGTTTAGCTGAATACCATTATTTTACATGAAACAACTGCCTATCTGACCTATAGATACAACCCAGTCATTAGTAGGTAAGACTGATTGTCAGACTTTCGAGCCACTGACTCGAAAATACTAAAATCTGATTGAAATAGAAATAAATAAAATAAATTAATGGAAGGCAACTTTTTTTAAAGGATTGTTGTTTTACCGTTAATACTGAAGGCCCAGCAAGCTGCACATTGGTCTTGGTTTTTCACAGGAGAAATCATCTTTGTTTTCCTCCAATCAAAGTAATTAGGAGGTTTCCCTCTATTAATGCCACTTCTTGAAAACGGCGGATTTATTCCAAAAGTCCGATTGCTAGGACGGAAATCTAGAGTCCCATTATAAGCAGGCAAAATAAGATAGCAACTATATTCCTTTAAGAGGAACAAAAACACAGCAGTTCTGAACATTTTACAAATTTAATAGTCGCGGAATGGTTCGCCCATCAGAAATGTACTTATAAATACTCAACACTTTTCCAAGCATCGGGTATTCGACGTTTTACAATGTTTTTTTATTGCGTTTTTATATTCTAGTGTCCTGCGTTTTTGACATCGCTTGAATATTTCAAGTACCAGTCTACCTTTTATAATTTGTTTATCGTATTGCCATCCAATTATTTATTTGTTGACATTCACACTTCAGCTGCCTAAGATTCGTTAGTCGATGTAACATTGAAATATAAAACTGTAATATTGACAAAATTATTTTTTGAAGTGATTTATCCGATTTGAAAGTAACGTTTTTATTTGGCGCCCCTATTTGTGTATACCTACTTGTTCCAATTTATTTCTTCTTAAGGTTTATTCATTTCGCCTCGTCTTTCTTTAATTCCATCGAGTATGATCAAATGATCATATGAATTCAAGAAAGACACTACTTACTTGTAGATACACTACTTACTGGTTACTTATAGATTAAGCAATAGACTTAAATAAGTCTATTGCTTAATCTACAAGTAACCTAAAAAATTACAACTCTATTTGAATCATTATTTAAGTAGCGAATTTACCCTGCTGCACCCAGTTTCTAACTAGTAAAATAATGTCTATGGAAAAAAGCATCGATTATGCAAGGTTAAATTAAATTAGCTAGCAAAAATCCGCTAACATCCGCTTGACAGGGATCGATATCATAACACAATAAGACAAACTTAAAAAAGGATTTGATGATATTTTTGGGATCAACGAAGATTTGGAGTGAAGTTACCTTATAACATTCAGATTACTCTCTGTGAAGTTTCTTTACCTAATATATTTGAAACTTCTAATATACTTTATCCAAGTGCATTGTAATTACAACATATTTAAAACTATTCTAAAATATATTACTATGTACAATATTGGAGATACACATATTAAGAAAAATTATTTACTAATAAATTGTTTATAGTTTTTTATGATATTAGTGCGGTAAGTTGGAATAATTTGGTATTCAGCTGCATCCGGTAAGACTGGAAGCCGACCCCAACACAGTTGGGAAAAGGCTAGGCAGATTATGAGTACGGTAAGTTGGTTTTTACAAACCATTTTACCGCACGTTCCGTTGTATGGTGCGTAATTTTTAACTTTAGAACAATGTAATGGCTTCGTAAATGCTTTTTTTATGCAAATGTGTTGAAAAATATATTTACAGAAAATCCCTGATCTATGTGATCAATATAGTTTTATTGGTCAGCAATAAAAACGGCTATAGAAAAATAGGAGGAGATAGTGCGATCATTTGAAACGACTTCAAAGTTATCTTTACGACGTTGCGCACAAGTTTTAATTGATCAATTTAACTTCAACTAGGTACTAGCATTTGATCTGAGATCAGGGGTGTGCCTGCGGACTTTAAATCGTTAATTTATGTATTTGCATCGAAATTAGATACTTATGTGAGAGTGCGTTGATAAAGTGATTAAGTACCTTGATGAAATTTTAATTTGGTTTCATTGAAGGTATTAGAATCACTACATATTATGAATATAAAGTCCCCCGCCGTCTGTCGGTCCCTATGTATGCTTAGATCTTTAAAACTACGCAACGGATTTTGATGCGGGTTTTTTTAATAGTTAGAGTGTTTCAAGAGGAAGGTTTTAGTATATAATTTGCGGGCAGGCGAAGCCGCGGGCATCAGCTAGTAATACAATAAAAGTAGTTTATTGTACACTCGGAGTACGATAAATGTTGATTACCATAGTCATCATCGTAAAGCCTAATTCATACGTCTATTACCTAAATTCTATTTGAAGCATTCAATAACATACAACGAATATTTTCCCAATTATTTAGTACCATTTTATCATTCCATTTGAATATTTAGTCTGCAGTTCGCAGTAGTTAATATTTAAATAGAATTTCATACCATGCATACGAATTTTTATTTAATTATTTCTACATAATTGACAATTTTCTATTCCGTCTATCGTTTTTAGGGTTCCGTAGTCCTGACATGACAAGGAACCCTTATAGTTTCGTTATGTCCGTCTGTCCGTCCGTTTACCCGAGGTTTTGCTAAGATACCGTTAGTACTAGAAAGCTGTAATTTTATAGAGATGTGTATATCAATTACGCCAACAAAGTGCTGAAATAAAATTTTCGAAAATATTATTTTTAGGGCAGCTCCCCTACATATGAAGTGGCGATGAATTTTTTTTTCGTCGTCTTCCTCATCGTGTGGGGTATCGTTGAATAGTTTTTTTTTAAATGACAATGCTAATACTATTTTTCGCTATTTTATACTAATACTATTTTTCGATTTAATGATCCATTTACGAAATATTAAATTTTAATGTGCAAATTTTTGTTCCAGTAGGGCACTCCCCCCCCCCTCTAAAAGCTAAACTGCTGGCTTGAAAAATCTGGCAAAATTCATGATGATAGTGCATTTCATGAACTTTAAAGGAAAATTATAGTGGTTACTATAACTTTATTAGTTTAGCAGTAATAGTCGTTGAACTTGGGTGTTGGATAATTTGTCTCAAATTCAAAATCCTTTAAAGTCCTTTAGTCCTTTAAATAATTTAAAGTGACTAAGATAAAGTAGTCGTTTGTTTATAACGGGTAAAGACTTACATTGAAAAACAAAATATAAAATAAATAAAAAAAAAGCTACAATAAATTATCATAAGTTTCACGAAGCTGCCGCTAGAGAATC
The DNA here is from genome assembly GCA_941918905.2 of Xestia sexstrigata. Classification (NCBI taxonomy): domain Eukaryota; kingdom Metazoa; phylum Arthropoda; class Insecta; order Lepidoptera; family Noctuidae; genus Xestia; species Xestia sexstrigata. Next base: position 19,492,750 of record OW799208.2, read on the forward strand.
GTTCTATATTGTGATAACGGGTTACTACGGAACCATACACTGCGCGCAGTAAGTATCGAAAATATTGTTTTCGCAGAAATTAAAACTTTGCCAGCTTCCGGAAGGCCAAACCCATAGAGTAATCTGAAGACCTGGTGAAGGCCGCTTGACGGAGATTATGGCTAGATGATAATGAAGAGGCTACTTTATAACAGACCATGACTTTACCTTACTTTTTATACAAAACAGGCTTGCGTTTGGCCGCAGCTCGGCTGATGTGAAGTGATGACAGATTCACTCGAACTTAAACGAACGAACAAATCTTATAATGATCGGGAAACAGAAAAACCGGCAGTGAATTCCACAGACTGGCACAATAAATGTGGAAGAGTTGCGCTTTGTTCCCGAACAAAGCGCTATGCTTCCACAGTGCGTCCGTGGAACTTCGACCATATATCGGTGACGCTTCGTCGTATCTCTGGTCGTCTGATGATAGAACTCCTGGAGTTCTTAAACTTAGACTTTAAATTCAAACAGAACGTTTAAGCTTTTCCGATATTAGATCGACTCACAGCGAAGAGGTCCTGTGCATATCCACTAATACGATCATTCATTCCCATACCATTTCTCTGTTCAACCCTAACATTGTATAACCGTTCAATCTTCCCCGTGGAGATCTCCACCTGTTATTGGTAATCAGAGCGGTTAGCGACCACAACTTTGTATCAAGGGGTAAGTAAAAGCCAATTATCGAGCTTGATCCCCTGGCATTGCTGTTAGTACTTAGTTCTTAGTAGTAACTGTACTACTCTATCGGTTTTGGGAGCCAAAGTGATCGTGATTCAGTAATTTGGGTTTATCCGAGGTTGTTGGTTTAAGTTTCATTTAGTATTCGTGGAAAGTGTGCTGTAAATGTATTCTAGTGAATTATGTTTGTATTTAGTTGCAATATTTGATGCAATTAGTGAGGAGCTCGTGGCTAAATAATAACAGCCGCATGAGTCGATCTTCAAGGTTAAGCCGCGCTTGCCAAGGGCAGTCGGTGGATGGCTGACCATCATTACATACTGAGTTTTCTCTATGCCTCGGAAAGCATGCTAAGCCGTTGGTCCCGGCTTTAATTTGTAGATCTTTGTCAGTCGTTACAGGTAGTCAGTGGCCCCAAAGCCTGACAACCAGTCTTACCAAACTAACTTCGTTGTGGCGGCCAGATCGAGTGAAACCGCGTGCAAAAGTGACTGAGCTGCGAGTTAATATTTGAAAGTTCTTCTTCCAAATATTAATAATAAAACCTTTATTTTCAGGCAACTTTGGGCCATAAATAAATACCTTACAGACTAACATACATGTGATAAAATACAAGCTTAAAACTACGTTACTTCACTTGTGCACTATGTCACCGTGCGTTTATGTGGCACTTGCCCGTGGAAGCGACGGGACACCACTCCTGCGGCCAAAAGTCCACTTCCAAGACGAGGTGCATAACACGTTGGCATCGCACCACGAACGCCTTAAAGTTGACGTTGCGGCTCGACTCCAACAGCTGCACTCTCGCCACGTACTTGATCTTCTGACGCACGTACTCCACGATGTTCTCCGCTGTAGTGGTGTAGTGTAGGCGGGAGATATGTACAGCGGTGTGTTCGTCTTCGCGGCACGAATAGGCACGTTGGGCTCCGATGGAGCCATGCCGCAGCGGTGCCATATTACCTTTTGCATTTTGAATTGATACCTATGTTTGAAATTCCAGAGGGCAGTTCTTGGAACCGTGCAACTAAATCCTTGGCCTTTCATAAAGTAACAGCGTTCGTGAAATAAAAAGTTTTAATATTAAAACCGGCCTAATTACCGTTTTGCTTATAATCTTCGTTTTTGTTAGCTTGTCAAGAACAACTAATTGGATACATTAATTCCAGAAAATCTACACAATATTTATGTTTTGGGAGAAGTTATTTGATAAGGAACGGAAACAACGTTGTTTTGTTTTGAATTCCTGGTTAGTCAAAGAAGTGCACTCATGAGGTCGACAAACGAATGTGCGAGTAACGCTTGTGCGACAAAACTGTACTCTAACTCACCATAGTTCGAATGACTGAAGCTTAACATCACTCTAGTGCGACAGACTGAAGCTCGACATCACGCTAGTGCGACAGACTGAAACTCGACATCACGCTAGTGCGACAGACTGAAACTCGACATCACGCTAGTGCGACAGACTGAAACTCGACATCACGCTAGTGCGACAGACTGAAGCTCGACATCACTTTAGTGCGACAGACTGAAGCTCGACATCACAGAAATGACAATTAATGCTTGTGCAACTATGCTATCTATAGAGGCTGTAAAAGAACTCTTTACAAGCCGTCAACGAAGCATTCTTTACCCATATGTGCCCAGTGTTGCGCTGTGCGCATTGTTACTTAGATTTAGATACAGAATTTCAAATAGTGCTCGGTTGATGGCAATAGGCCCGCCCCTAGTGCGTAACACATTTTAGCAGGCGAAATGTGAGTGTGTGTGTCGGTCACTAATCAGCTTTGCCTAATTCTTCAGGAAGTACAGTACACCTATTATGTTCACCAAGATACTTCACTTTCAACATGCTTCTAGAAGGCAATATTAAACTTCATTTCAGTGAACTAGATAAAAAGGGAGTGAGTAAGTTAATTAACTTTTTTAACTCGCCCGAGAACAGAAATCGTGACCACTTGTTTAATTCGAGGCACGTAGCTACTATTGAACCGAATTAGTTTGTCTTTTTATGGCTCAGAGAAGATAAATGCACTGTATCGTAAGTCAACGCAGGGAATTAAAAGACTGCCTCGTTGGTTGGTCGCAAGTGCGACTACTGAGCATAACGTCATGGGTTCGATTCCTAGTTCGGGCAAAGGGTTTTTGGGTTTTTCCATTAGGAATTTCTCAGTAGCAGCCACGGAGTCTGGATTCGTGTCCAGTTGATGGCAATAGGCTCACCCCTTATTTATCATTTATCATCATTCCAGCCGCAAGACGTCCAATGCTGGACATATAGGCCTCCTCCAAGTGTCGCCGCATTGACCGGTCCCGTGCGACTCGCATCCAGCGGATTCCCGCAGCCTTCACCAGGTCATCGGTCCACCTAGTGGGAGACCTTCCAACGCATCGTCTTCCGGTTTGCGGTCGCCACTCCAGAACTTTTCGGCCCCATCGGCCATCCGTTCTGCGAGCAATGTGCCCTGCCCACTGCCACTTAAGTTCGGCAATTCTTCGGGCTACGTCGGTGACCCTGGTTCTCTTGCGGATGTTGTCATTCCTGATTCGATCACGCAAGGAAACTCCGAGCATAGCCCTCTCCATTGCCCTTTTAGACTTTCGTCTTGAGACACTGCGGTAAGTTGGAGGAGAAGAACAAACGATCAAGTAAGTATTGTAAATCTTTCTACATAACAATACATCCCACGCTTATAATCAGTCACCCGGTACAGAAGTACTTAAGTAAGCAAGCGAAAGGACATTGTACTAAAGTGTTAACAATCTGTTTCGCCCAGAGCAAGTTCATAATTAATTTTAAAATATTTCACGGTGTTACGCGAAATTTATTGTAGGTACTTGTGTTGCGAGTGGGTAGACCATGAACGTTAATTTTTTTGTGTGAAAATGATTGAATCGGTTCGTTTATTGTTAAGGCGGTTCCCCGAGGAAAAATTAGCAACTCTATTTGTGGTGGTTCTAACTTCGTTTGCAATACTGTTAGAATAAAGTTCTAATCAGCTTGCACTACAAAGTGATTGCTACGTCAGTCACTGCGGTCGAATAGTGCGAAATGAGTGGTTTTTATTCTTTATAAAATCAAATTTACGTCTTTTGGAAAAAATAAAACGACAATTATGTTCATTATTAAATTGTCTATCCATTAGTTTAGGTAGCAAATCAAAATAATGGTTACTTTACGAGGAGTAGCATTTTATAAATCATTATTTCTCATTTCTGTGTTTTCGTTGTGAAGGGATTTATTGAACATTAAGCTACGTAAAAAAAAAAGAAACGACAATTTTGGAGTCAAGAATATGTAATAATTTAATATATTTTTTATTAGTTGGTATTTCTTTTGGATAAAGAGGAGTAGGCTCCAAAAAACTGATCGTTCAAGGTCATTTGCTCGGGGAGGCGCCTTAAAAAGAATTGTCACGTACTGACATTTTCATTGCTAGTCTAACAAAATGGTTTGTTATTAAGTGGTAGCTAGGTAGTTATGATACTATCTGTTCATCTAGTTAGTGAGTTTAAATGTTTGTTCCCGCACACCTAGTGTAGGCCGTTTTTTTTTTTTAATAAAAAGAAAAGAAAGTTAGAACCTAATAAAAAATATATTATTTTTAGAATTCAGTATTCTGGGCACGTTCTCGGATGACAGCGATGCAGAGGGGTTCTTTGACGCCTGAGTGTCCTATTGTCGTTGTTGTATGTACGTAGGTCCTTAGTTTTAGTCTTGATTTAGTCTTTTTTTTTGTAAATTTAGTTTGTGTACTTATTAGAGAAAATCCCAATCCTAGCTTATTTATAAATGCGAAAGTAAGTTTGTTTTTTACCTTTTCACGCCTAAACCACTGAACCAATCATCCTGGAATTTTGCATACAGAAACGGTTATAGGGTAGGTACCTTTCAGCCCGAAAACAAGTACTGTTCCCGAGGAAAACAACAATAACGTTCTTATGATAATAGATGGCGCCACGTGACTTTCGAATCATAACTGAACAACAACAAATAAAACCCGAATTGATTGTCAAATTCTAAATTAACGCGATCGAAGCCGCGGGCAAAAACTAGTATTTATTATAAGATCGCTAAATCAATTTTCAGATGAGATAAACAGTTTTGTTCTCAAGAATCTCGCTAAACCAATTTAAGAACTTTCTAGCATCTAGGTATTGATTACCAACGGAGGGGTTTAAACTCAAAACAGTATTAGCCAATAGGCTTGTGTCCTGAAAAAATCTATTTAGTCCGTCAGTTAGATTATCAAAAAATATTTGACCTGTATATTTTCTTTTGTTACGTAAACCAAAATTGACGAAGATACGACGCTTTTAAAATTCTCAATACGTCACGCCGTGCTATAATTTTTAGTGCGTTGTGACGTCACGAGCCCCAACTCTCGAGTTTTGATGCGTTTTGTCTTTGTCAATATTCATTGATTTACATAAACAAAAAAACAAAAAATACTTCTCCATTATTTTCCAACACTCTCTGACGAACAAAATAGATTTGCAATTTATTGAAACTAGCCTATTCCTACTAATGGCAAAGCAAATGTATAAATCAAAATCAAATCAAATCAAATTATTTATTTGCTAGAATATGGTACATTTAGGGTGATACAGTAAATTGTAGTTTCATCATATCCTATCAAAACATGACGTGCAAATACATTCACAATAAGCAATGTCAATTAGTCTAACTTACAAATTACAGATTCTATTGACTTGTCCTCTAAGTAGTCCCTAACCGTTAGGGACTACTTAGAGGACAAGTCAATAGAATGTTACGGTATAATATCTTTTAGTTAGTAAGAGTTGGAAAAGTCTTTTTTTAATATTGTGAGCGGTAGGTCTTGAAAACTATTTGGTAAATGATTGAAAATAATAATCGACATGCAGTTTATATTTTTCTTAAATAATTTTAGTTTTATTGGTGGCAACCGAAGTCTATATTTATGCCGTGTTCGGCTACTTGGTCTGACAGTGCTGGTTTCAAATAAATTGTAGTTTCTCCTAACAAAAACACGTATTTCGAAAATGTATAGACATGGCAAGGGTAGAATTTTCAGTTTTTGAAACAGTGGCTTACAGCTGTCTAAAAAGTGAGCTCCACAAATTGCTCGTATATCTTATTATTATTTGATAAAATCAATTTATCTTTAGAAAAAAAGACGGCCTTTGAAATTTTTAAAACAAAAAATCATGCTTAAAACGTCGGACAAACTAGACACGTTAAACCATCCCCATAATTCTTTCTACCCAAAAAGGACTAAGCCGTTATACAACGTCACTTCTAAATCCTGCCCATTAATAACCAGGACAGTTGCACATTTCATACATCATGGTCGCCCTGATCCGGTTTTAAATGAACTACAAGCGGGTAGTGAAATAAAATAGCTCTAGCTGGCTATTGTCTGAGTTAATGTAGTGTTTGCACACCGAATAGTGTTGGGACTGGGGGTGTGATAATTTTATGTTGGTAGTTGATAATAGGTATTAGTGTTCTCTTATTTATTTATATGTAAAACAATAATAGTACATTGTAATACAAGGGGCTAAAATGACCCATTATATACGAGGTAGTTTTATTACCGAGCTTTAGCGAGGTAGTAAACAGGAACCGAGTTATAATGGGATTTTAGCGCCGTGTGTTACACAAGAGAAAAATAGTCAATTTAGTACAAAAATATTTATTAAATATTACTTAATGAAATAAAAATCACGTCAGATTTTTTTACTTGAAGCTAAATGTGCGCATCACGCAGCAGCAGGTCGCGGCAGCCGGGGGAGAGCACGTCGAGGTACTCGTGGCTCAACAAGTCACGAGTACGAGATTTACTTTACGCCCTAGGGCTTAAAATGGCCACTTTAGGCCCGCTTCGAAGGGCTATATTGGCGTACTTTAAGAGCATGAGAAGTGAAAAATATTTTTATTTGGTATAGGTATCGTAAACGGTTCGCATTTAACTTGGTCCCAAAACTTGTTAATAATCGTATTCTCGCATTTGAATTCAAATCAGCGAACTATTGTAAATGACAATTAAACTTGAAACTCAAAATTAGTTAGGTTTATTTATAAGTTCAAAACAAAAATAAATAACCATAGACAAATCAGTCTTATATTGCACCGTCGTTGTACAGGCACCAGCACATAAAACTACCCAAACTGTTTCTCCCAATCAACCTTGAACCTAATGCTTCAGCGACAAATTGAAAATCTATTAAAGAAATGTGACAGATTGTAGTAGTTTGAGCTGGCGTCTGTATCTAATTACTGCATCATCAACATAAGCATAAACTAAATTAAACCATTTATAAGTTTCAGTTAAAGTTCTAGCGTCGGCGTCGTTGTACCTAAGGTATTCCGATTTTTCAAGCTCCCGAGGTAAGTATTCAAAATCTTAAAGTCCGATTAACAATACCTACTCCATTCCTCAATCCGAAGTACTGAATGTTTAACTTCCAAGTTCGAGTTCGTTTTAAAAAAGCTTTCAAAGTTTTACGTCGGGCGAGAAGAATCTGGTTATTTTTTAATGAAAGGCCGATATCCGTTTTTAGTCTTGTTTTTGTGTTTTATTTTGTGGTAGAATTTCAGATAAGGTACGCCATTTTCTGCAATTTAAGTAAAACTAGTTTGTTTTAAAATGTTTGCACTCTGAAATTATTTTGAAAGGGTGGGTTGTTTACATGAAAAAGTTGTTAACATGTATTACATTTGTTAAAACTACTGAAAGCACGGCTGCAACATCGGATGGTTCTACACGCTAGGGAATTTTCCTCGGCTCACCTTATTTTGTATAGTTTTTGTAGGCATATTATATTGATTTACGATCGTAACTATACAACTAAATGGTTTCTAGTATGGCACTAAAAATTAGCTCAGTCCTAATATACATTTTCAAAAATTGTTCTTTAAAGTGCCATATTCTCAGTCTCCTGGCATGTCTCTCGGACGAAATGAAAGCTTAAAGGCTGCATCATAACTTTATTTTGAGTATGTACGTAATATCTGCCCTAAAATAGAAATGTATATTAGACGTAGTTACAATGTGTTTATCTAATTTTACCTTAAATGCGAAACATATTAAAATAAGTGCATTATTTTTTGTCTCTCGGTTTTTACCTCAGTCTCCTGCTACATCAAAACACCTTAAAATCAGTTTGAATTACCGCGTCTAGCGCGTTGCTGTTCGGTCTGAGTGAAAGATCGAAGTGAAGTTAGCTTACAACCACTCGCGTCCGTCTCGGTTCGCGGTTGGCATAATCGCTACGGCGAGTTGTGTGAGTGAGGTTGTGCTGCGGCCAGTCAACTTAACAGTATCCTGGTGCGTATTTATTTAAAACCCATTGTTTTCTATGTACTTTTTTTACATTCATAGGTCGTAAATTCGTTGCATTAGAGTACAGAATTGCATGATTTCAATATTAAATGTTGCATTGACGTAGTTATTGGCTAAAAACTTAAAAAAAATTCAGTATCCTGTCCTTAGTCTCCTGGAAATATACCAGCCAGGAGACTGAGGATGAATCAGGAGACTGAGAGTCATCAAGGATTCGCACGAATAGTAATCCAGTTATCATCATTGATATATTAATTATTGGTACATTTATGTATTATTAGATTAGTTACATATTATTTATCGTAGTTATCATAAATTAATAAGCCAAGTTTTTAGATAAAAATGAACCACCAATCTTCCAAGAGGTGTTAGAGGCGAAACTGAAGGACAGTCGAACGCATGAACATGCTAACGCTGACACACAGTAGAAACACTTCAAAGGTCATATCACCGACCGTACTGAACCAGGTCTCTAACAAGAAGAAACCAGAGCTGAAGAAAAAATGCTGATCCCCGATTTTTCGTGGGAACTCATCCAACGCACGAAAGACTTCAAAAATAGAGGGCTGCAAGATCGTGCAATAATGTCTGAATACTCCGAGCTTAGCAGAACTATCCAAGCCAATTGTCTCCAAGACAGGAACAATTTTATCTGCAAAGACATATATAGACATTCGAACACGCTACAAACTGCAGACCTTTCGAAGCTATTTAAAGCTAAAATCATGGGTCATAGAAGATGCCGATGGCACTGTACTACACCAGCTCGACCACATTGTCAAGAGATGGCGTTCTTCCTGTGAGCTGTTGTACGCAGATCCCCATTCAAACCCCGGGGCTAGCCTGGATTGGAAGGATCTAGAACTAGAACCTATGATTCTTCGTTCTGAAATATCTACACTGCTTTGCAGTCTCTCAAGAAGAAGAAGGCACCAGGAAGTGACCAAAAAAAGCAAAGATATTTGAAAAGATGGGTGAGTTGGGCGAAGAGACACTTTTCAGGATCTGCTCACACGTCTGGAAAAACGGTGATTGGCCGCAGGACTGCTCAGAATCCGTAATTCTTCCACTGCAGAAGAAGGGGTCAAGGCCAAGAACTGCGGCAATTATCGATCCTTGTTTTTCATCTCACATGTCAGTAAATTTTGCTCCATATTCTGGACAATTGCATTCGCTACTACCTGGATTGGCAAATTCCGCAGGAGCGAGCAGGCTTCGTCAAGGGCAGGGGCACTCAAACGCAAATTCTCAATATCAGGCAGCTCGTTGTGGATTGGAGTGCAGTGGATTACCACTGGCGTATCAAATTCGTATGCCTTCTCACACACAAACACAAAGCCTCAGTCTGGTGACTGAGGCTTTGAACAGTTTGAATACTTTTTTTTTTTTTTTTTAAAAGCTTATAAATTTATTATATTTTATTTTTTTGACTGGCCCGTTTGAGATCAGTAAAAGAACGACCTCAGCTAGACAAGCTACTTTTCTGACCTTAGCTGCCAAAAAAACGTTGTGCCAAAAATCACTTCATTTCATCCCTCCTGAGTAGATCCACCCAGGTACCAATATAATAAATGTGAAAATTTGGATAAATCGATGGATGTTTGTTTCTTACTCCATCGCGCTAGAACGGCTGAACGGATCAGGATGAAATTTGGCACAGGGATAGATTATAGTCTGGAATAGCACATAAGATACTTTATTTTAAATTTCTCACACTCACACATTACATTTTCCACGCGAACGAAGTCGCGGGCCACAGCTAGTTCTACAAATGTTAACAAAAAATTCAACTAAACCATAAACAAAAAGAGTCTGCACAATGCAAAAAACGGAAGCGTTCCTAATTTGAAAAAGGCTAATTATACTTTTTCTTTCATCACCTGAGCGGTCTGTGGTTTTTTTTCATTTTTCACCGGAGAATAGAGAATGCAACTTCAAAACAATTGCAAGTAGTCAGGGATCCTTGCAGATAGAATAATTAGCGGACCGGGGGTTATCTCTGATGAAAAAGAAACTTCATTCCAACGGAAATGGCAAAAGTTTGAAGAGGTGCAATAATAATTGTGGTATATTTCCGACTGACTTTATGGGCACTTCCTTCTTTGAATTTTCCTTTGTGAATATTTTACTTTTCATTAAAAACGAGCTGTGTAAAAATACCTGAGTAGTTATTCAAGAACGTCGGGTGCATCATGGGCAATCAACAAAAACATGCGTTTGTAATAATCTTTTTATCTCAATAGTTTAGCACCAATTACCAATGTATCCGCAAATTGCGAAACGTGGGTGTAGCATGAGATATACCTCTACCTTACCCTTCGGAAATTACAGGCGTGATGTTAACATATGATATAGCTCTGGCACATAACAGTTTGTACCTTTAGAAACACAACTTGCTTGCAGCTAGCTTATTGGACCTACTTGTGTCTTAACTAAGCAAAAAAATAAAATTTCGAACAATTTTTTAACCAACTACAAATTCAAACTTGGCATTGGCTAAATGGACAATTGTACAAAGCCAGAAGAAAAAATAAGTACCACAAACTCCGGGCCAGTAATTAAAAATAAAAAACAAAACATGCTCAAACGTCAAAAGTGATATCATAACAACTGTTTATTAAAAAAATAACCCTAAAAGCTCCAGGGCGCGCGATACTGGCCAGTCACCGTTCGGCTGGTCCATTCTCTCCTAGGCACACTCGACAACAAGGCATTAAGCGCAAATCCCTTTATCTCAGCGTCCACTCGCGTCGCTCATGCGTGGCATTGCTTTCCTGCGTTGTGGGTGTGAGATGAGCGGGCTGGGAATTGAATCGGGAGTGAAGTTACCTCCAATTTCGTCGAGTATATCATAGATTAGTGGGGGGGTTAGAATTTATAGCTTGAGGAGTCAGTTTAGGCTTCATTGGCTGTGTTAGTCGTTGATTTCACAATTCCATGTGGAATAAGTAGTTCATCAGATATGCAGATAGCTATGTCGGGTTGGGTATTTGCTTAAAAACAGTTTGAGTAGGTTTTTATGTTGTTTATCTCGTCTTAATGAATTGTGTAAAAAACATTTTTAAATAATGAAAAACATTAACTGCCATCTTTAGTGTTTTCTTTGACTTATAGATGGCACTGGTTAATGTTTTTCATTATTTAAAAATGTTATGTTTTAAGTCAAAGAAAACACTAAAAGATGTTGATAAGACGTCCTTCGACAACTAGATGGCGCTGTATTATGACGTCATTTTTCTGAATGGTGGTGTTAAAATTCTCCGCGAATTAATGACCTCCGCTAGTAACTGAGTAGCGTAAAATTTGTTTCTGAGCCAGTGGTCGTCCGTGACCCTCTTCCTACTTGGTTAACTTGGTACAGTTACACGAGACTTATACTCGTACGGACCTTGTGTATTTTTTTGTAAAGAGGGATTACTTCACTTCTCTAGTTCTCCCCTCTTTCCTCTTTCGTTTCTTTTCTTCTGGAAACGGGTTGATAAAGGGATCGTAGTACTTCTACTTCCCTTGCTTCAGCCCTCCTGGAAGAGTTTGGTTTTAAGAATTAAATTCTCCCTTCATCCCTCCTAAAAGAAGTTGGAAGAAACGTCTTACTATCTCTCCTACATCTCCCTCCTGAAAGAGGTTGGGAGATTGGGTCGGCACGGTACCCAAATCCTTTTTTTCTAAAATAAAAAAAGGATTGAGTGCCATGCAAAAAAAAAAAAAATTAACAAAGTCCGATAAAAATACGGAAGTAACATTTTCACGATAATTTCATGCGCACGAAGGTTGCGGGCAACAGCTAGCAATGAATAAATATGTGTCATCAATACTCGCAGTTTTAATGTCCCCACTGCGTGGGTCCGTGGTCGGTGTATGAACACCAGCTACACCAGCTTACTGTATCGTATGTTCGTTATAACGACATACTGCTACAAAAATCTATACCATTATGATCCGAGCAACGTTTATACTCCATAGAGGTCTATTGTGGTGCGAGGTTCATAAATAAAATAATATGTCCCACAGTGTTTTGTGAACGAAAGTAATGTTGGCTTGCTTATCAGTGGGTTCGATAGTGTGGTGGGCTAGGCCTAGGCTATGATAAATGGCCATATTGGCCATAGGCGTAAATGATTGCAATTTAACCAAGAAAAGTATGCGAAAAATAAGCTAAAATATTATGTTGGCTACTATATCGTTAAAATTTATATTAGAAAGTATAACGTACTTACTTAGAAAGTAAGTACGTTATGAATTAAAGAAGCCTCATTGCTACTTCCAGTCCACAACCACGTGTATGATAGGCGAGTAACCACTGGGCTATGATGACATCTACAAAAGTTTAGTTTTATTCCCTGAGGAGAGCTCTAAAGCTCATTCGAAAAGGATATAAGCTGTCCTGATTTTGGATAAAAAACAATAATCTCGAAATTCTTGATAGGCCAATCTTAGGCCAATATAAAGAACTACATCATACCTTTGTTTTTTCTTTTTTTTTTTTTTTTTCGGATGGGAAATCATCAAATGACTTCTCCCGCTCTGGGCGGAGCAGGAGGGAGTGTCAGACTTTTACTGACTAAAACTCATCCTTGTTCCTTCATCGCCCTTTGTGTTCCGGGGCCACGGTATCTCTTTCAAACAGTCCCGCAACCCCGGCAGGCATCGGTCCTTGCGGACCCCTTCTTTTTTGCTGACTCTCTTAGAGGCGCGCGTGGAACACGAACGCGCCGTCGACACGGCCTGTCGTCATGAGACGGATGGACGATGATTCCTTAGATCTAAGTAATACTGGTCAAAGTCATTTTGTAAAAAACATTTTTTATAAGTCTCATTGGTAGGGACTTAATGGGTCTAAACTTCCAAAGTAATACTTTATGATAGCTTAGCTTGCCTATTGGGGTCGGCTTAGCCAAGCTAGATGCAGTGTAGTGCCATTTGTATTCTGGAGGGAGGTGGGCTGGTTGGAGTAACATCCACCATGGCTCACGCACAATGGTCCACTTTAAGGACTAAGTGCGGAAACCAAAACCCTTAACAACATTATGTACAATTTGTATTCTACACGGAACGACAGCCTGTAAATGACCTCCACAAAGTAACTTTTTGGGGGTGAATGAAACTAGATGTGTCGTCTCTTATAAACGTCGACACGGGTTGAGTAGGGGACGATGACACTAAGAACAGAAGTATAGGGATGAATGGGGCAAGTCAATACTGGGTAATACGACACTCCTTGGTAGGACAGGCCTGCCCCATACAACCGAGTCTTATATAACCACTATTCATTAATTACTTTTCTTTCCTTATTTTCTATATACAGTATCTTTTTGTTTGTCACATATTATATTTATCACAATCAAAAAGGGAAGGCTTTTGTCCTAAACAGCAACTTAGCGTGGGTCTTACCGAACTTGACCCAAACAACATAATGCCATTAGAAGGGACTGCTACACTATAACTTTAACTAGAGTTAAGAGCGCCTGAATAATGATTGTGGAATTGGCCCGCCGAGTTTGTTAGGCTGTGGACAGACAGGTTCTACATCTACTTCAAAAAACCGCTGGAGCTTATAGCACATAATTTTATATCGTTTTGTCATTATGTACCTTCCTTATTTATAACGAAGGATAGATTACACTTTAGGCCTAATTCAGAGCAAGACCGACGCCGGTTGCAAGCGCGAATTTCGAGATCCATAGACTTTTACGATTACGTTCACTGTACAGCGTTCGCCAGTCGTCGTTAAAATCTCAAGTTGAACCGTTGACGCTATCATACAAGTCTATGGATCTCGAAACTCGGCCGGCGCTTGCAACCAGCGCCGCCGGTATCGCTCTGAATTAAGCCAAAGGAAAAAAAATGATCTGACCTTCACCTACTGACTTCAATTTCGACTTGTATAGAAGCTCGTCTAATCTAGACTAAATGGACGAGCAACTTTCCATTCTTTGCAAAAATGTTTTATAAAATTCTAGTTATTGGGGCAAAACCGCTGACTTTTTGCCCCAATATAATATAAGAGAAAGCTTGCCTAAGTAAACACAGGACAGACTTACGTCGGTACATGACGTACGACATAGTTGAAGGAAGTTCAAACAAAACGCATTATGTAGGAACATTTTCGACAAACTGTGAACTGTATTCATACTTGTTTGCTTGTGGGCGGACGGCCAAATACTACAGTGGGGTAGTATAAGTAAAAATATATGGGTCAAGACTCGAGTTGCGTTTTAAGGCTGACATGGGAAGAATTTTTCAGGAAGTGAGAATGAAACGACTGTAAAAACGACTATCTCTATGTCGTATAAATAACAATATTTTCATAGTTATAGGCAGCAGAAAATTCAAAGAAGCATTATTTTCTTCTTTATTGCTTCCTCTGTACCTCGGAGAATAGTGTCATCATCTGCTTAGCCTCTTCCAAACCATGTTGGGGTCGGCTTACAGTACCTACCCCCGATTCCTTTTAGTAAGTCTGGTTGGCTGACAGGCTTTCGGGCCTTTGACTACCTGTAACGACTGTCAAAGATCTACAAACGATAGCCGCTATGAACGGCATAATATGCTTTCCGAAGCACGGAGGAAACTCAGAATGTAATGAGTGGTTACCCATCCGCAGACCAACCTAGGCAAGCTCGACTTAACCTGAAGATTGATGAGAGGGGCTATTATTATTTAGCCACGAGCTTCTCGTATAGATTAGAAACCAGACAGAAACGTGTACAAAATAACGACGCAGCATAATATATTTCAAATTCGCAGGAAACGTGTGCATCGTACCTTAAAAACCAATGCTTTCATGAGTTTCTTTCATCCCCAAAGTGCTTAGAACTGCTATAATGTGTCTGCAAGCCTTCCTTTCATCTCTACGGTTTACTATCGTCGGAATACAACTAAGCTACACTACCATAATACCCGACGGATCGAGAGAGCTGGTGCGTTTCCATAAGTGCTCAAACGTTCGAAATTCGTACGAAAACGTATACAGTCCTTACATAGTAATTAAAACTGACAGCTAATCCCCGAACTATAAATAAAATAGTAGGTACACCATGTTCAAGTCCCATGTAATAGGGGGCGAACCTATTGCCATCAACTGGGCACAAATCCAGACTCTATAGCTGTTACGAGAAATTCCTTATTGAAAACCCAATAACACTTTGCCCAAACCGGGAATCGAGCCCAGGACCAAAACTGACAGCAGAACCTCAATAGCAACTTTATTGTGACGACAATATAGGTTACCGTATTAGGCATGATGACTGACTAAGGTATGATTCTGTTCCTGCCGGGGTTGCGGGACTATTCGAAAGAGATACCGTGGCCCCGGAACACAAAGGGCGATGAAGGAACATGGATGGGTTTTAGTCAGTAAAAGTCTGACACTCCCTCCTGCTCCGCCCAGAGCGGGAGAAGTCATTTGATGATTTCCCATCCGAAAAAAAAAAATTCTGTTTAGTCCGTCAGTTAGATTTCCAAAAAATATTGGAAACGTGTTTTTTTATTTTATCAAATTAATAGGGGCCTTGTGACGTTACATTTGAGTAAAAATGAACTCAAATGTGACGACACACAAGTTTTCCACGTCCTGTATCGTCTTAATTTTTTGTTTACGTGAAAAAAGAAAAAATATATTTCCAAAATTTTTTGGAAATCTATCTGACGGACTTATTAGATTTTTTTTGTTATCTACTCTATTTTAACCGACATGTAGATGAGCACAGCCTTATTCCCTCAGTTGTTAATGTCATAAGCCATAGGGCCACTTGTTACTTAGGCTTATTAGTAAACCGGCTCTAAGTCAGCCCTTTAAGCGTCGCCCGCGTTTATTAGGTATGCCCTCTCTGAATAGAGACGGCATACATATTAGGGCTTAGCCAAACTATCGAGTTTTGTTTCGGCTAAGCGGATTAGCTTGACAGACAGGCGGCATATTATATCACCAAAGCATTCTGTACATCAAAATAATTAACTCTATGAAACAATTTTTGCTAGGACTCGACAGATTTTTTCGAGGTGCACAATCTCGGTTTGCGGTAGGACTCAATGTAATACTCAAAACATAGTGTTAAGTTATAACATTATCCTACTACTGGACAAAAGTCTAAAAATTTGTATTTTAACAAAAACTTGTAAATAGTTGGAGGTTTGACCTCCAATATTTCCGTAACTAGAATTTGTCGTACTATGAGGTACACCTCTGCCTTATCTTCGGGAATTATAGGCGTTATGTTATGTTTTTTTTACCCATTTTACTGATTAAAAAATATATGTAAGTTTATGTGGTTTTTCATCCCATTGTCACCAGCGACTTGAGAGTTGAATTTTAAATCAAATTCCACGATTTGATTTAAAGTTCTGATAAACTTCTGCCTTTATACCACCCACACTTGATTTAGAATATTGAAATGTAAATTCAATGTTGAATCTGATTGTGAGAGTGAAGGTGATCTTTTTATATAAAATAGAGATATCTGTATGTAGATTTAGTACCATAAGGGCTTTGACACAATCAATCATAGATTTTTCCAATAAGTTTGGAAACAAATCCAATATTAGGAAATTATGCTAGAGAAGCGATTAATGCTGTGCCAACCGAAAATAAATTGGGAAAAGGACAAAATATGGTGAAAATGCGTAAATTATATGCAATTAGTTTCTACTCGTAATTCCAACAAGATTCATGGAAGAAAAAGACGTGCTCCAGACTCAATGGCTGCTACTGAGAAATTCCTGATGGAAAAACTACCCTAAGGTAGACTGGTAGGGGGTGCGATGTCAGAAGTCCTCCACGTGTGTCTGGCGGCTGCTGGTCCCTCTCGATACGTTTGGAGGGAAGAGCAGCTGCTGGGCCGGTGCACCCTGGGCGCGGCAGTATCCTTCTCCGGGGAATGAGAGGAAATGAGAATTTCCTTTTATTCCTCGGGGAGTGTTACTGTCGCGGATAATTATTCTGACATGGGTGGGGTCCTACCAGGACCACCGGTGCGTTCCTCTGCGTGACCCTCTGTAAAGCAGAGGGCATAGCAGAGGAGTGAGGGCGGGCTCGGTGTGCACTTACCCTGCCTCCGAGCAGACAAAGAAGGATGCGTTCTTCTCTGTCACCGTCAGTCTCGTAATCCCATTATCGAAGTGCTGTGGATCACGTCTCGCGGCTTCGGTAGGGACCGAGGGTCTTGGCTTAACTGCCCGGATCGCGAGGTAGAAAACCTCTATAAAAAGTTACCCCGAATCCCAAGCGGCGACGCACCGCGAGGGGATGTATGGCTGACGGGTGTTCCATAGAACAAATCAGTCGTTAGTGCGCTCCTCGCCAGGGTACCTGCAGACCCCCTGGCGAGTAATAAATACTCAAAATCTGCCCTTCTAGGTACAGGGGTCTCTGCCTAGATTGAGAATATTTCCCCCATACTCGTGGGAACAATATGGAAAGTATAAATAAAAAACCCAACAACACCGCCGGTAACGGCAAGGAAGAGGAGAGGAAGGATGCGGGGTCGGACTCCGACCTCGTATCCAGCGATGTGAGCGCGGGAGGCTCTGAGAGCTCCCGCCGCGTGAGGGCCGGGACTGCTGCGGAGAACGGCAAGTTCTTCCGCAAGCGGCCCAGACGGGATGGCGACCGGGGGTCGTCATCCGGAGAGGAGGAGGCGTCGTCCCGTAAGATCCCCACCAACAAGCGTAGTGGGATCCGGGACAAGGGGGGGGGGCTCTCTGCCTCCGTGAGGTCGGCAAGACTTGCCGAGGAGGGGCGCCACCCGGGCAATACTGCTCCCGGGTCGGGCGACGAGGCGGGTGCACCGGGCGGCTCCGAGGCGGAGCGTAAGGCCCGGTTCGCAAAGGAGGTACTCGTCCTCGACAGCCGATGGAACTTCGTGGAGCATTTCCGACGTTTGGCCACCAAACTGGAACGGACCGGGGCTGCCTTCAGGCGGCTCCTGCCCAACCTTGGGGGGCCAAACGCCTCCTGCCGGAGGCACTACGCGGGAGTCGTGCGGTCCATGGCCCTTTACGGGGCCCCGGTGTGGGCGCGTTCCTTGAGGCTGCGTGCAGCCCACTACCTGAACGCGCCCCAAAAGGTGGTAGCCGTAAGGCTGGCCCGTGGGTACCGCACGATCTCCCGTGAGGCCGCGTGCCTCCTTGCCGGATTGCCGCCATGGGATCTGGAGGCGATAGTCCTCGCGCGCCTGCATGAATGGCGCGCGGAGGTGCTACGTCGGGGGGAAACTCTGCTGCCGCGGCAAATTGTCGCGCAGCGGACATACTTCCGGCGCGATCTCATGGCGACATGGAGAGAGCGACTGTCGCAACCCCGTGCAGGGCACGCCACAATAGTGGCGGTAAGTCCCCTCTTTGAGGAGTGGCTTGAGAGACGCCACGGCGTCCTCACCTTCCGCCTGACGCAGGTCCTCACCGGACACGGCTGTTTCGGGAGGTTCCTGCACCGAATTGGGCGGGAGGAAACGCCCGGGTGTTTCCACTGCGAGGATCGACCGAAGGACACAGTGGAGCACACGGTGGAGGTGTGCCCCGCGTGGGCCGAGCACCGCCGTGTCCTCGAAGCGGCGATTGGCGGCGGCGACCTCTCGCGTCCGGCCCTGGTGCAAGCCATGGTCCGGAGCGAGACGGAATGGGACGCCGTCACCTTCTTCTGCGAAGCAGTAATGCTAGAGAAGGAGGTGGCGGAACGTGAGAGGGAGAAAACCTCACCCCACCACGTGGCCCCCGGCCACCGTAGGCGCGGACCTGTGGACGGTGGGCTATGGGCTAGCTCGTCGTCCGTCCGTCTCATGACGACAGGCCGTGTCGACGGCACGTTCGTGTTCCACGCGCGCCTCAAAGAGAGTCAGCAAAAAGGAAGGGGTCCGCAAGGACCGATGCCTGCCGAGGTTGCGGGACTGTTCGAAAGAGATACCGTAGCCCCGGAACACAAAGTGCGATGAAGGAACATGGATGGGTTTTAGTCAGTAAAAGTCTGACACTCCCTCCTGCTCCGCCCAGAGCGGGAGAAGTCATTTGATGATTTCCCATCCGAAAAAAAAAAAAAAAAAAAGCTAGACTGGTAGAAAATTCCCATGGCATTAAGTCCGCCTTTGTACATTTTGTGCTTAAAGTTTTTAATTAATAAATAAATAATAATAAAAACCTAATAACAATTTGCCCGACCCAGGAATCGAGCTCCTGTTCGAAAGAGATACCGTGGCCCCGGAACACAAAAGGCGAAGAAGGAACATGGATGGGTTTTAGTCAGTAAAAGTCTGACACTCCCTCCTGCTCCGCCCAGAGCGGGAGGAGGCATTTGACGAAGTAACATCCGAAAAAAAAAAAAATGGACCTCACGCTCAGCAATCAGGATTGCGACCACTAGACCAAAGAGGCAGTAATAAAAAGTAAAACCAAATAAGATGAATATTTTTTATAAGCTTTACCCCCATGTAAGTAGTCTGTGCGGGAGCTGCTTAAGCCCCCAGACGGCTTCATCGAACCGTCTGAAAGCCTTTTTACCTGGGCATGCTTTGCCGTGGCTGACTTGGAAATCTCTGAATAGACTCCGAACCCAGGTCGGCCGCAGCAAAGACAATCTCCTCATATGGGGGTTTATTGACGGCTCAGATTTTAAATGTGTATGTGGAGCATCTCCACAGACAATTTACCATCTTCCATTTTGCGCCGCATGCCCTGACACCTACACACCTGACGATCTTATGAATGCATCAGCGAACGGAGTTCGCATAGCTGAATTTTGCTCCAAACATTTAATAAAAATTTGCCATCGACACGCTAAGAAGGAGTTGAACGCAAGAGAAGAAGAATTATTCACGTTTACAAGTTGATACGATAAAACTTTTCAAGGTTCCACGGGTCATTACCCTCCCATATCCCGATAACTTTTCACCCTAAATCTTTATCCTCACCAATAACTCATATCTCCGACACAATCACTGTTATACCCCATTTGTTTTCATAAATAAGAAAAATGCTCAGAATCAACTGAGTCAGGGTAAATAGGGCGATGGTCTCACTATCGACGACGCGACTTGCTATCGACCATTTTTTACAATAACAAGCCTCCACAGATAAATACAAAAGTTATTAGTTCCCTAGAGCAAAAGTTACTTTCTAAATTATATAAATCACAGACTTTCAACACAAAAACAAAAATCTAACACTATAGTCAAATCATTGACTGATTTAAAAATAAAAATTGGTTTATTATTTAAGTAGGTGCCTCCTATACAAAAACTGGCTTCGCTAAGAGTCTCCTTACTGTACTTGCATTGGTGCAGAATAAGTCACTACCGGGTTCACAAGAAACTTCGTTAAAACTGCGACTGGCTCTCGGAAAGAATGCATTACGCCTATAATTAGTGCTCGCAAAAGGTACATGTAGAAGTGGTCGCTGTCGCAGTCCCATTTGATTAGTGCGCATCATTAACTTTGAAACTAGTTCAGGACAGTCAATTGAACCATTCGCAATACTATGCAAGTAGCAAACATCATTAATATGTCGCCTACGGTCAAGTGGTAGAAAATGTTACCTTCTGCATTGGTGAGTGTAATCGACAGATACTTGTTTTGCCCTATAATCAAGGTACTTCAAAAATTTTCTCTGGATACCCTCAATACGAGACTTGTAGATCCCGTATTGAGGGTTCACTAATAAGAGACATATTTATATGCAATTTAAGTAAAAAATACACTCAAATAAGACAAAGACTTCTAGCGGAAAATGATGAAATGATGTTTATTTTTGCAAGTAGGTTCTTACAAACACTTTTACACGTCATTTTTTTAAAACTAGATGGGGCCGGTGTTTCGTACCTGACTACTCTGAGAAGAAACAGCCAAAACAAACTCAGAGGTCATAGTCTCTTTTGAAGTCCAGACATAATCTTGTTCAATTTTATTCAGATGAGGACTATGCAGATTAGTGTCTGAGATGGTCTTTTGAAGAGAGAACCACACAGATTTGAGTGGACCTGTCCAGTCAGTGCAAGCATTTGTCAGTTATCGTGTAGCTCGACTTATAACTCAAGGAGCTCAACGAAACGACGAACAATACCAAAGAAAGGACATTTGGGTAGGTCGCTTATAGTAATCAAACTGCCAGACAGTCGTGGGGAAAAAAATAAAATAAAATACGTGACCCACATGGTCCTCACATTCACAATAATTAAATAAAATTAACAATAATTTACAAAACGAATGTCAAAAATGATATAGAACTAGATAGATTGATTACTATATACAAATCAATGGAGATGTCATACAGTAACACCTCATACTTGGAAGGTAGGGATGTGGAAATTGCAGCAGTTCAGAAGTTTTCCAAGTCCAAAACACAAAAATGTACACGCTGCGGGCAAGTACACAAGTTTACATGTCCGGCAAAAGGAAAGCAGTGTCACAAATGTAAGAAAACTTATCCTAGGTTTACAATCATAAGAATTAATAAACATAACTTGAATTTATTCAAATTTAAAATCACGCACGTCGGTTGTCTTGTCCCTACGACAAAAAAATATTTTTTTTTTTCTTTCAAATCGCTTGTCGCTAATCACTCGTGGTAGAACGGCTGCCTTATATAGGATGGATTAGGAACAATGCTCAACCTAATAAACGGGACAAATAATATAGGACGTAAATCATGGCAGTCGGTTGGATCTGTCACATTGTGCTGGTCGGTAGACGGGGCAATTAATACGGTTCTCATAAACCTGTTAGTTCAGATGCCGGATACATTTGTTGTTTCATTGCGTAAGTACCGATAGTTGGTGTGTATTGATTGTTTGTGTTAAGATGTTGGTAGTGTTCTATGGAAAATGTTTGTAAGCCTGTACCGCGATTGCGTAACACAGTTAAAAACAACCAATGAATTTTGAAGGAAATTCTTAATTTGGTTATGTGGGTGTACTATTATGTACACCTCTGCCTAAACCATAGAGTATTACAGGCGTGATGTTATGTATGTTTTTATTTTATTTCAGTAAGTTAGACTAACAGTATCATTAGCAACGCTTTAATAAAGAAGAGAATATTGTTATGAGCTGGATATGGGTATGGGATAAATTAATTAAACAACCGATTAAACAACAAATAACTTTATTAATTACAAAACATTTCAAACTTAATCACAAATACACTACTGATCACTATTCGCTTAGAAATCGCACTTCTCGTTCACTTCGATTCGCTTCGTTCTGTGGCCAAAATCAGACTGACTGCTCCCGCAAACACGTTGGCTATTTATATGGCGACCGATCCTTCGAGAAAGATCCACAACTCTCTTGAACCTTCTTCACAGTCCCATAGTAAACACAATCCTTCGAGAAGGTTCCAGAACTTACTCGAATGTTTTAGACCGTTCCATAGTGGATCATTGTCATACGAGTAAGTTCCACAACGTTCTCGAATCTTCTAGACATTTCTATTCATTCATTTCATTCGCTCGTAATCTAGAATGTTTTCATACAACGTAACAATAAACAGACATATTGATACTCACTAACTCATACAAAATGTTTCACACCCACCATTGCTCAACTCCCGAGCAATTCTATTTGTCTGCTCACTAGAGGTAACCATTAATCTGTTCATGATAGGTACTCCTGTTGGCTTCAAATTCATTCAACGTTGTTATTTGTTCACCAAAAGTCTGAAACGACTCCCGTAAACGTTTTCACGTCACAACTTTCGGATTGCTGAGTGAAATGTTGACAATGTGTCCTAAATATTGAGGAAGGTTGCGGGAGACTGGGAAAGGAAAAATTTTACTGAAAATTGGAAGGAATTTGGTAAGTTTTAAACCACAATGTATGACTAGCAATCAGACCACATATGCAAGGAAAACGGATCCTTCACGAAGCCGTCAGGCTTCGTGAAAGATCCGTTTTCCTTTGGGATGCTTTACCAAGCATTCTGTACATCAAACTAAATAACGACTTTTTTTGCGGTGAAAAATCACGTTTTATGGTGTTACTCAATGAAACACACTCAAAACATTGGGCTTATAAATGCATTAGACTTTGACCCCCAATATCTGATCTCCGTAACTATAAGGTTCCCAGGTATGGTGTACAGCAAAAAAAAATCGCAATGACGGGGAGAACAAATGCCACTCGGCTTCGTTAAAGGTATTCTTACAACGCATTATAGATATACCTAGATAACGCAAGATCAACTATTTCGCCCGGCTTAAGCATATAATGCATAACGTGACTAATGTCGCAGCAAGCTAATTTGTTTAAAACAACAATGTTACAACCCGAGAACTTAATTCTAGACATATAAAGAAAAACAACGTGGTATATTTTTAACCGACTTCAAAAAGGAGAAGGTTCTTAATTCGTCGGAACCTTTTTTATTTTTTATGTATGTTCCCCGATTACTCGAAGATGGCTGGACCGTTTTGGTTTTTTTTTGTTTGAATGGGTATACTTCCCAGGTGGTCCCATGATCATCAACTCAGGATCTGATGATGGGATCCTGGAGAAAGAGAGAGAACTCTTAAAATTTTATAGGCACTTGAAGCGATTTGGGTAGTTTTTGAAAGAGTACTTTCTCGGAGTGGTCTCATTTCAGTTTGGTGAAGATCTGATGAAGAACTTCAGAGATAGGCAACGAAACTCCTCAATAAATGATAGCAAATGGACTGGGATTACTGAAATCTCATGTCTGTCTATTGTTTACACCTGTTCATAACATAACATCACGCCGGTACGCTGTGAAGGGGTAAGCACATGTGAACCACTAAAAAGCGAAAAATAAAAACTTTTTTGCAAAAAAGTCGGTGACCTTTGTTTGATTGATTTAGTTTTTTTGTCACCGACTTCTGAAGCTAAAGTTATTTTTCATTTTTTTTTTGGGTTTTTGTGAAGTCGGTTTTATTTTTTATATGGTAAGTTGGTAAGTAGTAGTTGTTTGTATGTAATCTGCATGACTATAAAGAGACCTCTTTCCTCTGACCTCTGAGTTTGTTTCAATGATTTTACCCAGTGCAACCCGACCTACGTCCCATATAAAATAAAATAAAAAAACAAACAAGCTACCATAATTTTACGCTTTACGTAATTAATTTGTTGAATTGTTTGTATAGCGCCGCCTCATTTCTTACATAGAATACATTAATTTAGGAGCTCTGTTAGATAAGAAAAAACACTTTCGAGTGCCTTTTTTCGTTGTTTTCTTGTTAAAAGTTTTTCTACCCTACAAATTAAAAGTAGGTATTCAAATCAAAACCGCGAAACAAAAGGGTCATCCAATTTATACAAACACCCCAAGGTCTCTTAAATCAGATTCCTAATTTTAATAAGTTAATTAAGAAGAACCCACGCCCTATCAAACCTTTGATCAATCGCAATTACTAAAATCAAAATTACCTATTCTCGTCGGACCATTGAACAATATTTCAAAAACAATTTCTGCTGTCGGAAATAGGAATGGCGGGAAAACAGCGGGCCGATTAATGATGGCTTTGTTCCAGTTTACAAACTACGGTCACAGAATAGATAGATGCCTTCAGAAGGTTAGCTCCAATCAAGGAGCGAAAATGCATGCACACAGAGACACGGCTTACGAATTCGTTTGAGATATTTTGAGATCTCCAATCTCGGTAAGTACACTTGTGCTCTTTTTGCCGTCGAAAATCCCCAAGGTTACTCATTCCTGGGGTGGGCGGAAAAACTTACATACTTTTACTGACTAAAACTGCACGGTGTTCTGCAACTACCTTAAACGAAAGCGCTGTAGTACTTTTGCAGTTCGTCGTGCTCTCCCTGCCGGCCAGGTTTTAATTGCCACTTCCACTCGCACTCCGTCTCCCTATGGAGCCTTTAGTTTACAATATAAGCTCCTTTAACAAGACGCGTGCTAAACAAGGAGATCCGTCGTCTTGGTTATACGCGTATACGTGCGCCTCTTTTCACTCGTTGTTAAGACCTGTCCTTCTGTATTTATCTATTCTGTAATTGTGCTCCTGTATTTCAAGTTCTTATTAATGGACTTAAAACTTCAGGTGGACGTCGTGGTTCATGCTCTAGTAGAAAGTACCTTTGGGGACTGCATAATGATTTATATTTTACTGAAGATTTATTTTATATTCTACTTCAAACTATTCTTTTGAATGGGGAAAGTTATGGGGCAAAGAATTGTCGTGCGATAGTTTGTCGATTTTGTTTTAATGCACCTTTGGCGACTATTTTTTGTTATACTAAGCTTCATTAAACAATATGTTTTTGAATATCTATAGGTTCATCTTTAATTTAGATCGGAGGGAGATCAAAAAAATCCTCAAACCTTTCCTTCCGTAATTATTACGAATCTTCTTTTAATGTAGGCTAGTCATTTTAGTAGAGGCCAAGCTTGTCCCCTCGTCTTTATTTTAATCGGCCGTGGCCTCGCGTTTGAAATCATGTATTTCTTATTCTCTTCTTTATTTCTCTTTTTTTGTAAACCAGGTATTACAAAAAAAAGAGCATTTCTTGCATGAATTCCTGACACGTGACCTGTGCGTGTATATCGGACGTGTATTCTAGATAGTTTTGTTGATGGAAATGAAGGTAAGGCACTTAGATAAAAAAACATGAGTAACCGTCTAGCTGGTGAAATATTAGAACATTAAAAATAAAAAATAACGACCTTAATCAACCAATTTTGTTCCATTTTCAAACCAAAGAACAAGGTCAAGTAAATATTTACCGACGTTGTTTTCCGAAGAAAATCTATCGGATTTCCGTTTGCTGGGTTAGTTAATAGCGCGAAATATTTTAACATTACTGAAATGTTGGAGGAATTTAGGTTTTGAATTAATAAACTTAAACTCAAGAATATTTTCCTATGGGGCCCAGCCAAACTACCGAACGCTCGCATTTGGTCACGTGCATTCATCTGGTCATACATTTTTTACGAGTGAAAAGGCAGAAGCTACAGATCGCTTTGATTGGCCTTGTTTTGTTCTGTCTCTTGCTGATATACAGGAAATTATGGTTTTCCGAATCCTCCTCTATATTTTTCTGTTTAATTTCATTGCGGGATCCAAGACAGTATAAATTGTTTCTCTGCGACTTCGTCGAGTTTCACTGTCTCGGCGCTTTTCTGTTGTTCAACACTGTTGATTCTAGCTTTTAGCAGTTACAGTGGTTCGAGAATAGAGTGGCGGGCTTGTCCCAAAAAAAAAACACGCGTTTTTCCTTTAATATTCGTTTGGTTTCGTCCATGTTCATACATCTGGTCATACACGCACGTACGCACTTGACCTTTCTGAAATACACAGAACTTTGGGTTAATTTTACTATAAATTATAATTTTTCCTATGTTATCGAATTATTAATTTCTAATAACAATTGAATTTAACCAGCCCGGTCATGAAAACTAAATAAATCTTTAATTAAAATTAGGTTTCAGGTCTAAGCCTAAAATTAATTGAATGAATACTTCAAGTAGCTTTGTTAGAGGCGGTTCTATAGTTTTGACTCAAAATAATAAAATTGAGGTCGTTCAAATATTGTGAAGAATATCTTCTATCAATCAAAGAAGACAGTGAATCTGCGGATATTTCGTTAAAGAAATGAATGTGTCTTGTAATAACATTAACTTAGTAAGTGAAGCTGTCTGGACTACTAACGGCTAAGTTGATTGATGAATTGGTATTGTTATATAAGTAATACTTACACAAAAACTAGCTATAGTAAGAATTGGGCCATCCATCACTAGATAAGCAAAGCGAGCTACGAGTATCCATACCAATATTATAAATGCGGAATTAACTAACCTATAGTTGGTGCCAGTTAAGATGAGAATAGCGGTCATTGCCCTTTCCCTAATATCTCTTCGTACAAACCAAAACAAATAAACCATATTGTATCGTTTTTCATTACAAAAATGTTGAAGATCACGATAGATGACGATTCAAGACTTGAACAGGCTTAGTTTTGGTTTTCAAAGTTAAGAAGTTTAATAAATGTAGGTGGGTCAATGACCGCTATTAACCGTCGCTTAACTGGCACCAACTATAGAAGAGCTCGCGACCTCACGGGTCTATTTTCAAGGTTAAGCCGCACTTTCCAAGGTCGGTCCGTGGATGGGTCTATCTATTTTATACATTTCCTGCGTGTCTCTGAAAGCAAGTTCAGTCGTTTATCCCGGCTGTCATTTGTAGATCTTTGACAGTCGTTACAGGTAGTAAATGTCGCCAAAGTCTGTCAACCAATCTTACCATTAGTATCGTATTACCCAGTACTTAACTGGGTTGGGGAGGTCAGATAGGGACTGCCTATGTGACCTGCCCATATAAAAACCTAAATATATATGAATATAATGAATAAAATAAAAAAAAAAGCCTTGACAATATTTTTTCTAGAATTGAAAGAGGAAATCCTATAAATACTGTATTTAATAAATAAACTAAACTAAGCATTATTAGTAACCGCCGGGAAAATGATTTGCCGGCACAAAGGAAACTGGGATATCTTAGAGAGAATTATCTGTAATATAATGAATCACATTACGAGGACCATGGAACAAAAAAAAAAAGGATATGCCGAGAAAGTAAAACCTTTTTGGTTCATAGTAAAACTTCGTTTGGCAAAGAATAAAGTCCTTCTACCTACACGGTAGGTGGAACATTGTAGTACGAATGTTTTCCGTGGTTTCTAGATTTAACACATGACTTATAAACTCTACTGACTTCCTCGTTGGTCTAGTGATTGTAAGCGCGACTGCTGAGCTTGAGGTCCAAGGTTCGATTCCCAGGTCGGGCAAAGTGTTATTAGATTTTTCCATCGCCAATTTCTCAGTAGCAGTCATGGAGTCTGGATTTGCGCCCGGTTGATAGCAATAGGCTCGCCCCCTATTACGAGACATAACTGCGAACTGTGAGTGTATTGTTAGGTAAACCTCTGCCTTACCCTTCTTGGGTCAGGTAAATTGTGTAGGTAGGTGTGGTCTAGCAACACTACAACATACCTGGGCGGCAGAAGTTAGGATGGTAATATTATTTCCCTACGACTCTAGCTTCTAAAACACTAGCATGTGTGTAACTTGTAAAAGAAGCTGTAGTATAACAGAGATAGGACCCCTTCCCAGGTCTGTATAAAGGTTGTAAATAGACCCTTAACGAAGCCAAGAGACACTTGTTCTCCTCGTCATTGCGATCATTTTTTTGTTCTAGACCATACCTGGGAACCTTCTAGTTACGGAGATATTGGGACTCAAAGTTCCAAGTTTTTTTTTTTAACTTGTTTTTAATGTAATATTTCTACTTTAAAAACCTCCACAACTCCAAGGTACTTATACTATTCAATCCATCAATTAGCACAATGTTTTATGTACGTTACATTGAGTTCTAATGTAAAACGTTATTTTTCACCCCAAAAAAAAGTCGTTTCCCAGCAATAATGTAAAGTTACATAATATGATGTAGAGAATGCTTGGTTGACGCCTTCGTGAAGGGCCTGTTTACACCCTGACTCACAGCACTTCAAGATATACACACGTAAGTTATATTTACACATTAAGATGTCAGACATTCATAGAAGCACTCCGCGATAAGCAAAATGGTTATGATTGACATAACATAACTCGGTGTATGGGTTCTTCGAAATAGAACGATAAAGCGTTTAATAAATTCACGTTTCCTCAGAAACGCTATAAGTTGAATGTAATACGGAGTGCACGTACAGACGCCAGCAAATCAAGCTACTAGAATCTGTCCAATTACTTAAATAGAATTTCAACTTTATCGCTAAGGCAAGACGCCCCGGGTGTCAGGGGCCACCACGAGGCCCCCGGCCACCGTAGGCGCGGGCCTGTGGACGGTGAGCTATGGGCTAGCTCGCCGTCCGTCCGTCTCATGACGACAGGCCGTGTCGACGACGCGTTCGTGTTCCACGCGCGCCTCAAAGAGAGTCAGCAAAAAGGAAGGGGTTGCAAGGACCGGTGCCTGCCAGGGTTACGGGACTGTTCGAAAGAGATACCGTGGCCCCGGAACACAAAGGGCGATGAACGAACATCTTTGGGTTTTAGTCAGTAAAAGTCTGACACTCCCCATCTGCTCCTTCCAGAGCGGGAGAAGTCATTTGATGATTTTCTCATCCAAAAAACAGGCATTAGGTTGATTGGGAAAATTTGATGGTTTCGAGTAGCTATATGTGCTGGCGTCTGTCTGTATATAAACTAAGCACTAATGAAGACTTCGGGCTGCTAAGTACTGAGAATTTCCCAAAGTTAAACCAAGTCATCCATGATAAATGATAAATGATGTTTATTTTGCAAGTAGGTTTTTACAAACACTTTTACACGTCATTTTTTTTTTTTAAACTAGATGGGGCCGGTGTTTCGTAACTGACTACTCTGAGAAGAAACAGCCGAAACAAACTCAGAGGTCATAGTCTCTTTTGAAGTCTAGACATAATTTTGCTCAATTCACATGAGGACTATGCAGAATAGTGTCTGAGATGGTCTTTTGAAGAAAGAACCACACAGATTTGAGTGGACCTGTCCAGTCAGTGCAAGCATTTGTCAGTTATCGTGTAGCTCGACTTATAACTGAAGGAGCTCAACGAAACGACGAACAATACCAAAGAAAGTACATTTGGGTAGGTCGCTTATAGTACTCAAACTGCCAGACAGTTGTGGGAAAAAAAAAAAACAAACAAAAATATATAAAAATTAAACCCACATGGTCCCCACATTCACAATAATCAAATAAAATTAATAATAATTTACAAAATCAATGGCAATAAAAATCACAAAAATCATATGTCAATAATAATAAAAAGTAAGATACGTAAATATTCCTGTCAAGTCAGTAGGTAAATGTAACATAAAATAAAATAAAAAAGTAAAAAATAATAAAATACTGAAATAACATAACATGAACGCTCTTAATACAAATAACTAATATAAGTAAATTTTATCTCTACTTTAAGACCTGGAATTATGTTTAATAATGTTTTAAGGAAAAAATATGTTTGTTCTTACTCCTTTGCTGTTCTGTTGAAACAATCCAAGACAGTTGAATCACTTTTCGGGACTCGTCGAAATTTTCCCTTCATTGCCTTTCTGATTTTGTTGATGTTGATTTTGGCTTTCAGGAGCTGACATGTGGCTGTTCTTAAATTATCCTGGGCTTATAAAACTTTCGTTTTACCTAAATCATGTAAATATTAGTATTGAGATCGGTTTCCGCTTTGGGGAACGGCGCTACGGGGCCAAAGAAAACAAAACCTTATCCTCTCATTTCTAAGATCCAAGTCGAAGATGAATCGCTCAGAGCCACGAACGTTTTGACCAGAGATACTTGTCAGTAAGCATTATTAATTATGTTTTAAGGAAAAACCGTCGTTTTTACATCATTATGCATATTATGTCGCCGGTCGTTATTCATTGAAATGTGATGGGCGAGGATTTGGAAGCGTGACTTTCTTTATAATCTTCTTATAATTAAGGTTTATTTTTTGTTAAGATTTGGGTCGAGAAGTGGCAAAAACTTGTAACGAGCGTGGCGTGGTGTTGTATGAGATTGTAAACTTTCTACGATGGACAGGATACGGCCGTGGGGGTGTTCGAGCTTTTTGCGAAATAGCACATGCGGGGAAGTATCTAATACATACATACTTATTTCTGTCTTATTACAGCGTTGTTTTGTTCCGGTTTGAAAATTATGGGTGTCGCCTACAGACACCCATATTTTTACGATCATCATCATCAGCCTATAATGTTCCCACTGCTGGGACACGGACTCCTCTCAATGAGAGGAAATGGGCTATAATGTCACATGTCTTCGAATTTTTGGTTCTAGGACACTAGGGGTTTCCTCACGATGTTTTCCTTCATCGTTTTGAGAGTAGTGGTGATGAAATAAATTATACAAAGTAATGCGCCTGTCTGGGCCGCCACCACTGGGCCACCGCTGCTCTTCATTCAGGTACATACATACAATACTGGTAAACAATATATTATAGCATGGAAACGCGTCTTTGACGCTGGTATTGCAAGCCCATAAGCAATGGACTGTACTTGACTGTACTTAACATCAGGTGGGCCGTCGGCTGGTTTGCTATTCAATAACATAAAGAAAATGGTCCACCAAATGATCGATTCTATCGTCATTATACTAAATAAAAATATATACATAATCAACCACCACTGCTCAAGAGATATCAGCATCAATATAAAATAAAAAATCTAAATGAATGCAGCTGCGTACCAGTATAAATAACATGAAGCGACTGCGTATCCGACCTTCACAACCCAGTAAGTCCTGAAAAATATGATACACCTTGGTAAGATTGGTTGTCAGAATTTTGGGCCATTGATTACCTGTAACGCATGGGAACCAGCGGCTTAATGTGGTCTCCGAGGCACGGACGAAACTCGGTGCCTATCCAAGGAACAACCATGGCAAGCCCTGTTTAACCTTGAAGATCAACCCGTTTGGCAATTATTATTTAGCCACGAACTCCTCGAGACAGCTACTCAATAGATAAAATTACGCATAAAGTCATGTCACTGTCAGCTAGCAAACATTGATTTATAATCTAACCGTTATTTGCAATATATAATGGGCTCGTCGGTCAATATGTATCATGTGTCTGAAAACTTTTAATATAAAATGATCGACGATAGATATGTACCGATATGATTGAATTTTTATGTCATAATCATGTCTTCATAGGCTAAAATGGGATTGGGCGGGTCACGTCAGTCGCATGCACGATGACCGCTGGGCAAAAGCCTCCACACGATGGTTGCTGGAAGACGGACGGCGACGGCGAGGCCGACCCTGAAAAAGGTGGCGAGACGATTTGGACGCGTACCACGAGGGTTGGTCCGAGAAGGCACGGGAAAAGAGCAAATGGAAGGAATTGGGGGAGGCCTTTGCCCAGCAGTGGGACAGTAGAGGCTAACAAAAAAAAAACATGTCACCATTTTTTAAATGATTGAATAATCGGTCTAACGATGATTCGATTGCAATGTTTGCATTCCAAATTATATTAATGTTGTTCCACTGTTTCGAACAAAATACGAAATTCTTCTTACTAGCCTGTCGATCTTCATTATATTAGCTCCATAGTTGAGAGAATACATTCAATTTATCAAAATAAATAAATTGTTGCGAATGTTAGTAAATAAAGATAATGTGAAATCTCGAACTCTGGTAAAAATTAAGAATCGAAGTAAGAAAACCAACTCTGCCTTAAGCTCGGCGTTGTACAAAAGCTATACAGGGTTAGTTTTCAATGACCGGCAAATTTTCAGAGATGGTTTAGAATCAATAATATTTTCGATATACAGAAAAAATAACAAAATTTTTGTCCACCATTAAAAAGCGAACGTGTGGATATTGCAACAGCACAATTCAGTTCAACAACCTAGATAGGTAGCAGTTAGCACACGTAAATTTGGCGGTGCATGTACGCACACAAGTGCATTGATTTCCCACTAGGTTTATGATTTAGGATTTTTTTAGGACATTTTCAAATTAATTCTATTATTTTATTTTTTTCATATTTTTATTTAATAATATTTAAAATGAACTTTTGGTTTGATATCTAGATCTTAATTTTAAATTTTGGCTGGTCATTGACAACTAACCTTGTACAGGGTGGGCCATAAGGGTGTTGGCGATTTAAATATTCGATTTAAAAAAAACTACGAAACATAACACGAATATATTTGTATTGTTAAAAAGTAGAAGCATAGGAATTTTTAAGACTTAAAAATAATGTTGTCCAAATGGCTTCCCTCGGCTGCTTGGCACTCTTGGAACCGAAGTCGCAAATTTTGGAAAACTCGTTGAAAAGTTGTTCTCGGTATTTTGTTACTTTCCTGATTAATATTCCTCTTCAGCTGCTCTAAATTGGTCGGATTATTTTCGTAAACTACCGATTTGAGGTAGCCCCATAGAAAATAATCGCATGGAGAGAGATCGGGGCTACGTGGGGGCCATTCAATATCCCCCCTTTTCGAGATGAGTTTTCCGGGAAAAACATTTTTCAGCAGCTCTATGGATACCCTAGCCGTATGACATGTGGCCCCATCCTGTTGAAACCACATCCTCGAGGTATTGCCTTGAAGTTCTTGCAAAGCTGGCACCAAAAAGTCTGTTATCATGTTGCAATAATTGTTAGCTCTAACCGTCATCGCTTGCCCTCTTTCGTCCTCAAAAAAGTATGGCCCAATAGTACCGGTTGACGTTATCCCAGCCCACACGACAAGCTTAGGGCTGTGAAGTGGACGTTCATGCAAGCGTCGGGGATTAGTCTCTGACCAGAACCGACAATTTTGCTTGTTCACATGGCCATTAAGGTGAAAATTAGCCTCATCACTAAAAATCACGTTGTTGAAATTGTTGAACCGCTCGAGCATCAAATTGACAAAGTTAAGTCGGTTATTGGCATCATTGGGTTTTAATTCTTGGACTATCTGAATCTTATAAGCCTTCAAATGCAGATCACGTTTCAAAATTCGTCGCAAAGTTGTTCTTTTGACGTCCAAAGACTGACTTCTCTTACGTGTTGACTGTTGCGGATTTCGCTGAACTGAAACACGAACACGCTCCACAATGTCGGCTGATCTTGCAGAAACTGGGCGACCACGAGCCGTGTATATTTAAATTTGTGTGTATATCCTGTAATTATTATGTGCAATAAAGAATAAGAATAAGATTGTTCAGTTTAAATTAAGATTATTTAGAAAAGTCGTTAATTTATTATGTCGTATTGTCGTTAATTTTACTTTTACTGGCACGGTCAATCTTAGGTTTTAAGAGACACGGTGAATGCTATGAAAGAACGTATATTTATTATTTAAATTGTGACACTTCATGTCTTCAAAGAAGCAAAAATCTAAATCTTCGTAGTACCTACCTAATTCGCCTCACTCAGTGGCTTTTCCTTTTGACAATGCAAAAGTGCCTATCACAGGTATATTTGACATAATTGCTTTAAGTTTGAGTTTCTATTCGATCCAATCACCACACACAGTATCCTGTTAAAACGTCTTCTGCCTCGCTAGTATATCACATTGCTATGCATCACATTCCTGATTGTTTCTGTGACACGACTCAGTGCAACGTTGGTTGCGAAGTAATGAAACACAACGTAGCTACGACATGTGAACCGGCTATAAATTAGGTAAGCCCCGAGGATTAGGCAGAGGTGTACCTAATAGTACACACATTTCGACAGTTATGTTTAAGCTCCATGATAAAGGGGGCGAGCCGATTACCATCAACCTGCCACGAATACAAGCTCTGGGGCTGCTACTGAGAAACTGCTGATGGAAAAACCCAATAACATTTTGCCCTGACCTGGAAATTGAACCCAGGACCAAGCTCAGCAACCAAAATTTATGATTGGTAGCATTTAATCTGCTGACTCTCTCTAACTGAAAACGCTACGTTAGATACTCCTAATTAAAAGAAAATTTGACTATCTTCTGCTCAGAACTTCGAACTTCGTTCGTATCCTATGGCATTTTTTTTATTCAATTGGATGACTGGTTTCATTGATTACCTCCTGCATTCAAACTAACAAACTGTACTTTCATGATACATATTAGAGTAGATGTAGATTTCGACGATGTTACGTGAACCGTAAGTGAGACTATAGTTGGAACTCCGACAACCAAAGTTTTGGGTGATGTTAAACTAATATGTAGGCACTTAGTCGCCTTGTTAGAAATAAATTTCAAGGGCTTAATTCATTTAGGGTTCCGAATAAGCTCTTAGAGTTCATTTGCACGTTTATATTTTATTTTCGCGTCATGAGGCGGGGCGGCGATGTTAGGTAAATTCGAACGGTATTTTTAACCCGCCAAATGTCTAATAAATAAAATCCTTTAAACCGTCGAGCTCTTTCAAGGAGAGGGCAGATTGTAAGCAATCATTTTGGTTAAACGTTTTGTAACATCATCATTGTCTTGGCTTTATTCCAATTAATTTGTGGTCGGTGCAGCAAGTCTTCTGCTTCCATACTTCTCTATTACTCGTCATCTCATGAGACACCTTTTTTCTTGCCATATCATCCTTTACACAGTCCATCTATGGTTTTTTTGGTCTTCCTTTACTCTTAGGTATCCAATCCACATGCATACTCAAAATTGTCCTCACAACCACCAACCAACCAACGCATACCACCCACGACAATCGATTACCACACCTAACTTTTCAGTCACCGGCGCCACTTTCAGACTTCCTCTTATGAACTCATTTCTTATTTTATCCATTAGCGTAAAACCACACATCCCAAATGCCTATCATTCATCCCTTTTGTGGCCCAACATTCTGATCCATACAAGACAGCAGGTCTAACCATTGTTTTATAAATCTTCCCCTTACGGGGAATGCGGAAGTCGCAAATTGTTCCCTAATGACAATAACAATAAATATCGTCTAAAGATACGAACAAGAACTATGTTAAGTAGTATTATATTAAAAATGAGTGTTTTTTTTAATTAAAATCGTTTGAAATTAAATTCCTAATTAGATGCTAGGCCCAAACTGCGGAAAATACACATTGTATTTTCTAAAAATATTTCGTCTCAAAAAAACCCAGTGGTACGAACACCAGTGCTCTTTAAATTTTAACTGACTTCTAAAAAAGGAGGAGGCTATGTTTTATGCGCATTTTTTGCGATTGACGATTGGTTGAGTACTGCAGTGTAAAGGAGACGTAGTAGTTAGGCTTCACAATCGAGCCTAGAGCCTAGGGCGAAGTGTTAGTTACCTACCCTTTTACTACACGAGGCTCAAAGCCTACGCAATAAAGGCTTCGAGCTTCGATTTAGTTACGCTTTTTAGATATTTACTTTTATGCTAGCTGTTCATCATCTGCCTAGCCTTTTCCCAAGTTTTATTGGGTTCGGCTTCCAGTCTAACCGGATGCAGCTGAATACCAGTATTTTACATAGAGCGACTGCCTATCTGACCTCCACAACCTAGTTAGTACTGGGTAATACGATACCCCTTGGTAAGACTGGTTGTCAGACTTTTTGGGCCACTGACTACCTGTAACGTCTGTCAAAGATCACAAATGACAGCCGGGACCAACTGCTTAACGTACTTTTCGAAGCACGGAGGAAACTCGGTATGTAATGAGTGGTCACCCATCCACAGACCAACCTAGGCAAGCGCGGCTTAACCTAAAGATCGACCCGAGCGGCTGTTATTATTTAGCCACGAGCTTCTCGCTTCGAGCTACGACTATACTAGCTGTACCAGCGACAAAATATTATTTTACTATTTAAATCAGATTTTGTTGTTGTTCTGTAAACACCTTAGCACTAGTTTAGTTTAGCTTTGGGGTAATTTAGAGTGATTTGTTGTTAGGTAAGCTAAGAAAGTTCCGAATTAAACACCTTTTTATGACCAACATCATAATCACACAAAAAAAAATCTGCTCTCCTATACGACGACCCGAATGGCGTCGCGGTGGTGAGGCTGCCTTACGTTCTTAGGGTCCCGGGTTCGAGTCCCGGTTGGAGCACATGTTTGTGTGATGAGCATGGACATTTGTTTCCGAGTCATGGATGTTTATTTGTATAATAAGTATGTATTTGCAAACAAAAAGTATCTATGTAGTATCTACCATCCGTACCATCGTACCATCGTATTCGTACCATCTGTATGTAGTATGTAACTATCTGGTGTCTGTGTGTGTGTCTGGTGTCCCATAGAGAAAGTTATTCAATCTCATGGTCTGTGCCACACTCTATAGTATGACAACGCTTTTCTGATACAAGCTGTATCTTGTCTAGTGTTATAATTATCGCATCGTTGTTCTTGAATTCAAACGCCAGAAAATTATCTAAAACGCTTAGAAAATCTAGCTATACTGCCAACCAAGTGCCAATAAAGTGTTTAATGCTGAACATCAATTTTGTAAGTTATTATGAGTTGGTAGCGGCTGCCAAAACCGCCAGCGATTTGCGGCCTTACATGCCCACATTTATGGCAAATGCCAAATATTGGATTAGGCAAACTAGCTAGAGTGTTTTGAAATTTATTTAGCGCTAAATATTTCACGTTGGAGTAGATTGTTGGTTGAAAGTTGGTTTGCGTTTGTGGAATGTTTGTGATGTTGATGTGTTGACTGCCTCGTTGGTCTAGCACAAGGTCCTGGGCGAGATTCCCAGGTCGGAAAAAGTGTTGTTTATCGTTTTAAGGGGCTCCCCCATGCACACTAGAGCCACTTTAGTAAAAAATCAGAACTCGTTAAATACACAATTAATATAAAATCTGATTGAGAAAATCAATGCTTTAGAGTTCTAGATTATTGACGTCTATTTAATTCATTAAGGGCCATGCTCACCAACAGTAAAATAACCGACTGTTTCGTAATCGGCCCGCTAAACGTAAACAGTTGTTTAAACATGACGTGGGAATTTTGGTGTTCACCACGACTTATTCTAGCTCGGTTAAGTAAACAAGCGTTTTAGGAATGAAAGACCGAATGATTATAATACAGTCAAAAAGGGTGGGTAACTAACACGTAAAAAACCATACAAATGAGAAACATCTTAAAATGGTTGCATTATACCTGAGATGACAGTTCTTTATAACCATCAAATTATCTGTTGTATTTGAAGTTATGTTCGTTTGAAACAGTTTTTAAATTAAATACAATGGATAAGAAGCGCATTGCTAATTTTACGCATGAAGAAAAAAATATTGTCACTAATTTAGCGAAAGCACCAAGGCGTAATTAAAAACAAACGCACCGAACTCCGTGAAGTAGTGTCGTCTGGTGGAATACAAACAAGGAGTTCGCAAAAGTCTTTCAACGGTTTCAAACTCGTCCAAAACGTTATCCTCTTCCAAAATATAATTCAAAGCAGACTGCATGTTAAATTCTCACAATAATATCTGGATGTAACCTTAAAATTTGTTATATTTTCAATTTACAAACGTCAAAATACACCGATTAACTACTAACCGGGACTTTAAACAACCTCTCCCACCTCGGTTAGAAAAACAGTTGATTAGCGTGTTTAATCGGTTGATTTGCTTTAGTGAACATGAAAATGTGTTTTAAACAGCTGTTTTTAGATAATCAGACCGTTATCTTTTCGGTGAACATAGCCCTAAAATATACTTCACTGTAGTTACAGTTGGAAAAATTGCTAAAAACGGCCGTTTTTTTCCATTTTGTATCTGTAACGACAGCGAGCTATGTTTCAATGAGTTAAGCAGACGTAAATAATTTAGAAGACCAAAAGATTGATTTTGTCAATCAGATTTTATATTAATTGTGTATTTAACGAGTTCTGATTTTTTTACTAAAGTGGCGCTAGTGTGCATGGGGGAGCCCCTTAAGTGGTATTTCCTTCAAAAATTTCTCAGTAGCAGCCACGCAGTCCAGGTTGATGGCAATAGGCTCACCCCTTATTACCTACATGGGACTTAAACATAACTGGCAAAAAGTGGGTGTATTAGGTACACCTCTGACTAACCCTTAGGGGGTTACAGGTGATGTTATGTTATGATGTTGCGTTTAGATTTTCGTGTTCGTTAAAGTTTAACGTTATAGTTTAACTTTAATATAACTGATATGATTGACAAATCTCAAGTGAGTCAGATCAGAAGAAATCGGTACTTCGGGCAAAGAAGATAGGATTATACGGGGTGTAAAAGACCTCATCACGAAGCCGTCAACCGAGCA
Organism: Xestia sexstrigata; assembly: GCA_941918905.2. Taxonomy (NCBI): domain Eukaryota; kingdom Metazoa; phylum Arthropoda; class Insecta; order Lepidoptera; family Noctuidae; genus Xestia; species Xestia sexstrigata. The sequence goes on from OW799208.2 coordinate 19,531,454, forward strand.
TTCTGTACATCAAACTAAGTGACTTTACGCAAAAAATATTGCTGGGAAACGACTTTTTTTTTTGGGGTGACAAATCATGTTTTGTGTTAGAACTCAATGTAACGCACTCAAAAAATGGTCCTGATGGATAGATTGAATAGTACGGGGGTCGTGGAGGTATTTAAAGTAAAAATCTTACATTAAAAATTTGTATTAAAAAAAAAACTTGTCAAAAAGTTGGAACTTTGACCCCCAATATCTCCGTAACTAGAAGGTTCCCAGATATGGTGTAGAACAAAACAATGATCACAATGACGAGGAGAACAAGTGCCTTTCGGCTTCGTTAAGAGGTGTTTTACACCCTTTAGGTGACAGGAAATAGGAATCTATAAATCAAAGCTGGACTGGTCATATTCTTCGTTGATTGTAGAAGGTATTTTGTTCATATAATTTTCAAATTTAGACAGTACATAGAAAAAAACAAGCGAGGCAGTCTGCGGACTGCCGATAGAAGTAAAACTAAGTAACTTGTGAATTGTATCGTCGAGCTATGTGTGTGAGTGTGCTTGTGGGTTTATGTGAAATATGTGTTGTTACTAAAACATCATCATCATCTGTCTAGCCTTTCCCCACCTATGTTGGGGTCGGCTTCCAGTCTAACCGGATGCAGCTGAATACCCGTATTTTACATAAAGCGACTGCCTATCTGACCTCCACAACCCAGTTAGCACTGGGTAATACGCTACCCCTTAGTAAGACTGGTTGTCAGACTTTCGGCCACTGACTACCTGTAACGACTGTCAAAGATCTACAAATGACAGCCGGGACCATCTGCTTAACGTGCTTTCCGAGGGGTCTGGCAACTTTGTTCTACGAACAAGATGTAGGTGGGCTAGAAAACAAGAAAGAGACAACAACATCAGAGTAAAAGAGATGAATTACATAATGTTGCCACCAAAAATACTATTTCATACTCTCCAAAATAATGAGCTGTTTAATGGAATTTTAATGTAAATTTTGAAAATGTTTGCCGTCGCTTGCGCCCCATTTTATTTTAATAACACCCAACAAAGTGTTTGTGTATGTTCCAAAAACTAAGCAAAAAAAAAATACGCTTATATTATTATTATTAATAATATGTATTGTCGGCGCTATCTTGGATTTTCAATTTGACTTCATTTTCATTATCAGCGACCCCAAAAACCACGAAAACGACACCCATGAATTCTAATTAGATTCTTTGTCAGATTTAATTAGAAGTTAATGAGAGTATGGTGTTATTGGAAAGGAAATATAATCTAGTTTATTTTAAAGTTATTATAATTGAAATAAACTAACGAGTTTTTCATCAAATTAATATTTTAATAGTGAAATATCCGTTTTCATTCCCCCTCCCACCTTCGTCCCCGCCCCAGTCGTAGCACTGGTTGCCCGCGCATGCCTATGTGGTGCTACGCCGCAGCGGCTCGCCTACGAGTTACGAGTGCTACGAAGCGTGACTGCACGTTACGTGACGATGAATTCAACGTTTTTCCTTCACCCAGAAAGTGCTCAACGCGCCTAAAGAAGTTTTCACTTCAAAAACTCACTCTATTTTAATGCAAAAGTCTTCACGACAATAAAAAACCGGCCAAGTACGAGTTAGACTCGCGCGTGAAGGGTTCCGTACCATTTTTTATCATTTGTTGTTATAGCAGCAACAGAAATACACATTATGTGAAAATTCTAACTGTTTACCTATTATGGATCATGGGATACAGCCCGCTGATCGACACGGACGGATGGACGGACCGCCGCACGCTAAACGGGCGGACGGACAGCTGAGGCTTAGTAATAGGTTTCCGTTGGTTACACTTCCGGTACGGAACCCTAAAAATATGTATATGTGTGTAAATATGTATATGGGCCTCGTAAAGTGTTTCATATTTCTTCAATAAGTTCCAATAGGATTTTTCTACTAGCTTCTCGTCTGCTTAAAGAGTTAAGCCAGATGAAAAACTCAAAAGTGTTTTGGATTAAAGAGTCTAAACACATTCTTGTTACTTTGTTTAGTCTCTTTAATCTTTAAACACTGGAACATACAACATTACTGCAGTGTGATAATCGGTTCGAAATTAATGCTGATCTAAATTGGACGCTAATGCAAACAGTGTCCGTTAGCCAGTCCAGTCCGTACTCCGAATCTATGTTAATCTCTGGCTTGAATAAAATTACCCTCTGCTCTCATGTAGTTTTAAGAGCTGCCTTATTTCTCTAGGAATTAAGTTCAGAATGACTTTATATTTATAACATTGAGGAATAGTTTAGCTTGTCTTTTGTCAGAATAAGAGGATTTTTTTTGGAAACTACATGTGAAGGAAATTTCAAGAAATCCTTCAACACATTAAAGTATCAAGTTTGTATCGTTTAATAAATACATATTATGTTTACCTAAAATATGTAAATAATATCTAATTTCGATTGAATACGAACGTAATTCTATATTATTTCAAATTATCTTAGAAACGGTTCCTTCCAGAGCAAAGGTGCAAGTTTACCCCCTGGCTCGATAGATGGCATTGTAACTTTTTCTGAATCGCGCTATGGTTTCGTTACATGCGTTTAATGACCTCTACATTGAGATTTGTTTTTCTTTTGCCAATGTAAATGTAACGTTTTGAGACTTCATAAAGTCTTAATATTTTTTTTTTGAAATAGAATTTCAGGAAGCATTCAGATTCTTAGAAACTAAAATAATTACCGCCGTGCATTTTTTTGCGTTCAAGCGTTTTTGGTAAATAGGTACCTATTATTGGGATCAAATAGAACAGCTCACAGCAGCTTTGGACCGATTAATCCGTGGTTCTAGGACTTCAAGGCAACTGGGCAAATCCCAGTTGTAAACGTCCTTTTGTGCTTATTGGCCTTGTTTTGTTCTGTCTCCACCGCCATTGTTTTCTGATTAATTTCGTTGCGGGATCCAAGTCCAAGACAGTTAAATTGTTGCTTTAGGACTTCGTCGAGCTTCATTGTCTCTGCGCTTTTTTGGTGGTCGCCACTGTTGATTCTGGCTTTCAGAAGTTGCAGTGGTTTGGGAATAGAGTGGTGGACTTGTCCACAACTTTAGAATTAAATATGATGTTGATGATTGATGGAAACATGAATTCCTTTAAGCACAACATACACAGCCTGCTCTCTGTGCGACACAGGGAGCGGCTGCTTGACGGGTCGGGAGTACGGCGGTTGTGATTTCATGTATTTTGAGCGTGTGCGGGACGGGCGTAGGTCGGGTGATGCGCGGGAGACACGCCTGACGCCCGCTACCACAGAGAACGCGCAGGCGAGCGAGTCGGGAGCGAGTGAAGCGTTGTTGCATTGCGTCGTAATACACGTATTCCCTGATAGGCATTCACATTGACGCGGGAGGGGCGCGGTTTCGGGCGTGGTGAGTGTCGTTTATGATTTCGTGAATAAAATAATTACAAAAAAAAAATGCCACAAAATTATAGAAATTACTTTTTCTTCTTTACGTAAACAAACTTGTTTTTACGAGCCTAGTGACAAAAACTATGAAAATGCAGTTTTATAGTTGCAAATTGTTGGTTCGCCGTAGCAACAGCTGCTACTATCAAGTAGGCTAAGTCCGATCCTCTGCCGACACGCGCCCGCGTTGTTTGTGAAGGCATATTATGTACCGTGCTTCTCAAGCGACTGTCCCGACTCCCCACTAAAAACGGCGACTTGTTTTATATTTTGAACATCTATCAACTCTCAAAAGCGATCCAGCCACGATATTATGCAAAACCCAACGAAGCATAAAAATTAAACATAAACCTAGTGTCGCTATTTCACAATACACGAACAATTATGTCCCTATTTCACGAGGTGTGAGCTAGCCAAACGTGTCCCGTATGCATATGCAAGCGTATGCTAATCCTGGTCTGACCACGAGCTATGAAACAGTGTAGAAACAGATTTTGGTTTTACTGTTATTAAACTGCACTAGTAGAGGTTTTTACTCGATTCCCAGGTCGGGCAACGTGTTATTCGGTTTTCTATCAGCAACTTCTCAGTAGCACCCACGATTTGTCAGGAGTTTGGATTTGTGCCCGTTTGATGGCAATAAGCTCGCCTCCATAACATGCGGAGACATGGACCAATACCCTGGTGGCACGCGGGAATGCGCTTGAAGCAAGAAGTACAGGCCCAGGCGATGTGGCGACGCTTAGGAGAGGCCTAAATCCAGCAGAGAACGACTTTCAGTTGATATGACGATGGTGATGTGCATAGTAAAGTTTTGTGCAACATTTTTGGGACAGTTGGTATGTAAACATGATGACATCAAGACATGACACCGATCTTGTTTAGCTTGTCTCAGACTTATGTACAAAATGTCGTTATATTGGCTTGAGTGACACCTTTATAACACAAAATATGTTTATCGATTAACTATATTGTATTATCATTTCATCATTCTCCTACTCCTTCCTAATTTATTCGGGGTTTGCGAAGAATGTTTTCTTCTACCACCATGCTTACAAAGTAACCCATCAAATGAAGAACTTCTTGCTTTTGAAAAGTTGTTCAAAAACAAGATCCCACACGTAATCAGTTTTTGCTAAAGTGCTGTTTACACTCTCAGACCAACATGTTGATGCAACAGTGTTTATAAACAAAACTTTACGGTGCACACCTAACTTTACATTTAACCACATTGCCGCTGGCGTTTCGAATAGTGTGAATTTAAAAAGAATTCATTTACGTTCGGAATTCAAAGAATGCTTTTCGTCTGTTTTTGATGTCAAATGTCGCGTTGTTCCCGAGTTTTTGGTTGAGGTAACACAGGTCGATTGTTTAAAATGTGAGCTAGAATTTTCGGACACAGTTATTTGTTTAGAAAATAAACCATGAATATCCTATAAATCTGATGGAAGTTGTATATCTATAGCAACAGCGTTACTGATACTATTATCTGTGTATGTATCGTCAAGTAAAAACTCGTTGCAAAATTGACACAAGTTGTAGTCGAAATAAACGTTTTCAATATATAAAGCCTAATTTAAACATCAATATTCTTACATACCTCATTTTTTTGTCTATAACCAAAAACTAACTATGGAATAAAATTCATAAACATTAAAAACATTTGCACAAAATAAATATACAACATGAAAGAAAAACTAGTAATAATAGGCTTGTGTCCTGAAAGAATCGAATTAAACCGTCAGTTATATTTTGTTACGTAAACCAAAACTGACGAAATACGACGCTTTTAAAATTCTCAATACGTCACGCCGTGCTATAATTTTTAGTGCGTTGTGACGTTACGAGCCCCCACTCCCGAGTTTTGATGCGTTTTATCTTTGTCAACATTTATTGATTTACAAAAAAAAAAACGTATTCATTATTTTCCAATACTCTAACTGACGGACTAAATAGATTTGCAATTTATGGATGGTGGAAACTAGCCTATTAAAGGTTTTGATAGTAACAGGTATTTTAAAAATAATTTTGATGTAGTTCGAGTATCGAAGCACTTCATCGCGATCCACTAGTTTAAAAACCGTTGCTAATGGTCGTAAACTGTGCTGAAGCTTTGCATATTTTTCCCACTTGGTTTTCCATCACGGAATGATTTTGTGTGGTCAAAATAAATAATCGCAACAGATTTTCCATCAGGGATTAAAAATGTATTGACATACATTCGGGTTCTTTCACGTGTTATTATCGTAATCATAAGCAGCCTATAATGTTCCCCACTGCTGGGAGACAGGCCTCTTCTCTTTGAGAGGGAGTGGGCTATAATCCACCACACGGGCCCGCAGTGCGGGTTGGTAGATGTCACATGTCTTCGAATTTTGGGTCTAGGACATGCCCGTTTCCTTTCATTCTGTTTTCTTTCAACGTTTTGATTGCAGACGGTAATGAAATCAATTTCACAAAGTAATGCAGTGCCTGCCTGGGTTCGAGAGAGGCCGCCATTACTGGGCCACCGCTGCTCTCATTAGTTATTATCAATTACCGAAACAAATAATTACTCAATTTAATCCTAAATCTACCATCTCTCCCAACAATCTTAGCTTACTGTTGCATATTGTATGCTAAATCATTGCTTTACAATACAAATTGCCTATTAACCTTATCCCTCGCGACCCCTCTAAGACTGGCTTAGAGAAGCAACAATTCCTTGTGCCTGACAAGGATCGTCTTCTGAGATTCCTTTGATGTGCTCAAACAGGTGGCGTCGAGGCGGAAGCTCTAGACTAACATTGTTGCGACGTGATAATTATTGGTGAGCTGCAATGTACTTTGGAGGTTAATTAACTTCTTTGATATGTAAGAGAAAACAGCATGTATGAAATGTTGCTATTTTAAAACACGAATACCGAATTTATAATAGAACATTCGGAATTTAAAAGAAAGCGATGTATGTTTTTTCATGTTTCGTATCACCCACTCAGATTTAAGTAAAGGTTTAAGTGATGTCCTCGTTGTACACTACAGACTATACAAGGTGTTGCTTTGCATCCTGGTCAGATTCAAGGAGGTATCTATGCTAATGATTCTTGGCCCGAATTGATAATAAAAAGGGTAGGTTTTTATTTCTTATTTATGAAAATCGATATAAGTGTACACCACCCGTATTAAAATGCAGCCTGTCTGTAACTGGCCCTATAACCGCGCCTTTACACACACAAATTCACGCACACAGAGACATGTGACAATTTAAAATAGCTTAGCTTTAATAAATTATTTGAACGGGTATCGTAATTTAAATTGATTATTTATTTATTTTGTGACAAGCTCCTGAATTTTGAATAAGATGCAAAACTACATCTTGTAGGTAATTATATTGTATCTGAACACCGTGTGGCCTACCATGACGTCATAAAGTAGGATCGTTTTAATCTTGTTCCAGTGTGGGAAAGAGATGGCGCTAGACGTCCTCTATAGCTCCGTCTCTTACCTACTCTGGAACAAGATTAAAACGATCCTGCTTTAAGACGTCATGGTAGGCCACCCCATTTTTATAACTGTGGGATTGTTTCAAGCAACAACAACCACAATGATTATTTATTAACTAGCTTATTGCAGCGGCTTCGCTCACGTGAAGTTCAGCATTGTCCCACGGGATCGCACTAAGGGGATAAAAAGTATCCTATGTATCCAGGTTATAAAGATTACCTAACAAACATCCATCCAACCTCACAAACTTTCGCATTTATAATATTAGTCATTTATTTTTTATTCATTTTATTTTATTATTACATTCTTTTTTTTATTCATTTTTTTTTTTAGTTTATTAATTTCTTTTAATTATTATTATTTTTAAATTTAATATTAACTTTTATTATTTATACCCGTTTAGTCTAAGTTAAAGGAAAGACATACATTCAGTCAAAAAAGTATCGGGAATGGATGATTTGTTTATGGTTCCAAATTTTTTTTTTGTTGTTTTTTGTTGTTGTTAGATTAGCACAATGTTTTCCATTTTGGCGCGGAGTTTGAGTTACATCTGTTAATTAGATTAAATACAGTGCTGATTTTAGTTATATCATATCTAGTGTGTATTGCGAATTTCTTAATGGACAAAAATATCGGACAAAAAGTTTGTCTTAAATTTTGCATCGCCAATGGAATTTCGAGTTCGGAGTCTCTGAAAATGTTACAGAAGGCTTACAGTGAATCGACTTTATCAAAAACACGCGCTTATGAGTGGTACAAAGCGTTCAAAACCGGTCAAGGTGTGATGGAAGATTTGCCTCGTTCTGGTAGGCCATCAACGTCTGCAACTGAAGTTAACATCGCAAAAGTGAAGGAAATAGTGACTGACAATCTTGCCGGAAGGTCAAACGGTAAATAAAAAATATTATTCGGATGTTATGCAGCGTTTAAGAGAGCAAATTAGATAAAAGGGCCAGATTTGTGGAAAGAAAATTCTTGGATTTTGCACCACGATAATGCGCCTTCGCACAGTTGTGAACGATTTTTTGACCAAAACTCAACAAATACCATCGAGCAACCACCTTATTCACCAGATATGGCTCCAGCCGACTTCTTTATTTTTCCTAAACTCAAATTACCACTTCGTGGCACCCGTTTTCATTTAGTAGAAGACATAAAGGAGAATTCGCGGCGAGAACTGAACTCAATTCTGGAATAAGCATTTAAAAAATATTTTTATGATTGGATTATTAGTTGGCGTAAGTGTGTCGGTTCTGAAGGAGCATACTTTGAAGGTGATAAAATAAATTTGGATGAATAACTAATATTTTGTGTTTTATTGATCTTTTCCCGGTACTTTCTTGACAGAGTAGTATTTTAGAAATTAATTTAGACACGAGAGTTGAACTGTAAATCAGGCGTTAGACGTCTGTGATCTTGGTTGAAAAGAATTGATTACAGACCTATTATGTATAAATACAATATAAACACAAAAAATACATAACGGCCCAGTAAACAACTGGATCCATTTTTCACAATAACGTATGTGTAATTATTTGAGTGTGTTTCCCTCGATATAGTATCGTGGTAAATCGTCGTCAGTCGCTCGTGAAATTAACAGTCCATTAAAAATCACGGCCCGTTGTTTGTGCAAGCTGGCTTTCCAGATAATAAGAACGAATTTCACCAGTGAAACTGAACACGGTCAGCGCATATATGAACTGAGTTCAAGAGCTGTTAGTGTCATAATTGCTACGGAAAACTGACATGAAAACTTTTGAACGCAGTTCCATTGGTGAACATAACATAACATCAAGCCTGTGAGCCGCAAAGAGTTTGGAAGAAGTGTACCATAGTACGCCTACATTTCGCCAGGTCCCATGTAAGTCCCATGTGTCCCATGTCCCCTCATAAAGGAAAAGCCTATTGCTGTCAACCGGGCAGGAATCCAGACTCCGGTTGGCTACTGAGAAGTTCCTGGTAGAAAAACCCAATAACACCTTACCCGACCCAGTAATCGAACGTAGGATCACGTCATGCTCAGCAGTAACGCTTGTGTCCACTAGACCAACAAAACAGTTAATAAATAGCAAATATTCTGATGTACTTTTCCATTTACGAAAACACTTTCGGGAAAAATAACCTGACCTCATTTATAAAGCATGAAGTTTTAAGCTCCTGAAAACATTTTCTTAAAACGCCAGGCGTAGGTAAGCTAAAATCAAGGCTTCGGGGATAAATCTATCATCGCCCATAATCGATTGTTCGCTCAAGGATGAATAATCGAGAAACAACATCGGCTCAGTGTTTAATATCGATACATGTTGTTAGGTGGTGGCGTGGTTTAAAAAAAAAAGAAGGGCTCAGAAATGTCAGTGAACAATAGAATACTTACAATTTTTTTAGGGTTCCGTACCCAAATGTGGTAGTATTACTAAGGCCCTGCTGTCTATCCGTCTGTCACAGTGCTTTATCTTTTGAACTGTAATAGTTAGACCAAGTCATAATTTTCAGTCATCATTTTTCTGCCCTTATCCCAATTTATTTGGGGTCGGCGCAGCATGTCTTCTTATATCATACTTCTCTATTACTCGTCATCTCAGCAGTCACCTCCTTTTTAACGATATAATCCTTCACACAGTCCATCCATCGTTTCTTAAGTCTTCCTCTACTCTTATGGGTATCTACATTCATACTCAAAACTTTCCTCACGAAGTTTTTCTCATTCCTCCGCATCACATGCCTTACACAAATTTCACATAATGTGTTTTATTACAGTCGCTGTAATAACAAATAATAAAATAGAATAAAGTGAAAAGTTTTAAAGGGGGGTCCCCATATTAAAAACGATCTTTAGGCCTGTATTCCTGCGACGCAGCTGACGTCAGCGGCGCGTATGTTGCTACTGTATTTCTAGCTGACGTATGCGACCGACATTAGCGTAGCAGGAATTTAGGCCTTATAATGGCAATTCCTACAAACGTCTAACTAGTAGAACTATAAAAGCATGTACTCTTAAGTACGTGGTAGATACAGAACCCCTCGTGCGAGTTCAACTCGAACTAGGCCGTTTTTTATGGAAATAGACTTTTTCGTTTGACCGCGTTCTTCCTGACAATGCCAAGAGTTATTAGATATTTCGAAGTTACTTTTTTTAGGAGTCCGCCTTTCGCGACAGGTGGCCCAGAAAAGTAGAGAACGGATATTGTAGGAATTCCAATATTGTTTCCAATAAGTACTTTCAGGGAAATATTGAGATTTATTTCAAGTGGTTGAGTTGTTTGATCTTTGATTTAGAAAACATTTTACCGAACTTTTGGTGTATTGTATGCAATCGCAGAAGTGTGATGAAATTAAAATCTGAAATTAAAGTCGTATGACTCGTCATATTTTTATTTGTTGGTTGCATGTTGATGATTGAAATACTCGTATATTGGTTAAGATTTTGGTTGTATAATGACTATGAGAAGTCACCATCGGCATTATCTCCCTTATCATCTTTTTCACAACTAGAGGTCGGCTACCAGTCTAACTTGTATAGCTGTGTTACTTTAAGAGTGGTGTAGACTATAAATAAGTGGTTTCATAAATTGCCAGGATTAGAGCTCAAAGTCTTGAGATTCTGTAAACTACGATTACTGCTAGGTCTACTTAAGCCCATTTAAATAAGCCTTCAGAGCAGAAACATATAACTTTCATTAAAATTCTAGCTAAAACCCAACTAAGATAAAGAAAATCATACTTAAGTACATTCTGCCAACATTTTACAAAGCCCAATTTTCCCTGAAAATACTTGAAACTTGCTATCTAACCCATCGTACGGTAGACGGGACCTGAAATTCGTCAAAGTTGGTTAAACACGTTGAGTTACTCTCGGCGACAAAATGGCAGCCAAATGATGACGTCACAGGCCTCTCATAACTGTAAGGGTTACTACACACGTCATGCTCGGGTCGACATGTGTCGGCACAGCCGGGCGGGCTAATCTTACTACTATTATAAATGTGAAAGTCTGTGAGAATTTATGATTATTTGTAAAAACTACTGAAAGAATTTGGGTGAAATCTAGCACCAAAAACCAATTACCAAACTTAGAAGAATTTTGCACCAGAATAAACCCGGAATAAATAAGTATTTATTCTGGTAGTATGATCCCTTGAGACAATTATCGAACAACAAGCGGGCGAAGTCGCAGGCATAAGCTAGTCGAATATAAAAGTAGACACGTCCATATTACTACCCCAATCACTGCATAACTCCTGAAAACTAGGATCAAGAGTGGCGTGGTATGGCAGCACAACAGAAAGGCGCCGAGGCAATGAACGATATCAACTTGACGAGCCCCGAAGAAACAATTAACTGTCTTGGGTCAACGAAATTAACCGGAAAAATAACAGCGGAGGAATAAGTAAGACCTTCTACTTCTTTTAGTGTCGATGGTACGACTTAATCAACTTGAGCCCAGTATGTGGGTGGCCACATACTGGACTCAACAAGACGATCATTAATCGTGGTGTCGTATCATAGTAATTTATTGAACAGCAACGAATAGTTCCCATTCGGCATTCGTTTACCCGAACATGTCTGTAAGACCCCTATCAGCAAAGGGTACAAGTTCGCAAAAGTAAATAATATTTGAACTGTGAAGGATATTGTAGATATTCGTAATAGTAATATTTGGATACTTTCTCTTGCTGTTTCTTGCTGTTTTATTGGATTGTCGTGTCGTAGTTATTGGAGCATTCATTATATTATTATTATATTATTATTATTATTATATTATATTATTTGTACTTTAATATGTGTCAAACTTGTATTATCCTAATAAAGACTTATTATTATTATCGAAAGTGTTTTTTCTTCTCAGCCCTTAGACTGGATTTCAACTACATTTACGGGCCAAAGCCAAAGTAAATGAAGCGTGTGGTGTGTTAGTTTGATGAATGTTTATGTGTTTTATTATTATTATTATACATATTTTTTTGTATATTGCAGCACTATTCCACTTTTATAGTGGTCGCAAACGCGACTGATCAGTGTGCGGTTCGATCTCCAGGTCACAAAAAGTGTTAAGGCTCGGGTACTGATGGTACAGACAAATTGCGGCAACAGACACTTACAGATTCTTCAACCTCAAGTTAATTAAATAAGTGGAAACCTGGCCTTCTTCTACATTTTGTAATTGACTACTCGAATGTATCTAAAATAATTAAAATCAAGAGCCTCGACGAACATCTCTGGAGGTTCTCGCTAGACGGTTGGATAATGGGCGTGATTCAGAAGACAGTACTCCTTGATACGACCCGCATTGTGAGGAGGTTCCTCTCTCTGGAGACCTAGCCTCCGGTAGCTTGGACCCTGTTCCAGACATTCGGTGTTTTTTTTTTTACGTTATTTAAGAATGTTGTTGTCTATAGAAATATTTAAAAAATATGTGAGAAAAATGGATTACTTATTAATAAATAATAAATATTGTTCGTATACCTACTTGTCTTTTACTGTGTATGTAAATCAAAATTAGCTAACTCCATACACAAGAATAAAATTCTAAATTATGAACTAGTTTACGAACAGCTGAAGTTAAACAAAGTTTTACGTTCGTAAACTTACTTAGTTAGGTAGTAAAGTTAGATATTTGATTCTGATTAATCCGATTTTGAGATTTACTGATTCGTATTTGATTAATCGGCTTCTAGACAGTTTAGAATTATTTAGGCATAATACTTTAGTTTGCTTTATATTAAGTTAGAGGTTACTTACTAAGTAGGCCTAGTAACTAAGTTTATCCACTTTCATAATTATGTAACAGATAATCAGTGGCGTGCCTACGGCAACAGACAAGCTAACAGACTGTTCAGAAACCCTGTCATCATGAAGCGTAGTAGGTTACAAAGGCAAGCTAATAGTGTAAAAGAACCGTCACTTGAGAGCAGCGGTAGCCCAGTGGTTTATTTCAGCCCAATTTATTTCATCACCACTGCTCTCAAAACGGTTAAGGAAAACATCGTGAGGAAACCGGCATGTTCTTGAACCAGAAATTCGAAGACATGTGACATCTACCAATCCGCACTGGGCCCACGTGGTGGATTATAGCCCATTCCCTCTCATAGAGAGGAGGCCTGTGTCCCAGCAGTGGGAACATTAATAGGCTGATGATGATGATGATGATGACCGCCACTTTACACATTATCAGTTTTTGCACGCGGTTTTGAGCACGTGTATGTTGGTAACTGTCCCAGGGGAACGTACTACAGGGATAAATGATAAATGACGTTTATTTTTGCAAGTAGATTTTTACAAACACTTTTACACGTCATTTTTTTAAACTAGATGGGGCCGGTGTTTCGTACCTGACTACTCTGAGAAGAAACAGCCGAAACAAAGTCAGAGGTCATAGTCTCTTTGAAGTCCAGACATAATCTTGCTCAATTCACATGAGGACTGAAAGAACCACACAGATTTGAGTGGACCTGTCCAGTCAGTGCAAGCATTTGTCAGTTATCGTGTAGCTCGACTTATAACTCAAGGAGCTCAACGAAACGACGAACAATACCAAATAAAGGACATTTGGGTAGGTCGCTTATAGTACTCAAACTGCCAGACAGTTGTGGGAAAAAAAAGAAAACAAAAAAAAAAAAAATGTGACCCACATGGTCCCCACATTCATAATAATCCAATAAAATTAATGGATGAAGGAAGGATGAAAACTATCCTACGTCCGACCTAACCCAGGTCCTAGTTTTCCTGTGTTCATTGGAAATCCTTTTAGCCATTAAAGGGTAAAATAACATACAGTTTATTTTTCCCTATCTATAATTTAAATATTCACTGCCTCGTTGGTCGAGTGGGTCAAACGCGACTGCTGAGCATAAGGTCCTGGGTTCGATTCCCAGGTCGAGGTTATTGGGTTTTTCAATCAGGAATTTATCAGTAGCAGACACGGAGTCCAGATTTGTACCTGACCGGTTGGTTTTAATAGGCTCTCCCTTAATTACATGGGACTTAAACATAGCTGGCGAAATGTGGGTGTACTATTAGGTATACCTCTGCCTAACCCTACGGGGATTACAGGCGTGATTTTATGTTATGTTAATATAAATATGGACTTGTAGAATTTATAGGTCTGACGGTGTGTAGCATTCAATATTGCAGAGTGTACATTTCGACCTGGGTCTGAACCAGAAGGAACATTGAGCATTTCGTTGTATGCCGTTGTTTGTGCTGTTGCAGCGGGAGGTATGTCACCTCCTTGGATGATGTTTGGTTGTACATCGTTAAGCCATCGATTGATGCTGTCTGCTTGCGCATTAGCGTGTTCGTTACTATGATCGTTGCCTCTTAAACTGCCTCTTACGCTTTCTACGTCGATAGCAGCCAGTTCGGCCTGAAGGTGTAGGTCAGCCGCTTTACGTATGAGTTCGGTTTGTCGAGCTGTGATGTCACAGAGCTGACGTGCATGTAGTGCTTCAGCGGCGAGTTTTTTTGCTTTTATAGTATTCGAGGATCGTGTAGACCCTAGCGATCGTGTGGTGACCGACTTAGGTGTGTTGTGTGTGTGTTGTGGAGGGGAGTTACGGCTACCTGAGGGCACACTGCTGTCGTCATGGACATGCGGTGCTTGGTGGGCCTCTAATAGGTGAGGAAAGTATACACACTGAGTTTGGTTCATCAGCTGTCGGGGGCGCGCTGCTATTAATATTGACGGGCGGCGCTTGGTGGGCCTTCGACGGATGGGCTGTGCATACATTGTCATTTCCGCTAGAGCCGACGACTCCGTTTGAAGCTCCTTGTGGTGGTTCACTATTTTGATGTTTAGATCGGGTATTATAAACCATGGCTTCTTTTTACGTGGGAGAAGGACCAAAATGTTACTGATCGTAGCTACTTGAACTAAAAGGCGCTGGTGTAAGTAACCACAGTTTATTTTACAAACATTCAAAATCGTAAAAACCAAAAAGTCACAAGTCACCGATTGCTGTCAAGAGATATTAGAATTTAGAAGACAATTTAAAATGTTCCGAAAAGGTGATGCCAATAAGTTCGGTTCGTAACAGTTATCTTTCGTTCTTTACTTTTTTTATCACTTGCAGTTGCGACTGATCTCAGATATATTATGACAAAATTCCGCATTCTTTCACAAGTTGTGTCCGAGCGGCCGTCACAACCATTTCTCTGATGAAATCGAATTTGCAACTCATAACAAGAGTTACTTCTTCCCAAGTTATGATTCCCATGGAAATATAAATTGATATATGTGGGTCGTTCGTAATGAGTTATAAATATATTGCTCAGCTCATCTATACTATCTTCAAAGAAGAAAGATTTGTTTTTTTGTATGTTTGTAATGAATAAACTCAAAAACTACTGCACCGATTCCAAAAATTCTTTCACCATTAGAATGCTACATTATCCCTGAGTAACATAGACACCCGTGCGAAGCCGGGACGAGTCGCTAGTTGAATATAATGCTATGACCGATATACTGAACTTCTATGTAAGTTGTTCCCATTTGTCAAAAGTTCTCTCAATAAAAATATTAGATCAACAATTTCGTTCGTTGTTTTTTTGTAGAGGAGTTCGTGGCTAAATAAAAACAGCGCACAGATCGACCTTCAAGGTTAAACAGCGCTTGCCAAGGTCGGTCCGTGGATGGGTGACCATAAATCACGTTTCTAGCTTCTCCGTGCTTTGGAAATCACGTTGTGCCGTTGGTCACGGCTGTCGATTTTAGATTTTGAAAGTCGTTACCGATACCCCCGAAAGTCTGACAGCCAGTCTTACCAACGGGTATCGTATTAGCCAGTAACTGGGTTATGGAGGTCAGATAGGCAGTCACTCCATGAAAAATACTGGTGCTTAGCTGCATCCGGTTAGACTGGAAGCCAACCACAATCTACTTGGGCAAAAACTAAGCAGATGACTAATTCTAGAGATTTTCGGATGTCATTTTCAAGTTTCAGAATTCATAATTTTACTTGTGTTTGTCCGTATATTTTTGTATGTTCTTCTTAAATATTCAAGTTCCATTAGACAGTGCTTTAAACAGACTAACGCGATTTGCATTTGAACCACTCAGTCTAAAGTGGAACCTGGTTTAATGTGAAGATGTACCATATACTGTACACAAAACGCTAGTAGTAGCTCATTAGTATCTTTGTATACCTAGCAACATATAATAATTATCTAGCAACATATAATAATTATCTAGCAACATATAATAATTGTCTAGCAACATATTATATCTAATTCGGCTTAATTTATTTTTCTAGTCGCCTTTTTGTCATTTCTTAGAGATTCTTTTCCAATATAATTTCTACCATTAGTATAAATTAAATTTTCATCAAATTAAATTCATGTCTGAAAATTCCCTACAAATTAACGATGTTAGTCGTTTGACATATAAGTACTCTTATATGTATGTATCTAGGTATCATCTAAACTATATAATATTAAAAAGAGGAAATATTTGTATTTTTGTATGTAACGAATAAACTCTAAAACTATTGGACCGATTTGAAAACATCTTTCAGCAATGGATAGCTACATTATCAGCGAGTAACATGGGCTATATTTTATCCCCGTACTCCCACGGGAACGGGAACTAGGCGGGTGAAACCGCTAATAATTAATAAAAGTCTATGAGTGACTTGTTTTCGTGTGGTGAGTGCCTAAACTGGTGTCGGAGTTATCATGTCTCCCATAGGCCTCTGACTTGGCCGTCGAGAAATATCTCACAACCATGCTGGTTTGTTTTTCTCATCAAAGCAAAAGAAGTGATAATAGGCATGACGACAGTATCAAAAAATTGCAAATCTATTTAGTCCATCAGTTAGAGTATTGGAAATTAATGGACACGTATTTTTTGTTTTTGTAAATCAATGAATATTGACAAAGATAAAACGCATCAAAACTCGGGACTGGGGGCTCGTGACGTCAGAACTAGGTAAAAATTATACCTAGGCGTGACGAATTGAGAATTTTAAAAGCGTCATATCTTCGTAAATTTTGGTTTACGTAACAAAAGAAAAAACACGGGTCAAATATTTTTGATAATCTAACTGACGGACTAATTCGTTTTTTTTTGTCGTCTCGCCTATTATACAATACGCACACGAATCAGAGGTGCGTGTCTTGGATTCGAACTCGAGCCCTATAATATGATTTAGCAGTCCGACGGTCACACCACTTGACAGTCGCTGCTACTGGCTGAACAGGTTACCAATAAAATAAACCAATGTTATTCAGCAGCTAATAAGTTTTACAGCTGCCTGAAAAAATATGCTTCGTTGTTCAATATTTTTAGATGTCCACACTTAAAATGTCACTTACGGGATATCTTCCGTGATTATTGTTTATTTTTGAGCTCCCGGATATTAAAAAAGCGTAAAACTGTTTTTAGATGTCGTTAACAAAGAACTTTCGAGGATTCAATACTAGAACAGTCCAATAGTACTCACAATATTGAATAATCCTAGACAATGTATTTGATTCCCCATGAACCCATTCCCCTAAGTCAATTCATATTTATTATTCGTCATGAGAAGCATTTTATTCACTCTGTTTTTCCTTCATTCCTTTATCAGCAGAAATAAATCAAATTGACGCAAAAATAAACAAATAGGGATAGGCCGGGAGCTAGCGACGAAATTAACACAGACGTAATTGGGTTATACTTTTATTATAACGAAAAAGAGAAATACATTCAGTCAGATTTATTTGTATAAATTATTAGCTACATACACGAGTTTTCAATTGGGTCATATTTGGGTAGTGTTCGTTTTTCATAATTCACAAAAGCAAACAGTTTTTCAATGGTTTCACATTCATGCTTATATTTATTTTAGCAGAAAACACTTTTTTAATATTTTCGTCCTAATTTCATTCATCCGGAAATGTATAGGAGAACATCCCGAAGGGGCCATTTTTCAAATACATCATATTCGCACTTTTATTTTGTGAGAGTGCCATGAGAAATGGATACATTTCACGTAATAATTTTGCATTTTATCCATGTAGCTACGTTTACAGCAGAGCAAATTGAATTTAGCTAGTTGTTATTGTAGTTGTTGGTTTGAAACGTACTGATGTTGTAACTAGATTTAATGAACGTGGATGAAGGAAAAGGAGTATGTAAGGATCTAAGAAGTGTCCTCATGGGTCTATGCGTTGTTGTAGATTTTTGTTAACAAAACCATAGCAATAAATTATTTTTCCTGCTTCCGTGTTGTAGGTAAAAGTGCGAGGAAGGAAGCAAAGGAATTAAGATAAGCCATCTGCTGATATCCGGCATATTATGGCAACATACCCTCGAAACTCTTTATCGTTGAAATATATGGAACTTTTCATCATCGCTACTGCAAAACTTCTGACAAAGCGTTCTCACATGGAATTCAGCTGCATCCGGTTAGACTGGAAGGCGACCCCAACATAGTTGGGAAAAGGCAGCTAGATGATGAAAACGCGATCTTTACATATTTCTTCGAGTCAGTAGTTGTCTAACTTTTTCAAGCCCGCCACACTATTCCCAAACCACTGTAACTCCTGAAAGCCAGAATCAACAGTGGAGACCACCAGAAAAGAGCCTAGACAATCAAGCTCGACGAAGTCCCAGAGAATGAATTTAACTGTTTTGGATCCCGCAACGAAAATTCAAACTCAAACTCAAAACTCAAAACTCAAACTCAAAGCATTTATTTCAATTAGACCATTACGGCACTTTTGAATGTCAAAAATACAAAAAAGAAAATCAAAGCTACAGTCCCAGTCACAAGGCATAATAACTTGAGAAAGTACTGTAGTTGCCCATTCCCTAGCGTAGATCTCTATGGAGAAGAACGGGCAAGAAACTCCATGGACACTCTTTTAAAAACAAAATATTGTTACAAAATCTTGGTTACATCTTTAATTTTGAGATTATACATATATGTGAGAACGATGTAGAAAGACGTGCACACTAAGAGCGTCCAGAGTAAAAGATTAGATCAACAGTTTACGAATAAAGTAATTAAAATGAACCTTGGCAGCTAAGAGATGACCAGTCCCAACTGACAGCGCCCGTTCACGAACATGACGCATGTACCGGCGCCATTCAACTCAACCATATTGAAGGGAACTAAATGACCCGACACACCCGCCACCATCAGCGAGACATTTAAGTGAGCATGACATTCTCTCAGCCACCAAGGCATATTCAAGTCAATGAAATATAAATAAATGTAAATGGTGGCTGAACAGTACAAAGTACTCACACATGTGCTATGCAATTATATAATATTATGAACTGGAATCTATATAATGCAAGTATATTTTTACAATCTTCTGCAGCTTCCACAAAACATTAACATGGGAATCAATTCTTCATCTTCTTCTTTACGTGTCGATGGACTCAAATAATGCCCGACCCAAACAATCAATTAATTTGCCCCCCCCCCCCCCCCCCCCTATGGTTGTGGAGCAGGACCAGCATTTAGCCAAGCATTTTTATCATCAATGTAATCCCCCAACTTATAATATGCTTGCCTACATAGTGTGCGTTTTATACAAGATTTAAATTTCGTCTCGTTCAGTTGAAGAATGTGGGGAGGTATTTTATTGTAACATTTCAAACAGTACCCCATGAAAGATGAATCTACTTTAGCAAGCCTGAAACCTGGCTGAACTAGTTGGTCCCTATTTCTAGTGTTATAGTGGTGTCTGTCACCTCTTCTACTGAATAAATGCCGATTTTTCCTAACGTACATGATGTTTTCATAGATGTATTGACAAGGTACTGTCATGATATTAATTTCCTTAAACAGTTCTCTTAGAGAATCGCGTCTACGTAATTCATAAATGGCTCTGATGGCTCTTTTCTGCAGAATAAATATAGACTCGATGTCTGCAGCCCGTCCCCATAGTAAAATACCGTATGACATAATACTATGAAAATAACTAAAATAGACTAGCCTCGCGGTATCAATATCAGTGAATTGACGGATTTTTCTAACAGCATATGCTGCTGAGCTCAGCCGTCCTGCAAGAGATGTTAAATGAGGACCCCATTGTAACCTTGAATCGAGCGTGATTCCCAAGAAAACCGTTTTATCGACAAATTCTAGTTTCTCTTGATTCAATATTATGTCACAATCACTACTTTTGACATTTGGTAGAGCAAATCTAATGCACTTAGTCTTTTTTCCATTTAGTACTAAATTATTGGCGGTAAACCAATTGTGGACCTGCAGTAGGGCGTTATTTACGTCGTCATGATTAGTGGCACGTCTGTTTATCCTAAATATTAAAGAAGTATCGTCAGCAAACAACACCATATGCGGATGGTTGTTAAATAAATGGGGTAGGTCATTAATATACACTAAAAAGAGGAAGGGACCCAATATCGAACCTTGTGGTACACCCATTTTTACTTTTAAACCCATTGAGTTGACTCCATTTATTTGTATCTGCTGCTGTCTATCATTCAAATACGATTTTATTAAACTGAGCGCAAGTTTACCTAATCCGTAATGCTCAAGTTTCAAGATCAGGGTTTCGTGATTTACACAATCAAATGCCTTCGAAAGGTCACAGAAGATTCCTATGGCATCTTGTGCCTCTTCCCACGCAGTAAATATGTGTTTTAATAAAGTGACACCGGCGTCAGTTGTACAACGTCCTTTGGTGAAACCATACTGTTGCTCGTGTAATATTTTATTGGTGTTGAAATGGTTAAGCATTTGATTGAGCATTATCTTTTCAAACACTTTGCTGAAAACCGGCAACACGGATACGGGCCTATAGTTATTGGTGTCCTTACTGTCCCCGGATTTAAAAAGCGGTATTACCTTACTGAATTTCATTAGATCTGGGAAGACCCCTTGATCCACGCACAAATTAAATATTGAGGCTAAATACGGCGCTACAGTCTCAATAATTGAGGTACAAGCTTTGATAGACATACCCCATAGATCTTCCGTTAATTTGATCTTGATTTGCTTAAAACCTTTTATGACTGTTAAGGGGTTTATATGCTGAAATTTAAATTCATTTGGACAGGCTGAAACGTTCGCTTTCAATAAATCAATAGAGAGCAAGGCAGAGGAATTTAAGGTTTCTGTAGTTTTAAGTGGGATACTGGTAAAGAAATTTACAAATTCTTGAGCAACTTCATTGTTGGAGCTCACAAGGCCACGCGATGTCTTTAGTGTGAAGTCATTACCTTGTTTTTTATTTCTATTTGTTTCATTGTTGATAATTTTCCAAACCGTCTTTATTTTGTTGTCGGCTGATTTAATCTTGTTGCTAATGAATAAGGATTTGGCTACCTTGCAAGTGTTTTTAAAAATTTTCGAGAAAGTAGCAACATATTTATTAAAAGCTTCAGTGTTGATGTAAGGCTTAAGGCCGTACAGCTCAAACAATCGTTCCCTACTTTTCCTAATACCTTGTGTTGCCCAGTCACTGAAAATAAATTTTGGGCCAATAGTTTTAGATTTCTTTTTTAAAGTATTATTAAATTCGGTGTGCACTACCGAAAAGAATTCTTCATAAAATACATTTACATTGTTTCTAATATGACCCGGTATACTTAACTTGTTAATTAAATTATTATTAAATTTGTCTAGATTGCTGGGTGTTATTTGTCTAGTTTGTATCTGAATTCTTTGTAATTGTATATTGTACGCGAAAGTAACGGTCTGACCACTATGATCTGAAGGCAGGTAATTTACGATGGATTTATCTAAGTAATCGCAGCAACAAAAAACATTATCGATACATGTAGCAGTATTTGTAGTAATTCGAGTTGGTTCTGAAAACACATTTGACAAATTAAATGATTTAAAGAGACTTAAGAATCTACTGCTAATCACATTATTCTCTATGATATTAACATTAAAGTCACCACAGATAATTATTGGTTTATTACCAGTTACAAGTTTTGCCAAAGCATCTTCCATTACTGACTCAAAGATAGAATAGTTACATGCTTATCCAGCTCAACACAAGACAATTCAATGCTATGTTCAACCGATAGACCGACTATATCATTACGCGACTTAGATTTAATACAATTTTTGACTAGGATTAATGAACCCCCACGCATCTTAGATTTTCGGTTAAAGCAACTGATCACATTGTAATTCTCATAATTTATTTGCATTACTTCATAATCTTTCATCCAATGTTCAGTAAAACAGATAATATCAAACTTAGTTTTTTCTAAAAATAGTTCTATTTCTAGTAGTTTGGAAGAAAGTCCCTGAATATTCTGGTGAAACAATTTTAAGGAATTCTGCTCAGCCCCTTTTTTACAAACAATTGATTGAGAGCTAGAAGATACCTCGAAGTTGACGAGATTAACTAAATTGTCACTCGTACCTTCTATTGTCTTAGTGACTAGTTTAAACAAAAATTTACTTTATAACAGTTTTAACAAAAATTATCAGACAAGTATAGTGGAGGAGTAGGAAAAAATCCGTAATTTCCACTTCTCACATGGAATGTGAACATCTGACGCTGGCTCTCCGCCTAAGGCTTATATAGCCTTTTCCCCTATTATGCGAGAAACAAGCTTGCATCCGTAATCTTGTAGTCAGTAGAAAAGTTATATTGTGTCGGAGGCAGCATCGAATTTAATTAAGAGCCTGAGATAGGAAATACTGTTACCAACACAATCCCGGCCAGCCGTAATTGGTATACTTACGAAAGTTTTTTCATTTTCACTAGTAAGTTGGTTGTAATTTGTGGTAATTTTTCGTCGAAAATATAGTTTGGTATGATAACTTTGGTATAATATTTTTGTATAGTTCCGCGGTGCAGGTGTACGTAAGCAATACAAACAAAATGAGGAAAATAATTTTCAGAGATATTATTTTTCAAGTAATGAACCGTATTTTTCAAGCAAGTTTTCCAGCCGACCGATGTTGTTAATAAAGTTAATAAGCCTCTCAATATTTTTGATGATGACGAATTTTATCGAATGTCCGTTAAATGACAACGCCCATAATAGTTTGGAATATCAACTTGCCACACTACGCTTGGCAAGACTATGTTGGGATAAAGTTTAGCAACGCTGTGATAGGAACATAATATTTTTTTCTAATAAACAAGAAGCTGACACATTGACAATGCCAATGTTCCACATCTGACTGAGAATATATA
The DNA here is from genome assembly GCA_941918905.2 of Xestia sexstrigata. Taxonomy (NCBI): domain Eukaryota; kingdom Metazoa; phylum Arthropoda; class Insecta; order Lepidoptera; family Noctuidae; genus Xestia; species Xestia sexstrigata. Next base: position 19,554,494 of record OW799208.2, read on the forward strand.
CAATCTGCACATGACATTTTATGGCAGTGCAGTCTTTGGCAGAATGAACGCAATATTATGTTGGATAGTGTACAGGTTACATCGGGAGTTATTTACTATACGGACCTTGTAGAAATTAGAACAAATTTCCGTGCGTTCAAGCGTTTTTGCTATACCTATTATTGGAATCAAATATAACAGCTCACAACTTAGGACCCTTTAATGTTAATATTTATCCGTGGTGCTAGGCAACTGGGGCTATCTCAGTTGTGAACGTCTCTTTGTGCCTATTGGCCTTGTTTTGTTGTGTCTCCTGCTGATATTGAGGAAAGTGGAAATTACGGATTTTTCCTACTCTCTGTAACGTTACATTTTCCTGTTAGGAGCCAGGAAACTAAGGTCACAATGAGCCTACCTAACTTTTAGTCTGGAGGAGAGTACGGTTAAGAGCGGCCAACCCGCCATACTTTTCGCGAGAATTTTGACAAACGCTCGTGCGTGATTATGAAGTTGTTACACATATATCTACAAATTTTTTGAACTGATAGGTAAGCAAAAAATAAAAATTTGTAGGAACAAATTCAGTATAAGCCTCCAAAAATTGCTGTTTTTCTCAAATTTTACCTCAACTTTGGCTGTTCATAATGTAATCATAAATTGTAAAACTAAAGAAAATAGCCTGATAGAAGCCTTGCAAATATAGTGGAGATTTTAAATAACAAATATTTATTTCACAAACTTGTAAGACTTATTCAAAAACACGTATTTCCTGGAACAAGTTTTATAAATTTTCGAACACTATTTTTCGTTCAATGTCCTCGCGTTAGTCGGTATGAGGTGCGCGGGTGACGAGTAGTGCGGGGTCGGGGCTAGGTAAGACAGGGCAGTTGAAAAAATATCGCCGCGATGGCTCTGGATGAAACAACAAGCTTTTCGACCATGCTCGCGTTGACGATAGAGGCGCCGCGAAGGGCCCTTTTAAAAGAACCAGTCAAGGGAACGAGATAAAAGATTTTATAATTAATAAAGCACACCTTATCATATAGGGCCTACCTACCCGAACTGGAGCTAAACGAAGGGAAATGATGAAGATGAAATGGGAAGCCAAGAGTCATCAGTCATCTGTCTTCTTTCTGCGAGGCGGAAGACATCAAACATCACAAAACGTCGAGGAGGGTTGAAGGTCGTCACTCAGGCCGTAGAGGTATGAGGAGCCAAAGCTCATCAGACACCAATCTTCTTTTCAGCGAACGTCAAACGTCGTCTCAAGCAGGAGTCTCGGAAGGCTGAGTAACTTCAAACCTTCCATCAGGCCGGAATCACAGAGGGCCGAGTGCCTGTCAGAGGGAGGAGGATCGAACCTCTGGAGGAGTTAGAGGCGGCGACACGTTGTCTCGCCGGTTGTTCACCAAATTGTCTTCATAAGTTGAAAGGAGGGATACTGCCCTTATATTTGGGAGGAGGGAAAAGCCCTCTTGCCACCGTTATTTTTGTTCAGGCACTTCTTGTTCGTTTCAGCTCTAGACGTAGACTCTTTTTGTCATGACGGCTGTCTGTCATCAACAGATGATCGGCCTGTCATTTGTAAATTTAGACAATTGAAGCGATAGAAAGAAAAATTACTAAAGGTCTAATAACAATTTGATATGCAACCTAAAACTCCTAGCTAGCTCCAGTAATAAATTAAAAATAAAACTAGGCCTGTCACTAATTGACATTACAAACGTAAGCAAAGATTCAAGAGAGATAAAAATCTACAGAAAAACTTAAATAACATGAATTACAAGGTAAAAGTTATGCTAAGCCTCCAGGAAATGTGCCGGAAACTGCCTAGAGAGGACGCATGCTTAAATTTTCAGGTTAATAATATCAAACATGTAAGTATAAAACCCATGTCAAAAACAATCATTACATCCTTCGCTATTTAATTACTGATTAATTTCGTTGCGGGATCCAAGAATAAGAATAAGAATAATAAGAAACTTTTATTTGTAAACATAGGTAGTTACACAATGTGTGAGATGTTACAATGTAGAACTTAGATTCTCTATGTTTAAAGAGCGTACAAATATGAACAGACAAATGTATTGATTTAAAACAATTTTTTTTTTAGTATGTCTTTCATGTAATCATCACGAAGTAAATACAAAACTAAAATAACAATGAATCAAAACAATATAAAAATTATAAACAAAAAAAAAATATCAATTAATTAGCAAAAGTTAACATAATTCGAGAATAGATGTCGTGTGATAAAGAATAATAATTACCTACAACAGAGGTCAATATAAAATTTCGTTAAAATATTTAATAGATGTCAGATACTAGAATTAGCTTATCTGATGTGAGTAAAAAATGTCAAAGATTCAAACATATTTCGTAAAAACAAACAAATATTACCAAGATACATAATCGGATGTCAAAACATTAAATTGCAGTAATAAAAAATTTACAATTAAAAAGGCATGTCAATTATTAAAAATTATATTACTATTTTTTCGTTCAGAAACTCATTTATATTATAGTAGGATACGTTTTTTAAAAGGTGAATATTTAATATTTTAATTGATTCTGTTATATGGTCATAAATAGTCGGTGCCATACAATAAACACAATTATGCATCAGCGCTGTTTTGGACTGTCTAGAGCACAACATATTCAAAACAGTCATATTAAATTTACTCCCTGGGATTTCGTCGAGCTTCATTGTCTCGGCGCTTTTCTGGTGGTAGTACTGTTGATTCTGGCTTTTAGGAGTTGCAGTGGTTTGGGAATAGTGTGGCAGGCTTGTCCCAAAAGGAACAAGAACCTGAGCAACGTATTGCTTCCTGGAAACAATGTTTTGCAATATTGTTGCTACACTTTGTTAATCTATGAACTAGCTTATACCCGCGGCTTCGCCCGCGTGGCGTTCGATAATGTCCCACGGGATTGTACTACTGAGATAAAAAGTATCCTATGCATCAATCCAGGTTATAAACTATCTGTGTGCTTTTCATCCAAATCTGTTCAGTAGTTTTTGCGTGCAAGTGTAACAAAAATCCATCCAATATTAGTAAGATCATCATCATCTGCCTAGCCTTTACCCAACTATGTTGGGGTCGGCTTCCAATCTTACCGGATACAGCTGAATACCAATATTTTACATGGAGCGACTGCCTATCTTACCTCCACAACACAGTTAGTACCGGGTAATACGATACCCCTTGGTAAGACTGGTTGTCAGACTTTTTGGGCCTCTGACTACCTAACGACTGTCAAAGATCTATAAATGACAGCCGGGACCAACGGCTTAACGTGATTTCCGAGGCACGGAGGAACTCGGTATGTAATGGGTGGTCACCCATCCACAGACCAACCTAGGCAAGCACGGCAAGGCACGATCGACCTGAGCTGCTGTCAAAATGTAGTGCTTTGCCGTTACCTTTTATAACACCTAAGCTCTGAAATTTGCACACATGAAAAAAAAATTACAGCTCAGAATTGATGGCATAGATTGCCTGGCATCGCCATATTTTTATACACATCCTATGCCCTATCCTTAATCGTCAAAGGATACCTACGCATACATCCCATCCTACTCCCACACATCAACAAGCAAGATAGCATTACTACGTCACAACATAATAAAGACAAGGAGCCATCGTTTATCATAATATCATGATCCAATAACTCTGTAACGAACTCAATTCCGTGTATTAGGATCACATACGGCGACACAAAGAATAAAAAACATTCTTCGCGATGACTTTAAGATAAAATATCAGTTTTCTCGTGTTATATGACGGGCTTTGAAGTAGGCTTTTATGATACGTAAATAAATAGAAATAAGATCGCAAATAGAGATGAAATAAAAGCAAAGTATTTTTCTTATAATTTCATTTTCATTATTGATATAGCTAGCGTTTGACTAATGTTACTTGATGGTAACGAAAAAGACTTCATTTTCTGACGAAATTATAATGATATCGTCATTGATTGCCAATCGAAAACCACATTAGGATTCGAACCACGGTGGAGCACACGGTGGAGGTGTGTCCTGCGTGGGCGGAGCACCGCCGTGTCCTCGAAGCGGCGATTGGCGGCGGCGACCTCTCGCGTCCGGCCCTGGTGCAAGCCATGGTCCGGAGCGAGACGGAATGGGACGCCGTCACCGAAGGAGGTGGCGGAACGTGAGAGGGAGAGAACCTCACAGCGTCCCGGCCGCCGCGGGAGACGCCCCGGGCGTCGGGGACGCCGCGGGAGACGTCGCCGGGGGCCACGTGGTGGCCACCACGTGGCCCCCGGCCACCGTAGGCGCGGGCCTGTGGACGGTGGGCTATGGGCTAGCTCGCCGTCCGTCCGTCTCATGACGACAGGCCGTGTCGACGGCGCGTTTGTGTTCCACGCGCGCCTCAAAGAGAGTCAGCAAAAAGGAAGGGGTCCGCAAGGACCGATGCTTGCCGGGGTTGCGGGACTGTTCGAAAGAGATACCGTGGCCCCGGAACACAAAGGGCGATGAAGGAACATGGATGGGTTTTAGTCAGTAAAAGTCTGACACTCCCTCCTGCTCCGCCCAGAGCGGGAGAAGTCATTTGATGATTTCCCATCCGAAAAGGAAAAAAAAAAAACAAGGGCTCGAACACAAATTGTCTCATAAAGACTCCGGAAAAATCCCGCTCTATTATTTTCTCCTAAAAAACTTGGTTCTTTTTTTGGGACAAGCCCGCCACACTGTTCCCAAACCACTGTAACTCCTGAAAGCCAGAATCAACAGTGGCGACCACCAGAAAAGCGCCGAGACAATGAAGCTCGACGAAGTCCCAGAGAATGAATTTAACTGTCTTGGATCCCGCAACGAAATTAATCAGAAAAGTATAGTGGAGGAGTAGGAAAAAACCGTAATTTCCACTTCCCTCCATTTCAGCAGGAGACAGAACGAAACAAGGCCAATAGGCACAAAGGGACGTTTACAACTGGGATAGGCCCAGTTGCCTAGCACCACGGATAAATATTAACATTAATGGGTCCTAAGTTGTGAGCTGTTATATTTGATTCCAATAATAGGTATGGCAAAAACGCTTGAACGCACGGAAATTTGTTCTAGTTTCCACAAGGTCTGTATAGTAAATAACTCCGGATGTAACCTGTACACTATCCAACATAATGTTGCGTTCATTCTGCCAAAGACTGCACTCCCATAAAATGTGATGTGCTGATTGTTCATATTCGCAGTCAGATGTGGAACATTGACAAAAAGGCGAGTCAACAAGCTTGAAGGAAAATAATTTACTCTTAAAGTTACCATGACCGGTGAGAAATTGGGCAACACAGTGATCAACATCCAACCATGTCCTGGCCAGCCGCTCACGAACGGATGGAAAGAACTGGTGGAGGTGTCGGCCCTTGATGGAATTATCCCACCTACCTTGCCATTCAGACAAAAGTTCCTCCCAGACGTCGGTCTGTGGTTTGAATAATCTAGCAATCTTAACACGGTCACGTAGGGTTAAAAAGTCTGCGTCCGCGGTCTCACGTGCGTTATAGTACATTGCAGCCCGTCGCTGCACTTCAAGATCAACTGGAAGTACACCTGCAAGTACCGGTAAGGCTTCAGTACTAACCGTCCTATACGCTTTGCATAAGAATATCAAAGCCAAACGCTGGCTTTGAAGCAATTTACGTCGTGCCGCTCCTATGGTGGCCCTATCGGCCCAGACAGGTGCCCCGTAGCACATACACCCCAAGTAAGTAGCCCCATAAATGGTCTTTAAAGTTATAAATGACAGACCCCACGTAGATTTTGATATTCTCGTTAAGGCATAAAAGTTCTTTTTAGCTTTTTCACCGACAGTTTTTATATGATCTATGAATGAAAAATTTCTCTCTAAGACCAAACCAAGGTAGCACACGGATTGCTTTCTTTTCACGGGAACGTTATTAAATTTAATACTAGGCCACGATTTAAGATTACCTTTTAAAATTAGTTGATAAGTTTTTTGCGGTGCAAAGGTCAGACGGTTTCGATCGCCCCACTGAGATATTAATCGTAGGCAAGTATCAGCTAAATTCTCGAGACCAGCCCGAGTACTCGACTGAATGAGCAGCAGGCCGTCGTCCGCGTAACCGGTTAATGAACAGCCGGGAGGAAGGGGAATCGCGAGAAAATCATCAAAACCTAAATTCCATACATACGGAGCGATTACCGACCCCTGAGGACATCCCATGGTAAGGGACTTTGACATAGAATAATGACCGAGTTTGAGTTTCGCGGAACCATTTAAAAAGTAAGAATAAACAAGATTATATATGTTTTTATAGCAGCCACGATTCTTCAGTTTAAGTAGTAGCATCGGCCACCATGCGTTATCAAAGGCCCCGGAAATATCTAAAAAGATTCCAACCACGTACTTGTGTTCCGAGTTATTAACAATTTTTCTAACAGAAAGTGCCGCGTCTACGGTAGATTTTCCCACGGTGAAACCGAATTGGTTGTTATGAAACTTTGGCCCGTCTGGCAGCAAACGTGAAACGATAAGGCGCTCCAGGAGTTTTCCTAAAGATGGCAGTAGGGTTATGGGCCTGTACGACTTAGGGTCGTCCGGTGGCTTATCACCACTTTTTGGAATTATTCGTATAAAGCCACGTCGCCATACGCGAGGGAAAACGCCGTCCGCAATACATCGGTTGAAAACAGATAGAATGGCGTCGCCCGCTGTTTTACACGCTTCTATTATCATCCGATTAGATATTTTATCTTCACCTGATGATTTGTTAAGAGGCAGTTTCCTGACAACATTAATGAATTCGTCAATGGATGGAAGGTCTGACGCTGGTGATTCAGGTGGCACAGCAGCCCACGCTCTGATCTGTTGATGGTAGTCATTGTCATTTACCGGCGAATCATCAGGAATCAGACTATTTAATAGAACTTCGGTTGTTTCCTCAATACCGGTGGTGTGTTTATTATTGACTTTAATGTTCTGGACAAACGCCAGGTCGACTGATCGATTAGCTTTGAATTCGTGATACAAAGGAGACCACGGACCTTCTTTATCTAATTTTTCTACTATTTTTCGCAGTAAATTACCCTTGGATTTTTCCACCGATGCTCTGTAGCGGGACTTGGCAACTCTAAACGCATTTAAAGCAAAGTTGAGTGGGTCTCCGGTGACCTTTTGTTTTTTAAGCTTGTTTAAATGCCTACGCGCTTGGCGATAGCTTTTACGTTGTTCAATTAAGTAGTCACACCACCAATCACATCTATGGATGTTGGTCATAGATGCGCGACCAATGGCGATGTCAGCACAGTAAGTGAAGGTGTCTGACATAATTTCAGCACTTTCTTCAGCTGACAGCCCATCACGAGTGAAGTCTTTGGCGTGACACGCAAAAAGCGAGCTAAAGAATTCCCAATTCGCGCCTTTACTTTTATATCTAAAATTACCAGTGATATGAGATGGACCTTGAGAAGACACCGGAACAAATTCGTACACGATCAGGCGATGATCACTACAAGACGCATCTGGTAGGACACGCCACCTATCCAAGCGTACGTCTGCACTAGAAAGTGTGACGTCAATACAAGATTCGCCCATTGGGCTGCAAAAAGTAGGTGGTGCATCTGGGGTATTATGAATTGATAAGTTCATTTCAGCTATAAAATCTTCAACAGCACAACGTCGGTCGAAATCCGTAGACCTAACCTTGCCATACCACAGAGACGATGACGCGTTAACATCAGCGCCAACGATAACTTTACAGCCCGCGAGTGACTGTAAGACATGACGGAGGTTATGTATATGAGGAGCAACAGGGTCTGAGTATTGAAAGTAACAGCTCACAACGTAAACTTTAAAAGAAGCTGATGAGACTTCCGCAACGGCACAGTGGGGCGTCATGAGGTTACGCAAAGACGTTACTGTAAAGTTAGAAGAACGCGCCACGTAAATTCCGGCTCGTGCTTTGCTGTCCAGCTGAACTACTTTGTGACGTAAGCGAGCGTTCTGGTATTGTTCTTGAACAAGTACTATGTCTAAGTTATAATCGATAATTAATTTGTCTAATTCAGAGGTCGCCACCTCGATCGTTGTGGAGATTTAATTGTCCTATAGTTAAACTATCCATTATTTTAGTAGTTGGTGTTGAGGATTAACTGTTCGAGCTTAAGTTTGTACGTGGTACACTCGGGAGACCCGCAACGATGGTCAAACGGTTTTTTAAAACGTTTACACGCCACGCAAGTCGGTATAAAATTTAAATTATCCTTGTGCGGGCAGTTATTTGTTTCATGTGCTTCGGAGCAGTTGGCACAGGTAGGTGATTTATTAACGCAGTGTTTCTTAACGTGACCAAACTGTTGGCAATGTAAACAACGAACTACTTCGACATCATCGATGAAACGGCAAGTCGCCCAATCAATAAATAATTTATCTTTGGTGGACACTAAATGTTTACGAACTGTGGACTCGATTTCAATACCTATCCACTTGCGACCATTATCTAAGGAACGCCTACGAATAATTTTAGTAGACTTAATAAAATCATCCTCATTTATTGGCACCTCGTCTTTAATGTTTTGACGGTATAGCGCGTGCAGAAAAGCATTGTCTTCCATTGAGGATGGGACGTCCTTAACTAATATACGAGGCCTTCGGCCTTTCGGTTTTTCAAGTCTTAAGCCGGCGGACCTAATAGCATCGACCGATTGCAACTTTTTTATTTGGTTGTCATTAGCGACACGTAATACAACGCCAGATTTCGCGGTTTTCTTAACGCCTACTATTTGAAATCCGTCATCACTAGGCTTAATCGCTTTCATTAGCGCTTGTTTAGTCGCGGACGATGACGAGTAATCGGCTAACCGCTCAGCGGTAGGGTAGGCGACGACGCACGGAAGGGGGGCGCGCGACTCAACAGCTGGCCCAACTTTAGGTAGACGAAGTTTCAAAGAATCCGCATACGAAGATTTGTTATAATCACTAGTATTGACGTTAGTAGGATTTAATTTAATTTTATCCAATTCGCGTTTCGCATTGGCTAATTTGGTTTCGTTGGAGGATGATTTTATGGCTAACAAAGAAACAATGGCCGTTACGCGCTGAGTCATGTCCATGATGGCTGATTTATTTGCGACATTAATGCGGGACCCTTGATCATTAACAAGGTCGTTAATTTTTGAGAGATATGCAGACGCCGATGAAACTAAATCGCAATAGTTGTCATTGCTCGCAGTACTGGCGTTTAATATTGGCGAAGGCTTCTCAATTGAGTTGGATGTGTGTAGCCGTTTTGACCTATCCTCGGGCGAGATGTACGAAGGAGACATTTCGCGAAACAAACGTTTTGTTGAGCTAGCGGAGGTCGTCGGCGACCCGGGTGTATGGAATGCATCACTGCCACGGTCAGGCGGGTCATCATTAATGGACAACATATTATAAATTATGAAATTCAAATAAACTATTAGAACGTAAGCAAAGTAACAGAATTAACGGACGATAAAATTATTTAGAGGTACCCACACACCAAAGAAAGTAAATGTACTCACCGAAAGTAAACGAAATTAACTAAAATACCAGTAAAACCGACGTAAAAACACTAAAAAACTTACGATACCAGCACTTAGCACAATAGCACACAACTAGTAACAACTCACGAGCCGGGAATCGATCACGGAACACGAAAATCGTAATTAAAATCAACAGATTGCATCCAACCCGAGCGAGTGCGCGGAGGGAAGTGAAAAAACTTGGTTAAAGATGAAAGTTAAACCACTAATTACAAGACGGTAAAGCAGTACATAACTCGACAATTTACACGCAGATTTAGCGGCTCCATACTCCACTTACACCAGAGCAAGTGGTAACATTATACATCAAGAAAATAGGCTTCCATTTCTGAATTAATTCTCACTACACCACCCCATCTACACTATCCTCCATTTTACTAACACCCTCTTACGTAAGGCCCCCTTTAAGGAGGGGGGTACTCCTGAGGAGGTACCTTTCTCTACTGATCAAATACAGGCAGCAAATATTTGGCTCGGGATTAATTTATTTGCATCGATGTCACCTTCCAAGCTTAGCCTCTTGGCTGCTAAGGCTGTTTGTGTTAGGTTTATTACAGGCTGTGTGTCTGTGTGTGATCTGTGTCCGATTTTGATGTCCGGCACGGACATTTTAGGGTAAAATGACATTTGTATGCGCGGATCAGTGTTTTCGAGTATCTCTTTATCATTATGTTACGTAAAGTTACTGTTGTTCCGAGTCTGGCTGTTTTTGTGTGAAAATGTTTGTAAACGCACCCACGACGGAAAAATCCCTAGTGTGGGGCAAAAAGACCATAAAAAAGTTATTGGAGTGACGTTGTTCGGTGACATTTTCACCTACGTTCAGTTTATTTCCGAATTCATCGGTCGCCTAAATTATCGGACAACTGAACAATCCATCGTTTGTGGTGATTTGTTAGGATTACTATAATCTATTTTGTCTTTCAGGAGTATGTTGTATTATGTCAGATCAATTTTGTCAGAATAAGGTTGTTCGATATTGTTTGATACACCTTACTATTTTTTTTCGTATTCAGTAGTCAGTGACATGTCCCATCCCTAACTCCTCCCTCCGCACTCTTCTTCGCCGATCCCTTTCGTTCCGGTCGCATGGCGCGCGCGCAGTAAAGGAAGAAAATCGATATGAATAAATTATTGGCCCAATCTAATGATCTCGCGATTGTTGTAATATTTGTGAAGCGTAATTACTGCTGGACACTCAAGCAAAACCTCAAGGACAATATCTTTGTGATTTGTTACCGCGTGCACGCGGAAGAAGATTCCACCATCAAGAAACTTCAAAGAAACTGGTTGGAGTGTAGTCTTAGGGGCGCTACGGCGCGAGGACTTAAAAAACTTTTGCCAAAAATGTGTTATTTTCGCAAATCGTTTATTTTCTCGATTCTATCGTATAAAACACCTAAATATAAGGCTAAAAGTGTCTTAGTGTTTTTTGTCTCCGACCAACCGTTTGTCGTAAAAATGATGTCGAAGGGATCCATAGGTTAGGTTAGGTTAGAACTGTGACCAACTACGCGCGAGCCGAGCGAGCGAAGCGAGTTATGCCGCGTCAGCGGCCGGCGAGCGCTACCTCGGAATTGGTCGCAAAATTTTTCCAAGTATTTTTTTCATAGTGCCCCTAAGACGACACTCTGACCAAGAAACTCTTAAAATAAAGGTGAAGGCTGGACAATCGTAAGTGTTCGCAATCCTTTTTTTACGCCCCAACCCTTTTCTGCTGGTCACTGACTGAAATACAATAGGTATACCAAATCCATTTCAGCTAGCCATTAGCTCCCTAGTTTGAGACAATCATTTGAGAATAATCTCAGAACTTAACTTTCGAGACAATCCATTCAGGTATATTCCTAGATTTCCAAGAGGAACTCATCTATTGAACCACGTGTCCGTATAAATTGCGTACCCTTTCGCTATTTTCCTCACCAAAGGTAAACGAAACGTAAAATTAAACGTGGATAAACTAGTCCTAGGCTTAACTTTAATTGTGGTGTCTGTGTAACTAGATGTTTCAGTTTATAAATTATCTTTCGATTTGTAAACTAACGTTCTATGTCCTTTTGGGAATACCAATCTACCTAATACCTCGTTGGTCTAGTGGTCTGACTGTTGCCCATGAGGTCCTGGGTTCGATTCCCAGGTCGGGCCAAGTGTTATTGGGTTTTTCCATCAGAAATATCTCAGTAGCAGCTACGGAATCTGGATTTGCGCCAGGTTGATGGCAATAGGCTCGCACCCTATTTAACATGGGACTTAAACATAACTGGCGAAATGTGGGTGTACATTAGGGACACCTCTGCCTAACCATTTGGGGATGACAGGCGTGATGTTATGTTATGTTAATTAGGCTTTGGTTGAGAAACATTGCGAGAGGCCCGATGTCACCCGAAAAGATTAGTGAGAAATATTCAAAGTTGATGGCCTACTTTCCGCAATTCTAGAGGCACTTCAGAGTCGTATTACATGTTTTTCGCAAAATTTTGATTTTTACTTCCTGGATCAAATTATTTTGATCGGCGTACACGAGTCGATAATAATAGCGTTCTCCGGACGATTGTCTATTGTTATTGACAAAAATTAGAGACGAGACTGACATGAGACTGAGGAGCGCGCTGAATTGACGCAGAATTATAGTACTTCAATTTTCTTTATTGTAATTTTGTCTTATTATATTGACAAACGAAAACTAATGAAACGTATTCATTTTATATCATATTAATTTATTTAAAAAAATTGAGTTTATTTATAATATAATGGACGCTGAATCAAGACATTAATGGCTTAAATTACGCTTTCTTTATGATTTTTTCCGAGAAAAATCAAGGAATAAAAAAAATAAAAAAAAAACTAGAACCCCAATAAACAAGTAAAATATTCAACTTATCTTTCAGCAATTTTAGCTTCGCCATGTCGCCGCGCCGGTTCGATTCCTGACTGGAACAAATATTGATGTGGCCGGTTGTTGTTTCGGGTCTGGCTGGTTGTGTATGTGAGTTTAATTGTTTGTATACGAACCCACGATAAAAAAAAAGTTTTCGAAACCAGAAGAAACTGTATATTTATAATTATCGATTAATTTTTTTAAAAACCCTACGTATACCGATCTACGGGATCGCTCCTTAACCTTGTACACGAGCTTTACGGCAGAGAAACAATATCAAAATAATATCGCGTGTAACTTATCCGTGAGACTATCAGGTAAAGAGATTATATTAAAGACGTTTTAATTAATTAGTTTAATCAGTTCAAGCTTACAAAGGAGATTGTGAACGGTTTAATCTTAAGATAATCAGGAAGTTAAGTTAGATGCACGATAATGTTGTCACGGTCGTTTACGAGTTTTAGGAGATCATAGCAGATAACTCATCCCCATAAGCCCTGATGATGGTAATTTTTTTCGAAGCTGGGTATTTATAAGTATACTTGCTTGCGGTTCTAGCGGACTTTTATTTAAAACAAGCTACCCGCCTCGGCTTCGCACGGGTAGTAGGGCATTAATTTCTATAATATAAAAATGAATCACTGAATATAGATTTTCTTTTTTTTTTTTTCAGGCAATTTTTTAATTTTTTTAACCATCCTCGTACTTCCAGGAATATTAAAAAAAAAAGACTTAGCGAAATCGGTTCAGCTGCTCTCCAGATTTGCGCTTAGCAACACATTTAGCGATTCATTTTTATACACACATCAAAAGTATCTAGGGATCAACATATATTTTTGCAATAACTTTTCTCCTGATTGATATTAATTAAAATTTTCTTTAAGGATTCATCAAATAAAGTGTTTTCGTTTCTCACAGTAACGATAAACCAAGTCACCTTTGCATTAATAAAGAAATTTGCCATTTTCCTAATAAAGGGATTTTTGACATTTGAACCACTAACATTAAAGTTCGAAAAAAAGACTGAAATAACAGTTTTCTTTAAAATTTTATTGGGTAACTTAAACAATTAATAATCCGTGTTTCTACCGCGAACACTAACAACACAAGAACATCGGTTTGGCATACTCAAAATGAGTTCATCCAAATCACGCTGTGGAATGGCCGCCCATGTTCGTTGCAACAACAAAAAAAGGTCTTCTTGCGACTGGATACCCTCCATATTCGGCAGAGCTCTTCTCTGTAGCATATCCCATGCATGCTCAATCGGGTTCAAGTCTGGCGACTGAGCAGGCCAGGGCAGGACATTGATGTTAGCTGCGGCGAGAGTCTGTCTTACAACTCTTGCGGTGTGCGGTCGTGCATTATCATGCATTAACTGAAATAAGGGACCGATTTGCACTTGTAGAGGAACGATGACGTCTGATACAATCGTCTCAGCATAAATTTGAGCGTTGAGGTTGCCTCTGATCCAAATCAACTCAGTTCTTCCGCCGATCCAAATACCCGCCCATACCATGATGGTTCCACCACTATAAGGATGGACTTCCTGGCAGGATTTTAATCGCTGTTGGCGTCCAGGGGTTCTCCAGTGTCGTATACGTCTTGTATCCGGTCTCATACCAAAACGAGACTCATCAGAAAAGCACACGAAACGCCATTGTTCTTCTGCCCAATTTCTGTGTTCAAGAGCCCATTGATATCGAATCCTACGATTGTGCATTGCTATAGGTGGTACCCGTAGCGGTCTTCGGGAATGAAGGTTCACTTCATGCAAGCGGTTTCTGACTGTTTGGTCGCTAATTAAGTTCCCTGAAGAGTGATGAAGCCTCACGGCTAACATCATGGCGGTTATTGTTGGAGCTCTTCGAGTTAAGATTTGAATGTATCGGTCTTGTCTCCGTGTGGTGCAGCGATACCGTCCTCCATGGCGCTCAGCCACGGTACCAGTGCTTCGGTAACGTGTCCAAAGTCGACTGATAACACTCTGACTTGTATTCAGAGCTAAAGCTACAGTACGTTGCCGGGAACCAGCTTCTATCATTCCCACGGCTCTGAGCATTTCTTCCCTGCTTAAATGACGTCGCCGCTCCATAATAACGTTGGTTTTAATCAGTAGTAGGGAAACAGTAGCACTAATAATGTCTTCAATGCGTTGTATGTTTTTATAGGGAAAATATTGACAGCTTATTTTCATCTTTTACTCGAATTTGATTGAGAGTTCCTGATTCAAATTATGAAATGCACCAAAAAGGATCCATATAAATTTATAAAATCATAAATTTATTACAAAGCCACATCTCAATCTCAAGAAATCCGCATAAAAATGCTTGATCCCTAGACATTTTTGATGTGTGTATTATAGATTATGATTTTTCAACTTTGTGTGAGATTTTTTTTACGTTCGGAAAATTCCGGACCTATGGCTATTTCTAGTTTATGGTTATTCTTACTAGATATTACTTATTTTAAATACTGTTTGTTTATAACTCATTCACACATTTCACAGAAGTGAGTCTTAAAACAGATTTTATCTACACCAATGCTATAAATCCTCTATAAAAGTATCTGAAACAGTTAGCTTATTGCCAACATTAAAACAGCCAGTGTCATAATAACCATTATAACATCCAAACGGTTGTTTAATGTTGTACAAAATGTCATTATGCAACTTGTTTTAAAAAAAGAACATTGTCTAGCACGTGCGATTCACTACCACAGCGCCGTAATAAAAAAAAACTTACAGGTTAATTCGAATTCACGTCGTATCCCGCCATTTTTGTTCGATATTAGTATTGCATTGTGTACGTATACTTTGTTGTTTACAAAAATGAGTGATACAAGCTTTGTGAATTTTAACAATAATTGTATAATCCTGAGTTTGTTAAGTTATTTTCTAAGAAAGGTATTTTCGCCACTAGCGCAGTAATAAGAAATTTATTTACTTCATTCCAGGTGATATTTTGAAGTAGCAGTTAAATGTAAATTAACAGCTGGGATAACTGGATTTAAACTAGATCTACACTAATTGGACACTTCGGTAAAATATGGCGACAAACTTCAATTCAGTATTAATATTATAAACTAGCAGTTGTCCGCGACTTTCGTCCCTGAATATTACTTCCCTGTTTTAATCGGATTTTGTTGACAATTTCAAGGGTTTTCATTTTATTTTGCACGAAAGTTAAATCCATTATCTAAAATAAAAGTAGTCTTTTTTTTCGGATGGGAAATCATCAAATGACTTCTCCCGCTCTGGGCGGAGCAGGAGGGAGTGTCAGACTTTTACTGACTAAAACCCATCCATGTTCCTTTTCGCCCTTTGTGTTCCGGGGCCACGGTATCTCTTTCAGAAATAAAAGTAGCCATTTTGTGTTATGTTCGCCTTGTCGTGGTCAGTCCGTAGACAAGTGACCATTCTTTAGAAATATGCAACATTAGGATAGGTTATGCAACTTGTTTTAAAAAAAACACATTGTCTAGCACGTGCGATTCACTACCACAGCGCCGTAATAAAAAAAAACTTATAGGTTAATTCGAATTCACGTCGTATCCCGCCATTTTTGTTCGATATTAGTATTGCATTGTGTACGTATACTTTGTTGTTTATAAAAATGAGTGATACAAGCTTTGTGAATTTTAACAATAATTGTATAATCCAAAATGTAAATAATTATATTATTAACTATACATGGTTTGTTTGTATTAAATACTCAGCAATTAAACTTTCCATGAATTTACATAGACTGAACACTACAACACCCTATGGTTTCAGAACCTTTTATGGAGGATTCATATCATGGATCTAGATAAAGTCTTGTATGCAACTGTACATAAATTAGGTATTAACACACACTCATGTGATACTAATATCCGATAAACCCACATTCGTGTTTTAATACCCCTCATTATATAACAGTTGCTTAAATAACTATTAAGACTCACTGGACGCCTTAGGCCTGAAACCTAATCAGTTTTCAGGTGTAAAGCGTCCATGCGTTATGTATGAGACCTACAAATAGGTAAATTATAACTATTACGTATTTCGAGCACTACGGAGCGTTATTACGTATTTCGAAAACAGGTTGACACCTTTTTTTTTTTTTTTTTTTTTCGGATGGGAAATCATCAAATGACTTCTCCCGCTCTGGGCGGAGCAGGAGGGAGTGTCAGACTTTTACTGACTAAAACCCATCCATGTTCCTTCATCGCCCTTTGTGTTCCGGGGCCACGGTATCTCTTTCGAATAGTCCCGCAACCCCGGCAGGCATCGGTCCTTTCGGACCCCTTCCTTTTTGCTGACTCTCTTTGAGGCGCGCGTGGAACACGAACGCGCCGTCGACACGGCCTGTCGTCATGAGACGGACGGACGGCGAGCTAGCCCATAGCCCACCGTCCACAGGCCCGCGCCTACGGTGGCCGGGGGCCACGTGGTGGCCTCCGACACCCGGGGCGTCTCCCGCGGCGGCCGGGACGCTGTGAGGTTCTCTCCCTCTCACGTTCCGCCACCTCCTTCTCTAGCATTACTGCTTCGCAGAAGGAGGTGACGGCGTCCCATTCCGTCTCGCTCCGGACCATGGCTTGCACCAGGGCCGGACGCGAGAGGTCGCCGCCGCCAATCGCCGCTTCGAGGACACGGCGGTGCTCCGCCCACGCGGGGCACACCTCCACCGTGTGCTCCACCGTGTCCTCCGGTCGATCATCGCAATGGAAACACCCGGGCGTTTCCTCCCGCCCGATTCGGTGCAGGAACCTCCCGAAACAACCGTGTCCGGTGAGGACCTGCGTCAGGCGGAAGGTGAGGACGCCGTGGCGTCTCTCAAGCCACTCCTCAAAGAGGGGACTTACCGCCACTATGGTGGCGCGCCCTGCACGGGGTTGCGACAGTCGCTCTCTCCATGTCGCCATGAGATCATGCCGGAAGTCTGTCCGCTGCGCGACAATTTGCCGCGGCAGCGGAGTTTCCCCCCGGCGTAGCACCTCCGCGCGCCATTCGTGCAGGCGCGCGAGGACTATTGCCTCCAGATCCCATGGCGGCAATCCGGCAAGGAGGCATGCCGCCTCACGGGAGATCGTGCGGTACCCACGGGCCAGCCTTACGGCTACCACCTTTTGGGGCGCGTTCAGGTAGTGGGCGGCTCGCCGCCTCAATGAACGCGCCCACACCGGGGCCCCGTAAAGGGCCATGGACCGCACGACTCCCGCGTAGAGCTTCCGGCAGGAGGCGTTTGGCCCCCCCAGGTTGGGCAGAAGCCGCCTGAAGGCAGCCCCGGTCCGTTCCAGTTTGGGGGCCAAACGTCGGAAATGCTCCACGAAGTTCCATCGGCTGTCGAGGACGAGTCCCAGGTACTTCAGCGTCGACTCGACGCCGACGGATACCCCTCCTACCGTCAGTGAGGATCCCGGAGGTGGCGCATTCCGAGGCCCATGAAAGCACATGGCCTCGGACTTGTGCAATGCCACCTCGAGACCCAGTTGCCGGATTCTCTCGACGACTATCGCAACAGGTTGACACCTGAGATCAGAATTAAAAGGCCTTGGATAATTATAGACCTAGATGAGATTTTAAGTACCTATCTGAGTATACAAGGTCCCAAAATTAGATCCAATTAACCTAAAATTAAGATTGTTTACGAGTACTACAATTTATTTTAGGTTGTTCAAGTCCGTTTCAGAAGCGCTATTCGTTATCTAAATGAATTCGTAAACATTAAGCTGATATCTAACGCAAAAAATAACATTTCAGCAACCACTTCATAATTCTAGTACGTTCGCTTGGCGTTACCTAACTAGCTATAACTGGTGAAATGTAGCTGTTTTATATGTACATCTCTGCTTAACCCTTTGGGAATAACAGTCGTGTATTACGCTATCAATATTAAACTAAAGTTTTTTACCAAATAGCCTACAGTTTCTCTTAAAATCGATGTCCCATCCAAAGGCCGCTCGTGACCACGATAATAGCCGATAAACGAGAAGTGAGGATCCTCCCAGCTCTATATTATTTCGACAATTAACAGCCCGTAATGGAAGCCGACCAAGCCGGCTGAAGCTTCAAAAGCGGAGGTCGAAATTTCCAATAGTCTGTGAAATATTAAATTGAAATTTTATAGCATTTTAAAACTTGATAAAACAGGTTGGATTAATACTTTTCTTTGTCTTTGGAAGGGCAATCGGCAAAAGGGTTTTTGTATTTTTTTTCAGAATCTTAAGCCATCTGTCTTAACTGTGTTCATATTGGATTGAAGCGGATTGGGAAATCATACACTTGTCTAACTTATGTCGTTTAATCAGCACGGTAAACAGTAGTAAATGCTACACTAAAATTACTGTCACGGGAACTGTTGTTAGAACAAACCGATAAAAGAAAAGCGTGCCGGTTAGAGCTCGGGCGAGTGTTGGCGCGCGGCGGCCGAGTTTCATAAATGAATTAGGTACTTATGTATTAAAGAATAATAAATATGGGTAATACTGGCCAGAGGCCACAATTATCTGATTATTTGTCTTTCAGTTTTCAGGAATTTTTCGTTGGTCTAGTGGTTGGTAGCGCGACTGCTGAGTATAAAGACCTGGTTTCGATTCCCCGAAAAAAAAACGGTTTCGCTAGTCCTACTACATTGGACTGAAACCTAAATGGTGGGGGCTACTATTAGGTACACCTCTGCTTAACGCTTAAGGGATTACAGTCGTGATGTAATGTTATTTCTTGTGTTGATATTTGCCTTTGTGTTTTTTTACGCCTCGCCAATCTTTTTTTTTGCATTTCTTGTTTTCGTAAACAGTATTAATTTATTTATATTCTTGAAATTTATATAAGACACAGATTCTAGCCTAGACTCACAAAATTTACATTTATAAGAAAAAAATACGAAAAAATATGATTAGATATGTGGGAGCTTAGTTTATTTTTTAACTAGGTTCACCTTTGATACCTAAGTTTGTTAAGTTATTTTCTAAGAAAGGTATTTTCGCCACTAGCGCAGAAATAATAAATTCATTTACTTGATTCCAGGTGATATTTTGAAGTAGCAGTTAAATGTAAATTAACAGCTGGGATAACTGGATTTAAACTAGATCTACACTAATTGGACACTTTGGTAAAATATGGCGACAAACTTCAATTCAGTATTAATATTATAGACTAGGTGTTGTCGGCGATTTTCGTCCCTGAATATTACTTCCCTGTTTTAATCGGATTTTGTTGACAATTTCAAGGGTTTTCATTTTATTTTGCACGAAAGTTAAATCCATTATCTAAAATAAAAGTAGCCTTTTTTTTCGGATGGGAAATCATAAAATGACTCCTCCCGCTCTGGGCGGAGCAGGAGGGAGTGTCAGACTTTTACTGACTAAAAACCCATCCATGTTCCTTTTCGCCCTTTGTGTTCCGGGGCCACGGTATCTCTTTCAGAAATAAAAGTAGCCATTTTGTGTTATGTTCGCCTTGTCGTGGTCAGTCCGTAGACAAGTGACCATTCTTTAGAAAACTCGAAACCGCAATGTGTCCCGGAGAGCACATAAAATTGTGTTCGACTGTCGTTACGGGAATTTTAAAAGTCGTAAGTCTTAGAACATAACAGTCGGTTTGGCGTAAAAGTGGTTATAAATTGGGTAACTAAACGAAATGGGGAACTTGCTACAAGTAATTATTTGTGATATTATAGGTACTAAAGTGTATGGCAAAGAAAACAAACTCGATTTAGTTGTACTGTGTAAGACCACAGTTATACTTTCACTGCCTGCGGCTCTGGATGAACTGTATCTCCATGTAAAATACTGGTATTCAGCTGCATTTGGTTAGACAGAATGCTGACCCCAAATTAATTAAGAAAAAGCTAGGCAGATGATGAGCAAGAGCAGCGGTGGCTCAGTGGTGGCGGCCCCGACTTACGTGTAGTAAGTCGTGGGTTCGAACCCTTGCAGGCGTATTACTTTGTGTAATTTATTTCATCACCACTGCTCTCAAAACGGAAGGAAAACATCGTGAGGAAACCGGCATGTTCTAGAACTAAAAATTCGAAGACAGACATCTACCAACCGGAACTGGGCCCGTGTAGTGGATTAAAGTCCTATCCCTCAAATAGAAAGGAGGCCGTGTGTCCCAGCAGTGGGAACATTATAGGCTGATTAGGCTTATGCTAGGCAGATGAGGTCGTGTTGACTGTACGAGCATTCTTGTGTAATAATTTTCATAGGGACTTCTAATAAAACTGTATCACACTTACCTACATGAAATCGCAGATATTCATTCATCCGCAAATTACGTAGAACCCGGCACAGAAACTTAAAGGTATACTCCAAATAGTTAAGGTAATTAAACACGTCAAATATCAAAGTTTTACTCTCATGTGGTACTGACTTACTAACTACTCATAGTTGATTATGAGTCGTTAATGATATGGGCACAGTCGCTCACGTTATACCTGTTATTACAAATCAATATCGCGCTCTAAAGCATTGAATGGGACGTTTCATGAAATTGAAATTACTGTATCGGTGTAAGATGGCCTTGTGGTATCCAGCCATGTGGTATCCGGCAGAGTAGAATAGAACCAACCCATTACAATCACGGGTATCGTATAAGGCGACTAATGTCTGAGGCAGAACACCTTGCGCCTCCGTAGACCAGAGAATGGGCAGCAGCGTTTTCTGTTAGTCTTTCATCACTGCGATCTCCAATCCGCCTGCCAAGCGTGGAGACTACGGCAAATTTCTCCCATCATGGGAGAGGCTTATGTGCAGCAGTGGACGTTATGGGCTGTTGTTGTAAGATGGCCTTCATTAAAAAAGGTCATCGTAGTAGTGGTTCTGCTTGAATGCCATTAATATAGGGACGGATTATAGCAGTTCAATGTGGACGTGGTCACGACCACTACTTCCTTCGAGAAAAACAGTCAAGTTCTTCGGGAGACTAGCTCACCAGTCCCACCACACTATTCCCAAACACTGCAACTACTGAAAGACAGAATCAATAGATAGAAAAGCTCCGACGCTATGAAGCTCGACAAATTCCGAACAATGAAATTCTGCAATTCTGCAATGAAATTAATCAGAAAAGAATGAAGAAATAAAAAATGAAATTTTGAAGAATGAAGCAAAAAACAAAATTTCCACCAAATTTAGTTTTACTACATTACACTACTACTACATAAACTAATGAAATTTTAAATGTCTGTTATGCGTTGTATGTTTTCTGTTATTTTTTTCTAAGTTTGTATGCACGTCATGTGCCTGCGGCTAATAAATATTTTTTCTTTCTTTCTTCAAAAAACATTTACAACTGGACAGCCAACTCGTCACCACAGATTCAAGGCTCCGCGAGGGTGACAGCCATCAGCCAGTCTGAATCACAAAAACTCATATTTTATGCCAATTTTGAAAGCATTTATTTACTAGCATAAATAAATAAATGAATGTATCACTGGGCATTAATACACAGCGCCATCTAGTGCCACACTAAGCAACGAGGCTTGTGTCGTGGACACCAGATAGTTGATATACTACATAGATACTTTTTGTTTGTAAATACATATATATCTAAATATATAAAAGAAGAAACTGACTGACTGACTGACTGACTGACTCATCTATCAACGCACAGCCCAAACCGCTGGGTCTACAGATTCCAAATTTGGCAAGTAGGTTCCTTATGTGGTCTAGGGGTGCACTAAGAAAGGATTTTTCAAACTTCACCCCCTAAGGGGGTAAAACGGGGCTCCAAAGTTTGTATGGGAAAACAAGATTAGTTAGACTATTTTATTCGAAACTTCACAGGAGTGCTCCCTTTGATAAATGAGTAGAAACGGGTTTCAGGGTTTTTCAGAATTCAACCCCTAAGAGGGGGAAATGGGGTGACAAAGTCTAAAAATCAATGCACAGACTAAAGATCCCAAATCCCGCTGAGTCTAGAGATCCCAAATTTGGCACATATGTTCCTGAAGTGTTCTAGGGGTACACTAAGAAAGGGTTTTTTAAAAGTCACCTCCGAAGGGGGTGAAACGGGGCTCTAAAGTTTGTATGGGGAAACAAGATTAGTTAGACTATTTTATTCGAAACTCCACAGTAGTGCTTCTTTTGATAAATGAGTAGAAATGGGTTTTAGGATTTTTGAAAATTCAACCCCTAAGAAGGGAAAATGGGGTGACAAATTCTAAAAATCAATGCACAGCCTAAACCGCCGAGTCTAGAGATCCCAAATTTGGCACATATGGTCCTGAAGTGGTCTAGGGGTGCAATAAGAAAGGATTTTTCAAAATGTACCCCCTAAGGGAATGAAACGGGAGTCAAAAGTTTGTATGCGGAAACAAGATTAGGTAAGACTGTTTTATTTGAAACTTCACAGGAGTACTCCTATCGATAAATGAGTTAACATTTGTGTTTCAGGTTTTTTTCAGAATTCAACCCCTAAAGAGGGAAATGGGGTTACAAAGTCTGAAAATCAACATCGGTATTGCTTGTATGGTGTATCGGGTCGTGTGTATTACAAAAACAACGGTAACAATTTGCAATAAGCAACAATTATCAGGGGTGCAGATTACGAAAATGGCATTTATTTTGAGATCCAGAAGATGGCGGATTCATCTTCTATACAGGGTTATTGTTGATTTATTGTGATGATTGTGATAACGATGATTGTGATTGTGAAAATGATGATGATGGTGATGATTGTGATTACGATGATAATGATTGTGATTACGATGATTGTGATTACGATGAAAATGATTGTGATTACGATGATTGTGATTACGATGAAAATGATTCTGATTACGATGATGATGATTGTGATTACGATGACGGTGAATGTGATAGTGATTGTGATTGTGATAGTGACGGTGATTGTGATAGTGATTGTGATTGTGATGGTGATTGTAACAGTGATGGTGTTTGTGGTAATGACGATGATGCGTGTGATAACGATAATGATGATTTTGATAACGAGGATGGATATTGTGATGATGATGATTGTGATTACGATGATAATGGTTGTGATTACGATGGTAATGATTGTGATAATGATGATAGTGATTGTGATAACGATGATGGTGATTATGATCGTGATGGTGATTGTGATAGTGATTGTGATGGTGAAGGTGATGGTGAAGGTGATTGTGATAGTGATTGTGATGGTGATTGTGATGATAATGGTTGTGATAATGATTGTGATAATGATGATAGTGATGGTGAAAGCGATGGTGATGGTGATTGTGATGGTGGTAGTGTATGTGAGTTTGATAGTTATGGTGATCGTGACGGTGATTGTGATAGTGATGGTGAATGTGATGGTCATTTTGATTGTGATGGTAATTGTGATAATGAGAACATGATTGTGATTACGATGATACTGATTGTGATTACCATAATAATGAGTGTGATAACGATGATGGTGATTGTGATGATGATGATTGTGATAACGATGATAATCGTTATGATTACGATGATTAAGATTATGATAACGATAATGGTGATTGTGATAGTGATTGTGATGGTGTTGGTGATTGTGATAGTGGCGGTGATTTTGATGGTTATAGCGATGGTGATGGTTATTGTGATGGTGATGGTGATTGTGACTTTGATAGTGATGGTGATTGTGATAGTGATTGTGATTGTGATTGTGATACCGAGGATGGAGATTGTGATGATGATGATTGTGAATACAATGATAATGGTTGTGATTACGATGATAATGATAATGGTGATTGTGTTGGTGATAGTGATGGTGATTGTGATTGTCATTGTGATTGTGATTGTGATGGTGATGGTGATGGTGATTGTGATAGTGATGGTGATTGTGATAGTAATGGTGATTGTGATAATGATGGTGGTTGTAATAGTGATGGTGATTGTGATGATTATGAAATTTGGCACATAGATAGTTCATAACCTGGATTAACACGTAGGACACTATTTTTCCCTTTAATATGATCCAGTGGGACGGTTACCGAACTTTACGCGGGCGAAGCCGCGGGCAACAGCTAGTTATACATATAAACATCCATGACTCGGAAAGTAAAGTCCATGCTCATCACATAAACATTTGCTCCAACCGGGATTCGAACCTGGGACCCTAAGAACGTAAGGCAGCCTCACTACCGCTGCGCCATTCGGGTCGTAAAGAAGATTTGGTTTGACATTGGCATGTCTTTTCTTCTCTAAAAATAGCTTCTGTTCCCGAGGGCTCTTCATAATAATTACATTGCGTCAGTACAGACATTACAAGAGTATTTTGTGTAGAAATATTCTGTTATAATAATAGACCATAAAAAGAACTAGTTTTCCCCCGTGAGGGTAGGCAATTATTCCAAAGAAACTTACAACCAGGAAGAAAATTCTTTGTCTTAACCCAGGTCAGTTGTGATCCTAATTTTATTGAAATCTGTTCAGGTATTATTCGGTTAGGCGTGAAAAGAAATCAGCCTCAGAGCCAGAGCTACTTTCACATTTGTAATCTTAATTTTTTTATTTATAATTATATAATTAATTAAATATATAATAGATAATCTAACAATAACCTATAAAAAGGCACCGTAAAGCTCTGCTCAACGCTGTCAGCTAGTACTCTCTTACTGGTAGTCAGCCACGGTGTTTGGCAACACTTAGCCTCTGGCCAAATTAAAAGCCACCTCTCGGGTCACGGGAAGCGTCAACTAGGCAATCTAATAGGTAGATAAGGGTGTGTTTCAGTAGCTACCGCCCTATATCTTTTTGCGGCTGCTACTGAGAAGAATCAATTCAACCACCAGTAAAATAACCTACCCATTTATTGTTTGTTGAATTAATTCTCTATTTCTACTACATATATTTGGCACACAAAGTTCAGGCACACTGATTACAAGTCTTTGTTCACTGTTATGTGTATAGTTGAACCATTAAGATACTGCTACTCATAAATGAAAATTATCATGAACTTTAACCATAGAAAGTTAAGATCGATTTTCCGAACCGCGTTCTCTCATCAAGTGGAACAAGGCAAGAGCAATATTGAAGGCGAGTTGTAAAATATCAAGTTACTTTTTATAAGGATCATAAAAAATCGTCTTAAGTAATTTAAGAAGCGATGACATTTTTTTTTGGTCAGCGGAAAGATTTTCAACTTTGAAGGTCTCATTAAATTTTTTATTGCAAATGTTTTTGATCATTTAGACGGAACTTCCTTTTTCTTCTCTATGGCTGATGCTCCAGGGTAGCCCGCGAAATTCAAATTTTCTTACGTTTTTTGCAATTTGCAGGCCAGTGCTAGGGTTGATGTTGATTACAATATTATTTGCGGCTGCGAGACGTATGTAGTTACAGAATTATAATCATCAAAATCATCAATACAACCCTCGAAGTTCATAAAGGTGCAGGAATGACTTTGACCTTGAAAAAGTTATTTTTCCACTTTTATGAACTTGGAGGGTTGTATTGATGATTTTGATGAATATAATTCTGTAACTACATACGTCTTACAGCCGCGAATAATATTTTAATCAACATAAGTACAACCTAGCACTGGCCAGCAAATTGCAAAAAACGTAAGAAAATTTGAATTTCGCGGGCTACCCTGGAGCATTCACCTTAAGGGGCTCATGGTTAAATATGAATCGTTCATGTCCACCGATATTGTGACCAACTCGACAAGCGTAAGGATGGATGGTAGTGGTTGGATGAGAGTAGCCAAGTATGAGCTGAATGGATAGGCTTATATCCTGCAATTGATTGCTATAGACTGAGGTCGTTTCATCATGATAAGGGTAGCTTAGGTCAGGGTAAGCTAAGTGGTGGCTTAGTCCATCCTTGCAAAATATTAATTAATTTTTGTCTTTTATTTACGGCTACCGCCAGTCCCACTTTCCATAATTATGACAATCTCGTTATTGCATTTAGGAGCCCAAAACTCTGACAACGGTTCTACCTCAGGATATCGGGTTCCCTTCATAATTGGGTTGAGGAGGTCACAAGGCGGCCGCTCCGTGTAAAATATTGATAGTCAACCGCATCCGGTTATACCGGAAGTTATCCTTAACTTTGTTTGAAAAAGTATGTAAAATCGATACCTTTCAAGCGAGATTTCATTTCGATCGTTTGATAAATAAAAAATTGTGAACACTATCTCTACTGGTAAATAACCTATTATGCAGTAAGTAATAATGCAGCCATTCCAATATATGCTATGATATAATAGCTATGAGCAGTCAGAAGGCAGAAAGTCAGACAACCAGTCTACCAAAGGCTATCGTGTTTCTCAGTTGCTATGCTGCCGAGGCAGAAAGGCCGTCGCTAGACGAAAGCCAAAACCCCAAACTTAGGTAGGGAACGGTTAGCTGCGGTGTAGATAATAAAAATAAATAAAAATGCAGACGATGATATTCAAAGTTTAAAATCATTTGTGACGATCGAACCCTGACGAATCGGGTATAACTCTGGTGAAAAAATAATAATAATTAAAAAAAAAACAAACGAAAGAAAAAAAACTACACTTCAGCCATGAGTAAATCTTTTATTCTGAAAGCAAGCAATTTTCGCAAACGGTGTATATACGAGGTTTCACACAACATAAGGTCCCATTAAACTAGATGGACTTTTAACACAGCGTTCAGTACGTCTAACCAAAGATATATAAGCAAAAAAACACTGATTATAGTGATTTTATTTTGACCTAAAATAATAAATTGCCGGCACTCTAGAATAAACACATCCATTATGGGCGCGTTCTCGTAAGTAGATACCCAGTCAGTTCTGTTAATATCATTCTGTATTTAACCATAGTAACTTTCAGTTAACTACACATCACCTTATAAGGATAGTGTTGTTAGGATAAGTAGAAGATAGTAGGAAATTACGCGCAAAATAAAATCACTTTAATCAGTGTTTTTTTATTTGCTTGGATATCTTTGGTTAGACGTACAGAACGCTGTGTTAAAATTTGTCCATCTATTTTAATCGGATATAACAACATAACATAGTCAAAATATGGTAATATCCAACCAAATCAGCTGAAGAAGAATACTAGGGTCACGTTTATTCGTACCATTAAAAACTACGCGCTATCATCGTATAACAAAACGATTCGGTCTCAGTACGCTATTCATCCGCTCTTCTATCTGTAATACCCTTTCCCACGACCCATATATCTGAACCGTCAACGTATTCATTGTTTTAGGCCATTACTCTTAAGGGAGGTGCGCACTGAGCTTTATTACGACCCCCGTGTTTTATCTCCTGTGTGTCTACTGCCTTACTGAAGCTGGTGTCGAGTATGATCCGTTTGATGTTCGACTGTTTGATATTTGATGAAGTTGTTGAACATTAGAAGGTCTTAAAACAACGAAGGGAAATGTAATTAGAAAATGTTTTTGGAAACAAAAGTCGAGGATAACTGATATTTACGCCAATTCACTAAAGGTCTTCACAAAGTCGAGATCTGCTGTTTAATTTGTGTTTACATTCACAATACTAATGCTATCAATTTTGAAAATTCCGCAGCATACATTGCATCTTTACGTTGACGCGCAGTCGAGACAAGAGAGATTTTTAAGGCGACAAATCGACCTGTTTTGGTTGAGTCTTATTGCTAAGTTCACCAACAGTAAAATAACCGACTGTTTCGTAATCGGCCCGCTAAACGTAAACAGTTGTTTAAACATGACGTGGGAATTTTGGTGTTCACCACAACTTATTCTAGCTCGGTTATGTAAACGAGCATTTTAGGAATGAAAGACCGAATGATTATAATACAGTCAAATAAGGTGGGTAACTTAACACGTAAAAACCGTACAAATGCGAAACATCTTAAAATGGTTGCGTTATACCCATAGATAATACATTATACTGAGATGACAGTTCTCTAACCATCAAATTATCTGTTTTTTTAAGTTTTGTTTATTTTCGTTTGTAATAGTTTTTAAATTAATTACAATGGATAAGAAGCGCAATGCTAATTTTACGCATGACGAAAAGGAAATTGTCATTAGTTTAGTGTGAAGTAGTGTCGTCTGGTGGAATACAAACGAGGAGTTCGCAAAAGTCTTTGAACGGTTTCAAACTCGGCCAAAACGTCATTCTCTTCCAAAATATAATTCAAAGCAGACTGTATGTTAAATTCTCACAATAATATCTAGATGTAACCTTAAAATGTATTATATTTGCTGTTTACAAACGTCAAAATACACCGATTAACTACTAACCGGGACTTTAAACAACCTCTCTGAGGTGGGTTAGAGAAAACAGTTGATTAGCGTGTTTAATCGGTTGATTTGCTTTGGTGAACATGAAAATGTGCTTTAAACAGCTGTTTTTAGATAATCAGACTGTTATCTTTTCGGTGAACTTCGCCCTTAAGGTGTGAAATAGTCGTTAATTTAATCCAGAAAAAATAAATGTTGTTGTTCATGAACTGTTCTTGATTATTCTTAGGCTCAAAATACGATAGTTATTGGTACTTCTCTCGCTCATAAAAACACGCAATAGGCAAGTTTATGACTATTTGTCAAGTTTTACTTAAAGATTATTAACACTATAAATAAAAAAAAGCGCTGAAAAATAAGAAATTACATTTTCTACATTATTCTGAGGTTACTTTTTGAAAATATGTTTTATTTTATTGTAATAAATTAAAAACCACTAATTTCGCACTATTCGGCCCGCAGTGACCGACGTAACAACCGCAAGCTGATTAGAACTTTATTCTAACAGTATTTCAAACGAAGTTTGAACCACCACAAATAGAGTTGCTTATTTTAGTGTTAGACAGGGCCTTTTTTATTTGTTTTTTTTTTTCGGATGGGATATCATCAAATGACTTCTCCCGCTCTGGGCGGAGCGAGTGTCAGACTTTTACTGACTAAAACCCATCCATGTTCCTTTTCGCCCTTTGTGTTCCGGGGCCACGGTTTCTCTTTCAGAAATAAAAGTAGCCATTTTGTGTTATGTTCGCCTTGTCGTGGTCAGTCCGTAGACAAGTGACCATTCTTTAGAAAACTTAATCAAAATTAAAAAATTAAAAACTTAATCAAAATTAAAAGTTATTTCATAAGGCTGAAAATCAGCTCTTTTTTTTTGACAAAAAATTTCCAATGATATGTTCTTTTTTTTCCAGGTGGGAAGATGAAGTGACGGAACAAAGCCATACATTTGTCTGTTAGGTTAGAAGAACCGAAACATTCGGAAGGCGATAGAAAAGTGTGTAACACTATTGAAGTGCTGATTCTCATTTCACAGTAGACGGAACATTTGTGGCTGATTATCTTAGGTTATTTTCGATCACTGACTGCCTTTACCAGGATGTTCGAAATTAAAACATTAATCTACGATTACCACTATTTTTGCGAAACTCTTTCGATTTTTTTATTTGATTAATAGGCTAGTTTCCACCATTAATAAATTTCAAATCTATTTAGTCCGTCAGAGTATTGGAAAATAATGGACACGTATTTTTTGTTTTTGTACTTATATCAATGAATATTGACAAAGATAAAACGCATCAAAACCCGAGAGTGGGGGCTCGTGACGTCACAACGCACTAAAAATTATAGCACTGCGTGACGTATTAAGAATTTTAAAAGCGTCGTATCTTCGTCAATTTTGATTTACGTATCAAAAGTAAAAATACGTGTCATATATTTATCTAACTGACGGATAAATTAGATTTTTTCAGGACACAAGCCTATTCTAGGAAATAGTGAAATCCACGAATCCACGTTTCCACGAATTGATATTGGTTAAATTTATTTTCGTCGAATCTTATAAATAACAAACAGGCTTTTAACAGCCGCACGGGTCGATAAAAGGTTAAGCTACGTTTGCCGAGGCCGTTCTGTGGATGGGGTAGTATCCATTTTATACCGAGACCCCTCCGTGACGTGGAAAGCAGATAAAGACTTTGGTTGCGGCTCTCATTCACGGATATTTGACAGCGAAAAGCGTAAAAATAAAACAATGGTGTTTAGGTGTTTCCCGTCATCCCCCCCGGTCCTTGCTCTAGCCAGACCGCAATGCCAGTAGTTTTAAACTAGCCCCTAAATAATCTCACTCAGATCTAGCTTGTCCCTTTGCTGCCCTCCTCAGCGACGCCCTAAGCCGAGGCTCGTACCCTACAGGAGGTGCGTTTAGCACGCGGTCGTTTAGTTTATATGTTTTTGCCCCTGACTGTAGGCCCTACACTAAAGACATCCTCAGGATAGTTTGGCAAAGCAAAAGCCAGCCTCATAAGCTGACCTGTGAGATGCCATTACAAAAAAAATAAGTTTCTGGTCATACTAGAAGCCGACCCCAACATAGTTGGGAAAGGCCAGACAAATGATATAATTATCAGAGAAGAAACAGAAAAGTAGGTGAAACTTAATGTGACGGATGGAGTGTATCTATTTAAGAGAGGGCTACAAGCACTAGCGAGCCTAAGTACAGAAAGAAAAACAAGGCATTGTTTTTGATAGATGGTTCTGGATGAGGGAAAAAAATTAACCGTCAGAAAAACGTTGAGTTCGGGTAACTGCTTTTAAAAATAAAAGCGGGCATTGTAAGATTACTAAATACTTAGATGAATATTTTTTCTGGTACTTCAAAAGTGGTGTGAAAAAACAAACACAACTTTTTAAAAAGAAGACGTGGTCTAATTGAATTTAATTGACGACCCGAATGGCTTAGCGGTACTGAGGCTGCCTTACATTCTTAGGGTCCCGGGTTCGAATCCCGGTAGAAGCAAATGTTTGTGTGATGAGCATGGACATTGGTTTCCAAGTCATGGATGTTAATATGTATAATAAGTATGTATTTACAAACAAAAAGTATCTATGTAGTATATCAACTATCTGGTGTCCACAACACAAGCCTCGTTGCTTAGTGTGGCACTAGATGGTGCTGTATGTTATGTCCAGCGATATTTATTTATTTATTTAATTTTAATGCTCCCATTGATTGAAAACTATTGCCAAGTACCATAGGATAAGTTTCATGACAGGTTATAATGAACTCCACGCGAACGATGTCGCGAGCAGAAGCCAGTCCAAAATATACGAATTACTTAATAAAAATTGTTGCTGAAAAAAAATTGTTTCGCAGTAAACTTGAAACTGACATAAAACACCTTGAACACAAAAAATTAAAGTACATTCTCCTAACTTGTCTCACCAATAAAAAAATAACCTACCGACTAGAGAAAATGGATATTGGTCTGGAAACAACGCTAGGTTGCTATTCTCAAAGGAACCATGAACAAAAAGCTAGTACCTATGCCAGTAAAATATGTATTGCTCTTTAAGTTATAAATCCCTAAAGGTAAATAAAACGCGGTATTTGTTGTTAAGCATATGACTGTATTTGGTTATTTTGTTTCGAATTTTCGCGTAGGGTGAAAAGTCAAAGGCGTTGCCGCTAAGCCAAGAGGGTGGAAAGTAAAATGCTTTTGCTTTTAAGCGTTAATAAATATATTATATTGCGTTTGCTTAGCTTAATGGGGAAATTACCTTACGATGTCTTTTTTCAAAGACATTCAAATATTAACGAGCGACAGACGGGAGAAGATAAAGAAAATTTTTATTCAATACTTGTTACTACATAAGCACGTCAAGCCCATGCTCCCGGCTGTTATTTGCAGATCTTTGACAGTTGTTACAGGTAGTCAGTGGCCTAAAAAGTCTACAACCAGTCTTACCAGTTAGTACTGGGTAATACGATACCGCTACGAGCCGCGGTGGCCCAGTGGTGGCGGCCCCGACTTACGAACAGTAAGTCGTGGGTTCGAACCCAGACAGGTGCATTACTTTGTGTAATTTATTTCATCACTACTGCCCTCAAAACGGTGAAGGAAAACATTGTAAGGAAACTGGCATGTGGGAACATTATAGGCTGAGGATGATGAACTGGGTTGTGGAGGTCAGATAGGCAGTCGTTCCATGTTAAATACAGGTGTTCAGCTGCATCCGGCTTCCGGTTAGACTGAAAGCCGACCCTAACATAGTTGGGAAAAGACTAAGCAGATGATGACAAATATTTATAGATAAGTGTCAGACGCTCGCTTGTCAGCATTCGTATGTCAAAATCGAAATTGTTCGGGATCAAAACTTTTGCACGAAAATATTCCCAATGTCTATAAATATTTTAAATTAATTTTGTTTTTTTGCTCTGGTGACATTATTTAATTTTAATTTAATTTAATGTCAGATAATAATGATCCATAATGGTTAATAACAGTAATGGGGTAGTTAATTATGCTATGCTTAATATACTACTCATTTATTTATTTATTTAAACTTCATGTACAATAGTGGTACATAGGCGGACTTAATGCCACAAGGCATTCTCTACCAGTCAACCTTCGGGTTAAATAGGAAAACATAGTAATAGGGTACAAAGTAATGTCTAAAAAAACTTTTTGTTAACGAGAGTTTAGATTGATACTAATACACATATACAGATAAAACAAACTAATAGATATTTTAACAAATACCAAAAATTAAAAAGAAAATAACAAGAAACCTAATAATTATTATTATGACGATTTCAAATTGAGAGCTATTTATTCTGACTTAAATAGTAGTTACGAACTTTTCTTTTGAAAGTGAATTTGCTTTCCAGAATTTGCGTTCCAGAGCTTTATAGTAGAGATGGCGTAAGAATTTGACATGAAGCCTGTACGGTGTGGAGGAATTTAGAGGAGTAGATTCTTTGACTCATGCTTGTACTACTGTTTGTTTTCCCAAATTTAATAAATAAATAATTAAAAGACCTTTTGCGGCCTAACCAAAATAACAATATCAATGATACAAATGTCAAAAATGTACACTTCAACCCATTTTTGGTGCAGGCGGAAAAACCCAGAACTATAAATAACAAACAAACACACACACACAAATAACTATAAATGCACCAAGATTGACGTTTATATATATAGTCCGGTTAAGCAGCTGCAAACTTAAAATGGTCATACTGTAAGCAATGGATTCTTTGCTACCGAAAAAATATGTCAATCCTTTTGACAGTCATTGAAAGCAATATTTTGTCACTTGTGCCACCTGGCCCTCAGAAAATGACAATTTTTAAGTGCTTTAAACTCTAGAATTTACATTATGATTTTTCTTTTCTGCCAAGCAATTTCTCTTTGAGAGAGAGTGCCGCCATGCCGCGAATTTTAAGTGTTTTCGAAACATTTTTGTAAATTACTTTAGTGTTTTTCAAGCAACTTCCTCATTAGACCTACAACCTTTTTAACTAAAGTCTTTTAGCAAAACACTATTAGCCTAGAAAAAAAATATCGTCGGCCTTCCATCCTCATCCATTTTGTTTCTGATTAAATTATTTATGAGCTCCAAAATATCGGCTTTCACGGAGATTCCCACGAGCCTGGTTGTTTTGCAACAAATATATGTATAGAAGGAAAATACCTTACTTCAGAACACGAAGAAGTAAATGTTTTATCATAAATGAATATCCCGCTATTTCGTATTTCTAATATATTTTTCTGGAACGATTCGGGAAGTTTTTTTCTTGTGGATTCTACTTGGATTGGCATTGTTATTTGGTTCATTTTTGTTTGGTTTTTCGCTTCTTTTGCAGGTGTCCAAACAGTACTTTGAATAGCCAGGGAAATTAATTGCTAAGTGAATTTACACCCTACGGCAACTCGACCCTATACGTCAACGATCGTTTCCAACTTAACTACAATCAGTCTAAAATGTAAATTAATTTAATTAATTTAAATTTAATTTTCCTCGCCAAATTTTGTGTCTATTATAAAAATCATGATCCTAATTTAAAAACCATTATAATAAAAACAAAATCTTGTCAGAACAAGTCGAGGTCATTTACATAAAACTTCACATAAACGTCCTTGCAACGTCAGAAGTTGTAATGTCAGACAAAAGTATTTAAAAATCCAATATTCTTAAAGTTCCCATCGTATGCACCGTTTTACGATCAAGCGACTTTCCGCGCTAATGGCTGCCGTATGTCTTAAGATGCGACGCTCATGCAACCGTCAAATGCGATTTTATCTACATTAAACTTAAGACCACGAAGGCGAACACTTTAAAGTTTGGGAGAAATATTAAAAGTTTCCTCTACGAAGCTACGAAAGTTTACAAAGCTGCGTATCTATTGAATTTTGGACGAGAACCGGAATAAAATAATGAAGCATTACCGTTTTTTTTTCGCTGCGAAAAGATCTGTTTGTGATAAGTAATTGTGTTAAGAATGGTCTGGAAATGGAGGGAAATATCTAGGTCGAGTTCGGTGCATATTTAAAGGTGCGATTCCAAGTACTGCCACGAAATGCAGTGACAATAACTACTGCAGTGACAGTCCTGGTTTTATGTGACCTTACTCTATTGAAAAAGTTTCCGTAGGTAATGACGTCGCCGGTTGCTGCTGCGGTCGAGCGGCTGCCGCAGATGGCATATAAGTAGTGTGTGGCGGTTGCACCTAACAGAGCGACACGCCATAATAATTATATTTTGGTTCCTCAAATGACTTTCGTGAAACAGAAGAAGAAAATGCTGCAGACGTGAAAGTAATGGCGTCGCATTCCAAATTCAAACCGCATTGTATTTGTCGCTTGCGGTTATTGCCGTATGCCGCTGCCGTCAGCTGTCTGCCGTCGTCTTCAAAAATATGCTTTAACATAAAAGTTTAAACTCGTATTTCTATTGTTTTGCCAGACGTTGTTAAAACAAGTTTACGAAACTTAAATCAATGTTTAGCATAACCTTTCAACGGTTTAAATGAAACAAGTTCTTTTGTGACAGTTTTAATTTATTTTATCGTTGTTAATGGAAAGGAGTGCAGAATTTAATTGAGTTTGTTATTTCAGAAGGATTTGCATGTGGTTGAGATAAAAATGCTAAGGGGGATATCTTGGGGTGTTACGTGAATGGATAATATAAGAAATGAGTACATAAAAGGAAGTCTGAAAGTGGCGCCGGAGACTGAAACGTTGTTATCGGTTATCGTGCATGGTATGGACCTGTCCATATAATTAGCTTATACCCGCAATTTTGCCCGCGTCGAGTTCGGTAATTATCCCACGGAATAAAAATTATTCTACGTGATAATCCAGGTTATAAACTATCTGTCTGTTAAATTTCATCCAAATTCGTTCAATAGTTTTGCGTGAAAGAGTAACAAAACATACACACATACTAACATTCGCATTTATAATATTAGTGTGATTTTCTACCAGGATTTTGGACCTTAGTAAACTTCAAAGTTGCATTGATTTTGGAAACCAGACGATATACAGGATTGCTAGTATAACTACTATGTAGCAGGTTTCAACCCACATTCAACTTACTCGTAATATAGTATCTACCAGCAGTTTACAGATTTACCTTTGATATGCCTACGCTACGTTTCACCGTTTGTGGTCACCAATCGGAATTTGCTTCATATTGGACGACTTCGTGAATACGACGTTCGAGAAGGCTGAGAGAGACAAAGTCATACAATAAGTTAGGCTATAGAAAGAGCAAGAATTATGATTATGCTTATATCAAGAAAGCTTTGATCTTCATTTCTTATTTATAGAACGTTATCGGTCGGGTCGGTCTTAAATGATTTCCAATGGGCACGCTATCAGCCCTTTTTCTGATGTTGTGGTGTAAAGACATTGGCAGAGAGAAGACTTCATATAATCTGTGTTAATTTAATGCAAGTCCTTACTTAAGGAGGTGTCTGAGAGAAGTATGGAAGAAGAAAACATGCTGCGCCGACCCCCAATAAATCAGGATACTGGCAGAAGAATGATGCTTATGACTTCTATTCTATCCTTACTGGAATATTAGAATATGTTAAAGTTGGTTTTGCTGGTGCTGATTAATGATAAATTATATAGGAAACCATCATTATACTGTTACTTTTTCACCATCTGTGGTTCTGTAATTTCATGGCAAAGCCAGAAATAGAAGACAGTGTTACTGTCCAGCATTGAAGCTGAATATCTAGCTTCATCTGAGAAAGAGAGTGTATCTGAGAAATGGTATCTTTCGATGAACTTGATATTTGAACTCACTGATAAATGCGAAGGTAACTCAGCGACAACGGCTGAGAGAATCGAGTTAAAGTATGAGATATAATTAGTAGACCATAATCTGGGTTAGGAAATGGGTAGCCTAATCCCGATAGTACGTTCCAGTGGGATCTTCTTCTTTTTCGTGTGGTTATATAAAAGGTGTAAAAAACCTGTTAACGAAGCCGAAAGGCACTTGTTCTCCCCGTCATGGCGAAATTTTTTTTTCTACTCCATACCTTCTAGTTACGAAGATATTGGGGGTCAAAGTTCAATTTTTTGACAAGTTTTTTTTAAATACAAGTTTTTATTGTTAGATTTTTACTTTAAACACCTCCACGACCCTCGTATTATTCCATCCATCCATCAGCACAATGTTTTTAGTGCGTTTCATTGAGTTCTACCACAAAAATGATTTTTCACCCAAAAAAAAAAGTCGTTTCCCAGCTATAGTTTTTGCGTAAAGTTACTTAGTTTGATGTAAAGAATGCTTGGTTAACGGCTTCGTGATGAGGTTGTTTACACCCTAAATAGTGCCTAACCTGGTGCCTAACCTGGTGGGTCTCTGACTTGGCTTTACATGCCTTCAAGAAATATCTCTCTGGCATGCTGGTTTCCTCACGATGTTTTCCTTCATCGAAACAAGTAATAATAATTTAAACAATACGCACATAAATCCGAAAAATCAGAGGTGCGTGCCTTTTTTTTTTCGGAAGTCTATCCGCTGAGTGACAATTTGCAGCGGAGTTTCTCCCAGCGTAGCGCCTCCGCGCGCCATTCGTGCAGGCGCGCGAGGACTATCGCCTCCAGATCCTATGGTGGCAATCCAAGGAGGCTCGCCGCCTCGCGGGAGATCGTGCCGTACCCACGGGCCAGCCTTACGGCTACCACCTTTTGGGGAGCGTGCGGCTCGCCGCCTCAAAGAACGCGCCCACACCGGGGCCCCGTAAAGGGCCATGGACCGAGAGGTGCGTGCCTTGGGTTCGAACTTGAGACCTATGTCTTGGCAGTCCTATGGTCACACCACTAGGCAAGCAAGACTAGCAAGCGAAATCGCGTGCAAAATGTAGTTGATTATAACTGAGGAAAACCAATTGGTACGTAACACGAGTAACAAATTAACTCGGCAACATTGTAGCTATTGACGTAAAATTATTGGTACTAAATATTATTATTGCGATTCCAATTAAGATTGGAAGAGGGTTCCGTATAATTAACCAAATCTGAAATGTAACGTGAAAGTTACTACCTACCTAAATTATGTAAATGTAAATTGGGGCCTTTGAAAGCTATAAATATTATTATATTATGTTACTGTTATGGGCACCTATTGCTGAAAATGACGGACTACCTTCCTGGCTATTATTATTATGTAGGATTAGGTTGTATATTTTTGGGCAAGGTGGCCAAGTTGTATGGTAGATTGCTGGGCAAAATAGAAAAGGTGAATGTTTTCAAAAGACAAAGGTATAAGAGAATTAAAGTTTTTTTTTTATTTCTTTCGTGAGGAATTGAATTCAAACACCAAATAGCACACACACATCGTGAGGAAACCGGCATGTCCTAGAACCAAAAATTCGAAGACATTTGACATCTACCAATCTGCACTGGGCCCGCGTGGTGGATTATAGCCCATTCCCTCTCATTGAGAGGAGGCCGTTGTCCCAGCAGTGGGAACATTATAGGCTGATGATGATGATGACCAAATAGCAGTAAATCCTCAGCAATCTCAAATCCTCAGGTTTTCATGCATCACCCACATTTCGCTAGTTATGTTTAAGTCCCATGTAATAGGGGGCGAGCCCATTGCCATTAACCGGATACGAATTCAGACTCTGTGGCTGCTACTGAGAAATTCCTGATGGAAAAACCTAATAACACTTTACCCGACCTGGGAATAGAACCTAGGACCAGGACCAAGCAGTCGCGCTTGTGTAACATTAACATTGTATGCTCTGCATCTGTTCTTCTCACAGAAATAGTATTATGCAGCCAAAAGGGAGTCTAAATTCATCGTAAAGCTCAGTAAACCAGACCTTAATAGCTCCACAATTCGATCCTACACTTCACAAACCACAATCACAAACGCAAAGCGATCCTCTATTCCTCTCACGATGAATAATGTATCCAGACTCCATGCTACTCATATCATATTCCACTGACTCTTTGATTGAGATAACACCCTGTCGCAGTATAAAAAATACCAGAAAACCAACTACACCCTTTTTCTGAAATCAAACTTGGGTGTAAGGGTTGACAGCTAAACTCTTTTGATTTTTAGAAAAACTATAAAAATTTTACTTTCTTATTCGAATCGGACTTTGTTAACAATTTCAAGGGTTTTTATTTTATGCACGGAACCCTATTCTTTTTCTAAAATAAAAGTAGCCTACTTTACTTCTTATAACATCAGCTTAGAAGATTAGTCGGAACAAACACACGACAGACAAAAAATACAAAAAAAATGTCGTTTTTTTTTGTTTATGTACCGTAAAATTAATTATACTTCAATGGCATCTATAAGGTTTATTGCATTCCTTCATTTTCTCAAGAATCTTGATCATAAGGTAGTGAAGCAGGGTAGTGGGGCCAACGAAACGACGGTTTTGATTTTTCCCGTGGGGCAGCGGGAATACACATTTAATGAATTCAGTAAAAAGCTGATATTTCGAAATTACGAACATACTTCAATTTTATTTATTTGTATTGATATATAGATTTTATATGTTGGACTACACAAGTAAATCGTAACTACTCGTCTCGTTGTGACAACCAACTTACGAGTAACTAGTTACGCCCTGATACACGCTTGAACGTGTTCGTGAAAATGCTTTGCAAGTGTGCGTGCTTTTTGCCTTGGCCTTTTGTAAACTATGTTGGTTTCAGCTTAAAGTGTAACCGGGTGTAACTGCATCCCAGTATTTACATGGATCGACTTCCTATCTGACCTCCAGAACCATATCTATAGTCAAGTTACAGTACATTACTGCAGCGGCCAGCAACAGAGGCATTGATGGACCATGGTAAAAAGTAAGTCAATCAATGCCTAGTTGTGGCCAAGGCTTGTATAGTACTTTTCTCAAATAATGCGAGGAGTTTAATACAATAACTTTTCAAAATCAATGATGCACACAAACAACAATTATTTTTCTCGCGTTGAAGAGTTCATTTGATATTTTTTTTCATTAGACCGCTTTCTATTTACAAGCCAATTCGAAATTTAAATAAAACCTTTGATAAGTTACCTCCTTGGTTGCCATGTTTCAGAGTAAAAGATCGTTCCATGACAGATATGAGTTTACTATGTAATTTATTTGGCCGCTAAACACGACATATATAATTATGGATTTCCATACAACTTTTGCTGGCCGCTGGTCGCATGTATCTGGCCAGTACAGCAATTTCGATTTATCTCGAAGAGGTTGTCAAAATAATGCTCAAATTTCGAAGCATGTTTGAGAAAAAGTAATTACTTGAGTTTAAGCAAATACTTTTGCAAACATTTTTATGCAATAGACAAGCATTTGGACGAAGTAAGAACCGTCAAAGAAAACAAACTTGATAAGAATTCTTACATAAAACAGTTATAACTTTAAGAAATTATTACACTACAGAATAAAAATTACTCAAGTAATCACTTTGACTTGTTTATAGATACGAGTAATTCATCAACTCGTCTCACATGCCCACGGCCCATTTGGGACAGAAATCAAAATAAATCATATTTTCATTCCGCAACTCGTCCCACGTTTCTTTTAAGCTTGTTCCTACTTGAAATACTGTACGTTAATACAAATATGTCTAGTGTAACCCCGTGATTGCGTTAGATATTCCACTTCAGCTCCAACAAAGGTTTATTTTAATTGTAAAGTTGGGTTTGAAGATAAGACAACGCGGGTTCTGTCTGCTTTTGA
The DNA here is from genome assembly GCA_941918905.2 of Xestia sexstrigata. NCBI lineage: Eukaryota > Metazoa > Arthropoda > Insecta > Lepidoptera > Noctuidae > Xestia > Xestia sexstrigata. Next base: position 19,594,786 of record OW799208.2, read on the forward strand.
AACTAGGTTACGTTAGCATGTAGATGGTTTTTCTTTAATCTTGAAAGTTTTTGGTTGTCTCTACTTAAGATCTCTGCTGGTATTTAGGTTGGTTCTAAAGGTTTATTAATATGGTCTGTTGAAACAAGGATTTGGGGCCATTATATAGGGTGGATTAGATACCGACGCACAAACGATCATCACGTTTTCAATACATCATTTTGAATCCCCATTGATTTTTAGATTTTTACCGGTATTAAAAAAAAAAAATAGCTGTTTCTTACAAAAGTGTAAAACCTACACGGTCAAATGCATGGAACAGCTGTTTTTTTTTAATAACCGATAAAAAAATATAGAGGCTGGAGGAAGGAGCAATGACCTGAGAAAGTTGGGTAAGACTGGATGCGAAAAGTGAAGGACAGGGAATTGTGGGCCAGCTTCTGTGAGGATGTTTAGCAGTGGATTACGATAAGCTGAATGATTATGAAAAGCACGGTTGGCGCAGTGACGAGCGATAGGCATGTCGCGTTATCGATCTAAATCTTTGTATGACCTACAGGTAGTTGTTCCGGCTCTGGCTGTTTCTGTATGTGAGTTTAAATGTCTGTAAACACACCCAAAAGAAAAATTCGTAGTGAGGGGCAACGATAGTACTGTATTTACTTTATTGACCTGACTATGTTGCTGAGGCGGAATGGAACACATGTGATTAAAAGAGTCATCATCATCTGCCTAGCCGTTTACTAAAAACTACTTACTGGATCTCGTTCAAACCAGTTTTCGGTGGAAGTTTACATGGTAATGTATATCATATATTTTTTTTAGTTTTATCATTCTCTTATTTTATAAGTTACAGGGGGGGGGGGGGCGCACATTTGACCACTTTGGAAGTGTCTCTCGCGCAAACTATTCAGTTTAGAAAAAAATTATACTAGAAACCTCAATATCATTTTTGAAGACCTATCAATTTTAAAAGTTTAATAAAAAACATTTTTTTATTAAACTCATACGTGTGGGGTATCTACCCCACACGTATGAGTTTAATAAAAAAATGTTTTAAGTTTCAGTTCTAAATAATTGGGGAACCCCAAAAATTTATTGTTTTTTTTCCTACTTTTGTGTGAAAATCTTGATGCGGTTCACAGAATACATCTACTTACCAAGTTTCAACAGCATAGTTCTAATGTTTTCGGAAAAAATTGGCTGTACATATGGACTGACAGACATAACGAATCCATAAGGGTTCTGTTTTTTGCCATTTGGCTACGGAACCCTAAAAAGGATGGATTGTTTGAGGAATGATATGAAGGAAAACGGAGAAAATGATAGCGTGACGGTTGACAGGGGAGATATAACAAATCTACTTGATCCTATCGAAATAAATGGATAAAACTAGACTTGTTCAATTAAAATTGAATAAGGGGATGAATTTACATATGAGATAAAAAATACAGCTATTTATAAAAAAAAACCTACCTAGCACGCACTCTAGGATAGAAACGTAGTAGTTTTATAGGTTACGCACTTAATTGGTGGCGAATCAGTTCAGCACTGTAGGAATGGGATCAGCTTTAGGAAACCTCTGCTGGAAGGGCATCATGCAGTTCCCAGTCACGCATCAGGTCAGCTCTGTAGGAAGGCAATGTAGATCTCAGGACCAGACGTTAGGATAACTTTGCGAGACAAGTAGCAAGTCAGGCACGAAGACAGCTTCCGAAGATCGGGAGTAGAGGCACCAGGCGGAATCTTTAGCGGAATCCCCTGGGTAATATAGAAATGTAACAGCAAAAACCAAACTGTTTTCTGATGCTTCTCATATCAGATCCAATCGTAGACTCGGTTATATAAAATGTACTCTGTGTCGTAGACTGCCTCCAGCGGTTCGTCAGCTCGTTTTCAAAGTAGTCTTCCTTTTTCAATTTTCAAATATTAGTTTTCTTGTGGCCATCATCTCATCTGACAAGTGTAGTCGGCCAGGACATATCCATGAGTGCGTAAAGAATTTTATAAATATAATTTAAAATTAAGCTATTTAATAAACAATCGTAATAATCTTTTAAATACTATTAATAAAAAAAATTTAAATTTTATGAACCAAAAAGTAAATATCATAGAGCCAGAAAGAAATAAAAAGTAACTGATAGTTTGACAATTTGACGTGTCACAACATGAAAATTATGAGTAATAATTTTTATTTCAGCTATTTTATGTTAATGAATCGTATTTAGATCGATTTGCTGATTGTAAGCATATAAACAAATAAAATGGATGATAAATTGTAATATGAATGATGAATATAAAGTGTAAGTATAGCATAAATACTATATTTCCCCAATGACCCCGAGAAATTTTTGGCCTAGAACAAAATTTTTGCTAAGTATTACAGCATTCACAAAACTTACATAATTCATTCAAACACACCGACATCTTACGAAGTTAGGTCAGGTAGGATTCACATACAATGATCTCTAGTCAACCTGATAAGTCAATAACTTTAAGGCTTATTTTCGGAGTTGTAATCCGCTCACGTCTAAAACCACAAATGAGATGAAAATAGAAAGATTTTAACAAAGGCTTATTTTTAACGGAGTTGTAATCCGCTCCTAAGCAACTTTAGTTGATAATTAACAAGGGCTTATTTTATGGAGTTGTCAGCCGCTCTAATCGACTTTTAGAGTTGATAGTTAACAAGGGCTTATTTTTATGGAGTTGTCATCCGCTCCAACCAACTTTTAGAGTCGATAGTAAGGAACAAATTAGTCATACTAACTTGAAGAAAAGAAAAGAATAGGTATAAAGAATGATTAAAAATAATCTTTTGTTTTTTTTTTGAAATTGTTTAAGAACCGATGAATGAATAAAAATAATAAAATAGAGTTTTAATAAATCGAAAAGAACTCTATCATAAAGGAAGGAAAGAAGAAGGAGATGAGTCGCAATTATAATACGAAAATAGCAAAAGTACGAGTATAGGGATAGCAAAAGAGTGTAAAGGAGTATAAATGTGGAGTCTATAGGATCCGAGTTTTGAAGAAGTATTCGTACTTGAAATACTTAAGGAGTTTAAAAGGGAAGGAGGGAAAGAGTGTTCAGGTCAGAACCGCAACACCGCAGTCAGTAAACTCCGAGTAGATGTCAGGGCAGCTCCCGTAATACTGAAATCGGTAAGCTCCGAGTAAAACGTCAAGAGAGTCCGAGTGTTGGACATGGTCCAAAAGTGTTTAAAAATTTAAGAGTAAGACAGAGAGGGTCCAAAAAAAGTCGATTTAATGTACACAAAAAAAAAAACTGAGTTGGTGGTAAAATTTGGAACTAAATCATAAAGTTTAGTACCTATTTTTGCCACCGCGCAAAAAGACTAGTACTCCATGCCCATAAGGGCAGGAAGGTGATGACTATGTTGCTACCAGTTTTAAAGAGGTCACAGCCCCTTACAAAATAATCCAGCAACCTTACAACCAACTTACATTAGTATAAAATAAAATGTTTTATTTTCTGAATCGAGAAAGACACTCACTACTATGAATACCTACAATATACAACTACTTGATAATGGTGGAGGAACCAACAAACATACTTACTTAGCCTAACACAAAATCAAACGTAATTTATTCAAATTACACAAAACAGTCCCGCAAAGCCCGCCCTTCAGCACTTCCTTGTGTTATAGCTGAGAATGTATTGAAGGGGAAAACTCTTCGCACAATGTTTTTTTCCTGTACGCACGACGACCATTCAAGCTTAAGAAAATCAGTATAAGCGGATATCTCATTGTGCCAGAAAACTATTCAAAGCGAGGCCATGTTATGCTGATATTATAGCTTGATAATTTATGCTTGAATCCCGGTCGGATCAAATGTTTGTGTGATGAGCATGGGCATTTGTTTCCGAGTCATGGATGTTTCTGATGTTTATGTCGGGTTGTCAGGATATATTTCGCTAGGCTCGAGCTTATGTAGGCAGAAGACGGGTTTCGTGCTATGAAAACACATTTGATGCGACACACTATTTTATTTCACATTGCACGGTTCGGGTTGGTAGTTTCCATGGAGAAGAACCGGCAAGAAACTCCATGGTTACTCTTTTCAAACAGATACACTGACCCCCGAATACTGAAACGTTTGACACATTAACACTGGGCACAATGAATCGTGTACAGTTTCAAGACGTCTTAACTCCGCTGCGATCAGACCCAGAATCCCCGCCTCGCCGCATGTTGTTAACATCAGGACTCTGTAGAAGCCGCCATGGTGGGGTAGACTGGTAAGTAGGTCGCGTGATGCCACCACTGGCGCGCTTTCGGTACATTCGCCCGTCCGTACTCATGACCGGATCCGACATGTATAATAAGTATGTATTTACAAACAAAAAGTATCAATGTAGTATATCAACTATCTGGTGTCCACGACACAAGCCTCGTTGCTTAGTGTGGCACTGGATGGCGCTTTGTGTAATGTCCAGCGATATTTATTTGATTTATTTATTTATTTATTTATAATTAAGTCGCTGTGTGTACTTACTACAAAAGTTAGAACCACCAACGATGTGTTATTTCATTACAAGGATCAACATTTTTCCTCAAATCAGTGTACCCGGATACTTCACAGTGCAGTTATAAGCGCATGACGTAACACTAGTGCTGGTTTTCGTTATCCGTCCACGTTCCATGCCCGGCAATGTTTGTCGGCCACTCACTTTTATGGAATCCAGCTTTCGGCCGTGGATATTATGCGGTCCAACTAACTAGATCGTGAAATATTCGAACATTGTTCGCCTAGTTATTTTATGGGAGCAACTTTTGAAGAATGTTATTCGGCTTTTGGCTTTCAGCTGTTATTCGGCGTAATGTACTGGCTGATTCAGTTATGTAGTTCTGTTATCGAAGTCCTGGAACTTTGTATATGATTTCTATTTGAATTGGAATAGTAAATAGGTCAGACGTGTGATGTAAATCTAGGAATAGCGTTGTATTTCTCGAGTTTGGTCAAGTTTTGTGTTTTACTGCGTTGAGATAAAATTGTATGATGCTGCATTGTTATTTACTTTGGGAATAAAGCAATATTTTTAGAATGCTGTGATTTTTATCTTGAATTGTAAATCTTAAGTGTTGACAGGTAGGTACGCTTTCAAAGAAATTGTTCTTAATAGTCAAAAAAAGCACGAAAGTTATTCTTAAAAGTTATAAAAATTGTCTAATCCAGTGTTTTTCGTCATCACGTCCTACTTTTATTCCAATTTAGTTTTTGGAGCAACAAGCCTTTTTTTCCTTTAACTCGCATCAAAATCAAAATCAAAGCATTTATTTCAAACAGGCCAGTTACAGGCACTTTTGAATTGTCGAAACAAGAATGAAAATTACATGTAGCTACAGTCCCAGTCACAAGACATAAAAACTGTGAAAGTACTGTAGTTGTCCATTCCCTAGCGTAGATCTCTATGGAGAAGAACGGCAAGAAACTCCATGGACACTCTTTTAAATCAAAATCTCGGTTACATCATTCACGTTGAGATGGTATATTATGTGAGAACAATGTAGCAAAATGTGCACGTTAAAAGTGTCCACAGTTAATACAAAACAAAAAAATACAATTAAAAAACCTAAATAATTGCAAATGCAATGCAAATAAGCCATGGCATAGTTGCCATGGCTTATTTGAACGGGCGCTGTCAGTTGTGACTGGTCATCTCTTAGTAGAGATGACCAGTCACAACTGACAGCGCCCGTTCACGAATATGACAACTGTTTCATCATCCATGATCTTAGTTTTCACTTCCTACCTGGCTAAGTATATCATACAATACTTCTTCTTTCACAGTTAACCCTCAACCCTTAACTGTCATAATATAGAGCTCAAATTACCATGATCCTTAAACAGCACAAAGACACAAAATGACGGCCCAATTACCAGTCGCACCTCATACACTCAGTAACATATACCTACCTACACGTGGGAGCGAAATACGGACGGGTCTACCGACTGGTGTTTATCTCCGCGTCAGTGTGAACGGAACAAGGTAGCTAGCTGCATCGCGTAGAGGCAAACGTTTCCTGTTAATTTAATGCTCTGATTAGGTATTGCAGAAACACTATTCAACTTTACAATTCCTATTGTTGACTGCTTCGTTGGTTGTTACTGTTGTTGGCAATGCCCCATGATATGTATCATGGGGCGAACCGCGTAAGAATTTAAACATAACTGACAAAATGTGGGTATACTATAGGCACTTTTATCTTTGCTTATCCCTTCGGGAATTACAGGAAACTTCATCTTAGCGTGTCGATGACAATTCAAATTGGGTCAGCCCAAAATTCGGCAACGAATTTGGACACTTTCAATAGAGTATATCAGCTCCTACGACGTCAAACAACATGACAGGCAGGACAACACGACGATTATGTTAATTTCTATGTAATCTTGTTAGTTTTGTCACCCTATTGTTGTTGTTGATTGTCCGCCCGTTTTTTTCCAGAAGAAGGGGTATCTGACGATCGTACCGTCCTTTTATTAGTCATAGACTCTTGATCACTCAAACGACGAAGCTCAAATTATGACTCAATTAGCAGACGGCTCTACGGCAGCTCATAGATACATAGCTCCGTAATGAATATCTACCCACTGGTGTTTATCCCTGCATCGCTGTGAATGCATTGATGTAGCTAGCTGCATCGCGTAGAGGCAAACGCTCTTTGTTAATTTATAGCTCTGATTAGGTATTGCACACTATACCGGCACCGCAACGGCACCGTTCCAACCTAACAATTAACTTGTCATCAAATTAGAGCATTAAATCGTGTGTGGTATAATATATTTCATAATGTCAATAATGAAAAAGCCAACGGCGGGTAGTTAGCTCGCTAGCCGCTACTATACAACTCGACTCACAGCCCGCGTTGCCAGCGAGCGGACCGCGTATAACTTACAGCGCGCTGACAGCATGCTTACTGCGCGCTGACTCCGAGTCGCCAGCGAAACAGAGTTGATCACAATTGTGTTCGTGGTGACAGCAAGCTTGCATCTCGCGGCCGGCGCGCGGACTGCGAGTTTGCAGCTCGCGAGCGACGCGTAGTTAGCGCGCTAGTGGCTAACCGTAGCCTAAATTTGAGTCGAAGCTCTGCTGCAGCTGTGCAGTTGCGGTGCCGGTGTACTGTGCCATGATCTTTACTGAATTTTACAATTCCTATTGTAAAGTCTAAAAAATGTCTCCCATCTCGAGTTGCCATGGCTGACTTAAACAAGTCTTTGAATAGACTCCGGACACGGGTTGGCCGAAGCAAGGAAAACCTGTTCAGGTGGAGATTCATACATAAATCAGCCCTTTTTTTTTTCTTTTTTTTTCGGATGGGAAGTCATCAAATGACTTCTCCCGCTCTGGGCGGAGCAGGAGGGAGTGTCAGACTTTTACTGACTAAAACCCATCCATGTTCCTTCATCGCCCTTTGTGTTCCGGGGCCACGGTATCTCTTTCGAACAGTCCCGCAACCCCGGCAGGCATCGGTCCTTGCGGACCCCTTCCTATTGCTGACTCTCTTTGAGGCGCGAGTGGAACACGAACGCGCCGTCGATACGGCCTGTCGTCATGAGACGGACGGACGGCGAGCTAGCCCATAGCCCACCGTCCACAGGCCCGCGCCTACGCGCCCGGGGTGTCTCCCGCGGCGGCCGGGACGTGAGGTTCTCTCCCTCTCACGTTCCGCCACCTCCTTTTCTAGCATGACTGCTTCGCAGAAGGAGGTGACGGCGTCCCATTCCGTCTCGCTCCGGACCATGGCTTGAACCAGGGCTGGACGCGAGAGGTCGCCGCCGCCGATCGCCGCTTCGAGGACACGGCGATGCTCCGCCCACGCGGGGCACACCTCCACCGTGTGCTCCACCGTGTCTTCCGGTCGATCCTCGCAATGGAAACACCCGGGCGTTTCCTCCCGCCCGATGCGGTGCAACCTCCCGAAACAATCGTGTCCGGTGAGGACCTGTGTCAGGCGGAAGGTGAGAACGCCGTGGCGTCTCTCAAGTCACCCCACAAATGATGAGACACTTGATATCGTGTTCTGCCTGTCCTGTGGCTTGCACATCACAAGAGCTGATGGACGCTACTGAAAGTGCCAAACTCGTCGCCAAATTTTGGGCTGACTCAATTTAAATTGATATCGATACGCTAAGAAGAAGATGACGTCAAAAGACCAAAAATATTTAGCTACTTTTCATTTATTGATAAGACCTACACATAATCATGGTTTTACGAAATAAATATACCTATCTTATTTTATCTTATGGGCGATTTACAGACATCTGTTATGTATCTATGATAAGAATCCTTTTGTGGATATTTTCGTACAACCAACAGAAGTTACCTATTTAGGCTCGCCCACACATGGGACTTAGTCATATCAGGCTAAATGTGGGTGTATTGTTGGACTGTATTACTCATATGACGACTTTTGGTATACTTTTAATCTCAAAATAAACGAAGGTAGCAGCTGTATTTCTTAACGTTTAGGTCGTAAAACATGTCTGGATGGGACATTATGTTGCTCAGAAACAGGTGTTAGAAGACAAACAGGTTTTTATTTTCTTACATTTTTAGTTGAACACCTTAAAAGAAAATATGTATTCTGAAGCTAGTTGCGATTTCATAACAGGTTGGTCTAGATTTTTGTGTCTGAATGGGTTTTTTTCTCAAACTTCAATTTTATTGTTTCGAACGTTTGCACAGCGAAACATTTAGTATAAGTTAATTACTCGTAGCTGTAATTTACGGTAAAAACCAAAGATATAAATTGTAAATTATTGTGCCTTCACCAAACTTGGGTATGTGTAGGCCCGGACTCCACCAAAGCGGAGACGAGCGGAGATGTGCAAAGCGGTGAGGAGAGGAGAAATGCAAAGGGGCACGCCACCGCCGCTTACATCATACCGCTCAACGCACGCCGCCGCTCACAGCACACAGCTCACCGCACGCCGCTCACCGCACTCAGCACACAGCACACCGCACGCCACCACTCACAGCTCACCGCTCAGAGCACACCGCTCACAGTATGCCGCACACGTTTGTGCTCGTCTCCGCTGACCTAAATAATTACGAGACATCTCCTCTTCTCTCCTCTCAACCACTACTACTTTTTTGGTGGTTTACAACACATATCATCTCCTTACGTCTCGTCTCCGCTTCGGGAACTTGCTCGAACATGCCAAGTAGAACGATAGATCATAAAATTTTCAATATTAATGAGCGAGACAATACTATCTATTCATCGAACCAGAAACGTGATCAGTTTTCGACGCGGCCTCTACCGGTTTAATTCTTTGGGACAAACAGAATTGCCTCAAGTTTTTTCTCGGACACTAGAGGAGACCTTTACGGGACGGTAATCTACAATCAGACTGTCCCCTTATTCGTTAAACGACTTGTGCCTGGGAAATATATCGAATAGCTGTTCTTTCTTGTTCTCTACACTATTTAAAATGAATTAACATCCAGAAAAAAGTTAAATTTCGGAGGCCGCCAAGAGGCTATCATAACTCTCCGAAATAGTCACAAAATAATCAGACAGTCACAAACAAGACAATTGAACATTGTTATTGTAATTTATAATTTAAAAAGGCAACGAAAACCGTGAACCGCAGCAGCAAAGCTGTCCTAGTTGCAATCAGTAGTTGTATGTTGTTGCTGTCATGGTAAACATACTCGTACTACAAAGAAGAGAAATGCCACTGTCATCGAAGTTGGATCGGAATTAGAACCGTAGCTACATTGTTGTTGTGTCTGACGACCCGAATGGCGTAGCGGTGGTGAGGCTGCCTTACGTTCTTAGGGTCCCGGGTTCGAGTCCCGGTTGGAGCACATTTTTGTGTGATGAGCATGGACATTTGTTTCCGAGTCATGGATGTTTCTAAGTATAATAAGTATGTATTTACAAACAAAAAGTATCTATGTAGTATATCAACTATCTGGTGTACACGACACAAGCCTCGTTGCTTACTGTGGCACTAGATGGAGCTGTGTGTTCATGTCCAGCGATATTTATTTATTTATTGTTGCTCGGCCATCGCTACTTTTGCCAACGCATCATTCACACAGTTCTCAAATCGTGTTACCAACATAAAAAAAAAACTAATTAACAGCCCACATACATCAGGAAGGCCGAACGTACAGCGGTTGCGATAGCCGAGTATCCAATCAAACTTTATTGTGTCTGCCCCAGATGCGAGTAGGTACTCTTTGTACAACTTAAGGTGAGTCTAAACGAGCAACACTTTTGTTGTAATGTATGGCTGCAATACAGTTGCCGGCAACATTGACAACAATATTACAATCAGAATATGCAATATACGACAGTTTTTAAATGTGGCCCGACCATATCTACGCTTTTTTTAGATGGCCGATGTATTTATATCATCAACAACAGCCTCCAACAGTCCACTGTTGAACACACGGCGACACATCAGGCTATACAAATCCAGTATAACCTAACTTTCTTTGTATGAGCTTCCCGTACAGTGAGATATCAGTTTAATTTCGTCGTGCCTTCATATATTATGTAAGAAAGTGCACAATACAAACATAGTATGAGCCATACTAGATCATTTTGACGACATATTTTTCAAACATAAATAAAAAATTGTGACGGCTGAAGTAATAATAAAAACAACAATACAGCAACACAACAACAATACAGCACAACAACTTGCTGCTTGCTTGTTTGCTTGCATGCCATTTTGCTGGCCAATATTGTGTCTACATATTACAGTAAAAACATTGCCCGTGAACACGCACCTTCACAGCTCCCCTTTAGTATGCCGAAGACGTTCTCACTTTTACATCCTGTTTCCATCGTTAGTACTGAGTATTCTAAGTAGGGACGTAGTGGGAAAGTCCATTAATGTTGTAAGGGATTTTGAAGCGCGTTGTTTTTGCCCGCCAGAAGATTTCTTGGTATTTTTAAGCGGGCGGTGTTTTGGAATTCCTGGTAGCTACGCATGTTGTTTTGTACTGGTAAATTTTAATGTGTATAAGCTCTCTAGATATTCGTTGTTTATTCTCTCAATATTATTTTAAAAATCTGTACGTACCAACTGTAGATAATTAAAAAAGCAATAGTTTCGTGAACTAGTATGTTGTGTTAATTATGTTATCAAATTTAAGTAGCTAATGGTGTCGATTCTGTTGTGCACAAACTAAACGTAATTTAGGCTATTGCTATCTTTTACTAAAAGGCAGTGCGAGAAAAGGACGGCTATAGCTATGAACTAAGTTAGAGATGTCAAACTAGTTTATGCCTTGCGCTTCACCGTGTTTTTAGTCGACATGTTTTTACGTGCACCCTTCATTTGTATAAAAATATTAGTTTTAACTAAATTTGACAGCTCTAAATTACGTCCGTCTCTTTCTCGTTTTATTAGAGGGAAAAAGATAGCAATAGCCTAAATTAAGTTTAGTTTGTGCACAACAGAATCGACACCAGTGTCAGCAGTTATGTTTATGTCCCATTTCGAATATATTGCCATCTACCTATTCAATCACATACAATATCACAGAAAATAAAATGTGATCTCTTAAAACCATTTTTTTTCTGTTTATGCTGCCTCGTTGATCTAGTGGTCGCAATCGCTACTGTTGAACATAAAGTCCTAGGTTCGATTCCCGGGTCAGACAAATTATTGGATTTTTCTATCAGGAATTTCTCAGTAGCAGCCACGGAGTCTGGATTTGTGCCCGGTTGATGGCAATAGGCTCGCCCCCTAATACATGGGACTTAAAACATAACTGGCGAAATTTGGGTGTACAATCACCACATGAGTAGATAAATTATCTACTCATGTGGTACTATTAGGTACACCTCTGCCCAACGCTTAGGAGATTACAGGCGTGATATTAATATATTAGTTCTTTATCTTTCGACCACTGGTTAAGGATTACAATTCCCTAGCTAACATCGAACGTGACCGGCAAGCCTATACCGTGCATTCGGGCAATGATTTTGCCAATTAGCGCTTTCGAAGTGCAGTGCACTAAATGCAGTGGATTGCACCAATCAGAGAGACGTGCGTTACGTTTCGGGTCATAATCTGATCTTTGGTTTGTGAAACTCGCAGCTTGTGTTCGTGAGTGGAGGCAATAGATGTAATTACGGGTATTAGCTATGCGCAATTGCGCACTTTTCCTGGAACTGGAATGTTAGAATATAATTTTAAGGTCTTACGGCTCAAGCAAGGAGGAGCTCATGGCTAAATAATAACAGACGCTCGAATCTTCAGTTTAAGCCGCGCCTGTCTAGGTTAGTGTGCGGTTGCGTGACCCTAACATTCCGTGTTTCCTCCGTGCCTCAGAAAGCACGTGAAGCCGTTGGTCCCGGCTGCCATTTGTAGATCTTTTACAATCTTTACAGGTGTGGCCCGAAAGTGTGACAAGTACTCTTACCAAAGGTTATCGTTACCTAGTTGTAACTGGGTTGTGGAGTTCAGATTTCAGTTCAGTTCGTCACTCCATGTAAAATATTGTTATTCAGCGGCATCCGGTTAGACTGGAAGCCGACCCCAACATAGTTGGGAAAAAGCTAGGCAGCTGATGATTTAAAAACTATGTAGACAGAAATCACTGCCTCGCCACACATGCTCCAGTTCAATAATACCCTCAAACCAAACTCAAAGGGACATGTTCCGAATAATTCAACAAAAAATGCATCTCTATTTCACGAAATTCCACGCAATCCGGTTTTGACGTGAATATTGAAATAAAATATAAACACAAGTCGTGATATTTTGCCACAATATTGCATTTCGCGCGGACTGGCATCGCCACGCGTCGCGTTGCTGCTATTTCTCTATTCGTATGAACTTTGGAGTTTGCACAAGCATTATATTCACACATGTGCAAACATGTGAAACAGTTTGGAAAAAATGTTGTTGTTTTTAGAACAATGTTACGAAATTTTTGAGAGTTTTATTCGTGGTTTGGTATTAAGTATTAAGTATTAAGGCATTTTTCTATTAATTTCTTTGACTATAAAGCCAACGTGGAACCTGGAGGTTTAACGTTGATATGCACGCGAGCAGTGATAGTCTAGTTATGTGACCAACGGACTGCCAAGTCATGGGTCTCGAGTTCGAACCCAAGCCACGCACCTATAATGTCGGCTTCATGTGCGTCTTGTATAATTATCACTAATAATAATAATAATAATAATAAATCTTTATTGGCACTAGCTTCGGTAAAATAAAACATCGCGAGGAAACCAACATGCCTGAGAGATATTTTCTCGAAGGCATGTAAAGCCCAGTCAGAGGCCCATGGGCGGCATAAAATCTGACACCAGGTTAGGCACTAACCACACGAAAAAGAAGAAAAAGACTTGGAGGGAACTGGTCAACACTGAACTGCATCTACTTTAGTTACTAAAGATATTCTGCATATCATGACTATCGCCTCTTTAAGGAGTACCTATTATTTTAATTTTGCTACAGTGTTCGAAAAAGATGGAGCCAGCCGTCGAGCTTCACCTCATTCAGGCGGTAGTATAAACCCTGATTGTATGGTGTTTCCCAAAAAATATGCAATATTTACCAAACTTAAAAAAATTGCTCCCATGTAGAATTGGGAGCAATTTCGAGTATGACGATAATCCTTCTCTTTTATTTCTAGCCCTGCGGGACGAATAGATCAATATCCATTAATGCTGAATAAAATCATGCATCGCAGATAAAAAATATGTCACGATTCTATCGAATGATAATAATTCTAATCCATTGAAGCGAACGATTAATTTTATGCGCCCTGAGTCAACGATTATTTGTTAATTTATTTGTTTGCGTTACCCTTACCTTCATGTTCAGTTCATCCATTTTTTAGAGATTAGCACAGTTTCTAGTTCAGCGGACTGAAAGGGGTAACATGGCGGATGCGTGTTCTATTTATAAATAAATTTATTAATCCTAAAAAACTAGATGGATTGATTTTAACGCGATTGACACTAAGGCCTGAATAATTCTTGTCGCGCTGACGGTCGGTCGCGTACGGTTGGTCGTGACGTCTGCGGGAACAAAATACGGCTGTCGGTCGCCGCTGACGTCAGCGTCGCAGTATGGTGCTATACAGAAAACAATGTATACTCGTACGTGAACGACCGTGCGCGACCGACCGTCAGCGTGACAGTAATTCAGGCCTTAGGCTTGAATTCTTTCTGCGCTGACGTCTGTCGCGCATACCTGTATACATTGTATTCTATTATATTTGTATAGCACCATACTGCGATGCTGAGTTACAACGCAGATCGACAGCCGTATTTGGTACTTGCTGACGTCACGACCGACCGTGCGCAACCGATATCAGCGTGGCAGGAATTCAGGCGTAAATCTTGTATTTTCGTTTCGACATAAAGTTTTTGTCCTTTTGCTAAACGAAACCCTAATCATAAGAATGAATGTAAGGTTTCGTATATTATTATATCAAAGGATTTAGCACATGTTTTATTTTTCAGGTGCGTGCCATTCATCAAAAGATATATTTTATAGGTACCTCTACTTATCTAGCTCCACGTGGCTAGAACATGTCTCCGCTTAATATTAGGAGAGAATATTATTCTCTTTGTGTCAACTTCTTGAGTGCTTAGTAAGCGTCATAAGCATGTACTTATACATATTTATTTATTTAGTACATTTGAGCCTTTAATCATAAATCACAGTTTTAGTACAGTCAAGAAAAGGTTTTAATATGTAGGAATAAAAAGACTAATACCGCGCTGGCTAAATTCGTTGTTATTATTTTCGTAATAACTAGACACTCCAAGAAGGAGGTCTGCTCACCTGAGTCCATGCTTAGTGAAGTTTGTCTTTACCGCTTATCCACTAAAGAAAGTTCAGGATCCTTTTAAGCAAGCACATAAGTCACCTCATCACTTAACTCAGGGTGATTAAAAAATCGTAGGAAACAAACATGTGAGCCAATACAGCATAAAACCAACAGATCCGACTGTCTTCGCACTCAAGTGGGAAGATGTTACTCTTCGTTAAGCTGGGCTACCTCAACGGAACAGCTGCAGGGTGAAGCTGTGTCGCAAACTATGCACCACTTCCTATCTTGCCCTCTTAGCCCAAGAACATTCAGCTGAAGTGACTTCTGTGCTGCACCACCGACACCGTAAAAGTCACGAAGATCTGGTCTAACAAAAAAAAAAAAACAAACGCCACAAAAAATGTATTATAGAAAATAACTCATAAACTACCCAAGGAACGTGCATAAAATTTATATGGGACCACCACGCGAGCTTGAATAACGTAAATCGAACCCAGTAATCACTAAGTTATTAGGTAACGACCGAATTGAGAACCTCCGCCTTTTTAGAAGTCGGTTAAAAATTAATTCTTTGGTGTCAGCGACACAAAGAAGAAGATCAACCGATGTAGTATCTCTTTTGTTAACTGTACATTTGTTCTCAGTCTGTTGGGTTTTTTACATGATATTCCTTCAAGACTAAGTTGGTTTAATGTGTAAGTTATTACAGCATCAGCAAGTTTACTTAGACATAACTTGTTTATTTGTGGGTTCTGAATATTATGTTTGTCGTTCCGTGGTGCTTTACATATTCTTGGTGACTTATCATACAAACGGGTTCTATTCGCCAAACTGAAATGTATATGGCTCTGAGTTGAAATCAAGCTGTGTAGGGTAGGTACATCAATACATATTAAAAGAAAAGTTCTGACCACAGACACTGAAAATTTACACAAAAGACTCCTTGTCTACTTCTTAGAGGGATGACATAGACAAGGGATAAGAAGTTGCGGAATAGGGACATGATTTCATATAGGAGTGTCCCCATTTATGTATGTCGATTAAAATAAAATAAAACTTGCAATTTAATAACCATGTTTGGCTGTCTGAGTTATTTATCTTCCAACACGCTTTAAACTTTCTAGCTTAAATTCGGTCCTTTCATATTTTCGATCATTTGAGATAATTTTCCACTTGATCAGATATAGACAAACCTAATAGCTTAGCTTAGCAATGTCTATATATCGACCTTTTTCAATTAGATACACACATCAAAAGTATCTAGGGATCAACATATATTTTTGCAATAACTTTTCTCCTGATTGATATTAATTAAAATTTTCTTTAAGGATTCATCAAATAAAGTGTTTTCGTTTGTCACAGTAACGATAAACCAAGTCACCTTTGCATTAATAAAGAAATTTGCCATTTTCCTAATAAAGGGATTTTTGACATTTGAACCACTAACATTAAAGTTCGAAAAAAAGACTGAAACAACAGTTTTCTTTAAAATTTTATTGGGTAACTTAAACAATTAATAATCCGTGTTTCTACCGCGAACACTAACAACACAAGAACATCGGTTTGGCATACTCAAAATGAGTTCATCCAAATCACGCTGTGGAATGGCCGCCCATGTTCGTTGCAACAACAAAAAAAGGTCTTCTTGCGACTGGATACCCTCCATATTCGGCAGAGCTCTTCTCTGTAGCATATCCCATGCATGCTCAATCGGGTTCAAGTCTGGCGACTGAGCAGGCCAGGGCAGGACATTGATGTTAGCTGCGGCGAGAGTCTGTCTTACAACTCTTGCGGTGTGCGGTCGTGCATTATCATGCATTAACTGAAATAAGGGACCGATTTGCACTTGTAGAGGAACGATGACGTCTGATACAATCGTCTCAGCATAAATTTGAGCGTTGAGGTTGCCTCTGATCCAAATCAACTCAGTTCTTCCGCCGATCCAAATACCCGCCCATACCATGATGGTTCCACCACTATAAGGATGGACTTCCTGGCAGGATTTTAATCGCTGTTGGCGTCCAGGGGTTCTCCAGTGTCGTATACGTCTTGTATCCGGTCTCATACCAAAACGAGACTCATCAGAAAAGCACACGAAACGCCATTGTTCTTCTGCCCAATTTCTGTGTTCAAGAGCCCATTGATATCGAATCCTACGATTGTGCATTGCTATAGGTGGTACCCGTAGCGGTCTTCGGGAATGAAGGTTCACTTCATGCAAGCGGTTTCTGACTGTTTGGTCGCTAATTAAGTTCCCTGAAGAGTGATGAAGCCTCACGGCTAACATCATGGCGGTTATTGTTGGAGCTCTTCGAGTTAAGATTTGAATGTATCGGTCTTGTCTCCGTGTGGTGCAGCGATACCGTCCTCCATGGCGCTCAGCCACGGTACCAGTGCTTCGGTAACGTGTCCAAAGTCGACTGATAACACTCTGACTTGTATTCAGAGCTAAAGCTACAGTACGTTGCCGGGAACCAGCTTCTATCATTCCCACGGCTCTGAGCATTTCTTCCCTGCTTAAATGACGTCGCCGCTCCATAATAACGTTGGTTTTAATCAGTAGTAGGGAAACAGTAGCACTAATAATGTCTTCAATGCGTTGTATGTTTTTATAGGGAAAATATTGACAGCTTATTTTCATCTTTTACTCGAATTTGATTGAGAGTTCCTGATTCAAATTATGAAATGCACCAAAAAGGATCCATATAAATTTATAAAATCATAAATTTATTACAAAGCCACATCTCAATCTCAAGAAATCCGCATAAAAATGCTTGATCCCTAGACATTTTTGATGTGTGTAGTTGCGAAGGTACTTTTATATAAACGTACTTTGCTTTTTTACAATGTTTTAAACATACATAATTATATGTATTAGATAATAGTACATTTTGATACAAGTGGGGAAACTTTGTGATTGCAGTTAAGGTTGAATTCACACAATTGTTATGAAATAGACAAAAATATAGAAGAAAATATTGTAACAAAAGGACAGGCAGTGTCTTTTACTTAGTTTTCCTACGAATAATATTAACTTTATCTAAATAAACAAAACAAAACAAAACGAAAACTTAATACCTCTGACATATTCCACAGATTAAATATGGCAGACCAGTTTGGCGGGGAGTTTTGAAAAGTGGCAACACATCAGTCCACTGTCAAAGTATTGCGCGGGAAACGTTAGTACAGGGAAAATGTCGTGACGTCATGCAGTGATGTCACGGTATAATGCATGTATGACCTGCTTGATATTATGACACTTTACGTTAAATAATTTAGTCGACTTTAAAGCTTCGTTAGTTTCAAAATTTAATGGAGAGGTGTGGAGCATAGGATTATGACAAGCGATGTCACGGAGAGTGTTTTGAACGCTATTTTCTAAACACCGCTGTGTTTATCGAGGACTTTTCGAAAGTTAGTTAATTAAATTGTGTGTCTATCTTGGAATTATGGTATCGCTGAAGTCGTGAAGCAGGATAGGAACTGGTGGAGGAACGTTAAGGAGAAGGCGTAGAAACCATGACGAGTTCATGAGCCCTAACATTAGATAAGCAATGCAAGACGACGTGCCTCACGTTTCCTAAGGAGGAAACGTGAGGCACGTCTACTATGAGTTCCATCAAAGAAGAGTGGTTTGGCGTTCATTTGCGATGCATATCAGTGAAGCCTTTCAAGCAAAAAGACTAACTACAACAAACTACATCGAAACAACCAAGATCAGAATAAAAAAGTAACATATTATTTGGGGCAAATAAAGCCAATTCTTAAAGTAAAATAAGATCAAAAATAGGTAATACACAAAAAAAAAACACCATAAGCTCTACAGAACTCCTTTGATCCTCTGTACAAAGGACACACATAATATCTACTTAAGGCGATTGAGTGGTTTTAAGCACGCGATTCTTAGAAGAAAGTATTATTAAGGCTGAAGCCACACAGGTAGGTGCTTTATTTAGCTCTAAGTGGTACACTGATAGGGTCCAAAACTATATTTAATGTAGCCTATATTTTAAGTTAAAGATCTGTAGAGCAACAGGAGCTCGTGGCTAGATAAAAACAGCCGCTCGGATTAAACTTCAGATTAAGCCGCGCTTGCCTAGGTTGGTCTGTGGAGGGGTGACCACCCATTACATACCGAGTTTCCTCCGTGCCTCGAGAAGCACGTTAAGCCGTTGATCACGGCTGTCATTTGTAGATATTTGACAATCGTAACTGGTAGTCAGTGGGCCGGAAAGTCTGACAACCAGTCTTAGTTACTAAGTGGGTTGTGGAGGATAGCCAGTCGCTCCATGTAAAATACTGGTATTAAGCTGCACCTGGTTAGTCTGGAAGCCGACCCTAAAAAGGCTAGGCAGATGGTGATTTATGTATAGTATTTTATATATTCTTGTAGTTTATCTTAGTAGGTATTAAATAAAAATTATTCTCAGATTTTCAAAAAGTTTCTGCATCGCCCAAAGGTTGACTCGTAGAAAATGCCTATGGCATTAAGACCGCCACTGTACTTTGTGCTTGAAGTGTTAAATAAATAAATAAAATAAAAACGTTTTTGCAACAATAAAAACCCGACCTCCAAAAAAGTTTTTTCCTTCCATACTCTCTTATCGACCATCACGTTATAACTTCTCCTTTTTTTCATATCACGACTGAACAAAACACTATTTGGACTAAAATGATGCAACAAAACCGTCCCCTAAAATAAATAATAATTAAAACACATTTGTAACACAAATATACGCTTCATTTGCGTGTCACAACACATTGAGCATTAATGGCGGGAGACATGACACACATTACATTAACTTTTGACAATCAACCCAGATTTGTTGACTGCTTTTAGTTGGTTAAGCCCCTTTGCAGTTTAGGGTTGGTCTGGGATAAAATTTTTGTGGGGTTAAATTGATAACCAAGGCTGTAGGCTGGCAAGAAATGATAGGAATAATTAATATCGTCATCATAACATCACGCCTGTAATCCCCAAAGATATAGGCAGACGTGTACCTATTGTATTGTATTGTATAACGGGCTGGTGTCCGCAACTCCACGTCAAAGCGCGTATTTTGCGTGCGGGTGGGAAACTATTCTATCCATCCCAATTCCCCGAGAAAGGCCAGTAACGCCCCAGTGTTGCTGACTATCTCGCGGAGAGTACCTGGGTTACCAAAGTACTTTGCCCTGTATGTTGCAACCTCTGGGCAGTGCAGAAGCACGTGGGCTGCTGTCTCGTCTTCCTCCATGCAGGCACGGCACAGGGGGCTGTCTGTGACTCCTAAGACAAAGAGGTGTTTATTAAAAGAGCCATGTCCGGTAATGGCGGCTGTAACTGTGCGCATCTGTGGTTTAGTCAACCGCAGCGCGCGTTTGGTGAAGCGGCCATCGATAGCAGGAAGCGCTTCCTTGGCCTGCCTACACTCGCCGTGGTCCCGCCACAGCTTGTGGTGTTGTTCGCTAGTTCGTTTCCTTACCAGTGTGCGTAGGTATCCGAAAGGGAGCGGTACGATAGGTTCGGGTCCCACCGCTGCCGTGCTCGATCCCCTTCTAGCAAGTTCATCCGCCGCATCATTACCACGGGAATCGCTGTGTCCTTTGATCCATTGGATAGTTATATTATTGAGATTACCAACCTGGTTCAGGCGTTGGTGACACTCGTGTATTAACCCAGAGTTCACTGTGTGGTTGTCCAGTGCTAGCAGTACAGCCATGCTGTCTTAGAGTATACGAATTGAGTGGTCCACAACCTTCCTGGCTAAGATGGCAGATGCCGCCAGGGAAATGCCCATGCATTCTGCCTGAAATACCGTGTTGTGGGCCCCCAGAGGTTTGGCTATGTGGATGTTGAGATCCTCCGAGAAGACTCCAGCACCAGTGCCAGTACCTGTTTTAGATCCATCCGTGAAGATCCGCAGTTCTGCTGGATTTAATCCCTCGCATCGGTGATCCTCATGGAGCTGGATTTTATATTTCTTATCGAATACGAATTGTTTTGGTATCCGATCGTTTGTTGCTTTCGCCAGGGGGAACTCGTTGTAGAATCCCTCCAGTACCGCGGTGTGCTGTGTTTCTCTCTTACCCCAGAGTTGAAGTGTTTTAAGGCGTATAGCCATCATTGTCGCTTCCTGCTGTATGAACAGATGTAGCGGTGGCAGCCCCAACATGGCTTCGAGAGCCGCAGTCGGAGTAGTCCTCATGCAGCCTGTGATCGCCATGCAGGCATGCCTTTGCAAGCGTTGCAGCTTGATGGAGGCTGTAGTTAGTTTGGTACGGGGCCACCAGACCACTGCCCCATACGTGATCATAGGTCGGATCACCGCGCCGTATAACCAAAGTATAATTTTAGGGGATAAGCCCCACTTCTTACCTATCATCCTCCTGCACTGCCAGAAGGTAATGCAGGCCCTGTTTATTTTATTGTCTAAGTGGCTACTCCAGTTTAACTTGCTGTCCAGGATGACTCCCAGATACTTGACCTCATTGGCTAACTGGAGTTCTGTATCGAAGAGTTTGGGTAGGCGATAAGGGCCTAGTGTTCGTTTTTGGGTAAACATGACTAGTTCAGTCTTCGTGGGGTTCACTGAGAGCTCGAACTCTCTGCACCATCGTTCAACGATGCGTAGTGCCTGTTGAGTAAGGTCGCAGATTGTCCCCGTCACTTTCCCCGAAATGAGGATAGCGAGGTCGTCGGCATACCCTATTGTGTAGAAATGGTTCGCGTTGAGTTTCGTGATGAGGTCATTTATAACCAGATTCCAAAGAAGCGGGGATAGTACGCCACCTTGGGGGCAGCCTCTGGCTATCATGGCCATCTGCTGCTCCACTTCAAGTCGAACCACTCGTTTACTTAGCATGTTAGTAATCCAGTCTATCAGTACCTGTTCTACTCCGTGACGAGAGAGCGCGGTGTTTATGCTGGAGAAGTTTGTTTTATCGAATGCTCCCTCGATGTCTATGAAAGTGCCCAGGCAGGTGCCTTTCTGATGAATCGCCTCTTCTATCCGGCCGACCACTAGATGGAGGGCGGATTCCGTGGACTTACCCGCGCTGAATGCGTGTTGGTTAGTATGGAGTGGGATAGTTTTTAAAACGCCGTCCCTCACACATCTTCTCCATGGTTTTAAGGAGAAAGGAGGTTAGGCTGATTGCTCGGTGGTATTTGGCGTTGGTATAGTCACTCTTACCTGGCTTAGGAATGAATATGACTTTCACTTCCCTCCATCCTTTTGGAACGTACCTGAATGCCAAACACGCTCTCATTATGGGCACCAGTCTGTTAGCGACGGAGATCCCACCCCACTGCAGTAAGGCAGGGAAGATTCCGTCCGGACCAGCTGCCTTGAAAGGATGGAAGCACCGGATCGCCCACTGGAGTTTTTCCAGCGTAATGACTTTGTGTGCATAGCACCAGTCGTTTTCTGACGGTGTTTGGGTTACCTCTGTCCAGTCGATGGCCTGTGTAAAAGCGCAGCCTGGGAAGTGAGTCTCAATAAGGACGCGCATCGCCTCTTCTGGCGAGGTGGTAAGTGTGTTGTCAGGTTTGCGGAGAACAGCGGGCCCAGTCGTGTTCTGCTGGGCCAGGATCTTCCTTACCCTGTTTACTTGTTGGCAGGATTCAATGCTGCCACAGTATTTTCGCCACCCAGTGGAGCTCCTGTATCTGATGCATTTTTTGTAGCATTTTTTGGCCGCGTAGTACGCATCCCAATCACTATCAGCACAGGTGTTCATGGCTCTGTTTAGGGCTGACCTTACCTTCCCGCGCTTGCGTTCCAGATCCGCTCCCCACCATGGTTGTTTCCCTGGTGTTGTGGGCGGAGTGGTCTCGGGGCAGGATGAATGGTAGCTGTCTAGCATAGATTTCGTGAGATGACTTACACGCTCGTCGATCTGCGGCGTGTCCTCGTAGGTCATCCCGTAGTTTGTTGACGCAAGTTTGTTTTCGAGGAAGCGCGTGTATGCAGCGCGATCAGTGTTACGCGGGTTTCGCCGTGGCAGTATTGGTGTTACACAGACCTGAATGTCAAAGCGGATCCACCTGTGGTCCGAGCAGGAAGCCTCCTTGGAGACCTGCCAGCCGGTAGTGATGGCCGCTGCACCCTCCGATGCCAGAGTGAGGTCTATGATTGTTTGGCTACGTCTGTTTACGAAGGTTGGTTCAGAACCTGTGTTCAGTAGGGTTAGGTTTGTTGTAAATAGGTAATCTACTAAAGCCTTACCTCGAGCATTTAGCGTCTCCATGCCCCACAGAGGATGATGAGCGTTCGTGTCCGCGCCTATGACAACTTCTAGCCCTGTGCTCTCGCAATAAGTCACGAGGCGGGCGAGGTCATGCGGCGGCGGCTCCTCTTCCTCGGGCATGTAAACGGAGGCGAAGACCACCGTTGCTGTAGCCTAGCTGCAGAGACATCCCTGCAACAGAAATCTGTTAGTGGCTGTGTCTTTATGTTACGTGTCACATAGATGCACGATCTGGGCTTGTCATGATCTGTACTTACTAGGAGCTTACCACCGAGGTTGGAGAGTCCTTGTATTTGGCGCGCCCTGATCCACGGCTCCTGGACCAAGGCAATGGCCGTGTGCTGAACCTCCAGCCACTTCCGCAACTGAGCCGTCGCGACGTGTACCTAATAGTACACTCACGTTTCGCCAGTTGTTTAAGTGTCATGTATTAGGAGGTGAGCCTATTGCCATCAATCGGGTACAAATCTAGACTCCGTGACTGCTACTGAGAATTCCTGATGGATAAACCCAATGACACTTTGCCTGACATAAGAATTGAATCCAGGTATGCTCAGCAGTCGCGTTTGCAACGAAGCAGTCAGTAAATTAAATCGTTTTTCTAAATGGTTGAAAAATGAGAAGTTGTATAAAAAATAAAACAGAGATTCTAAGTGCAGCATGTAGATAAAAGAAGCCTTGATTGCAAATTGGGATTGAAGAGCCTGTTCTAAACGAAGATGAGGGAAACCTGGGTTTTTATGAAGTAGCTAGAAAAAATCAAATTAAAAACACAACTTTACTTTACTTAATCAGCGTGTAGCACTTCATCAGCTATAGAAGTCGACATCCTATATTATACACCACTCCCAACCATCTCCGAAATAGAGTTCATCGTAATAATAACTAAAGAGTACTTTCCCAATAATGAAATACCAATTAACAAAACTCTAATTCCTAAACATTTATCCCAAAAATAACTAGACAGGCACGTACTCGCGTTCATTCAACATGATCTAAACCAATTATGAGAACTATCTTGCAAAATAAATACAACCTATTTATATTTGATACCCTTAGAGAATAAAGTAATTAAAACTAACAAGATGTACCGAGTGACCGCCTAGTACTTGACGACCGAGCGTTTCCCGGCTTTAAACTAGGTCTTTAAGAATTCAATAGACTCAAGACCTACTTATGGAGGATGTTTGAAATGGGATTTAATGCCCAGAAAGGGTGACATTCGAGGTGATAACTATGGTGGAAAAGTAGAAAATATTAAATTGACAAAAGCTCGCGAAAAGCTTACGTCAATAATGTCGTAGCTTTTTTTTAATGTCTCCCCACGTGGGGTTAAAGGATTCAGATAAAAATTATAGTACCTACCTACCACTTGAACGAATAGGACACCTAAATAAGAAGTATAACTTGCATTTATACTACCAAGTTTAAGTTTTGGTAATTACGCCTCTTATTTTATTAAGCTTAGTATAGACGCCAGCAAATCAAGCCACTACAATCTGCCAATTTTTTTAAATCGATTATCAACTTCAACACTAAAAAAAAAAAAAAAAAACATTTATTTCAGGTCCGAGACCCATATAAAACAAAAATAGAAACCAAATGTAAACGCATAAATTGTTAAAATATCAGAATTAAGTACATTAAAATTACATTAAAAACATTATTGAATTAAACTAGATTAAATTACCATTTCCATTACCATTTCCCTCTCATTGACAGGAGGACGGCCTCCTCTCAATGAGAGAACAGCCTATAATAAGCAGTGGGAACATTAGAGGCAGTAAATAAATATGACTGACTTTTGACTTTGAGGCTGATGATGATGAAATCATTAAAAGATTAATTACAAAATGTGAAATTACACGAAATAAATTATACAAATATGATACCAATAATACTAATACAAAGCATTATGTTCAAGGTTGGTTGGAAAAATTTGGCATTTTCGGCTAGCTTGATGTGTTGGCGTCTGTACATACACAAACCCAAGCCTTCAGTTGACAAAAACTGCAAAACGCGACGAAATTGACAAGACAACAATTCCACTTTCATAACTCTGACCTAAGTACTCAAGTTAGGGGGTACGGTAATATGTACCCAAAAAGTTAATTATTACTGACTATATTCTAATAATATCTTTGCAAGATTGAAAGGCCCTAAAGCTCGAGGATCCCAAATTACTGTGCTATCATCGTTTTATATAATTTTCGCATCTTTTGTGGTGGCCATTACGGTCTTGCTATTATGTAAGGACAAGGCAATTCTCTTCGATTTTTCTCGATGAATAAGATGGCTCTTCACGTCATTTGCAGGCGTGACGTCAATGTTTGTCAACCCGGGAAAAGATGACAGGGTATTATTGACCCCAGGATATTTTGAGTGTTTGCCAATAGTTGTTTTAAAAATGTTACATTGTCTCTACATCTACACTAATACTCGTATTTTAAAGAGGAAAGATTTGTATTTGCGTGTGTATGTATGTTTGTAATGAATAAACTCAAAAACTACTACGCCGATTTCAAAAATTCTTTCACCATTAGAAAGTTATATTCACCTTGAGTAACATAGGCCATATTTTATCCCCGTACTCCTACGGGAACGGGAACTACGCGGGTGAAACCGCGTGAAGTCCGCTAGTTATACATAAAAGTAAAGATTTGTTCAAATGATTCAAAGCTCACTCTTTCTTTAACGTGTGGTTAGTGACTAACGTGGTGTCAGAGTTAGCTTTACACGCCGTCGAGTAATATCTCTCTGGCATGCTGGTTACCTCACGATGTTTTCCTTCACCGAAGCAAGTAATAATTATACAATACGCACATGAATCCGAAAAATCAGAGGTATCGCGTCTAGGAAAAGGCAATGAGGCAGGTGAGCTCACTGAAGGTGCCGAAGGTGACTGCAACAGCAAACCGCAACGGCAATGTCGCCATGAAACTGGTGACAGCATTTACGAAAGAGTTTTCGTGTGATTACGTAAAAATCTTATCCTGTTTTGGCTTTTGGGCCTTCGGAAGTTTTTTTTTATTTTAACTTATTGTTAATCTTTACTGAAATTATTGTCATACTATATTTTAGTATATGACATATTTCATTGGAGTGCTGTTAACCCAACACAATACTCCAATCAAATATCTGACTTTGGTCTCGGGTTTTTTTATCTTTAATTACCAATGTTATCAATGGACCAACTAACTACGTCCCATTAAGCACGAAATGCCCTCAATCGACTTGACCGCGGCTATGTTGCCTCATTGGCCATCAACGACCCAATTATATGCTCTCACGCACTATTTACCCATTCCCTGTAATCCCCCCATACCCCCCGGTCCTCATTCCCTCCATACCCGCACAATTGGCTCAGAACAAAACATATGACAATGACATTAGGCATTTCATTTCATAGAAATGTAAACCAGACACGTTCGAAAGCAGAATGATCATAGAAACATATGGCACGATATATCGCCAAACGGCCTCCACATAATGGCCAAACGGCCATTTGTTCAGCGAGCGAAGGGTTAGGTCGAGTAAATGACATTAGGACTAGATTTCGGAATAAATATTCGGATGAAAGGTATAATGTTTGGTCCATGACATCGTAAAGTCTGGCTTTAAAAGTTATCCGATTGTACAGTGTATATTTTTAGTAGAAAATATTTTGAGCTTTTGGTAGACAACCTTTTTAGCAATATTATATTACTCTCAGCTTGAATTTCTGTTCATTTTCGAAACATTTTTCGATCAAACTTCCATTGTCGACGACTCTTACATATTTTTTTTGTTTGACAAACTTACTCACGTCTTCAAAGTTATCAGATATCACAACAGTAAATATTTTAGCTCTAATGGGCGAATAGAGGCAAAACAAGCTCGGGATGCGGGACAAAATTCGTCGGCATCGATTGTATCAACTAACTTTTACGAAAGAGATCAAATTGACGCGAATAGTCTCGTGACTTCAAAGTCATTATACAATACAATACAATGTCTTTATTTTTTCTCTTCACAAAGGTTCACATAGTTTTCTTAAATATAGTTGTAACAATGACTTCTTAACATAATGCATAATATGTGATAGACTGGGTTTGTGAGAGCTTGGTGTCCATACTAGGATACCCTGTGTGACGGATCCCCAGGCTCTCACCTCGAATTAACTGTAATTTACAAATAATATAATAGCTAATTTGAATACATAGATAAATGATTTATTGCAGAAGGGAAAAAGGCAGACTAACTTAATTAACGCAAACAGATTAAAATTAAATATGGTGTAATGTAATGGGTGTGAAGTAAAGTGTCCTGTGAAGTGTGCAGGTGATGTGTGCAAGTTGTGGACGGTGGGCTATGGGCTAGCTCGCCGTCCGTGCGTCTCATGACGACAGGCCGTGTCGACGGCGCGTTCGTGTTCCACGCGCGCTTCAAAGAGAGTCAGCAAAAAGGAAGGACCGATGCCTGCCGGGGTTGCGGGACTGTTCGAAAGATATACTGTGGCCCCGGAACACAAAGGGCGATGAAGGAACATGGATGGGTTTTAGTCAGTAAAAGTCTGACACTCCCTCCTGCTCCGCCCAGAGAGGGGAGAAGTCATTTGATGATTTCCCACCCGAAAAAAATAAGTAAAAATAAAAATGTGTGCAACTGAAGTGTGAGAGGAGAGGAAGGATGAGTGTGGGCGTAAAGCGCAGGCCACACCGCCAGCTGGCGGGCGGGCAAGCGACGCGAACGACGCCCTGTTCATACTTCGATCGGCTCTTTCGGTAGTTCGCGGTGTGAACCAAAGTATGGAAAGAGGTGAAACGACGCATCGCCCGGCTCGCTCGCTCGCTCGCTAGCAGGCGGTGTGGCCTGCGCTTTAATGTGTCGGGTGATGCAGTCGTGAACTAGAAATTGATTATTAAATATTACGAGGGTACAAGAAGTAACTGCTCAGTAGTGTCATAGTCTAATTTTTGCAACCAGGTTGAGACTTTAATCTTGCAATGCTTATTTGGTAGTGAATAAACTGACAGACCTTTATTAATTTTGTTGTACAAATAGTTTGCAAGAAAACCAAAATGCCGACGGGAGAAAGCGGCGTGGAACTGAGTTGTAGGACAAACTGCGTGTTTACGTCGCTTTCCACCAAAAAGACTAGGATCATAGGGAAGAGAAGAATGCCTGCGCAATATGGTATTTAAGATGAACAGTTGCCGTACAGGTAATACTCCAGTTCGCTCATATAGTTCTTTGGTGGGAAATAAGAAAGGCAAGAAATTATTGACCTTTAAAACGGTCCTATACGAACGTTTTTATCCTGAGCATTGATGTTTTAGTTGTCCACCCCATACCGTTATAGCAACCGATACGCCCGTTTAGGTCGGATCACGCGTGTGTATAACACGAAGAGTAATTAAAATGACTTCTTGCACTAGCACAGGCGTTAATTCGGGAAATTTTATTTTTATAAATGAAACCACGTCGCTTGTAGCTAATACTTAAAACGGAAGTGTTTATTTTTTTACCACATACAGGATATCAATTTATAGATTTGGATACATGGCTTTTGTTCGTATTGAACACGTGATTTGCCGCAGTGTGGTCAGATCTTTATTTTTACAAAGACCATCTGACCCCTAGAAAAACTTTGTGTAACAAATATTTAAGTTAACAAATGAGTGACGAAGAATGGTTGACATAGATTAGAAGTAATTTATTATTTTAAAACGTGACATCGTTTCGTCTAAGATAGCCTTCAAGTCACTTTACCAACGCATTATTCAGGATTTAAAGATTATTCACGCTTAGAAGTTTCTTTAAACTATTTTAGTTTTAGTATAAAATGCTCTATGAATGCAATAGGAGATTCGTTCGTGAGAGTACTGACCGTGACTGAAGTTATATTAGGTATCTTAACACTCAAACAATGATAACTGAAATCAATTTTCAACTCAGTTATTCTATTGGACTCAAGAATATCGTCTTATTCGGAAAGCCCGCGGTACAGACGCGGTCAGCAAGCGAAGTGTATGTCACCTTTCAACTACATAGACAGACGCGATGGCCTTAAAGAGGTGGCTTGGACAGACTGGATGCGGAACTGTGGACGACTGGCACGTAACTTGGGAGCCATAGAGTTGACTGATTCAACTTGTTTTAACTGTAGGAGAAATCATGTTTTACTTTTAACATACCTACCAAGAGCAACACAGGTGCTACCTCAGGACAAAGCTGAAATGCCTAGATACCATGCAATACTACCGCTAGCTCCTTTTCAAATCCAATTACAAAAACTCTATGAGAACATGGCATTAGAAAGACTTAAAAAACAATTTCAGGAATGGAACTACAGCCTACAAGAATTTATGACAGGTTTCCAGCTTTAAGAGTATTTACATAATAATAATCAAAAGTTTATACTGAAGACAAGCGTCGGTATTCTTTGACTTCATTAAAATGTAGATGAAAGATACATTTTCTCGCTCTCCTACTAGTTCATCTTGGATGGCCAAGGTTCTTTTAGTATAATTGCTGTTTTCATCATCTTTGACCTTAAATATTTTAGGGTTCCGTATCCGAAGGGTAAACAACGGAACCCTATTACTAAGCCTCCGCTGTCCGTCCGTCCGCCCACCCGTTCGTCCGTCCGTCTGTCTGGCTGTATCTCATGATTCGTAATAGACTAAACAGTTGCAATTTTCAAAGAATGTGTATTTCTGTTGCCGCTATAACAAAAATAATAAAAAAAATTGGGCGCCCCTTATTTTTTTATTTTCTCTACTACGATAGTACGGAATCTTCCATGCGCGAGTCCGACTCGCACTTGGCCGGTTTTTCTAGTAATATTATGAGTATGTAAGTTGTGATCTCGTTATTACTTTTGTGGCAGGTGGCAATTTGATACCCTATCTCATTAATTGAGATCTTTGAGGGCAGATATTAACAAGGTGGTCGGAGGGTGCTAATAACAATCTGTTTGCTAGGCATAGTCAAAAACACAATGGTCTTCGCCTGTTATACTTATTTAAGTCACATGTAATAGAAGGCGAGGCTATTGCCATCAACCGGGCACTAATCTAGACTCCGTCGATCCTACTGAGAAATCCCTGATGGAAAAACCCAATAATACTTTGCACTACTGGGAATCAAACCTTAGCAGTTGCACTTGCAACCACTAGTCCAACGAGCCAGGCAACAATAGGAATTTTTATGTCGAAATCTTTCATTAATACTTAATCAAGGCTATAAATTAACAAGGACCAACGAAGTAGTCATGTTATTACCTTACCCCAATCACTAACTTGTCGTTCCTGTCCAAGAAAAAGTGTTTGCCCGGCAGTAGGACAATAAAAGTCTCAAATTATTTCTAACCAGTTCCATTTTACCGCAAATTAAACATTTCCAACGACCAAAATTCTTAGTAGCATCGGAAATTCGGCGCATACGGTAGAATTCCTATTGTGTGAGCGGTTGTCGTGAACCACCGCACTATTATATACGCCTCGGTTTAGAATCGTATTATTTCGGGATCGAGTGAAATGTCACACAAACAACGGGTCGTGGTGAGATGTTCCTGGTGGGGTTATGGTGATAAGAGGCAGCGGACTACCCCCCTCCCCCTCTTGGAAGCCAACCCCAACATAATTGGGAAAAGTAGGCAGATGATGATCAGTTCGTTTTAGACATCGCTACGAGCTATAAGACCGCCATTTTAACAGTAGCATTAGCAAAATTCTAAAAGTGACGATTGTCTATCTACCACATGTCTGATATTGCCTTTAGCGTGGCGTGTAGAGCTGTGTCGAGTAGCATCGCCTGAACCAAAACGAAACGAATTATGTATTTTTAGCAGTTACTGCATGGGCATAAAGCCTAATGTTCTTTCTGACCTAATCAAGTTAATTCCGTGTCGATAGTGTAGTTACGGGAGGAAAAATAACTTATTTATTTAGTTAAAAAGCGATTATTTACAATTTATTCTGGCCACCATAACTTGAAATAAGTATAACCTGAAGTAAAAGCAAAGGAATGTTTTAACTCCACTTCAATTTTCCGATAATTATTAATGAATTGGGTTCTACTCGTGCGTATTCTAAGTGCGCATGGTTGCTCAGTTAATAACCTGTTTGCATAAGACCCCGTTCACAGCATCGAGACGTTGCGAATTGCGACAGACTTGCGTCAAAGTACAAACAGATGACGATCTGTTTCCTTCGCAGTATTCTCAGAAAGGTTCGGTATTTGTGGTGTCCTTGAGTGGAGACCGCGGATCGGCAAGCGTGTGGGAGCCCTGTGGAACCCTTAGGCTCGGTGGAGCGACGATTTTCACTTGATGGCTGGTAACCAACTGGATGAGAGATGCTGAACATTGAGTTGAGTGGCGTGCCAATAAGGAGGCCTATGTCCAGCAGTGGGCTGCTGTAGGCTGATGATGATGATAATTCTTAGAAAGTCTACAAAAACAACTTCTTTATTTGTTTTCTTCGGCGTCTCTTCATGGAATTAGGGATAAATCGCCTTATTGTTTATCGGTGTTCATAGCCATGATTCAGAACCAGAGATTTTATCTATAAAACAAAAAGGTTTCGCAAAGTCGATAAAGCTTACGTACTAAGCCCGTAGCCTTACAAGAATATTAGAACAGGAAGTGGTTTACGTTCTTTTTATTGTGAATATCTTTTATTCTTATTGTTTCGTAAAAAATTGGCTAACACTTAAACACGTTTGCGTCGGTGAAGTTTATTCCTGAAATGCTAAAGCGAGTGAGTGCTCCCATTACGTATTTATATGTACGTTTTGTTACTTTTTTGTATGCAAATTACAAATATATTTTACGAATGCAAAGTATTACAGTTTTTTTGTTTTTGTTTCGCTACGCGCTACGCCACTTTAATGGCTGGCGTAGCGCTTCGTAGCAGTTCGTAGCAAAAGCGTAGGCCGCTCAAAACATAATGACTGTATGCAATATTTATTGTAGCTTATTAAACCTACAAAAGGTTTATGGATATAGCTGCTTTTATTTCTTTGGATATTACACCAGAATGTGTGCCATCATAAATAGCACTGGGTCAACCAACAACGCAATCATTCTTCTTTTGTTTCCCATTAACTAAGCAGCCAATGGTAAACTAGACACGGGCAGAGAAATAAAGGGAGAAAGAGCAAAATACTGTTAGTAAGTTATTCGAAGAGACTACAGACAGTTGTCTATATTTTCCACAGTATCATCATTTTCGTCATTAATCTTCTCTTATTCCAATTTATGTGTATGTCTTCTTCTTCCATACTTCTCTATTACTCGTCATCTCATCAGAAACCTTCTTTTTGCCATGACATCCTTCACACAGTCTGTACATTATCTTTATATTAATTAATAAAGTTGAAGTGTGTATTTGTAATTAAAAAATAACAGCTTTTTACTGAATGCTTAAATAAAAGTAAATACGGTACTTATAACAATATTTTTTGTCTGTCTGTCTCCAAAACTGTTGGATCGATTTCGACGAGACGTTTACTGGCAGATAGGTCATGTTATAGGGAGTAACTTAGGCTGGTTTTATTTCAGAAAACGTTTAAAATATCCAAATGTTGCAGTCATTGCAATATATCTTCTCATGATAGGAATAATATTAGAGATTGAAATGAAAAAAATAATTGACGTCGTTGTATATATGGAGGTACTTACTTTTAGTTTTTATTTTTGTAATTATATATAGTCCCAGTTGTAATATGTATATAATGTACATAATAATTTTATTGATCCTTTGACTAATAAAAATCTTATATTGTTCTTGTTTTCAACACAACAACTAATAATACACACAAAAAATAATAATAATTAAGAGGAAACTCCTTTTGCTTTTGCCTTCGGCGGGTGACACAACACTGCTCTTTCTAAGAAACACCTACATAGCTGGTTTGAACAATTTTTATAACCTTTGTTCCGTCAAAATTTGATAATAATAATATCTCCCGTCCGTCAGATTTCTCATAATAATTTGCGAAGCAAGTTATTTCTTGATTTTCAAGTCAGCAGTTCTATTTCCAAGAGTAATTGGAGCATAACGTTCGTTATACAGATCATAGAAAATCAATACGAGGAAGTTAATTAAGAATTGTAACAAATGGCAGATCTTGGGTAGAAATTGTCGCTATCTGAAAGAAAATGAAGTACAGTCAGCCGCAAAAGTATGTAAAATTTTAATGGTGTTTGCTCGTGGAAAGGAGTATGGAAAGATCGTGACAGGCGTATTAGGTTTCTTGGCCGCAATCGCGACTACTGAGCTATACGTCCTGGGTTCGATTCCCGGGTCGGGCAAATTGTTATTGTGTTTTTCCATCAAGAATTTCTCAGTAGCAGCCACGGAGTCTGGATTTGTGTCCGGTAGATGGCAATAAGCTCACCCCCTATTACATGGGACTTAAACATAACTGGCAAAATATGGTACTATTAGTTACACCTCTGCTTAACCCTTCGGGGATTACAGGCGTGATGTTATATGTATATAGAATAACAGTTTCATTTTTTGCATTAGACCATTAGTATAGATTTTAAAAATACCATGTTGTTACAACACAAAATTGCAAATAAAATATTGAGAGAAAATTTTCTTTCAATGTTTTAATTGCAATTTTTTTGAAAAATGCTAAGTATAAACATATTAGTTCTCATTAGTGCGAACTGTGGAGAAACAAACATCCCTCCACAATTCATCAACCCCGAAGAACACTTGCCGCCTCTATACGAACTGCAGTGGCCAATCAGGAAATTCCTCACTCATCTCAAAAGGATACCCCATCCTTTATTCATACCAAACAGATTGCCGGTGTGGAGTCCCTCGGCAGGATACGCTCCACCTCCTGTTCTGCCCATCCTGCACAATCACTTGCACCTATCAACATCCAATCAAGACAAGTGATAGATCTGTGCAGGTGGCTACATACTTTTACACAATTTGAGCTCATCGACACGTAAATAAGAATATTATTTTTCGACGTGTTGCTGTTCGTAACTCTCTGTAGGATCTTCGTTTGTAATTAAATGGTAATTTCAGGGAGATTCTTTATTCACAAGGACGAAGAATATTTATGATAGGTAAATTATTTGCATAAAGTTCTACCGTTTTTCTTCTTGGCGTGTTGATGGCAACCTAAATTGAGTCGGCACAGAATTTGGATACATTTTACAATGTTAAAGGAATTTCAGACTTAATGTGTTAATTTTATGGCTCTAATTAAAGCAACTTCTCAAAGAAAATAATGAAGAAACTATATATTCACAATACTACTCATCATGGCGGCCCAGCGATATTTATTTATGTATTTCTTTATTTATCTACCAATCCGCACTGGGCCCGCGTGGTGGATTATAGCCCATTCCCTCTCATAGAGTCCTGTGTCCCAGCAGTGGGAACATTAATAGGCTGATGATGATGATGATGAGTGTATGTAGGGGGGTTCGGAACAATGGCCCAATTCCCTAAATAAAAAAAAAATAAAAAAAAATATCGCTGGACATGAACACACAGCGCCATCTAGTGCCACAGTAAGCAACGAGGCTTGTGTCGTGGACACCAGATAGTTGATATACTACATAGATACTTTTTGTTTGTAAATACATACTTATTATACATATAAACATCCATGACTCGGAAACAAAAATGTCCATGCTCATCACACAAACATGTGCTCCAACCGGGACTCGAACCCGGGACCCTAAGAACGTAAGGCAGCGTCGCCACCGCTACGCTATTCGGGTCGTAATTCTTTTATTAATTCATTGCATGAAGCTACATTATTACTTTACATTAAAATTTACATTTAAAACTTTCTCGTGTATTAATTTCCGTAAACAACGGGAGCGAAGCCGCGGCACAGCTACTGTTGTATAAAACTAGGCTAAGCCTAGGATGGCACACACATACAAACAAAACATCATGTTCAAAAGCTTATGTGAATTCCTTTGAAAGCTGTTGTAGAAATACGATATGTTTTGAAAGCGTTTCCC
This sequence comes from Xestia sexstrigata, assembly GCA_941918905.2. Classification (NCBI taxonomy): domain Eukaryota; kingdom Metazoa; phylum Arthropoda; class Insecta; order Lepidoptera; family Noctuidae; genus Xestia; species Xestia sexstrigata. Next base: position 19,629,773 of record OW799208.2, read on the forward strand.
ATTTGTCTAGGTCCTGTGAAATTCCGTAGCACGAAGTTTGACAGGACCCATTCTTTTACATTGATTTGGGGAACCACACCGGAATGTGTGCCATCATAAATAGCACTGGGTCAACCAACAACGCAATCATTCTTCTTTTGTTTCCCAAAAACTAAGCAGACAATGGTAAACTAGACACGGGCAGAGAAACAAAGAACGAAATACTGTTCCACAATTAAATATAATTTAATTGGATTTACGAGTAAGATACTATAGAGGAAACTAGTACCTTCCTGCTTTTATAAGCTTTTAAAGTTATTAACTTCTAATGGTGACAAAACAAACTTCTTTGTTTCTTTCATGTCATTTAAAAAATAAAAAATACAATCGACGACCCGAATAGCACAGCGGTAGTGAGGCTGCCTTACGTTCTTGGGGTCCCGGGTTCGATTCCCGGTAGGAGCAAATATCTGTGTGATGAGCATGGACATTACATTTATTTCCGAGTCATGGATGTTTATATGTATATATTTACAAACAAAAAGTATGTATGTAGTATATCAACTATCTGGTGTCCACGACACAAGCCTCGTTGCTTAGTGTGGCACTAGATGGCGCTGTGTGTAATGTCCAGCGATATTGATTTATTTATTTAAACGTAAAATGAAATAATAAATACGATTTTCCCAAAATCCATCAAAAGATTTATATTTTTTTCAGAGGTATCCGACACTACCGGGTACATTTACTTTGTGGACCAGTATACTTAATGGATACGACAAATTTAGATTTCTTGCCCTTATAAAGTAAATAGATTAAATGTTGCAAGATGAACGGAAGCGTTATCGCGGCTAAGTATCGTGCCGAAAGAAAAAGCCATTAAAGTTAGCTCAATAGTTTTTAAACGACTTGCATAAGTAAACGGGATTTTGAAAAATCGTTCTTGAATAAAATGGAGAAGAAATTAACTGAACTTTGTATTTATTTTGAATTGTTTAGGAATTAAATTGTTGTATTAAAATGCACAAAATATTCCGGAAATTGGGAGAATTACGTGAGGAAACTTTGGAATATGAATGTGGATGGCTATAAGAGTTTTTACGGAAAGACCAAACTATGGAAGGACTGGGATATGGCTTGAAAGGAAGTAACTTATGAGATGACAACTAATAGAGAAGTATGGAAGAAGAAGACAAAATGTTGCACCGACCCCAAATCCCAAAGTTTTGATATGGCTTAGAGAATAATAATAATGCTGTGACATTTTCTAAACACAAACAACAAATTGTAGGCTATAGTAAAATAGCCATTAAAAAAATTATAAACATTTTTCGAAACATTGATAATAATCAAGTCCAGTTTATTGATGAACTGGACATGATTGCTACACTGGTATCATTTTCTCAAAATAGTTTAGGTTTAATTAATGTTTTACCTAATATCTATCTGGCTGGCTAAACAATGCGCCTATATAATTCAAAATAATATCAATTTTCGGCTCCGGCCCATCTCGTAACTTTCCCATTTCGACAACTAAACAAAATAGCATCACAAAAGTCCCATTTCGTAACTATTTTGATCTTAATACATTGAATCCCATTTTGTAACTATTTTGATCTTCATACATTGAATCCCATTTGGTAAACTTTTTGGTCGGCAAGTACAGTTAGCACTCAGGAGAACTACTAAGAAAAGTCACAATTACTGTTCGGTATTATTTCTTTCTTTCTAACTTTTCTTTTCAATGTATCGTAAATACTAAAGCAATATATTATGTACACAAAAAGAAACCTTCCTGCTATGAGAAAAAGATAAGTAATTAGACATACAACTAAGAAAACAAATAGTTCTAATAATACTTAACCAAACCACACTTTCATAGAGAAAAAATAATAACATTGAAATAAAACTAACAAATCGTAACAGAACAGTCTTTTTGGTGAATACCCAACCAAAAGTACTAGGTTTGCATCAATTCAAGGTACTATTTATACTAACAGTTCCGTCTGTTCACACAAGTTCAGGGCAGACCTACTTACGATGAAAGTACTAAGTTTCATAAGAGGATTTCTGCTATTGGAATTTTGTTAACACCAAACGGAATGGACAAGTACTGTTGCGCGCCGGATATCAATATAACAAACCAATACAATAATTAAAGAAACTTTCCACATGCCCAGTTGTACTCCAGATTACATTTAAAAAATGAAGTAAATCAGGCAATTGTTAAGAGCAAAAAAAGAATCTGTGTAGAGTTGAAACCTGTACCAGCTTTGTACACCTAAGAAACCTTAAGATTAAAAGATGCGGGGTTTGAATTTACCAAGGACTTGCCAAAATAATAAATAGAAAAAACTTGCTAAAAGCTAATTTACTTGATAGTATAGCGTCATCATTTTGTGTAACCAGATTCCACAGAATACCAGTTTTTTACTTGGAGAGTCGGCTTGACTGATCTCCACAATAATACAGTAACTGGGTAACATTATATCCCGATCCCCCTTTGTAAGTCTGGTAGTCGGTAGTAGCAGACTGGTAGTATTGTAAACGGCGGGACTAACATCTTCTGTACGATTCTGTTCTCCTAGTACTTATTGTTGGGTATTCACTAAAAAGACGATTTCAGCGGCAGCAACATCTCCTTCTTGATTCTTTTCTCCTAGTACTTTCTGTATGTCTGTGTTTCTTTTTTTCTTTCAAAATTGAGTTTTCTCGTAACAAACCTTAGTGTGCCAGAGAGAGACAAAAATAGCAACATCAACAAATGGTTTCTTTGTAACTTTGGGAGCTGACTGTACTAAACAAAAAACTGTTGAAATATATGGTTGACGAAATGGGACTCAATGTATGAAGATTAAAATAGTTACGAGTTGGCACACTTTTTCACTTGTTTCGCACGTCTTTTGTTTAGTTGTAGAAATGGGAAAGTTACGAAATGGGCCGGAGCCCACTTTTCATCTATTAATTTAATTATTTATCATAATAAAATATCATATTGCATTTTCAACGTTAACTAAGCGTCTGGCGCAACTGAATATTTCGAGAGCCACGATGATCTACATAACTAGATATAATAATTATGGTTCTCGATACAATATCGACGAATTCTACGAAAAGCTTATTGACTTGTCCAGTTATTCTGGAATATTCGTAGCCAATGTACTCATGTAACGAATTTAGCTAATGGAAATAGTTTTAGAAATGTATGTATGTTGTCCACACCCCATTTTTGCGTCCTTGTAGTGTTTGGTGCAAGTTATAAGTGCGAGGCGTCTTTACAATATAAAAATCAATGAAACTGGATCACGTAAAAACAATATTTTACTGTACTTACTCTTTCTAAAATGGCCACAATCACAAACTGCAGTATTAAAACCATTCAGTTGTAATTACAGACGGCAAGAACACGAACGGTCTGCAACTCTATGAAGTGACACGTCTGGTTGATCTACCTAAACTTAACAGCAACAGACGGTAATGACGCCTCATTACCGTCTATTGCTGTTTTCATAGGGTATCTATAAGGACATTCTAATAGCAAGTCTATTAGACGATACTCACACGACATCGTTCATTCGGCCCGACACGGGCGGGGTCGGACAAACGGATTTTATGGCGGAGCGCCGCGTGGAGATGCGGTGAGCCCCGCTCATCGCGCGGTCTAGCGGTGTACGTGTGTTAGGTAAAAACACACGTACACCGTGTGTTTTGTGTGTCATTTTCATATAAGACCACGACTGCGCGGACGAGCGGTGTCGTACCAGCCGGGGAAAGCGAAACGTCTAAAACAGTTATGTCATTATTTTTGCACTTATACCTAATACACATTACGATACCTTTATGCTGGTGGCTAAGTGGTAAGCTGTGACCCACTTTCTACAAGGAACCGTTATTACAATTCAATGAGTGCTTATAGCGTCACTAAATTCTCATTTTATTCGTCTCTTCAGTTACCAAAAGAATTTATAGTTTTCCTTTGTAGCTAAACGGATCTAGAATATTAACGCTTAATTGAAGCACTAGACCTCACTTTTCCTTGAAAATTATTGTAGGTACAATTTATAGCAGAATTTCACGCTATCAGCTATAACTTAAACTAGGTTTAATTGTCAGCAATGTATAACGATTCCCATTAATGTAGCCACATTTTTTGTTGACAAAAAATATTGTCCGCGCAGTTTTTGAACAAGGACGACCATGATGACCATTATGAAGATGATCTAGTAGATGATTCTCCATGCAGAAATAACATATTGCTAATGAAGGTAGTATATTTTTTTGCGTTTTATCTTCACCCACTATTGAGTATTTATATGTACAAGCTCTCATCCCTTATGTACGAGTATCAGTGTTTGCCTGGTCAATGCGAACCTCATCCAGATCATACTATGTTAATAAAAATACTTATTTTCCCAACATTAAACTTATATAAATAAAAACGAAACGATCTCGTCCTTAAAAAATACTTTATTTACGATGAATAAATCTAAATCATTGTTAATCACAAATGTTGTTGTTGAATCAAAAATGTAAATATGTACAAATCAAAATGAATGTGTACGTCCTTTTTCAATACACTTTAATCAACATGAATTAGACCTAGTTCGATACTTAGATATTGTCTGCGGCTTTTTTCCAAACTCAAAAGCGATTTCATATGGAAATAGCTGTATGAACTTTGCAAAAAGACCCATTTCTTTCGATGGTACGTCTTACAAAGTTATTTGGATCCCATAGGTGGCCTGGACAATGCGTCAATAAATAGAGTTTTATTCGACCTTTCTTATCATATTTAAAAATAATTATATATTGTTCATAAAATAACAACCAATAAAATAGGAGAACACTGTCTACTTCTAAAACATGATTCACGCATAGATAATTGTTATTGTGACTGTACTGTACGTACTGCACACCACTGCAAAGCTACAGGGACATTGAAGATCAAAGATTAAAGGTGGGTTAGCGCCGGACTTGATTAGAATGTAGCAGACATTAGGAACTATTAGAGTTTAGAGAGATCGGCAGCTGCAATCCAGATGTACGTGTATGTGTTCCACGCGCGCCTCAAAGAGAGTCAGCAAAAAGGAAGGGGTCCGCAAGGACCGATGCCTGCCGGGGTAACGGGACTGTTCGAAAGAGATACCGTGGCCCCGGAACACAAAGGGCGATGAAGGAACATGGATGGGTTTTAGTCAGTAAAAGTCTGACACTCCCTCCTGCTCCGCCCAGAGCGGGAGAAGTCATTTGATGATTTCCCATCCGAAAAAAAAAAAAAAAAAAAAAGATGTACCAATAGTTCAAAGGTGGATACCGGTCTATGCTTTTAACACAGTAACAAAGTGTTCTTGCATAGTGCATTCATATTGGGGTTATACGATCTGGTAGGCAGAGGAGAAAGGGCACTTAGGCTTAAGGTATTGGTCGAATGGTCAATTTTCATTACCTACTCAAACTAATGCTAGTTGGTATGTTTTTTTCCTCTCTCAGAGACGGACGACTTCTCTTTGTGTCCCAGCAGTGGGAACATTATAGGCTGTTTACGAATGTGTTAATATAGTTCCGCACCCGAAGAGTAACCAACGGGGCCCTGTTACTAAGCCTCCGCTGTCCGTCCGTCCAACCGTCTGTCTGTTAGCGAGCTGTATCTCATGATCCGTAATACGTAGACAGTTGAAATTTTCTCAGAATGTTTTTCTCTGTTGCTGCTATAAAAAAAAAAAAATAATAAATAATCTTTATTTTCAAAAAGCCAAATACAATTTGTCCATCTTAATCAAAACATAATAAAACGCCATTATACATGAAGTACAACACTATGAATTATTTTTTGACAGAGTGAACGACTGTGTCTGTGCTAGTATAAACTGACACACACAGACACAGACAACAGACACAGGCGCGTTCCTCTTACAGTTCATTGACAATTTGCTGCACTTTGTAGAAGTTTTTGTAGGCATAAAAACTTAGTTTGACGTAAGACAACACTTGTATTGTATTGTATAACGGGCTGGTGTCCGCAACTCCACGTCAAAGCGCGTATTTTGCGTGCGGGTGGGAAACTATTCTATCCATCCCAATTCCCCGAGAAAGGCCAGTAACGCCCCAATGTTGCTGACTATCTCGCGGAGAGTACCTGGGTTACCAAAGTACTTTGCCCTGTATGTTGCAACCTCTGGGCAGTGCAGAAGCACGTGGGCTGCTGTCTCGTCTTCCTCCATGCAGGCACGGCACAGGGGGCTGTCTGTGACTCCTAAGACAAAGAGGTGTTTATAAAAAGAGCCGTGTCCGGTAATGGCGGCTGTAACTGTGCGCATCTGTGGTTTAGTCAACCGCAGCGCGCGTTTGGTGAAGCGGCCATCGATAGCAGGAAGCGCTTCCTTGGCCTGCCTACACTCGCCGTGGTCCAGCCACAGCTTGTGGTGTTGTTCGCTAGAAGACAACACTTATCACTTATTGAAATGTATGTAAGCAAGGAATGTGAATGTGTGTGGTATGAGTGTGGTGTGGGTGTGTATGTGGTGCGGGTGTATGCGTGGTGTGGGTGTATGAGTGGGTGTGTGTGTGTTTAGTTGTGTATTTCGTTTGTGTCACAGTATAGGATAGATAATAAAGGAGCATTTAAAATCTGTTTTTAGACATGTTATTAAGATTTTTTTGCAATGAGTTGTTCAGTCTCATCGCACGTTAACTTTTGAAGAAAACTACTAACAAGTTTTACATTTAAATTTGGGTAAAGAGTACACGTTGCAGATTTCGTTTATTGTGTTATAAAGGTTCCTGCTAAGACACGGGTAGCTTCGCCCCGCCAGAGCAGTTTTGGTGGTGAGAGAAGAAATTAAATGGGGCTCCCCTACTACGATGGTACGGAACCCTTCATGCGCGAGTCTTGCTCTAGTGTTGTGGTCAACTTCCAGTCGTACCGAATATCCTAATACCAGTATGTGTATGGAGCAATAGCCTATCTGACCTCTAAAAGTTAGTTACTTGTTATCCCGATACCTATTAACTTGTAATACGTACTCGAATATTAGATAGCAAATTGTCCTGTTTTTAATTAAAAATTAACTGAGTAACTATTGGGACATAGGGAATACTTGGTAATTATCAATTAGCCCTACCCTTTAGTTAATTTATTCGTTAACCAACTTATTGACATTACAGTTTTAACTGCCAGTGTTACCGGACTTATTTTCGGTAAGTTTTTCGTTTTTAATTTTTCTTTTTTGTCCTAATTTTTATGTTCTTTGTAAACAAAATACGGTTTGAAAATGAAAGTGACAATTGACTGAGTTTGCAAAATATTAAGATAATTATTTTGTGGTTATACATAAAAATACATTCTCCTTATAATTCTGTTATGCTCGTTATCACTAACGAACACTAAGAAAATCTAAATAAATACCTATATTATAGCAAAGTTTTTGGATTTTAGCGCTCTGGTTACCGCTAAGAGATTGCAATTCATACAGCTCAATGTAAGCATTAGAAGGCGTCACTTTTTGGTCATTATTGCAAAAGAACGTTACCGAACTATACGGAGAAAGTAAAAAAAAATACAATCTAAAAAATTTGCTACAAAAATACTCAACAAGAGGTATTTTACGATAGTGAATAAATCGTAATGTAATTTTTAATCCTTTAAAAACAGATTAGATATAAATAACATTTATGTAAGAATTTTCTAGGAACTACGATCGTTACTGATTTCATTTCACGTCATGTAGAAATATTTACTTTGGAATAAGAGGAAAATACCATAGAAGTGCATAACGAGTTTCGCATGATTAGTTTTCTGTACTGTTGTATTCGTCAAAGCCAAAGCCTTTTGCTACGGCAGCCATTTTGCATTGGACTCTCGGACAAGATGGCGGATTTGAGCCTGTGGTTACATTTACTTTGGTCCATTTTTACTTAGGAACTGTTGAAGTACGTACGAGTAATGTTATATATAATTCCTGATTACTTTTTCAGTTACATTTACTTAGGTGTTGGGTAGATTTTTCTGAATTATCTATCTGACCTCATTTTTGTATTTTACGATATTACCAGTTTTTTTCTAAGATCTGTCATGGAAATCGGGTATGGCTTACGGCGCAACGCCAACCACCCTTAGTAGTCATCAATCAGGTAAATATACTATTGTAATAACTTATTACTAATAAGTGATTACGAAGGTAAAAAAAGAAAATGACATCCGAATTTCTTTCTCATTTATCATTTCTATTCTTCTTTTTCAAGTCGAGTATATTGGTAATTAAGTTTTATTGAATTTATTAAAGGTTATATTCAAATTCAAATTAGTATCACAATAACTATTTAGAAAATAAAACAAACTGAAATTATTTATTTCAGTTCCATATTTATCATACAGCTACAGTTTTTGAACATAAAACCCGTACAATAATTATAAATCAGATGTCGTGTTTCAAAATAGGGTTGGTCAGTACATTCCTGTTCCTCTGCCCAAGCATTGCTGTCAAAAACACATTGATCTTTATGTTCGTAGCAACAAGGTTCTTTATTAGATGAAATTAGCTATCACTGACAAGTCTGTCAAAATTACAATGAATCTTATTTCCATGACGTTAGGGGTGCTGTTGGACTGCATTTGTCAAATGCAAAATAACTGTGTAAGGACTGTGCCTTCCCTTATCAGTGAAAACCTTTTCACCTAGTTTCGGTTAATTTATTACCGGATTAGCTATAGCTGGCTCATTGTTGAAAATATGATTGTTTTAATGAAACTAGTTTTCCGGGAAATGTGGTTCTGTGTGATAACCTGATAGAAGTTTGTATGTAAAGTGTGTGTTATAATAATATTGTTATAATTTAACAATATTAGGAATTCACACGTCAGATTAGCATTTGGTCGATATGAAATGCTCGTTCCGGTGAATCCGGTTAGACAAAATCAAAATCAAAGCATTTATTTCAAGTAGGCCAGTTACAGGCACTTTTGAATTGTCGAAACAAAGATGAAAATTAAATTTAGCTACAGTCCCAGTCACAAGACATAAACACTGTGAAAGTACTGTAGTTGCCCATTCCCTAGCGTTGACCTCTATGGAGAAGAACAGGCAAGAAACTCCATGGACACTTTTTTAAATCAAAATATTGTTACAAAATCTTGGTTACATCATTCATGTTGACATGGTATATTATGTGAGAAAAATGTAGCAAGAAGTGCACGTTAAAAGTGTCCACAGTAATACCAAATCAAAAAAATACAATTCAAAAAAGAAAATAATTCATTCAAATAAGCCATGGCAACTAAGAGATGACCAGTCACAACTGACAGCGCCCGTTCACGGACATGACGCATGGATCAGCACCATTCAACTCAACCATTTTGAAGGGAACTAAATGATCCGACACATGCGCCACCATCAACGAGACATTTGAGTGAGCATGACATACTCTCAACCGCCAGGGTACATTCAAGTCAAGAAAAGACGTAGGTTTCCAGTGAATGATAGCTTTCTAGTACATAATACTCACACAAGACTGAACGCCGACCGACCTCAACATACTCGGAAAAAAGGTAGGTAATTAGGAATCATTTCCAGTAACAGTGTTTTTGGAAATCACTGTCCTGTCATAATCTATTATACCTACTCTATTTTTCTTTTTCTTTATGGTAACGATATTATGTTGGCATTTCTGCTAACGACAGATTTGTATTAAGAAAAAACGAGCAGGTTTAATAATAAATAAAAAATAATATGTGTGCGAGTATTTAATAAGTATAAATATTATAGTAGTAGTAAATAGTGTAGTATAGTCTTATCATATAATATCTCCTTTTTTTTAATAATTCCGTTGTTAATCAGCTGTCCTTCTTTGATCATGTTTAAAGACCCTCAACGAAGCTGAGAGTCAGACACCAAAGAAACTTTTATTGAAGTTTTTTACACGATTGCCCAAAATAAATAAAATTCGTTTTGATCTGCAGCGTGACTTCTACTTCAAGGAACCTACATTCCAAAAGTAGTTCAACCCCCAATTCTTGCGTAACAAGAAGCATAGACATTAAACATTGTATTGTATGCGTTCCAGCGTTTGTAGGAAACGTTCCAGAGACATAAATCTTCTTATTGTGTGCATTCGATATCTCGTATCTCGCACTCGCTTCGTACGTTGCTGTTGATTGATTGCTCATAAACAGGTAGTGTTTTAGTTTGTTTGTGGTAGTGAAATGTGTTTAGATGTGTGTAGTCGAAGACAAAGAATAGTGACGTACTACGTTGTGACGCATAAAGACAGCATGCGGTGTTTTAATTTGTCGCAGTTTTATTTCATCACGTGAAATAATGTTCGTTTTTGCTTTACTTTTTAGGTTTTCAGGTTCACAATCACCTTTTTTTTTTTTTTTTTTTTCGGATGGGAAATCATCAAATGACTTCTCCAGCTCTGGGCGGAGCAGGAGGGAGTGTCAGACTTTTACTGACTAAAACCCATCCATGTTCCTTCATCGCCCTTTGTGTTCCGGGGCCACGGTATCTCTTTCGAACAGTCCCGCAACCCCGGCAGGCATCGGTCCTTGCGGACCCCTTCCTTTTTGCTGACTCTCTAGGTTCACAATCACCTACATTTTTGTTTCACATTATTTCTTTTAAATTTAAATTGCCTATACAGTAGGTGTAGGGAGACTACGACGATTGTCATTCAAACAATTCAAACCAAGGACACTCCAACAAGTTTAATCAGAAGTACATGAAACGAAGCACGTACATGAACATGCAACTTCCAGTCGTGCTCTCAGGCCAGCTGGGCTTGCAATATGGCCAGGTTAATCGGTATTCTTATGCATCTATGTGAACCTAACCTAAGTCATCAATTTATAACCCAAACACCACTCAATGCACCTCCAAACCAACAGTTTTACCACTACTTATGCACTTTACGTCAACTGCTGGCTAAGTTGGTCCAAACTGTTAAGTTGTTTGAGAGGAGGAATAGATACTTCAATAGTTCAGTAAGTTCAGTTCAAGTGTGTTCTCTTGAACAATTTAATCGCTTGTGCTTAAGTGCATCCAGCGAGCCTTGACGCTCCTATAAAAGGAGTGTTGAATTTGATAATAAGCTGAAGTCTAGCGCTTATTAGTAATTAGAAGGATTAAGATTTCTGAATAGAGTAACAACCACTTTAAGCCGTTTTGGCAAAGGCTTAACATGGGGTGATTATTTGGTAATCAGCATCTTTGTCAGTCTTTTTCGAAGGACTGCGGAATATAGTATATTATCTCACACAGCGTAGGTATATAAGAAATACTTCCATGACCCCAGAAATATTTTTTGCGTAGTAAGTACTACTTAGTTTGATGAACGATCAACAAAACATTCCGTTCATCAAACTATGATGAACGGAATGTTTTGTTGACGGCTTCGTGAATTTTCTGTTTAGCGCCAAAAGTTTTTCTGGTTACTATTTAAATAATCTCTGGTGACTATAGCTATTGATCTATTGAGTAAACACTACGAAGAGTGTCCATCTGTGCTTCCTACTGTAGCTTGAAACAAATTAAACTTAATCTTCTCCAGGAAGCCTAGACTTTCTTGCTTTTGGTGTAATTAAGTTTAAATAAATATTGACCCCAATTTCGTTTCTCACCCATTAATTGTTTACTGAAACTTATTGTTTTTAGTTAAAATGGCTCCCAATCCGACAGACCCTAATTTCGGTAGTCAAAATAATCAAGTATTTACGCTCGTCTTTGCGTCACAATTTCCACGAACTTATCAAAAGTTAATAACTTAATACAAATTGTGTCTCAGATCAGACAATATTCAAATAATATTCTGTTGCTTGAATTGTATTTATTTTCTAGAACTGTGTCACTTTAAAACAAAATAACATTGAATTCTAGCTAAAAACAATTTTGACAGCCTTTTTTTTTCGTATTGGAAATCATCAAATGACTCCTCCCGCTCTGGGCGGAGCAGGCTGGGTGGAACGGAGCAGTCAGTAAAAGTCTGACACTCCCTGTCAGACTTTTACTGACTAAAACCCATCGATGTTCCTTCATCGCCCTTTGTGTTCCGGGGCCACGGTATCTCTTTCGAACAGTCCCGCAGCCCTGGCAGGCATCGGCACTTGCGAACCCCTTCCTTTTGCTGACATCTCTTTGAGGGCACGTGGAACACGAACACGGCAATTTGTCTGGATTCTAGATTTGTGATCGGTTGATGCCCCTTCGATCGACGGATGGGTTGACTAGCCCCCTGTTTTACCATCATCTCATCAACTTCCCGCCCTTGTCCCGCCATTGTGTTCTTCTTCCACTCTCCCCTGTCAGACGTCACGGCATCATTTACTCCTTTCTCTTTCATATCATACACAAACCATGCATCTTTTCTTTGGCCTTCCTCTCCCTCTTCATTCATCAACATTAATATCTACTTATCACTTTTTTATTAACTTTTGCATCATACTCTCTTATAAGATAGACGACTTGCTTTCAGTTTTCCTCTTTCCTTGTCCCCCCCTGTTTCATGAAACAGGGAGGGACAAGGAAAGAGGAAAATCATCCACTATTTTGCCAGTTATATTGAAGTTTCATGAAACTTAAATATAACTGGCAAAATAGTGGTTTACTATAGGTACCTTCAACTCTGCTTAAACCTCCAGGGATCACAGGCTTTACGTTTTGTTTAATTTTGTTAAACAATAAATACTTGATTATTTACATAATGTTCCGATGCTATCAAAGTTGTCTGGTATTTTGAACCCCTTATAAATATCAACTTTTGGAAAACGAAAAACAATATATTCCAGTACGTAAACAGATAAGAGAAACTCATTGAATATGGAAATGGTTGTGCTCGATTTAGAAACCTGAATTTAGAAATGAATTTAAATGATACCTATGTATGTATCAATTATGTTAGGAGTTTTAAGTTTCGCCTAATGTTATTTAAGCTATTTCGATCTATTGTTTTGTTTCAGTCTGGATTTATGCCATTAGGGCAACTCCCTTTTATTTCGGACTTAAACAGAACCGTAAAATGTAAGTATACTATATATACACCCAACAAAGTTGGTGTTTGACTACTTTTCACCTCTATGCCTTTAGTAATAAAGTTGTAAAAATGGTCAACCGAGAACTTTGCCCGCTATACACTCTGCTTATCCCTTCGGGGGAAACAGCCGTTATATTTCACAAAATATTCTTAACAAATTACGGATATTCGACAATAACAGATCATAAACCGAAAATATTTGCACTATTCGTATTTCATTTCAAAGACGCATTCTATATATTTCATATCAGCAGAAAAGGAACAGTTTACGGCAATATAAGATAGATCTACCCGCATAATTGGTCGTTATGAATATCCGATACAATTTGTATTCAACCCAGTTCATACATGTAATATTTTTTGTTGCGATATCTACCCTACAAACGACACGAAACAACGCCCCCACGCGTACCGAGAATACTAGATTTCATCCCCAAAAGGAGAAAAAAGATTTTATAAATTGCGGTATAACACCAACCCAAACTCAACCTAGTGAATAAAACTTTAGGGTTTGGATTTCTCTGTTTGGTTTGCTGAAAATGGATGCCCAACAATTCTGTTTGCTCCATGACAATGATGTGTCGCTTAGATTTTATCACAAATGCTTTGCAGCCATTAGTGAGTGCACGGCACGATTCTTTTAATTTCTACCCTCTTTGTTTCGTAAAAACTTCTCGAATAATGGAGGATTCGTCATTACGAGGAATATTTTAAAATAATGTTGCCGAAATACGATAATCTGTGGCTTTCTCGAAGTTAAAGTGTTTTGTGAGTAAAGCGATTTTTTATGTACTTCTGTAAGTGGTGTAGGTGCCGTATTTTGTTGGCGATACAATTTCCTATATTTCGGATAAAAATAGAACTTTCGAAACCACACGAAACCTTCGATGTTAGTGAAGTATTCACAGAAATAGTCTTGAAGGGGCAATTATACTATTATTTATAGAAGTCGGTATTATTTCCGTATTAGAAAAATGATTCGGTTTTATTTTGTTGGAATTTTGGATTTTAGTAATTCATAAAATAGATTTTTTAAGAGCATTTTCACGACTTATCGTCTTACGTTTAACAACAGGATATCTTTTTATTATCATCATCTGCCTAGCCTATGGGGTCGAAGCCGACACGAAATACTGGTATTTACATGGAGCGAATGCGGTCTTAGTACTGGGTAATACATTACCGCTTGGCAAGACTGGTTGTCAGACTTTCGGGCCACTGGCTACCTGTAACGACTGTCAAAGATCTACAAATGACAGCCGGGACCAACGGCTTAACGTGCTTTCTGAGGCATGGAGGAAACTCGCTATGTGATGGACTACGAACCAACATAGGCAAGCGCGGTTTCACCTTAAGATCGACCCGAGCGGTTTTTATAGGCGCAGGAAACACAGAAAAGACGTAAGACGAGAGCGGGGAGCAGACAGGGCGCAGACGGGGCGCCGTCGTGACTTTTTAAAACATATAGAAAAGACAAGGCACGGGCCCGGCAGTCTCGAAAGAGAACGTCAAAATCGCTAACTTTTGTATGCAATAATGATGCTTGCGAGTAACGCAAGTCTCTACGTCCAAGATGCGTTTCTCGCAAGCATCCAGCTGCCAGCCCTGGGCGCCACGAGAGACGACGAGAGACGCACGCGCCGCGCGGTTCCGGGCACCCGCGCCGATACAAGTAGTCGTTAGTCACAGGCTGCCTTTTCATTATATAAATAGAATATCACTATCTTCCTTCTCGTATCTCAATAATAGAGGTTGACGAAGTAAAAGTATTCTTTAATTATATCAGCCTACATCTTAGGGTTTCTGGCCTTTGTATCTATCTATATCATCTGTTACACAAATATTCTTGGTATTGTTTGTTTATTAATAGCACCATTGTATCAACAATATAAATAAATTCTCAGCTCAAAGTACACAATACAGTATGTAATAACAAGATTAATACACAACCTGATCGAATTTGATGTTTCCTGGAACACAACACATAATATTATCTACAAATATCGCTGTGACAATGAAATAGAGAAACCACACAAGGTCCTCACAAATGTTTCGAGGTCTCATGTTTGCTGTTGCTAAGAGGACTCGGGTTATATTGCTTGGCCACGACCTCCACGTTCAAGCTACACGCGTTTGCGACAGCTACTGCAGAGAGAACAAATGAAAGAAAATATTTTTTTGCTATGATAAGCTTTTAAAATTATTTTAATATATCAACATTGAACGCTTATAAAAAGTTCCATATCCGTGCTATTGTTAAAGAGTTTTTTTTATTGTGTGAGCAAAACTTCAGCTCAATATTGGTTGGGGGAACTGGTTTGATATTCGGTTGCAAGATTTGACCAATACATACTATCTAACAAGGCAAGTTAACTAAAAGTCTATAAAAATGGAAATTTCTTAGGACTCTCCCAAATTTTAACACTTTGCTTTTTTTCGATGTTGCCTGGCGTTTGTGCTGTTTCTTATTTGCAAGTGCGACTAAAACCCGGTAATAGCGATGCAAAGCGCGTCTAAGTTATCGCCGCAACATTATCGCTACAAAAAGGGGCGGGCGAAGGACTTTAGAATATGCCATGAAGGAAACCAATGATACCGCGCAGTCGCATCGCCTGAGGTCATGAACGAGGTGTAATACTTGTTGTTGCTAAGAGGACTCGGTTATACGTGTTGCGCGACTAGTTATTATATATAATTAAGAGTAAATAAACGTACTTACTACGTTAATTAAAATAACCTACGCAAAAGGCCATACTTAGGCACTTAAATGTAGGCAGGTACGAGCAACCAGATGACTAGTATTTGTTGGTAAATTTTAATTGCGGCTTTCGTGAGTAATTTTACATATTTACTATTAAATACTTCATGATGTTTTTCCGGACCATTTCTCACCGTTCAAATGCCGAAGTCGAAATTTACTTAAATGTTTGTCAGACTTCCACAGTTAGGCAAATATTTTGATGCAACCCTATACCTACATTGACAAAATTATTTTTGTCCCTACCAAATAATTATTCCAAATCGATACCAAATCGCTTTTTAATTTCCAAACGAGGTAACAAACAATAAAATTCGTGTAAAAGTCGGAAACACCACTGATTGCCAAATCTTCGAAAAGACACGGCGCGGCGGGCGTTTGGAACGCGCGTCTCAACCGCCGGCTTTCGATAAACATCCTAAATAAACATTGTTAGGAGTATTTTCTTAGTTTACTCTGCCATCAAAGTTTACTCAGCCTTGATTGAATTATAACTCGAGACGATAAAATATCCTTTTTATGACAACAAAGCTTTCCTTGGCATTATGTAATAAGATTCTAGATTTTCTTTGCGAATCGAGAATCAAAGAGTGTATTAGCGTTTCATCCGATGGAAGCAATTTCTTAGAATTAATTCTTATTAACCTAGTATTATCTTCTAGGAAAATAATTTACTTTGTTAAAGATAGGTACTATAAAAGGAGGGATATGATTTGTTGTGGTATGATATTTTGGGAGCAAGCATGTTGGGAAAAGACAACCCAACTATGTGTGTGTGTTTCCCAACTATGTTGGGTTCGGCTTCCAGTCTAACTGGATGCAGCTGAATACCAGTATTTTACATGGAGCGACTGCCTGTCTGACCTCCACAACCCAGTTAGTACTGGGTAATACGATACCCCTTGCTAAGACTGTCTATCTATCATGGGGTTTTGGTTTCCGCACTTAATCCTTAAAATGGACCATTGTGCGTGAGCCATGGTGGCCGTTTACTCCAACCAGCCCACCTCCCTCCAGAAGCAGATCAAACTTCCCGGTCTTCTCAGGGCATCCGCAAGGGATCTAGGTGTTCCCAGGGTCTCCTCGCGAATCTTGATAACGCCGGTGCACTCAAGGAGCACATGCGCCACCGTTTCCTCCGCCCCCATGCATGCTCTGCACAGGGGACTGTCAGTGATTCCTAGGGTATGGAAGTGTTTATTCAGTGAACAGTGTCCAGTGATGGTCCCCGCCACCAGTCGTAGGCTATCCCTGTCCAGGCGCAGAAGGCGCCTGGTCACCTTTGTGTCCAGGGATGGCATGGCTTCCTTGGATTGCCTACATCCTGGTGCCGAGGTCCACCATTTCTCCGCTTGTATTCGAGTGTGTTCCTTTAACCAACTTCTTAGCTGCTTGAAAGGAATGGGCACAATGGGCTCGGGACCGCAGGGTTTTGTGTTGGATCCTCTTCTGGCAAGTTCATCAGCCGCATCGTTCCCAAGTGATCCACTGTGACCTTTGATCCATTGTAGTGTTACCGTGTTATGGTTTAGTGCCGTGATTCGTTCTAGGGCATTATGGCATTCTAGTATCAGTCTCGACGTTATCTGATTACTCTTTAAGGATTGAAGGACTGAGGCACTGTCGGAGAGTATTCGGATATTAGTATCCGTAACCTTCCTGGCCTCTATGGCGTGTGCTGCTTGGATAATACCTACACACTCTGCTTGGTAAACAGAGTTGAGTATTCCAAGGGGTTTGGATATTTTGATGTTTAGGTCGTCGGAGAACACCCCGACACCCGTCCCGTCGTTGGTTTTTGATCCATCAGTGTAGATTCTTAGC
This sequence comes from Xestia sexstrigata, assembly GCA_941918905.2. Taxonomy (NCBI): domain Eukaryota; kingdom Metazoa; phylum Arthropoda; class Insecta; order Lepidoptera; family Noctuidae; genus Xestia; species Xestia sexstrigata. The sequence continues at coordinate 19,647,357 of OW799208.2, forward strand.
TCTTTTTCTGCTAAGACTGTTTGTCAGACTTTTTGGGCCACTCTGACTACCTGTAACGACTATCAAAGATCTGCAAATGACGTGCTTTCCGAGGTATGGAGGAAACCCGGTATGTAATGGGTGGTCACCCATCCACAGATCAACCTAGGCAAGCACGGCTTAACCTTAAGATCGATCCGAGTGGCTGTTATTATTTAGCTACGGGCTCCTCTTTAGCCACGGGGGTAATGAAAAGTAGTAAAACACACTTAACGGTACGTATGCCGCGCATCACATTTTTTCCTCATGGGGGTGGGTAGTCTGAACATTAGGTCCTGAGATCGATTCCCAGGTCCGGTAAAAGTGTTATTGGGTTTTTCTATCAGAAATTTCTCAGTCACAGGTAGCATCAGCCACGGAGTCTGGATTTGTGGCTCGCCCCCTATAACATGGGACTTAAACAGAACTGGCGATATGTGGGGTTATTAGGTACACCTCTGCCGAACCGCTCGAGGACTACTGCCGTGATGTTATGATAAACGCTTAATTCAAAACAAACGGACCACTGCACAAAAGCAATAAATTAATCAAACTCACTATACCAAAGAAGGATTATTCCTTCAAAACTTCAGGGATCTTCAGAAGGTTTACAAGAATATAACAATTAATTACTAGTTAACAAGAGGCTAGCTTAACTGAGAAATAATTAAGGCTTGGGTTCCGTAGTGTCCGGCGACTCAATTAATGAAGGAAATTGCTCTGTGTTGGACTAAGGAACTCTCTATATGACAAAGTTATGTGTGGAACTAAGAGGGGGGAGCTTTTGCTGTTGGAGTTAAGTTCGTATATCCGTTTGTGCATACGGATTTGGTGGTTAATTTTAATATTACATTTTAAAGTCTAAACTTATATAGGTACATACAGGGTGTATACAACCTCATCATGAAGCTGACAACCAAGCATTCTGTAGATACATCAAACTAAGCAACTGTAAGCAAAAATTATTGCGGGGAGACGACTTTTTGCGGTGAAAAATCAAATTTTACGGTATTGCTCAATGTCGTGAAGGTGTTTAAAGTAAAATAACTTAAAAAAAAAAAATGTGAAAAAGTTGGAATTTTGAACCCCAATATCTACGTAACTAGAAGGTGTAGTAACCTTCTAGTAACCGAGATATTGTGGTGAGGTACGGTCTATAATAAAAAACGTGTGCGTCTCGGGACGCTCGACAGAAGTGCCATCACCGCCAAAATAACTTTCTACCCCTTTTTAACCCCGTTAGGGGATGAATTTCAATAAAATACGAAACACGTCTTCCATCAATTCTGTTAAAAAGGGTTTATGCAAAATTTGAAGTAGATTGGACCAAGGAATCACGTTGTTCCATACAAATTTGCCCCCCTTTTTCACCCCCTTAGGAGTATAATTTCGGAAAATCCTCTCTTACCGGATGCCTACGTCATACAAAGAACACACCGTCCAAGTTTCAGGTCTCTACGATCAGCGGTTTAGGCTCTGCGTTGAGTCGTCATTCAGAAACTACTTTGTTCCCGAACTCCTTCGTTACCGTTCCGAATCGAGTCACCCTCCCTTAGAAGTTTTCACTTCAAAAATGTAAATTAAATTCGTAAAGGGTATTCTTTTTACACCCATTAGAGAAAACTTCAAAAGCTACTTCAAAAGCTACTTTTATCCAAAAGTTGATAGAAATAATAAGATAATAGGAACTTGGAACCAACATTTTGCTACGTGTACCTAATAGTTATTTACGCAACTGTTATATAATGAGGGGTATTAAAACACGAATGTGGGTTTATCACACGAGGCGAAGCAGAGTGTGATAATAGTCACATGAGTGTACATCCATGATATGAATCCTCCATAAAAGGTTCTGATACCATAGGGTGTTGTAGTGTTGTAAGAAGTCTATGTAAATTAATGGAAAGTTTAATTGCTGAGTATTTAATACAAACAAACCATGCATAGGTAATAATATAATTATTTACATTTTGGATTGTACAATAAAATTATAAAATGCACAAAGCTTGTATCACTCATTTTTGTAAATAACAAAGTATACTTAATGCAATACTAATAACAAACAAAAATACGACGGATAATAGGATACGACGTGAATTCGAATTAACCTATAAGTTTTTTTTTAATTACGGCGCTGTGGTAGTGAATCGCACGTGCTAGGCAATGTTCTTTTATTAAAACGAGTTGCATAATGAAATTTAGTACAACATAATAACACCCGTTTGGATGTTATAATGGTTATTATGACACTGACTGTTTTAATGTTGGCAATAAGCTAACTGTTTCAGATACTTTTATAGAGGATTTATAGCATGGGTGTAGATAAACATATTTATGCTCATGACGGTAAAGTCAGAAAACGAATCACCTCCCTGTACATTTATTTTTAAATCCTAGACGTTCGATGTCACGCCAGTACTTGCCCATACTGGCCGTGGCGCCAATTTTTACCCGACTACGGCCAAGCCAAAAGAAAGGGTTATGATTTTAGCAGTCTACGTATGTATGTTTGTATTAACGTATGTTCCTCTGTGGTGCCAGAATTATTGATTCGATGTTGATGAATGAGGTGTCAATCGATTCGTTATTATGGTCTGGGTAACATAGGCTACAGTTTACCCGACTTCAACAATAAGATAATTCGATTTCACCTTGTAAACTTCGAATTAAATTAGAGCGTGGTTTTCAGTAGTCGGGTTTTTTAGTTGTAGTATACGACACAAATTCTTGTTCTACTCTACTTTGAAACAAAACTGTAGGTCCCTAAAGTAAACTCGTTTATTCAGGTAACTAACCCTATAAACAGAGCGACGTGTTTCCGTTACAGATCTAAATAATTGCCGAGCTGTTCCTTAGTTAAACGTTTTTTTATTCAAACTGAATTCAGGAGGAGAGGGCTAATTCTTTTCTTTCGTTCTATTGTACCTATTCTTAGAATCTTAGACGTAATTAGGTTTGAAGTTTTGTTTCAGGTCTTTGTAAACATTTAGTTTTATGACGTGAAGAAGAAGAAATGAAATTATTTAGCAATGTAAAGTAAAATTACTGAATAGAACACTTTAAAATTGCTTAGAAATAAACGGAGCAAAGAAAAATAGCCCTAATGTACCAGCTGCTACTTGTCTGCAAGTAATAACTTGAGATAAGTTATTCCTGTAGTTTTCTAGTAATAATTCAAACTTTATTCATTTAAATCTGTTTGAAATTTCCTCGAAGCGATCATTATTGAAACAAAGGTATGACTTGACTTTCTTGTGAATTTTGTTGTTAATGAGTTTTAGTTTACCCTTCTATAAAACAACAATAGTAACGATAGGCATTTTCTGGTGCACTTACCCTCTTAATAAGATGAGCACGAAGGGTAACCAGTCTTACCAAGGGTATCGTGTAATCGAAACCCAGTTGTTGGGTTGTGGAGGACAGTTAGGCATTACCTCCAAGTAAAATACTGATATTCATCAGCTGTTCATTAGAATGATATGACCCCAATGTAGTTGGGAAAGGCTAGACAAATTATGATTGCATATAAGACAGATAGGGGGGTTATAAGACAGGGTTTGTAGAACAATTGATATCTCTGTGCTTTTTAATAACATTTTGTTAAAGATTTTTGGTTTGTAAGTTCAGTCATAGTCCATGACGTTTCATACAACTTACCCCTTCGGGGAACACATGAAAGATAGGTAATACATCACAATTATCACTGAATACGATTGTACAGAAAAACATCTTTATTAATCACTTCTGAGAACTCACATAAAGAAGAATGTTTAAAAACGCACACCTACAAATAGTTTAGTCATAGGCGATGAAACTAAAAACCGTAAAGCGCTACCTAATCAAAATTACTCCAAGATACTTGTTCTAGGGAATTTAGAGTCCTGCAAACTGGTTGCAATGGCAACATAACACTTAAATCGTCTATAAACTGCATAGTTCGTCTACCAGTATAACAAGAGCTCCCTCTAGAACGCTTTAAATAGGTAACATCGTATTTGTTTTATATTTTGGTCTATTGGTCGTAAGCGTTACTGCTTGATGGAATTAGCGGTCCTTGGTTCAATTCCTAGGTCGGGCAGCCCCCATTAGAAACCCATTAGAAACTTCTCTATTGTTGCTTTGAGTCTGGATTTGTGCCCAGTTGATGGCAATAACAGGCAAAATGTCGGTATACTATAGGTTCTCGTACACCTCTACCTAACCCTCTATGGATTAAAGGCGGGATGTCAGATTATTGTGCATAGTTCTACCAGTATAACAGGAGCTGACACTATGCTCTTACTATGCTCTATGTTACTCCATTTTTGTTTTTCTCATAAGGGAAAGTGTAAACGCCACAAATATTTTACTTTTAATATGTCGTATATCATTTTTTATGTGAAGGCCTACTATCCGCCGTTGTACCTAAGGTTATTGAACCCCTGCGGTTATGGAGTGATGGAAGGACCATAATAAAGGCGATGGCACTTGTTTTTGGGTTCAAATTGCTTGTTTTTGTGCGTTGCGATGATTAAATTCACTCATTCAATAATATATTGGGCAAACATAAGAATAAGTTTCTGCGCGAAACGCCAAGCTTCTTTTCCGCGGCAATTTATTGATAGTTACCACTGTTTAGTCAGGCCTTAGAGTTCAGCTTAGTGTCCCCCAGGTAACGCCCGTAGGTCAGGCGGTATTCCGGGGCAGAGGACGCATTCGATCCTGCTGCCGACGCGAGTGTGCGAGCACAAGCCGGTGTGGTTTTAGTCAGTTGAGTCTGACAGACCCCTCCGCTCTCCCCAGGGCAGAGGCCATCCATCAGAGATATCCCAGCGAGACAAAAAAATATTATAAAAGGCCTACAAGAGTTGCAGTGGTTAAGAACAGTAACATTTATTTATTTAAACCACACATACAGCTATTATTACTTATCTAATATAATAGCGTAGTTATATTTAAAGTTACAATAGTTTACCAAGACTAGAATTATTTATTTTGACAACCAAGAGTAATTTTGCAAAATGCGGCCCGTGTCACTCAGTGTACAATTGAAGCAGACAATCTGTTGTGACATCATATTGAGTGTACGCAGCATGCCGCTTCCGTCGCCCCACGTACCCATCAGGTACACACAACCCAACCGTGCTTAGAACGCCTGGGTTGTTTATTTTACCACGTATAATCTTAAATAAGTAAGTGGCGAGAGCTACTTCCCTTCTTACTTCTAGTTTATAATAGCCAACTATGCCCAGCACAAATAGAGTAGGATATAGCAGTGAATACCCTGAAGATACACCATACAGCTTTAAGTACAGGAATCTCACAAACTTGTTCTGGATACGTTCTAGCATTAGTTTGTACTTGGCTTCATGTGGCAACCATACATATCATACAGCATTGCATACCAAATGAAGTTCCAAGTAAGGTGGGCTTGTCCAAAAAATCTAAGCCCTTTACAAAAGTTTGGGATAGCCAGAGTTGATTGATCGATTCACACAATGACGTGATGTTGTCCTCCATCTTATTAAAGCAGACCTCTCCATAATACTAAATAGGTATAATAAAAAGAGCCCTTCAATAATTAATCAATATGCCCAAAAACTTACATGAGCTACGTTATTGAAATTCCATTTATGGAACCTTTGTTACAAAGAAGGTTTATTTTGTTTGAGCCCGTAATAGAATACAAATATTTATCGTTCGGTTTGTGTTCTTTAGAACGATGCGGTGGTATAAAGGGGCAGATTTTGCAATGCGGGTTCAGGGTTCAACGCTTACGATACCTGGCTTGCTGTCTTCTTAAGAGTGGTGTATGGTTCATTTGGAACTAACGCCGGTTCTTATCAGCTTCTCTGTTAGTTAATGGTCAAATCTTACAACTAAATTTCAAACCAGTTCACCCAACAGATTGAGCTGAAATTTTGCAGACACCTTTGGTTCTGATGACAACACATTTTATAAAAGACTTGACTTAATTCCGCAGCCAGGATTGGCTCCTCACGAAAGAACTCCTCAACGGTTAATAGCACGGACACGAGACTTTGTATACGCGTTCAATGTTGATTGATGAAAGTATTTTTTTTTTATATTATTAATTTTTAAATTTTTCCTTTTTTGCCTATCCTGCACAGCCACCTGCACAGCCACCTGTACTGGTGGCGCTGTGCAGGTGGCAACATACTGGTCGGGTATAATTTGAGTCTATCGACAGGCAAAGAAAATTGTTTGTCAACAGTGCCCGTGTCTTTAAATGTCAACCAAATGACACCAAACAAACTATACAGCACTAAACTTCTGTATGATGCAAAGCACAACCTTGATAGTTTTCTTCTTTGTAAGCTTCATTGAAATTCAATATTTATGAAAATCAGGTTTGAATTTCCTTTACTAAGTTAACTTTATCTTGAAGTTTTCATCGTCTCTTTTGCACATATATCATAACGTAACATCACGCCTGTAATCCCCGATGGGTTAGTCAGAGGTGTACACCCACAATAATAATTAATGGGAAACCCACATTTCAAGTACCATGTAATAGGGGGGAGCTTATTGCCATCAACCGCACACAAATCCAGACTCCATGACTGCTACTGAGAAATTCTTAAAGTAAAAACCCAATAACACTTTGCCCGACCCGGGAATCGAACCCAGGGCCTCATGCACAGCAGTTGCGCTTGCGACCACTCGACCAACGAGTCAGTCCTTCGTTAAGTGTTGACGCTAATAAAATTGCTTTCATCGTTTAATAATCATTTATTTTATCATTCTTAATTACTATATACCTTGTATTGTATTGTATTGTATAACGGGCTGGTGTCCGCAACTCCACGTCAAAGCGCGTATTTTGCGTATAGGCTATAATCCACCACGCGGGCCCAGTGCGGATTGGTAGATGTCACATGTCTTCGAATTTTTGGTTCTAGAACATGCGGGTTTCCTCACGATGTTTTCCTTCACCGTTTTGAGAGCAGTGGTGATGAAATAAATTACACAAAGTAATGCGCCTGTCTGGGTTCGAACCCATGACTTACTATTCGTAAGTCGGGGCCGCCACCACTGGGCCACCGCTGCTCTATACCTTATATCATTAAAGTTGGGATTTAAGTCAAGGTCTAATCATTAAACATAACTTCCCGCCTTTTATCCTAAAGGGTTAGGCACAGTTGTATGTACCACAATCTAGTCAAAATCTCAATCCCTTTAAAAATATTTGACTCAGATTCAAAATGTACCCCATTTCGCTTCTTTTGAAATCCGCACACAACGCATAATTTCATAGATATGTAGAACAGGACTCTTTGAGGCTGTCCCGTTATTTGCTGTCCCAATTCTGGAAGCGGGACGGAACCGGGACATTTGATATTTCAACTAAAAGCCTTAGGTTTTTGTTTTCCAAACCTTGGGATAGTATGAAGTTTAAGGATGTAAGTAACCATATATCGTTGCACTCTTTTTCGGGAATATTAGGTATTAAATGTATACACATAATATTCACGAACACAGAATTATTTTTTAAAATTTTGTCTCACAAAAAGCACCGTTATTTCAAGAGAAAATCGCTTTAATTTTATACATTTACTTCCCCGAGACTGTACATAGGTACACGAAAACCTATCTAGATACGAATGTACATACAATACCTAACTGTACTTGCACCACGGAGCATTTGTATTATGGTTCAAAGATTTAAACCCATAGTGATGTGTCCTCACCGTACTAAGCTTACGCAAAAAGGGTTTAGAGCGAAAAGAGTGAGCTAGTATGTACTAGCTCACTCTTTTCGCTCTAAACCGTTTTAAACATCTACATCGTATATCCATAGCATGTGCTATGGATGTACGATGTAGATACGATATTCATTATGAATGAAAGAGCCAGTCTATGTGAATGTCAGAGTCAACAAAACAGAAGCATGATCATTTTTTGACGAAAGTAAATCTAAAGATTTCAAGCTTTGAGTTCATGGAGATAGAGCATAATTTATGGTGGATTCCCGCAAGAGTTACATATTATCATGCGGCGTGTAAGTTACAGTCTAAAATAGATTTATTAACACGGAAGCTTGCACGATGCATAATTATACTCTGAGTGTACCTTTAATAATGTCTAGGTGTTAAATGCACTATGTGTAGCATAATCAGTTTCTACGTGAGAGGAAGCGGAATGTAATATTATTATTATTTATTATTACATAAGCTTCGAATTTTTAATTTTAGAACAAGTTGATTGCCTCATAGTGTTTTGTTTCACCGTTTTCAGAGCTTGAGAGCAGTGATAATAGAATTAGTTGACTCATAAATACGTGTTTCCCTGGCTTTGAATCTACAACCTAAAACATGCAGTGGCGCGTCTAGGGGCCAACAATAGGGTATATGCATGTTTTTTTTTATCACTCTAAACAAAGCGTTTTAACATCAGAAATAGCAAAGTAAATATATTTTTTAATATCCATAAAACATACTAAGTTATAAGCATTTGAAACTGCTGATTAGACAGAGAGATCAGATACAGCGAATGACGTCATTCGCTGCATCGACGTACAAAATCCATACTAAATTCCGTTTATCTAGAAAGAGATAGAAACAAACGTTTAAATAGTTATAACTTTTGCGTTGTTTGGCCGATTTATGTCTTGTTTTCGCTTTTTGTCATTATTTTTATAGTACTTTAACATTCCGTATCGAAATAATAAAAATAAAGTATATCCATATTTCCTATTACAGGCTCCTAGGGCAAGCAAACTGTTCAGTGACCACACCTAAAATCATGAAGAGTAGTAAGTAGGTTATAAAGGCAAACGAAGTTTTAAAGCTGGTATAAAAGTACCGCCACTATTAATTAGGCCATTAACCATTGCTCTTAACGTACGCTCGAACAAGCTATTTGGTTTACAGTTTAACTACAAATTACATTGTAAAATGTAAACCAAATAGCTTGTTCGACCGCACATCCGTTAAGTGGAGCTTCCTCAATGAAACATCAACGGCGTGTGGTTGTGGAGGTGTTTCGCAAACTATGCTCCACTCCTATCCTGCCCTCTTAGCCCAAAAACATATAGCCGAAGTGACCTCTGGGCTAACAAATACAAAAATCGTCGAGTCAGCGACACGAAGAAGACAGTACTATGGGTAACGCAAAACACACATTTCCGCACTTGCGAGATATTATGCATGGGTTCAACAAGACATGGAATTACATAATCCTTAGGAAGGTAATATTACTAAAGAAAAAACCAGCAGAATTTTACCTCTCTCGCTTGAGATATACCGTTGTTTCTTGGCCTTATTCTTGAGAAAAGCAAAATGAAGACAGTTTAGTCAAAAGTGAAATGTAGAGATGGCTTTTTATTAAAATTCTTTTGAAAGCATTCGATAAAATTTTCGTGAGAATGGTTGCCATAGAAACTCATCTTAGTACTTTGATAGGTTAAGAGGTTCCTATGACAACCTAATTGGCAATAAGGAAGGTATTTTTGATTCCTTTATTAGTACTTTGATCGTGATGACTGATTACTTCGGGTTTTTTCGCAATATCAGTTTTCGCGACTGAATAACTACTGGATTCTTTTATTTTTCTGCCTCATTGGTTTAGTAGACTGCAGAGCATGAAGTTCCGGGTTCGATACCTGGATCGGGCAAATTGTTATTGGGTTTTTCCATCAGAAATTTCTCAGTAGCAGCCATGGAGTCTGGATTTGTGTCCGGTTAATGGCAATATGCTAGCTCCCTATTACATAGGACTTAAACAAAACTATTGCCATCGACCGTGCAAAAACTAGACACCAGCTAGCTACTGAAAAAAAATCGACGTAAACACCCAAACATTCCGTTATTTTAAGAAAATTGCTAAATACGACCTTAAGAAACGATAACAAAGGAAATACTTCGAGTATATTTGGCCTACAGATTTTGTTTGAATCTCAACAGTAAGGCATTGTTTTGCGTCTGAAATGGACCCTTGACAGAAAATGTCTAGTGTTTTTCGGACCCAAAGGCACTTCTTGTAATGTCTGAAAAGGTAGCACAAATATTTTATTAGTAGTTGAGTTACGTACTTGGGGATGAGTTTGTCTGGGGAAGAATGGCCAACCTACAAAAACCTCGAAGGTACAATTCGCAGCGACTCGACTGGTTTGTATGGAATTGTAAACAGGCGGCAGAATCGTCATCAACGGTAGTATTTTCATCTAGTTCCATATAAACCTGTCGCTGCGGTCTGTGACTGAGATTGGGCGGCGTTGTCCGATTTGAGCAAATATTTCCACTACATCTATATAGAACTTTGAATTAGGGTCAATTCACACCGAGACGCGTGCACATTTTCATAGAGGGACTCAAAATACAACTTTATTTACTACACGAAAAGATACACATCATTGCGATGCGTTTCGCGGCGCCGCAACTGACCATAAGGCTTTGAATAATTATTTGGCCTGCCTAACTTTTGCCATTTTATTTTATTTTCAAAATAGCGATTAGTCATTAAACCTATATGAATCAATTACTGTTACTGTTTAGCCTGTGTCATCCCACTGCTGGGCAAAGACCTCTCCCCATGACTTGCAAATTCTCCGATCCAGGGCCAATGTGGGCCACTGGTCGTTGATTTTGTCCAGCTCGTCCCGTCATCGTCTGCGAGGTCTACCGCGTCGCCTAATTGCTGATATGGGGGATGAAAAGATTTACACTCTGTTCTTCAGTGATGTAGCGGCACTACAAAAACAACGTAGCACAAAAAGTACTACAGCGCCATCGATGACACGAACGACGATCTAAACAGCGAAACACATAAGAATTCCTACATCGCGCAAGCAAAGTTATCAGCGATTAAGACTATGTACAAGAACCCGACAACAACTGTTGGGCAGTGGCCCACCAGACATAACACCCGTCTGGTCGGAGGATCCTCCCTTTTCTATGGGGGATGAAGAGCTTTACACCCTGTTCTTCATACCCCCAAACTGACATTAATACAGACAAGTAGTGTATGAGTCAAAATCTTCTTAGGCGTCACGTTTTCGAGACGTAAGGCAATAAAGTTGTGCTGATAGCTAAGATTGTAATTTTGATGGCTTATTTCTCGGAACGTGATGGTTTAAAACAATTTGTCTCATTCAATACGTGTTTGTATTGATTCCAGATATTGATTCATACAGGTTTCATGTGTGGCCGCTATTTTATAAATTAAATAAAACGGAAGAAGTTAGGTAGGCCACGCTTCATGCAAAAATCTTCCAACCCTGCTTTATCTATAACTAAATTACTCAAGGATAATGTAGCATTTTAATGGTGAAAAATATTTTGAAATCGGTCCAGTAGTTTTTGAGTTTATCCGTTTCTTCCTCTTTATAATATTATTACTAGCGGACGTCACGCGGTTTCACCCGTTTAGTTCCCGTTCCCGTGGGAGTACGGGGATAAAATATAGCCTATGTTACTCAAGGTGAATGTAGCTAACTAATGGTGAAAGTATTTTTGAAATCGGCGCAGGTATTTTTGAGTTTATTCATTACAAACATACACAAACACAAAAATACAAATCTTTCCTCCTTACAATATTACTGTAGATTAAATTTTAAATTAAATTAAATTATGAAATATAATATAATATATTATATCTATAGTGTAGATTACTTATCTAGAATTAGAAACTGACATAATTATTATATTAATACATATGACGACGTCAAAAAAGTGACGTATTCTTATTATTATTATTTATCAATCGACAAGCAAAGTGTTAAATGTGGCAATGTCCAAATAAAAAAAAGATCAACGTTTTATTAAGGTGATTGTTCTCGCCCCCCGACGTTTCATACTATCATAGGTACACAGCTATCAAGGTTTAGTTTATTTTCCCCTAAATATAGAACAGGCAAAACTAAGCACAAGTAAATAATATTAATAGCTTGTGATTTGGCAACAGTTCACTGCCTTAGGGTTTAGTTAGGGTTGGTGTTCCACGTGTATGGTCCAACGGGTTGCTAGGCAACGTCTCTTAATATGTTGGTGATATTTCGATTTGCCTGTTTCCAAAGGTATTATATGATAAACGGGAGATTAGGTATTAAGTTTTACTAATCGTCCCTTTGTGCCTATTGTCCTTGTTTTGTTCTTTGTTGATGCTGTACGGTACTGTTATTTTAACCATTTTAATTTGTGTTTTGTCCTGTGCGGGCTAATAAATGTTTTTTCTTTCTTTCTTTCTTTCTATGATGTGTTTCCTACTCCTCCGTTACTCTTTTCTGATTAATTTGTTGCGGGATCCAAGACAGTTAATTTGTTTCTCTGGGATTTCGTTGAGTTTCATTGTCTCGGCGCTTTTCTGGTCGTCGTTACTGTTGATGGCTTTCAGGAGTTGCAGTGGTTTGGGAATAGTGCGGCGGGCTTGTCCCATTTTTTAAGTTTTAATAATCAAATGTACCAGTAGGATGTCACAGGCTAACAGTTACACTAACAATAACCATCCATTAGTATTAATTTTAGTATTTTTTTTACTTGCGCACTTTTGCTGGTCTGTCTGTTTGTTCTGGGTAATATCCGAAACGGCTGGACAAATTTTGACGGGACTTTTAGTGGCAGAAAGCTGATGTTAGGAGTATAACGCCAGCTCTCTATAGTTTAGTATACTTTGGCTAGTTTTATTTTAGAAAAATAATTCGGGTTCCTTGCAACAAAATTAAAACTCTAGAAATTATGAACCACATCCGATTCAAATACGAAAACGCGAAGAAAATTTTACAGTAAAATTTTTGTCAAAGAAAATGAATCGAGAATTATGGTTATTCACTTTTTGACCAAGCCAAACAAAATACTTTTTCTTAGTCGTAGTGATAGCCTGGGGTTTCGTCACACCGTATTTCGCCACGCCAGTTTTTCACAAAGGACCATATTTTATGCATTTTTATTAAAATTTTATTCTTATCTCTTGTACTATGTGCATTCTTTGTTCTATATCGTGTAGTTAGTGCCTAACCTGGAGTTAGAGTTTTTATGCCGTCCATAGGCCTCTGACTTGGCTTTACATGCCGTCGAGCATACGCACATGAATCCATAAAATTAGAGGTGCGTGTCTTGAGTTCCAACTTGAGACCTATGACTTCACACACACGGTCACGACGGTTTATTATATCTCAGCCTATCTGTAGAGAGAAAATAAATATTTATTATTCTTATTGATTAATTATTTCCAAACTGAAAATGGCAATAGGTCGCCAAATGACCTACACATTCTTTGTCAGTGTTTTTTTAAACCAAGTTTGTTTCACCCAGCACTGTTTTCTCTTACTCCACGAATTTTGGAGGTAACTTCCTAAAAACACGCAGACCCCATATCTTTTATATATTACATAGCCCTTTCCGAACTATGTAGGGGTTTGGTCGCGAACGAATATCAGTATTTCACACAAGGCCACCATCTCACTTCCGTAACCACATAAATTGGGGTTTAAGTAAATCAGGATGGCAACGAATTTGGATTTTTTTGACTGCGAGGAATGTAAAGCCATTTCTTATAAGGGATTTTGTCTTTAAATAATAGGATTTCACTACCCTATTTTTCAAAAGTGTCTTGATTTTGAGTCGAAAGTCTCAAATCATTTAAAGTACCGATGATCAGCGCGCGGAGTAAACAAAACGTAAATACGTCGATTTTTTAATTGTAAATACAATTATTATCTTATAGCATTAATAAAATTGTTTGCAATAAGCACACTCAGTATCATCTTTGAATATGAATAAAATCTTAAAATTTTGAAAATATTAAATGTCAAACGAGTATTTTAAAATCGACGTATTCACGTTACCTTTACACCGCACGCTCGGGCTAGGGTCTCGGGTACTGAACTTAGTGTAGCGATACGAACGCTAAAGGCCCATCATAATGCTAGTCACTTAGTCTTGATTTTTAAGGCCCTTCTAACCCTAAAATTAGCAACTCTATTTGTGGTGGTTCAAACTTCGTTTGAAATCTGTTAGAATAAAGTTCTAATCAGCTTGCACTACAAAGCGGTTGTTACGTCAGTCACTGCGGCCGAATAGTGCGAAATGAGTGGTTTTTTGCGATTTACAAAAAATTTATTGATTGGACTAGAAAAGTAAAACACATAAGACCTGCTTTATAGTTAGTTCAGTTAGTATGCAAAGTTTGATGATCTAATTTGAAGTACTTTTTGAATACCAGCGGTTTATTTTTCGATTTGGAGGTAACTCTGGAATTTTTTTCTATCGAGAAAAGTTTATGGAATCGTGTTCTCGTCACACATAGTACTTAGCATTAATCCTCAACTTTACCATATATTCATTTCAAAATTAATGCTAAGGTATTTTAGGCGTAACGGAGGATCATGCTAAGCCATCTGAGGGGGTATAGATAACCAACTACTACTCATCATCTGCCTAGCCTTTTCCCAACTATGTTGGGGTCGGCTTCCAGTCTTACTGGATGCAGTTTAATACCAGCTGTATTTTACATGGAGCGACTGCCTATCTGACCTCCACAACCCAGTTAGTACTGGGTAATACGATACGCCTTGGTAAGACTGGTTGTCAGACTTTTTGGGCCACTGACTACCTGTAACGACTGTCAAACATCTACAAATGACAGCCGGGACCAACAGCTTTACGTGCTTTCCGAGGCACGGAGGAAACTCGGTATGGAAGGGTCGGTTTTTAACTACGTAACTACTATAAGTACTGTAGGATAAATAACCTGCATATCGAATCCATATTTTTACAGCCTGAAAAAGTATAACTCTGTTTTATATTGTGTGTCGGTCTGGAGTCCGAAATAGGCGAGACGACAAAAAAAATCTAATTAGTCTGTCAGTTATATTATCAAAAAATATTTGACCCGTGTTTTTTCTTTAGTTACGTAAACCAAAATTGACGAAGATATGACGCTTTTAAAATTCTCAATACGTCACGCTTTGGTATAATTTTTAGCTAGTTCTGACGTCACGAGCCCCCACTCCCGAGTTTTGATGCGTTTTATCTTTGTCAATATTCATTGATATACAAAAACAAAAAATACGTGTCCAATAATTTCCAATACTCTAACTGACGGACTAAATAGATTTGCAATTTTTTGATACTGTCGTCATGCCTATTCTACGTCCAAACCGCATGTTGGACGTAGTATCTGCGGGTGGAAAAAAAATCATTTTAGATCGTCTACCCGAGCTCGTCCAGAAAAGGTGGTATAACTTCCTCATAGTTGTCCTTGTTAAACCAAAGTAACATCTGGCAATCAAAAAGGTGGATATTCACTCCCACAGCAAAATAAATTCAATATACCTACTTCCATTTAAGTAGGTACTTACAGGAGATGAAAGTAAGAAGAAAATTGTCGCAGTAAATCTGTACCGTTACATCCGCGTCGCGAGCTCCACGTATGGTAGCACCTACAGTAACATATGTTTCTCTTTTAATTACAAACACTAAGAATTTATTATTAAAGTGAACATTTCCTCGTGAGGTTTCCCCTACCAGAATTTATTCTAACATTTACTTTTACTAGTCATTCTCGACAAGTGTGAGACGCGTAGACACTCTTACTTATTTTTATGGACTTTTTCTCTTATTCCCTTTTCCCCTAAGAGAAAGCGACACTTAATAAATGCCTACATATTACTGACCGTTGGAATTTCTACTCTCAGAACTAAGCCTAGGGTTGAAATTCCAACAGTAGATTTTACTTAGGCATTAACTACGTTTGCGTGTTCCGTACCATATTAGTGAAAACGGACATTAGTGTTAAAAGAACTAGTATCAACATAACTTATGTTGGCTTTCCTTGTCAGTGATAACTTTTAGAATTCATCCTAGGAAACTTTTTAAGGCTTTGAGGGGTTGGTCTAGTGGATCCTGGATTATTGTTATGAGTCCATTTTGATCATTATCGCTAATGTTCCTGTAAGTGCTGGGTTGGGTAGTTTTGGGAACAATATTTATGTTTTGGTGTACTTAGTAGGGTTGCTCGGAGAATGCCTGAAAGTGGACCCGGTGTCTAAAAAGTTGTGCGGTAATCGGTTGTCACGGTATGGGCGTGTGATGCGGAGGAACGAGAAAAATGTCGTGAGGACAGTTTTGAGTATGAATGTGGGTATAAGAGTAGGGACCAAAGAAACGATGGATGGACTGTGTGGAACGATGATATGGTCAAAAAGGGGTTGACTACTGAAGTGCCAGTAATAGACTCGAAATTGAAGAAGCAGACTGCTGCGCTGAGCCCAAATAAATTGGGATTATAGCATGAACATTTTGAATGGTAGGTTGTTGTTCAGCTATTGCTTTACTATTTAAGACAGACCCAAGGTCGATAGGCTTCAGTCGTCAATGGCTTAGATGCGCTTAGGCTGCAGTAACACAACTACTGGTTTCTATGTAACTATACAAACGGCAACAGGCGGCAATGTTACCATCCATATAGAAAGTTAAAAGTTTGCAAAGAGTCCCGATAAGATCTCTCATCGAAATAAAACCAACCCGGCTTTGACGGTGCGTTTGAATTTTAAAACTAATTAAAATGTTTTCTATCTGTAGGGCTCCAAAAATAAAAAAGTATTCACAATATAAAACAACGTCAATAGCGTAGATGACAAAAAAAAATCGAATTAGTCCGTCAGATATATTTCCAAAAAATATTGGACACATATTTTTTATTTTTTCACGTAAACAAAAAATGTAGACGAGTACATTTTTTACTCAAATGTGACGTCACAAGGCCCCCCCCCCCCCCCACTCATGATCTTTGACACGTATTATCTTCGTCAATTTTTATTAATTTGATAAAACAAAAAACACTTATACAATATTTTTCGATAATCTAACTGACGGACTAAACAGGCTCATATTTTTTTTGTCAGTCATCATCTTTATTCCTTTTTTTTCGTCCATTTCTTTTTACTTTAGAAAATCATAATTATGAACCAAATTGTTTTGCCTGGTGGTATATCACGACGACTTTTACTACTACACAGGTAGGTACTTTACTATTTACACAGGTGTAAATAAAGTACTCCCATATTCTGCCAACTACGTTTAAGTCCCATGTTACAGTGGCGAGCCTATTGCCATGAACCACAATTAAAAAAAAAGCCAGTACTTTACAATCCATAAAACTATTGAAACTCAAAATAAGTGATAAAGAACGACATCAAAGCGAATACTACATAAAACGAGTTATCACAAGATCCCGAATCGGGGTCTGACATTCTGACAAAGAGTAAGATGTAAGACCATTAGCGTCACACCAGTTTCTGACATGACACGCTCGATAAAGTGCACTTCTCGCTATCCAAGTTTGTTAAGGAAGTATTCCGTCAGACATTATACGTTTCAGTATCTTTAGAGTGGAGGTCTAAAGCACACAATTTAAGATTAGCCGTGTGGTATCCGGCAGAATAGAATGGAACGAACCCATTACACTCACGGGTGTCGTATAAGGCGACTAATGTCTGAGGCAGAACATCTTGCGCCTCCGTAGACCAGAGAATGGGCAGCAGCGTTTTCTGTTAGTCTTTCATCACTGCGATCTCCAATCCGCCTGCCAAGCGTGGAGATTACGGCAAATTCCTCCCATCATGGGAG
Source organism: Xestia sexstrigata (assembly GCA_941918905.2). Lineage (NCBI taxonomy): Eukaryota > Metazoa > Arthropoda > Insecta > Lepidoptera > Noctuidae > Xestia > Xestia sexstrigata. The sequence continues at coordinate 19,664,942 of OW799208.2, forward strand.
AGGTTTATGTCCAGCAGTGGACGTTATGGGCTGTTGTTGTTGTTGTTGTTGTTGTTGTGATAAGCGGTTATTACACAACACCTCTTGTTTGAAATTCATTGATGCCTAATACACGTGCAGTTGGCCGCGCGGACGAGCGTCGTTCACCGCCTCTCCGCTCGGTGCACTGCTGATCTGACCTGATCGCACGGACGGGCGGTGTCGTGTGAAAATTGCCTAACGTGTGCACGCACGGCTCTTGTTTCCTTCGCATGAGTAGTGGTATGATGAGTGACGACATGCTGTAGACTACTTTTTAAGTTTCGACCCTGAGTCGACAAAAACCGATCCCAGGATCACTTTGCTGTCCGTCTGTCAAGACTCTTTTTGTCAGGAACACGTGGAGGTTTATGTCGCATATTTTTCCATTTTACAAGGGGATCAAACCTTAGGGTAGCGCGAGTCCAATTCGCACTTGGCCGTTTTTTTTATTTATTTTCTCTGCAGCCACTGTCACAAGACGCATGTTACTTGAGCGTGAAGCTCATGGGCAAGAGAATGGGATTCAATGTATGAAGATCATAATAGTTACGAGTTGGCACACTTTTTCCCATGTTTCGCACGTCTTTTGTTTAGTTGTCGAAATGGGAAAGTTACGAGATGGGCCGGAGCCGGCTTACTTATGTAATTGTCAAAGTACATATAAGTGCAAAGTGAGAAAAAACATCCCAGGGACACTATCCTGTCATGCTTTTTTGGTCATGTTACAGGAACTGATGGACACTACTGAAGGTGCCAAACCTAGTAGCCAAATTCTGGAGCGGTTGATTAATTTTCAATGTCACACTAAGCATTTCAGCTAAGAGACGCGAACATTATCTTAGTTAACGTTTAAAGATCACGGCCTTGCTTGTTATTTATAAACCGGTTTTCAAAACAATAAGCAAATGTGGTTCTGCTCGCTAGTTTAGTTCCAGTTTATAATAAGTTGTTGAGTTGTTTGCAAAGTAAAAAAAAACAAGTACTGTAACGTTGTGAAAAGCATTTATAAAAGCGCAGTTATCTTTTTATCTTGTATGCACGAATAATATTAATGCTCCGGTCGTAATGAAAGAGTCCTGTCATTTTATTATCATCATCTGCCTAGCCTTTTCCCAACTATGTTGGGGTCGGCTTCCAGTCTAACCGGACGCAGCTGAATTCCAGTATTTTTACATGGAGCAAACGCCTAATGCCCTCCGCATCCCTGTTTATACTGGGTGGTTAGACTTTCGGGCCACTGACTACCTGTAACGACTGTCAAAGATCTACAAATGACAGCCGGGAGCAACGGCTTAACGTGCTTTCCGAGGCACGGAGGTAACTGGATATGTAATGGGTGGTCTGCATTTTATTCAGATTGTTTTCTAATTAAATATAAATTAACTTATGCACGCGGCTTCACCCGCGTCGAATTCGATAATTGTTCCACGGGATCATACTACCGGCATTAAAGTGTCTTAAGTGTTAATCCAGGTTAGAAACTATCTGTGTGCTAAGTTTCATCCAAATCCGTTCAGAAGTATTTACGTGAAAGAGTAACAATCATATATATATATAACAAACGTATAAGGCGACTAATGTCTGAGGTAGAACACCTTGCGCCTCCGTAGACCAGAGAATGGGCAGCAGCGTTTTCAGTTAGTCTTTCATCACTGCGATCTCCAATCCGCCTGCCAAGCGTGGAGATTACGGCAAATTCCTCCCATCATGGGAGAGGCTTATGTCCAGCAGTGGACGTTATGGGCTGTTGTAGTAGTAGTAGTAGTAACAAACATACATACAAACATTCGAATTTATAATATTAGTGTGAAGTGTGATAACATGGTATAACTCTGTCTGTCTATCTGCAAGTTTTTCGCGCTCCAATGGCTGAACGGATATATTTACGGATTTGGTTGATAGATACTCGGGTAGAACATGAAAATGATAAAGTTTTTTCTCAGCAGTACGTTCCTGTATGTGGTATATTTTTTAACATTCACACAAGCAAAAGCTACGATAAAATTCTTTTCACAGCAAAAAAGAAGCTCCCATTGTTTTTGTATAAATCGCATAATTTCACGTCTGACCCAACATAAAAAGCCCTTTCACGCATAATTAGGTCCATTTCACAAAATTATTCGAACAGAAAGTACTAAAACAGCAACTGAAATAGTCGTAATTTCTAAAACAATTGACTTGCAAATCGTTAAATCGAACTCGAACTGGCTGTACACGTACAAACAACGCAAAATGAGGATTCGTGATACGTAAGGCATAACTGGCGTTTGGATAGACAATTGTCATTTAAATCCACCCAAATGAATCGTTTTGGGTACTATTCTCTACGGGGGTGTCATAAAGCCACATACACGAAAAACCACAAAGGAATATCTACACTATGAACAGTGTAACAAGAATGCTCATCTCAACTTTAGTAGGCTGTGGCGCCCTGAAATCTGACGGCGTAGTCAGGTAGCGAGCCCAACTTTCAGTACCCAACTAGCCTCGGGGGAGAATAGACGTCGCTCGCGCGCTTTTGCCGCCTAATACCAAATTCGAATTTGGACCGTTTGATAATATCGTCTTTATCATGTTGATATAACGTCCGCGCGTTCTAAGTTTGAATATTTTATTTAGTGCAGTGATTTTATATGAGTGCTAAAATGTCAGAGGTTATCAAGTTTTTATGTTTATTAGTGACATTTTTTGGAGGTGAGTTTGGACCGTGATTTAAGATAAAAATATTGTCCTTTTAAATTGGCAGTTTGATGTCATTAATTTTGTTGTGGAAAAAGGAAATCGAAATACGTCGTCGTTCTGTTATTAATGAATTCTTCCTGAAGCTAATGAATTGACGATCCATTTTGTCTTTGATAATGGAGTGAAAGCTAAACAGAGTTTTTTTTGTTAATATTGCCTTTGATAAAGTGAGTCGCATTTTTTTCTTTTTCTCAAATTGACAGGTGATTAAAATGTTTTGGGCGTTCGAAGCTGAATTTGATTTTATTTTTTAAGATGTTGGAATTTATCTGCATACTAAGTTCTTTTAATTGAAAATGGAGATGAAAAATAGCACCTAACTTTATGGACTTTTGACAGAAATAGGTAATTCTATCTTTTCGTTTAAGTTTTCACGCAATTACATACCTTTTAAACTACAAAGATGAAAGTTATTGAAAATGTAAAAATAGGAATAACTAAAGTACGAGTGACGAACTAGTGACGAACGATTAAACGGAAAATGGCCGGTTATTGGAATGCTCCGAGGTTTCGATACTGTAGCTTTACATCCAAATGTATGTACTATGCTGAACTTTGTGGATATACCTAGCTGAAGTTACCTACATATTTTTGGGGTAGTTTTCTACAGTAAATGGGTATTGAAGAGCCTGACTAATTCTTGAAAACTTATCTTTAATTTCAGTTTTATACAAAAAAAAACCCTATTTTATCAACTTCGTAATTAGACAGTAATCTAAGGTGAAAAAAAGAACTACGGCAATAATACACATAGGTAGTGAAAACATTATGAATCTGAAATGCAGTTTCCGGGCGTACTTTTCTGATTTTTCTCTCAAAGTTTTCTCTTGCATTCCCAATGATATGTGGTATTGAGTTATTCAAGCGAGTTCTGCAGTCAAATTCTACCCTAAAGATTCTGAAAAACTGGTGCGGACATATTGTGGATTGGCTGCGGACAACGGACACTGACAGATATTTCAGTAAGGATCTATACAGAATGTTTCAGAAAGCTGTGTGGTTACATTAAAGGGGATTTGACGATAAAACTGAGCCACTTACTCCATGGGACCAACATCGAAAAGAGGCGTCAGTGTCAGGTTCCGCATCCTCAATTTCGTCCATACCAGTCTGACCCAACCTGTTTTCAATTAAATGATTTCGACCATCGAAGTAACAAAAGCCAGTCGCCATAATAGAACAATCTTCACAGTCTTTTAAATCCGTTGAGAACGTCAAACAGAAAGACTTGCTAATATACTCGTACCAGCTAATATTGCCACGATGAAGACGGAATACTCTGCCTGAATAATGCAATTTTATTAACTGGTAACCCGTACCATTGTGGTAACAAGACGTGACTGGGAATTAATTGAAAAGGGTTCTGTAGATATTTGGGTGGTGATGCTGCTTTGTAATCCTCTCGTTCAAAAATTCGTTTTATTCAAGAGGGAGTTTTTAGTATGAGTAGCCAGCTAACCCTTTTCGTTTAGGTATACCCAAAACCTTTTAAATAATTATATTCAAGATATACGGGACAACGCGATCAAAATCAAATTCTACTTATGGACAAGTGTAACGTATCAAACATGGCAATAATTATGTTGTTCTTATGTTGCCGGAGACATGGAAAAACTATTTTTACAATGGCATTTCTTCAATTAAATCACGAAAGTAACTATCCTTTTTTAACCGACTTCAAAAAAAAAGTAAGGAGGTTATCAAGTCGACTGTTTTTTTTCGTGTGGATGCTTAGTGATTTCTTCGCCAATTGTGAACCGATTTCGATGAGTCTTTTTTATTCCGCGGCGGTTCCTTTTGATTTTGAAGACATAATTTGTTCTTGCACAACAACACTCAGGCTAAAAGGTATTTTATATGTTTTACAAGATGCAAAGTTAGTTAATCATCCTATTTGCACCCCATGTGCCTTAGGATTGGCGTAACACGTTTTTTCTTCTTTAAACCAAGACAAACCAATTTTCATCTTTTAAGACTTCATATTGATTCCTCATTTTGGGCTGATTCGTTATCATCCAACCCTTTTGGGGTCCATATGTGGTCGAAACTCAAATCATCATGACTTAAACGACTGCCATCTGCCCCTTGGAATTGAATAAACCTAAGAATACCAGTCTCCCTAGAACTGGGTGCCTTTTAGGTTTCCGACACCTCATAACATTGTCATAAGTAGGTGTTCTGAATTCTGACACTTCGTAATACGCTAGATATTTGTTTAACCAATTAATGGAGCAGGAATAGATGTTTCCATAGCTCGTTGAGTGACCCCGAGTTTACTAATGAGGCTAATTAGTGAGTTTAAAAAGTAATAAAAAGTTAAAAATAGTCATTTTAGTGAGTGAGTGTGTGTTTAATGTGTAATAAAAAGTTAAAATAGCCGTGGTCCTGTCGCTTAATTATAGAGTTTTCCCAAAAGGTACTCATAAACTCATGAGCGTACATCCATCTAAACATCACCTACCTAGCCTTTTCCCAACTATGTTGGGGTCGGCTTCCAGTCTTACCGGATGCAGCTGAATACCAGTATTTTACATGGAGCGACTGCCTATCTGACCTCCACAACCCAGTTAGTACTGGGTAATACTGTACCCATAAGTAAGACTGGTTGTCAGAGTTTTTGGGCCTCTGACTACCTGTAACGACTGTCAAAGATCTACAAATGACAGCCGGGACCAACTGCTTAACGTGATTTCCGAAGCACGGAGGAAATTCGGTATGTAATGGGTGGTCACCCATCCACAGACCAACTTAAACAAACACGGCTTAACCTAAAGGTCGACCTGAGCGGCTGTTATTATTTAGCTACGAGACAAACATCTAAGCATACATCTAAACAAATAATTAAAATTGTAGTGTCTGTTTGTAATATCAAAATAACAGTTTTATAAAGAATGCATATTAATAAGAAAGCATTTATACGATACGTAAACCTAAAATGTCTGTCTGTTTGTTCCGGCCAGTCTCTGAAATGGCTGGATCGATTTTAACGGGAGACAGCTGATGTCATACAGAGTAACTTACGCTACTTTTATTTAGAAATAAAAGAGGTTTCCATGCAAAAAAATTGAAACTCTTGAAATTTTTAACAAAATCCGATTCGAATGGGGAATTAATATTTTTATATAATAATTTCACCAACAGTTACTTTATTAAAAGTACGGGTTTTTTTTCATGGGGGCTGGCAGAAAATACAAAAAGCCACCAACTATGTTCTTTGCATTAGCTTCATTTAGGTACGTACGTATGACCTCTGAGTTTGTTTCGGCTGTTTCTTCTCAGTGTAGTCAGGTACGAAACACCGGCCCCATCTAGTTTTAAAAAATGACGTGTAAAAGTGTTTGTAAAAACCTACAATTACAAAATAAACATCATTTATCATTTATCAATAGTTGTTCGTTCCATTTTATTAAACTGAAAATTAAGTACTCAGAATGGTCATCTATCCCCAAGAAAATAATTATTTGTAAAGTTAAATATTTGAACTTTTTCCCAACACTTGAGAGGACATTAGAAAACGAACGCTCCGGTAATTTATTCATAGAAGCGCTAAGTAGAGTTTCTAGTTCAACGCGAAGTGGCCACCGCTGGATCTTTGCAATCCGAGGAAAATCTGCTCCAAATTATACTGAAACTCCTGTGGATTATGTTATGCTAGTACTTTCTTACTTTTTTATGTGGATCTTGATTTAAAGATATTCTTGGATATATGTCTTAACAAGCCACTAAGTTTAACTAGAAATTTTGACAGATATATTGTGATTACGAAACATGAAATAACATCACGCCTGTCCCCGAAGGGTTTGGCAAAAATGTAACTAATAGAACACCCACGTTTCGTCAGTTTTAATTCCCTCAATTATTTTAATTGAAAAATGCCCACAGTCCTTTGACATTTCCGATCCACATGACTTTTGACCTGCATTGTGATGCATATGTTGGTAAGCCTGTTATGTAATGGATATGATAGCTATTAATTGGGCATGTATCAGGAATGGAAGCTACGATGTCAATATTGTGTGATATGTTCTCCTAACAGACAACATGCCTTTATTCCTAGAGAGGTAAGGCAGGGAGTATAGTATGTCGACATTTTGCTACAAACGTTGAAATTAGGGCTGATGCCAAATAGTTTTGGTATTCTGTGAAAATCAGAATGATATTTGCAATACCTTGAACCCCAAGCTTTAAGAGTATTTTTTGGTAACTGAATTCAGTGAGTGAAGTTTAAAAGAGGTCAAACGCTGGTTAAGTTTTAAATTTCGTTTGCTGCATTACATTGAAGAAACTAGGTGTTATACAAGTAGGATATCTACACTATTCAGATAGGGCAACCTAAATATCATAACTATTTGATTATGATGCATTCCCATCCCAAATATATTAAGATCGGTTTCCAGTCTAACCACATACAACTGAATATTGTTTACATGGAACGTCTGCCTATCTGTCCTCCACAACCCAGTTACTGTTTGGTGATATTGTGTTTGTATATACATACATATAATAAATTGTTTGTTGACTCAAAGACTAATATTACAACCTAAAAGAACTTCGATATTACTTTACTAAGTCTTGTCCGATAACAACGTGTTGGAATTGAGTTTTTGAAGCTCGCAGCTGTTTTGGTTCCTTCTGACAACAACATGCTTGTGCTTTCTCATTTCTCTTTCTCTTTCTCTCGTATACGTGTCATCATCATCTTCCTAGCCTTTTCCCGACTATGTTGGAGTCGGCTTCCAGTCTAACCGGATGCAGCTGAATACCAGTATTGTACATGCAGTGACAGCCTGAGATCCACAACCCGATAGTACTGGGTAATACGATACCCCTTGGTAAGATTGGTTGTCAGACTTTCTGACCACTGACTTCCTGTAAATAAATGATGTTTATTTTGCAAGTAGGTTTTTACAAACACTTTTACACGTCATTTTTTAAAACTAGTTGGGGCCGGTGTTTCGTACCTGACTACTCTGAGAAGAAACAGCCGAAACAAACTCAGAGGTCATAGTCTCTTTTGAAGTCGAGACATAATCTTGCTCAATTCACATGAGGACCATGCAGTCATGTGTCTGAGATAGTCTTTTGAAGAAAGAACCTCACAGATTTAAGCCTACTTGTTACGACTGCCAACGGCTTAACGTGCTATCCGAGGCAATGTGTCCCTATTTCGCGTGATTATTACGACTTGACAATAAAGCAGTTTTCAATCACTAGCTAATTAATAAAAATCGACAAATATTTTTTCACACCACCTGCTCGAAAATGTCAAATTATATGTCAAGCAATCTTAACCTAAAGTGAGTCATTAGTGGCCGGGGGCACAGCCGGTCAATAATGTTGTACTGAATTTCATTATGACCCACTGGTCAATAATATGATTTGAATTTGGAATCTCACATGCTCAGCTAAATTGGCAGTATAGTACTAACAAACACCCTTTGGTGCCAGAAAGAGGAAAACTATTCTCGATACCCTTACTACGCGTGGATGATATTCGATTTCCTACAAAATCATAACGATTGCTTCTTCATATCGTTGCCATGTTTTCGAAGACATAATATTGTAAGAATAATTAGATAACTACGAACCATTTTTTAAAAGGAATGGAATAACATTAAAACTGGCATTAATAATAACAAATACCGTACCGCGCCGTAATACCGTAATAGTAATTGGCTGTAACATTAGTTAATTTATTTATTCTTACTGTTTGTTTATTTAATAAATACTTTGTTTTTCGTACTATGGCTATTATTTTCTCACAGTAGGTGTAAAACGTAGAGTATCCTCCTCTGGGCTAAAGGTGTCTTTGTCTTGGGCTAGCTTGAATCCCTCGCTGCATTCAGGATTCTTAACTCCCTCGCTGCGCTCGGGAGTTAAATCCCGAATCCTTCATTGCGCTCGAGATTCAATATGACGCCCGTGACATAAGACACAACTTTAGCCCCTCGGTGCATAATCTACTATATCTTGAAACAGTCATTCTTCATTCTTTTCTCAAAGCAGGCTATAACTATCGACCATTTTAATCCTCTAAGTCACTTCATGTCACTGTCGTACCTCCGTCTAGAGAATGGATTACCATGTCAGGCCTTTTCACCTCGACCGATTTACTGAATCGTTAAACAAAGGACTGCTTCGTTGGTCTAGCGATGGCAAGTGCTACTGCGGAGCATGAGGTCCTAGAATCGATTCCTAGGTCGGACAAAGTGTTATTGGGTTTTTCCATCAGGAATTTCTCAGTAGTAGCCACGAGATCTAGTTCCATGTCCGGATTATGATAGTAGTTATGTTTAAATCTAAACCGATTTAAACATAACTGGCGATATTGGGTGTACTATCAGGTACACCTCTGCCTAGCCCTTCGAGTATTACAGTTGTGATTGTTATGTGAACAAAGGTTCTTCCAGTTCTGTTTATTAACCTTCAGGTTATGCGTCCCTGGTTTCAAGATTCGAGAAAGCTTTTTAACCCCTGATTGTCGTAGCGATTAGGGTACACTTGAGCAGGACTTGAGAAATAAACCAGTGATCCGATCCAAATGGCCGCTTTTTGCTTGAGATGGAAATTTTGATTGAGCCATTCTAAAGTGGATTACCGTGTTTGGAGTAGTTTTTCTTTCAGTGCAATCTATACTAATATTAACACCCGTATCTATAAATAAGTCAAAGTGATTACTTTAGTAAAAGTCGTTATTTAAGATAAAAAAAAATATTCTCTATTTTACTAATTGTTTGAAGTTAGAATTCTTAGCTTTGGTTTCCTTAACGATTCTTACTTCATTTAGATTCTTGTCTATTGCATAAAATGTTTGCATACTTGATTATACTTAAGTCATTACTTCAACTTGACGTGTTACGGATACGGGTGTTAAAGTTAACAATTCCAAAAATTCTTTCATTTATCGGATGCTACATTATCGTCAAGTGTCTTAAATATATTTTAAATGATCCTGAGGGATAATTTTTTATCATAACACGACCAATGCCGCGGGAAAATGCAATGCTAGTGACTATAAATAGCATATTGTTCTCGTCATAATCAATTATGAATTACATCATTAGGCGAATGGATCGTTTAAATCGTAGTTTAAACTTCTTTATTAAGCAAAACTAATGAAGTTATGTGACCTTGTGTACATTCTGATGATTGCTTCATGCATGCCATAAACCATTTGTATTTGGTTCATATTTCTGCCTGGATTAGATTTATTCTAAGATGGTAGCGCTTGCAGCGGCGTTAACATAAAAGGTCTAACCTAACCTTTACGAAGCCGTCAACCAAGCATTTTGCACTACAAACCAAGTAACATGATTGCTAGAAATCGATTTTTTTTGGGGAGAAAAATCACGTTTTACGGTAAAACTCAATGTTACGCACTCAAAACATTGGATAGTAAATGGGTCATGGTGGTATTTAAAGTAAAGTTATAACTTTAAGAACTACATAGTATTTGAAAAAGTTGGAACTTTGACATCCAATGTCTCCGTAACTAGAAAGTTCCAACGTGTGGTCCAGAATAAAAAAAAATATTACAATGACGGAGAGAACAATTGCCTTTCAACTTCGTTAAGGGTATATGTACACTCTTTGTAAATACTTTTATAGCTGCTCCATGAAGGTTATAAATATAAATAGTCTGCCCATGTCATGTTCCCCTGCTAAGACACAGGCCTCGTCTGAGCGGGTCGTGATCAACTATTCGTGCCAAGTTCGGGTTGGTAGATGTCAGATTTCTTCGAACTTGTGGTTCTTTGACTTGCCGGTTTCGTCACGACGTTATACTATACCGTTTTGAGGTTAAAGCTATTATAATTATTTTCCAAGGATTCTTTATGTGAATGATAAATAATGCAATTTCTACAACAAGTGTTGCCAAGCCAAAAATATACTATTGAAACACCCGCTAAAAAACCCCCACGTATTAAATTATTCGATGAACAGAATAAAAAAAATAAAAATAAAACTCATTTTATTTATTTTACCAATACGAACTCGTGTGAACTGAACTCGCTCATACAAAATACATACTCCATTCCTGCAAATAAAAACGCATCATGAAATTAATGCCGTAAAAAAATAATGGTGTGTTAACGTGTGAACTGGCTTTATAATACTCGTATACCTGTTATAACACTCGTAATATTATTATAGGGGCAGGTTAATATAACATCACGCCTATATATCCCAAGGTGTAAGGCAGAGTTATCCCTATAGTACACCCACATTTCGCTAGTAACGTTCGAGATCCATGTAAAAGGGGGCCATTGCCATCAACCGGGCATAAATTCAGATTACGCCTTGCAACTGGGAAATTCTTAATGGAAATACCCAAACATTGTACCAATAGACCAACAAGACCGTAATAACACTCGTAACCCTACAAATATTTTAAATGCGAAAGTTTGTGAGTATGGATATATGTATGTTACTCTTTCCCGCAAAAAACTAAGGAACGGATTTTTGATGAAATTGCACACAGATTGTTTATATCCTGGATTAACAACACATAGGATACTTTTTATCCCGGTAGTAAGATTTCATGGGACAATAAAATTATCAAACTTCACGTGGGCGAAGTCGCTTTCAGAAGCTAGTATTTTTATTTACAGGAGGTTACGTATATTGCACTAAATTGGTGCTGATCAAAGATAGCAGGCAGTCGGTTAAACTACCAATGTCGATTCGATTCTTAACGATAACGAATCGAATAGATTACGATGGTCGACTTCTTACAAAGTCTCTTGATTAGTGAAGGTTAGCGGTTAGTTTTCTGAACTTTTCTTTATCTATTGTAAGTCTGAAAAGCTCTTGAACAGACTTGATTCTAGTTCATTCCCTAATCTACCTGGGTTAAGATATTTTTCTTTTTCTACCCTTTTTTTCCTTTTGTGAGAGTGAACTTTCGAATTGTTGTTCCAACCATTTACTTCATAATATCAATGTGCATTTAAGATTATGGACAATGACTAGAAAAGTCAAAAAAACATCGAACCTATTTTAACATAATATGTGATAATTTCTAAAGAATTATGGCGAGATTTTATATCTTTATTTTTTTTTGTTCTTTACTTCACAACCAAAGGCCCCAACACAAGTGACATAAGAATTTCGGCAGCTTTTGTCAGACCTCCATTTTTGAATTTTCCTTCATCACTGTCGCTGACAGAATTTCAGTTTGTCGGACCCCGTCCCCTCCAAGTCATAAGATGTTTAAAATAATCAAGAAAAACTACTAACTGTCTGTCTCAATTGTGAAATCAATGGTTTTTTTTTTAAATAGGCCCCATTTGTAAGAAGACGTAATAGTAAAAAAAACCTACTATTTAAAAGACGCTTTGAATGACACTTGTTTCAAATCTGTTGAAGGATGGGGACGTATCTTCCCAATATCCTTTATTCTAGATTCATCTTGGACTAACGAACACGTAAAGATATAATTGCATACCCTTTCCCATTGGACAAAAACACGTTAAATTATACAATTTTAACTAGCCATTGTATTTATCCCCAATCTCAACCCGGAATTCTATCCGCATTATGGTTATTTAAATCGCTTTAAAAAGGTTTAGTCCAGGTAACGGTTACCAATGAATATTTATGAGTATTATGTAAGGTACTCGTTACATCATTGTTTTATAATTTTGACCTTTATTTTCATAGAAATAAGGTTTATGTCACAGGTAAAATAATTGTTAAAGGGTTATACTCGTTATTTTTATACGCCTGTCGAGCTTTTAAATACTTCGCAGTTACAAAAAGGTATGTTTCTTTGAATAATTGTTTGATTCCTTTGTTTTTGTGAGAATATGTCATCTTTTTGTGGTATTCGAAACAAAAGAAAATCACATAGAAAATGGTTGTTTTGAAAATGGCTTGACTTCAAAACGCTGTGATGTCACATGAGTTGGTAAACGGAACAGAGTATAAGCTTCTTAAAAATGTGCAAAATTGTTACCTATTTCTAAAAAGTAATAATCAAATATTTACTTACCTATTATACTCCTTGGGATAGTTAAAGCATGGTATATTTTTATTTTTTTCTAGTTTAATTCATACACACAGTACAATAAACAACCATTTTTAATAAATACCACGGTTTTACATAAAAATATTCAAACTTGTCACAAAACAAACAACGTGTGTTGCCCTGACGACCCTGAGATTGTCAACTGGCTGTGACAGCGTAAACCGGTTTTTTCCACTCTCGCCGCGTACGCGACAAGCGGCCAGTGGTCACGCACACATGCCCCGCGTGCTTGTAGTAGTGCAACCGATTCGCGCGGTTGTATAAAGCTTATACTCTGTTCCGTTTACCTATTCATGTGGTGATGTAGAGTTTTTAGCTTTTATCTGTGATAATTATGTGGTGTTATAACGTATTAATTTTCCACTTCTTTTGTACAAAATACATCCTTTTTCAGCTTAATTAGTGAACGAGCAGGATAATTATTATAATTGTTTTCCTATTTTGTACTCTTTATGCGCTTTTTATTTTAAAGTTAGCCGTATTATTTCGTATATATAAATAACGCCGTTCAAATAGCATAGCTATATATACATACATAAACTCACGCTTTTTTACAAAAAATAATCAATGGCCCCATACAAAATTTCAATACGTACTCGACCAAATGTATGAGACAGCTGATTATTTTTGTACGATTACGATGGTGGTACCATAGAGAAAGTTGTTCAGTTTGATGATCTGTAGCACACCCTTGAATTTGACCAGGATGCAAAGCGACACCTTGTATTATATAGGGTGTAAACAATCTCATCACAAAGCTGTCAACAAAGCATTCTGTACATCAAAATAAGTAACTTTACGAAAAAATTATTGCTGGGAAACGACTTTTTGTTTTGGGGGAAAAATAATGTTTTGTAGTAGAACTCAATGTAACGCACTCAAAACATTGTGCTGGATGATGGATTGAATAGTACGGGGGTCGTGAAGCTGTTTAAAGTAAAAATCTTACATTAAAAACTTGTCAAAAAGTTGGAACTTTGACCCCCATTATCTCAGTAACTAGAAGGTTCTTAAGTATGGTCTAGAATAAAAAAATATCGCAATGACGGGAAGAATAAAAGCTTTTCGGCTTCGTAAAGAGGTGTTTTACACCCAGCTATAAACACAGCTCATCAATGGGTCATATTATCAGTTTTACAAGTTGATCAGTACGTCCTGTTTAGAGGTTGAAAGATCAAACCAAAGCCACCTTTGGTAGAAGGTGTACAACCCACCATCTGAAATCAATTTAGGTCATTAGCGTAGGAAATAGTCAATTATCAAATAATAACCGAACATATCTTTACCGTTATTAATTTGTATTCTATCCTCTGTCCCTTTCTAACATAGTCCTTCTCTTTTCTCCCGGGTGTCGTATGAACCGATAAGGGGAACTGCCTGTTAAGTGTAGCAGTTATATCCCTATTCCCTGAAGATGCTGTGCGTGTGCAATCTGTGGAAGAGTTTAATATGTTCTGGCGTTCGATACTGGGTATAGGTGACTAGTTCCTTATTAATATTAGTATCATATGGGTGTTTCTTTATAAGTAAGAGAGTTGTTTATCATTGTGTTGTAAAGCTGTTCTATTTCTAAATTAAACCTAGAGAAGCAGTTTGTTATAATAATGCATTTTAATGGTAGATTGGCATGACGGCAGTAACAAAAAATTGCAAATCTATTTAGTCCGTCAGCTAAGTTTCCCCCCATTCATTCCACTTCTCGCGATGGTGTGCTTCTTCTCGCCAATTCACCAGGAAGTCATCCAAGACGTCCCGCCATCTTTTCCACGGTCTGCCGCGACCCCGCCTAGCTGTCTCAGGGCTCAAGGCCTGCGATATTCGGACCCACAGCTGTGCGGGCACGGCCTGCCCAGTTCCAATTTAGTCACGCAGCTTTATAACATCATCATCATCATCATTTCAGCCGAAAGACGTCCACTGCTGGACATAGGCCTCCCCCAAGTGTCGCCACATCGACCGGTCCCGCGCGACTCGCATCCAGCGGATTCCCGCAACCTTAACCAGGTCATCGGTCCACCTAGTGGGAGGCCTTCCAACGCAACGTCTTCCGGTTCGCGGTCGTCACTCCAGTGCTTTTCGGCCCCATCGGCCGTTTATAACATGCTTAAGTGTAAATTTTTTAGTTACCTGTAATTGAGTGTGCATTACAGGATAATGTGTTCTGTAGTCGTTTTAATTTTAAAGAAGATTAATTATATTAGAAATCATAAAATAAGTTCTTATGTACTAATAGTATTAGATAGTATAATAAAAGTTGAAAACTCTTTAACAAAAACTGGTAGTAAAATAAAATCTATTAATGGTTTACAGTACCAGTATACAAGACAGTTAAATAAAAGTCTACTTTTAATCAACCATCGCAATGCCTTCGCGTTGCTTGGAAAATTTCAAACTGTCTGAAAGATAGCGCAGGGTTAACATAAAAAGAGAAACAGGAATTTCCGTGTCTCTGTTTTCTTTTTTTGCTGTCCTTATTAATTAAAATAGAATATTCATTTAGTTACTTTGTTTGAGCTGTTAAGGTTTGTATTATTTAACTCTTGGTTTTGTCATTTAAGATCAATTACTTTGGTTTGAATTGATAAGGTCTTTAATTCAGAGATTAGGTTAATAAAAAAAGAGAAACTAGAATTTTATGTACCTATTCGTTTTTTTGGCGACTTTCTAATTACGTACATACATAACATCACGACTTTAATCGCCGAAAGGCTAGGCAGAGGTATCTAATTAGATAGTACACCTACATTTCGCCACTTAGGTTTAAGTCCCATGTAATAGGGGGAGAGTCTATTGCCATCAACTGGGCACAAATCTAGACTCCGTGGCTGCTACTAATTCGTGATAAAAAACCCAATAACACTTTTCCCGACCCAGGAATCGAACCTAGTCCCTCACGCTCAGCAGTCGCGTTTGCGACCACTAGACTGACGAGGCAATCTATTTTCTAATAAAAATAAACATTGTTTTATGTTTATTTTAGTTGTTACGGACAAAAATGGAAGCACACATTTTGCTTTTTATTTTGTCATTTAAGATTGGGTGCTCTGATTAATAGTAATAATATGAGTCTCTTATTCCGAATACGTAGGTGTACAACAAAAGGTCACATTTCCAACGATTATGTAATTCAGACAGATGGCAGATATTCCGTGTTTTACAACTCTGTTACCCAATTAGGCACTGGATGGAGATACCCAACTAACACACACCAATTAGATACTGAATGGATATTCTCAGGTTTAGTTGTCAGATTATCGCAGGAATTCAGCTGATGTGAGATTTCACGACAGATTTACCGAGCGAAGACTTGAGCTAGTTAGATCTAGATCTCTTGATGCTTTTCTTGTAGAATATAACGTTACTTATCTGATGTATTAATATACGGAATAAACAGAAAAAAAAAATGTCCCGCAGTAACATAAGGCCAGAAATAACATTATCATCTTCATTCTCTGAACTAACATACAGAAAAATTGCGTACACACCAAAACACTCACACTCATTTTACACCAGTAACACACTCACCAAAGCACCCATACACACTATGCCACCCATACACACTATCACACCCCACACCAAACACAAAATACTACCCACACTTAAATTTCTTGTTTAATTATTGCACGATTTTTAACTTTCCCTATTTCTCAGTTTTAATGTAATTATTGTCTAATGTTTAATATCAAAATTTTGTAGTCTACTAGTGTTGGAATTGTCATCAATTAATTTTATAATTATAATAACGAAATTTTGTATATGGAAGTGTACTGATTTCCAAGATACAGGTTCTTTACCTAGTTTGTAAGTCAGGCGTCCTTTTAGTTTTTTGCAGCCTTTTTTGTACGACCCCTAATGGATGACATTGTATTAGGCTATATTTTACCGAGTCCAATAAACGATTTATTATTATTATTATTAATTATGATGATGGAAAGTATTTGCTAGACTGTCAACTTTTTACTAACAATAAGTGGAACCAACACAAGTCGGTAGGTTGATATAATGTACAACTGGCTTATGCCCGTGGCTTCGCCCGCGTGTTGTTCAGTAATGTTCCACGGGATCGTACTACCGAGATAAAAAAATTCAACGTGTTAATCCACGTTATAAGCTATGTGTGCAGAATTTAATCCAAATCTGGTTAGTAGTTTTTGCGTGAAAGAGTAACAAACATCCATCCATACATCCAAACTTTCGAATTTATTATATCAAATAGGAATTAAGATTATGTAATTCAGACACGTGGCAGATATTTCAAGTTTTACAACTCTGTTACCCAATTTGGGTCTGGATGGAGATACCTACTGTGATATTCTCAGGTTTAGTTGTCAGATTTTTCGCATTACATGTTTGACGTGAACAAATTTTCAAAAAACGAAGAATAAAAGCACAGAAGAATACACCAGAGGGATGGTAAAAGTGTTTTAAACTAAACGAAACCAAGAAAGAGAATAGAGATTATTATTTCTAAGTTCATCTATTGTTTTTCCTAATAGACATAATATTTCTTTAACGCCACTCGTCTTTTATCAGATAGCAACGTAAGCCTTCACACGAAGTGTAATTTTGATATATTTCCGACATTCAGTAACTTTCATGCCTAAATAAGAAAAATGTCCTTATTACTCGTGATTTATTTGTCACAGGAACTATTTTTGTATGCGACAGAAAAATTTGCTATTTTTAACCAACCAGACAGTAAACGAGGGTTAGGATTTTTGACATGTCACGTTAAATAGACTTGCAGTAGTTTGATACAAAGAGACTTTTCTGATTAAAAAAAAAATGCTATACTAGAAAATCTACTCCGCAGTTTTTACGAGAAAACGAGTCTCATTTTTAAACTTTAATCAATAAGTACTTACCGTTCCGCAAGCCATTAGGAATCAGTCATTAAACATCACAATACCCACCATATACCGCATTGCGAAAAAATAAAGGACGTCCGAAATTGTTCATATTGTGAATAAAAGGTTTTTTTCTACATACCTATTCCTCAAAGGTTACCCTGCAGGCCTGAACAGATTACCATCTTGCCTGAAACGGGTTAAGTGATATACGAAAGCGGGTACCCGTCTAATTAGTAAGGGTTCTTTTACCCTTAAAAGATTTATTTTAACAATGCTTGTGTTGTGACGTATTCCTATTTTGGCTGTCCGCTCCCTGGGATTTAAAAAGGTCCAGGAAAATACCTTTCTTTGGTTCCCAAGTGCGTACATTTTAATTTGTGAGAACAGTTGATGCTGATGACATTAAGGCAGCTAACTAAGCTTTTAAATACGTTGGATTAGAGGCGTCTTACTCTATTTGTTTCTAGTGAGGGAACGTAGAAGTAGGGGTGAGGTGGTCTACTATCGATACATTTGCGATTCATTGGAGCGTTAATGTATCGATAGTCGCGAGAACTGTGCTCTTGATATTGATATTTTATATTCTTAAACTGGTAACATGATCAGAAATATTGAGTACCTATTGAGTAAGTGCGAATTTATGATGTGTGTTTTATTAAAAAAAAATGTAAAACATTAGTAAAGCTATACTAGTATTGAGCTGCTTTTTACTAACTTAGTTGTCAAAAGATAAATATATGGTGATGATACATTAAATTACTATAAACAGAAAATCTAAAAATAAAACTGCACAAGATTCAAATTAAAACCTCATCGTGTTAGATGCTAGCTCAGCCTAATTAATATTCCTGAACGCCGTAGCAAACCTAATTAAGCCTGTGAAAGCACGATTTCAGGTCGCGGCTTCAGAATTATCTACACACTCATTTTCCTTTACAGCGTGAGTAGAAATGCAGGCGATATAATCAGCCCTAGTTTCTCGAGTATGTAGAGATTGCAGAAACTGTCGTAATGTTGTGGATATTAGTTTCTGAAATTAAATAACAGTAAATCTAAAATAGACACAAAATGCCTACTGATAACTATACCAGATCTCTATGTATATTGGTTGTTAATCTCGTTGTGATCCGTCTCGAAGGACCGCAAACAGCGTATCAGAAATAATAACTTTTAATTTATTTTTTGTTTCTATTATTTCAAATTTATAAAATACTTAAATATTGCTTTTGGAAACGTGAAAATAAGTAATGAATTAAACTGAAAACTAGAGCACAACGTGTTTATTTTAAAGAGAAAAATACACAGAAAAGAGAAAGAGAAAACTAGGTTACACCATGGACAAATAAAACGGCCAACAATATCAAATGATTTAAGTATTTAAGTTAGTTATACTGAACATTGGTATTTTAGAAAGGCCTGTTCTTCCTGTTGTAGTAATTGGCAGCCATTATACTAAATAGTCAGGTTTGAAAATCGCAACCTGGAACTTCTTGGGCTGGTTTATGGTTATAACAATAAGACTGCAGTTATTCCATGAGAATTATTAGAATTTAAACTTCAAAGGATTAAAAAACGATCTTCAAAGAAAAAGAAAACTAGTTAAACGACTTAAGACGGTTCTTTTAAGGAAATGAAAGACATTATAGGTCTTTTGAAACCATTTTCCAAGTCGGTTTACAAAGTAATAACACAGCTTCCTACTAGACATAGGTACCGTCGAACAAGATGTTTGGTATACATGACAGTAACTAGCAACTATTTATTTCCAGCCTTTGGCCGCAGCTTCGCTCGCGTCAATTTGAATTTGACAATCGATTCGGGTTCACAACCTTAACTAAAATAACGTTATTCAATCAAGATTCGAAAGACACGTGGCGCCATCTATAATCATAAAACGTTATGGTTGTTTTCCTCGGAAACAGTACTTTTTTTCGAGTATAAAGGTACCCTATGTCCAAAATTTCAGGACGATCGGTTTAATGGTTTAGGCGTGAAAAGGTCACAAACAAACAAACTTACTTTCGCATTATAATATTAGTTAGAATAGTTAGGAATTTAGGATTAGGATTACAATTCAAGGGACTTTGCAAGGCAAAGACCTCCCTTCTGCTTTTCCATTATTTTCTTCCATTGCAGCATGTGCTAAATCCTTTCGGTCTACTTCATTACGCCAACTCCCACTGGACCTACCGCCTCACCGTTTCCTGTTGTTTGAAACGCAATTTTTGGCTACTTTCGCCCAATTTGTAAACTTGTATACCTTTATATGTATAATAAGTATGTATTTACCAACTTAAAAGTATATATGTAGTATATATCAACTATCTGGTGTCCACGACACAAGCCTCGTTGCTTAGTGTGGCACTAGATTGCGCTGTGTGTTATGTCCAGCGATATTTATTTTATTTTATATTTATACAAGGTTGAGAGTGTACTGTGTATTAGAGTTTATTTTTACGTCACGTTCAAATATGGTATTACCTATACCTGTAAAAAAGTGACGTCGGTAGTGCAACGAGTAAGGAGGAGCCCTAATACCATAAGTATGATAGGCGAGAGGACCGATACTGTTTTACTTAGTAGGTTCACAAAAAATCCACGTGTTGCTAGACCGATGAGCCTACTGTGTAGGGGTAGACGGCGTTTCTAGTTTGTTTTTACTTTTTAAGGCATATTTTTGCATTGCCTTGTAAAATGACTTTTTTGTCTGAATTAAATGTTTTTTTTTAATAGTGCACACATCCAAAATGCAGGTTGTAGACAGACTCTTCACGAAGCCGTCAACCAAGCATTCTGTACGTCAAACTGAGTAACTTACGTAAAATTATTGCTGGGAAACTACTTTTTTTTGGGGTGGAAAATCACACTTTACGGTAAAACTCAATTTAACGCATTCAACACATTGTGCTGATGGATGCATTGAGTAGTAAACGGCTCATGGAGATATTTAAAGTAAAGTTATAATATTAAAAACTTGTATTCAAACAAAAAAACTTGTGAAAAAGTTTGTAGTTTGTAGTTTTGACCCCTTAATTTCTCCGTACCTAGAAGGTATACTCTATAGTATACTAGGTATGGTCTAGAACAAATAAATTATCGTAGTGACTAGGAGAATAAACACCTTTCGGTTTCGTTAAGAGTTTATTTACACCCTTTATAGTAGTGGCAGTATATTAGTTAGGTGAATAGTTTTGCCTGTGTATTAAATAGTTTGTTCTACTATACTGTAGCGAACACCGGTGAAAATTATTTTAAGTGTGGAAAACTGAAAATAAGAGGATATTGAAAGATTAAAAATCAATTCTGTTTTGTAGAATTGGTTAAACATAATATATATAACATTATAACATTGAAATATTATTGATATGATGAAATAAAACGATTCGGTACAAAAATAACACAACAGCCCGCGTAGCATGACCACTGTAGAAACGAAAGAGAATCGACAAATCTTTTGTTCATCTGTCATTGAATCGACAAAATGACAGATGAATAAAAGATTTGTCGATTCTCTTTTGCTTCTTGGTCATGGTCACGGTGGTCATTCTAAGCGGGCAGGATTGGGGTGGTTTTCCACGTTTCAAGGAATTCGATTTTCACAAAGTTATATTGTAACGTCACGTGTACTCTCTTTTTCTGGGTATGAAAATACAATTCATGTTGATTCTAGGAATTAATGAAACGTATTAATTAACCTACTAGCGGCCCTCCCCGCTTCACCCGGGGTTTACGGTTTGACCTAACATTGAGATTTCGTTGTTATTATTATTTCATAACATCGCACCTGTAATCCTCATTACTATTCTTAAAAAAAACATCGCCAATTATGTTTAGGACCCGTGTAAAAGGGGACAAACCTATTGCCATCAACCGATAATCCAGGTTTCGTGGCTGCTGCTGAGAAATTCCTGACGGAAAAAACCAATAACACTTTTGCCCGACCCGGGACCTGCACTAGACCAACGGAGCAGACATTATTGTCATTATGGTAGAAACCTTCCGGAATTAATCTCTTAAATAACAGCGAAAATCTCCTCAGTTTAGATGAATAACACAGTAACACTGACAGACACGGAAAGCAATTTTAATTTTTACTATCTTCTTAGTTTCTTAGGATTATTTAATTACCTATTTATTTAAACTTTATGTACAATAATGCCACAAGGCATTCTCTACCAGACAACCTATGGATTAAATAGGACACGCAACACACAACATTATGATAGGGTATAAAATAATATCTAAAAAATATATATATATATATATTTCTTAGTGTCTACGTACTTGTATTTCACATAAACGTCGTTGAATTGATACAAGCACTTAATTTTTCCATCCAATAAAGAGCATCGAGCAACTTAGATGCTGTAAATAGAAGAAAATTCTAGGATATCTTACGATACAGAGATTTACTCTGTTTAATTTAAAAATAAAAGTAATATAGTTATGACAAGAAATAAACAGATTGGAAATTAAGGGGCTCCCCCATGCACACTAGCGCCGCTTAAGTAAAAAAATCAGAACTCGTTAAATACACAATTAATATAAAATCTGATTGACAAAATCAATGCTTTAGAGTTCTAGATTATTGGCGTCTACGAGTATTTAATTCATTAGAATATACTTCACTGTAGTTACAGTTAGAAAAATTGCTAAAAACGGCCGTTTTTTTCCATTTTGTATCTGTAACGACAGCAAGCTATGTTTCAATTAGTTAAGCAAACGTAAATAATTTAGAAGACAAAAGATTGATTTTGTCGATCAGATTTTATATTAATTGTGTATTTAACGAGTTCTGATTTTTTTACTAAAGTGGCGCTAGTGTGCATGGGGGAGCCCCTTAAAAACTGAAAATAAAGATAAGAAGATATTTTAATTAAAAGATTTTATGATAGTTGCTCAATCGAAGATCTACTTTATAATCAGTTGTAATTTTATAATGTCGATAGACATAGTCAGTGTCATAAGTTGCATACATAACATCAGGCAACGAAGAAAGATAACATCACGCCTTGTTATCCCCGAAGGGTTAGGCAGAGATGTACCTAATGAGTACACCCACATTTCGCTAGTTATGTTTAAATCCCTTGTAATAGGAGGCGAGTCTATTGAAATTAACCGGACACATATCCGTTAATATTAGAATGACTGGCCAAAATGACCGATCAGCTTTAAAATATTACTAAAATCTAATACCTATTTGCTACTATTTGATACATTTGTTTAAATAATTGGTACCTAATTAATAACTGAGAAAATGAATTTTGAAAATTGCCAATGAATTTTGACAATCATTCTGATGTCAGGATGACTACCCACATTTAGAATCTTCAATTCGCCTTTACAAAAATTTAGTACCTATTTGATACCTAAACATATATTTTTTCTAGATTTTTGGGCAAAGAATAAAGATTTTTTAATAGATTGACTGGCCAAAATGACCAAGATTTTATTAGTTTTTTTTTACTATGTTAAATAATACAAAAAGTCAAGTATTGTTTTTTCAATTCTTTGCAATTATGTTCAATTTACACGATTATTAATAATAGCAGAAATTAAGTACTAGATTTTAGTAATAATTATTTTAAAGCTGATCGGTCATTTTGGCCAGTCACTCTGATGTTCACCACCATATCCAGACTCCATACCATAGTTATTTTATTTTTTTAAGGGTGTTGTATGGCATATGGGCTAGCTCGCCGTCCGTCCATCTTATGACGACAGGCTGTGTCGTCGGCACGTTCGTGTTCCATGGGCGCCTCAAAGAGATGTCAGCAAAAGAAAGGGGTGCAAAGCAAGGGCTGATGCCTGCCGGGGCTGCGAAACTATTCGAAAGAGATACCGCAGCCCTGAAACACAAAGCGCTAAGAAGGAACATGGAACATGGATGCTCCGCCCAGATCGGGAGGGGTCATTAGATGATTTGCCATCTGAAAAAAAAGGTGTGGTATAGCATAGACCGTCAAACTGTTTTTTTTTTCACCATAATTTTTTTTTTCAACATGGAACCATCAACGTAATCGGGAAAACTTAATGGGTGTGATACCCATAATAAACCCGAATGGTCCCGCGGGTACTTGCGTTATTTTTTCAAGTTCTTTCAAATATATTCAGAACCCAAAAGCAAGAAAACTCCATCCATCTTTTATAAGTGAGACCTTAGTACATCACTTTGTCCAAATTATGGCAGAATGAAATTGAGAGCATTAAAACAAGCTTCATTTACAACAGGTAGGAAATTAAATAAACAGGTGAGCGATATAACAGACAACGAGTAATAAAGGAACATGATTTAAACCAATAAGTATGAAATATGGCTGAGGTGTATTACCTACATTCGCTACTTAACATCAATCTTAATAAATGTTGAAGGATATTTCCATCGTTCTTCATAAATAAATATAAAAAAGAAAAAGCAAAGTACTTTTTGAATGCATTTGCATTAAACGAGACGCATTAAAAAGAAAATAGAGCACGCAAAAAGGACAAGTTAGGGAAACATGAGTCACATTCACGCAAAACCTAGTGCTAAACATAATTCTGTCTCTGTCTTTTGCAAACGGCTGACAGAAACAGAAGAATGTCCTAATATATAACGTTTAGCGCCAGCAAACGAATTTATTTACTTTTGGATGGGCATGTGACGCGGAAGAATGAAAGAAACGTCGTGACGAAAGTTTTGAGTATGAATGTGAATGAGTATAACAGTAGAGGAAGACCAAAGAAACGATGGATGGATGTCATGTGTAAAGAATGGCATGGAAAGAAATTATGTGTCTGATGAGATGACGATTAATAGAGAAGTATGGAAGAAGAAGTCATGCTGCGCCGACCACAAATAAATTGGGATAAGGGCCGGAGGATAATTAAAGATAATGGTGTAAACGAGCCCAAGAATAAACATATTCAGGGTTGTTTTTGTTCAATATAACAATACATATTTTAGCAGGTTTATAATTAGCTTGGTCATCATCTGTCTAGCCTTTTCCCAACTATGTTGGGGTCGGCTTCCAGTCTAACTGTATGCAGCTGAATATCTGTATTTTACATGGAGCGATTGTCTATCTGATCTCCACAACCCAGTTAGTACTGGGTAATACGGTACCCCTTGGTCACTGACTACCTGTAACGACTGTCAAAGATCTGCAAATGACAGCCGGGACCAACGGCTTAACGTGCTTTCCGAGGCATGGAGGAAACTCGGTATGTAATGGGTGGTCACCCTTCCACAGACCAACCTAGGCAAGCTCGACTTAACCTAAAAATCGACCCGAGCGGCTGTTATTATTTAGCTTTTTTAATTAGCTTGGTAGTGACCAGTTTTTTGGAGCTTGTGTTACCTCGAGGCAAAAAAGGAAGTAATTTTCCATAAAATTCAAATGCTTTATACAAATTAATTCGTATTACAATACTTTATGACGAGAAAATGTTACCTCATAACGTAGTAACTTTCCGTCTGTAAACATAACGGTTTATGATGATTTTAGCCAAAGGAAAAGTACCACCCACACAGAACACGAAGTTCATCAACTGTTACCAACTCTATCCTTTGTTGTTCTACGTAATAACATACTTCAATAGTTCACTAAGATTGCGTAATGAGACCTCTAAGAACGAAATTTCGCGAAACGGCTTACAATTTTCTAAGTTACAATAATTCTACGAAACATACTTATAAAACATCAGGGTTTTCTCTAAAAAGGTACCTAATTGCTACCAGCACATATCGTGTAACTTATTCTTAGAAAAAGACCAAGAAAACTCCACGACAACGTTAACAAAAAGTATTTAATCAGTAACAGAAAAATATTCCCAAAGATAAATCTATCATCTGAACCTGCGTCAGCAATTCTGTAACAAAATGGAAATGTAACAGAGAGGAAACTTTCACTCACTGAGTAGATAGTCCAATTCAATTTGCTTAGGTTACAGAGGGTTTTAAGTATTAATGGGACTTTTGATGTCGCTATTCATTAATTTTACGAACACACATATCCCTTAGGACAGCGGATCCCAAAGTGTTAAGTGTGAAATGGGTCAGTAACCTGTACTGTTTGCCGACATTCTTAAAGTGTTCGGAAGTGGGATTTTATTGATCGTTAACACGTTTTCGTCGATTTGTGTTGTCATTGAACTTTTTTTCATTGCTTGGTGTTTCTGCCGAAAGACGTCCACTGCTGTATATAAGCCTCCTCCAAATGTCATCACATAGACCGGTCCCGTGCCACTCGCATCTAGTAGATCCCTGCAACCTTCACTAGGCCATCGGTCCAACTAGTGGGAGGTCTTCCAACGCAACGGGGTCTCACGTCATGACAATGTACAACAGTGTCCTCCTGTGTGCTACTCCCTATAAATTGCCATCATTAACTGTCTGGCCTAACGTTAATGTTAATGTCCTCGCTGACCGTTTATTGTTGAGGTCATTAGCTGTCCCGTGTTCAGCAAGAAATGTTAACAAAATTATATTATGATACGACTTTTCACGCCTATAGGCAGCTACGCCTACGTCACTTTTTTTGTCTACGCAGCAGGCGTAAAGCGTTGGGGCGCGAACAAAAACAGTTGAGCACCACTGCCTATGAACAAGGATATTTTTTATCCGCATTACATTTGCGACCTTGATAGCCTGATATGGGTTTCATAAAATTCCGAATGATATTTTAATATATGTGAGGAAGAAGACCCGGTCTGTTTTATGTAGCTGAATTTTCATTTCGTTACAAATAGGATTGTTTTCTTTTTATTTTGTTGATCATGAATCATTTATTTTGCCCGCGGAGTAAATAAGGGTCTTATTCGATTTGCTGCCGTGTATTGTAAAAAATGTGTTTGTTTTTTTATTGTTGAGGTAAATTGGCTACGTAGAGACAAACGGAGATGAATGTTTGTTCATCGATGTTGTTTGTCGAGTTCATCGATTGTTTAATATTTAATCGAGTTAGGGTGTATTTCACCAATGAAATTGATCGCGATCAGCATATTTAAAATACGTTCAAGAGTGACGTCATTGCTATGAAATATTGACACTAACAGCGTTTGAACGCTGTTTAAATGTCATTTATCAATTAGTTTATTTATTTCAGACCAGTTTTACTGGTGAAATCTACTCTAAGAGAGAGTCAGACTCATACAAATACACACTATGCCTCATTTGGAAGATTTTAATAAGGTCGTGCGTTAGTCGAAGATAGTGAAATGCCTCATAAAGCTTTGCTCTAAAAGGTTTTTTTTTTAAATATGCAAGCAAGAATAATAAATATGAGACAACCGCACGAGCATCGACTACAAAAAAAAAGAATCACGTAAATAAGCATGACGACAGAATCAAAAAATTGCAAATCTATTTAGTCCGTCAGTTATAGTATTGGAAATTAATGGACACGTATTTTTTGTTTTTGTAAATCAATGAATATTGACAAAGATAAAACGCAGCAAAACTCGGGAGTGACGTCAGAACTAGCTAAAAATTATACCTAGGCGTGACGTATTGAGAATTTTAAAAGCGTCGAATCTTCGTCAATTTTGGATTACGTAACTAAAGAAAAACTACGTGTCAAATGTTTTTTTATTATGTAACTGACGGACTAATTAGATTTTTACTCCTCTTTTAGAAGTCAGCTAATGATTTATCGATAACCTGGACCAGAAGTACCGCCGAGGTAAAAGTAAATTATAAACTTCCCGGTTATCTGTTCCAACAAAAGGTTTTTAATCTAGAGTATTCCTGTGCTCAACAACACCTTAATTACTAGATAATAACCTTTTATAATAAAGTTTAAAGTTAAAAATATCTTGCTATTCTTTTAACTTTTCTATTTTAATTAGTATTTGTATAAAACCGCTTGCTAATTCTTGGTATAATCTTGAAGTCCTTGTGACCGAAATAGAATAAAAATAATAACATTTTATTCAAAAATATATAAGGTAAACGTTTACAGTTTTTCTTAAATCTATGTCAAGTTCACCCATGCTTTGAGCCTGAACTAGGTAATCCTGTGTTTCAGGCGCTTTGAGGTAACATTAATTGATTAAATAATCAAAAATCATATTAATAATATTGGTACCAATGTAAAAAGGCATATAAAATTATACTATTTTAATTACGCTAATTTAAAAAATAACAATAATATGGACAATATTTACTTTAGCACAAGTAATAACTTCTCTGTATCTTCATAGGACATAGTTTGAAGAGCTTCCTTAAGGATTTTCTTGCAGTTATTGTGATTTAAAGAGTAGATGCTTACTTTTTCATTTAGCCTGTTATAGAGTAGCGGTCCGAGGTACATATAAAACTTGGCTGTGAAAGCGTGTTTTGTACTTTTTTAACTATATCTTTCCGTCTTTTTTTAGTGAATTCAGTGCTGTATGGAAGTGCTGCGTGTTGTTTTAGTACAGTGTTCATAATAAATAATTGTCGAACTGTTAATACTTCACAAGATTTATACAGAAGGTTAGTGGGGAAAAGAAAAGGGCCGCAAGTAGCCACCTTGAATAATAATACTATCATTGATTGTAGTGGTTAGAATTTTCCTTTGACAAGCCATCACATTATACTCTCATTTGTAAAGGATAAGTCATATTTTACTGAAGTATCTGTCAGAGTTTAGTGTCTGGAGCCGTGTCCGCAATTCGTCGGTACCGGTTTCACCTTTACTTATCTGAAGACAAGTTGAGACCAGGACTCCACCACCGCGGACATGTGAAGAGATGTGTGAAGTGGCGTCTACTAAAAGCTAGGGTATACACTGAAGTTGTAAGGAGATGCGAACTTGCTAGAACGCCGAGCAGAGCGGTGTAAACATACTACTCACGGATCCAGTTAAGAGACCGCTGCACGCCGCTCACATCTCTTCTCGTCAGCGACTTCTTGGCCTAAAAAAGTATGAGACATTTCCTCTCTTCTCTGCTCAAACGTTTCCACTAAAGCTAAGCAGAGACGAGAAGTGGAAATAACGTAATTTTAATGGTTGTTTACAACAGATCTCTCCTCACAATTCGTCTCCGCTATGGTAGAGTCTGGGCCAGACAGCTCAAACGTGAACATATGGAAAAAAGGTTGATTCTATTGATCACATAACGCGGTAAACAGTTTATCGACCTTCCAAGAAAATATTCCAAGAAGAACTCAAATCTGTTCAAACAAACTACCTCCGTAAAAAAGGTTATCAACACTAAATCTCAAAATAAATCCGTCTTATATAAAGGCACATTGTCCTATATATGGTAGGTACATAAGCCTATAAAGCTTCAACAAACTTTGTCTTGGACCAATATTTACATTTAGACTTAAAACCGCACATACAAGTATACACTCTGCATGACAGACGAGTGGGGTAACCACGATTTTATACGGAAATAAATGGACCGATGTTCCTAGCACGGTCCGGTTAAGCCTGTTTCGGTTACCGGACTAAGCTGCAAGACCAACAAACATAATTCTTGACAGTATATCATGTTGGAATTCCCGGGTTAGATGTATGGATGGTCACATTGGTCACTGTGTTTGTGTGTGTCCGTGAGTTATTTGACTTTAGGCATTTTGGTGCGGTTGGTAGTAGAATCTAGGCTGGGAAATAGTTTTATCTTCATTTATCATGATTCGTAGGAACTTTATTAATGATCTTGCCTCTTTGGTGTGAGCTTGAGGTCTTGAGTTTTTCTATCAGGGATTTCTCGATAGCAGTAGGACTTGTGCCGGTGTTTTGATGGCAAATATGGCAATCATCTCGCCCCCTTTAACATGGAACTTAAACGTAACTAGCAAAAGAAATCGGTCTACGTAATATTGTTGATAATTCTATTCTAGTATTTGCATAGACGGATTGTGTTTGTAACAATGTTTAGTGAAATGTATTTATTGCCACCGCAACAAAGATATGGCGTACGGAAGCCTTTTGCACGCTGTCATACGCCAGCAAGTTTGAAACGACTGCTGCGAAGGGTATAAACATGTTTAGAATTTTAATTTTTGTTACTTTGTTGTGAGTATAGAAATAAAAACAGCAAGCGATAATACGACACAAGTTTTTTTAAAACCTTACAATACTTCTTGGATGAACGCCATCAGCGTGACCCACTTAGATAATTAAATATACATGTATCGCTGTCTTCTTGATAGGTTTTTTTTTTGTTATAGTTTTTCCATGTAGTCTAAAACTGTCTAGCGGACGTACCCTAGTATATAGGATTGAGCAGGTCGGTCACTTCATGTGAAATAATGGTAATCAGCTTCATCCGTTAGAGTGAAAGCCGACCTCAGCGTAGTTTTGAAAAACATTGACATTGACACACAACAGTGACATTTAAAAGTTACGTAATAAACACGATCTATAATTAATCTTTTCAAAGAACAATATCCTAAGAACTGAAGTCGATAAATCAAGTAATATTCTTAAAGGTTTTCTTCCCCGGATCAGTTTCTAACAGAAAGCAAACTTCATTTAGCTCAGTGAAGAACAAATTTAATTTTCAAGTTGAAGTTTTTCTTATAACCCAATTGGATGAAAGAAAAACAGTATCTATGTTAGTGCCTGGTATTTATCATTGAGCTAAGTTATTAAAGTTAGTTTTAAGTTATTGTATTAGTAGAGAAGTGAGTGTAAAAGTATTTATAGACGTTAAGATCACGTGGTGAAGTTATTGGGCTGTGATGCGGTTATCACAGCCCATGTTGGAGTTTTAGAACTTTTGACACGTGGATAAAGAAGGACGTAGGATATATACAGGGTGTAAAAAACCTCATCACGAAGCCGTCAACCAAGCATTCTGTACATCAAACTAAGTAACTTTACGCCAAAATTATTGCTGGGAAACAACTTTTTTTTTTGGGGTGAAAAGTCATGTTTTGTGGTAGAACTCAATGTATCGCACTCAAAACATAGTGCTTATGTATGGATTGAATAGTACGGGGTCGTGGAGGTGTTTAAAGTCAAAATCTTACATGAAAAACTTGTAATAAAAAAAAAAACTTGTCAAAAAGTTGGAACTTTGACCCCCAATATCTCCGTAACTAGAAGGTTCCCAGGTATGGTGTAGAGCAAAAAAAATATCGCAATGACGGGGAGAACAAGTGCCTTTCGGCTTCGTTAAGAGGTGTTTTACACCCTTTATTTATCTAAGTTGATGGCAGTGTAGGTTTCAACCACAGATATTGGTATACCTAGATACCGCAAGTATCACGATGCGTATGTCATGTGCCATTTTTTGACTAACAACTATGACGTAACAAACACTAATTAGTTACTATGTAAAATCCAGTATATTTTTGTAGAATAAAGTTCTTGTGTTGTAATGTTGTTGTTTTAAACAAATTAGCTTGCTGCGACAGCAGCCAAGTTAAGCATAAAATACTTAAGCCGGGCACGTGAAGTAGGTGCTCTTACGTTATCTAGGTAAATGTATATCTGTGATTTCAAACAGTTAAAACGGTGGTTTTTTTCTGATTAAAACAAAGTTAAGATTAAGTTAATATCTTTGAAGGGGGCTTTCTTATTGTGCTTATTTCCTCATTTGAAATACAAGAAAACATAATGATTGTTATTATTATATTTCAACGTTTTCTTTTGTGGCTTTATCATGTGTGGTTGTGGATTTATATTTAGATGTTCACGTAACTTGCTAATTATAGGTTATATACTATTTTCACAATAACACAGTCTTCCAGCTTATTTTATGTAAATATGACTGACGCCAAAATTGTTACAAACTCCTCTACAAAACAGATTCCGCAGTACATCGTAAACATTACATAACATTTCGTTGAAAGCAATTCTGTGTAACAAATTGTATGAAGCCTTCCAACACGCACTTGACCGACATTTGCCAAACAAATGTGGAGTTTCGACGTTTGGTAATTAAGTGGAAGTTTGAATGTCAGAGAAACTCTTCCCTAGGCGGTCCAATTTTACGAGTTCCGATCGTTTGTTTTATGTTCAGTTAGTTTGGCATATTATTCTGTGGTGAGAAATACTTGGGATTCTCTAGTGATTAGGTTTGACGGAAAGGCTCGAGTAGGATTTGTCATGATGTAGGTAGTAATGTAGATATAGTTGTTTGGGTGTTGGGACTGAATGTTGCGAAGTGCCCGAAGTTTAGATGACGGAATGTGACATTTGGACAGACCTTTTGCGTGGGCCACCATCTTGAATTTGATTTGGCAATGGGCCTTTTATCTTAATACATATTAGTCTTTTTTTTTTTCGTGCCTAACCTGGTATCAGAGTTTTTATGCCGCCTATGAGCTTTTGATGGCTTTACATGCTACCGAGATATATCTCTAAGGCATGCTGGTTTGGTTTCGATGTTTTCCTTCACCGAAGCAAGTGATACTTGTACACTTACCTCTGAGTTTTCGAATTCCAATCAGTATAACTTCATTATACGTAGCTACAAAACTTTACACATGTTTCTAAGTATTCGTGCACCTTATAATCTTTGATCTGTTACTTAGAGCAGAACTGTGCCTGACGTTTCACTCCAAAGTGACAGCTTTCCAAGAACGTAGAATCGCTAGAGGCTCTTAATACAACCCGTATAATGTATAGTTCAGTTTTGGTATGTATTAGATACCTCTGGT
Source organism: Xestia sexstrigata (assembly GCA_941918905.2). Taxonomy (NCBI): domain Eukaryota; kingdom Metazoa; phylum Arthropoda; class Insecta; order Lepidoptera; family Noctuidae; genus Xestia; species Xestia sexstrigata. The sequence goes on from OW799208.2 coordinate 19,697,166, forward strand.
TTAGTAATATCGTGTAGCACTGCAAAATATTGGAGTTAGAGAAAAATAACTTAGCGTAACTTTAAAAGTAAATAAACTAGGCTTCCCATGTTATTCAATAGGCTTGTGTCCTAAAAAAATCTAATCCGTCAGTTAGATTATCAAAAAATTATATTATATTATTATTATATTTTTTATTTATTTATTATATTTGATACGTATTTTTTCTTTTGTTACGTAAACCAAAATTAACGAAGATACGACACTTTTAAAATTCTCAATACGTCACGCCGTGCTATAATTTTTAGTGCGTTGTGACGTCACAAACCCTCTTTTTTTCTTTTTTTTTCGGATGGGAAATCATCAAATGACTTCTCCCGCTCTGGGCGGAGCAGGAGGGAGTGTCAGACTTTTACTGACTAAAACCCATCCATGTTCCTTCATCGCCCTTTGTGTTCCGGGGCCACGGTATCTCTTTCGAACAGTCCCGCAACCCGTCACGAACCCCCACACTCGAGTTTTGATGCGTTTTATCTTTGTCAATATTCATTGATTTACAAAAACAAAAAATACGTGTCCATTATTTTCCAATACTCTAACTGACGGACTAAATAGATTTGCAAATTTGGTGGAAACTACCCTATTAGCTCTCTTGTAATTCTGTGGTGGCTTCTTTAGACTTCCTAAATCATCGTTATATTCCTAATAATGATAACTATTGAACTTAATTTTACCTAAGTAATATAATTTTGTCACCTTTTGCTGCATAAATCTTGCCCAATAGTAACTTAAACGGAAGAAATCACTGGTTCCTGCGATACAGGTACTCTAACCTAGCTCTGGAGCCAGGGTCTTACATTTTTCTGTAACCTGTTTCTAATGCTAATAAAGAAATGTATTAATTATTATTTTATTCGTGCCTTTGGCACATGTTACTTGGAGTTAGCGCTATATCTTTTGTTTCTTCAATTCCGGGTTAGCCTTCTGTTTTACACACAAGTCAACCATCTTTCGTTTGGTTTTCCTCTCTGTCTCCGTTCTTCACCAATATGTATATTCATTCATTTTCGTTTCGTTCCTCCCATTCACATAGACCAATTTTACAAAATAAAAAAAAATAAAATCGCGCCCTGCGCTATATTAAGACATGCACGGTCTAACGATATCTATTATTACCATATTTATATGAAACTAGCATTTCGCCGGCGACTTCGTTCGCAAAAATTGTGATAGCTCCGTGAATTTGCATGATACGAATATAATTTATATAGCCGGAAGTAACATATTACTTCCTGATTAAGCTTTCTATTGGTGATAAAATGGTTAAAATCGAGCCAGTAGTTTCGGAGTTTATTCAGTACAAACAAACAAAAAAATCTCTTTACAATATTAGTATAGATAAATACAGTAAAATAATGCAGCAACACCAAACGCGCAAACATAATAATATCAAGAAAAGGAGCTTCTTCCCATCGCGTGAAACGACACTAAACAAGACCAATTTCTTTTATTTCAACATCAATATGGAAATGTTTATTTTCATCCTTTTCCTTGCGAAATAAATACGTTTGTTTATACATAACCTACATAAGAAACTCACTTAGGAGTGCTTAAAGGCTTTTCTGAGGCTATGTTAGGTCCAGGCCGAATTTCAGTCACGTTTTCTCGAATCTCGTCTAAAAGATGTAAGGCGTGCCTGTATTGTGTAGAATTGTGATACCATTTGGCTCTAGAAGTCGAGCTATTGTTATGATTTTTGGCTTTAGAAAAACTTTTTAAATAAATCGTTTTCTTTTTAGAAAATGACTTGGCCCTACTCACAAATTCCTCCGGTATTGAGATATGAAACATTCGTGGTAATATTTAACTATCTGTTTACCACAAGAGTAGTAAGACATTGCTAAACCAAACGCCCTGGTTTACAGCACTGGGATCGTTGCAATTCTTTAATTTTTAAATAAAGAATGAAGTATAAGAACAGCCCGTTTCGATTTGTGTAGTCTACCTCCACAGTCCAACAAAAAAAAAACATAATACTATCTGATTACCAGTCTCACGGAACGATCTATCTTTCAAACCGTACGTTTCATTCAGTACATTCACTCTAAGAGCATGCGATATGAGAAAAACATTATTCTTACGTGTCTGAAGAAAGCTACATATATTTTCTTCCTGCCTTTCTTTCTTGAATTGTAAATGGCGTGTACCGTTTGTTGTTTTCAACAAATTGCACGCGAAATTGACGTTTTATTTTAGAGTGAACGTCACTTCGAGGTGGTAGATGGAGATGCATTGCATTCTTTAACCGACTCCAAAAAAAGGAGGTGGTTCTATGTTCGACTGCTGCGATGGGAATACTGATTACTGCGTTCAGTAAAAGCAGGGCTTTTAGTAAATAATAGTTCGTATGGTAATCAAGACAGTCCATCATGTTCCCACAGCTGGAATACAAGCAGCTTCGAGAGACGGGGAGGCTAAAATCCTCTAAACGGACTGACTGTGGGTTGGGGAATGGTACACGTCTTCGAATTTAAGTCTAAGGACATGTCGGGTTTCTCACTATGTTTTCCATCACCTGTCTTGCAGTAGTGATGAAGTTATTTACAGAAAGTAATGTACCTGCTTGGGTTCGAACCCACGACCCACAATTATAAGCACCTAAAAAGTCGGAATGTTCGTACTTTTTTCCACGTTTCGTTCATCCGACATTATTAATAATCTAAAAAACTTGCGAGACTATGGAAATAGGTATGATGACTGGGCAAAAAAAAATATGTTTCTGTAAAAACCGTCAGTTAGATTATCGATAAATATTGGATACGTGTTTTTTGTTTTATAATAATAATAAAAATTGACGAAGATAAAACATGTCAAAGTGGGGGCTTGTGACGTCACATTTGAGTAAAAAACGTACTTAAATGTGACGTCACACGAGTTTTCGACGCACTGCATCGTCTTCATTTTTTGTTTACGTGAAAAAAGAAAAAATATGTGTCCAATATTTTTTGGAAATCTATCTGACGGACTAATTAGATTTGTTTTGTCATCTCCCTATCGTAAACATCCATCACTAATTCAATATCATCACAGTCGCACACACACAACATAACACTACTAACCTTTTTTTTTTTTTTTTTCTGATGGGAAATCATCAAATGACTTCTCCCGCTCTGGGCGGAGCAGGAGGGAGTGTCAGACTTTTACTGACTAAAACCCATCCATGTTCCTTCATTGCCCTTTGTGTTCCGGGGCCACGGTATCTCTTTCGAACAGTCCCGCAACCCCGGCAGGCATCGGTCCTTGCGGACCCCTTCCTTTTTGCTGACTCTCTTTGAGACGCGCGTGGAACACGAACGCGCCTGCCGGCCTGTCGTCATAAGACGGACGGACGGCGAGCTAGCCCATAGCCCACCGTCCACAGGCCCGCGAACACTACTATCCTTCATGCACAACCACACTACCTTACATAGGTAACACTGAACACACACCTGCAAGCAAGATTTTCTTTTAGTTTCAAATTTAATTGTCAAACCTAAATCGTTATTCTCATCATCTACCTAGCCTTTTCCCAGATAGTCTGTGGTTTGTTTCCGGTCTAACCGTAAATAGTACCTACTAGGTAATTTCAAAATATTAAAATTAAAGTATTGTTCATTTAAACTCTGTTTTAAGCTTTCACGGTTTAAAACTGAACTTACTCTGTCACTTACGAAATATCTACCATGATTATTAATTATGTTGAACTCCAAAAATTTTCTACCTATTGTTTTTGTTTATTTCGTTTTTTTTTATTAAACGAGATTGCAGCAAATATTTCACATTGTCTACCGCCGCTTTTAAGAACGTTGTGGAGAAGTTAGGAATTGTAATTAAAAAAAACACATCCAACTTGGAACGAGGTCGAGTAAACTTAAGACTAGAACAAAAACCGGTATACCCACTAGAAAAACTGAACTTTAAAACCGCCCAAAAACTGGTTTTTTGTATGAAGAATGCAATTTTTCATTTCAAAAGGTTGAATGTAAAAGAAAACGTGATCAATTCGCAGAAAAATAAACAAATTATTGAGAAAGCTTTGATTCGAGAAGTTCCGATGAAGTTTTGCAAGATGTGATGTAATTTCAGGGACACGTTTCTCGGAAGCTTTATTCTAGGAATAAAATAATGTAAGGGGTTTAATGGGCACATTGGTTATGTAGAAAATACAGGGTGTAAAAGGACCCATCATAAAATCGTCAACCAAGCTTTCTGTTCATCAAACTATTCATAAATATTGCGCAAAAATTTAGATGGAAAACGACTTTTTTTTTGGTGAGAAATATCACGGTTTATGGTAGCGCTCAATGTGACGCACTCTAAACACTGTGCTGATAAATGCATTAAACAGTGGTTAAGGAGGTATTTAAAGTATGATTAAAACATTTAAAACATTTTTTTTAATTGTGAAAAATGCGTCCTTTCATGTCATCCTTTTCCCAACCATCTAGGGGTTTATTTGCAATGCAACCTAGCTGAGTACCAGCATTTTATATTTATGGAGCGACTGCCTATCTGACTCAACACACTGTAAAAATATTCCTACATCCGTTAAGTAAAAACATTTAGTAGACGAATAACTTGATTCACAACAACACTCACAACGATAACATTGTTAAAAGATCAGGAGTTTTCTTGGATTCCTTATGAATTAAATTTTTCTAACAGAAAAAACACGTACTGTATATGTTTCTCTATTAGTAGGTACAGGTAAGTACTACAGTCCATAACAAAACAAAAATCCTCAACATCCTGTTTCTCCTCTCAAATACTGGCACACAACAAAACTTGGAACTTTTTCAATAATATCATTCGTAAGAAATCGGTCAAAAGAATGAAATAAAATTTTTTTGCATGTTCCGAGGGCAAGTTTCTCCCTTTGTGCAAGTTTTGGGCTCTATTCTTCGTGGCTGATAAATAATTCATGGCCGAACTACATAGAGCTGTAATAGTTTTTCTGTCAATCATTCTGATGGGAGTTTGATTTCGAAATGTTATTGTAAAACCAAGTTTTGGGATGATATTAGATTAAGATTAGAAACTTTATATCTTTCAGATGTTTGCTAGAGGTCGTCTAAACTTAGTAGCAAACACACTTAAAATCACTTCAAATTCATTTTCGTGAGTTTGATCTATTGATCCAAAGACACATGGTGACAAACGCTTTCAACGCGTTTTGTATTTTTACAACGGCTGTGCAATAGAATCGTCAGAAGCTTTTCGGTAACGGATTATCATATTTTTTTTATCATTGTTCTCGTTGTCATGGTTAAATTAATCAAAGAACCAGTCAATTAAAATATTGACATTCAATTTTATGATGTAAGTAGAAAAAATCTCTTAATTAAAAAATATCATAATCCTCCTCGTGATTCTATTCAAATATAAGAATCCCTTGATGTCTAAGTTCATCTTGACCTTAAATTCGCGCACAACAAAAATCCTTTTGCCCTTAATCCGACTCTCATACCGAGTCTTGAAAACCGAGCGTCAAGTGTCAACGTACCAACATAATATACCGCATGTAAAAAACACGTTATTGTATTTTAGTTGCCACGTTAAAATCAACGTTTTGAGGTTACCCCTATTGTGTACACTTGCGTTCACAAGTGGTTTGAGCGTCGCTTAAACATTTCAACTGCCGTCAGTGGCAGTAATGGTGACAGTGTTATTAATTGTCAGTGCAATGACTAGGCGCTTCCGACTGTCTATTGTTTTGCATGATAATTTCTACGCGTTCTATTTATGAAAATAAAAGAAAAATGGCGGATTGTGATGTCTGTCATCGTTTTGTTAGTTGGTAATAGAAGTACAAACTGCACTACTTGGCATCTACTTGGATGTTGGATGTTGAGGATTGTGTTGTAAATTGCATTCTTCTAAATGTATTGATGGCGATATATGAAATGAGTCGACACAAAATTTGAAAACGAGTTTGTCACTTTCAGTAGCACACCCATTCTTGTAATGCCTTGACAGCGATACTTACACTCCAGAGCAACACAACGTTTTCACTCTAGGGCAGCAGAATAATCTATTAAAGTCCATCTGGCGGTGTTGGTTTAGATTTTTGCCGTGAGAAATTATGCTTGTGTAGCTAACTACACCTAAAGCAAACATTATTTGTTATTTGCACGTGTTATAATATTGGAAGTCTAATTAAAATATTTAATTGCTTCTAAATGATATTCCTTATCGTCTACCAAAATTAGGGTGACACAGTAAACATGTTGTTTAATTATTATGATAATATTTATTTTTAGCCAAATAATCTGTGTGCTTATCAGTTTGACTATTGACCATATTAATTTATACAGTAGTTATGCTTCTGCAATTAGTGAAAACATAACTAACGAACTGTGCGTTCATCGTTCGTTCTGTACGTTCCATAAAGCGAGAGATTTAAACAGAAACATGAAAAAATCAATAAAAAATCAAATCAATCAATTCAATCATGAATAGAGCGCACAAAGCAAGAGATTAAAACAAAAACATGAAAAAATCAATCAATCAATTGAATCATGAATAGATTTCAACTAAGAGAAAAGAGATAGAAATTTATATTTTGTCTTTTTTATAACAAAGTGTATGGAGTAAGTAAACGAATAGCAAACATAGATAACATATACGTTAATAAAGTCAGAAATACTCTAAACAATAACTCCGCTCACGCCCTAGTTCCACTCAACTCCAAAGTCCTCTATTTCAAGAATTTATAAACAGTAACACCGTACATATTTGTCCATTGTATACTTCTGAAGCAGCTCTAATCCCAAACAGAGACCTATTATGTTGGTCCCAACAATTCCGCTTTTAAAGTGGATATTATGAACACAAAGGTTGCGGCCACTGGGCCACTGGGAGCTTAAACTAACTATTAGGGATCAAAGCGACACCTGCATTATACGTAGGGCTTATAAACTTAGGCGACGGTAATCTAGACTTATATGTTGCTTAGTTGTCAAGTGATTTAGTAGTAACAAGCTGGGCCCGATAGCATTTCCCACAGGTAAAAATAACGAGATGTCATCCAATCTTTCACCCCCTTTTGGTACCCCCTTGGGATATAAATATTCAAAACCCATTAACGCACTTTTGTGCGTTAATTTAATAAGGAACGCTTGTGTAAAATGCGGTGCTAAAATACAAAACATTTTTTTTCTAGACCCAAAAATTTCAATTTACTGTTTATTCGAAATTAAAAATTTTAATAAATAAAAAAAAACAATTCACTTACATGGGACTAAAACTTATCTGTTGAAATGTGGGTGTACCAGGCACACCTTTGAGGATTACAGGCGTGATTTTATGTTATGTTGTATTATTTTGAGATTGTTAAATAATACAACTCTGTAATATGTTAATAATTTAGTTAGTTTATCAATAAAAGGCCGATGTTGTGTGCTGGTCGTAAGCTAAATGTTAGATTAGTGGTTTATCGCACTGATTTCCAGTCAATTTCTATGAAATTGCGTCGGATATTGCCGTAATCATGGCATTAGCAAGTGAATTGGGGATTGTTAGTAAATTATTGTTGTTGTAAAAGCGGGTGTTATCCGTGTTATTGCTTCAATAATATACGAAATTAAAAAATATATATATAATTGGTGCAAAAAGATCCTTAACGAAGCCGAAAAGCACTTGTTCTCCTTGCCAAGGACAATTTTTTTTTTTGTTTGTACCCGATACCCGGGAACCGTCTAGTTACGGAGATATTAAAGGTTAATATGTATATAGACTTAGTAATATAGTACGGAAATCTATTTCAAAAAGTGACACCGTAATCGTCTCAAGAAATCAAAAAAAAGTACGAAGACGAACTTTCAAGTTTCATTTCACAGTTCGTTGAGCATTATCACGGCGGAACTTAGCAGTGATCGTTCAGAACTCAACGGGAAAAGATAAGAAGTGGAAAAGTTCGCGTATCGTACTTTCACAATTTAGTCATAGACTTCATAAATAGAACGAAGCGAATTTAAATATTACTTACTTCTTTCGGAGAAGTTTGAAATAAGAAGTGATAAAAGTTTGTCACTGTCAAACGACGAAATACGGTAACAATTTAACTTTTAACATTTCCTAGTGGTTGCATAGTTCAAATGTTTAAGTATCTCCTATACTCTTCAGCTTTATTTCGGAACTTTAAATCATAACATAAAATCACGACTGTAATCCCCGAACGGTTATGCAGAGGTACATACCATACTTCGCATACTTCGAAACATACCCATATTTCGCCAGTAATGTTTAAGTCCCATGTAATGGGAGGCTAGCCATTTGCTATCAAACCAGGCGCAAATCCAGACTCCGAGGCTGCTACTGAGAAATTCCTGAGGGAAAAACTCAATAACACTTGGCCTGACCTGGCAATCGAACCCAAGGACATCATGCTCAGTAGTCGCGTTTGCGACCACTTCACCAAAGAGGCATTCAGCTTTTAAACCATTCTTGGATTTTTATACAGAGGTATTATCCACATGTTTTTTTTTTTTTTTTTATATTTATTCAAAATCTGTATAACAACAACTTATAAAAAATCTGCCAAACTACAAAACAGTTTGTCGGCAGTTGTTTTCGTTTCTCAATATCATTATAACAAATTTAGATTTTTATTAAAAACTAAATATAAAAAAAACCGGCCAAGTGCGTGTTGGACTCGTGCACGAAGCTTTCCGTACCATTCTTCCATTTCATCTATACAACATTAGACAAAACGGCAAAAAAATCACGTTTGTTGTATTAAATATTTATTTTCTTTTAATTTAATTATTTACTTTTAAAGTGAATATACAACTAAATATTCTGTAAATATTTTAAGCATCTACCTGTTGCCATTATGAATATCGAGATAAAAACAGAAAAAAAAACACGTTTGTGTTTGGGAGCCCCACTTAAATATTTATTTTATTTTTTTGTATTTGTTGTAGAGGCAACCAAAATAAATCAACTGTGAAAATTTCAACTGTCTATCTGTCACGGTTCATGAGATACAGCCTGGTCACAGACAGACGGACAGACGGACAGATGGTCAAACGGACAGACGGACAGTGGAGTCTTAGTAATAGGGTCTCGGTTTTACCCTTTGGGTACGAAACCCTAAAATTGGAAGTGAGTTCACAGAAATAAACATATTTTCATTTACAACTATGGAAAATTGCTATTGTCCATAGATACAAAATTAGCTATGGACACATTAAAAAGTAATGTTTTTTTAAGAACACTTTTAAGCTGTTACCCTAGTAGCATTTTTTGTTGGCATTTAGTTGGGCCACACACAACCTAAAAATGCTTCTAGGGTACTTACTTACTTGAAGTTAAGGCAAATATACTCTAGCTATACCGATCTCTGGTTATGACAGCTGCTAGCTTTCAGGTGCTCCCCTCACCGGAGCATTCGCGTGTAATGTAGCAACTTTTTTTTTTTTTTTTTTTTTTCGGATGGGAAATGATCAAATGATTTCTCCCGCTCTGGGCGGAGCAGGAGGGAGTGTCAGTGACTAAAACCCATCCATGTTCCTTCATCGCCCTTTGTGTTCCGGGGTCACGGTATCTCTTTCGAACAGTCCCGCAACCCCGGCAGGCATCGGTCCTTGCGGACCCCTTCCTTTTTGCTGACTCTCTTTGTGCAACTCAAGATTCGATTTTGTACTGAAACAAGTGACTGTTACAAATAGGGATGATGACTGACTAAAATAAATATGATTCTGTTTAGTCCGTCAGTTAGATTATAGAAAAATATTGGATACGTGTTTTTTGTTTTATCAAATTAATAAAAATTGACGAAGATAAAACGTGTCAAAGATCATGAGTGGGCTTGTGACGTCACATTTGAGTAAAAAAATTGTACTAAAATGTGACGTCACACGAGTTTTCGAGGCACTGTATCGTCTTCATTTTTTTTTGGGGTGAAAAGTCACGTTTTACTGTAAAAACAAAACAATGCACTCAAAACAATGTGTATAAGGACGCATTTAATAGTAAACGGGTTATGGAGGTATTTAAAGTAAAGTTATGACCTTAAAAACTTAAAAAAAAACTGTTACATTACAGGCGAATGCTCCCAACAAAGGATTGCCCCTTTTCTACACATTGTGCCTTTTTCATTGACTGAAATAACTATAATCTTGTTGGCTACAAGGCCTAGACAAACTGCTCTATCAGCGATGATGAGACTGGAAAAGTCCAACTGTTTATATACACCCTCAGCCCTCAACTATTCTATACTAATTTCATAAAGAGGAAAGATTTTTGAAGTGAAAACTTCTTAAGGCGCGTTGAGCACTTCTGGGTGAACAAAAATCATGGCACTCGCGTCATCGTTCGTTTGTGCTCGCTAAAACTCGAGAACGGCTGGGCCGATTTAGCTGATTTTGGTTTTGAAATCTTTGTCCAGGGAAGGTTTAAACGGTGAGAAAAAAAAACTTTTTTACAAACCAAAAATAATTATCTAATAGCTCAATGATACAATTCACAAGTTACTTACGTATTAGTATGAAGGTTATTTATATAATTTATGATGTTATTACGAACAGGCGACACAGCGCCATCTGGCTGGCATTAGTTTTCACTTCTATCGGTTTGTTGTGTGACAAGTGTTTTTTTCGTTTGTTTGGACCGAATAAGCTCCGAAACTACTAGACCAATTTTAACCTTTTTTCACTAATAGAAAGCTAAGCTATCAGGAAGTAACATAAGCCATACATTATATTTATGCAATGCAAATGAACTGAGCTATCACAATTTTTGCGAATGAAGTGGCGGGTGAATTGCTAGTTCCTGATAAATCTAGTGCCACCTACTATTTTGCATGCAGCACTTTATGACAAGATGTTTCGGCACTCTTGTTTAATAAGTTAGTTACTGTGTAAAAGGTCTTATATCGATGTTGTGATGGTAACTGGTTCTAAATGAACCCCATTGTACCCTAATGGAATAAATTACTTACTAATAAATACAAATTGCCAGTACTTACATAAAGGTTCTTGACCCTCCAGTGTAATTTTATTGTATTCAACAAAAGACCTTTCATCTCACTTTTCAAAACAAAAATAAAATAAACAAGATTAAAATACACAAATTTTATAAACGTTTTATAGGTTTTTATTTTTATTAACTTTCTCATATTACATCACTTACTACACAGACCTTAAAATAATAATAAAAACATGTATCAAAAGCAGATTAGAATTAAATAGGGCTTCAAAAAGTTTATAGGTTGGCAAAACAAAAATCAGTCAATCGTTTTATAAAACAATCCGATTAATCTTGGTGATATTATTTTTTTCTTACCGAACTTTCAACCTGAGCAAGGTTGAAGGTTCGGTAAGAACTCTTTAGGCCATTTTTTTTGGCCTGTCATGTTTCCCATTGCTGGGCAAAGGCCTCACTTTTTTCCATCCAACTCTCTTTATCTTGTGCAATATCTGCCCATGTTCGCCCTGCAACCAAGATCAAATCGTCACACCACCTTCACCGCGGTCCACTTCGACGGTGATTTCCTCAGTCAGGCGTCCAGTGAGTGATCCCACGTTTCCGAGTGCATTCGAACTACGTGGCCAGCCTACTCCCACTTTAGCTTAGCTAGCTTAGCTTGGTCTAAGGCCATTAGTGGATAAATAATAAATAAATAAATATCGCTGGACATTAACACACAGCGCTATCTAGTGCCACACTAAGCAACGAGGCTTGTGTCGTGGACACCAGATAGTGGATATACTACATAGATACTTTTTGTTTGTAAATACTTACTTATTATACATATAAACATCCATGACTTGGAAACAAATGTCCATGCTCATCACACAAACATTTGCTCCAACCGGGATTCGAACCCGGGACCCTTAGAACGTAAGGCAGCCTCACTACCGCTACGCCATTCGGGTCACCAAAAAATAAATGTTCCTATATCCAGTTTAGGATGAGCCTTATCAGTCAATGTATTTAAGAAATTTTTAAAGAGTATACGAGGAAGTCTCTTTTCATACTTCATCATCAGCCTATTAATGTTCCCTCTGCTGGGACATAGGTTTCCTCTCTATGAGAGGGAATGGGCTATAATCGACCACGCGGGCCCAATGCGGATTGGTAGATGTCATATGTCTTCGAATTTTGTGGTTCTAGGACATACCGGTTTCCTCACGATGTTTTCCTTCACCGTTTTTGAGAGCAGTGGTGGTGAAATAAATTACACAAAGTAATGCGCCTGCCTGGGTTCGAACCCACGACTTACTGTTCGTAAGTCGCGGCCGCCACCACTGGGCCACCGCTGCTCTCGCTTTTCATACTTAGTAATTATAATCTATCCTTTGCAGCGGAACAATTTTATACACAATTTAATTTTCCTTACAACAAAAGTCTTCGCGTACGTACCTCGTTACGCCTTACTGACGCATGTTGTCTCCCAGGGCACATGTTCCCCAATTTACCAAATAAATAAAGAATACACAACATGAGTAACAAAAATTGTTTGTTATGTTGTTTCGGCGCAATTAAAATCATCGTCGTTTCTCAGTAGCTGTCACGGAGTCTAGATTTGTGTCTGATGATGACAATATGGGACTTAAACATGACTGGCGAAATTTGAGTGTACTATTAGGTACACCTCTGCTTAACCCTTCGGGGATTACAAGCGTGATGTTATGTTATGTAAAATCATCGTTTCTTTGAAGGTCAATACGACTGTACGTCAAAGACTACACGTCGAAAAGGCGTGGTAGTTCTTAGTATAAATGGGGGTTTTATCCTAGCCTATTTATGCCAGGGCTGTTGTCAATAGCAACGAGGAATGGAGATAGGAGGCTGGGCGGGTTTTTGTTGCATATCAACTATTGTGTGGTGACATTTATGGAATACTTAAAATGTGACTTGAATAAAAATAAAAACCTAAAATATTTGATCCTTGAGTATCAGAATGATAAATCATAGCAAAGTTAATATTAATATTATACTTAGAAATACGCTTTGTGATAATGAACAACTCGGTAACAATAGTTCAAAGGAAGAAGCAAATATCAAAGGTTTTATAAGGCTGCAGACACACATCGGCGGCGGCGACCTCTCGCGTCCGGCCCTGGTTCAATCCATGGTCCGGAGCGAGACGAAATGGGACGCCGTCACCTCCTGCGAAGCAGTAATGCTAGAGAAGGAGGTGGCGGAACGTGAGAGGGAGAGAACCTCACGTCCCGGCTGCCGCGGGAGACGCCCCCGGCGTCGGGGGCCACGTGGTGGCTCCCGGCCACCGCAGGCGCGGGAGATATGGGCTAGCTCGCCGTCTGTCCGTCTCATGACGACAGGCCTTGTCGACGGCGCTTTTGTGTTCCACGCGCGCCTCGAAGAGAGTCAGCAAAAAGGAAGGGGTCCGCAAGGGCCGCATGCCTGCCGGGGCTGCGGGACTGTTCGAAAGAGATACCGTGGCCCCGGAACAAAAAGGGCGATGTAGGAACATGGATGGGTTTTAGTCAGTAAAAGTCTGACACTCCCTCCTGCTCCGTCCAGAGCGGGAGGAGTCATTTGATGATGTACACTGTGTGCCCGGTGAAACGAATGCTTCGTTTTACTAGTGTAATGGTCCCACCATTGTACCACCACTGTGCTCCAAAACCGCACCGGCTATGTCGCCCAATTTCAATGACAGATGGCACCGACATGATTAGTTTTTTTTCTATATACCTGTATGACTTCTTCTTTATCGTGTAGTTAGTGTAACCTGGTGTCAGAGTTTTTATGCCACCCATGGGCCTCAGACTTGGCTTTATATGCCGTCAAGAAATATCTCTCACGCATGCTGGTTTCCTCACGATGATTTCCTTCACCGGAGCAAGTGATAATTATACAATTCGCATCTGAATCTGACAAAGCAGAGGTAGAGAGGGAGAGCAGAGGTCTGGAGTACGAACTCGAGACCTATGACTTAGCAGTCCGTCGGTCACACCGCTAAGCTATCACTGTTATTGTATGGCTTCTGTAGATGGCATTATTAACATCTGCCATAATTTCGCACACCGTCTTATCATATATTATATATACAATCGTCTTTAGAAGTGCACCTTAATTGCCTGCTGTTTGCATGTTAAATAATACCGTTTTCAGTAATAACAATAATGTTAGTTCTAGTGACCATGTCACATGCCATCTTAATCTTTGGTGCAGCAATGCACGTCTGCCACATCATAGCGAATCTCCAAGTCATTAAGCTTAAAATGAGAAAAGAAACAGCTAAGCAGAGCACCTGGCATCAACAAATGTCAGATGCTGAGTGTCAACAAAACTTGACATCCAACATCTAACACCTAGCATCTAGTTCATTAAGCCATGCAGCCAATCTTTACACCAAGCTTGAACGCGCAAAACTCCGGCCAATGTGGCTTCAGCCTAACAACTTACAATGGAGTATCAACTGGAAATACTTGGCACGGCCCAGCAAGCACTTGCAAATTACTTCGCACTATTAATAAACTTTTAGCCTGGCACAAAAGGAGTCTTAAAATATTTAGTGTTAATAACGTTTACTGGGAGAATTTATGTTGACGTGCTGCAGTGTCTGGTATTAAATTTTCAAGGACATAGATGGTGCGGGGATTTTGGAGTGTTTCCTTTGGTGGTAGACAAGTTTTAGTGTCCGCTTAAAATTTCTGTATTTTCGCCAACGACTTCGGCTTAATCATCATCATCATAACATGATGCCTATTATTCCCGAAGAATAGCCAGAAGTGTACATAATAGTACATTTCACCAGATATGTTTAAGTTCCATGTAATAGGGGCGAGCCTATTGCCATAAACCGGGTACAAATCCAGACTCCGTGGCTGAGATTCCTGAAGGAAACACCCAAGAACACTTTTCCCGAGCTGGGATCGAACGTAGGACTTCATGTTCAGCAGTCGTGCATGCGAACACTAGACCAACGAGCAATCTAGATCAGTTTGGCTTAATCTCCATAATAATACGTGTTTCAAACGCTCCATGTAAAATACTGGTGTCGACTCAAACATAGTTGAGGAATTAAGTTTTTTTTTGATGAGGTGTTTCAAACGATAATTATCTTTTTGAGGCTTATGAAAACAGCATTCTAGCATTTTGTTTTTGCTAGCTTACATGGTGTCTTACTACTGGGCAAAGACCTCCCCTTTCTTAGCTCTCAATCCCGCAAACATGATCAGTAGGCTAATTCACGTAACTAAAGAAGTGCTGTTGCAGTGCAGTTGCAGTTAAGTTTCGATCAAAACAACGCTTTTCGTATTCTCTACCGCTGTATATCTTAAACTCTGATGTCCCACTCGAACCTTCTAAAACCCGAGATATGTCAAAAATCTAAACATGCATCAGAAACGCACACGGGGTGCACCACCATCAGACACGCTCGCGTCACGCGAGCGCAATAACGGCGTTCTATTGTTGCGCGTCTTTGGTGCGTGTTTCGGAACGCAACATGATTGGTATTCTACTAAGTATTATTTGAATAACGTCATATTCATGGTTGTCGTACAGTTGACGTGCAGTTCACGCGCAGCTTACGCGAAGCTCAAAGATTGCAAGAATACCGTTTATCACTCGAACTTGAACTTAACTGCAACTGCACTACAACTTCATCGGCGCGTCATAAAATTACGTGAATTAGGCCTCAGATCGTCACGCCACCTTCGCTGCGATCGATCTCGACCATTAAGTGACATTACTATCTTAAATATTATAATGATCTTCTTAATTTTTCAGTAGTTATTTTTGTCTTTGTTCTGCGCCAATTAGTTACAAAAATATTGTGTTTAGGGCAATAAAGTACTATTCTAAATATACTTTCCGATAATTGAAATCGTGTCATAATTGACACTCGTTCTCAATGGCTTCGTATTTAAGCAACAAATGGAAAATTCAGTGGGTACTTAACTTACTTGTTCGACATTTTCAGTTATGAAGTTAATAAATAACAAAATGATATTCGATAATGATCGTCTACAATTTTATGATTTCTACAAACACGTTCGTAAAAATAACGATGAAATTTCAAATCCGCTTTGAGTAAGCACTACAGGAAATTCGGATTTTAATCTCACTGATGTGAATTCCGGTTCAATTGGGCGGCACTTACGGAATTAAAAGTATTATTGGTACAACGTGTGTTCTGATGATTATCAATTCCTTTCTTTTTTGAAAGAGGAGCTCGTGGCTAAATATTAACAGCCGCACTTCCAGGTATACCAGCGCTTGCTCAGGTCAGTCGGTGCATGGGTAGTGGGCGTCAGATAGGCATTCATTCCGTGTAAAATACTGGTATTCAGATGCATCCGGTTAGACTGGGAGTCGACCGCAACATAGTTGGGAAAAGGCTAGGCAGATTAATTTCTACCTGTTTATGTCTTTAAGCGTATTATTTTAATACGTGACAGTTTCCAACATAACCAAAAGATGCAGTTTTGAATAAACAGACCCTCGTGATTCGCATTCTGTACATCAAACTAAGACTTTACGCATAATTATTGCTGGGAAACGACTTTTTTTTTGAGGGTGAAAAGTAACGTTTTACGGTAGGACTCTTGGTAACGCACTCAAATCATTGTGCTGATGGATGGATTGAATAGTACGGGGGTCATGGAGGTGTTTAAAGTAAAAATCTAATATTGAAAATACGATGTAATAAAAAAAAAAACTTGTGAAAAAGTTGGAACTTTGACCCCTAACATCTTCGTAACTAGAAGATTCCCAGGTGTGGTCTAGCACAAAAACATGATCGCAATAAAGGGGGAGAACAAACAAACAAATAAAAATCAAATCTTGATAAATGCGTTCCGGAAAAAATATTTAAAGTTTATGTTACTTACGTGTATTAAAATTATCTTCTCCATCGAATTGATAGGAAAGCTAAACAGTATACTTACCTCCTTTGCGATAATTATCGTTACTATACAGCATGTAGCCGGGGTCCAAACGGTTGATTTTATCATCAACATGGATATTACCCAAATGGCCTGGTTCGGATTAAGTGGCTAATTACGACCGTCATTATCACACTGTTTATGCGATGGGCATTGCGATTAATGATTGACCGTTTATCATTGTCGTGAAAGCGTCCCCTTCTGCTGTTTGTGACATAATTATTAACCGGCATTAGTAAATGGGGTAGGTACTAATACCTAATAATAATTATCAGAACATTTTGAACGCCAAAAATTAAATGACACAGTCCCCAAGAATGCCTGCCCACCCTTCGCCAATTAGCCCAGTATTTTAGATAGGAATAAGTAGTGGCGCGGAACAAACTTCCCAGCAACACATCTGTGTACGTCCTATATACCTCAATAATCTCCGTACTTTTTAAATATTTTTTATTTTATTTTATTCTTTGTAGACATAAAGGGGTTTTTATCCATACGGATATGCCAACCCCATCGTTTTTAACATATGAAAAACGTATTAAAACAAACAAAAACATTAAGGCCTGAATTCTTGTCGCGCTGACGCGGACGGTCGGTCGCGTACAGTCGGTCGTGACGTCAGCGAGAACAGAATGTGGCTGTCGGTCGCCGCTAACGTCAGCATCGCAGTATAGTGGTTTAGAGAACACAATGTACGTCGAACGCGACCGACAGTGCGCGACCGACCGTCAGCGCGACAAGAATTCAGGTCTAAGATCAAATGTCACGAAGGATCTCATTCATTTACCTTCTTATCCTATATCCAATTATGTTCCAATATACATAATCTCAGGGCATTTGGCCCGTGGATTACCTTAGAGCCCGCGGCCATTTTACATAAGTCTTGAAAAGAAAATTGGGTGTTTCAAAATTTTGTTACCGACTTTGGTCCAGCTTTGTTTTTTTAAGTAAACTTTAATGAATTTTTATGAGCAACATAAAAGAATCTGGTGTTGTAAGATTTTTTGTGTGCTGCATCAACTTTATGAGTTTTCTTTCCCCTTTAAAAGTTTTGAACTGCGTTCTTTCTTTATTTCGATAAGGTTTTAATTAGTTTTGAAATTGTTTTAACTTTGCAGGCATGTTTCTAGCATCTATCCTATATTATTATAAAGCTGAAGAGTTTGTATGGTTGAACGCGCTAATCTCAGAAACTACTGGTTAGAATTTAAAAACTCTTAAGTACGGAACAGCCCATTTATCGAGGAAGGTTAAGAGCGGAGCATCAATGAAAAATGTTGCAAAAACGGGGAATTTAGTATTTTTATAATAATTTAACGCGGTCGAAAATCTCGGGCAACATTTAGTAAATTATAAAGTTATGAACCTTTGATGGGTTAAAAGTGTATAAGTTCTAAGCTGACATTGAGTGGCATGTATTAACAAATGGCATGTACTAAAACTCAAACACGTTCTATTTATTATCTAAATATACCGAAAACATTATTCACAAAGTCTGCAAGTCGCAACTGAAACGTCTTCGCAGTTGTTATAATATAAAGTTCGTTGCGATAAGCAAGTTCTACGCCTTGCAGTGTATACTCTGTACATAATATGCAGTAACACCTGGATGCACAGCGAGCGAAGTCTGTGACGTCACGCGGAGTATCGATCTTCTGTAATATGTGCTGAGATTTATCTAGGACTTGGGAATGAAGCAGACTTTTCTGTATAAATATTTGCGCGGCATATGACCATTTTCCTCATGCAAAAAAAATATACCTACATACCTGAGCGAGGCCAAGGTACTCTAGCTTCGTTACGGCATCCCACGTTTACCAGGTTATTAAGGTCAAGATTAAACTGAAAACACGCATCATCGTCGTCATCTCCAGCTTGATCTCACCTATTGCTAGGTACTAGTTTCTGAGTGCTTGTTCCAATTCCCACGATCTTGTGCCAGCCTCATGCAGATTTTCCTCCAAATGGATACTGTTTTGAGTAACCATTTCGCCGTGTGGACGGAAATGACACACATATCAACCATCACCTGCCTAGCCTTTTCCCAATTATATTGGGATCAGCTTCCAGTATAACCAGATGCAGCTGAATACCAGCAGTATTATACATGGAGCGACTGTTTGACCATATTGACTATACCTCCAAAACGTTACCCTTTGGTAGGATTGGTTGTCAGACTTTCGGACTACTGACTACCTGTAACGACTGTTAAAGATCTACAAAAGACAGTAAGGACCACCCGACTTGTAGACACCATTGAGACCGACCACCATTTTTATCTTTAACAGAAAAGCATCGAAAACCATGTTGAGCCGTACCAACGGCTCAACATGGTATTCGAGGCACGGCGGAAACTCAGTGTGGTGTGGGTAATGGGTGGTCACCAATCCACGGCTTAATCCATGAGCTCCACACATTTAAATCATTAATGATAAGAGAGAAGACGACCACGGGCTTCATAATTTAGCAAATATCTCAAGTACACAATATCCCGAGAGACTCTTGAATACTCATAAAGGTCTCTTCTCCAAGAAAAAAGAACATACGAAGCTTTGTGGACAGAAATTACAATAACGTTTTATTTCTTGTACTTATGTCGCTAATCTTTGGTCCAGCTTCACTCAAGGACACACAAACAATGTATTTATTATTTATTTGGACAATTGTGTTTGTTAATAGACAAGCTGGATTTATTTATCACAAATTAACATGTCATCATCATGTTCCCACGTCTGGGACACGGCCTCCTCTCAATGAGAGGGAATGGGCTATAATCCACCACGCGGGCCGAGTGCGGATTGGTAGATGTCACATGTCTTTGAATTTTTGGTTCTAGGACATGCCGGTTTCCTCACGATGTTTTGCTTCACCGACAACAAACAACCGATTAACATGTATGACAAAAATATCAATTTGTGTTGAATAAATCCATTTATCTCTTATCTATTAGCAAACATACACACAAGACTATTTTATCAAGTATTGTATTATTCTAACTGTTGCCCGCGACTACAATCGCGTGATTGATGTGTAGCCTACGACCTATTTCCAGACGTACCAATTAATCTACACAAAAAAATAAAAACATAAAATTCCGTCAAGCCGTTTCAGAAAAGTTCGATAACAAACACTGTGACATGAGATTTTTATTTATTTGATTTTGCGTATTTAGTTCGTTCAATCCACAACTGAAAACCGTTTCAATTTATTTCCCACGAACTTTCGCTTAATATATAATTTTTTATAAATTAATGTCATCATTTAAATCACAATAAAATAGAAAAATATCATAATATTACATCAAATGTCACAAGGCTACGATATTAAGTATGACAGAAAGAAAGAAAGAAAAATCATTTATTAGCCCGCACGGGACAAAACACACAAATAAAAATGGATAAACTAACACTAGGTACAACTAATAAAAATTAGACAAAGAGAAAATAAATACAAAATTAAATGAAATAAAATTAGAATGAGAATGTCAATGGATACAATACAGGTGTCAATTTGAATAAGGCCTCTCCTCATGACTTCCAATTATTTCGATCCAGGGCTAATATAGACCACTGGTCGTTGGTTTTGTCCAGCTCGTCCCGCCATCTTCTACGAGATCTGTCGCATAGAGATACCTAATTGAAATAAATAAACTACAACATAGTATAGCGTCTGCTAGAGCTCGAACACACGACCTTCGATATGTAAGTCAGAACCCACACTGGGGCACTAGGTATTTACTGCTATAAAATAAGTCAACATAATAAAAACAGAATAACACAGTTTGATCTTTATCACAAGAATACTAAACTTGTCTAACTAGATTATTTAATATAGCGGACGTCACGCGGTTTCACCCGCGTAGTTCCCGTTTCCGTGGGAGTACGGAGGTAAAATGTAGTAGTAGCCTGTGTTACTCGCTGATAATGTATGTGTGTATGTGTGTGTATCCTTTGCTGAAAGAATTTTTCAAATCGGTCCAGTAGTTTTTAAGTTTATTCGTTACATACAAAAATCCTTCCCTCTATGTAATATTATAAGTATAGATTCACACGCAACTACCTTGCACGTAGGTACGTGATTTCGTTTTACAGATATGCCTAATGTAGACCGGTACGTTTTATTCTTTGAGTGTGAGACCACAATAAAACCGAACCGTGCTTCATTCCGAACTAAAGTTTTAAGAACATAAATACATAAACTCACGCTTTTTTTCCCATACCTACCTCAGGTAGGAACGACAGGAATTCATATGCTTCGTCCATCTTCATACATCTTGTCAAAATACAAGGTGTAAACGGACCCTTCACGAAGGCATCAACCTAGCATTCTGTACGTCAAACTATTTACTTTTGACGTGCAAGAATTAGCTGGAAACGACTTTTTTTTTTGGTGTGAATAATTACGGTTTACAGCAGTATTCTATGTAACGCAATCAAAACATTGTATTGAGGGATGCATTGAGTAGTACAGGGGTCATAGATGAATTTAAAGTTTTTTATCAGTCAAAACTTTTATTTAAAAAAATGTTGTAAGTCAAAACTTTAACTAGGTATGATCCAGAACAAAAATCGGTTTCGTAAAGGGTGTTTTTACCCTTTATTAAAACCTTTTTTTTTTGGGTGCCTTTATCAATTTTCTTAAATCATAGTAACGTTGTCTAATATAAGTATTAAGGGGCTGGCAACACCTAATTAATGTTATTTAAGCAGTTTTTTAAGAAAAAACTATTTATTTCTAGCACATCAAAAAAAATGTTTATATTCCTCATATTTCAAAGACGTGGACGGATTCAATACATAATTGGACGAAATCGGCTCGATAGAAAATAATTGCAAAGAGTGGTCTTAAAATCATCATTAAACGGTTCTACGAGTATGTCTTTATTTTTTTGACCTACGGATCTGCAATTAAAAACATGAAGTCAAGATAACCGCTAACGAGTCATATTTCACAAATAATCCACACTTTTTTATTTCAACATTTATTCATTATTTTCTTCTAAAACGTGGCCGCCCAGTAACTCTCTCGCTCTCGTTTACTCCGATACAAATAGACAGAGTGCGCGCATTTTAGTGTTGACATCCCCTTAACTATCCAATCAACTACAACTAAATCTTGCAAAGAGAAAATAATGAAGCGATTTAAAAAAATCTGAAACATTCATTTCCTCAGCTCGAATTCCAGCCTAATGTATTTTAAAACATGGATGGAACAACGAGCTTTCACGTTCCAAATTCTCTCGTACTATAAGACCCTGATAGACAGACTGCCAGTTCAAGTCATTAGTACTCCTGGTAGGTTTCCTCTAAAAATAAACTGAGTTCTTCCAAATTGTTTATGTACCCCGTCTGGAAAAAGTAGTTAGAAAAGTAGTCTGTTTTGTTGAAAGCAAGGAGTACTTTAACTATATAGTTTTTTTAAAAGTCTAGTGGAGTAACCGTCGGAATGACAAGTCATAGGTCTCGAGTTCGAACCTAAGATATGCATTGATAGACATTATGCACCAAACATTATATAAGGTGCTCTTCAAAAGACAATTGCAACCGCTGCCGCCAACAAAAGTTGGCGGCAGCGGTTGCAATTGTCTTACCGCAGTGCCCTATCGCAGTGTCCGATAGCAGGCGACATTATAACAGATGGTAATAATACCATCAACAGAAGTCATAAAATAGCAGTGATAGCCTAGTGGTGTGACCGTCAACTGCCAATTCATAGGTCTCGAGTTCGAATCCAAGATCTCTGATTTTTGGGAGTCATTTGCGTATTGTATTTTAATTATCACTTGCTTCGGTGAAGGAAAACATCGTGAGGAAACCAGAATGACTGAGAGATTTTTCTCGACGGCATGTAAAGCCAAGACAGAGGCCCATGGGCAGTATAAAAACTCTAGACACCAGCTTAGGCACAGACCACACGATAAAGAAATAAGTTGAATTTTAATAGAACAGGATCATGTATAAAGAAACCTAGTATTTTATTCTTGTTACGTCTCGTTTACTATTGAAAGGTTCTAAGGTACTTATGTAAAGAGGGTACATCTGATGGATTCTCAAAAATAGGTTAGTTAAATAATTCTCAAATGTACTTCTGCTACCTACTTTTATCTTTTTAGACTTGTACTTACATGCCTGACTAGACGGGCTAACCTAGTTTGGTGTGAAAGACGTAAGGTACCTAAATCTTAATAAAAAGATAGGTTACCTTAGGGTTTTCGAAAGGTCTGGTAGTGAGTAAATTGAATTGAAAATGTGATTATTGCTAGCCCGATTACGGAGCTCTATATTAGTAGTCTAGCAGGGTAGCTGTCTAACACACTATAAAGGCAATGCCGTTTACTGTGACAATTTAATGACAGATTGGAATATGCTATTCGCAACAGTGAATCTAAGACTTTTGTAGTAGCGGACCATTGAAACAATTTTTCGAATCAGCGTGTTCGCGACAACATCATTCGAAAGCGGTTTTCGAACTGGCGTAACACTCGTAAAGTTTTTCGAAATAGCGTGCGTCGCAATAACGTCATTCGAATCTTCATATTATATCACACCACTGAATACGTAGTAACCGTCTCGGTCACCCTTCAACCCTATAAAGGGTGTAAATAACCTCTTAACGAAACCGAAAGGCTTTTAATCTCCCCTTCATTGCGATCATGTTTTTATTCTACACCATACCTGGGAACCTTCTGGTTACGCACATATTGGGGGTCAAAGTTCCAACTTTTTGACATTTTTTATAACATTTTTAAACACCTCTACAACGCCCGTACTATTCAATCCATCCACCAGCACAATGTTTGAGTGCGTTACATTGAGTTCTATGCCAAAACGTGATATTTCACCCTAAAAAAAAAGTCGTTTCCCAGCAACAATTTTTGCGTAAAGTTACTTAGTTTGATGAACAGAATGCTTGGTTGACGGCTTCGTGATGAGGTTGTTAACACCCTGTATAGTTATCACTAGATGTACGTATTAATTTTCCACCAGGCAACCCTCCTACCTGCTTGCGAACCTGTAAGAAACATAACACATAAATCTAAGTTAGTTTTCCATAGAATTTACAACCCATCCAAAAAATTGCGTGAGACGTCGTAAAAACCATTACCTAATGAAAAGAGCAGAAATTATTCAATGTAATTCATTTTATCTGTGTACCCTTGTGACAGTGGAGGAAGATAAATTAAACGCAAATATAAGTTAGGAACAGAAGTAGAAATGCTAATGGTTAAGTAAATTAAGTACCTGCCTGTTTTAAGTTGATTTTGCACAATAAATATTAATGTAAGCTATGGTATTTATGTACTTGATGATGTTTAATATATAAAGTATTCACCTGAGACTGCCTCGTTGGTCTAAGTGATTGCAAGCGTGACTGCTCAGGAAGAGGTCCTAGGTTTGATTCTCGTTTTTTCTATCAGGAATTTCTAAGTAACAGCCACCTAGTCTAGATTTGTGTCCGGTCGATGGCAATAGACTGGCCCCCTTACATGGGTATTGAACATAAATAACACGGGATCACAGATGTTATATATTCAATATGACCTCTGAGTTTGTTTCGACTGTTTCTTCTCAGAGTAGTCAGGTACGAAACACCGGCCCCATCTAGTTCCGAAAAAAAGACGTGTAAAAGTGTTTGTAAGAACCTACTTGCAAAAATAATCATCATTTAATTTCAAAGAAAGGTATTTTCTGGTGTGGTCATTGAGCAAAATCTCGTGAGAAAAGTTATAAATATGAATTTGGATGTCTTTAAGACTCTATAGGGTTAGATCAAATACACGATGGATGGACTGTGTATAAGATGTTATGGCTAGGAAGGGATAAATTCTGTAGGTTAACGATTAAAAGTAGGGTATAAAAGTAAAAAGCCATTCGATATAATGTCAAGAGGATAATCACTTATCAGATGAGAGTGGCATTACAAAAAGAACAAAAAAAAAACCTAATTATTAAGTGAACAAAACAAAGCCCTCAAACCTGTTAATTAAATACCGAACAACAAAAGAAATCTAAACAAAAAAAGACAACACTAAGCCACATATTTGTTGTCGCTATCAAATTTCAGTTGCTAAAACAATACAAGAGAGACTTCGCCGTATTGTGTGGATTTCAACAACGAGGGCGCCGAGATCAGGCCATCACAAAGGCAAAGTAACTCGATATTGAGGTTCAACACCCCTTTAGCGTGCTTACTGTACAGATTACTACTAGTGTGCTGTATTATATGTGTGGCTACAAGAAGTAGTTTCATTCTTAACCGACTTTTAAAAGAAAAAGGTTATGTAAATGTGGTATATTTGTGCCCGGTTGATGGAAATAGACTTAAAACATAATCTAAAAATGAGTTTAGGTAACTCTGCTTAAGCCTTCGGGGATTACAGGCGTGATTTAGCATTCAGCCCAAGTCACTCCTTATAACATCAGATATCTGCCTGTAAAAGTCCTATAAAAATGGGTCCGACCGTTTCGTAGATCAGCCGGAACAGACAGAGAGACAAAAATTAAAAAATAGTTTTTTTGTAAAAAGTACCTTAATTAGACATAAAATATGTAAACTTTCATAGGTATTCAGTAAAAAGCTGTTACATATTTTCAAATTACAAATAGACACTTCAATTGTATGCCATAAAAAATAGAACCTTTAACATTTCAACTACTGAAATTTTTACAAAACAACATGAAAATGCCTACCATCACTCATAACTTGGTTGCAATTGTGAGGAATTTCAATAGCTGAAAGCTTTCGAAATCTATTAATCCAATTCCAAATATGGGTTTTGTAAAATCTTTGTTCCAATTTAGCATTTAATTATTCAGTTTAAACATATATGATTTGAAGCTAGTTCCTGGAAATTTAACTCTGTAAATAAACGAATCATTAAATTACAATATCTATCATCATATAATTCTATCAATACGATTTAGGTACCTGTACATTTTTGTTTCAAACATATGTTCTGAAACAACAATGACTGCAAAAGTATTGTCTTTTCTTTTGTCATAGGAACTTTGAAATCACAACCTAGAATTTGAATTAAGGTGAATGCTCCAACTATATTTTAATAAACATACAACCTAGCACTGGCCTGCAAATTGCAAAAAACGTAACAAAATTTGAATTTCGCGGGCTACCCTGGAGCATTCACCTTAAATAAAAATAAGATGATGCACATTAAATTGAAGGAGTTTCCATCACCATCAGCCCCAGCCGGACTTCCCCTGTGCTGGATACAGGCCACTGTTTGCATGGGCCAATCTCCATGTTCCTTTTTATTTTTGTAATCGGTGGAAAATGCCTAACGCATACCGCACTGTCCGGGGCGACGGTTAGGTTATGTGGGGCTTGGCCTTGCACCCACTAAAAATCATCGTCGTGAGCCCACGGTCGCCTTTGCCGAGAGAACTGCTACGCCTGATGCTCGCGACCCATCCAGCGCAGACCGCTTCTAGGCCAAGACCAAACTTCTATGGCGATGTCCAGGCTCACCTGAGACAACGCCACAACTCATGAGGGCCGTGCAATGCGACGACGATAGATTCCCCGATGTATCGCCCGCTGGCATCTCCTAGGGCGGGATCAGGGCCCTGTCCCCCTGAATCTCCATGTTCCTGTGCCAGCCTCAGCCAGATTTTACCCACAATCATGCCGAGATGGGCAAACCCATCTCGCCAGTGCATCGCAAAGTAACCAAAGTACTATTAATACCTTGCGGGAAAATCAACGGAAAGATATTTTAGTTTTTTCTTTCGACCTAGTTCACCTTTCTCAATCTTATCGAACCCAGTATTTATTTACAAGTGATCTTCGACCCACACTTACCAGGCGAACATAAGTAAGCGCTGATAGTTTGGTAAACCCTCGAGGGAGAGATCCCGTAAATATATACACAAGAATTATTCATCCTGTATTTTAACGCCGGCAAACCAACATCGATGAGACTCTGGGGCACAACATTTTCTTCAAGAAAAATAAACGAAACACTTCCTTGTTAGGAGAAATTTTATTAGATGCGTAAAATATTACAGCAAAGAGCGGTACACAATAAGTAATAGTTTCGACGAAATTGCATAGCTTACGTACGCAAAACGCGCAGGAATGTATGTGGTTTTTCATATCGTTTTGATAAAAGGCAATTTATGTTTTAAATAGGAATGTTGAATGTTGAAATGAAAGTTTTGAGCATGAATGTGGTGGTATAAGAGTAGAGGAAGACCAAAGAAATGATGCATGGACTGTGTTAAGGATGAAATGGCAAGAAAGGCGGTGTCTGGTGAGATGACGATAATTAGACAAATAAAATAAATAAGAAGACATGCTGCGCGGGCAGTAGAATGATGAATAATGGAAACTTATTTTTTTTTTAGAACATGCTCTATTTATGAAGGTGCTAAAGTGAGTAGTGTATCTCGAGATATTGGAAAGTTTTTCTAACGAAATAAGAAGATGTCCATCCGTAAATATTCACGTCAACTTTGTTAGTGAGGTGTGCTGTAGCACATATCGAGAGAATCGAGTAAACTAGGGCATACTAAAGCGTACAAGTCCAGTGACTTACAACTGACCTGTAACCTGCACTTTGTGATCAAGAGCACCGCGTCTCAAACACCATAAGACAACGCCCCTCATGGATATTCGCCAGCAGGTTGTTTAAAAATCACAATGTTCTGGTCAAGAAGTAAGTCTACCACATCTGACCACAACTTTCCAGCTACCAAACAATATGAAAAGAATTTTAAAAAGCTGCAAAACAATTAAATGCAGAAAACTTTTGTGTTGTCCTGTTTTATTCATTGCGGTCAGTCGGACGTTGTGTTTGTAACGCTAAACGGACCATTGTTAGCCATTACGTACACCTGTTCACACAGTGGTCCACGATTATATACTCTTTATGTGGTATTAAGTGGAGTTTAAGTTAGGACAATAGCGTGGCAGTCGTTTCCCGTGGAGGTAAATGCATTAACATGTATTTTGAATAGGTATTTTTCTATATTTGTTTTCACACGTGTTGGTTTCGGGCAGCCCGATTTATTTCGTACTCGTTCAGAAGTTTGAATTTAATTAATGAATAAGAAAACCCCTCCTGAGTAAGCTCAGTGTGTAGAGATACACAGTGAGCTTACTAGGTACAGTCGCCAGCGCTTTAAGTTTCCACAAACTGTCAAATTGGCTTATTCGATTTTGAACTTAACTTACAACATTTTATGGTATAAAATCATTTGGAAAAACTTGACAGTTTGTGGTAACTTTATGGGCTGACGATTGTACATAGGGACCAGTTTTCCGTCAGACACAAGTGCGAAAGATGACCGTCGCGAGTGGATGGCTACTTTTTAGGGTTCCTTACCCAAAGGGTAAAAACTGGACCTTATTACTAAGACTCCACTGTCCGTTTGTCTGTCACCAGGCTGTATCTCATGAACCGTGATAGCTACACAGTTGAAAATTTCACAGAACGTGTCTTTCTGTTGCCGCTATAACAATAAACAACAAAAAACATTATACGATAGTACGGAACCCTTCATACGCGAGTTCGACTCGTACTTGGCCGGTTTTTTTCACCATACTTAGTCTCAAACCTTTAAACCTTTATATGAATTTATAATCTCCTACCATAAGTACGAGTCTAAATAAATAATTTCTAGATCTCTAAACCTTTTTAAATTAAATTAATCTGGAGCAGAACAAACCACAAATGCTCGGACGGCACGAAATCAAACGATTTGGGACCTACATTTAAAAACCACTGAGTCCTAATTTGTTTCACTTTACTTACTCTCTCATTTCTGCTTCCACCATTTTCTGCCTAGAGTGAATGATTAAGGGCATGAAATTTAAGTACAGTCAGGAAAATTAGTTCTATTTTAATTTTGACAAACTTCATTTCTCTCACTTTTCATAGTGTCGAAAAATAATTTGATTAGCAACCTTGTGGCCATCAAACTCTTAAAAGGCTTTACAAGTCTGCGATATATGGTTCTACATGAACATTTTCACAATACAAATCTGCTTCATCATTGTAATTGATTTCCACAATTATGGTCGTACGATTTATATTAATCGTGATTCGTGTATAAATCGGCCGAAAGTCATTTATTACTACCACCTCAGTAAGGGCATTCGCACACTAGCGTGTTTGCAGCAAAGCGATTGTGTAACAACGCGTGCGTGTGCGTAGCGAGCACGCCACGTATGCCCAACGCCTCGCCGCGTGACGAGAGCGATTGACGTGAGTCATTTCTTTTTTATCTTTCTGCTTCATAGCAATCGGTCGTAAACGACAATAAGCTGCTCAATTCTGGGTTTTATTAGGTAATACAGCTTGGTGAGAACTTCGTAGTGAAAGCTTCTCATTATGTGAGACAAAATTAAAGCATCTATTTTAAATAGATCGGTTAGAGGCACTTTTGTATTGTCAAAAGCAAAAAAATGAATCTACAGCCAAATATACAAGGCATTATAAGTGTGAAAGTTCTGTATTTGTAAAAGCGTAAATCTTTATGGAGAAGAACGGGTAAGAAACTCTATACACACTCGAGAACGAGTCGAGCAAGTGTCCATTTTGAGAGAACTTGCCACGTAGTTTCAGCTAGCTCGCTTCTCACGCGCGGACCCTTTCACGAAAAGCCTCACTGGCTCGAATACGCTGCCAATTCGTCAGTGGGATAATGCTCTAAGAGAGGGGGTGGGGGTTGTCAACCCCAGTGCCCAACTTAAGTTATTATACACCCACTATAATTCGGTTCTAAAGTTTCCTCATTCTCTATTTTATAACATAAAGAAAAGCCGAGCTCAGCTCTCTTATAACCTGTAAAGTTCAGGCTTTATTTGCGTCCAACGGCAGGCGACCGAAATTTCATACAAAGTAGAATTTCATACTTTGTAACCGAATGGAAGTGCTTATCCAAATAAAGTGACTTCGAAGTAATGAACGAATATTTTATTTATTTTGTTGTTTATTTGCGTCTAAAGTCGTTAAATTGAATTATATTGAATTTTATTTACTGTTTGGTACTTTTGACTAACGTTACTTTTTCAAAATTGAAGATTGAGTCTAAAAACATACAAACTTCATTCATAACCTCACACCTCTTTCCCAGAGGGATAAACAGAAACAACAACTCCCCTACACGCTGCGAACCTTGCTCATTTTTCTCTGCTCTTCTGTGTGTTTGTTTAAAAAGTTTTAAACACACACAATGCATATTAAAACATCGAAGTGGAAAGATGATATTGGTGCTTACACACTTAACTTTTTTGTTGACTGTACCTTATAAAGAACTCAAACTGTTTTGAAACAGAGTTTTTTTTTCTTTTATTGTGTATGTTTGTGTAGGCGTAACACAAAAACCACTGAAGGGACTTTGATGAGGTATTCACCATTTGAAAGCCTGTGACCTAATTAAAAATAGCGGTATATTTCTGTGCTCCCAGATCGAAAATTAAATTAGGCAATTAGCCTCCTCACTGAGAGTATAATTGTAGGTAGGTATTAATTATAAACTAAGGACATACAATATTATATCGTCCTTTTTGGTGAGAAATTGGACACCCATAGGATGACTGGAAAAGGACTATAAAATATTGGAAAAAAAATGGAATAAATGTCCCGCTGGATTGATTTTGGATAATTGATAAAATCTATCTGATGAAGGTAAAATTGATTTACCGAGCATGCTCGTTGATGAACACCAAAATAGGCATTTCTCTTTTGGCAGCTTACTTTGATAGTCTGATACAGGCATTGTAATGTATGAGAACCTACTTCAAAGGAATAATAGGAAGCCCTTATTTTTTCATTATTATTTCAAGTACATAACCAATAAGCTTTAGTTTCTCCCAAAAATAACCACAAACATAATATATTCGGCAAAACACAAAATTCATATCAGTGAATACCACCGAAAGAATGTTTAATACCGTCCCGTATATTTCTTCTATAACATCACATAAATAACATCCTTACGTACAAACTAGTTATTTTCGAGCCTGAATATATGCTTCAGCTCACATATCGCTAGAACGGTTTAATTAGGAGCAATTATTCGCTGCAATAATTTATGTAATTGCTTTCAAGTGTTGTCTCGAACCGTTTGCAGTAGGTTTTAGTTCGTGCGATATACGAGTAGCTAAAAGCTATATTTTACGTATTTTGTGAGACTCATATTTTGTGAGAGGAGAGGTTAAGCCGTGCTTGTCTAGGTCGGTCTGTGGATGGGTGACCACCCATTACATATTGAGTTTCCTTCGTGCCTCGGAAAGCACGTTAAGCCGTTGGTCCCGGCTATTATTTGTAGATCTTTGACAGTCGTCGTTAGTGGCCCAAAAGTCTGACAACCAGTCTTACCAACGGGTATCGTATTACCCGGTACTAACTGGGTTGAGGAGGTCAGATAGACAGTCGCTCCATGTTAAATTCTGGTATTGAGCCGCATCCGGTAAGACTGGAAGCTGACCCAAACATGGTTGGGAAAAGGCTAGGCAAATGATGATTGAAAAAAACTTGGTGACAATTTTACAGTTCACTATCCTCTTTCGACGATTTGTGCAGAAATAAACAATTTTCTTTATTTCTATCTCTTGTCATTTTAAAGTCGCCTGTCATGGCATTTGTGGATGAATAAAAATCCTTGTCCTTCATACCTCCTAGTCTTCACGAGTACACCTGTAACCTACCCTGAGGAGTCTGCTTTGTTACTATCTTGGCATTTATGACTAATATCTTACAGCATAAAAATCCATTTACCAGCTTCGTCTTCAAGGACCCACCAAGCAGATCCACCGGTAGGTCTCCGAGTACTGATGTGTCTCCCAAGACCTACTGACTGGTAGAACCTATGTGACTATTTAGTTTTATATCCCCTGAGACTTTTGAGAGTTTTATATTCGGAGACCCACCGGTGGGTCTGCTTGGTGGGTCCTTGTAGACGAACTGAATTACCAACCTGCTGCAGCACGCGCCGCTGACGCGCGCACTGCGTACACTCAATATGGTGTCACAACAGATTGACTCCGCCGCATTTTGCAAAATTACTCTTAGTTGACAAAATAATTAATTCTATTCTTGGTAAACTATTGTAACTTTAATAAGAACTACTCTATTGTATTAGGTATCTAAACTTGTGATAATAGCTGTATGTGTTGTTTATATAAACAACTAGATTGAATAAATAGATTGAATATTATGTGCCAACCTAGATACCTGAAAAAAAGGTATAGGAACCTATTGTATGTTTAAACACATCGCTTGTAATCTCAACTTATTTCAACAACAAACGAGGTACCTCTTATTGTTTCGGAGTGTCGTAGAATACATGACGTCAGTAAATCCATTATGGTCGCTCTAACAGCCATTTTATCCAACACGGCAATACCAAATAACATCGAATTGTTTCTAAGGCCTTACGGTAACGTAATTCTATTTAATTTCGTTATTTATTTCATTGTAATTAAGTTACGGAGATCGAGTATATGCTGAGTTTAGGAAAAGTACTTTCTTGTGTTCTGGGTCTCTGATGTGTATGTCTCTGTGAATGGACATTCTCCAAATTGGACATTCTGCGCCTAAGTGTGCAGATGACTAGCCGTAAGGTTGGCCCGTGGGTACCGCACGATCTCCCGTGAGGCGGTGTGCCTCCTTGCCGGATTGCCGCCATGGGATCTGGAGGCAATAGTTCTACCGCACCTGCACGAATGGCGCGCGAAACTCCGCTGCCGCGGCAAATTGTCGCGCAGCAGACAGACTTCCGGCGTGATCTCATGGCGACATGGAGAGAGCGACTGTCGCAACCTCGTGCAGGGCACGCCACAATAGTGGCGATAAGTCCCCTCTTTGAGGAGTGGCTTGAGAGACGCCACGGCGTCGTCAACTTCCGACTGACGCAGGTCCTCACCGGACACGGTTGTTTTGGGAGGTTCCTGCACCGAATCGGGCGGGAGGAAACGCCCGGGTGTTTCCAGTGCCAGGATCGACCGGAGGACACGGTGGATCACACGATGGAGGTGTGCCCTGCGTGGGCGGAGCACCGCCGTGTCCTCAAAGCGGCGATTGGCGGCGGCGACCTCTCGCGTCCGGCTCTGGTGCAAGCCATGGTCCGGAGCGAGACGGAATAGGACGCCGTCACCTCCTTCTGCGAAGCAGTAATGATAGAGAAGGAGGTGGCGGAACGTGAGAGGGAGAGAACCTCACAGCGTCCCGGCCGCTCGGGAGACGCCCCGGGCGTCGGGGGCCATCACGTAGGCGCGGGCCTGTGGACGGTGGGCTATGGGCTAGCTTGCCGTCCGTCTGTCTCATGACGACAGGCCGTGTCGACGGCGCGTTCGTGTTCCACGCGCGCCTTCAAAGAGAGTCAGCAAAAAGGAAGGGGTCCGCAAGGACCGATGCCTGCCGGGGTT
Source organism: Xestia sexstrigata (assembly GCA_941918905.2). Taxonomy (NCBI): domain Eukaryota; kingdom Metazoa; phylum Arthropoda; class Insecta; order Lepidoptera; family Noctuidae; genus Xestia; species Xestia sexstrigata. The sequence continues at coordinate 19,730,441 of OW799208.2, forward strand.
GCGCCCAGAGCGGGAGAAGTCACTTGATGATTTCTCATCCGAAAAAAAAAAAAAAATAATAATAAGGGTGCAGATGACAGACTTTTTGTGCGGATGAGTTTGTGGCGCACAAAATGTCTGCATGACATACAAAAAGTCCGTCCCGGATTTTACGCAGACTCGAAACACACGACGCACAACTTCGATCATTCTATTCGAGTGCAGATTGCATATTATAAGTGTGCGCCGTCTGCGTTAGGTTAGGTCACTTTTGTTCACTTAGGTCACTTTTGTGCGGCGCGGCACGGCGTGACCTGCCAGAATGACACGAAAGTTTTTCCGCCGGACTTTTTGCGCGTCGTATTATGCGCTCAAACTCAAACTCAAACTCAAAGCATTTTATTTCAATTAGACCATTACGGCACTTTTGAATGTCAAAAATACAAAAAAAAAAAACAAAGCTGCAGTCCCAGACACAAGCCATAATAACTTGAGAAAGTACTGTAGTTGCCCATTCCCTAGCGTAGATCTCTGTGGAGAAGAACGGGCAAGAAAGTCCATGGACACTCTTTTAAATCAAAATATTGTTACAAAATCTTGGTTACATCATTCATGTTGAGATTATAGATATATTATATGAGAACGATGTAGAAAGACGTGCACATTATGAGCGTCCAAAGTAAAACATTAAATCAACAAATTAAAAATAAAGTAATTAAAATGAACCGTGGCAGCTAAGAGATGACCAGTCCCAACTGACAGCGCCCGGACAAGACGCGTGTATCGGCGCCATTCAACTCAACCATATTGAAGGGAACTAAATGACCCGACACACCCGCCACCATCAGCGAGACATTTGAGTGAGCATGACTTTCTCTCAGCCACCAAGGCATATACAAGTCAATGAAAGATAACTAAATGCAAATGGTAGCTTAAAAATACATGGTCCTCACACATGTGCTATGCAATTATACAATACTAGGAGATGGAATCTACACAAAGCAAAGATACTTTTACAATCTTCTGCAGCTAGCACAATAATTTGCCCAATTAGTTTTTCCCTATGGTTGTGGAGCAGGACCAGCATTGAGCCAAGCATTTTTATCATCAATGTAATCCACCAACTTATAATATGCTTGCCTACATAGTGTGCGTTTTATACAAGATTTAAATTTCGTCTCATTCAGTTGTAGAATGTGGGGAGGTATTTTATTGTAACATTTTAAACAGTACCCCATGAAAGATGAATCTACTTTAGCAAGCCAGAAACCTGGCTGAACTAGTTGTTCCCTATTTCTAGTAGTATAGTGGTGTCTGTCACCTTTTTTACTGAATAAATGCAGATTATTCCTAACGTACATGATATTTTCATAGATGTATTGACAAGGTACTGTCATGATATTAATTTCCTTAAACAGTTCTCTTAGAGAATCGCGTCTACGTAATTCATAAATGGCGCTGATGGCTCTTTTCTGCAGAATAAATATAGACTCGATGTCTGCAGCGCGTCCCCATAGTATAATACCGTATGACATAATACTATGAAAATAACTAAAATAGACTAGCCTCGCCATATCAACATCAGTTAATTGACGAATTTTTCTAACAGCATACGCTGCTGAGCTCAGCCGTCCTGCAAGAGATGTTAAATGAGGACCCCATTGTAAACTTGAATCGAGCGTGATTCTCAAGAAAACCGTTTATCGACAAATTCTAGTTTCTCTTGATTTAATACTACGTCACAATCACGACTAACATTTGGTAAAGCAAATCTAATGCACTTTGTTTTTTTCCCATTTAGAACTAAATTATTAGCGGTAAACCAATTATGAACCTGCAGTAGGGCGTTATTTACGTCGTCCAGATTTGTGGCACGTCTGTTTATTCTAAATATTAAAGAAGTATCGTCTGCAAACAACACTAATTGCGGATAGTTGTCAAATAAATTGTGTAGGTCATTTATGTTGTACACTAAAAAGAGGAAGGGACCCAATGTCGAACCTTGTGGTACACCCATTTTTACTTTTAAACCCATTGAATTTACGCCATTTACTTGTACATGCTGCTGTCTATCATTCAAATACGATTTTACTAAACTGAGCGCAAGTTTACCTAAACCGTAATGCTCAAGTTTCAAGATCAGGGGTTCGTGATTTACGCAATCAAATGACTTCGAAAGGTCATAGAAGATTCCTATGGCATCTTGTGCGTCTTCCCACGCAGTAAATATGTGTTTTAATAAAGTGACACCGGCGTCAGTCGTACAACGTCCTTTGGTGAAACCGTACTGTTGCTCGTGTAAGATTTTATTGGTGTAAAAATGGTAAAGCATTTGATTGAGCATTATCTTTTCAAACACCTTGCTGAAAACCGGCAACACGGATACGGGCCTATAGTTATTGGTATCTTTACTGTCCCCGGATTTAAAAAGGGGTATTACTTTACTGAATTTTATTAGATCCGGGAAGACCCCTTGATCCACGCACAAATTAAATATCAAGGCTAAATACGGTGCTACAGTCTCAGTAATTGAGGTACAAGCTTTGATAGACACACCCCATAGATCTTCGGTTAATTTAATCTTGATTTGTTTAAAAGCTTTTATGATTGTTATGGAGTTTATATGCTGAAATTTAAATTCATTTGAACAGCTACTGCTTATAATTGATTAGGTTCTATTTTCACAGACCAAAAAGTACGTCACGGATAGTCTGTCGTCTGCGCAGGCCCTAAACGGTATTTTTTAGTACGTCGAGTAAAAATAGAGAGTTTATATATCATAGTATGACCACTTTAAGTGTGCAGTTCAAGGCGGCTTTGCTTTTCAAGTTATTTGCATCGATATGTCAAATTTTTTACATTTATTTTAGTTCTGTGTTTTCCCGCCCGCCTTTTGGTTGAAATGTAACTTAAATACTTAAATGTTAACTAACATTCTTTGACAGCTGTATGCAATGGCGTACGGCAAATACACGGAACATCAATTTGAATCACTATTCGTTTCACTGACTGTACAAAAACATGTTTTAATTAATGCATGTGTTTGATATTCATTCATTGGTTGTACTGCTTGGCTAGTGGCTGCAAGACTTTTGAGTTCAACTTGACCAGATGCATGTACCGATAACATAATAAGTCATAATTGATTCTTTTCAATAGTCATAGTTGTTTCATTTTTCGATAAACAAAAGGTACCTTCTGTTTATTATGACCGAACAATAAAACTGTTGTCACATTTGGGAGCTTTTCTTCAGCCACTGCAGAATAGCAATATCAATATCATCCCTTTTTAAGCGTATTTTGCTTCCCAAGCACTTTTCAATTCTACTCACTTTTATCATCTGGTTATAGCCCTCCTAAACCCTGCAAACGAGCCACGTGTGCTCAAAATCATACCTTGTATCGTTACAAAATGGTTGATTTTTGAATGTAATAAGATTAAGAGTATGTAGGCACAACCTTTTGATCTTCAAGAATCCTTAACCATAAGACCTTAAAGACTTGTATGTAATTTAATAATTTCCTCCCCTTTGATATAATTTCTCACACCCATTTTGAAATACTTGAGAAGAAATTGGATGGCTGGTTTTGGCAAAGAGCGTTACAAATCTTCAAGATAAGAAAATTCTCGCACATTCGCGTGAATCATCTGCCTAGTCTTTTCCCTAGCATGTTGGGGTCGGCTTTCAGAGTAACCGGATGCAGTTGAATACTAGTATTTATCAGTGTATCACACATTCGCATTACATCGAAATTATTCTATTTTGAACTAGCTGTTGCCTGCGGCTTCGCCCCTTTACGATTGGCAATTAAACCACAGGGACGTCGTAAATGTAGTCTATGACACTCTCCGATAATGTAGCTTACTATTATAGAAAGAATTTTCGGAATCGGATCAGTAGTTCCGAAGACTACAACCTGCATCCAAACATCACTTCTTTATCATCAAAATTTGCCTAGCCTTTTCCCAACTAAGTTGGGATTGGTTTCCAGTCTAACCAGATGCAGCTCAATACCAGTATTTGACATAGAGCGAACGCCTATCTGAACTCCATAACCCAGTTAGTACTGGGTAATACGATACCCCTTGGTAAGACTGGTTGTTAGACTTTCGGGCCTAGCTGTAACAACTGCTAAAGATCTACATTTGACAGCTGAGACCAACGGCTTAACGTGCTTTCCGAGGAAACTCGGTATGAAATGATTGATCACCCATCCACAGACCAACCTAGGCAAGCGCGGTTTAACCTGAAGATTGACCCGAGCGGCTGTTATTATTTAGCCACGAGCTCCTTTTAACCTCTTTATATTAATACATAATTATAGATTATTAACGTAAATAAAAGATTACTCCACAGACCAACCTAGGCAAGCGCGGTTTAACCTGAAGATTGACCCGAGCGGCTGTTATTATTTAGCCACGAGCTCCTTTTAACCTCTTTATATTAATACATAATTATAGATTATTAACGTAAATAAAAGATTACTCTTACACGCGTACCTAAAATAATCCTCTTCGTGACTACCTACTTTTTTCAGTACTACGTTTTTCGTACGGGATATTTTGTACCGCATGTCAGTAGTAACAATACCAGTAAACGCTGGCCTCTGATTTTTTTTTAAAACTCCGTACGACACTAGGCTAGCTCAAAGTGTAAGTGTCATGTTGACGTGCCGTCGACTAAACCTCGTCGGAACAAAAGTAATGTTAGTCAATTTAACCTAAGTACATCTATTTTTTTAGATAGGGGCAGAGTATCTTTATCGTTATAGCTTGTCATCAGGTCCTCCAGTCTGCCAGTCCTTTATGCGCGTTTTCAAACTAATCTTCTATAGTTGGTGCCAGTTAAGATCGCAATAGCGGTCATTGAACCACCTACATTTATTAAAGTTCTTAACTTTGAATTCAAAAAATAAGCCTGTTCAAGTCTTGAATCGTCATCTATCGTGATCTTCAACATTTTTTTTTCTAATGAAAAACGATACATGGTTCATTTGTTTTGTTTCGTAGCAAGATATATTATTAGGGAAAGGGCAATGACCGCTATTGCGATCCTAGCTGGCACCAACTATACAGGTGACTTTTTTATCACTTTCCAAAAAACATAGGTATAATAGGTGAACGGAGTAGAAGCAAATGGCATACTAAGTTTTTTTTTTTTTTCGAAAAAAAAAAATAAAAAACGATATCGATGTTTTTCTTTTTTTTTTAATTTTTCTTTCTTTGTTCTAATATGAAAAGTATACTTGAAATTTGTAGCGTTTTTTGATGATAGATAATTTTTTTCTAAGCTGTGGAAAAAAGAAAAAAAAACTAGGCATGCCATTAGCTTCTACTCCGTTCACCTAATATAACCAATTGTTTTTGGAAACTGATAAAAAAGTCATCCGGTATACAAATAAATACAAATGAAGAGTGTCGGTTTGTAATTAAAAAAAAAACAGCTATTTACTTAAATGCTTAAGAAAGTTTATACGCTAGTCATAACCAAAAAATGTCCTCCTGATGATACAGGAAAAAATCTTAGTGTGAGGCAAAGAAAAGTGGCAGCGATACTTCAAAAATAACTTGACTTCACCCCGTTATCATGAAACCATTATTTTTATAACAATTTCCCTTTAGATTACAAAGCTACACAAACCCAGTACTTTCATTACGTTGAAAGCTTCTTTGTGAACCATATACTTACCTACTAGACAACTACATTACTTATGTATAACATGCACTACATATATATTACCGTTTCCTTTTGACATGTTTTCGCTGAGAGCAACCTCTTAAGTGGTGGAGGAACATGAAGTAAACAGGTCAATGCTCTTGAATGATTATGTACAACAATAACAGGATACAGGGTGTTTGTCATATTTTATCATTAAACTCGTTGGTCTCGTAGCCGAAAACGCAACTGCATAAGCATGAGTTCTTCGGTTCGTTTCCCAGGCCGGGTAAAGCGTTATTGGGTTTTCAATCAGAAATTTCTTAATAGCAGCCACGGAATATAGATCTGTGATTCTGTGCCCAATTGATGTACGCAGCACGCGTACATCAATTTGGCACAGAATCACAGATCGCGGCACTCAATTTATGTAAATAATACGACAAAAATAAAACCAACAATTGATGTGGAAATAATATAACGAACGTCGCGGAAATTAACTGTTCACTTCCTGCCCAGCTACAGAGTTAATCGAACTCGAATTTATTGGATTCCCTTATCGTTCCTTAAATAATTTCTAGTACCGTCTTAGTATGATATAATACTGAATTCATCTGATCAGTCTGCAGACGGCTGTCCATTCAACCTGTATGGTAGTCACTACCGGCGAGCGTGTATGCCCAAGCAAAAGCAGTGTGTTAGGATCGTAGCAAGTGGCGTATTGTAATTCCTACCTATCTCCATTGAAAAAAGGAGTGTTTTTCATCGTTGTTAAGTTTGCAATGAAGTTCACTCCACGCTTTTAATTTTTCTGAGACATTTTTTTTTTCTCTAGGTAACAACGATAGGTAACATTAGAAACTTTTTAGCCTTTTCGTTTTTTTTTTTTCATTTCACAGATGGTGGATAGAACTTGGAGTAAACATGTCGATAAGGCTCTTGAACGATTATGAATATAACAAACAGGGTACAGGGTGTACCTTTTAACAAATGAGGGTTTGCCCTAAGAGCCACGTGTGTGCTTTTTATTTTTCTGAGAGGAAAAGTATTCTTGATTTTTGACTGGGCTTGTAATATACATTCAATATAACTTCAAGCGTTTTTTTTTTTAACTTGTGTTTAATATTATGTCTAGGTTTGGTACTTTGTTTGGTTTTTAATATCTTAGGGTTACGCAGAGGTGGACCTTTAGTGAACTACTTTTCACCAGTTATGTAAGGCTGTCTGTAAACTATCCTATCTTTCAAAATTCGCACTTTTCCGCATCTCTCCTCCGGACGGCATTCTAAAAGGGGGCGAACGTATTTTCTTTTCTTTTTCGTGTACCTTTTTATTAGTATAAAAATGGAAATCATGTAACTTCTATTTAAACCAGCCTGTATATACATATACGTCAATATTTATCATACCAATATTTTCCTTTTTTGGGTGAAAATACGGGAATTCCTTTCCATGTCATCCTCAGACATCTCCGGTATGACTGACCGACGGTCCAGGGTTCATTGTTCGTCCCTTTTTACTTTAGGGTCCCGTAAATAAACGCGGGAAATGACGTCATTATTCCGTTGGTCATTTGTTTTTCTGGGTTTTATTTTTTTTCTCTTTAGTTTGTCTTGTTTTTGGAATGGTGTTGTGAATGGTAGGGAGTCGTCATTGACTGTCATTTTCGTTAAGTAATATTGGGAGTAAGTGTATTGGTTGGTAATTTAGGCATATATTTTTTATGGTTTAAGTAGATTGGGATGTCTTTTTAGGGACAAAAAAAATAAATTCGTTTAGGTACAATGCATGAGAAAGGTTCTGAAAATAACAATGTAGAAACGAAAACTCACAAAATGGACCCTGGATCTTTAGTTATTCATTCATCAAACAATTTACATTGTGTTCGAATATTACAAAATAATTACATTTCAATCATAACAAAATCAAAACAAACAAAAAAAAATATCTATCAAAAAAATATCTCCTAAGTTTTGCTAGTACCTCATGCTTTGGTGTGAATCTTTTGAGATTTAGAGGAAAATGCCCCTTTGCAAGCAAAAAAAAATCACGCCTACTAATCCTGTACTACCTGATAAATTAGGCAAAGGTGTACCTAATAGCACACCCACATTTCGCCAATTATATTTGTCCCATTTAATATGGAGCGAGTTTATTTCCATCAACCGGGCACAAATCCAGACTCCGTGGCTGCTACTGAGAAATTCCTGATGGTAAAACCCAATAACACTTTGTCCCCAACCATACAGTGAGGCAGGTAGATGATAAATCCATACCCAGTATCTGATTGTGTGCATTTGAGCTACTGCTCAAATGACCGATGTCTGCAATATCAACCTGTTTTTTTTATATCCCATAAATCTAGGGATAACCCTAGATTTAGATAGAGGAGTTTTAGTATTATTTTTACCTACAGAATATAAATTCTGTAGGTAAAAATAATACTAAAACTCCTAGAATGGTGGTCCAAAAATGCATAGTTTCGGAGATATCATCAATCATAATTATAAAATATGTATCTAAGTTTCATTGATAAATACGATTAATTCATTTTAATTCGAACCAATCATTGTTTACCTGTTGTTACCCGCAATTACAGACACAATTAAAATAACAATGTTCTGTTCCCTTTCGGGAACGGTTGGGGACATACTGGTATTTATAGCTAAGAAAATGTGCCGTTGTCATATTTCACGTAAGGGTGCATTACGTTAATAATCGTGACTGCCGATTTATTTTGTATGAAAAATGAAAAAAAAGATTTTTGAAACATAATTCAGATGCCAGTTGATTCTTTGACATGGTCTCAATCATACCCTAGAGTTATGGGATAACAAAAAAAAAACAGGTTGTATAGATACACGCCCCACATTGATTTAATCATTGAAATCCATGTAGCATTCAATACAAGACCCATATTACCAAAAGCCTGCACTATCACTCGGGCAGACATTGCAGTTAACTCTGCAAATGATTAGGGAACTGTCAATGATATTCATCTAATCGTTACATGATGTCCAGTTAGATTGGAATGTGCTTTGTGTCGTACAGGTTCAGCTGGTAATGACAGTTAGTAATTACTGTTACCTTTGAACAGTTTCAATTTAGTCATTTGAGTCAAAATTAAGTATAACAGAAGCTATATACAGTGACCTTAATTTTATTGAAGATTATTCGCAAATTAGCGAGAATAAGCAGACCATTGTAAAAAATTAAAGGAATGGGGCGAGGCCTTTGCTCAGGAGTGGGACAATAGGAGTTAACAGCTATAATCGCATAGCCCATTTTGTGTGCGTACAAGAAAGCTATCATTCACTGAAATCCTACGTCTTTTCTTGACTTGAATGTGCCCTGGCAGTTGAGAGTATGTCATGCTCACTCTAATGTCTCGCTGATGGTGGCGCATGTGTCGGATCATTTAGTTCCTTTCAAAATGGTTGAGTTGAATGGTGCTGATCCATGCGTCATGTTCGTGGACGGGCGCTGTCAGTTGTGACTGGTCATCTCTTAGTATCCATGACTTATTTGAAAGAATTATTTTGTGTGAACATCTTGCTACATTGTTCTCACATAATACATTCAGTCAAAAAAGTATAGGGAATGGATGATTTGTTTATGGTTCCAAATTCAAATTTTTGTTTTTTTGTAGTTGTTAGATTGGCACAACTGTTTTCCATTTTGGCGCGGAGTTTGAGTTGCATCTGTTATTTATATTAAATACAGTGCTGGTTTTAGTAATATCATATATAGTGTGTATTGCGAATTTCATAATGGACAAAAATATCGAACAAAGAGTTTGTCTTAAATTTTGCATCGCCAATGGAATTTCGTGTTCGGAGTCACTGAAAATGTTACAGAAGGCTTACGGTGAATCGACTTTATCAAAAACTCGTGCTTATGAGTGGTTCAAAGCGTTCAAAAGCGGTCGAGATGTGATGGAAGATTTGCCTCGCTCTGGTAGGCCGTCAACGTCTACAACTGAAGTTAACATCGCAAAAGTGAAGAAAATTGTGACTGAAAATCCCCATTCAACTCTGAGAGAGATAGCCGCCGAACTTTCTGTATCTCACGAGTCGATCCGTACCATTTTAACTAATCATTTGGGTATGAAACATGTTGCTGCTCGGCTAGTCCCAAAAGATCTGAATTTTCTCCAAAAACTCAATCGCATGAAAGTCGCTGAGCACATGCTAGAACGAGTCAGTTCGGACCCAACATTCATGAAACGCATTGTTACTGGTGACGAGACGTGGGTTTACGAGTTTGACATGCAAACTAGTCAACAAGCTTCGGAGTGGCGCCTTCCAACTGAACCGAAACCGAAAAAACCACGCCAAAGTCGATCAAAAGTCAAAGTCATGTTGACTGTTTTCTTTGACTATCGCGGTGTTGTGCACTCTGAATTCTTACCGGAAGGTCTAACGGTAAATAAAGAATATTATTTGAGCGTTATGCGGCGTTTAAGAGAGCAAATTCGACGAAAAAGGCCAGATTTGTGGAAAGAAAATTCTTGGATTTTGCACCACGACAATGCGCCTTCGCACAAGGCTATCATTGTGAACGAATTTTTGACCAAACACTCAACAAATACCATCCATCAACCACCATATTCACCAGATATGGCTCCTGCTGACTTTTTTCTTTTTCCTAAACTCAAATTACCACTTCGTGGCACCCGTTTTCAATCGATAGAAGACATAAAGGAGAATTCGCGGCGAGAACTGAACTCAATTCCGGAAGCAGCGTTTAAAAAATGTTTTGATGAATGGATTATTCGTTGGCGCAAGTGTATCGTTTCTAAAGGAGCATACTTTGAAGGTGATAAAATAAATTTGGATGAATAACAGACATTTTGTGTATTATTGATCTTTTCCCGGTACTTTCTTGACAGAGTAGTATACCATCTCAACATGAATGATGTAACCAAGATTTTGTAACAATATTTTGATTTAAAAGAGTGTCCATGGAGTTTCTTGCCCGTTCTCCTCCATAGAGATCTACGCTAGGGAATGGGCAACTACAGTACTTTCACAGTTTTTATGTGTGTGGGGGTTCAGAATGGTGTACTGAATACGTGGTAACCATTTGTACATCGGTGTCCTATTGAGCCTGTATAAAAATCACATGTTCCTTACTTAACATTCATACAGTTTCATAATTTGTGTCTAATTATTATTAATTTTACGAAATGAAATGTTAGTTATAAATTTAATTCAATATTAGTTTATTCTAGCTATCTGCAATATTAGTTATCTTGCTGCGCCCCAACAGCGTCATGTACTCACTAGTTTTTAAGCTTAGTATGCAAAATTGGTTGTGTTCATCGTGCATTAATAAAATAAATAAATAAAATAATAGGGCATTTGCATGATTTTTTTATCACTCTAAACAAAGCGTATAAGCGTACATCAGAAATAGCAAAGTGATTTTTTAATTATAAAAAAATCTATGTTGTAAGCATTTGAAACTGCTGATTAGACAGAGAGATCCGATACAGCGAATAACGTCATTCGCTGCATCAACGTACAAAATCCATACTAAATTCAATTTATCTAGAAAGAGATAGAAACAAAAGTTTAAATGGTTATAAATTTTGTGTTGTTTGGCCGATATATGTCTTGTTTTCGCTTTTAGCATTATTTTTATAGTATTTTAACATTCCGTATCGAAATAAAAAAAAAAAAAATTATGCAGGGAACGCGAATTTTTTTTTTTTTTTATTTCTATGAGATGATGGAAGATGTTAAAGCAAACATTATCTCAGCTCACTTTTGGTATGAAGAAGGCATCTATCAACACACATCACCATCTGCCTTGCCTTTTCCCAACTATCTTGTGGTCGGCTTCCAGTCTTACCGGATGCAGCTGAATACCTATATTTTACATGGAACGACTGCCTATCTGACCACCAGAACCGAGTTAGTACGATACGATACCCCTTGGTAAGACTGGTTGTCAGACTTTCGAGCCACTGACTACCTTTAACGACTGTCAAAAATCTACAAATGCATCTCTCAACACACGTAGCACTCTAATTACCATAAACCAGTGTTTATTCTATATAATTTACTTACTCCTGATTTATCATAAACCTTCTCTTTCAATTTCCGTGCCCAAATACCTTCGTTAGCCAAATACTCTAAAATTCTAGTTAATTTTGCTCCAATTTATACATAACAGGCTTATGAAGTTCCAGAATTCTGTGTAACTTTGTGTAATGTATAATGAAGTCTATATTAGCTACTATAAAGGCTTAGTTACGGTTGTTATGGAGAATGGCTCTTCTGAGAAACCGTATATGGAGTATGCAATGTTTCGTAATGTTTCAAATAATGTGCTATTATTTTTCATATCTGTATTCTTAAAGACGTAAAAGTATGAAGAGGTAACCTTATTAAAAAGTAGGGAACGTATTTACACTGACTTCAAAAAATCTTTAGGTTAAGCCACGCTTGCCTAGGTTGGGCCGTGGATGGGTAATACTAAGTGTCCTCCGTGCCCCGGAAATCATGTTAAACCGTTGGTCCCGGCTGTTTTTTGGTCTATGACAGTCGTTTCAGGTAGTCAGTGGCCTGAAAGTCTGACAACCAGTCTTACCAGAGGGTATCGTATTAACCAGTACTAACAGGGTTGTGAAGATGAGATAGGCAGTCGGTTCATGTAAAATACTGATATTCAGCTGCATCTGGTTAGACTGGAAGCCGACACCAACATAATTGGGAAAAGGCTAGGCAGATAATAATGAATGTTCCTGCTGCAGGGACACAGGCCTTCTCCAGTGGGCTGGCGTGATCTACCATCACGGCCAAATCAAATTTGTGGGTGTCACACAATCATGTCTTTGGATTTGTTTCTTTCCTCACGATGTTTTCCTGCACTGTTTTGAGAGAAGCGGTGATGAAATTAATAACACAAAGCAATGTGCAAGCCTCGGTTCGAACTCACAACCCCAAACTTGAAGCCGGTGGCGTTCCAACTTGGTCACCAGCGCTCTGCTTTAAAAAAATCTCTCTCTATCAACAATTTTTTTGTCACCATAGTAAGATCTCCAGATGTTATTCAATTATCAAATGCTTACATAACAACAAAGAAAACGAGATTCTTCAGCGAAAAACAAAAAGACTACAGTTACTTTAAATAGCTACATACAGTCCCAGATTATTTCACGTTTCATTTGCCGGTCCGCTCCGACGGTCTTTTCGCTTCGTCCCAGGCGCTTCAGACGACACAGTAATATTTATTACTGTTGTTTTCTTTGTCCTTTGTGGTCAATATTGCAAATTGAATGAGCATAAGTGAGTTTTCGCGGATGATCGGTTAATTGTTTTCCGGTTTACAAATATTAATGTAGGTACCTATTATCAGCCTGGATTTTATGTTACTTTAGACAGAGAATTAAATAGTCTCTTCTTGAACTTGCACACTGTGAGGAAGATATATAGTACTAAAGTCCTAACCGTTTTCGGTCACGGAGGTCAATCTCAGTGGAGATTAGCGGAAGATATTATACTGCACAAGCACAGTGTGCGCAGGCACAGGTGCGCTTTCTGTTCCTTTAACTCATAGCCCGAAGAAGCCTGTGCCCGAAAAGGCATCGAACCGGGCTGGTGGTTTTGTGACGGTGCAGAGGAAGAAGCGCCGACAAAGAACCAACAAGAACCGCTGCGGCACAGCTCCTATCAAGCCCGACATCCCTGTTCAAGCCGCCCAGCCGAACACTCCCGTTTATATTTCCCGCCTACACTACACCACTAAGGCCGCGGACATCGTGGAGTACGTGTGTCAAAGGACCAAGTACAGGCCGAGAGTACAGTTGCTTGAATCGCGCCGCAACGTCAACTTCAAGGCGTTCGTGGTGCGAGTACCTACATGCTACCTGCACCTCGTCATGGCAGAGGACTTTTCGCCGCAAGGTGTAATGTTCCGTCACTTCCGCGGACAAGTGCCACACGATCGCACTAAGACAGTGCCCGGGTGAAGTGTGTTTTACTTACATAGTTTTAAATTTATACACTAACACACATTGTTCTATTATGATATATATGTTGGTCTGTAAGGTATTTATTTATGGGCCAAAGTAGCCTGAAAAGAAAGGATTTTTTATTATTATTATAGCCCGGTGGAATAGCAATCTGATAAGACCGGAAAAAAACAGGCGTAGGACCAACGGCTAAGCGTGCTTTCCAAAGCCCCGGGTATCATACCGTCAACATACAATAGCAGTTTTGGGTTTTTTCCATCAGGAATTTCTCTGTAGCAGCCACGGAGTTTCGATGTGTGTCTGGTTGATGGCAATAGGATCGCTCCTATTACATGGGACTTAAACATAACTGGCAAAAATGTGGCTGTACTATTAGTCACACCTCTGCTTAACCCTTCGGGGACTACAGGCGAAATGTTATGTTATGTTAAAGAGTGTTTTGCTTTATTTTTATCTAGAGATATAACAACACAGGTTTTGGATCCAGCTTTCACAAGAAGTGAGAAACTAAGTACATGAATACTTTAGGTGTCACCACACGTCTTGTGGAGGTTATTTCAAAATGTTTCTAACCTCGCGTGAATACTAAGGTGGTACACAAGTATTTTACACGTTCTTTCGTTTATCGCTTACACCTAAAATAAGTCGTAAATAATGGTTGATTAAAATTGTCAAAAAAATACGTCAATAAATGGACAGCGCTAACGAGGACATCACTTAAAACTATTTTGCGAAAAGTATTGGAAACACAAAATGGCGGCGTTTTTTGTGACTTGCCATCCAAAAGATCCATGTACAATTGTACATGTTTTATACACTAAAATAGTTATGACAAATGAAAACAAGTTTCACTTGTATTTGGTTAGTTTTATTACAAACCAGATACCTTTAAATAAATGTAGCTTGAACTGAAGTAAAGGAATACCTTCAATTTGTACATTTCGTGTTGCAATGCAATTTATCACAGAAACGACGGGCAGCGCATTCCGATGTTTTGGTTTTAATGTAATAGGCAAGTTTCGTTGTTGACTGCGTTCCTATATTTAGTAATTTTTAAACACAATTTAGTTATTTCATTACTTAGTATTTTTTTTTTATAACATGCTTAATATTGTAAAAAAACATTTTTAAATCAACCTTTTAAATAATAGCTTGTAATTTTTTCTCGTGTTCTTCTCAGCAAACCTTTTTAATTGTTACCCATACCATGAGGCTGCATAAAAAATAACTAGTCCGCCATCTTTGGGAATCCGTCATATTGGAGTAATGCAGCATAAGTAATGTCCATCTAAGGACATTACTTTTTCGTCACATTTTTGTGGGAAAAGCCTCTAGCAAAAGTTAGTCAGCCTCCAATACATTTTTAAGAATTTTTCCTTATTTTGGGGAATTTACGCGTTTCATCTGGGATTTGGTTAACAAATAATTTAGCATAAGTGTGTTTTTACGTGACTTCTTTTTAAAATGAACCAATATTCTCTCTAGTAACCTACATTTTAAAGAGATTTCGAGAGAAAATGAGAGTACTTATCGTCCGGTGGGCATAAAATATTTACCAAAACGAAGTTATCAACCGCGTTTATTTTTTGTAAGTTTCAGATTGTTTTCCAAAGTTTCGGTGTATTACATTATTCTAGAGCGTGATCCCCACTTTCACAGGGTAACCACTCGGGAACTAAAATGTTGTTCTATTTATAAAACACTAGCGACCCGGCTTCACCGGCTTCGTACGGATTTTAGTACTAGACAAAATATCTCAATTTATTTAGGTTTTTGAACGTTAGATCACAATGTTTTATACCCATAAAACTTCGAAATGAATTCTTTGAATGATTACATGGCACACATACACATACAGAAAGGTAAACATCGCATCGAAATCTGTTGCGTGATTAACACCCGTATCTTTAGTCAAGTTAAGGAAATTACTTGAGTTTAAGTTATAACTTAAGCAAACATTTTTATGCAATAGGCAATAATTTAAACAGAGTAAGAACCATCAAAGAAAGCAAAGCTAAGAATTCTAACTATTGACTGTTCTAACTTCAAGCTATTTTTAAACTACAGCATAAAAATGGTTTCTTAGATAATCACTTTTATTACTTACTTGACTTGTTTGTAAATACGGGTGTTAGAAGAACAATACGGTCACATAAACAGACGCGACCAGGCCAAGTGATGTATAATATTCAGAAGAAGATTAATTAATATTAAAAACTAATTTTCCGTACTTCAAATGAAACTATTTTTTTTCGTTATTTTGGGAGTTTATTAGTTTTTTTTTTGGGTTTACTTAGAAAGTTCTGACCCGGAACGGTGTATATTTATTCCGGGTCAAAACTTTTCAAGCTCCAAATCTGTTGGGCTCACGATTTATGTCAAAAAGTGCATGCTCATAAGATAGGTACGTATTGAACGACCTGGTAGCCATGGAACCGGGTCGATCATTTCAGGTCGTAACATTTCAAACCCGAACACAAAGCATTACTTCAATAAAACCATTACAGGCTATTTTGAAATAATGTCAAAGAGTCGGTAAATCTACCCGTGCAGAATGTCGGCCTATGTTTTATGAAGAAGAACGGCCAAAACAATCAAGTTTGGTATTACAAAATATTCATACTCAGACAATCTAATCTGCATTTCAGACTCATACCGCACAGTACAGACATACCAGCCTGCAAATATGTGGAAAAACTGAATGTCGGCTTCTGCTATAATTGTCGTAATTTAGCTTTAAGCATCTTAATGTATTTTCTTCTGCTGGTCTAGTTAATTAATGTTTAATTAAATCTTCCCTCATACTCAAAATGAAGAAAAAAACATCTCTAACGGTAGTTTTTTATTCTTCAATTTATTGCCAAGAGAAACGTTGGCCTAGTTCTAGTCTAATACACTGTAGTTAGGTAAACATTTAAATCTTCTCAATATTCCAGATATTTATTCCCAAACACTTCATCTTGACAGTTAGTTGTGGGATACTTTATCTTGATCAAAGTTACTAACCGTGTGGGTAGCTCAAGGATTCGTGTAGGTGTCTTAGTCAGTTATATTGAGGTCGTATATACAGGTAGGCACTTATGTATGTCTGACTGTCTGTATACTCCCACCCAGATTCTGAATTCAGAATTAGAAATTAGGCGATTCTCACACAACAACCATCGCTCGACTGCGAGTCGCAAATGTATTGGCGTTGCACCGCGCTGAGAGGCGGTAGTCAGCGCGATCGGACGATGTATGTACGTGTAAGACATCAACACGATGTCATACAAGCCAATGCGACGTGAGATCTTCACCGCACAACGGCGCCGACGAGCGGTAAATTGTGGTATAGATACCACAATTTCACATCAAGTAATTGTATGGCTTAGGATTTCATTAAAAAACTATCAGTTTCATTTGATTCAAACCTTACACAAGAATTTAATATTTAACGGATTTATCAACAGGTGTGATCCTAAAAATACTTGATACCCTTTAAAAGGTCTGAGTGTGAAGTGTTCCGAAGATGCTGTCGTTGTTTGAACAAACTTTTACTAAGCTTTTACACGTGCACAAAACCGACCTATAAACCACAACTTCTGACCTTTTCAAGAATTCACGGTTAACACTTCCAAAAATAATAATTCACGGAAGTATTTAAGGTTAAACCTCATTGGTTATTGATTGCCTCGTTGCTCTTGTGCTCGCTAGGACTACTGCTCACAAGTATGAGATTTAATGGGTCGATTCCAAGAAGTGTCATTAAGTTCTTTCATCACTAGAATTTTCCAGCACTAGAATTTTGGCCTAGTTGATGGCAATAGACTCATCACCAAATACATTGAACTTAAATGTAACTGGAGAAATAATGGTGTACTACGACCTCTGTCCAAATCCTGCAGAAAAAAAATAAGCGTGATAATATCAAAAATAAAAACAGACAAATATTTAAGGTTAATAAAGGATACAAAAAAAACACTTATGGCAGATATTTGAACGATATCGGCATAATATTAAGCCTTTGAAACATATCATTACATTATTGAAAACGTAGGAGACATGCATAATACTTTGTGAAAGTGGGTTCGTTTTTGAGATATCTCAGTAGCTACCGATGCCCATAGCAATGCTACAGACATTATTTTTTGTAGAAAAAAAAAATCTTTCTTTATTATCACAACATCACGCCTGTAATCCCCGAAGGATTAGGCAGAGGTGTACAATAGTATACCTACCCATATTTCATATCATGTTTAAATCCCATGTAATAAGGGACGAGCCTATTGCCATCAATACGGCAAAAATCCAGACTCCGTGACTGCTACTGAGAAATTCCTGATGGAAAAACCCAAAACACTTTTCCCGAACTGGGAATTGAACCCAGGACTTCATGGTGGGCGTAAATGGCCACATCCAAAACTGTGAGAAACAGGGAAAAATACCCAAACGAGTCTCCACTTCTCCAGACTTCTTGTACAACGAGAGATTCGCATATACTGGTTTTGCATAAATTGATTTTTCGTGGTGCGGACAACAATGTTGTATACACATACTACATTGTTGTCCGCACCACGAAAAATCAATTGTCCTACTCAAATACTCTGATGACACACACGTGTCATCAGAGTATTTGAGTAGGACAGAAAGTCAAAAGGCACACACGACTTGTTTTTGTTTTTAAAGTGTGCTTTCTGCTTTTGACACACCCCGACTTTCACTATAACAAAAGCTTTTATGACAATCCGTTTTTTGGCCTTTCTGTCATCGTGTTTGCTGGTGGAATCTGGACTTTTTCTGGGCCATCAGGTGTGATTTTATCTGTGTTACAGTTTGGCCGCTGAGAGAATGCGTTTCTGACGTCTGTCAGTTTGTACATAAATTTAGCGCAAAATTATAACATTTATTGTTACTTGATTTAATGATATCGTTTTTTTTGGTTAATAGGACAAAGAAAACCTAGTTATATGTTTATCGTAAATTCTTCGCCACTTTAAATTTACATCGTCTTTTCGCTCACGACCTGTCAGGAACGCTTTGAAATTTTATATGCAATTTATCTCGTTTCTAATATCAAAAGCAACATCTAAAATATTCTAGAAGCTGTAGGCATTTTAAAGACGCACTGACTAGACTACAAGCATTCTATTGTAGATATACTGTGCATTTACTAAGAAACCCGAGAAAATAACGATGTATTTCCAATATAGGGTGTTGGATAAAAGACTCTATTATTGAAGAATTGAAGAATTAGGGGGTTGTAGTATTTGCTAACATGGAAAAGACATAAACAAATTAAAAAAAAACATACTCAATAAAATTTTAAGATTTTGTTAGAACATGATTGTACATTATTTTCAAGAAGAACACCAACAAATATTGCATTCCATCTAAAATCGTAAACAAAGTTTTGATGACTTAGAGGTGACATACTCGAAATAAAGAAAATAATAATCTCAATTACCGTACCTTGAGAGACTGAGTTTCCGTAGGTGCAAACTATGATAAGTCTCTGTTATCGCTTATTCTTTATTGCACACAAAATTACAATATCTCTACTAACCTATCCCTATAAAATTGTGTCCATCCATTTTCCAAACATCCTGTAAAGTAGTACATTGATCGATACAGATGTTCACTCTGTCAAAGTACCTACTTATCGAGTTTATAGAAATATTATTTATTTAGAAAAAGGTACTCTAGTACAGTCACGTCCACTACAAGTATCTGTCTACACATTTCTTTGAGTTTGCAAATGTATGTTAACAATAATGGGATTTCAGAATTAAGCGAGCCGTTTGTAGGCAATTTTTTTTATTTTAGAGTGTTTCGTAAAATTAAACATCAGTCCTGTTATATTACTATGTCACCAATATTTCGCTTTTTAATTAAAGTATTAAATTAAAGTAATGAATATAAATGTTGATGGATGGAGACCTAGAGAATAGAATTGTGTGAGGAATGATATGAAAGATAAAGCAGTAAATTATAAAAAGTAAAAAAAAATACTTCGTTCATATTTTATTTTTGTAAATAATTCTCTGCAGCCATGATTTATTACTATTGCTTTCAACGTTTGTTTAATTACCAACATTGCAGTGCAAAGAGAAATATAAACTATCTACTATTGAAAAGTAATTAACTCAACTTTTTTCACATTATTTTTTTTCCTTTATTCATCTTTTTAAAAATTGATTACATTTTAAAATATTAGTTTTAAAAAAATATGTAAAAACATTTCAAAATATAAAAAAGTTGTAGCCCACCGGTATCGGGAACAGGGTCCAAGGTACGGTCAGGGCTCCAGAGAGAGGAACCCCCTAACAATACGAGCTGTGTCACATTCATAATTATTAACTTATTTATTTTATTTAGGGCGCAGGCCTCTTATTTGTGGTAACATACACTCACATTTTTTACACATGGGATAGACATTATTATTATTTTTTTTTGTTGAAAACTCGTTTCTGAACTACGTTATTCTTCAACGTTCTAACCCAAGTTCCGATGGCAAATTAAAACAAAACGGAGTTCACTTTCAATCCAGTCTATGTACAGTCACGAGCACCATTAAGTAAACACTTAACAACTGTTATAAGTGTTTTTTTCCTACTGTTCTGATTAAAATTTCATGCTGTTACGAACACAGTATTCTAGAACTCATATTTTTTATTATAAAGAAAAAAAATATCTTCAAGTTACGATCGTTCTTTCTCGCAAAAGCTTATAAATATAGGAAAGTGTAAACAAATTGGTGCTCGCGACTGTACCCAAGCAATCAACTTTTGATCCCAGTCCAAATTCCAGACTGAAACTTAACAGAGCAGATCTTAAATACGGTCATAAAATTTTATTAGACCAAACAAAAAACAAATTGTCTAGACTGGACAGCAGTACTTTAAAACTACAATAAGCCTAAATGTCTGCGTTTTCTTAAATGGTTTTTGGCATGCCCTAAGGAAAACTGTAGCTTACTGAAATTGCGACCACTGCATTGTATTAAAATGGCGGTACAAATTCTGGTGCCACTATAATATTAAATGAAAGCGCGGTAAAATGAAATTCGGTTAAAATGTTACTGTATGAGGCTGCTCATAATGGTATTGGAATTAATAAAAGGCCTTTTTAGGGTTCCGTAGTCCTGACAAGGACCCCTTATAGTTTCGTCAAGTCTGTCTATCTGTCTGTCTGAGGTTTTGCTAACAGACCGTTAGTACTAGAAAGCTGTAATTTTGTAGGGGTATGTGTATCAATTACGCCAATAAGGTAGTCAAATAAAATTTTAGAAAATATTTTTAGTAGCTCCCCTACATGTGGAGTGGGGATAATTTTTTTTTGTCGTCTACCCCATCGTGTGGGGTATCTTTAAATAGGTCTTCTTTAAAATGACTTAGGGGTTGCTGAAACTATTTTTTTTATTTTTTTATTAAACTTTAAAGTGCAAATTTTTGTTCCAATAGGGAGTCCCCCCCCCGCTAAAAGCTAATCCACTGGATTGAAAGATCTGGAAAAATCTATAATGATAGTACATTTCATGATCTTTAAAGGAAAACTATAGCGATTAAAATATCTTTATTAGTTTAGCAGTAACAGTCGTTGAACTTGGGTGTTGGATAATTTTGTACCAAATACAAAATCCTTAGAATAAATCATTAAAAGTGACTAAGTTGGAGTAGTTACTTGTTTACAAAGGGTGAAGACTTACATTGAAAAATAAATCTAAAATATAACGGGCTACTACGGAACCCTACACTGCGCGTGACCCGACACGCACTTTTCCGTTTTTTTTTTATTTAGCGGCTAATAGAAGCAATTAATTACAAATTTCCTTCAAAATCCTATGAATTATAATAGAAAGAGTTGTTACGCAATTAGAGTGCAGATCTCATTGGCAGAGATTAGCTCATTCTACCGCCATTTCCATCTAAGTCTGCCGTGATGTCGCTTTTGTCAATAATGTAAATTCAATACAATATTTAACACAACTCTGTATCAATAAAAGTATTGCGAATTTGCGAGTGATAGTACTGAGTGTTCGAACTGTTTAATCGACACCATACACGTGTGTTAAGGTGGATGCTCCAGGGTAGCCCGCGAAATTCAAATTTTCTTACATTTTTTGCAATTTGCAGGCCAGTACTAGGGTTAATGTTGATTACAATATTATTTGCGGCTGCAAGACGTATGTATTTACAGAATTATAATCATCAAAATCATCAATACAACCCTCCAAGTTCATAAAGGTGTAGAAATGACTTTTTCTGCTTTTATTTTGTTTCCTACACCTTTATGAACTTTGAGGGTTGTATTGACGATTTTGATGATAATAATTCTATAAATACATACGTTTTTTCAGATTAAACTTTCTGCGCTATCTTTTTGAGTTTTATATTCTTATCGCAAACCGCAACAAGATTTATAATAAAAGTTGCTTTGAAAATGTAAAATATACGGTAGGTACTCAAGGTTCTATACGGTCATATTTATGTTCTTGTTTTCATGGCGGGGCCTTTGCTCATTTTCTAT